>BSBM01000009.1:4267500-5725605 GCA_027924585.1 Larix kaempferi
TGCTCACCTAAGCATGTATGTACAAAAAATGTATGAATATTGACATTGTGTCAAAGTAATAGTACTCACTTTATATCTAAGTTTGGGGATAAAATGTGTAGTTCTCGGCGAAGTCTACCACTGATAAGATTGTGCCCGACTCAAATACCTCACGAGAATGCTTGAATTCAATAGCTTGCCACCTAATTCTGTGAGATTGTTTGATATATTTATAAATCTAATTTTGGAATTTCTCCATAAACTCTGGAATAGGAATTTTTTCCTCAAGCAAGTTGATCATTTTAGCTAGTGCAGTTGAAGAAGACGATGCAGCCATGGTAACATACTCATATATTTTCCATGTAACCACGACATTTGATAGTCCAGAGTGTGCTAAATAGAATGTGAAATGTCTATTGAACAATGCCAAGTCACCACATTCAGGGCATCTTCATCCACCTACACTTATTTTGTTGAAAAACACATCATCGGGATTCCTTTTGCATAGTATAGTAGAAATAAAATCTCGCACTATGGGAGAAGCTAGTTCACCCTTCCAATGCTTTATGCAAAAGTATATAAATGTGTCATAATAGAGTTGAAATTCAATATGGTATCAACAACAATAGGTGTCATGAATTATGTTCGGACTAATATACCATGGTTTTAGCTTATCAAGCATGTTGATCAAGATCTCGACACTGGGATTGGCATCTTGAAATTACTCAAACAATGCAACTCCTATCATCTCCATAACATGCTTACAATGCTCAACATAAATCCCTCTGGATAAACGTTTCTGTGGGACATGCTTTCAATCCGGTATAGCACTCGAGTGGTTGTCCCAAAAATATACCACCTTCTCTCTAATGCCTTCAGAAAATTTGTCATGATAGGGTTTCCTACAAATAAGAACCCAACAACCAGCTTCATTGTTTTCATCTATCTGAACCCTAAATTTAGTATATTTGTTTAATGTTTTTCTTAAAACATGGAGAAATTTTGACATTGTTTCCAACATTCGAATTCTTGAGCCTATTGATGCCACAACAATAGTTGCAATTTCCCTGCGAGCAGCTCAGATATCAAGTTTTCTTGATTTTCCGAATGAAGATAACGCTTTTGTGACATTTTCTTCCAAGGTGTCATGTGTCATTTTACCTTTAGCATTTTTAAAACCCAGCAGATTTGTGGCATCTTTCAATCTTTTATGTTTTAGCAATCCATGTAGGATTCGAGCTTGTGTGATAACTGAGTGTTGCTCAAAATTAAACTTTTTGATATTTCTAACCTACTCTCTAACTGTCTAAACAAGACTCGGGTTCCCAAAATCTTGTCCTACCGAAACATTCATAAGGTCTTCTAAACATTCTCCACCTCTTGCAAACCTGCTACAACTCTCAATTACCCTTGAATCCATGTGAGAGGGAACGGGGTCCTGTGATGGTTGATCGGGATCTATCCCTGCATATAGTCCAATTATATTTTTGAAAGTTCAACTCTAACAAAATAAGGGAATTTTGTTCAAATTAAGAAAAAAAATAGAGTCGAAGTAAGAAGCATTCAAATCTTATGGTCTCACCCAATGACTAGATTTCAAATGATTTCAAACATTAGAAGCAAATTTTATTTTTGAAAGTTCAACTCTGACCAAATAGGGGACTTGTGTTCGAATTAAAAAGAAAAGAAAAAAAACAGAATCAAAGTAAGAAGCATTGAAAGACTATGGTCTCACCCATGAACAAATTTCAAATGCGTTCAAACATCATAAGCAAATTTAATTTTTAAAAGTTCAACTTTGACCAAATAAGGGACTTTTGTTCGAATTATAAAAAAAAATAGAATCAAAGTAAGAAGCATTCAAAGACTATGGTCTCACCCATGAAAAAATTTCAAACACATTCTAACATCACAAGCAAATTTAATTTTTGAAAGTTCAACTCTAACCAAATAAGGGACTTCTGTTCGAATTATAAAAAAATAGAATCAAAGTAAGAAGCATTCTAAGACTATGGTCTCACCCATGAACAAATTTCAAATGCATTCAAACATCACAAGAAAAATTAATTTTTGAAAGCTCAACTCTGACCAAATAAGGGACTTTTGTTCAAATTATAAAAACAAATAGAATCAAAGTAAGAAGCATTCAAAGACTATGGTCTCACCCATGAACAAATTTCAAATGCATTCAAACATCAGACGCAAATTTAAATTTTGAAAGTTCAACTCTAATGAAATAAGGGACTTTTGTTCGAATTATAAAAAAATAGAATCAAAGTACTTGAAGTATTCAAAGACTATGGTCTGACCCATGAACAAATTTTAAATGCATTCAAACATCAGAAGAAAATGCATGAAAATTTCCAAGGGTTTTAAATATTTCAAATTTTATCTTATAATGTAGATCAACAAAATAAAATGTAAATAGGTCCCTATGACCTAGCGTCCTTCCACTCAAATTGTAACTGGGCCTTCCAAAGGCTCTTGTGTTGATGGTTGTGAACCCATCGGAAATGTCGGCCCACGAAGGTAACAAATGATTGGGTATAATTATGAGCACTAAGAGCGGTATCAACGGCCAACAAACTCCAATCCAGGTACTGTCATCGTCCCACGACAGTAACCTATAGGGTAGATATCCTATATTTTGGCCACTAAGAACCTTCGTCAAGTGGGGGGGAAGAAGTTATCCCTCGAACGATATTGTGTCACCTCTTTTAAATAGGTGGTGGATAGCTTCCCTGAGAGAATAGAAAGATGTTACCTCGAGTTTTACCTCCTCTGGCATGATGCATCTTTCCCTGGGAATTATTTTCCACTTGATGATGAAGAGTTTTTAAATATTCCTTATAGACAACAACTATGTTTCATATGAGAAATGATTGATGGGAATTTTTTGGATGCCTAACCCAACAATCCTACCTTATACTAACAAATTATTTTGTGCCCTCATGTGGAGAAATTATGTTGGTTGACTAAAGTTAATGTGGTTGATTTTTTAACGGTTTTTTTTCGCTTAGTGGAGTGAGAATAAACTTGATCACTAATAAAAATAATCCATCCAATTTAAATAATATATATTTTGTACATGTACAAATATTAAATAATAACTAAATGTGATACAAAAAATTTTAAAACAAATTTCAAAAGAATGACTAAGCATATTTATTTAATATATGCGCACTTACAATTTTAAGATTGTGAGATAACAGTTAAAGAGACTTTTAATCCAATAATTTATATGAACATACATGACAATACAAATTCATACTTTCTAAAATGTAAAATAATAAAATTGAGTACTCTACATTAAATGAATTTTTATCTACTCCAACATCCATCCCAAGGAAGTAATTTACCATAGATGTCTCATTTAAGCTATCATTTTATGTGTGAAATTGCAAGCACATTTATATCTCTAGTTTAAGGAGAAATCATATACATAAATAAACATGAACCATATACATAAATAAACATTATCTCTACTTTAAGGATTTTTTTTTCACGTGTACATACACATATTTGAATTTAAGTTGTTCTAGAGTGTTTATTGCTATGTTTACTATCAATTCCACTAGATGATATTTGAAACTTCATATCAAAACCAAAGTTGAGGAATCAAATTTAACACTATAAGAGACATTTTGAGAGTTCACACAAATTTTTGCTATATTTAAATTGATAAGTTGGTTGTACACTAGCATGCAATAATATTATCTAATAGCACTCACTACATAGACATAAACATTTCTCTACATTATTTAGGATATAAAAATTAATTATGACCAATAAAAATCGTATAGTTTATCTTGAAAAAAAATGGATGATTACAAATAAATCAACATGATAATTTTATAGCCCGCAGGGGTGTAACCCCACTGATGATTCGCTTGAAAATGAGATGATATGTTGTAATAGAGGTCACAAGTTCAAAACACCCCGACTCACATGTGCCTCATGCTTGCGGGTTGTGTGAGTGCACATAGGGGTATAGTGGTAGCGGACGAGATTGGACCCCTAGACCTCGTGTCACGCGAGTACCATTCCCATCCCAGTTGTTGATTCCCCTAGTACAAAAAAAACATGATAATTTTGTAACTAATTTCGACATGATAATTACATAATTAATTTTGAAACATGATAATAGAAAGAATGAGGTAAGAAGTAAGAATTAAAAAACGTGTTTGAAATAAGAAAAATATCAATATCGTCCTCAATTGGAATTGGATCCACCAAAGGTTGTTCTTCATCATCTTCTTGTTGCTCTCTCAATGTTGCTCGTCATCGCATCATCATTTCTTTGTTCTTTTCTCGTATCTCTTCTTCATTAATTTGATCTCAATCATGCTTCCTACTTCGATGTTTTTTGTTTCCCATCTTAATTGGTGAATAAGAAATGAAAATGTCTAATTTTATTTGAAATCCTTAAAAAAATAAACACTTTGAGAGACTCAAGATAGTAAAGATGAAGTTACAATTCATAATTTTAAGTTTACATACATGTTTTATATATTTATTTATACAATATACTTCAATAAATGTGAAATATTGGTAGGTAGTTCGCAGGTTGGGTTGGAGAGACAGAAGAATGAAAAGTTGTTTAAGGTAGCTCGATCAAGCTATTTTTGTATTCTCAATCGAGCAATCGAAAACTTGATCGAGCTAATATCTCAATCGAGATATTAACTCGATCGATCATTTGGTTAACCCTCGATCGAGATGTTTTGAAAAACCGCACAAACGCTCAATCGAGCTATTTAAAAACCTCGATCGAGCTAATACGCTCGATCGAGAGCTGTAAAACAGACTTTTAGCCCCCTCCCTTATAATTTTGTTTTCTCTGCTCTCTTTTGCAGACCTAAACCCTAGCCTAGGATACACCTTAGATGGCGAACTTCATACCAGTGGATCTGTCAACGAATCATTTGTTCATCGACATAAAATTTGCAAGTTTCTGAATTCATATGATAATTTTTTGTTATTTTCTTCTAAATTTTATACTTACAAAACCATGTCCACAACTTCGAATCAACGCAAAGATAAATCAACAAAAAAAATTCAAAAAATACATATGCCCCAAACCAACGTGTGCTCCTCAAAAGGGTATTTTTTATTTTTCGCTTTTTGTAACCAATAAAAAAATATTATGTACACACACGTGTACAAAATGCAATTAAAATTTTCCATGGACAGTTTCGAAAATTAAAAAGTATATATAATTTTTCATCATGAATTTTTTAAAAAAATGTGAGCCCCGATGCATTTTGTGTAGATTATGTTAATATTTTTATTTTCAAAAATTATGAATTTATCACTAAATTATTTTACGTGCACACAAGTCACTGGTAAACTTTTGCTGAAATTTACAAGAACAAACCTATCATTAAAAACAATTTTGGCATATTAAATAATGTTAATATTTTCTTAAAAATATATAGGTGGAAAGATGACATAATTCCCACAATTTGTTTTTTGTTTCATGTTAAAATTACAAGACATATATGACTTTTGAGGGCTTCGATTTAATGAATGAGTAAAAACTTCAATTTTAACCGTCAATTTTGGCTAATAAATATTACCGATCTTCATGGATTCACCCATATTGAAAAATAGTGAAAACAGTGTCCTTCTAAGTTGTAACAACATAAAATGCCACACATTTATTCAATAACCTATATACAAATTACTACAAATATCTTGTTCCATTTCCTAACACATGAAAAAAAAATTTCATATGTGACTTTATTATTGAAATTTAAGAAAATGGTTTCAAAATATAAATTTTACTCCTCATTCTCAAAGTCCTTAGATTCCTCTTCATTATGCTTGAAGACAACAATTAGTCCAATGAAATGGACTAAGCTATAACACTAGTTAAAGTGACTAGATGATTAATAAATTCCCAAGGAAAAATACATGCAAAGAAATTTTATATGCAACATATTTCTAAATACTTACGTTCAAGAAAACGATAAAGATTCCTCCTCATCTTTATTTTTCTCTTCCCCTACAAAAACTTTACTTTTAACCTAATGAAATTCAGTTTTTAGATATTAAAACTATGATTTGACATGAGAAAGTAAAGAACTAAATAAAGTAATCCTTGGTTTTCTCATATCTATTTTCTAATGTATTTTCATAGTTAGGATCTATCACATATGAAAATGTTGTCAAATAATATTATATTCATGACCTCTTAAGATGCATTTACTCTTACTCTTAGTGATTTTTTCTTTTCCAATTAGAGTTTTTTTTTTCAACCGGAAAAAAAACATACTATTACTATTCATATGAATCAAATAGTACAATGATAGTCACCTTTTTTCACATAAGGTTTATGCGGTATAATCACAATTAGAGTTTATGAAGGTATCTATTAAAATTTATAAAAATACTTAATTTTCAACATTATAATTAGTATAAAAAATAATGTTTATGAACCAAAATTATGTTATTACAAACATAATAAAATTAAGAATGTTTACTATTAAGCTTGCATATTTTTCCATTCATGCCCAGTGAAAACCTATGTATGATAACATAAATGCTATTATATATATCCATGAAACAAGAGATAATTTTTCCTTTCACTACAATGAAAACACCTTATAGTAAATAATTTGCGGAACCTCATAAAAAATACTATCTTTTATTCATTTCCAGTAGAGGTTAATAGCAAAAGCAAGTAGGTAGAGGACTTAATGGAGGTTTCAATATCAATGCTCTTAAATAAAACACATGGACTAGTGCGCTACTATAAAAAAAGCATTGGTTCATACCATATTTGTTAGGAACCCATGTCAACCCTTCTCTTTACTTTGTTAGTATATTGTTGTTGGATGCATATGCTATGTAAGTCGTCTCGTAGTATTTGTTGATCCATAGTTTGTATTGGCCCATGGTATTGACCCATAGTATTGGACGCATATGCTTTGTAAGTCGTCCCATAGTATTATATGTCCCATGGTATTGACCCATAGTATGGGGCATAAACTTAGTATATAAGTGTGTGTTGAGGCCAATGAAGGTATCATGAAGTTATTTGTATTGAGCTTGCTCAAAGGAGGTTGCCCCCTCGAAGTGGCATGCGATCAATAAAGTGATTCTGAGTTCTGTTATTACTGTTATCTCGTGTATTTTCATTAATTAATTGTTGCAGGTTCCTCACATCTGGTATCAGATCGCTTTCTTAGGCTCGTTGGGTGGAATCTCTGCCCAAAAAAAACAAATTGCATCTGTTGCAGGTTCGAATCTAGGAATAATCCCTATCCGATTAACTGTGGGAAGTACTTGGGCATAAGCCCTAAAACTCATTGTGAGGAGTACCACAGGAACCCCAAAGTAGCTGGCCCATTAAGAGGACCTTCCAGCGAAAAGGACAACGACCCCTACCTGATTGACTAGTTCCCACCCGTGAGGTAAACCAAGAGCTATCGTTTGTGGCAAAGCGGTTATCAGTTTTATCTGAGCCGTGGAGTGAGGGGTACTACCCCAATACGCAAGCTGTCAGACAGCATTGGTGGCTGAGTGAAACACCTGAACCGTTAGGAATCTGAGCATACCTGGGGTCCATATCTATTTTCAGTTGAACTGTTGTCGATCACTTTCGAGTCGTTACAGATCCATTCCGCGTTGTTTCAGATCCATCTCTTTCAGATCCATTCCGAGCTGTTTCAGATCCAGCCGTTTCCGATCCATTCTGAAAATCATTTCAAATCCAACCATTTTCAATCAATTTCGAGCCGTTTCAGATCCATTCTGAAATCCGTTTCAGATCCAGTCATTTTCGCTCCTTTGTGAGTCATTTCAGCTCCATTCCAAAATCCATTTCAGATCCATTCTGAAGAAAAAAAAAAAAAAAAACAATTTTTCGCCATATCTCCTTTGTTTTCACTCTGTTTCCCTTGAAACTTCACTAACACCCCGGTAATCCCATTCTGCATATTTCATTCCTGAGGACCCTATTCCAAATTCCACTTCCTAAAGCCAGAAATCCAACATTTGTCTATTCTTAGGGTTTTGTCATAACTTCTTCAATTTTCACCCAATCGCCTTATCTATTTCGCCATATCTCCTTTGTTTTCACTCTGTTTCCCTTGAAACTTCACTGACACCCCGGTAATCCCATTCTGCATATTTCATTCTTGAGGACCCTATCCCAAATTCCACTTCCTAAAGCCAGAAATCCAACATTTGTCTATTCTTAGGATTTTGTCATAACTTCTTCAATTTTCACCCAATCGCCTTCAAATTTTGCCATAGTGTTCATTTCCTATTTCTGTATCTTTGTCCCTCTCTGACCAATTTTCTCATTCCTTCATCCCGCTTCTGAAATCCTCATTTTTTGCTTCCCTATCCATTAGAAAGTGTCCAAAACCTAGTCAAACACAAATTACCCATCCGAGTTTTTCCCAAATCCAAATTTTCCTTTACTACAACAATTTCTGTTTTTATTTTTCTACACATTCAAAAAAAAAATACCTCCTGGTTATGTTTATCACCCGTGCAGAAGAACAAATCATGGAGGAAGAACTAACAGCCCTCAAAACCAAACTCCAAGATCTGGATGAAAAAAATTTTAGCCTCCATCTTCAGCATTCAACCATGAACAATAACCGACAGCCAGAGTCTTTTGCAGCCACTAGATTCTCTTCTTCCAGCAATTTTCGTGGGCTGAAGCTTAATTTTTCTCGCTTCAATGGTACTGATCCGATTGGATGGATATACCAAGAAGAACAATATTTCAATCTACATAATACTTTTGATGTCCATAAAGTTCCACTTGCATCCTTTCATTTGAAACAGAAAGCCCTTCAATGGTACCATTGGTACATCAAAGCTCATCACGATCCAAACTGGATAGATTTTTTCCAACTCATTTTGCAACGATTTGGTCCTAGTGCTTTTGATGACTTCACCGAAGCACTCACTAAACTTCGCCAAATTGGCACTGTAAGAGAGTATCAGACAAAATTTGAGAAACTGACCAATCACACAGAAGGATTGTCTGATGAATTCTACAGGATTTGTTTTATCAGTGGCCTCAAGGATGAAATCCGCTCAGAGGTCAAAATGTTCTGTCCCAACACAATGATGGAAGTACTAGGGTTGGATAAGTTAGCAGAGGACAAGATCACATCCCAACAACGCTCCAAACCCACCTTTGTTCCCTTTCGAAATATAGGTTCCCAACGACCTCCCATCACACCAGCTCCTCGACCAACTCCTATCAAGCATTTGTCTGAACCAGAGATGCGGGCACGCCGAGAAAAAGGGCTTTGTTATAATTGTGATGAGAAATTCACTCGGGGACATAGATGTGTTGAGAAAAAGATCTATCTCTTCGATGAGGATTCTCCGCCTGCCTCTAAGCTTAGTGAAGAAACTCCAGATACAATAGATGATCAGGTCGACATTCAGCACCTGCCTGTTGACCCCCCATCTCAGGACGATCCACCAAAGATATCTCTCCATGCTGTAACCGGTGTCACCACCCCACAAACAATGCCAGTCAGGGGTTACTTCAAGAAGCTCCCTCTTACCATACTCATTGATTCTGGTAACACTCATAACTTCATTGACCCTCGGATTGCCAAACAGGTTGATTGTTTTATCCATCCTTGCTCCAACTTTGAAGTCATGGTTGCCAATGGGGGCACCTTACCTTGCAAGGGGAAGTGTCACAATGTGCGTATCTCTCTGGAAGATTATCACCTGCGCTCTGACATGTTTTCCTTATCCATAGGCGGATGTGATGTGGTTTTGGGCGTTCAATGGTTACGCACTCTTGGCCCCATTTTATGGGATTTTACTGAACTTTGGATGTAGTTTTCAGTCAATGGGAAACAACACAAATTTGTGGGCTTATAACCATGGTCTCTTCGCATCATCAGTTCACATCACCTGGAAAAGATCCTTAAGAAGAACTCACATGGTGTCATCGCTCAGCTCCATTCCATTTAGATGCACCCATCAACGGTCTCCACTACTTCCTTCGATAGATATGCAGGTGTCTTTGCTGAACCAGTGGGCATGCCGCCTTCAAGCGACCTTTCCGGTCAGAATTTAGCCGCATTTACATCTCAGAAAGAACTAATGGCTATTATGCATGCAGTACATAAGTGGAAGCAATCCCGATTAGGAAATTATTTATGCATCAAGACTGATCTCCAGAGTCTGGAAATTTTCCTAGAACAACGGGTCTCCTCCCCAGCACACCTGAAATGGGTTATCCAACTCATGGGTTCTTCCTATGCAATCACTTACAAGAAGCGTACGGACAATCTGGTGGCAGATGCTCCTTCTCGCACACTTGATGACCCAGTTTATCTTACATCTATTTCTCTGCTTGTTCCAAATTGGTTGCAATATGATCAACGGGGCTCTCCCTTCTATGAACTCCATGCTTCTCCATTGGCAGGGCACTCTAGGTTTCTCAAAATGTATGACCGGGAACAATGTAACTTCTTTTGGCATGGACTGAAAATGACAATTCAATAGATGGTGGCTGACTGTGATACTTTCCAGGTCACCAAGGGTGACACGACACTCCTTTCGGGATTGCTCAAACCCTTGCCCATCCCTACACAGCTTTGGCCAACTATTTATATGGATTTCCTAGCAGCGCTCTGGTGGTACAATACCACATCTCAAAGGACACCATATGAAGTAGTCTATGGACAGACACCACCAGTTCTTCTTCCATACACCCTCAGTAGTTCCCCAGTTCAGGCAATTGACTCGGTTTTTCGAAACTGTGATCAGATTCTTCTCATTCTGTAGGACAATCTTCACATGGAAAGAATTCGACTAAAACAACACGTCGATCAGCACCATTCTGAGTTCCATTTTCACGCAGTTGATATGGTTCTTCTTCGTCTACAGCCTTCCAAGAAATCCTCCCTGAAACTCAAAAGGCATCAGCTTCTCTCTCACTCTATCACAGAGGCATTAATTCAGTGGCACGGAATGCAACCCGAGGATACTCCAGGGGAACTACTCCTTCAGATTCCGCATCAATTTCCACATCTAAATCTTTGAGGACAAAGCTTTTTCTAAGGGAGAGGGAATGTTAGGAACCCATGTCAACCCTTCTCTTTACTTTGTTAGTATATTGTTGTTGGGCGTATATGCTTTGTAAGTCGTCACATATTATTTGTTGATCCATAGTTTGTATTAGCCCATGGTATTGGCCCATAGTATTGGACGCATATGCTTTGTAAGTCGTCTTGTAGTATTATATGTCCCATGGTATTGACCCATAGTATTGGGCATAGACTTAGTATATAAGTGTGTGTTGAGGCCAATGAAGGTACCGTGAAGTTATTTGTATTGAGCTTGCTCAAAGGAGGTTTCCCCCTCGAAGTGGCCTGCGATCGATAAAGTGATTCCGAGTTATGTTATTACTGCTATCTCATGTATTTTCATTAATTAAGTGTTGCAGGTTACTCATAATATTACACACACCGACATCAAACTATTTCACTGTTGAATAACAAAAAATTTATTTTTATTTCCCCATAAACTTTTCAATGGGTTTAAGCTAACATAATGTACTAGGGGATTACGACATGAAACACATTGAATCAAGTCAAATATTTAATTTGAAAAAATATAGCTTTGTTTATTAAAAAAATTATATATCTGAATGGTGTGCTATAAATATACAAATGCACTAGTTCCCAATAATTCATGTAGAGTGCCAGTTTTTATAGTAGAGGTGGGTGGGAAAAGGATTTTTGGAGGTTATCTTATCGGTTCTCTTAAATGAAACAGATGCACTAGTATATAATAAGCATTAATGTGTAACAATATCAAATGCATCGGTGCATCACAAATTATAAATCACTGAGGTGTAATATTGTATTTAATAATAAAATAAACCAATCATGGTTTCGTAAATATTTTAGCAACCAGAGCATTTCATATAAAATAAACGCACTAGTGTATATGTATATTGCACACCGACAAGTTTTCTAGTGGGCAAAAAATTAGTTTGATATTTTGTTTAACTTCCATTCCCAATGTAATTTTTAGTTAACCGCATCGAGGAGGCTTCACTAATTGTGCACTAAGCTAGGTATTTTTTTAATAACATAACAATGTGCTTGCAATAAAAAAGAATACCGTTGCAATCTATTATCGAACACAATGGAGTAGGGTAGAATAAAAAAATCATCGATCAGTAATTTCATTGCTACAACTCATTTCATATTTCGAGATCTGTATGCACTAGGAAATATTGGCATTGCACGACCATCCCGTCATCAATGTTTCCTAGCTTTAAGATTCCTCCTATCCTTTGGTTCACTGGAGGATTGTGATTCGTTTCGCAAAATGTTTGGAAATATTGATTTTTGATGTACATGAAAACCATGCCTCATCGACCAACAAGAAAATAGGTAAAGTGTTTCT
Organism: Larix kaempferi; assembly: GCA_027924585.1. Taxonomy (NCBI): domain Eukaryota; kingdom Viridiplantae; phylum Streptophyta; class Pinopsida; order Pinales; family Pinaceae; genus Larix; species Larix kaempferi. Next base: position 4,279,894 of record BSBM01000009.1, read on the forward strand.
TACCTACGCATTTACAATTTTACAAGATTAATGTACACTACGGTGTCAATGCAACCTAATATTGTAAATGCACTAGGTAAAATACAAATATAAATACACATTGGGGTCATGTTCATTCGGTGCTCTTGATCATTTATAAAGCACCATTAACGATGATGACTAATATTAACAATCCACTGGGAAAGAATAAAAATTCACCCATACATTGGATTGTATTGATGTGCAATTTAACGTGTCAAAGCACTGGTAACCATACTTCCGAGTATGATAAAGGGATCGGCAAACTATGCAATGTTTAACTATATCCAAAAGAACCATTTATGGTTCTTATAGATATTACAAATGCACTAGAGAAAGAAAGAAAAAAAACATTAGGGCCACGATCATCCGATCCTCTTGATAATATTTTAAAGCACCATCAAAGATGGTGATTAATATTAAAAACACACCAGGAAATCATCAAAAGTCATCCATATAGTTGTATGTAGTGTTGCACAATTTATTATACAATAGAATCAATCACAATGCTTCATGATAAGATAATCACACCAAAAAAAAATTATGCTAGGACATGCTATTTAATTATATCTTAAAGCGTCGTTGACAATGCTTATGAATATTATAACCACAATGAAATACCTAGAAATTAACTATGAATTTATGGTGTGGCGTGCATTATATTAAATTGGCACACCATATGTGGTGTGTCAATATGTTTCTAATGCACCGGTAATGTTTAGAATTAGTCAATACACCTAATTGCGAGAAAACTAATTATAACATATATTAAAATTCTACACACCATTAACGATATAGTGTAGTTTTTATATCGCAACATTTATAATGTACTTAAGGTAAAAAAAAACCTTCACACCATTTATGATGCTCTTAATTTAATGAGGTACCACAATCGATCTGTTAGATTTATTTCTAAGCATCGATGACAACGATGCACCTATTTGACAGAATATCGATATCAAATATTACTAGCAATTGCCCCCAAAAAGGCGCAATAATATGTCGATATGTAATCATATAAATAAAATGGAAGTACTAAGTTAATATAAATAACTGCCATCAATTTTATGGCACAAGAATAATAGATATTGCAGGAACATGGAGGGCATAATAGAGCTTTCATCTTTGAAATTTTTTGAATAAAATTTGTAGCAGAAGATGAGCAGTTGTGTTATTTTGAATACATATTAAGTTAATGCAAGAGATACATGGGAGATGTGGAAAGAAAACCTAACTGCACTAGAAGGATCATAAAACAAATTTCCATATATAAATTATGAGATACTTGGTTAAGACATCAAGTCATGATATAAAAAAAAACCATTGGCAGCATGAAAAATATAAACCAATTATGAAATGAGTTAAAGTTGCATGCAAGAAAACAATATTCTAAGTAAAAAGAAAAGCAACAATTGGATGAAATTTTACAGCATAACGGAGATATAAGGTATTAACAAAGAGGTAAATAATGTATGCAAATCAACCATCCATAGATCCACCATTCCCAACTTTAACCTTTGCAACTAGAATGCAACGTTGGCAGAGGCAAGTAAAAAAGTAAAAGGATTTATTTAGAGAGAGTTAATGACATACACACATGTGAGAGAGTTAATAGTTGCAAAGCTGCAATGACATACACACATGAATTTGGTCTTTGAGAAGTAGATATTTTTTGATGACACAAAAGACAGATGTTGGTTGCAGGGCTTCTTCAAACAATGTTGCTTCTAAAAAAAATCCATGGAGCACAAGTTTTATGCACGAAAGGCATAGGTAAATAAAGTCCTTAGGTTCTCAAACAAAAGAAGTATATCTTATTTAATTGCATAAATGTATCTTCTTCACATATATTGGTGATGAGATAGATGTTACAAGCATATTTTGTGCATGAATAGTGGCAGTGTTGTTTAGGGTGCCATTTTGATGAAGAGGATGCAGACCCTGTTGGGACCTGTCTTGCAGAAGCAGTTGTGATTCACATATATTAATTTTTGAAACTAGAAGGCTGGAGCAGCATTGACTTCCGTAATGTAGGTATGTTCGGTATTCAGTGCAGCATGGTAATAGCATGATGAAAAATTCCATCTGCAATTTTGCAATGTTGACCATATGACCAAGTGCAAGTCTGGATTGTTACACATCTGAAAGTTTGAAAAATGGAAACGTTAAGATTGCATTGTGCAAAAAGAAAGGCATAAAAAATATACAAAATATGGAACAAGTTAAATAAGACAGCATGTTAATGAAGGAATTATATGGTAAGTTGTTTTTGTTTGTGCTTCAAAACAGGTGGATAATACTACAAAAGTATGAAAAGAAAAACAATATTAACGAGTCATGCACATAACATAGAACCAAAAGATTTTAGAAAAAAAAAGACAATGGGAGCACATAAAGGTTAGTGCATCAGAGTATACCTGGAAGTTGATTTTGTGAATTGCAAGAATTGTTTCAAGCAAAGAGTGTGTTCATTTGTGCTATTCATGCATCATCTTGCTTATTATCCTTCCAGGTTGTAAACAATACATTGAATTAGCATTCCATGTGACAATGCATATTGAATAATAACAAAATAGGAGAGACATAATATGAAAGGAACTAAAAAGATGAGAAAAGATGAATGGATGATGTAAATTTGTCCAATTTCAATATGGCAATTATATATATCTGAATGGAAGAAGCAGAGTATTGGAGACATGTAATAAAGTCCCGAAGTGGTTTGGATGGCCAGAATTCCCTAGAGGACTAGTTGAGTAGAGAAATGGGCATTGTGTTAGAAGAATGGTATGATGACAAAACCATTTGATGATGTGGTAGAAGCATCGCAACTACAGGTCTTGGAAATTCTTATAATAATGTATTGGTAATAAATATGCAAAGGAAGATCTTGACTCTTGACCACGATGGGTCCACAAGGTGCAAGTCAAACAAGTTTAAGATTGTTCGAACATTTGAGGAACCTCCATGTCATGGTGCACTTGTGAAATACATATGCCCCCACTCAAGCGTTATGAATCCAATCTCATGCTTCCAGTCATGAGATTTTCTTTTGAAGAAAAAAAGGCAAATCGCATCCATAGTGCCCTTGGGTTTTAAACAAGCAAGCTCAACCCACATTAGCAATCTTTCCTTCAACATCGGCTAAACTCAACTCATAAAGCGATTGAATCTTGAATACGATTGGTCTGCGTGATTTATAAAACATTTTTTTAGAAGAGAGATGGCACTAAAACTTGTGCTTTCAAACCACGATTTGGTCTTCAAGGAGTCAATGCTTTGGTCTACACACACTCTCATGAAATATATATATATATATATAATGAATTGATCGAGCTTCTGGGTATACTAAAGAAAAATATGAGTGTGTGAACTGAGGAGAAGATCTCTAATGGAGAAAAGAAGCATTGGTCTTGCGGTTTCTTTTCTAAACAGATAAAGACGAATTTGAAAATCCCACGATTCTAGGTTTTGTGCATAATGGGGTCAGTTAGGGGACTAGCAAGAGGTTTTCTAAGAAAATGCATTTTTTAAGAGATTTGTGGGGTTCATTGAATGGTGAAAATTGCAGTGGGTGAATGAAGTGTTTTGCAGGTGGTTGCTTGTATTAGAATTCCGGAATGGCTCTTTGTCTTTGCAATTGCAGTTAGATACTATCATCCTCTATGATATGTCAAATACTTTGTGGTAGCTAATTAGCATGCAATCTGTTGATGGTTTTCTTAATCTTGCTGCAATAGGAAATACACATATAATTTTCAAATGGATGCATATATGACACGGACGTGAATGATAATGAACACAGAAATCACTAATAATGAAGTCAAAGATCGCTCCTAGTACTCCTTCGACATTGTTTAACACTGAAATATTAGGGTATGCCTTGTTGTCCGAGCTAATGACAAGATACAAATGTGAAAATGATGGACATCAGGGTATGCTCACTCCACCTTTGATACCGTAAATAACTTGAGTCTAAATAGTAGAGCATATTCCCTTTGAGATCACAAATTTGGTTAACACCAGAAGAGAACAACATAGAGATGCACCTCAATGCTGAGACAAAGAGCGTTGGTGAAACCTTGGGTATTGTTGTAGCGGACGTAAGCGACAACGACATGGATCACAAAAAGGCATGACAAATCTTTTTGGTTTTACCATCTTTTTGGGTGGGGATCTAAGATAGCAGCGAAACGTTGCTCTGTTTTCCGAAGAAAAGACACAGGTTGTGCGTGCTCTGTCTAATGCAGAAATTGTGAATGAATAGCTATAGAAACACCAATCTTCAGGGTCAAAGACAATATAAACAAATTCAAATACATATATAATATATATTCATTAAGAAAACAGAAGAGCAGCTACAGCTGCATCCATAGTCATATACATCCCCTATTCTTGAAAATGCTCTGCCTCTCTCTTTCACAGTGAGCTTGAGCTCCAAAAACTACTACAATTTTTCATACATAGCATACTCAATTGACATGAGCTAGCTTGTCTTGGAAGAAAACGCGTCTTCTAGACAGAAAGTTTATATATGATCAAATCTTAGAGAAAAAATTGCCTCAAACTCTGGTCTAGTATGCCCGTGTGTGATTGGGCGTCTCAATCTATGTGATCTTGTGTCTATGCATGGGCCTATGTCTGCATCTTGGACCATGTGATTGAGGAGGATGCAATTGGATCGGGATCATCCATTGTTGCAGCAAACAATTCAAACGAAGTGTGGCTAATGGATTCTGTTAATTCCATATACATTTATCAATACGTCCCTTGCCCTCTATTATTCTCTGCTCTCATAGACGCCATAGTTTCTCATTCCGGTAATTTTAATCTATTCTTGTCTATATCAAATCTCATGCATGAGCTTCATTTCATTCTAGGGTTTGGTTCAATTATTTTATGCAAAGGCAGCTCCATTTGGAAAGAATGATCAATGCTCTCTCCATAATCATGGGTACATTTCCTCTCAGAAGCCCAAGTCCTTTAATTTTTGCATACCCATGTATACTTTTCTTTATGTTAATTTCAACAATCCCATGTCCAACTTTAATTGTATCATTCCATAGCTTAGTTAAGTTGTCAATAAATTGTGCAATGATATGCTATTAGCATATAAACAAATTCAAGGGATTTTGATACTCAAGATTCAACCAACTCATTACCTATATTGAAGTTGGACTATGTTCAACAGTCTAGAGATTATCATAACACAACAATGGAAGGATTACTAGCTTAATAGATGAAGGATTTGAAATTGTTGAGGTCATTGAGGCTACCTCAACTCCTCGACCTGAAATGGCTATGTCAGACTCTCCCTATTCTAGGCAGTTTGATGTACAACTAGGTTGCAGAAACAACTTTGAAGCCCCATCTTTCAAGCTCCATAGACATGATCTTGAGGAACCTTATGAAGCAATTCTCATGCATACCTCATCTCTTGATGATCCAGCTTCAAATAATTTTAATTTCAAATTAATTCCTGAAAATTATACTTAGGCTATGAAGGAATATGTACTCTAAAGGATAGTATATTTGGATTTGGAAATTTTCTTTCCATTGCCTTTGATTCTCCAACTGCAAATCCATAGTCATAGAATGTGTCTGAGCTTCCACCATCAACCTCCCCTATAACTGACAATGGCAAGTTGGATTTGGCCCATTTCTGTAGAAAGTGGGTCAATTCAAAAAACACTGTAAAAGGAGTGAGAAGACTTCTAATGTTTGGTTGAAAATTTTGAACTTATCAAGGTAAAAAAGATGTGGGTATGTCAAGAGGAGGACCAGTCAGTGTTTGAGAAAATTGAGCTGATACCGAGAGAAGGAAATGAAATTACCAGTCTAAGCAATTTCTTAGAAATGTAGAGACAATAGACTGAGTAAGCCTCCTAGGAGATGTTCCAAAGTTTCATGTAATATGTTATAACTTAAGAGATATACCAATTATTTCCACTTCAAAATGCTTAAACAAGTTAAGTAAAAGATTAAAAACTAATAAACCCAATTCATTCATCAAAGGGTATCAAATCAGGGACCAGTTGGCTATCAATAAACACCTTCATCAGAGACAACTTTCAAGACCTAGGGCATACTAAAAATGAAATTTGTTATAACAAACTCCTTAATCAGAAATGAATTTAAAGACCCCATATATATTCAAATGTATTTGATCATTAAATGCAGAAAGTCGTTCTCTAAATTTTGATTAAAATATAAGCAAGCCCAATTTATTATAAATATTATTATAAGTGTCTCCAAGAAGCATATTCAATATATGTCCATATCTATATTAAAACTAAGAATATGCACCATTATTTTGTGGTATCCTTCACTTCTGGCCAGAAGGATGTTTCCTTCCCAGTTTTCGAAACAGTTTGCAGAATAGCTCCAACGGAGCCTTTGCAATACATGCCAACCTTCAAAACCACTTTCTGCATTGCAATAGGGGAAAAGGAACAATAATGAAGAATAAATCACCTTTTTTAACACAATCCAGTCAACAGAAATCATTATCATGTGTGTAGGACTAGGTGTCCTCAATATCTCTTTCCAAATAAAACAACATCATAAGGAAAACCGGGCACTAAAATTTTAAAGAGAGTAACACCCTGAAAAAAGAAAAAGTCACCATTAGTCCCCATCCAACTACCTTGCTAATTAGATTTCTATTCCTTGTACGGAAAAGACGATTCAGTTTAAAAGGATTGGTTTTCTTTCCAACCTAGGTACCAGACTTCTCCTAATTTTTATATAGCTGAAACCAAACTAAATTAATTTGAACCCTATATCTTGTTGGTCAAGATTTCATTCCTCTTATGCAGAATACTGTGTGTTTTATATACTCATAGTAATTTGATAAAAAAAATGAAAAAATAGATGATACATTTTATAAGTTTCCATGCTTGACTAATCTTTGAAGAGGAAAAAAAAAAGGCAAAATCAACACATCAGCAACTAATAAACACTTGACTGTACTAATGGACAGTATGTTCCTTTTATACAAAGGCTACCACAAGAGCATATGATGTATATCCCAAAAAGCACCTGCAGAAGTTGGATAGAGACAAGATGAGTCCCCCCCCCGAAGATGATGTACAAGAACAAAAGAAGCCCTTGATGGCACTTGAGCAAAATCGGCAGTGACAAAATTTCGTGCAGGTATTCTAAGTCCCATGAAACACAACACAGAATCATCTTAGGAGAGCAGCATAAGAATTTGTTTCTAAGTGTAAGCAATGCAATAATCCATAAAATGTCAAGAATGGCAAGTTGTAAAGTAAAATGTTAACATCATAATGAATGCAAATAATGTTAACACATTATTGTTACCCGTGTGATCTGATTCATTTTTGTTTTTGCTAAAGATGTGAGGTAATGATGTTGTCAAAATAGGAAGACTATCCTTGGGTTATGTTGACTCCCTGCTTTAGTAGAATGTGCCAATTTCCTTGACTGCAATGTTCCATGAAATAAGGCTCACATAACTTTCTGTAAAAAAAGGAAGGGGAAACGGGTAAAGGGTTGTTACCATTTTATGTTACCATGAAGGACTTGAGGTGAAAGGTGTTGAAGCATGGACCCACATGCCTAAAAAAAGGCAAGGGCAAGCTGGTGAAAAGAAATCCTAGTTTAAATATTGATAAAGTAACCTGCATGATAAAGGAAATGGCAAAGGACCTACCATACATTAAACATAATCAAAAGGAAAGAAAAAGCAATTGTAGATTCTATACAGACCTTAATGAACAATTGTAATGGAATTCAAAGGTGGTAAGGTGGACATCTTGTTCGTTGTGATTTTGAATGTAAACTGCAATAAAAGTAATGTAAGAGGGTAAAACAAGATAAGGTGTATATATGTATAGAATGGAAATGTAGTATAAAAGGCATGGTGGGGAGGTTTGTACCATTTCGATTGGAACTTGGATGCTCTGTGTGCATCCAGAGGCCCAACGTAGCATTTGGAGGGACGAAAATAGGATGATTCCAGCAAAAGGAAGTGTAGTATGAAATGGAAAAAAACAGTAGCGAGATGTCGCAACAGCTAATATTTACAGACCATGTACTCTCCTAAGGAGAGCATCTTAAACCAACTCAATGTACAAATTGTATCATTGTAGTAGTGTAAAAAAAGGGGCAATACATGTAAATGTAATCAGGAAAAATATTACAATATGTGATTGTAGAATAAAATTGGGGGAGATGCCTACACTAAAACCAATTATAGAGCCACCATGAAAAAATAAATGTAAAGATGTGATATGAAGAGTTACATCAAGAGATAAAAGTGGGAAAAACAAGATACATATATAAATTTGGAATATAGTTGTACTTGTGTTTGCATTGAAATGTGTAGATGAAAACTTGAAAAACAGAAAATGAGATTTGGTTTAAACTTGTTGTGTGTGCAGAAAATGTACATGTATTTTCGTATTAATGGGATGTAGTTCATGGGAAAAAAAACATACATGTATACATTTCGAATATAGATATACTTGTGTTTTCATTGAAATATGTAGATGAAAACTTGGAAAACAGAAAATGAGAGTTTGTTTAAACTTGTTGTGTGTACATAAAATGTACATGTATTTTGGTATTAGTGGATGTAGTTCATTTGTACAATGTTTGTGGTTCACATCATGTGATAATAAATTGACTGAATCAAAACATAGGTTGAAGATATGGTGGGAGATACAAGTGGGGAGGGTAGAAATGGCTAGTGGACAAAGTGTGGGAAAAAAAAGGGACTGGTGGGCGTAAAGGAATGTGAGAGTGGCAGCAAATGATGCAAATGTAGGGGAAAAGTGCATGGAAGGGGAGGTGAAAGGAAAGTGAAAGCGAGGAGGAATCAATCATAGATTCAAGCGGGCTTATGACAACGATAGCACCATCTACGATTTATGTATGGGGAAAGATGTGGGTTGCGGCGTAGCAAGTCTTCTCGGGCCATGTGTAGAGTGTCTCTTTCATGCATATGGATAAGCGTTGAAGGAGGGCTCTTAATTCGAAGAGAAGCTTAATAGATGGTTGGATGTAATTCAATGGGAGGTCGGAAGATCGTTGGAAGTGTGCTTCTATTCGTTGAATTCTTGCTTGTCGTTCATTTATCTGTCGGCCGAAGTCAGCAAGGATGTTGAGGTACTGCATATCCATGGTGGTTGTGAAAGGGCTATAAGTGAGAAAAAAAAATATTAAACTCTTGACAAGTTCAAACCATACAAATAGAATAAAATGAAAGGACAATTTATGTACGTATTTTTTTTGTTGTATTGAATATTGAAGAAAATGTTGGAATTGAAATGCTATGATAGAAGGCAATAAACCATAACAAGTTAATTGTAAATTGGTGCAAGGAAAAAAACATGAGAAATACAAACACGATAGATATCCATGAATATAAGAAGTAATTTGTTTTTCATTTTCATTTGGGAAAACAAGGAATAGAAAATGTGGAAGGAAGTGTATATTAACATGTGCAAAGCATAGAATAAATAGAAGGAAAGGTTTATTTTGGAGGGGGATTATTGATTTTTTGTTTGGTTTTTCTATTGGAAAATGGAAGACAATGATGTAACTTAAATGTTATGCTGGAAGGAAAAAGGTGAAATGAAAGTAAATAGCATTTGGTAGAAGAACAAATGAAGGAAGACATTAAAGTGAAAGGTAAACATGAGTAAAGGACTAAATCAAATGTTTTCTTTCTAGCAAGTGCAAAGCAATAGTGAAGGCAAATTAATTTGTTTTGTATGGTATTTTGTAATAGTTTTTTTGTTGTGTGTAAACAACAATAGTTATGAAAAAAGTTGAGACAAAAAAATGTAGTACACATGTGTTTAGTCCCATTTAGAGTAACAGTAGACTAAATGATGCATTGGTTGTAACCATATGCAACTACATTTGTTAATGGACATGTGGTGGAATTGATTTGGAGGCAATTAAAATTTCCTCTTGTTTTCGCCGCTGAAGAGAAGAGCTATCTTTCATACGTTCATAGCGAGCAAAAGAGAAGGCTGGAATTATGCGGAGGTCTGAGAGATGTCTAACTCTTGAAACAACAATGAAGGTAAGACCTTGACGGTCAATGTTTCCAATGTCGATTGTTTCATTTTGTAAGGTCATGCCTTGTGCTTTATGGATTGTTAAACCCCAAGCCATGCGAAGTGGAAGTTGCCTACAAGAACCCCTTGTTAAAGGGAGGATTGGCACATAGTTAGGGTTGGAAGCATCCCATGGTGGGCCGTATAGTTGATAAAAATTTTAACAACAAACAAAGGAATGTTAGGTGGAGTAGTATCGATGTTGTAGAGAATTGCAACAACTTGTCCAAGAGTGCCATTAACAAGGCCTTCCTTGACCCAAAGGTTTGTGGTAAGCATAACTTGTTGGCCAATGGAAAGTAGCAAAGTCATAGTGAGTTGTCCATCTTCGGTTGCAAGCGTAAATGGTTGCTTCCCAACTTCTGCGGTACAACATGCAATTGGGACATTGAGTTGTCTAAGCATTTGTTTCTTATGCAAGGTAACAGCATTGTTAGTTGAGAACAAGTGTGTGGATTGGTCAAATACTTGGTTGTTGTTTTGCAAGAGGGAAGAGGATGACCTCTACATGAGAAGGTTCCAATTGGAAATAGTTGGGGTTGCATTTCTAAGGTTGAGGAGGAGGTTGCGGAATTGAATTTGAGAAGGGTTGTCTCCTTGTTGACGAAAAACTGTGGAGAGGGTGATGAACGTGTCGAAGCTTCGCTAGAGTGTGTTCCCACGTGATGCGCCTACATACATGGGGATATCCTTAACAGGGGGAAGTTGGCTAAGGTCACCAACAAGGATGATAGAGCAGCCACCGAAAGGGAAAGTTCGACAGGAAGGGAATGCTTCACGAAGACTGTCGTCAATGTTGGCCAAATGTTTTGGACCAATGAAACTCATCTCATCTATCAAAACATAACGTATAGGGTTGAGGCGTTCTTGTAGGCTTGCAAGCGCTTGACACTCAAGAGGATGCATTGTGGTTATGGGTATGCGGAGGCCGGAATGTATTGTTACTGCATTTATGTTCAATGTTGCGACACCAGTTGGAGCAAGTAGGAGAAGGGGGGATGGGCTATTCCCAGATGCTAAACGAAATGCATCTTGCAAGCAACCAATCAAATACGATTTGCATGTGCCTGCAGTTCCTTGGATGATCATTTTCAATGGGAAATTAGTTGTTTGTTGTGTGTAGTGGGACATAACAAGGTCAAAGGATGTGCGCTGTGTGGGAGATAATCAATTAGGAGATGTGGAATTTGAAAAGGGTTGATGATGTACTTGGTTCATTGAGAAGTTCAAGTCAATGAATGAGATGGCTAAGTCTTGCAAGTGTAAGGGAATATGTGTGTTGGCCCAATTATGTGTTGTGTCAAAGTCACGATGTCCAAGCATGTCAATATCATCAAGTTGGAGGTTGTTTCCAAAGTGGAGGTGAGAGAGAAATTCCCATTCGGACATGTCCATGGGGGAGGGTCCATTAACTTAGGGGGGGGGGGGGATTTTCAACAGCAAGATCTGGGGGGGGAGTAGGTTGTCGCTCGACATGCCCGGAAGTGTAGGTCCCACGAAAGCATTCCCAATCCCACGAAAGCATTCCCAATGGGAGACAATATCCAAATCTAAGCAACCAATGTCATTTGGAAAAACACGAAAAGGTTTGTAGAGGAGGAGTTCACTCCAACAAAATTTGACATAAAGAGGGGAAGTAGAAGGAGGGATGTCAAAGAAGTGGGGAAGGACACGCACAATCTTGGATGTGATGTGGGGTTTCCATGGGCAGTTACACCTACGTGCAGAGTAGGACCAAGAACGTGCAGCTTCTAGAAGGTTCAATTGCTCAAGTGAAGGAGGTCTTTGCATGTATGCAGCAATGAAGGTGGTGAGGGGGGGGTGTTTGGGAGGTTTTCTGAGACACGTTTGAAAACAGTTTGGGAAACATTTAGAGACACAAAGGAACGACTTGAATGGGTCAATGGAATTTTTTGCAGCATATGGCAGGTCTCTTGTGCGCCAATGTCTCGATCTGCAACAGTTTCTGATAGAAGTTTTCGGATGGGTAGTAAGATTGGCTCATCTACAGGGGCAGCGTGTGCAATATGGGATCGAATGTCATGGTAGCTTTCATATTTTCGCTCTGATTTTGATGCATACTTAGAAATGTATGTCAGGATAGCATGCTAGGAGAGCACAGTTTGGCAATCAACATTTGCTCTCCATATTGAGAGCATGGGAGAGTTGTGTATGTTTAAACTTTCATCATTCCTAGCAGGGATGTATGTTTTTTTCCCATCAACATCAATGAACATAGAAGATGTATTGTGCATTTCAAAGGGGAAACTATAGCGGCAAACAAGGTTTGGTCCTTTTTTGTGAAGACAAGATGTTTCATTTCATTTTTTGTGTCGTTGAACACAATTGACAAGGGATTCATAGTCAACACTTTCGTTTCCTGCAAGTATGGATGATGAATCAAGTGTGCAAGGATCTGCATGAGTTGCTCGATGGAATGCGAGTGCACGAAGGTCCAACGGATGTGGATTCCATGTAGTTAAGAAGTTGTCAAAGTATTGTTTTGTAGCTTCCACAGCTGGAGGATCCTCCCAATCAAGGTTGTCCATATTGGGTGCATCCTCCAACCAAAGGAATCCATGTATATGAGAAGAATCTCGATTTTTCCATTCATACCTATATAAATAAGGGTATAAAAGTAGTGAGGAAACAAGTGGAATTATAAAATGTTTGAAGTAAATAAATGCAACAAATGAGAGGGGAAAACCTGCACCAGTAATCCTTTGTCTTGAATGTTTTTTTAAGGACATCTTCAAGGAAGATGGTGAATCTATGGTGCATGTATAGGGACGTAATATGTGGATTGGTTATAATGTTATGAAGTCTCCATTGGAATTGCGCAGGCAATGAAGTTGGAGGATGGCCAGGCATGAGCATGTGAAGGTCATGCCATTTGGTGTCAGCTGCACTAAGGGTAAAAAAAAATGTTGGGCTACCAAGTTGGGTGATCATATTGTATAGCTCACCTCGTCTTTTGTTCCAAAAAGAGTGTGTGCTGCGAAGGCCAGATCCAAAGCGCATGGCATGGTCAGCAACATGAGAATCAAGAATTTCCTGGATTTGTGTGCGCAGAGCCAAGACAGTTGTAGGGAGTGTGTCTTGTAGGTTACGTTTAACAAAGACTGCAGCAGTGGCTTGGTTTCGATGTCACATCATAAGGTTGTACAAGTAATACTGAAAGCGAGGGTGTTGGCCGAATCTATTATCATGATATTTCATAAGGTGAAAATCATATTCTTGCATGCCAATTTCATGAAGATGTGGTTGCTTCAACATGGCAACCCCAGTGGGGAACAAGGCTGGAAATGCCATAGAGAGGAGGCCCTCTGTGTTGTATTCATTGATTGCGGAAACGCCAATGGGGGGCCAGTCAATGGAAATTTTTGGTGTTCCAGATCTTGATGAGGCAAAGCGCCTAATTTATTCAATCTTAGTGCGGGAAGCTGGGAGGGAAAAAATGAAGGAGGAGGTTTGGGGGTTTGTTATGGATGACAAGAAAGGAGTTGCATCATCATCATGGGGCAAGGGTACTTGGAGGTCTGGTCCAGGGGTGTTGGAATGACGAAGAAGGGAGGACACATCTGTGGGTTGAAGTGGCAAAGCATTTAATGCAAGTAGGTTAAGTTGGACATCCTTGTAATATGGGTCATTGGACATTTTGAATTCCAGTGCAGCAAGGACATTGGAACGGCTAACAATGAATTCATACGGATTGCTTGTCGCATTTAATTTTCGAACAACAAGGATGTCCAAGTCTAGCAACAGGCGTGGAATTGAGGAGACGATTGTGGAGATGTCTTGGGAGAAACTAATAGTATGGCCAGAGTATTTGTATCTCTCACCATGCGCATGGGTAACTTGAAGGATTGGGTTGATACAAGAAATGAACATTTATTCAGTTTGAGTAAGACTTGCAAGTACTGAGGGTTGGTTTCCAGGGTCCATGTTGTTGTCTAAGGAAAAGCGATGCCCATTTTGTTCTTTAGTACAACGAGAGCATGTATAAATTCCATTTGAAAATTTGGTTTCAATGCCTACATAGGATTCCTTGCATATAAAGCAAACATGCATTGGGTGGAGGTGATCGAGCCATTTACAAAACCGGTATTGCGCGTCTGTTAAGGGGGAGTTGCATGGGGTGGTTGGAGGGGGGGGTGTAGTGGAGGCCTGCATTGGTGGAGTATTTAGGTTTTCAAGTGGAGGGGGGGAGGGGATGTGTAATGTCCCCAGCTTGACCCTATTGCATTAATATTGTAAATGATGTAAATATTGTTATTTAGTAATGGTGGGGAGCTCAAGGCCAAGGCCCTGCCATTGATTTATTGTTCTATGTATCGGAAATTAGAATAGATGCATAGAGTTCTTGCGCTAGGGGTGCACAATGTAAAACCGGACATCATGTAAATATGCAATTTTAATGAGAAAAAAAAAACCCACAATCAGCTACGCAATGCAACAAAGAGATGGGGGCATGATCTTTACAAGGAATGGGGAGGGAAAAATAACCAAACCCTTGAGCCATGGTGTTTGTTAGAACATTATTACACCTATGTACATTAATCATTTATTAATGATGGTTAATTTGTGCCCAAGTGATTAATTATTACATCCCTAAGTTGGTTAGTTGATAAATGGTCAAACTATCTTGAACTAGTTAGCAATGTGAACAAGTGCTGAGTCAAACCAGCTGTTTGGAGCGCTCCCCAGGGAAATTAATGCATTCAGCATGCCTAGAGCGCCCTCCTCGGGTCAATTAATGCATTCAGCATGCTTCTCTTCTACCTAGGGCGCATTTGCTCAGTTTGTGGACATTCTTGCCAACTTTGTGATATTTTTGGCCAATTTTAGCTACCAAACCTCTAACCAACCAGTTTCTTCACATGTGTGAGGTCACATGGGCCTGTCCAGTCATTCCCAGCATTCACACAGCAGATTCGAACCAGTTTGGGATGGTTTGGGATATTTTGGTCAACCTAGGGGGGTTTGAGCTATTTCTAAGCTAGATCAGTGTGAACACTCCAGATGGATTCAAATTCTTCCAGATTTGTATATATGAGTGTTCTTAACCTATTTTGAGGTTGGACAGTTAATAATATTGACATTATTCACCCATTTCATGTGTATTGTTCTTCATTCATTTACAGATTTATGCTATTCTTGCAAATGTTGTGCAATCTTTCACTAGTGAGGAATCCACAGTAGCTAGGTTCTGCTGTGATTGAGATTTTACAGTGTTAAGCCATTTCATTGAGGAAACCCATGAACTCTCAACGACCCATTTGGTCTCATGCACCCAATCATTTAATTCTTCCAAGAATTGGTTGAGACAATAAATGCCTTGGGATGGGAGAGGTATGGCTGTCAATTTTCGTGCATGGGCAAGCCATCAACTTGGAAAATCGTGTTTTTGCTTGTTGGGCAAGAAAACCCCCACGAAATTGGCCCAAAAGCCATTCTTCACCCATGGCATTCATCCTCTCACGGAGTCTGAGCATGTTGGGGGTTTCATCCTTCACGTTTTTCACCATTTCCTACGTTTTTCCATGCCCATAAACTCATTTTTGGTTAGCTCATTGGCGGGGGAGAAGAGAGCCACGATTTTTTTGGGGTTATGGAGGCCATTTTTGCCCACGAAATGCCCAGGAGCATTCTTCTGAAAACGATTCTGCTCTCCTGGGGTTGATTTCCCATCTTTCTCCTTTTCGTTTGGTTGCCCACGTTTTTCTGGAAATGTTAGAAACCCATTCTTGGGAACTTCACTATAGAATCGTTTTTCTTATGCCCAGCACTTATTCTTTTGCTGTTATATGCATCCATTCCCTAGCCACCTCAGAAACCCAACTGCTAGCCGGTATGGCTGATTCTGGTGTATCTATGGCTATGTGAGACCCTGTTGTTCCCTAGTTCCTTGTGGAGATCATGCTCAGCTCGGGGGTGGCAGTGGTGCTGAGAGATTGAAGAGCACACTGGCCTATGGTTGGGTGGAACATTGCAGAAGCGTAGCTAGTTGTTTGGGACTACTTCATTAAGATAAGTATTCTCTTGTGCTATCTTTCAATTGTTTAATTGATTAATATCTTGAATGTGTGATGATTGTGTATTTCATAATTTAATTCCGCTGTGTTTTCTGATAATTATGCATCCTTATATCTCTGTTATATTATGGGAATGCTTAGTGGTTTAAAATTTATGGGGCTAGATGCCGGTTTTAGCACAATGATCCTCTCTATCATGGTATGATAGGAGGGGACATTACAGGATGGGTGCAACATTGAGGGTGGCATGCATGGATTGATACAGAAGTCGTCTTTGTGTGATGAGGCGATCTTTTGTGTGCGTATACAAAAGCCTTCTACATGCATTTATTTGTTCACTTCCATCACCGGAAGACAGGTATGTTGAAGAAAAGAAGCTTTGTGTTGAACCTAGATGATACATTAATGGGGTTGTAGAGTGTTATAAATACATAAATTGTGGAAAAAAGGGATGCACATATTTCAACATAAAGAAAGGCATAATACATAGCATAATGGATTTGTGAATATACAAACAAGTCCACATGAAAGTGGTGCAATAAACAAGGTGCAAAGCATGTGTGGATACATGCGGAGCATATATATCTATGTGAGAAGTAAATAAGAAGAAGCACAGCACATAAAATAACATAAATGATGTATACATGTAAGGGAACTTTCAATTTTGGTTGCACGCATATAGATAAATATAGTGTATGTGAACCATTGTAAGGCATAGTAAAAAAAATAATGTTAAGGACACCATATAGAGTAGTATGGGCATAAAAGAAATAGTAGTTGAATACATTAAGGAGTTAGGAAAAGTGACATCATATAACGGTAAAATCCTATCTAAAAGCAAGGAAGCAAGGTGATGGGAAACAAAGATAGCAGCAGTGATGAAGTGGAAGAAACATAATTGGGCGGAGATGAAGGGGAAAGCATTGGAGACATAGGGTGGTTTATGTGGGAAAACATGTATGGAATAGATGGAGATAGGAAAAAGGAGTGAGGGTAGAGTTATATGTGGGAGGGAAATGCAAAGGGATGTTTGGAAGAGAGGATGGGTATGTTGTATTGAGGGGAGGTTAGAGACGACGGGAAACAGGCTGGGTATGAGGTGTTAGTGCATGTATTTATGTGAGGAGGATGGATGATGCATCGGCATAAGGAAGCTCTTCGGAATTGACAATGGTTTTTTTCAATCGGGCAGTGGAGTTGAAAGTCTTCGTCTTAACGGATAAGGTGAAAAGGTATTGACATGAAGTTAAGTGTAGAAAGATTTCCTTTATGGTTGATGGTTCACTGGACAGGAGACACAAGTCCTTTGCAGAGATCCTTAGCAATTGATTTGTTGCATCGTCAAAAGTTGTTTCTCCAATGAGCTTCCCGGTGTGGTCATGTAGTGAGAGCTTCAAAATGTACCTATAGTCACACTCTAGGAATTCACCATCACACTTACTGCAATGCCAAATGTTGAAAGCTTGGTGTGAAATTTTTTTCATGCATTGTATGCCATCAACAAAGAGAGGGCATGCAAGGAAGTGGAAGTCATCCATGTTAATTTCAACGATGGAAGCACGTACAGAGAACAAGAGTGACTTCTTAGAGGGTTGCATGGTTTGCAATTCCAAAGATGTTTTCTTTGTGTGTGGACAGGATGAAGAGCTTGCATATTTTTTACTCAAAGATGGGGAAGTTGCACGGAATCCATTGGCATGAAACCATTGATGAAGGAAGTGGGTTGGCTCAATATCTGGATTAATAAGCAGGGAAGTACTGGGAACACAACCAATTGTTCTGTCATTGAATTTTGTAAGGCGTCCGCCCTTGATTGCGAGGATGGGGGGCAGATCAGAGGAGTACAACGAAGCAAGTTGAGATCCCTCATTGTGGCAATGATGGCCCCACAACGTGACATCGATGTTGAAGCATGACTTGTCTCTAAGGGAAACAGTTTTCCTGCTTGTTTCAGAGTCGTCTCTCTTTCGAATTGTCGATGCAAGGGAGACAGAGATGACCATGCCATCAAGATCAACTATGGAATTTAACGACGAATTTTGAAGGTCATTGATTGTCTTAAAGTGGAAGGAATGTAAAGGAATGGAGGGGAAATCATGTAGGCAAGCTTGGATGGTTGACGCAACAGAAAGGATAATCTCAAGATGGTTGTTCAAATGGTTATATGTAGGGTTGCTTGGTTTGATTGTGCCATTGGAGATAGTGTAAACGTTGCCTATTTCAATCTAAGGATAGAAGGAGTCAACAAAGTTGTTAAATGCAGATACATGGATCTCTTCTTCGAAGCAGTCAAGAAGGTCAAAACCAAATAGTTTCCTTGGTCCTTTTTGGTTTGTGTATTCATGGATGTCTATTTTTGAAACTACGCGACCTTGAATGGACCATTTTTTGTAGTTGGGGTTTAGTGCTTTGAATGGAATAATAGATAATGGCATGGATAGTGGTGGAGTTGTTGTGTGGGGTGAGAAATTAACATTGTCTTCTGTGAGGCAAAGGGGTTGGCTAGTTGATGAACTAGTTGGAAGGCTAATATTAGTTGGTAGTACAAGAGGGAGAGTGATCCCAATAAGGGCTAGCTTGTAGTGGAGAACTTCAAGGTTGAGCACTGTAATAGTCCTGATAAGAAAAAAAGGCAACATAAAAAAATATGTTAAAGTTTGTGCCAAGAGGGGGTGGTTAAAATATGAAGTGCAGGATTGAAGTAAATTTTTTTTAAAAAGGAGAAAAAAAAACTTTGCAAAGTGAGATGTACGTGGTATTGTGAACGATGGTGCAAGTGCACTAGGAAAGCTTGATGATAGAGCCTTCTTGGATTTCTCCATCTAAAAGGAGAGAGTTGAAGGCTGTTGGGATCAAAGTATGATGTGTGTTGGTGCCATCAGAGATAGTCAGCCAGTAGCGTGGAGTCATTGCCTTCGTCGATCCGATTAGGGTTAGTGAAAAAATCTGTAGGCATGGTTGGAGATGTACATAACCGACCAAGAGCAGAGATATAGCATTTTATGTCAAGGGTGGCTCCATTACGTGGGGGTTGCCTGAGTATTACAGGAAGAAGGAAAATGTAAAGATACAAGTACTAAATTAAGGAAAGGAGTTTGAGACAACTATGCATAAATCCATTCAATTTGTAGCGATGAGAAAAGTAAAATGTATAGTTGGCAAATTTACATTTTCAAATTTGAGCATTGAATTTTTTATGTTTGTTGGAAAAAATGTTGGTTTAATAAGAAGGAAAGAAAAGAAGTTCCATGTTTACAAAGTATAAGGTGCAACGAATAAAATAGAAACATTGAGATGCAGTAAGCTTTAGCCTAATGAGAGAATGGAAAGAAACGAAGAGTATTATATTTGTAAGGTATTTAAAGTTCTCGAGTATAGTTGTGTTAAATTCTAAAATAAGAGCAGAAAGGGTTGGGAAAAGAATATGCAAAAAAAGATGAAGCATTAGAGGAAATTTGGGTAAAAAATGGGCCTCCTAACGAAAATAATAAAATAATAGTAGAGAGAGTAAAAAAACTACTTTTTTGGATCGTATTTTCAACTTATCTCCTTGTACGTTTACTCAAATTTCAAGCAGGAAGACTCGTTGGATGCATAATTAAATTATGCATCCAACGAGTAGCCATGTTGCATACTTTTAACAACATCTACATCATGAAAATTTGAAAATACATTAAAAAAGGTGTTTCTAGTGAGAGAAAACACGTTTTTTAATGTATTTTCGATTTTTCATGGTGTGGATGTTGTTAAAAGTATGCAACATGGGTACTCGTTGGATGCATAATTATGCATCCAACGAGTCCTCCCGCTTGAAATTTGAGTAAACCTACAAAGAGATAAGTTGAAAATACGATCCAAAAAAGTAGTTTTTATTTTTTCCCTCCAATTTTTTTACGTGCACCTTGTTTGAATTTTAAAGCATTTTGATTGGCTAATATGTGATGACAATAAATTGTACTTTAGGGTTAAAAGGCTAATTTTTCATCCAAATTTCCTCTAATGACTGATCTGTTTTAGATGAAGGGCATTTGCCATGAAAGCAAGACACCAACAGAGTCCATGTTGTTTCTACAAAACAAACGAGGAGACTCTAAAGGATATGCAAGAACTAACATAAGTAAGATTCATTACTATAGAATAGATGTATGTGAAAATTTCAAGGGATTTGTTGATTTTACGATTAAGGTGAACCTAAATGATAAAGGGAGAGGACAACTAAACAAGCTAAAACAGTTTGTACGAAATACAATGAGTAGATATATGTCATTCTCATCTTAGCCGTCAAATGAGATTGATTAGATGAGGGTACAAAAGTAAGATGTGAATGATGTGCAAGTATGTTGATGCATTGGGAGACATGTTGGAATTACTTGGGTATCATATAGCATATCAATACTTGCAAGTACATGAGTGGTTAAGTGAACATAAGTACACATACACATGTGAAATGGAAATAGTGGTGATAGTAATGCAATGGGTTTTTTAGCCAAGGTATCATAGTTTTATGTGGGCAGTTTGCTTTCATCACATTACTATGTCCTTGGGCAAATTGCTACAAGGTGCATTGTTCCAATTAAAGCTATAGGCTTTTAGTTATGCAGATTCAGAGAATAAGTATATTCAGTAATTTATGTAGAAGGATGGATAATTAGAATTGTTATGGTTGGGAAAACAAAACGAGAAGAACTGTTGACATCAAAATAAGATATAAGTATAAAATATTCCAGGGAGAATATAGGATAAGCAAACGTAAGGTAAATTAGATTGATTGAAAAGGAAAAAAAAACAATACATTTGCATGGGCACATTGGTGTAAGGAGATGAGAGCATGTATTATGTCGAAGACAAGTATATTGTTGGTATGAGCTAGCAACAAGTAAAGGAAAAATGGTGGAGGACTGAAAGTGATGAACAAAATCAAACATACCTAGCAAAAGAGGGAAAACTCCATATATGTTGCAGACAAATACATATTCTTAACTCTGGTATGGCGCTGGGAGATCTGCAAGACAAGTGGGAAGGAGTTAGAAATAAAGTGAGCTAAAGAGTAATATGTTAAAGCGACCATGTGAAAGATGCAAGTATAGAGAGGTTTGTTTTGTAAGTCAGAGTAAGGATTTATGTTTTCTAGCGAGTTAATGTATACATAATATTAACCACAAAACAGGACAATAGCATCTTTTGGAGTTGATCCCTAACCAATAATTGCAATAATAGTTATGGCAACCAAGTAAAGCCATCAAAGGTTTTTTTGTTGCAATTTAGGGAAAAATGTTGCAAAGACCACTTTAATTTCTTGCAAAAGGGTGGAAAAGAGAACAGATGATGGTAAAATGCAGAGTTATAGGTTGACCTTTAAGGAGATGGGATACGATGAACTAACATTCAATTCCTAAAATGTATCATTTTGAGCATTACAAAATATATTTTATAAAATCCTGTATAGCAACAAAGAGAACACACTTTTAATGTGGTATCACTACATATCTAGTAAATCATGTCATGGTAGTGCTAGTGTAGGAAGAAGAGGATATTTTAGTTGAGGATGTGATTGTTAGGTTTTGTTGTTTTATACATAGTTGAATTAGTACAAGAGTGTGCTCTTAGTACAAGAGTGTGTTTTTGAGAAGCAACAAAAAGAACACAAGATGAATGGAATACATCATAGGAAGATGAAAAGTAGTAGTAGGCAAGGAAGAGAAAGCTACATAGCAATCATTCAAACATCACCGTTCAAGCTAATACATGAAGGATGAAAACATCAATAAGAACATGATAACATGATAGAGACTAAGTGTGAAAGCATGCAAAAGTTAGCATGAGAGTGTCTACTTGATAAGCAAGAAAAAAGAACAGAAAATGAATGGAAAATATAATAAAAATAGTAGTAGGCAGAGAAGAGAAAGATAAAAATGTAGTTTCTCTAGTTGAAAGGTTGAAGTTAAATGAAAACATGACCATGTCAATCTAGGGATCCACCTCATGTGGATGTACATTGAACCTGCATTTCCATATCAATTAACTCTAGAGCAGTTCCACTTTATCCTTCTGTCCTCTTTATTCCTACAGAGCACAAATAGTAGGCCTCCCTATGTTGTGTCAGGCTTTGCATTCCAATATCTTGGCAGAAAAGGTCATTTTTTTCATTTTTCTACAATATATTTTATTTTTCCTTTGCAACGCACATAAATCCTGGAATGACAGCAACATCACTCTTGTGTGTTACATACAATCATCATCAACATGTTCCCACATCTTCAAATGAGTTTAAGAGTTCTAGAACCTTAAAATCACAAAAAGGGAGAAAATGTGCATAAAAGCATATTTCACTCCCAATTTATGTTACATTCATTTATTTGCTAGTTTGGCACATATATGCTTTACAAATGTGTATCCATTAATTCTCTCATGGGTATGTAAGAATAGTACTCAACTTACATTGTTTCATTTCATCTCAGTAAGCAAGTGATGAAAGAAATTTTCAATTAACAACATAGGAAAGGACACACCAAATATTTATTTTTCATTTTGTGCATAATGTCCTCAACTACCATCCTTCCCTTGTCAGACTCTATTTTAGTAATTACAAGGTCAACTCATCTAGTTCTGCCTTCAGCAGTTGATAAACACCCAAAAAACCTTGTCCATCTCCCCACAAAGTAATAATCACCAAAATTTGCCACGATTTTCCATAGAAATTTGATCACATATTCTTGCCACAATTACCATAAGGGAATATGTGATCCCACCATAGTGGCGCATTCAAATCTACATGTGTAGCACTGGAATTCCAAAATCAAAAGATTTCAATGTCCAGACAGTGGCAAAAATGTTCATAAATACACACAAGAATTGATGAGATTCAAAGACAAAAGGTTTTGGATTAAATTGTATTGGATATGCTTAGAACAAATTATGCATTTTCGTCCTATCCCTAGCATTTTCTGGACAATACAAATTTTGTGGATGAAACGCAGATTTAGTGGCTTGAAGAGCCTAATTATGCCACCTGTCCTCATGAACAACATAGATGCTCTTCAAGACAATAGTTCAGCCATAGTTAATCCCCCGTTGTGCATGAAAGCTTGTACGTAAAAAGTAAGTTTTACTATTTTACTTGATATCTTTCATTTTGCATTTTTTTTTATTTTACATTCAAATGTTATCAACATGTACATTTTTTAAATAATCTTTGATTCCATGCACAATCGATGCAAACCCAATGCATTTTTTTTAGCTTAGATTTCATTACTCAGAAATATAGATTTGAATCTGGAAGTTATTTGGGGTTTTTTTTATTTCCGGCAGAAAGATTTTCTGAATCGATTCTCTAAACAACAAAAGTTCATAACAGAAAATCTAAATGTTTTAAAGGCTAAGGAGTTAGTCTGGAAACATAAATTCTGGAAATTAAATGAATGTATGATTACAGGAATAAGGAGTACGAGACTCAGGGATGTGAAAAAAGAAGCACAGGTTTGAACTGACAGATACAAGGTAGTGCCTTTTGAACTAATGCCATCCCTTTGATTGCTTACTTTGCTAGCAAGGTATTCCAGATTGTCATCGAACAGAAGAGGGGTTATACCAGATCAGCTAAGAGCTAGATTCGATATTCCAGATGCGACTCTTTTTAATTAAAATGAACTGGATTAGAAAGTTTAATTCAATCCATAGCAAATAACGCATTTTTTCGATACTTTGGAAAGGGGCCTGACCCATGAAAGACATTTAATACGCCTTCTCACTTAGGATAAATGGCCAATAGATCGAATAAACTTCCCTAGCCAAACAACCAACAAACAAATTCAAAAGAAAGAGCAGACCGATGAGCGTTTTCCCAATACAGCTCAACCAAGATATTTTATTGGACAGAAGACCGGTTGGCCGGGGATCGATATTAAAGTAATTTCCTCTCTAAAAAATAACTCAACAGTGAGACTCGGGGATGTGAAAATAGAAGCAAAGGTTTGAACTGACAGATACAAGGTAGTTCCAGCGATGTTCTTACAAATTGTATGAAAGACAAACGACAAACGTAGAAACAAGGAAAATATATGAAACTAAAGGGAAGTTTACATTCAGGGCCAAAGACGCAGAAACAACAACAGGCAGGTGAAGAAACATGAACCTGGGAAGGCGCAGAAACAATGGCAGGTGAGACAGTGAGCGAAGAGTTGTGTGCCCTCTGTTACATGAAAAGAGTTGTGTGCCCTCTGTTACCAAACGCATGGACTTGCAGTGTGAGCGAAAGGCATGTGCCCAACCGCGAAGAATCCATTTTGTTGACGTGTAGAGCAAGCAACGTGTTGGACCCGAGGACGGAGAGCACAGTGAAGGGTTCTATAACATGAAAATAGTTGTGTGCTCTCTGTTACCAAATGCATGGACCTGCAGTGTGAGCAAAACGCATGTGCCCAGCCGCAAAGAATCCATTATGTTGACGTGTAGAGCAAGCAACGTGTTGAACCCAAGGACGGCGAGCACAGAGCAGACCAGAAACCCGCGAGCAAATAAACAAACCGGTAGACAAGCATGTGGACACGTGTAGACAATGGATTCGTTGGAGGGACGACAAAAAGGAACAGTGTTTCTCAAAACACACCTCGGGAAAAAACACCTATCGACGTAAAAATTCACATTGCATTAACTATGGTATATTTTTTGTCACACCATAAACAATGCACTTTATGTTTGTAAGTATTGGAAGCAATGCTTTTTATTTTTATGGTGCACGAGTAGTGTTGAACATTTTGCTTGAAAAAAAAAATCAATTATTAATAAATGAGTTATATGAGACACGTGTGCTTTTTAGAGTGGTAGATATGAAACCAATTCATGTATAGCTTGGTATAAAATGCAATGATGCCTATTCAAAAAGAATCAATTAATAATAAATGAGTCATATGAGACACGTGCTTTAGAGTGACAGATATGAGACCATTTCATGTATTGGTAAGCTTGGTATAAAATGCAATGATACCTCTTCAAAAAGTTTAGTTTCATATTCACATTTCCTCCGTTCAAGGATAATGTTTTCATATTCACATTTCCACTGTTCAAGGATAATGTTTTCATATATCAAGTAATTATTTCGTATTTTTTAATCAATAATGTTATGTGATTAATATAATTTTTTATGTTCTATATATATGTGTGTATTTTTCTAGTGAAAATCGTAAGTGAATCACAGAGAACAGAGAACAATGAGGAAGTGACAAACAGTAAATCAACCTGTACAACATTGCATGATAATGGGTGGCCGAAGAGAGGGAGGGATCTGTATCTTCGCACCATTACAGAAGAGACTCGTGACTTAATGAAATTCTTGGGAAGAGAACCGAGTTTGATAACTTCTTTCCACCTTGCATCTTTGGTTTTTTAATTTCTTTCCTCTGATAAAAAAAAGCCTTGCGGCCCTTGCCTTAATTAAATACAACTTTCCTACCTTTGAACATCGGTCATAATAGATAAGCTCATGGTGTGAACTCACTCGACCGAAACCCTTAAATAGCACATAAATGGTTAGAGGAAACCTGTTTATTTTCTCTTCAAATTAATCCAATTGTTACGCAAAATACATGACTCATACGTGAAACTCGGGTACCTAACATAATCATCAAGCAGCGCTTCAATCATGATTATCTTATTTTGCGAGAGACTATACCATTCCTTTAGGTTTCCGCATCTTGGACAAACCAGCCGAGAATTCTGCTCATTTTCAGAAGAACCGGTCACTATCATGCGACTCCCTGCAGACCTGCTTCATGCTATCTAATCTATGCCGACCCCCTTAAACTTGCTTTCGTAAATTAGGTAAAAGACAACCAATGCTGCAACTAAGATAAGTCACCACATTATTCAACCCGTCATTTTGTCCAAGACATCAAGCTATTTGTAGTGTAAGGCTTCCAGAATTTCGGAAATGCTTGCATGGACAATTGTATGCCAAGTTGCCAGGGTATGTTTATGTGAGAACGGGTATAGCACTCTTCTTAACAGGAGGGGGTACATGATATCAAATTGTATATATACAATAATATGTAAAAAATCATTGAAAATGTAAATGAACAGAGATTCAGATCAATTTTTAGATTCAAATCATTCCCGTGTCCAGAATTCATCACAATTGGCATTCATGACTCAACATTGAAGATTGACATTCATTCACTTTCCAGACGTGGAGCGGAATAACAAACAGAAAGATCTGAATCTTGAAACATGATGAAGCTGAAATGTGGGGACTTGGAGAGAAGAATGCTTGTTTAACCCCTTGCCTGGACATAAATTTCCTGCAATCAAAACAGCAAACAATGCTCTACACTCTTTTCTTCTCTGCTGTTCCCTTCCAAGCTCACATGGCCAAACTGAAAATGCAAAAATGATCATGAAATTACAGTTTAAAGGTGTTAAAAAGGCAGCAACAATTAGCTGTTATAGAGTCTCCTGTTATAGAGTCTCCTGCTAGGCCCACCCTAAACCTGAGATTATTGGGACTTTTTAATTATTAATTTTTTCATGCTAAAAGTGGGTACCAACGAACCCCGAATCAGGGTACGTCAAATTCATCTGGGCTACGGCATGATAAACAGAGTGTTGCAAGTTACAGATAGTTATGAAAACATTTCCAATAAACAGGTATAGGTACGAGGAATTTGACCCCAAATAGGCATATCCATGCTACTTAGAATAGATGAAAATATTTTTTTCCAAACCGTCCAAGAAAAAATACTATGCCATTTACGACAATGCCTTTATACGAATTTCAATCTATGGACAACCAATATAAGTTATCTTTGCACTCTATGTTAAATAAATATATTTGTGAGGCTTGCAATAATTAAGCCCATTCCCAAAAAATCTTGAAAAGTTTCCCAAGACTTACCCAAGAATAAAATATTAATTATTTTAGATGAAATTTAATCCTATTAATTATTGAATCTCATATATTCTAGTTTCTTAGTAACCATTATTAGACTGCCAGTATTCATCCAAGAGACGACAACTATAGAGATGGGACCTACTCTCTCCTCTAGGCACACAGACGTGAATAACTAATAGTCTTTAATGGGCTTTTACCACTCTTCTTCAAACAAAAGAATATGAACTGGAGAATAACAATGCCCTGTTACACACAGCTAGAGAGGACCTTCAAAGCCAAGTAGAGAAATCATTTCAGTGATTATCTGAACGCTGACTTTCACTGCCTCAAAGCACTCGGTATCATTTTTAACTGCAACATCAGCAAAGGATGCTAGGACTCCCGCAGTCAGACAGAAGATGGATATATCTATATGAGGCTGAGGCATTTCTTTTAAGGGTTGGCAGCTTTGATCAGCAACTCATGGGAGCAATCGCTTACGCATACTACGATGGTGATCTTGGGGATATCATACTCAGCACATGCATTCTCAGGAGGGCAAGTGTCGTACAAGAATCAGTGAATATGTCTGCATAGATGGAAACAATGTGGGGTTCAAGAGAGAAACCGTCAAATAATAATAACCAAGCCAACACCAGGCCACCAATGGACTTTGGTGCCACGGTATATCCATTACAAACATAATTTTCATCCAGCTTAGGCAACATGCTCAACATCTTCATCCCTTCTAAAAATCCATGTTACAAAACTAGAACCAACTAGGAAACAATCCTCCTGTCTTATAATTGGCCGTGAGGACTTCATGCTAGTTTTACATGTTGAATCACCAGGCATCCTGTCCCCTTCTCATAATTAAATACAGATAAAGGAAACATTATTCAATCCTCCTGCCTTATATTTGGGGAAAAGGAACTTGTGTCATCAGTATAATAGGAGTCATCTGGATGGTTGTAATAGTCTTTTTCTTCATCCCACTTCAGGACCTCTCGTATATATTTGAAAGACTCCTCGACAGTCTCACTATCTCGAGCCTTGACTTGCCCTACAAATAACTTACGATTGCTGATTGATGTGAATAGTATTTTGAATTTCATAGCAACATAATAGTATGCCTGATGAGCCAATGATGAATTGTTATGATGTGCCTTAACTGGATTGAAATCCTTGAACCATTCACATGTTGTAAGAGGAACTCTGTTGATTTTCTCCTCAAACACATCAAATTTGTTGAATAATAGCACAAATGGCATATTTCTGAAACAACGGTGCTTCACCACATTCTCAAACAGCTCTTTGCTCAAGGTCATCTTATTTCTGAGGTGACCATTACCTTCAGCCCACATCTGGTCATAATCACTGAGACCAATGCAAAAGATTATGGCCCGCACATCCTCAAACATATCCAGCCATTTGCAGCCTTCATTCAAGCCTTTGGCATTTGGCCTGATAAGCTGGTACCTGAAGACAAATGTAGAATATTATTAAAGGATACTAACCACCCTGAAAAATAACACTTCAACCAATTGAAGCAAAAGAGCCACAATACTACACTTACATGAAATTGCAGTGGAATTAAAAACGGTCTTACCTCACAAGAGGACTCTGGTAATCAACATTATCATGGTAGAATTCTGAATTTGAGCTCCTGTCATCCATTGAAAATTCAAAAAAAGCTAACCCATTACTTTGAGTCACTCCTTCTGCATATAAAATGTCTTCATCAGAAGGCTCATATTCATTGCTGGCTATTGCAAGAACCTGCAGTTTGCATTACGAAGATGGTCAAAATGCTATCATTACTTCCTTTGTATTTAAGCACTATAAGTAGTGAACGTCTTCTTGATAGATGATCATGACACATTTACATGTTCAGATCAGCACAAGGCAAGATACCCAGAAGCTTATTTGTGAAAAATACTTGATTGGCAATGAACATCGCATGCAGACAAAATTGATATTTCCCAAGCAATGACAAAGAAGCATCAAACTTATTGAATGAGACTAAATTATCAGTGGCATTCAAATGCTTTTTTACTAAGGAAAATGCAGTCAAAGTAAAGGTTGAGCAAAAATGTTATTAGAAATTACTAAAAAAAACTGTAAATTTCCTTAAAATCCACACTAGAGTTAAAGTATGCCAGATTAATTAATTAAAACCAATTGCCACTATTAACCACACATGGATTTCTTCACTATGCAGAAAGGAAGGAGTACATCACTTTATTATCATTATTAACAAGATGAGGAGAAATCATAGAAAGAATGTAAACTCTTGTTGAGTGATTCTTCATTTGGGATGATGTAGTTTTTGGAGAAAGAAGTGAAGGTTTGCAAGTGATTAGCATGTGGTGCGCTAGCTAGTGTTTCCTATGCTTGTGAGAAGCTTTGCTTGGAATAAGTTATTTGCAATTTTGAATAAGATTACCAAAGAAATCAGATTCAACTTGGGGCTGAAACGTAAACATTTTTGGGTGTAGAATTGTGGCAGTTTACGAGGTGAAACCTTTTATCATCACAAAAAAATTTGACATTTTATGAACCATCTCCCTTGAACTCTATGCTAAGGTCCAATCATATAGACTAATAGCAGAGTGTCTAAATATGAATTGGAACTTTAGTGATTCTAAAGTCGAGTGTATCACAAGGTGTCAAAGCATCTAGAAATATTTTTCTTCATTTACGACATGTATTGTGGTGGTTGACACTCCATGATAGTCTTGCAATCATGGATTGGTTACATCACTCATTGATCAATCAATGTTGTATGGTCTATCACAAATCTGAAATAATTAAGCATGTGTTACATAATAGGACAGTTGCCAAAATATTATGGGGCCTAGATAGTTGTTGAATTCTATATGCTACATGTTGCTTCGTTCCATTGGAAGGGAGTTTTGTTTTGAAACAAGTGGATGTTCCAGTACAATTGTAGGAGTATTTGGGATGTGATTAGATTAATAGCTTATCTTTTTAATGTCAATGCCACATTTCATGAGCCACCATTTCCATTTAGTTTGAGAGAAGTTTATACTAGGTGTTGCAAAACTCAAACTTTGCAATGGCTCAGCAACGTTCCTTAATTAGTGACTCAACAAAATATTGGCAAAAAATAGAACACTAAAAAATGCATAAATTATCAACTAAATTAAAATATGAGAATGAAACAATCCCACAAATAAAACACCACTTTTACCCTCTTTTGACACACGAAATCAAATTTCTCCCTCATGGAAATGGAAATTGCAAGTGAAAATGGCCAAAAAGTGACTTGAAATTAAAAAATTTCCCTATCAGCATTTTTTTTAGATCAAGAAAAATCTGCACAGTTGCAATTCTTTCCAAGTGTTACAACGTAATTTTCCACCTTGTGAGCATCAGCACTCTTTGGCTTGCTGGATCCATTTTACTAACTCAGATCCACTTTATATCCTTCAGACACTTTTTTCCCTATTTTTTCCTCTGTATGCTAGCTGCATCACTACAGTGGGTGTACCCGCGAATTGCATCACTATAGCCCGCGGGTAGCATGTAAAATGGTAAAAATCACTAGTTAATTACTTTTTACTCCCAAAAAGCGGTCACAAGGTGACCTTTGGCCCTCCATTTGCCCCGAAACACCTCGATGTGTCCTTTCACTTACCTTTGAGAGGACTATATATTGAGCACATATGGCTTATGGACGGGAGGAGAAAAGAGAGCAAGAGAACTCTAGTGGATTTTTGCCTTATCTTGAGTCTACACTCATTGATCCTTGTAGTTGTGAACCCTTTATGTTCACCTTCCAAACTCCTATCATAGTTTGAGTTTGCCATTCCATGGAAGATTGAAGTGGTGGAGGCGCAAGTGGAGAGACCCATATCTTGGTTCAAATTGGTTGCCAACAAGAGGTCGTATCACATTGTACTTCTTGTTATTTATTAATAGAAATACTCATATTCTCGTCCATTAATGTTGTGAATGTTGTTTATATTACATTGGGTTGCATTTACTTATAATATCGTGGACCATTGCTATTGATGATGTTAATGTCGTTTATATATTATATGCGCTTGTTGTATATTGGCTATCAAGACTAATTTGCAGATTCAAGTGCACGGATTGAAAGCTCCAATGAGGATCTACATCAAACGTTTGGATCTAGGTTTGTTATATTCTTCATTATCTTAACATTGTCACTTATATAGCATAGCATTGAGAATTGAGTTAATTTCTGGTAATCAGCTGTCTGTTGTGGTCCACCCCAAGCCATAGGAAGTTTTGTCCAACACACCAAGAACTCACAAGTTTGCTGATTTTCCAAGTAGGCCCATTTTTTCCTTGCAAGAACTCAATTTCTCCCCACAACAGTAGTGTATTTATTTAACAAAAGTCCAACAAAGCAGTAGGAAACATCAAACCTGATAAAGCATGGAGTGGAAAGAAACAACAAGTGAGTCATCTCAATGTTTTTGGGTTTAACGCTTATATTGGGGTTCCATAAGGAAAGACAAGTTGGGATTGTTACCACTCAGTTTGCACAGGAATGATTGCAAAGAAAAAAGATGACAAAGAACAAGGAGACTTGCAGTTCCAAGGCTTATCTTAAGCACTCTTCTTCTGCTTCTTCTTCTTCTTCTCTTTTGCCCATGGTCAAAAGATGATAATTGTAAAATGGCATGACACCTATATTACATGTGCAAAAGGGCTAGCCCAACTACAATAGTTATAGTAAATGGTGCTATGAAGTGTTTTTTTTTACTTAGATAAATATAGATCATTTTGATCTATATTGTTGAAGTTTTTTTCACTCAATCATGCCTACAAAGCCATGAGCATCCTTACTACATCTTCCATAGCCTATTGTTCTTAGCCCGTAGTATTTTTGTCATGCATTACTTGTGTCACCATGTTTTTTGTATTTTAGATGTCAGTTTAGGTCCCTAGGGGGGGGTAAATGTTGTAAAATTGTATTAAAATGATTAAAGGAGGTGTCAACACCTAATAGACCCCTTTATATCCCTTCATGAGGCCTAGCACACCTTCTCTGGACAAAATCCCCTGATTTTTGCACTCTAGAGACAAACTTCCATGATGTATGGTGGTAGGTGAAAACTTGAAAAGGAATATTCGCTTTTAGATGGGCACACTTCCTAGTCTAGGAGTTAACGACAAAGGTGTCACATTGAACTCTAGTTTGCTCTAGTTGTGGTTGGGATGTCCCCTACTTGTCCCCAAAGGTGGCACATGCGCTCCTAGTTATCTCTAAAGGTGGCGCCTTGAGCTCTAGTTAGCCCCCTATAGGTGGCGCTTAAGCTCACACATGAAGAAAGACACTTGGAGGGGAGCCTCCTCTCATTTTGCTATTTAAGCAAGTGCACCCGCTCTCTTTTCTTTGAGGGTTGTGAGTTGAGGCTTGAGGCTTTGAGGCTATTGTAATTTCTCTTTTAGTGAAACATTTGTTGAAAAAAGAAAGACTTTGGAGGTCACATGTGGAGCAGCTTCTTGATGTGTGGATGTTAACTTGTCTTGTGCTTCTAAGATAACCTGTTTCTATTACAATTGTGAATTCTTTTCAACCTTTAATAGGCCATTGAAAGGATATTACTACCAAGTTGGATGAGGTTAGTCTAAGTATATGCTTGGTTAAATCTCATTGCTACTTTACTTGTAAGATGG
This sequence comes from Larix kaempferi, assembly GCA_027924585.1. Taxonomy (NCBI): domain Eukaryota; kingdom Viridiplantae; phylum Streptophyta; class Pinopsida; order Pinales; family Pinaceae; genus Larix; species Larix kaempferi. The sequence continues at coordinate 4,312,575 of BSBM01000009.1, forward strand.
TTATTTTTAGTATCTTTACCATATTGGATTGTGTTATATTAACCCCTTGCATGTAGATTACACCCAAGAGAGGAAAGAAGAGAAGATCCAATCCCCTTTACAAGTGTCTATTTGATTTTAGGTTCCTTATTCATCAAGAGGATTGAGGCTAGCCCAACACAACCTCATTTCTTCGATGATCTTTCGGACAAAGCCCTCCTAATTACTCCTTGGTGAATCCATTGCCATTCTTGTCAACACTTCTCTTTCTCTTCCTAAATCTTCCAAAGTTAAAAGAAAACTCTTTCATTTACTTATTTGTTTCAATCTATTGCATATAAGAGAATATCATATTAAATAGATTGCAGAGTGTTGCCGCTCAAACTAGCAGCCCTAACACAACTAGGTTGTGTGGACCAAGGATAGTGTCGATAAGCTCGAGAGAGAGTAGACCCAATGTCACCACAATCTAACCTCTCAACACTTCAGGTAACTCCAAAACCCAGGGGGAGACCCTAATCAATGAAAGATACCTACAACCACCAACAAACCACAAATACCTTCTACCAAAACACTAATGGCTATGATCAATGCCTTATCAGAGTCAAACAATATTATACAAGACACAATAATCATACAATAATGGAGTTATTCACTTTATAACTTAATTTTAGAGTCTGCCTTACTAAAAAGTAAAATAACTTAAAACTAGGGCTTGTCACCCACAAGTCGGGGACCAAGCCACAAAAGACAAAAAATAATGACAAAAATGATGATAACGGCTTCATCTGAATGAAGTGATGAGCCGTGGGAGGACGTCATGCCCCAACTAACCCCAACAATGTAAAAAATCCCTCAATGCCCTCCCCTTTGGCAAGGTAAAGCTCCCTTGAAAAATAAGACGCCATGATGATGTGAGCACATATAAACCAAGAGGAGGGGTCGTGTATAATAGAAAATAAGGTCCAAGTGGGCATGAAGGAAGTGTGCTAAGCTGGGTATGAAAACCCTTACACGCAAAATCACCTCATACATAGCAAAACATAAGCTTGGATAAGGAAGGACCTAAGAAGTATCTCTTGCTGTCTTTCTTGGTTGATGTTGGTAAGGTCTCTCCATTTTCTTGTTTGGCATTGCTCTTGCACCTTGAGCAAGGTAAATTAGAGTTTTTTGTCAACATCTTGTCAATTTTGTTTCAAAAGGCCTTCCTCTTGAAAAAGCCCTCCACCATGGGCCTTGGAGTTCATATTTTTCCCTAGTTAGGGTTTTTGGCCACTTCGGCCTAGTATCCGGTTACTAGCCTCTTGCCCTAGTTCGTAAATCTTGAATAGCCAAATTAAGTAGGGAAATTGACCTCAATCTCTAATTTCCCTAGGGTTGGAAAGACTAAGGTCATAATGCCTTCTCTGTCAATCTTTTTTATCAAATTTCTCTTGTACAGTTTTACAAAAATCCAAAGAATATAATATTAGATAATCCCTAAAAATTAGAAAAATCATATCTCAAAACATTTGGAAAATGGAAATTCTACTCCCACAAAAAAATGCAACCCAGGTGAATTAATGGTGGATCTTGAAGGGCATTTTCATCTTGTGGATGATTTTTGTGATATCTTGGTATTTGTGCCAGCTAGGGTTTTGTATTGCAGATCTGTAATTGCAGGTACAGCATATACACTGATCATTTCAGACAAGTTTGAAGGCCATAAAAGTGGTTTCTAGGCCTATTTTGACCCCTAGGGGTTGGAAGTTCACTAAAAATGTGTTGAGAGGTACCACACTCTATTTGAGGGATACTATAAAGCTCATATCAGATCTGATATTCCATTTTCAAAACTTTTGTGAGGCCCGTTCTTCACCCTCATGCTCATCCCCCTTACCATACAACACAAGCTATTCTTCATATGGTAAGGGTGACATTGTTATGACTGATTTTTATCAAGTTTTCTGAGATATATTCATTGTCGCAATCTTATAACAGCAATAGCATTTTGACATTACATCCCTTGGGATCCATGATAAAGATAACTCCTCCCTCTCCTTCAATGATTATTATGCTTCATTGTTTTGACTCAATAACACCCTGATCTACGTAGAGAGGTTTCTTGGGAAACGTATTTGTGTATTGTCTACGGAATCGCAAATATTGATCACCAAGTTCTAGGGACTCCCCTTGGTCTCAAGAGTTGACCTAAATTGTTCAAGAAGCTAGGTTGAAGTGACATTGGGCTCTATCTTCTACCGCACTTGCCACTCATCACACCCTGATCTGCAACTCTATCGTGGGTGCTATTTTGAGCAGGTAACACACAGCATAGTTCTCACATTAACCTTTGAATATCATAAGTTAGATCTATCCTTAAGAGAAGTTTTGAAATTGCATGCCAAACTTAGTCATTCACAGTTCAAAGTTTTCCTAAATTATTTATAAATATGCATTTTTATAGTGTTAAAGAACATCTTTAATTGCAGATTTGTAAGTGGGCAGGTGGGTATTTTAACTAAAAATACTTGCAAGCTGTCCCATAAGCATTCTCTTGCATTTTCTATGATCTATGCTCATTGATTATCACTAACAAAGTGCAGGTTTGGAGATCCAATAGGCAGCTCAATCTCGGCAAGAAGGGCAGTCAAACTACCCATCTTCCAAGCATTTATCTTTCTTTTTTTAAACCTATTTCTTCTTTAACCGGAAGCTTATATGTTGTCCTAAATCACGAACCAGCAAGCATTGCTTAAAGGGTCTTAAAAAGGCATTGTAAGCTACAAGAAAAGTGGTTCCCACCAAACTTGTCATTTGTTGCTTATTTCTCTTTTGCATTTACACAATAACGTAAACTAGCTAATATTAGGATTCAATTTATCAATCCATCCATTACTCATCAATTGGACGTCACTTCACTAAACCAACAATCTAGTCTAGGTTTCTAATCTACAATTTTATTAAACTAATCAGCTAAAAGGAACTACAAAGTACTTACTTCATTTGCCATGTCTTCATTTCATTTTCAAGTATCGCACGCAAGCGATTTTATGTTACAAAGTTTATACATGCAATTTACTTGATGTTACAGATCTAGGTATACTTATTTTCAATTGATCATCTTTGTAGCATAGATTTGTTTTATTTTAAGCACTGGTCCTTCTGAAATCTTACCTGCAGGGAATCTCATATGCTTATGAAGTTGTAGATCTAAGCTCTTGTTCCATTGCTATATCTTAAGAGTAAATCTGCTTTGCATGCGTTATTTCCAAAGTAGCGTGTTGTGCATATATTAACTCCTATAGTTTATTCATCCTTAATTTATTTTATTAGGGTCTACTTCCCTTGGCTTTGTTTAGGAGTTGCCCTAAACAGAGGGGTTGAGTGTTGTGGTGACAATTGCACCCAACCTAAGCTTGCACCGTGGGTTGAAATTTGACGAGTAAATAGCAATCATTTGCCATTTTACACGTCAAAATACTGCCACTTCATAAAACTAAACGTCATTAATAAAGTGTGAATTTTAATTTCATCCATCGTTTTACATACACACATATAATGCTTATAACACACACACACACACACACATACACACATTATTTTTATATTTCTATTTCTAATATGGAAATTTTGATTTTTGTTAATAACTTTCATTAATTAATATAAAGAATAAAAGCACTAAAGTAAAAGTAATTAACATTTTTTTTCCTTTCTCTCAAACTCTCTTTCTATATCATGGAAACTAAAATTTGGAAAGTAAGCTTTCATTAATTAATATAAAGTATAAATGCACTAAAAGTAATTAAAAATCGTTTTATATTTTCTCAAACTTTCTTTCTATATTTTGGAAACTAAAATTTGGAAGTTTAAATTTTTAAAATCTTATAAATTGTAAGTCTTTTCAATGATCAACTCCATTATGATTCATAGAGTTTTATGCAAATCATGGTCTCATTGTCTCCCCATGTTAGGTAAACTTGACTCGGTTAGAGAGACAAATACGTCTACAGTTGATGGTTTTTTGAGCCCATGGTATTTGGTGGCCCATTGCATTGCTTGAGAAGAAACCTATTTAAAGGTTTCCAGGATAAACCTTCTTTGTCATTACGTGTGTGCTTGGTTTAACCATTATGTTTATTATGTGCTTCTAATTATAACACCCCTCAACTTAAGCTCCTGTAAACTTAGTAAATAATTACTGCAGTTTTGCTACAATTTTATATATATTATTTTGAAATCTTTAAATGAATTTTAGTTGTGCAACATTTAATGTTTATTTTATATTGATATGTTTTGTAGATCAAATAACATGTAGAGATTCCAGAATAATCCTCCTGTAAAAGAAATTGCAAAATTTCATCTAGCTGAGTTGGAGAAAAGGGTAAATTTATTGAAAAAGTTTATTAAACAATTTTGTAATTTCTTAGTTGTAGTTCCATCATAATTTTTTTTAAATATATAACTTTTATAATATTTAATTCTATCAACAATGGCTGGTGTATAATTATTGAATATTTCATATAGTTATTATAAATGTTATTTCAAAAAAATTAACTATTATTATGACAGATAAAATTAACATTTAAACGTCAAATGAAAGGCAATGTTCAAATTAAAACATCATATAAAAATTTCTTGACGTGCAAGGTCGGACGTCAAATTTCAACCCTGGTTACACATGGTTAATTGAGATTTCTCTCACCCAGGTCAAGATCAGGCTGTAACATCTTTTGGCATCGTTGTCGAGGACAAAATGTCTTCCCAAAATTAAAGACCTTTGTTTCTTCTTGAGTGTTTACTTTGTATGATGCATGATTAATTAGTTTTATTGTTCATCCGGAGACTCCACTAAGTTTAATCTCTAACAAGTACTCTACATGAAGAAACTTTGAATGTTTGTTCCATCTTATTCCTAAACCTAAAATGGTTTTTAGAAGAAGATTGAACAAATCCTCTTCTCGTAGAGTTCTCGACATTCTAGGATTTGAGTCTATTTATGATATTCATCATTTTCTTGCAAGCAACTCTATTAATCAAATGAGAAATGCATGGTGTAGTTAATGGTTTTGAGGTCGATTCTTTCCTCAACTCGATTTTTCGAGAGTCATTGGTTTTCCTAATGACGGCTATGGTCCAAGTATTGTTTGATTTCACTCTTTCTTTTCATGGGGTTGGTGATTCAGCTACCCTTCACATTGCATCTTTCATCAAAGTTATGGTTGATTTCAATATTTTTCATGGGGATGATTTGATAAGAGTTTTTCTTTACACATTAGAGAATAATGCATTAGATTGATATGATGGTTTTGGTTGCAAAGAAATTTCATATATTGCATATTTCTTCAAGAAGTTTCTCCATCATTGGCATGATGAACAAGAAGGAAAGATTGAGAAGGTTATTGAAGATGCTATTGCCCTCCTTCCTAGTAGAACGTGTCTTGATTCAAAAGAATTAAAGGAGGATGCCCTTGAAAAAGCACATGAAGAAGTCCATGAAGTTTATGAAGAAGATCAAGAACTCTCTTTTAAAGATCTTGTCGAAGAGCCTCCTCATGTTCCCATTGAAGCACATGTTAAAGATCTAGTTGATGCTTCTATTTGTTCTCCTCATGGTGATGAGGGTTTGGAACTTTGATGAGCTTGTCTCCTTCTCATATCTTTGAAGCCATGCCTTTTAAAGACTATAGATTTAAGGATCTCTTTGCATGTGATAAAGTTGATGTCAGCCATAGATATGATGTTGGTGATCCCATCTATGATTCATATCATGAGAAAAGTGTAAATTTTGAAGACCTTGGACAACAATTTTTTGAGGATATTTGCCAAGATCATTTCCATCCATCTTCTACAGTGATTAATGCAGATTTTGAGCAACAAAAGGAAGTTTCATAGGCAGGTTTGGGGCAGTCTTGTTTTCCCTCTCTTAGGGCAAATACGAGGCATTTTTCCCAACCATGTTCTCCTAATGACTATGACAATATTTTGGGGAAGCAAGATGCTGCTGTTTACACAGGTTTTGGTAGTCATTTTCAACCCTCCTTTTTTACTCAAAGTTCCATTTTTCAGCACAGAAATCATAACTCTTCTTCATTTTCATGCTTTGTTGGATCTGATATGGTGTTGGAGGAGCCTAAGCACTCTCTCCTTGAGGTTTTTCATGATGATATTGCAGATTTGGATGGACAGCCTCATGATGATGATGTTTATACAAGCCCCATCCAATGTTGGATAAAGGAGACTTGTGGGGAGACTTGCCATGCTTGGCAAGGTTTTGATGATATTGTACATGCTCATGATCTCATGGAGATTTCAGCATACTTACATATAATGATTAATGTTGCCTTGTTTTGGTCCATGACTAAACTCAAGGGAAGAAGCTTCTGGTATTGATGAGATGTTCAGGTGGCTTCATTGGATATTTGATTTTACCTAGCGTGCTCTTGTTCATATGCTAGAATAGTTTTTCATTTCAGTTTTCCATTCCAGTTTTTTAGTTTCATCTTTTATTTCAGCTTTTATTTTTAGGATTGTTAGTTTCCTTCATGATTTCTTGCATTTTCTTTTATATATGTGACTGACATTTCATGATGGTATCCATATGATTTCATGTGCTACTAATCTTTTTGAGGCGAGATGGTTGTTTTTACAGATCACAGGTTGAAGATTCTAGAGTTCTTGCATGCTTTCTCAAAAAAAGTACACGTCCCCATATGGAGTCAATTGTTAACACTCAGTTTGCATGGGGATGGAGGATGATTACAAAGAAAGAATATGACAAAAAACCAAGAGACTTGCAGTTCCAAGGCATATCTTAAGCACTCTTCTTCTTCTTCTTCTTCTTCTTCTTCTTTTGCATCTCTTTTGTCCATGATCAAAAAATGATGATTGTAAAATGACATGACACCTATATCACATGTGTAAAAGGGCTAGCCCAACTATGACAATTATAGTAAACTGTGCTTTGGAGTGTTTCACTTCATTTGTAAATCATAACTCATGGGATAAATGACAATATGTTTCTCTTTTACCCTAAGATAGCTCTCTTGGAAGTGATGCATACCTCTTGAAGTAGGCTCTTCTTGCTCTTGTGGATGAAATTAGATGTTTGTCTTTGGTTTTGCTCATGCTTGGTCGATGCTAGGAATTGTTGGAAGAACACAAGCTCAAGTAAGTCTAGTTTTTAGCCTTGCTTGGTGAAAGGTGGTTAACTCTTGCTTCTTGAATAATTGAATGGTGGCCTTAGAGCTGCATTTTTTTTAATAGGGCCTTTTATCCTCTTCACATGGTGAAAAACGCTCCCTAGAGGAGGTTTTCCTAAGTATAGCCTTGGATCTCCAATTTTTCCCTAGATTAGGGTCCTACAACGAACCCTAATTGTTGTTATAGGAATCCCTAGTTTAGTAGACAAGGAGAATATACTCCAAGAGGGAGGTTGGTCACCTCTCCTCTAGGGCTAGGGTTAAAGGTCTCATCCATAAAACCCTAGTTATCAATCTTTTACCAAAACTTCTTGCATGTGAATGTATAAATATTGCATTTCATGGTAGATTAGGTCATTTAATTAGGTCTACAATTTTATGTCTGAAACCCTAAAAAATAATTTTATTTTTTATTTTTGGTCTCCCTAAAATTTCGGCCCTCTCCTATAAATTTGACATGCCTTCTTTATCCCTAAAAACCCTAGGGCGAAATTTTAGGAAGCCCTAAAAACCCAAAAAAATATAAAATCCTAAAAATAAACCTAAAAACGAGTCCTAAGACCTATCTTTCCTCCTTCCTTGGCCTCGGTCTCCCCTTCCTAACCTGTTGTAGCCCTCGGCCTTGCTCTAAACCTTCATCCTCACCCTAGAAGATGAAGATTTTTTTATTGTGACATTATAAGTAGATGATCTAATCATTACAAGTAACAACACAAAAATGATCAAAGAACAAAATGGTGAGATGCACAAAGACTTTGAAATAATCGATTTGAGCGTAAATTGATACCTATGTCACAGGGTTCCCCAAATTTTAACCTTGAAGTTCGAAATTCGGCGAACCTCAAGAAAAAAGTTGAATTTGTTGAGATTCGGGTTGAAATTCGGTTATAAAATTCACAAGTTCTACCTTTACACTATGGTTTTGAAAGGGGGAAGCCTTTTTTGAATCCTATTTTAGTCAGCTATTGAAAAAACGAAGAGAAAGAGGTACCAGGTTTTCATCGACCTACAATCTAGCTACAATACAGCGAGTATGGCATTCCCTATGATGTTGGGAAAGGGAAGCGGGAGCGGGAGCGAAAAGTGAAATTTTCAAAAGCTTTCGTTTTGGGAGCGTTTTTTATATAATACATATTTTAATATATTTTGATACATATATATTAAAAAAAACGTGCAGAATGTCAAATTAGCTGTAGAAAACATAAAAACATAGATCTAACTATTGAATTAATGATGATTATTAAATCGTCGACCATTTAGTACACATATACCATCAATAATCTAGCAGCTATAACTTATAACATTGTCATCATTTGCCATAAATAACTCTAACAAATAACATCAACCACAATGAAATAGAGTGTTATATTCATTACCAGAGAATTGTAATATGTAGTCAACAATTCAAACTTCAAAGGTAGGTTCAAACTTCAAACTAACCATCAAGAACAAACCTAACTTGTGCCCAAAACTAACCATCAAGAACAAACCTCACTTATGCCCAAAACTGACCATCAAGAATAGTGTCCTCCACCTCTTGAAATCCATGTCCAACAAATGTCGATGCAACGCTGTCTTTCAAACCCTGGCAACAAATGTCGATGCAACGCTGTCTTTCAAACCCTGCCAACAAATGTCGATGCAACACTATCTTTCAAACGTTGTCTCCTGGGAGCGTTGAGGGAATGACATAGGAGCATTGAGGGAGCAATATGGGAGCGTTGAGGAAGCGTTGATGGAGAATAGCTCCCTTTTTTGGAAGGGAGACTTTTTTTCCCATGGAGCGTGCTCCCAAAAAACGCTCCCTCTGGGAGCACGCTTCAGGAATGAAGCATTGAGGGTGGGGGGGGGGGGGCACTCGCCCGCAACTTAGGGCGTTCCTGCGAGTATGGCATTCCTATGGTTGGCATTCCAGGTTAATTCACGAGGAAAGAAGATGTAACGGTGTCACAGCACAAGTATAAACTTGTATGTAGTGTATGGTTTGCAGAACACTCGATAGTGGTGGGGATACTTGGTGACAACTGCAAGTAGCGGCAGGAATACTCGACGGCAACTTCGAACATGAATCTCATACTCATACTCTCGAGGATGTTTTAGTTTTTAAAATGCGATGGGTATGGACAGGTGACGTATTAGGTATGGAAAGGTGACGTCTTAGCTATAGGTTAATAAGTTGTATATATTTATGGATTATAATTTGTATATTTATGGTTTATAAGTTGTTAAATACATAGATTATTAAATGATTTTTATATATTATATATTAAATATATTTTTATATTTTGTATTTTTTATATGTTAAAGGTTATAAAGTATTATATAAAAATATATGAAATGCTATTTATTATATATAAAATATAAAAATATGTTTGTTATGTTAATATATTATAAAATATTTATATTTTTAAAATAGGCATATATAGATGAACCTAATGCTGAACTTCATCGTAAAATTCAAACCCGAACCAAATTTAATGATTCTTGGACCCGAACCTTGTGACATAGATTGATACCAACAACTTCATGTCCCAAATTAAGTATGCACAAGAAATATTCAGAAGATTCAATATGGTAGATTGCAAGTCAGTGGCAACTACTGTTGAAACAGGAGCGAAGTTATCATGTGAAAATCGAAAGCTAGTGAATGCAACCTATACAGGCAGCTAATAAGCAGTTTGATCTTCCTTGCTACAGGCTAGATTTGAATTATGTGGTTCAGTTTGTCTCACATCATAGCAAGTCCCATAGATGTTCATTGGAAAGTAGCAAAAGAATCATAGGATATACAAAAGATACACTACATTCCAAACATGATTTTATGCAGGGTGATAGCTTCAAATTGATTATGGTCGGTTGCTTCTTACTAATCTGTGAATTTATTCCTGATCCTATGCTGAATAAGCAACCTGTAGTGGATTCCCACTCATCGACACAACCTAGATTGAATTATGTAGTTCAGTTTGTCTCACAACCATAGTGGAGTCCCAAAGATGTTCATTGGGAAGAAGCAAATAATCCTCAAATACACAAAAGATATACTACATTTAGAACTTGAATATGTGCAGGTTGATTGCTTGAAAATGACTGGGAACACAGATTAGACTTGGTAGGTTGTATCAACTAGTGAAATCCCACCACAGGTTACTTATTCAGCATGGAATCAGGATAGTAAGAAGCAACCTGCTGTTGCATTATTCTCCAAAAAACAGTACAAAGCAACAGTCAATAAAACATGTGAAGCAATACGGCTAAGGATAGTTCTAGGTGACATGAACCTTCAATAGACTCAAGCTATGTCCCTCTATTATAACAATCATAGTGTAATTAAGTTCACAAAGAATGTAGTGTTTCATGCAAGGACAATGCATAATGAGATATGTTACCATTATACAAACAGTGGGTGCAAAACAGAGAAGTTGAAATTGTAGAATGCAGAACCAAAGATCGTCTTGCAGTCATATTGAGGAAACCATGAGCAAGGTCAAGTTTCTAAAGTTTAGGAAGATGCTTGGTGTAAAAGATGGATTGTTAGGGTGGATTGTTAAAGATGTAATGTCATTTTAGTTGGGTACCAACAATCCTAAAAGTAGTAGGGATAGAGAAGATAGGATAGACAGATTAGATATAAGATTTGTCTAGTCTAGGATGAACTATTTTCGGCTGGAGGATAATCTTTATCCTCGATCCATCCAAATTTGGAACAGATTTTGTATTGTACTGTGTTGATCTGTGTTCCTGTGCCGTAATAAAAAATCGAGAGAGTTTAATAAGAAAACTAGATCGTCTTCTTGTGCAACTGTATACATAATCTGAAAAAACAATATAATCAAGGAGGAAAACTATGGGTAAATATACAGAACCAACAGACTTGTGCACTCTAAGGAAGAGCAAGTTTGAATAAATTCATAAAACTAGTCTATTATCCCTTTAGTGCCTGTTACCACTCAAACTAGCAGTCCTTTGCAAATCAAGGATATGTAGACTAGTGCTAGTGACGGTAAACTCGGGAGAGAGTTAAGCCCAATGTCACCACAGTCTAACCTCTCAACACTTCAGGTAACTCCAAAATCCAAGGGGAGACCTTAATCAATGAAAGATACCTGCAATCACCAATAAACCACAAAAACCTTCCACGAAACCTTAATATCTATGATTAGTGCCTTATTGGAGTCAAACAATATCAAATCTAGACACAAGAATCATATATAAATGAAGTTATTCACTTTATCACAAATTCCAGATAATATCACGCCTTTCTAGGTAATTCCATGTCTCCCAAGGAATTGTCACACTTCCCAAGGCAGCCACTCCAAAAAGTGTGCCCTCAAGGAAAAGAGGACAATTGGACTGGGGCGAAGTTGGATGATAAGCCAAAAATACCACACCCTCTAATTCACAAGTTAAAAGGTTTTCACGAATCCCAACGCACTTCCTCAGAAGAGGCTGCCCTCTAGGGTTTGTGGATAAAACCCTAGGGCAAAATTTTTGGGTGGACCAAAAATATCAAATAACAACTCTTTTTGGGTTTTTCCAGTAGTAAAATATTTTTATACATAAAATAAAACATGTAAAATTTGATCAAAAGAGGATTGATAGAGAGGGTATTAGATTCTTGTCTCAAAACCTAGGCCTATGAGAAATCGGCGCTAATGTCTCTCCTCTTGAGATGGTATCGGTGTTCAGTACTTGCAACTAGGGCTAAGCACAACCCGAAGGGTTAGGTAGCGAAGAAACCTTAATTAGGGAAAATAAAGAAGTTCAAGGCCCAACAAAGCAATGGAGAGTTCCCTGGTAGGAAGGTCTCCTCAAGCAAGTTGATAAAATGCTAGCAAATAAACCCTAACTCAGTCCAAAGCACTTCAAGAGCAACATTAAACTAGGGTTAGGAGATGAACTTACCAACATTAACCAAGAATGAACAAGATAGCGTGTATTAGGTCACCCTTGAGCATGAGTTATTACAACTAGTCTAGCATCAACTTAGCATGTGCAAAATCAAACCCTAGAACATCATCAATTCATCTTTGAAACAAAAAAGACATCCAAGAAAGAGGTGTGCATAACTTCAAGTGCTCCCAATTCATCTTTGAAGCAAAAAAGACATCCAAGAGAGAGGTGTGCATGCTTCAAGTGCTCCAACATACCAAAATAAAAAATTAAAAAAATACATCATTTGAACCCTTGTCCATGATTTACAAATGAGTTGAGGTTATCTTATTTATATGAGACAACAGTCAACCTTTTACAAAGTTGAGCCTACAAGTTAAGGACAAAATATAAAATTTTAGGTTAGTGCACTCACAAACTTGGGGACTAAACCATACAATGACATAAACTAAGAATAAAAATGTGCAATTAGGCTCCACCAAGTGCAAGGTGAGCCAAAAGGAGGACGTCATGCCCCAACTAACCCCAAAGAGATGCTTGTTCCTCACCAACCTCCTTTTTAACAATGTAGGCTTCTTCTTTAAGGAATGACGCCTGGGTCTAGAGACTAAGAGGAGGGGTTTTGTATCAAAACAATAGGTCCAAGTGGGCAGAACGAGGTGTGTTAAACTGGGTACGACAACCCTCACACGCGCAATCATCTCTACAAAGAAAAATATGAGTGTGTGGTCATGTGTCCTACTGGACCCATCTCAAGAAGCATCGGGCACCAACCCAAGGCCCAGAATGGCCCAACAAGATGGGGGACTCTGGTATATCTGGAAGGAATGTTTCAGGCACTCTGAGGCATAACAGTGCCAATGTTTAGTAAGGACCTAGTGCATTAGTACCAAAGTCGAATATACAGAAAGTATATTGGTGACATCCACCACAGGTTCATGTTCACAGTAATGGTTCAAAATGGTTGCATGTCATTATCTGTCACATTTTGATCATCAGATTCTAAGATTGTTGTAGATAATTGTGTGCCTGGTTTTCAAATTCTGTTTCTTTTATGGGTGTGAGCTTGTAATAGCCAACTCATAATTTTTATTTGCAAGGGCATTTACTCTAAAAAACATGTAAAGAAGCATGAGAAATTGTGGACAGGATAAGAAATGACAATAATAATCACCTAATCAGACTACAAAGTAATTTTGAATAAATGATTCTTCTACAAGAACTTTAAACCAACACTATTGTGCTAACAAAAGCTACTGTTGTACTCTTTTACCCAGATCATACTCTTGTACTCTCTAGCAATACAAAGAGATCCTTGGTATGTCATTCCTACATCATAAAGATTCCTCAGGTCCAATACATAAGATCATCTGATAGACAATTTTAGTATTTGATTTCTTATGAACTATGACAGTAAAGGATTAGCAAGGTAAGGAAAAATGTAGTTTTGAGGGGCAACTGTAATATTCACACAATGACCAAATGTTAACAGGTTTAAGTAGATAGACAAAAACTTCAACTTCTAGGGGCAGCTGTCTTGTAAATGCAATAACCATATGTCCACATATTAAACAGCATATCAAACCATTCTTTATCAACAAAGAAACTCTCACCCGCTCTAAGAAGTAAGCAGCAACATCGGGAAGCATGTGCAGCTCATTTCTTCTTTTATATGTCGCCTGAATTGCAGGATCCCTCCATAATTCCTCAACCATTGGTGCATACTCACGTGTGGCAGCTGGGAAAAAGTTATCAAAATCCCCCATTGCCACAATTTTCAGAAGCCAGTCAGAAAACGTCTTCAATCTCTGGTTGATGGAATAAACACTTTGAACACCAGCTTCTTGGTCACTCTCGCCTATTATGTCATAAAATCCACACGATAGTCAGATACAATCTTCATCATTATTTCTAATAGGGCATCTGCAGTTTTATTATATAAAATTAAGATAAAATCTTTCATAACACTGCATAACCACATTTAAATCAAAATGCTCACAAGTATTATCATTGTTTCAACATATCGTATGCAATATCACTGTCAAAATGCATTCTTCCATGGATAGACTTCTCAAAAAATTATAGACTTACAGATAATACTATCATCCATTCCCTGGAAATTATAAATAAACTCTGGGAAACAGTACAACAGCAGTAAATTACACATACATATATATTTTTATACATAAAAACATAGAAAGCATAGAGAAATTTACAAATGAAAATTGATGGATAACTGCACCTAATCACTTATTTGGATGTTCTCAAAAAGGCAATTTAAGCTTAGTTGCAATCAATTTACACCTCAGATAAAGAAGCAACAGAAACACCACCATATGTACTGGCATTCTACATCCACATCCACATACCCAGATAAGTAGAATTCTCATAACCAGTATCACATGAGAAGAAGTGGACGTTACCAGTTTTGCCACCCTAGGGTGGCAAACAGATTTCTAGTACAGATCAAAAACGTGGACTTGCCAATCCACAAGAGAATCTCCACGATCTAGCAGTTTTTCTGCCCGATTTGTTACCAGCTACATAGGAAATGTTTCCTGTGGTGGGAAATATTCCCAAATATCCAAAACTTTTCCTGCTGCAGGAATCGTTTCCCCTGTCGATTTTGGAGGGAAAAGGAATGGGGGGTCAAATGGCCTCTCCATAACCAATGGGTGTTTGGGGAGGCCTGGAGGCTTAATTCTTTTTTTCTCCTCTAAATCTCTACAAAGACTTGAAAACCTAATTCATCTCATTTTTCACATACACGCTTTGGAGAGCTGAACAGCAACTTCATAGAGCAGATTTGCAGGGCAGAAGGCCTTTATACATATCATTCACTGTAATTTATACCTTGGTGTTACCTCGAGAATTTTGACCTGGGCCCTAAAGTACATGTACTTGACCTGTGTTCTTCTCTATCTTTTACTGGCATAGTAGCCAGGACCACAAAATTCAGGAATATTGATCGTTTTTGCAGTGAACTTAGCTTTATGATCTGTCACATGTTTTTCACCATTTTGCAAGATAGATTTGTTTAATATAGTCACAACTTATTCAATCAGTTCTTTGAAGAACTTGGAACTTGGAAAAATATTGGGGAGTAAATGTGTTGTTAAATTTAAGTTTGGGTTAGCCATTTTCCACCATTGGAATCATTCATCAGTTATAGTAAGCATTTCTTGCTTTTCTAGAGTCAGCACTTGAGGCTTATTCACCCTGATTTTTGGCCGAGTTCCTGAAAAGCTCAACTCGAGTCATAACTTTTTCATTATTAACCAAGTAGTCTTCATGTAATGACAATTGCCAGTTTTATCCATTAATTTGTATTAGCTCTTGGGCTACTGGATTTTCACACCCTGAATTAAGGCCAGCCTTTGTGGCATCTTGTTGGAGCCCTGCAAGTGATCTTGGGACATGGTTTCCCTTCTCAAATCTCGACTAAGGCATGCTTTCTTTGTGGAACAATCTCATGCACTACAGGCATCCCTACAGCAAGGTTGTAGTAGGCCTACTAAAACCATTCATCGTATCCGTCCCTGCCATCCTGGTAGTTAGCTCTTCTCAGCAGATGAGCAAATTTCTCATTCTATAGTCCTAATTAGATTTAGATTGGGGCCTTTAATAAATATGGAAGGCCATCTTGTCAGCCCAAAGCGGCTTCCTTAATGGGGGCCGTTAGCATTAGTGGGAGTAGCTGAGGGTGTAAGTACTACGCAGAGGCATAAATAAGGCTAGTGTCAGCCTTATTGGCATTAGCCCGGCCTAGAATGAAATACTAAGTCAAAAAGAAGCCACGAGGTTATACTTTAGCAAATTTTGGGTGTTTCCTCTGTAGACATATTGAAACTATTGTGATCATTTGTTTTATGATATACATTTTCAGGTTTGAATCTGTGTTTGAATATGAACAAACTAGAACACGAAGTTAGAAGACTGGACAGCTATAGCTCATTTTCAACAGGACAGTGTCATTTTGTTAAACTTTGAAAACAATGTCATTCTTAGCTCATTTTTCTACACCATACAAGAAGACATCTCACAGTTTAGTCTTCTTTTAATTAGTGACAGGAATCAGTGAACAATGAATATGGCATTAATAAGATTATCAACTTTTTCACTAAGCTTTCAGGAGTCTTCATAATCAGTTTTATTGCTACCATTCTAACTGTAAGAGAGAAAGAGCATGCAATTGAATAGTAATTGATAATATATCATATAATGCCAGATAGTTGTTCCTTGTCATAAATTAATTGCTGCCCAGAATTTTCTTCATGTTCCCAACATATCTTCTTTGCGATTATCACTAACTCTAGATGATTAGAATGTATGTTTTCATTCAATTGTTCCTAAAATTTATGAATTTTTCTCATTTTGAATATATATAAGTTATCCACACACACACACATATATATGATCTAGTGATACTCCTTGCCAAGAAGATAGGATGTTGGGAACATGAAGATTATTGGGAGCGATTTGAATGTAGATTTTCATTCAATTGTTCCCAAAATTTATGAAATTTTTTGCATTTTGCATATATATAATTTATCAATACATACATACATACATAAATTTTAGGAACAATTGAATGAATATATATATATATATATATACAGAGACAGAGAGAGAGAGCCCCGAGGGTTAGCTCAAGTGGTCATGAGCCAAACGTGAGATCTCTCCCCCCAAAGTTGGAGAGGTCGCGGGCTTATGCTATTGAGAGCGGGAGTGGAGCGAAAAGCGAAATTTTCAAAAGCTACAGTTTCGGGAGCGTTTTTTATATGGTATATATTTCAATATAATTTGATGGATTTATATCTCTAAAACATGTATGATGTTGAATTAGCTATAGAAAACATGGATTAGACCATATACCATCAACCATCTAGTAGTTATAAGTTATAACATTGTCATCAAATGATCAACCATAACAGCTTTTATAGGAGCTTGGAAAAGAAGGGAGGTATAATAACATTGGCATCACATGATCAACCTAGTATAGGAGAGGTAGGGAGCCCCTCAGGAGCACGCTCCCAAAACTGGGTGCGTTTTGGAGTGATCTCCCGAAGGGATCGAGCTTTGGGAGCGGGAGCGAGGGAGGGGGCGCTCCCCCGCAGCAGAGGTCACAAGTTTGACTCTCTTGATCCCCTCATGGTTAGGCTTCGTAATCAAGGCCGAAGGTTTACCCCGTTTACCATTCATGAATCATGGGGAAGTACTTGGAGGGTTTTCCACGAGGTTGTTCCTAGGAATATATATATATATATATATATATTTCACACCCACAACCAATCCTTCTAGCAATTCCAATATGCACCTATGAATCATGTTACCTTGGATTCCAGATATTGCATGTCATTGAAATGTATGCCTCGTAATTTCATCAAATAAGAAAGATACTTGGACATGTAAACACTTTGATGCACTGCCAACGAGGCATTAGTTCACTAGTGAGATCGACAAAGTATAAAGTTGTCCACCAATGTTTCATTCTCACAATGGCATGCCACACCTAAATGGAAAGACCCCAAAAGAGGTGAGGTCAAGTGCAAGTACTAGGAAATTTTGTTGTAATAGTTGCCCCTAGGACCTAGCACCTAAGTTGAAGGAAGTTTGCACTACACCATGCATCCCTCTACCTCAGGGTATGTTTCTCAAAGCACTTCCAACTATAAAATAATTGATGCCTCCACAATGATTTATCACACTATTGACTGATATCTGACTACCATATTTTGTGCCTTTTAGGCATAATCAGTGTTGCATCACACATTAGTCATTGTTGGCTTTGACTACCAGCTTGGGATATTGGTTTTAACTCAATCTCAAGTGATGGTATTATATCTATAGCATGACATATCTAAACCTCGTCATCAAAAAACAGACCCATGTTAGAGTGTAAATAATCAAACTTTAAAAAAAATGTTAAGAGTAAAATGCAAAATAACTCTAGGAATTATCATGCTTTTAAGCTACTTGGGTTACAAAAGACTCAATGCATATTGCTCAACATAACATAACTCCTTTCGCTTCTACACTAGCTTTAAGTTAATCCATATCTTACACCTAAGAAAGAAACAGATTCTCTCAATTTGAAACTTTACGTATAGCTCAATACCCTTATCATTATTCACTTTCGGTTTCTTCTATAGTAATACACATTCACTACACAATTTATTATCTGATTGAATATATTTTACAACATTTAATTGCACTTCCATAAATTCATAATGTACAGATAAGATAATTTTATTAATGTCCAACAAGTGACCACAAAAGTTGGTCAATGGGGTTGTGTAGTACCATGATGTCAATACAACGTGGGAGCGCAAAGGCGGCTCCTATAAAAGCAAGCGGTAAGACTCTAACCTAAAAAACAAAACAGAAAAGAGCTAACCTCAAAGATGGGGAGACAATCTAGAAGAGAGATGTACAAAGAGAGCCAATACAGAATAAAAATGTATAAGAGTACTGGATCTGGGATCTATGGTACAAGAATGGATAATAAGTCATGGTGCACTTGAAGCACTAGAAGCCTCTCTCCTAACATCCAAAACCGAATGGAGGAATCTCAAAATAGTATTGTCTGAAAGGAGGGCTGGAAAAGGGCCTATAAAGGGTAGTGTGCCATCGCATGGAGTGAGGAACCTGCTGTCTTGACCTGAATGTCGTTGTCTGACTGTTGGGATGGGGTCGAGACTGGTCGTGTCACTAGTGTCAGCAGAAAGTGGAGGTGGTCCTCTATGTCCTAACTGATCTACGGTCAGAAGCAATGTCGTCCTCTGTCAATCTCCTGATGCCCTAAGAGGAAGGGAGCATCGAAATGAAGGAAGTCATTCGTTGGGTGGAGGTTGGTCCTGATTGCGAACGTCGTTGGAGGATGAGGGAGCAAATCCAAAGGACCTCCTGCAAGTGTAACACCAGACATCTTCGATTGGGATATCTAAAGAAACTAGCCAAAGTCTAAAGCTCTGTGGGAAGAAGGTCCCTAAAAAGACAATGGAACTATCTGCAACTCTCATAGTAGATAGGACACCGAAAAATGATTAATTTCATGCAATAGCACCCTTGATTAATTTATTGATTCATTTCAAAAAGTTTGCAAAGGAGAGTTTTGCATCTTCATCCTAGGTCATCGAGATTTGTTACCAAATTATTATCTTAATTCGACTACTTGATATTGGTGTCTATCCTCTTCTAACTTATATAAAGGATATGATCATAAAATATTGATTCATTTCTAAAAAGTTTGCAATGGAGTGTTTTGCATCTTCATTCTAAGCCATTGAGATTTATTATAAAATTACTATCTTAATTCAAATACTTGATATTGGTGTCTATTCTCTTCTAACTTATTTTAAGGATATGATCATAAGCTTCCGCTCATTTTCATTTATTTCGATCAATCTCTAACAATTTTCAATTGTCAATATTAAAATCCTTCATGAATCAAGCTTATGCTTATTTAACCTTCTTTTCTAGGCCAGTGAGCTTTGTTATGAAGTTCTTCTCTTAATTTGAATACTTGATTTTGGTGTCCATCCTCTTCTAACTTATATAAAGGATGACCAAAAAGCTTTCCCCATTCTCATTTATTTCACAACTCTAGCAATCTTGGATTGTCAATATTAAAAGCCTATACGAAATCAAGTTTATACTTTATTTAACCATTTTGGGCTTTTTTCCTACTCTTTTACTTCCATGACTACTTTCTACCTTGCCTCCACCAAACACAAATCTCACATGATAGAGATTTTCTCAATGCTAGGAGCACAAATAAGTGGCATATGCACAAGTACCAAATCCATTTCTTCGTGACCACTTCCCATCTAATGCTAGATGTCGAATGCTTCCATGTATCTACAAAAGTCACACTCATACTTCCATGTAAGTGATCAGTAAAGACGATTGAATAGCCTCCTTCATCTGCAAATGAGGCATGATAAGCACCATAGCCATATTTCTTGTGCAACACCTGTTAAAGTTAGTGTAGCTACGAGACCCATTCTCGGAGAGGATGGTACCCTAGTCAGTTAACTCCGGTTCCTAGTCAAGTTAACCTGGCAGAGTAAAGAGTAAGACCCTAGAAGGTACCCTAGGGCCCCCAACTGTCTCCTGGGGTTCTTGGTTGGGGACCAAGCAAGTTGATGCCATGGCAAAGTCCCTAGCATTTGGCTAGGGCCCCTATTTGTCTCTAGGTTATTCTGGTCTAGGACCAGACAATTTCTTGGTCACGAGGACCAAGCAGGTCCTGCAAGTTGAGACAGAGACCTCCTGGTTTGGGACCAAGTAGACTCTTGGTCACGAGGACCAGACAGTTTCTTGGTCACGAGGACCAAGCAGGTCCTGCAGGTTGAGACAGAGACCTCCTGGTCTGGGTTGAGACAGAGATCTCCTGGTCTGGGACCAGGCAGACTCTTGGTCACGAGGACCAAGTAGTTCCTGCGGTGACAAACCTCGTCAATTAACCAGGGGGATCTTGGTCAATGGACCAAGATGATGATGTGCGATGTCCTCTTCTCCTAGGTCTTTGAGATGGTTGAGTTAGATGGTCTTCTCAAGGGAGGGACTGGCCACCCTTTGATGGAGCCACTAGCATTTGACCCGAGGAGCAGTCTACAGGACCACATGATCACATCATCCAATGTGGACCCTTCCTTATACAGTGATGATGAACTTTCAGGTTGTGTATGGAACACTTGTACATTTGAGAGAGAGATGATTGGTTGTACCCCACCTTGGTTGCCCACCTTTGGGTCTTTACACCTTGTTGTTCTTGGTCTTGTGATACCTTGTCTTTGACTTGTGGTTAGTGGGTTCATCTACCCACCTTGAGTTGTTTTTTATTTGTACCACCTTGATTCTTTTAGTCCTATGGGTACTATGGTTGTTTGTCCACTTTGTGGTCTACCCTTGGTCCTAGGGGTTATGAACTTATGGGTCATGTACCCACACTTAACTTATGTTGTACCATGTGATGACCCTAGTACCCACCTAATGTCACCCTAATTATATATTATGTTATTAAATGTGACTTTATTGTTTTGACCATAATGTGTTGGTACCCACCTAAGTCATTTTTTATATTTTATATTTTATAACTTGTGAATTTTATTTTTATGTCCTAACTATGCGGTACCCTCCTAAATCTATGGAACCCTAACTTAATTAAAAGATTAATTTAATGACCTTTCTAGAATATCATAATCCTATATATTGAAGGCTTTTGTTCCTCATTTGACAAGATGAAAGTAAGATATCTCAGCTCTGATTTCCTCTTGACGTCAAGGGTATATGGACTGTCCTGCTTGATCCACCCACCTGTTGAAGATTACAACTTATCTCAGATCTGATTTCTTGAAGGTCTTTATGCTGTTAGGGTTCGGTGGTGTCCTATGTGACCTACCTGTGACTTTGAAGACATCCGATCTGCTGTCCTTGACTGAGATCCAACCCAATCTGCTGTTGTTGACTGAGATCCAACCCGATCTGCTCCTGTTTGAGATACGATCTGATTGTTGATGATTTGCTGAGGTCTAATCCACTGCTGAGAAGTCCGATAGGGCTGAGAAGAGATCTGATCTGCTGCTAAAGGGACCTGATCTGCCTGTGTAAGGTTTGATCTAGTGCTGAGAGATCCGATTGGTTTTAGAAGAGGTCCGAGCTGCTGTTGCGATGTCTGATTGGTCTGAAAAGGAGTCTCATCCGCTAGCATGAGCCTTGGAGCTTCACTTTACCCCAGTCGTAAAGTAGTATAGCTCAGATCTGACAACCGTGACCTGCTTGGGGTTTGTCCTGAGAGGGCCACACCCTGCTGACACCTTGTTGATTAAGCCGTGATCCTATTAAGGGTTCTATCTGTCTGCTGCAAGCTTATTTTCTGAGTTATGGACATACTGAGGGTTTGTTGATATCTATCTTTCTATCATTTGAAGGCTGTAATTTTTTTGAGTATTTGTCTGTCGTCAGTTTGTTGTAGTCCCTTGTACCACATTTAGCCTGAGACCTGAACTTTTATGCTAATGACTGGTAAATGGTACTGAGATTGTATTTTTTGGTTTTGATACATTTATTCTGAGCCTTTATTCTTTGACCAGACCTATATTATTGAGGATCAGACCTGTGCACTGAGTTGTATCTGTGGTGTAAACTCTGTCAAACCTATGTGCTGAGTCTTCTCTGGACTGTCACTGTGTTTCTGACTGTGATTGACTATTTGGTTATACCTCAGCCCAGTCATCTCTCTCTCTCTCTGGTTTGTACTAACCCTCTAGCAGGGTCATCTGGTTTCTAGTGATTGACTGGCCTCTGAGAGCAACAGTCATTTTCTGAAAGTAAAAATTCTAAGTATAAAACAGGAAGGGTCCCACACTCCAGGTAAGTACCCTCACTTGACTCTTTTATTGTCAATTAAACATGTTAGTTATTCTGCTATTGCTGATTATATATTACTGAAGATTACTTTAACACGGTAACCCAATTGGTAGTGTTAAAGATGAAAAGTTGAAAGAGATGAAAATTATGTTTCAGTACTATTTACTGCTGTACTATTTCGTTTCAGTATTAGTTTGTTAAAAGTAATTTTGCATTAAAGTACTTTGATTTCTTATTCTTCTGCATCAAACCCTAACCCTAACCCTAACCAAAATTTAACAACACCCAATGTACAAAATCCCTGCACAAATTAAGAAACTCAGGTCGGCCAACTAAACAAGGTCAGAGTGTAACAACTCAACGAGGCCATAGTGTAAAGATCTAACTCAGACCCAATGAAATTTCTGTAAAAACTCGAGAACACAAATCATTGAAAAAGTGGGTTTTTTTCTTTTCCTTGATGCCATTTATATGACATCGATACGACGATAAGTGTTTCCATCAGACCACAAGTTAGACTAGCCAAGGAGAAAATAGCTCACAAGTTGGGAGTAGGTAAAGCTCTAACCCACAAATACCCATGGATATAATTTGTTGGCAAGTTGGCAAAGATATAGACTCAAAACCGAATTGGTAGGATTAACTCGGCTTGAGACTAGGGGAAGGCAATGTTTGAATTGAGAACAATGGGATGAATTGACAAAATTTTCAACATTGCTACAAACCTATCTTAATGCCTTGGTCTAGTCTTCACAAAAACGGAGACTTCAACTCTAGCAATAGATGCAATAGTCCAAGACACCCAAGGAAAATATTTGATGGCCTGATCACATTAACTTAGTGACCCAAAGGGCTTAATATTTGTTGGATATCTATTGCCTGGTAGCTACTACTGATACTGAAACTAAAGTTATCAAAACCGAAATCAGTCGACCTCAAAATCATGAACTGGACCAGAACTAGAAAAAAACGGTCACCCAAAACATACATCAAATATATATATATAGTCATGTACATCAATGTAAATCAAACCATTAGACACAATATATGCAAAGCACCAAGAATTAGGGTTTACCTGCTGATTTATTTCAGCCATTTTTTATTGCACTGATCCATGGCTATGGGCTGGTGACATCACTATTTTTGTGCCTGCAGAACCAAGGTTTTGGACCATCTTTTTTTTTCTTATTTTTCAGCAATAGTTCAAATATTTTTTGGCTAGTGGCAATGCCCTAAGTGTTGCAGAACTAGGGTTTCCAGATCTGATTTTTTCAGCAGCTGCTCCAAAGATAATTTGCAAGTGGCATTGCCTAAGGGCTGCAGAACTAAGGTTTCCAGATCTGATTTTTTTCCAGTAGCTGATCCAGAGATTTTTTTGTCTGGTGGCATTGCCTTAAGGGCTGCAGAACTAGCATCATCTACTCGTCACGGTTGGTCTCGTACATCTCGTCATCATAAGAAAGGTCAACACAGTCCATACAGGACAACATCCCACACAAGGATACAAGTATACTCTACACAAGAGTCCTCTCCACACAAGAGATTGTTCCTCACAGGAACAGTAGTTCACACAGAACTCATCTCGGTCTGCACAGGACCGCCTGTCCTCACTGGACTAAGCTCATCTCGGTCTACACAGGACCACTTGTCCTCATTGGACTAAGCTCTTCTCGGTCTAGACAAGACCGCAAGTCCTAACTGGACTAAGCTCTTCTCGGTCTACACAGGACGGCCTGTCCTAACTGGACTGGATCTTCTCGATCTACACAGGACGACCTATCCTAACTGGACTGGATCTTCTCGATCTACACAAGACCGCCTGTCCTAACTGGACTGAGCTCTTCTCAGTCTACACAGGACCGCCTATCCTAATTGGACTGAATTCTTCTCGGTCTACACAAGACCGCCTGTCCTAACTGGACTGAGCTCTTCTCGGTCTACACAGGACCACTTGTCCTAATTGGACTGAGCTCTTCTCGGTCTACACAGGACCGCCTGTCCTAACTGAACTAAGCTCTCCCTCTCACTGAGGGAAGCATTCTCCAATACTCCAACTCTTTCACGGAAGTATGCAAACTTCACTCTAAAAGAGGCTTGGTGAGAATGTCGGCAATTTGATCATCAGTCGGAATATACAGGAGCTGAATTACTCCTTTCTGTACCATGTCTCTAATATAGTGGTACTTGACCTCGATATGCTGCAACTACTCCCTCTGTGCTGGAATCTTCCGCTCCCTCTACACTAGAGCCTACCACTGCAAGCTATACTACGGGACATTGTTGCTCATCCATTAGTGTCATGTCTCATTAAGTGAGATGAATTTCATGTTCAATAAATACTGGATGGCAATCTAGACTCCCTCTGGATCTTTGCTACAAATTACTTCTGCAACTTTGCATACTCTCCTTCTGGAGTTGCTCACTGGCTAGTACATCAGTATGTATGAAGTGTTATCCCTAATGCCATCTGCATCCTAAACATTAGCTCTCATAGAGCAAATGAGAGTATCATAGATTCAATCAACTGTTACCAAATCTTAATTGAAAGCATACTCAGCTTCTTCAAATTTGTGTAGCCATGAACTTATGGTCCATCATCCCAAATCTCTCAACTATGTACTCCCTCTAACTGAGGGATATCTCATCTCGTCTCTGCCATACTTCTAATCTCAAGAAGTAATACATCAGGATGAGACTCTTCCTCTTGTACTCAGAGGACAAATCCCTATGTACCTGTCAATAGATCTCTCTATCTCGGTGGGGAACTAATCATTAGTATACAAAATCTGATCAAGAAATCATTATCAACAACTTGTGTCGTCTGCACATGTTGAATCCCGGGCCACTACTCTAACTAGATGTATATTGTACCCCCTTTGAGGGAAACTAAGTGGTTCTTGTCCTAGAGCATGCTAATTCTCCACTCAGGCACAAGTAATGTTCTACTGGAAGCCAACTGCTATTCATGTAGTCCCCACATTTCAGGTAGCATACTGAAGTAATTGATGAACTTTGAATAACTTTTATGTTGCTACTAACTGCAACTCCTTATGTTCATTAGAAGGATGAACTTCTGTAGTAGAGAGATACCAATCATTAGTCTTCATGTGAGATCTATATGACTGAATGTACTAGATCCACATATATAGTTGAATATTCATCATATCCAATGTAGTCGCTCCCTCTATCGCGAAAGCCATCCTGCTTTCTGATCTTGAGAGCCATTTCTGAGCATACTGCTCCCTCTCAAATACTGAGTATCAACAAAATCTTAATCTAGCTTACTACAAATCCATCACTTGCTCTTCAAAACAAGTCTCATCATCCTTCTATTGTAGGTCATAGCATATGGTCTTTCCCTACAAGTCAAATTTCGTCAAATAGACAACAACATAGCATAATCACGAAAATTAAATCATATTTCAATGACAATAGTTCACACAGTCATGTAAGCATCTTAGCCAATGCTTCATGACAACATCCATCCATATCCCAAACATACTTGGTGACTATCTGTATGCCTTCCATCTCCACCAGAACATACTGTCGGGAGCATGCACTGCTCCAGTATGTTAGCAAAGAGGTTTCATCCTAGACTAGTTCCATTTAGGGTTCACTGAATGTTGTGCAGCACTACAGGTTGCTTACTCAACATATACATAACATGTACTATAATATCCTATTGCTCGTCAATCTCAGTCATATATAAATATGCTATATCATAACATGCATAACACAATTGTTGATTCTAAGAATACAGATTTGTATACAACTGTTATGAACATTCAGATCCGATTTACAAGAGCAATAATGACAAATGATAATCCAAGTATAAATACTTATCTTTTATTGTTTTGTGTGGGCTCCGTCTTGATCTCTGCCTCCTTGCAGGTATCACTGGAGTCCTTAGGTCTTTATCTTCTTTCTTGTCGGAAGCCCATTGAAGAAACCGCAACCTGGATATACATTACCAATGGCAATCTCCTATAGATAATTCAATCATTGGTGTACTAGAAGAAAAAATCCTTTCGATAGTCATCATCTTTTGCATTCCTCAACCTCTTTGGCGGAGTTTCTTCATCAACATCGGTTGTAGAGGCATGTTCCTTTCTCTTCTTTGATTTGCATTGATTCTTGTAGTGGTTGTTTCTGCAATTGAAGCATTGGATTTGTGAAAGATCTTTCTTCTTTCTTTGATCTGGGGTTGGACTTAAACTTTCACCTTTGTCTTTTCTACCAAAGGTTTTTCCTCTTTCTCTTCTCTTCTTGGTATGTGTGAGAGCTTGGTTTTCTTCATGATGAGAGACACTAGTACTGCCTCTAGCTGCAATTCTGGTCTCTTCTTGTGTACAGTCTGCCCACAATCATTCAAACTTTGGTAGCTTAGATATTCTAGTCACGCTTTGAATGAATGGTTCCCAAGATTGAGGGAGGCCATTCAGAGACATCATGACTAATTCTCTATCGACATTAATTTCAGCAATTGTGCCCAATTGATCCTTGATCTTTGTGATCTTCAGGAAATATGATGCAATAGAATCAGATCTAGACATCTTGACATTTGAGAGTTGTTGTCTCAGAGCAAGAGCCCTATTAACATTTGTGTTCTCAAACAATTTCTTCAAGCTATCAAACATTGCCTTAGTTGTCTTCTCGTCAGAAATTTGAGGGATCAAATGAACGTTGACTGAATCTATTAAGATCCTTCTTGTCTTGGCATCATTCTTCTTCCCCCGAGTCTTCTCTTCTTCTTCTTCAAGTTCTGGTACTCCTTTCACAACAAAATTTAAAAGGTCATTTGATTCTAAAGCAATGAGCACTCTAGACTTCCATGAATGGAAATTTGAAGCTCCATCAAGCCTATCTTCAACTTTGATACTTGACATCTTGACTGAGAAGCAGAACTACAACCCGGATCATAAACCCTAGCAGAAGCTAGGTCAAAAATGAACTTTGGATTCTTGAAAAACTGCTTCCACAAATGAATTCGCGCTTCTAAGGCGAGTTGAATTAGCCTCCTTTTCTTCCTGATCTGTGGTCAAAACAATGAAAAATGGCAAACCCTAATTCTTGACCTCCTGCAATAATTAGGTCAAAATTGAAAATCTTCAGAATGAAAATATGCTTCCATTTGAAGTTGTGCCTTCCTAGGGCGAGCTCAATGATGCTAAGAGCGAGCCAAATCTGTAGATGAAAATTGAGGAAACAGGAAACCCTAGTTTCCCAACAATAGTCTACTTCAGTATTGCTCTAAAACCATGTTAGATGTTTAATTATAGCAGAATAATTTTCATCTCTTTCAACTTATAAACAATATAGGGTCACTGAAAGAATAACTATGCACAGAAACAATAGAGACACAAAAGTTTATCCTGGGAAAACCCAAACTCGAGAAAAACCCAGCAAGCCTTTCTTACTCAGAGATTCTATACAACAAAGATAAAATCACAAGAAGAATAGAGGCCAAAGAAAACAGCTCCAAAATGTCTTCTACAACCCAAAAGTCGAACTTCCTTCACTTGAGCGAACTTGCTTGAGGTGAGAGTCAAATGAAGACTGCAAAGTCAAACTTCCTTCACTTGAGCGAACTTGCTTGAGGTGAGAGTCAAATGAAGACTGCAGCTCCTCTATTTATACATTACTTTTGGGTATTTTTCTCAATTGGGCAGACTTGACCTTTTATAATAATAAAATACATTTATTGTTTATTTCTATTTGCAGGTCGGCTTGGCTAGTGAGGATACCTCAAGTAGTTACATCAACAACAATTCACAGGTTTCTCTGGGGCAGAACTGTAATTTTCTCCACTTATTACAAATTTTAGGGTTTGTTGGTGGTTCCATTCAATCCTTTTCTCTCTCATGGATTTCAACAGAGCATAGCGATCCAAGGAGTCCACAATCTGGTTAGGATAAGAATCAATCAGAAGCATTATCCCTGCTAGACCTTGAATTTCCATATCGGTCATAAGTACTGAGGTTGGCCACCACTAGATCCCTCCTCAAATAAGGAGCCTACAAGATCAAGATTTTGTGAATTGGATCCACGTACAGCCACTATGAGGGCCAAACAATGTATGAACAGATCCGGATATATGGCCATGTCATATTTCATATAATTTTTTATCAAATGATATAATTATTTATTTATTAACTTGTTGATGTCATCGTTTGTTTTGTAGCATTGGAAACTTTTTTGTGCATGTGCAGATCATAGAAAAAGCAATCTATGACTGTGATTAAACACATGAGCAGATCACTGCATCTCCCATGGGAAAATCAGTGTATTTTGCAGACATATCAACCAATTCAGGCAGGCTAATTGAGCCTTACAATATTCATTTTGAGATGTGTGCTCTACGATCTGCAATCTAGAGCCTTAGGCCCTTGAGATCTATGAGGGAGCTGGTCCATGCTGGCATTCTACTCTGGAAGCCCAAACACCCAACAAATTTAGGAAGTTACAACCACCACAACACCGACCTGTGCATCATGACAGGGTTTCTGATGACATCTAACAGAATATACACACTGATAATTTGTTATTCAGAAAAACCAGAGAGAGAGAGAGAGTCCAAAGTGATTTAACTCTGGTTCATGCCTGCGTGACAAACAGATTTCTTTAACCACTTCAACTGATGGAGCCTGAGGACCAGAATCTGTTAAAATTGTGCTTTTGGGAATCAATCCATCAAAACCCACAATGAATTATCTGGAATGAACATGCTTAAATTTAAGAACATGGATACACATTTAATCACTCCGCATTTGAAGTAGCATTGAAGAAGGAAACAAAATGTATTTAAGTAGTGTTTAAGAACAAAATCAATAACATTCAGCATGTATACTGCCAACTTGATTCCATGTTGGAAAATTTTAGACTCAAATTTTTCCTGTAAGATACCAGAATTGAATTCAAAATCAAATTTGAACTTGGTAACCATGGTTTGCTGAGTCCTGTGTACCCTAGAGGTCGTTTAGAGCCACAATGTTATGTATTATGTCTCACTGTATAGATTAGTTTCATGGAATTTTAATTCTATGTATCCTAGAACTTTTAATTTATGTATCTCAAAGTGATTTTTCCTTTTTGCACTCTCACATGCAATATAAATCAGAAAACTTGCATATCAGATTCTAACTGTTCGTATTTACATTGTTGAAGAATTTAGATTTTTTATTTTTCTGAATAAATTTTGAATATTTCAAGTATTTTTTATTCCAAGTTTTGTGACTTTGTCCAAATCGACTCCAAGTAGAAATGCTCACCAAGCCCAATTCTATTCAAAGTTGTGCAATATTGGGCATGATTCATCACAGTAATTTAAGGGGCCATGCAATTTCCAATATTGGTTTTGCTTATACAAGGGTAGAGAAAAACAGATGAACTTCTCTTTGATTCAGGATGAGCCAGCCAATAAATAGGTAGAGCAAAACAACCAAACTTCTCTTTGCTTCAAGACTGGTAATCTGACAATAGGTGATATTAAAAAGAAATTAGTAGAGATCTCACAGGATTTGAAAGCTCCAAAGTCAGTTCAGAAGATGGGTTGAGTAAATGTCAGGCCATAATAGAAGCGGGTCTAATTCTAGAATCTAAACAACCTGGAAGAAGGACTACCGGCTCAACAATGAGTAAAATCAATGCTAGAATCGAGTATCCAATCACAAGTGTGAACCAATCATAACAGACAATGGCAAATAAGATGGAGAGTCTAATAGAGGACCTGGATGATAATGAACAATATTTACCTGGTTCTAATCAAGCATTGGAGGATGATTATGATGCCAAAGAATTGGACACAAATGTGAACCAATCAAAACAGACAATGGAGGAAGAAATGGAGAGTCTAATAGAGGACCTTAATAGTCAGAGCCCAAATTCCTCAGACTGAAGGGATGATGATTAACAATTTTTACCTGGTTCTAATCAAGCATTGGAGGATGATTATGATGCCAAAGAATTGGACTGATCACACCCATTTCAGGTTTGAACATTTTTCGAGTTTAGGAAATTGTCATATTTTTCCTGTCAATGTAAATCTTATTTGTAAAAGATAGGAGAGCATTGTCATATTTTCCTGTCAATGTAAATCTTCTACTTCTGTAGTCTCCATCTATTGGGAGACACCATAATTATACATCACTATAAACTGTTTAAATTGGAATAGAACTAGTATCATTATTAGGAAATCAAGTTTGATTTCCAATATATAGCACAACTACACAAGGATCAAGAATATTAAACATTTCAATGTATTCACTAGTTTATCCTAAAAATGAACACACCAACAAAGTTGAAGACTACAATTTTTTTAAATTCTTCAACATTATAGATTCATGACATGGACTAAAAGTCAATAACACAGTAACTTCGACTCCCTAGGTGGTTGAGAACTAACAACTAAGTAATTCATACCATGAAGAACAGCCTATGGAATTGTAGACCATCAACGCATCTCTTCATAATGTACCTCCAATTCAATTGAACCAAAGATTTATCAAGTAATTCGCCCAGAATAACCAACGCAACTTCACTCAATCACACAATATAACGGCATATTTAAAATTTCCAAGAAACTCTATTGTATGAAAGTAATGGTATGAGATGTAATATTTGTTAGACTGTTAGTCCCTATGCAATCACAAAGTCCTAGATCGCCTCTCATGTGAGTTGTTATTCTTATCACATTATGAGTTGTCATGACTCATACCTACCCACTTATGACTTGTCAGTGAGATCTAGATCTAGAGGTGACTATGATTGATGTACTATCAAATACCATCATTGGTATGAATATCATAGTTGAAGAAAGACTAAGGTCTTTTCCGCCACTCTGTGCATTTTGTGTCTTGCTCTTTAGTTTACATGGTATTAGAGCTCCTTTGGTCTTAAGGGGCCTGAGAGATCTTCCATGGTAGTTGTCTATGAAAGGTTGAAAGATTTGAGACCAGGGTAGTGACCCATGGACTGAAGGGGCTTGATGACTCCATGTATTAAGTTGAATGCTGAAATCGGTGGGTACTCTTGGCATGTCAAGCATCATCGAGGAATTTTTGAGATTGTATGATGATCCAAACTTTCTGCACATAGATCTATAAGTCTTGTTGTCGCCGAGATGCACACCTGGGGGGTAGCGCAGCAGAAATATTTTGAAGCTGCTCTGTGTGGCCTTGGGGGCAAGCAAAGAGTCAGGTGCTGTCACCTGATCTTGACTCCTCCGTTTAGGCAAACTCCTAGTGAAGCCAAGGGGGGTAGACCCTACTAAAAGAAAAGGTTTCTAAGGCTTTTAGTTAATGTTTGAGTGGTTGGAATGGATGTTGTTTTTAGGATTTTTTGAATTGATGCAAATTTAAACCAAGTTGTTCGCCAAATTAAACAAGACACATCCACAGCATGATATAATAAAATAACAACAATTTATAAGATAGATAAAAAGCAAAGACTTGCAAAATATTGTTGTTGATGAAAGACCAGTGCTAATGGAGTCACTGTCTGTTTTAAAGTGTTGAGAGGACTATTGTGTGAATGCTCTTGGTTTATTTTATTATGTATTTTATGGGATGAGTTGATTAATTGTGGGATGAGGGGATTTTCGATATACCTTGCGATACAGGGAATATGACTGGAATGTGATCTAAGTGGCTTTGTACAAGGACATGTGCGCTGGAATGGAGTCTCAAGAGCGGTGTTCAACACTACACCAACAATTGTATATCCTAACTGTGCTCTGAGGTCACCTCCCAGTTGTTCCCGCTTCCATAATCAAAATTTCCCCACTTTTGATCACTAATCAAGGCAACGCCAAATTTGTGTTGGTTAAAGAGGGACTTGATTTTATTAGAATGAGTGGATTAATTAAATGTGAAAAAATTATGAAGTGCAAACAACCATTTTTGATATCCCAAAGCTCAGACCAGCCTGCGATGGGTAGAGCATACACGGTGTTTGCAAAATGTTAATTCCAATAGTTAAACTCTCCGACAAAGAGCACTCTTGATCCGCAAATGCGAGATTCAAGAGATTTTTAAAGTTAAGTTAGACTCTCTGATAGAGAGCACTCTTGATCCGCTTAAAGCGAGATTCAAGAGATTTAAACAATAAAAAGAAAACTCTCTGACAGAGAGCACTCTTGATCCGCGTAAAGCGAGATTCAAGAGATTTAGATGAGCAATACTTTAACTAACAAAATATATATATATATATAAAGTACTTAAGCAAAAAGTCACAAATTGTCTAATTACTACCCAAGAGTCTCTTTCAGGTCCAAAGACCGTACTCGGAAAGCAAGGGAATTAGTAGTTCGTTTGGCATGCAAATAAATCTTTAAAAAAATGCAAAATTCAAACTACTTCAAGAAATTGCAAAATTTTAACTTCTAAGTAACGATGAATTTAAACTTTTTTGTAAAACTTTGAAAGCTAGCCTAACATGATACTACTCTAGTTCTATTGCAGGTAAAAAGCAAAATAAATAAGAAGATACAGGCTTCCCCCAAATGGGGGAAGAAGGGCGTCGGAGTCGTAATCCCACTTGCTCTTTATTTAGAAATTATTACAAATAATAACTCTCCGATAGAGAGCGCTCTTGATCCGCTGGGGGAAGAAGGGCGTCGGAGTCGTAATCCCACTTGCTCTTTATTTAGAAATTATTACAAATAATAACTCTCCGATAGAGAGCGCTCTTGATCCGCAAAAATTGCGAGATTCAAGAGACTTTAAGCTTTGAAACAAACTGAGGGAAAGCAGAGGAATGAAGAGGAGGGATTTTTATGCTTTTTGAGATAA
The DNA here is from genome assembly GCA_027924585.1 of Larix kaempferi. Taxonomy (NCBI): domain Eukaryota; kingdom Viridiplantae; phylum Streptophyta; class Pinopsida; order Pinales; family Pinaceae; genus Larix; species Larix kaempferi. Next base: position 4,345,786 of record BSBM01000009.1, read on the forward strand.
AAATTTTGCTCCTTTTTCTCGCTTTTTTGTAAAAAAAACACCTAAACCAGCAAACAAAAACTTGTTAAAGTATTATTATTGTTAGTCCAAAATACATGAAAAAAATACAATCTAACACTTTGCAAGAAGTTTGAAATATTTATACTTTAAAGTGCTAAACAACTAGTATTGAGATCTAAACTGAAAATGGAAATTTTAAGCTCTTTTGGATATAATACTAAGCAAGTAAATGGTGAATGATACAAACTTTCTATATTCAATTTACTTGTAAAACAATATGGTAACTAAGAGAGTGTTGATTTTAAAAAATGATGGAAGAGGAGAGATTCCACTCAAGCTTTGAATCTTTTTTGCAAGCTTGGAGAGTTGTTCAATGGAGAAAGAAAGAGCTTATGTGTTCATCCTGCAGAATATCCAAAGGAATGGAAGATGCAACTGAGCTCAACCTTTCACTTGGGACAAGCAACCTGCACAACTTATCACACTTACAACAACTAGCTTAGATCTGGTACATTCAACCGTTAGAAATCCAAAAGATTATGAAATACAACTGAATATAGCATAAACTCTCAGATCTATAAGATAAAATGAAAATAAGCAACTTGAAAGCCTCAAATGCTTACCCTATGTGTGACAAAGAGCCCTCTAAGCCATATTAATTACTAGTTTATGCAAAGCATGAAAAAATTGCAACAAGATTACCTCACAAAATTAACACATGCACATATTCAATACACCTCATGAGCCTCCAAAGTCTTCAACTTTATTCAGATGGTTGCACAAAGGCAACAAGCATTACAATACAAAAATCTCGCAGAGGATCCTTGCATCCATCTGAATGAGGCAGCAAGCCTCGCTTAAATAGCAAAAATACAAGAGGGGAGCGAGTGAGATAGGTTGAGAGAGGGGTGCGCATCCCTTTGAATGAGGAGATAACAACTCAGTTGAACTATGCATTAACCATTACTTTCGTTGGTGTGATATGAGGTGGCAGCCACCTCACAAGAGGGGCGCCCCTCTTCACATTGGAAACATCTCCCTCGAATGAGACTCGACCACATGAGACAAGTCGCCCCATCTTTAAGAGGAGGGCGCAACTTTAAATTTAATATGGCTCGCTACCATAAGCTTTGACTTTTAAACCATGTGACTAATCCAATAATATGGTCGCCTTTCATAAGAGATTTAATTTGCCACCTTTCCCAAAATTCCAAATTTTGTCTTTTGTGCAATTTGTAGCACTTTTAGCATTTGAAGTTTAAACAATGTTCCCCCAAGGTTCCGGGACAGCGGAATGCGGGAGCGGGGAGACGCACATTCGGTACGTGTGGAGACCACCCCCAAATTTTAGGAAAATTCGGGGGGGGTGGGGGGATGCCAAGGTCATAAAAATTCTAAAAATATAAAAAATATGAAAAATATAAATCCCAACAATAACAATTCATCCCATGCAAAATAGTAAATTACTATATACTACATTTATCATTGTGCAATCATGCAATGTAATTTAGAATCTGATAAATTAATAATGCAAACACATTACATGATTCATCATGATTATATATGATTATCCGGACACCTAGAAGGTTCACTGGAGGTTCGGAGTTTCGTGTGGGACGCCCAGAAGGTTCGCTGGAGTTTCGTGCGGCACGCTAGGAAGTCCCCCCCAAGTTTCATCATGGAGAAACAAGTTTCGCCACAGACCGAAATGTTTCGCATGGAGTTTCGCCCAAAGCGAAACGTTTCGCATGGAGTTTCGTTGTCCCCGAGACGCAGGGAAACGCAGAAACACGTCCCAGACCCTGCGGGACGCGTCCCCGTGGACTGCATTTAAATGTTGTTTTGTCGTGTCTTTAAGAAAAAATCCCACAAATGACAATTTAATCGCCCGAAACCTAGGAAAAGTGGGTCCTAGGTTAAAGAGGACGCTCTGAGCGTGAAAACGAGCATCCCCACGCCAAATGCCGCCTCCAGACCATGATTTTATTACACTTTGAATTTTTCCAATTAAACCATTAAAAATGATCTAATTTGACGGAAAAAATATTTTTATTGGAATCGACTCAAACTCCTAGGGGACCTAGTGCATGTCCATACGACTTATTATTGATGGCTAGCATGTAAAAATACATAGACACCTAGGCTTTAATAACCTCCCTAAGTTCGACCACCATGGTAAATACTCCAACTTTGGAGGTGTGAGTGAAAAACTCAGGAATTAGATGTCACTAAAGCATAACGCATAATTCCTAAGGAAAAAACACTCTAGAGTATCCCCTTGACAGCTAAACCTAAGGTAGGCCAAGCGTTTTACAAAATGACCATGCTTAGACCAACTTATTACAATTCCCCCATGAGGGTCTGGACATGCAATTATTACAAAAGGGGCCAAAATTAGCCCTAAAAAAGTCTTCTGAACTTCTGAATGCTGATGGTGAACACTTGATATGTTCATAACAGTGGAGGCTCACAAGAAGTCCAACTATGGTACAAAATAGTTGGTAACAAGTCTTACTAGTGACAAACAAAAGCAATAATTCAAAAGAAAAATAAGTTGTTCGTGGGTCGATCTCAATGTTATCGAAACTGGACCGGAACCGGTAAAACCGACGAGTTCGACCTGGTTCACAGACCCAACTAGTCCGGTTAGGTGCCTGAACCGAAAAAACCGAAAAACTGATTTGGACCGATTGTGAACTGGCTGTGAACCGGCCGGTTCCGTACAGAACCGGCTGATCCATACTCTGCTCAATTTTTGGACTCTGGGGCCATTTAGAGCCCTCTTTATTGATGTAGTTTGGTTCAGAACTTCAGAGATGTATTACACTCGATGCTATTTTGGTAATTTGCACTTGTACTTGCTATATATATGAGAAAATTTGCATATTTGTGTATTAATGGTTTGGATTCATATGTATGCACATGAATATATATGTTTTTTACAAAATATGAATAGTTTATGTATTTTTTGGTCGGACGGTTTTTTTTCCGATTTTTTTTCTGGTTCTGGTCCGGTTTCCGGTCTGGTTCATATTTTCGGCTCTGTCGGTTCGATCACCAGTCCGCTTCTAATAACATTGGTCGATCTTCATTAGCCAAATTAAATTTATTTCTAATTTTTTGTATTCCCTAATCTATCTGTTGTTTATGAGATATGCAATTTCTCAAGTGGATTAAGCATGATATTTGTTAGTTTGGTACATTAGTCTTGAAATCATAGAAAGAGAAGTTTGTATCACAAGAATGGATCCATATCAAATTGCACCATACAGATCTCTGTGATCCAATTACTATGATAGCAGTTGATACACAAACCAGCAAAATAATAGAAGGGCCACCAGTCATCTGCGATCTGCTGTACAAAGAGAGAGATCCCCACGATCTGCATCAGAAGATCCCATGATCTACAGCAAGAAAGATCCATGAGAGATGAAATCACTTTTGTGATCTATACATTCCTTTAAACGATTTGCTCAGATTACAGATCTATCCTGATCTGTGAAATCTGATGAAGCTGCCAGCGTAAAGGAGAGCAGAACTATGTAGTCACACAATTCATTGAGGTCATCGGTTCTATTACCGCTCAAAATAGCACCCACAATAAAATCATGGATCAAAGTGCAATGAGTGGCAAGCAAGGGAGAAGCTAGAGCCAAATGTCATCTCATCCTAGCTTCTTGAACGCTTTAAGTCAACTACTAAGACCAAGGGGGAGTCCCTAAAACTTGGTGAACAATATTTGCAATTCCCTATACAATACACAAACACATTTCCCAAGAAAACTCTCTGCATAGATCAATGCCTTATGGAGTCAAAAAATGAAGCATAAATATCATTGAAAGAGAGGGAGGAGTTAAAGAACTTTATCACGGATCCCAAGAAATATAACATCAAATTGCTACTGCTGTTATAGGATGGCAGCAGTGAAAATATCTTAGAAAACTTGATAAAAATCAGTTAAAACAATGTCAACCTTAGCATGTGAAGTAAACCTTATATAATAGAGTAGCAGATGAGAAATAGGGTGAAAAAGAGGCTTCAAAACAGTTCTGAAAACAAGATATCAGATCTTATATTAGCCTCGTAACAGCCCTCAAATAGAGTGTGGTCCCCGCTCAACACATTTCCCAATGAACTTCTAAACCCTCGAGGATCAATATGGCCTAAAAACCATTTTCAGACCTTTAAACTTGGCAAAAGTGCTTGATATACCTGTTGTGCCTGAAATAACAGATCTGCAATACAACACCCTAACCATCACAAATATCAAGATATCACAAAAATCAACCACGGGATGAAAACACCCTCAGAGATCTACCATTAATTCAACTAGGGCGCATTTTCTATCCATACAGAATTTCCAAATTGCAAGTATTTTTTGAGACATAAATTTTTCTAATTTTTAGGGTTTTACGATATTATATTTTTGGGGATTTTTGTAATAAATGTACAAGAGAATTTTGATAAAAAGAGTGAAGAGAAGGGGTTATGACCTTAGTCTTTTCAACCCTAGAGCAATTAGAGATCAAGGCCAACGCCCCTACTCAATTTGGCTATTCAAGATTTACCAACTAGGACAAGAGGCTAGTAACCCAATACTAGGTCAAAGTAACCAAAAACCCTAGTTAGGACAAAAGATGAACTACAAGGCCCATAGTGGAGAGCTCCTTCAAAAAGGTCTCCTCAAACAAAGTTGACAAGATGTCGATAAAAAACCCTAATTACCTTGCCCAAGGTGCAAAAGCAATGTCAAACAAGAAAATGGAGAGATCTTACCAACATCAACCAAGAAAAAGAACAAGAGACTTCTTAGGTCCTTCCTTAACCTTGCAAGATAGCATTAACCCTAGAAAATTCACCATTCACCATCCATCACAATCCAAAGAGAGAAGTGTGCATCACTCAAAAACTCCAATAGAGCAAGATAAAAAGAAAAAATGCATATTAGAACACTTGTCCATGTTTCCAAATGAAAGTTAGAAGCCTTATTTATATGAGGATTCCTTGACTTAACTGAGTCTACCTTACTAAAAAGTAAAATAATTTAATTTTAGGGTTTGTCACCCACAAGCCGAGGAATAAACCACAAAAAGACTAAAACAATGAAAAAATGGTGCAATTGGCTTCATCCAATTGAAGTGATGAGCCATAGGAGGACGTCATGCCCCAACTAACCCCAACAATGTAGAAGATCCCTCAACACCCTCCCCCTTAGCAAGGCAAATCTCTCTTGAAGAAGAAGACGTCATGATGAAATGTGCACGTGTGCCAAGAGGGGTCATACAAAGGAAAAGAAGGTCCAAGTGGGCATAAAGGAGGTGTGCTAAACCGGGTATAACAACCCTTACATGCGCAATCACCTCATACATAGCAAAATATAAGTGTGGCTAGGAGCCCCTAGGCCATGTGTCCTAATGGGCCCATCCTAAGAAGCAGCGAACACCAATCCAAGGCACAAATGGCCCAACATGACAGGGGACTTCCACCCATCAAGGGGCAATCAATAATGCCACTAAGCCAACACTTCTTGGAATAAAAACCAAGAGGACCTCCCATGACCAAACCATGGGTCTTGAGTCCCGCTAGACCACCACTTTTACATAAACAAGCCCAGACTTGGCCTTTTACAATGGAAAAAGGCCCCCTCACTCTGGTATATCTTGGAAAGCATGTTGTGAACGATCTGGGCTATAACAAGTTCGAATTCCCCTATCAGGGATCAAGAAGGGTGAAACAACCCACAACTATCGAACCATACAAATACTCTATTAGCAGTTCAAGCATGTGAAATAAAAAATTCAAGCTAACCTTTGCACTCGCCTACTATAATCTATTGATGCACAAGCGTCAGCAAAAAATTACTTATCCCACATGCAATAGTTGGAAAGAAAGGTTTCTTTGATCTGTGGAATGTAACTGCAAGCTTCTTTGAAGAAATGAAAATACCCACTTTATCGCCTCAACTATGAATTCTCTCCTGCAACCACTTGTCTCAACAAGGATGCCATAGCTAACCGCGTACTCCTACATTAGATCGCTAAGAAAAGAACCTCATGTGTCGATCTCTAACAATTGTGTGATGCATGTGGATGAATCAACGAGAGCGAACATATTGACGATACATGCCTTAGTAGTTCAGAAGCCTGGAGATTGCCTCCCCAAGTTTTTACCAAACGTTCACCCTCATCATTATTGCTTTATTAACAACGCATTGCATTGCATATATGATGATGTTGTTACTCCAAACTTTGTCTTTGTGGAAACCCTTAAGTTTCCCATATAGCTAGATGTGATCTATTTGGGTAAAAATCAGTATGTATGTCTTTTTGTTTGAGTTGTAATAAATTCATAATCAACCAATTCCACATGCCACAAATTTAGTGGACAAATTGCATACACATAAGATCGGTTCGCAGAGAGATTATGGTGATTGTTGTGATTTGCTTAGTGTCTCATGATCCTATCTTTTGAACAGCTCGTGGCTTTCCAATTGGTGTGGTCGCTCTATCTGTCTACCGGCGATCCACGTCACAAGGAGCACTCTGTGAATGCAGCTCTCAGCTTGCAATGGGCTATAGGCATGTGTTTCAAAGAACAAAAAAGATCTGCGATTTGACTAGTGAAAGAACAATGCTCTAGTCCACAAATGCACAACACAATCTACTAAGGCAAATACACCGTCAAAGGAGTATGTAAAATTTTTTGATCCCACATGTAAATATTGTGTTGAGCAATGTGTGCATCATTTGTGAAATAAGTGAATTAACGTTGTTGTGGTTGGGCGCCATTAAGTAGAATGTTGGATACAAAAATGTGAAACCCTATCCTTCAACCATCCTTTTTTCATCAAATTTTACATGTCTTTTATTTTATTTTATGCATAGAAGTATTTTATAGCTAGAAAAGACCCTGAAAATCTAAATAAATTCAAAAATTCCAAAAGTATTCGTGAACTTGTTTTTTTGTTCCGCCCTAAAAATTCGCCCTAGGGTTTTGGCCACAAACCCTAGAGGGCATTCTCTTTTGAGGAAGTGCATTGGGATATGTGAAAACCTTGTAATTGGTGAATTAGACTTGATTTGGTATTTTTGGTCCACCCTAAAATTTTGCCCTAGAGTTTTAGCCACAACCCTAGAGGGTGTCCTCATTTGAGGAAGTGCATTGGGATCCGCAAAACCCTCGTAAATCATGAATTGGAGGGCGTTTTGTATTTCTGGCTTATCCTCTAATTTCGCCCTAGTCCAATTGTCCTCTTTCCCTTGTGGGCACACTTTTTGGAGTGCCTGCCTTGCGAAGTGTGACATTGCCTTGGGAAACATGAAATTGCCTCAAAAGGCATGATTTTAGTTGATAAAGTGAATAACTCCATTTATATATGATTCTAGTGTCTAGATTTGATATTGTTTGACTCCAATAAGGCACTGATCATAGCTATAAAGGTTTCATGGAAGGCATTTGTGTCTTGTTGGTGATTGCAGGTATCTTTCACTAATTAGGGTCTCCCCCTGGGTTTTGGAGTTACCCGAAGTGTTGAGAAGTTAAATTGTGGTGACATTGGGTTTAACTCTCTCTCAAGCTTACCTTCACTAGCACTAAGTATACATTGCCTTGATTTGCAAAGGGTTGCTAGTTTGAGTGGTAACAGAAGGCAATTCAGTGTCAATCAAGCACAAGTAATCAAACACCTGCAAAGCATATTCAAGCATTCAAGTTGGCGATCACATTAGCCTTCAACAACAAATCTACATATATGCGTGCAATAGTTCTTTTTTTCTAAGTGTCATATTAAAATCAAGTTGAATTGTAATTATTGAGTGCATTTTCGGTTGAATCCGACACCCTCCAATTTTCTGACTCTAAATCAAAATTGTTGAGTCTTTCATTGTCAAAGGGTGGAGTAGCAAGAAGCCCCCTCTTTTTGAGTCAATTGTAAGAAGCTCATCTAGTATTTTGAAATGGCTCAAAATCAAGAGATATTAGAGTTATTGAACACTCTAATACTTACTATTGAAGACAACACAATTACAATCAACAGAGAAACTCTTCAATCAGTTATAACTTGTTTGCAAGTTTCATAAGCTAAAGTTGAACTTCTTTAGACTAAGTCACAACTTCTTCATGATAAAATACAGTTTCAGAATCAAAAGCATTCCGAACTAGTTCTTGTTTAGAATAATCCTTTGTTTGAAGAAGATGAATTGCATGCAAAAGATGCCGAAGCACAGAGTGACAGCAGCAGCAGCAGTGAACGTGAATTTGAAGAACATATTAATGAAGGACATCATCAAGGACAACATGATCTTTCTAAACTGATCATCAAACCATGGGAAGAATTACAATCCAACAAAAATCGACATGGGTTAGATATAAAAAAGACAACAACCTTCATCTTCCAAATTACTCCAAACCGGTTTTGTTCGTGAGTGCAGCATTGCTTGATGAAGATTTGAAAGCTCCAGAAGATAATGAAGAATTTATTCAAATAGTTGATGATACAATTGAAGATAAAAACAATGAACAAATTCTTGAATGCCAACATTTTCATACAGTTGGCCATATGAAGAATCAGTGTTTTGATCTTCGTCCTTGTCTTAATTATGGGAAGACAAATCATCAATCAGATGAATGTCGAAAGAAGAAGAGTAAAAAGAAAAGAACAATGCACTATGGATGGATAAGTTATTGGCGATGGAATCAGAAAGTCAAGAAGTTGCATAAGTCTTACTGTCTAGTTCAAACACGGGTAAAGACACATTTGGATGATGAAATTCAAACAACAAACAGATTTCAATCAATTATTGCAGAGGATGATTTTGGGCATGTTTATGGCCCATTCTAAAATGGTACTCCCTTGTACCTTAAGGGGGGAAGTACCTGACAAGGGAGAACATTATTGATGATAGTCAGGGTTCAAGATCCGAAGTCCTATCAATTCAATTAGACAATTGGTCAGCAGCTAATCTACAAATCAACTCAGGGAAGTTCAGCATAGCATCTGAGCTCACTCCTCTTCAAATCATCAAATCATCATTTGGGAATTCCAGCATGTAAACTGGTCTCCTCAAGAAAATATTCAACTATTCATGGGATGTTCGACACCTAATTGTGTCCAAATTTAGAGAGCCTTCGGTGATCCTACTTGTTCACTGATAGCAGAATGGTGATCCTATTTGTTCACCAAATTAGCAAAAGATGTCGGCTTCTTCTAGCAAAAAATCAGGGAATGTTCAGACGTGGCAGCCGTTCAGTTCCAAAATGTCAGCTCTCATTCAAATTTCAACACCAAAATTGGTGGTTTTTCAGGCATATCTTCATCAAAGCTCAGTTCAGAAGTTTCAGATTGAAGATGATACCAGTTATTGTTACTTTACTGGTATAATTATTCAGACTTGTGATTGGGGGGGTGGGGGATGTTAGACTGTAAGTCCCTATGCAATCACGAAGTCCTAGATCACCTCTCATGTGAGTTGTTATTCTTATCAAATTATGAGTTTTCATACCTATCCACTGATGACTTGTTAGTGAGATCTACATCTAGAGGTGAATATGATTGATGTACTATAAAATACTATCACTGGTATGAAGATCATAGTTGAAGAATGGCTAAGGCCTTTTCCGACACTCTGCGTTTTGTGTCTTGCTCCATAGTTTAACAATATCCAATAATCAAATGCTACCTACCATTTCAATATTCAATATTCCAGTATGTGGCACTGATACATTTCAACTTTAACAAATGTCAAGAATAAGGCCCGTGGAACATGTAGCAAAGTTTTCATCTACCTACAATTTTCTAATGACAATCTTTGGTCTTGCTGATATAGTTCTCTAACTTGTTCAGTATTATATTTAAAAAGCATACTAGTGTATGAAAGTAATGGTATGACATGTACTATTCACTAATCAAGTGCTGATGCAATATTCCAGTACATGACATTGAATTATTTCAACATTAACAAATGTCAAGAATAAGGCCCGTGGAGACTTGTAGCAAATTTTTTATCTATCTACCATTTTCTATCTACATTCTCTAGTCTGACTTATTTAGTTCTCTACTTGTCCAGAATTCTTTTAACAAAACAAACTCTCTTGGGAATCTCAGTACAGATATTGTATCTCTCTTCGAGTACCTTGTGCCCTATAGTGTCTGATACTCACATTCAACTTTACTGATTTACAGCTGATCATTTTATGTCAATTACATTCCACTCAAAACAAACATAATTATTTGATCTGATATCAGCACACCTGATGCAATTGGTTGATCCTGTGGATCGTTATCTCTTTTTGTCAAACTTTCTTCCTCAAAACGCTCACGAGCTTCTAGCAATATACTAAGGTATTTGTATAGGTTGCTCTGTATCAACAGCTTAATATTTTGCAGCTCTTCCTCTGAAAATTTGTCACCTTTATATAAAATTCTTGCCTGTAAAGTCACATTAAAAGAAGCTAACATCAACAATATTTATAGATGTGTTCAAAGTTCAAACAGTAGAGGAAATTTAAAAAGAAATATTTTGACATTAGCAAACTACAAAGTCGAATGTCGGTGACCAAAGCATGAATGGAAGTTAAGATTCTAGAACACCAAAAAAATAAGGGATATATGCCATGAATATTTAGAAATTTACACAAATTGCCTGGAAAGTAGCATGGAGTGCTAGATTGAAAATACCCTTGGCATCCCATTTCATGATACAATAATTTTTAAAGCAAATTAGAAATTTATTTAAATAAGTCTTCATGAAAATTCATCCCACAAAGAGTCTATCCAAAAGCAATTGTATCAATCCAAAAAGATGTGATAACTATATCTTATGATCACATATATGAGCATATAGATCATCAGAGTTCCTGATATTAGCATGATGTGATGCCAACTATGAACCATCCATTTGAATGGGAACTTGACAGTAGAAGTTCCTTTTCTGTCAAAAGCACAAATAAATTACCAAAAAGATGAAACATTTCAGTAGATTTTCTGTGTTTCTACTTGTTCTATGGAAGGGCAATGTGACAGCAAAACAATAAAAAGTGGTTCTGTTGACAAATTAAAACAAAAAGGAATGCAAATTTCAAATGAAGTGACAAAATATTCAGAAAGGCACAAATTCCAGTTTAATCAGAATGTGAAGTTTTCATGCTGATATTTATTATGCTTGATGAACAGATTGTCTAACTAAATCCCTAGACTTCATGATTTGAGGTTTTTCCTTGCAATGGTATCTCCTTCTGGGAAAATCAATTCAATAGTGTTATACTACTGGCTGGCAGAAGCTTTCAGCTGCAACTAGGAATAATTATCAACAGCATACTGGACAGTCTTGCAGCATTCTTGCACATGGTACTAGGTAGCTATATTTCACTAATATTTAGGTTGACGCTAGGTATGATACAGCCAGACAATTAAATGGTGCAGCCATATAGAAAATTATAAAATAATCCTTGGATTTCCACTAAGCCATCTATAAATGTTTGAAATAAAGTCATCCATAGATTTCAATTCAACTATGTGCACAGATCAACAATCAGACCATATCAAAAGATTCTCGCAAGAATTGCCAGCTACCTGCTTAAAAATGGTACTGGTACCAGATCCTTCGTATCCAAGCAATAAAAGCTTTTGAACTTTCTTTGGCTCTAGGTATTCAGGAAGCAATCTGTTTGACTGATTATTCACATCTTCTGGCCCACCAGTCAAATTTCCACGAGGTGTGGGCAATGATAGTAAAGTGCATAACAGCCGTGTTGTTGCCTGTCTAGCAAAGGTCAAAAGACAGTAAGCATCTATACTATAAAACAGGTCAAGACTCCTTTCAACACACCCAAATGAATGCAAGCTGAAAACAGAAAGATTGTTAAAATCCTTGGAGAGTCGCAACTACCTTGCCCCATATATTTCCTCTAATGATATTGTGACCTTCCTCTTGATATGAACCATCTGCATTAACCCAAAAGTGTGATTCACCTGCACATTGCACACCTGTCATCTGCAACACAAATGTTAATGAGTTTTAATCAAAATAGAAATAGAGATGCCTATGCACCTTCCTTCTACAAACAAAAGCATCTATGATCTGGCACATACTTGAAGGTAAAGTCTACAGATCCCAGCAATCAGGTGAACGACTGATCTCAGTCGTCACTTAAACTTTGCAAAGGTATGGCATGATATATTTCAGTTGAAAAAAAAGGTGGAGGTAACTAGTTGAAGCTTGTTATTGCAGTTTGTCTGTATTTATTTGACACTTTTTGCAACTAAAATTGCTTATCCTACTTTAGTATTTCCACACAAGTATAGAAGCCTTTAAAAATACGACAATTTTAAATCAACAGTTCCACAGCTAGTATTCGAGATTCCGAACTACTACAAACTTGATGGCCACGACAAAATCATTTGGAAGTTTGTAATTAGATCACAAAAAATATAGTGCTCATTAGAGGGACAGCAGAAGGCAGTACGATAATTAGAAGACCAAAAAGAAAAAGAAAAGAATTTACCAGAGGAAAGAGAAGTACAAAGAGAGAATGCTACATAGCCAAGAACCATACAAATAAATTACATCAGAGAGGCACGGCATGCAAAGGAAACACAGTGATGGACAGTAAGATTGTTCAGTCAGCAAGAACAGGAAGCAACTAACTGTGAAATTAAAAATTAAAAATAATTGTTCAACGGAAGACACTATCCCAGATTTTGCTTAAACACTGTTGAAACTGAAAAATGTTCAACGCAAAAAGGACTTCACAAAAAACAATCAGTGAATGAAACAAAACAAACTAGGTCAATCAAGTAGAGAATCCTAATGGTAAAATACTGAGTACAACACCTTCAGCATCTTGAGCTCTGTTTTAGTAATTTCGCGCCCATTAATAAAAACCTTTGTCTTGCCATTACTCGCATCAGCTCGAAGATCCCCTCCTACATTCAAGTGTGGACTTACGATCTGATTTGGCTTCTGACCATCCTGTTTAATCGGACACAAAATAAAAAGAGAACCTAAGTCGATTTATTTTCACTATCTTTCAAATTTTAAGTCATTCATAACTAATACCCAGCAGCCGAACTTTATCAGAGACAACGAGAGAAAGAGATTGCTCACCATGCCCCAAAATCCAGATACTTTATCATACCAATAACATCCGGGCTTCAATTTACGGGGTGGATTAGAACAACCAAGTAGAATAGCCATTTCTTCTGACCAAAGTGCCTTTCCATTCACAAGCAGATGTTCTGGTCGCAGTTGATTTGCTGGGCATTCTTTTTCAGCTTTCATGATTTGTTGAACCTCTAAGGGGCTTAGAAGATGGGTCAACACTCTTGAGCTTTTACCCAGACTTGACCGCTTTGATTCCTCGATAGGCTGGCCAATGCAGCTTACACATTTGCGCCCTTCAGGCATTGACCCCATTGCTCTGAGTACACAGTTGCTGCAGTATTTAGCATTACATACCAGACAAGTTTCCTTCTCTTTCAACCGATTACTTTTCAGGCATCTATGACACATTCCTTTCTTCCTTCGCTGCCCAGCTCCTTTGTCTTTATTCCCTGGTTTGCTTGAGACCAAACCATTTGATGCAATATGACTCGACGGAGGATCTGGAGAATTGGATTGGGAAGGACCAGCTTCCTCATCATCCATATCTTCCACATTCTGATTTGTTGCTGCTGCTAATTGTATTGGACCAATATTACGTGGGTTGACCATTTCATGAGGTGAAGAATGAAATGAGGGTGAGATTGAAGGAGGTGTCGATTCATCTAACTCGGATGAAGAAGGCTTGGTGGAGTCTGCTGGAAGTGAAGAACTTTGTAATGCTCTCGAATTCGATGTTGCTTCTGACTCCAGAAAGACTGGATTCAATACATTTGAATTGTCCTCGTCATTCCCAAATTCTGACTGGAAACAACCTTCTTCAATGGATACCGACTCACTTTCTCCCGCATCGTTGGATTCTAAGTTAACATAATTATCAATTTCTGATTCTAGGTGAGCACGGTCCATACTCTCTCCTACATGATCATTTTCTAGCCGAAAGTGATCCCTCTCTAGGGATGGTTTCTGTAGTGACGTTAAATCTTCTCCAGCAATGCCAGATTCTGATTGTGGGGAGACTCTGTCAGGCAGTTTATCATGAGATTCCATACTTTCTCCAGCGTAATCAGATTCCAATTGTGGGTGAACTTTCTCCAAGGAAAGCTTCCTAGAAATAATTTTGCCTTCTTCAGCACTATTAAATTCTGGTCGCGGATCCATTGATGCTTTCCCAAGAAACTCTATACTTTCTTCGGCATTATCTGAGTCAAATTCCTTGTTTTCAATTTCGTCGCTACCAGGCATCATACTGGCACTGCAAGTTGGGCAATCATCTCCATCTGCATTCTCAGGTACAGAGTCGTCACAGGATAGGACATGTGTCCTTCCTTGTATCAACACATCGTTCGAAGAGTCCACTGCAATTGCAGAGTGCGCAATTTGGGTACAATCATTTTTAGGACTTTCTACACCACGGAGCTTCCGTTTGAATCTTGTTTCGGAAGTGCCCTTCCCAGCAGGGAGATTACGCCTACCAGGGTGAAAGACAGCTGCCGCGGGAATTGATTGCACAAGGACTGCCGACGAAATCGGCTGGATAACTGGCAATGATGGTAAAGAAGTTAATGACCGTGCAATGTCTGCAGTGGGAATTTGATTTGCATCAACCGGATCCACTTTCGGGACCTGGTAAGAAAGGGCCGGACCTTGATACTCCATGGCAAACGAGTAATCGAGCTCGTCCTGGCTAGGGATCCGGGCTCCAAGGGGCAGCATATTTCTCAGAACATCCTGCCACGCTTTCTCATCCATAGACATATCGTCTGTCATCATTTCCAATTCCCAGTTAACCTCAACCTCCTTTTTCCCAAAAAAGGGTTTAAAAATTAGGGATTCCAACCGAGATTTCCCTAAAATATCTGAAATACAAACGAATACACGCTCAAGAACGTAGGGCTTCAAAACATGCTTTCCCCGGAAGAAATAAATTGTGATTTATATAACCCAATTCTCAGAGAACTCCACAACTGGCAGCAAAATGTCAACCATCTGCTAATGTTTACATCGCAAGTTCTGGGAATCAATAAAGACCTTGAGCGTATGGGTGGAAAATAAACATATATGGGGGTTTCAACTTAGCTTATTTTGAAACCCTAAACATTTCGCCCTGCAGATTCTAAAAATTAAGCAAGCCTGCCGTTCTGAAGAGCTATAACTGTGAGAATCCTGTCACTCTAAGAACTCACATGATACGGATGATTCAAAATTCAAAACTCTGTCCACATTTCTCCTCATAACCGATACTGAATTTCGTCATTTACAGAAGCAGAAAACTGCGTGGGTGTCTCCGATTCCTCCAAATTGAAGCCTCCAGACCTTATAAAAACGCTAAGAGCTTCGCATTACCTGCACAGAAGACCTTGGATTTGGAACCCCGAAGAAACTGGAGTTCTCTGGACATCTCCATATGGGCATAAAATCCACTGAAATTGAATATATTGTTAACAGTGTTATGGGTGGACAAAGTCCGCCCGTCGTCCGCCGTCGCCATTGCGGGGTGTTTAACAGGTGTCCCCGGAGCAGCCGGTATTAACGCGTCTTAGCCGGTCACCTCCGAGAATTGATTGCCTTACCGTAAGTCAAAACGCGCGTCGGCCCACTAAAACCTAAACCGCATCTAGGGTTTGAAATTGAAATTTTTCGTCTGTTCATTGACAATGAATGGCTTGCCAGCGGAATGTTCATACGGCAGACAACCCGAAGGCTTGCCATGATTCTGTATTTAATTCCAATCATCGATTGGAAATTGCAATGCAGTTGGTGGTATGTTGAATAAACATTTTATTGCAGTTGACTTGACTCAGATAGCGAGTTCGAATCACGCGCCCTCCTTTTGATTGCCGGCGGAGTGGATTAGTTGAAACAGTGGGAGGAGGTCTCCCAGAGTCCCATGGACCAATTACAGTCAAAGGAGAAGATGTGTAGTGGGAAAGAGGATATGAAGAACACCGTACCTTCAATCCAGAAAGGTTGATCGGTATAGATTCAATGGAAGTTTAGGTGAACCATCCCAGAATTCCCCAACGAATGGCTCAGATTTGCGAGCGAAGAACCTTGTGTAGAAAGTCTCCTCGGAAATTTGTATTATGTGGCCAACCTCATAACAGATGTGGAGATATAATTGAATGCAGAACCCATCGACGTGGCCAATTTTTAACAGGTGTGGACTTGTGGAGAAATAATAGTAATAATAGTGGATGTCTTTGAAGTTGGTATATTGTTATAAATTTACACAATAAATGCAAGTCAATGTGGTAGTTGTATAAATATCGTCAAAGACTCAAAGGTTTTTTAAAGTACAACCATGATATTTTTATGATAGAATGCATTTGTCAAATTTTCTATTTAAATGTTTTTATTTATTTTGAATGTTCTCTTACATTTACATTTTTTTTAAATGTGATTGTGGAGAATATAAGTTAATGATTTTTTTATTTATTTTAAATATCGTTTTACATGTGATTGATTGTGGAAATAGTTAAAAATTAGCAAGGAATCAACTAAAAATATATATTCTTTATTTTTAGGTGTTTAATATATTTTATATATAAAACATTAGATAATATAATAAGTATAAGTTGTTTATGGGATGAAAGTATTAAATTATGTTTTTAAAAGAAAAACAAGTTGTTATATTTGTTATTTCTAAATGAAATTAAAATATATATAAGTAATCAAAATAAGTATAGAAATTTAAAAATATAATTTTCATTAATAAGTGTTTAATATATTTATATATAAAAATCTTTTGGAATTTGGTTGGAAATTTAAAAAAAAAAAATAAGAATCTTATATATTAGTTATGGAAATTGTATAATTTGGGTGCCATGGGGTATTCAAGGGTGTTGAATCTATTTATGAAAAAATACAATGTAAACACTTCCAAATTTGGATTTTGCCAAAAAAATTACGAGATTACATCCAAAATTCAGCTTTATGGATTAAAAAACACAATTTAAACACTATGGAAATTGCATAATTTGGGTGCCATGGGGTATTCAAAGGTGTTGAATCTATTTATGGATTAAAAAACACAATTTAAACACTTTCAAATTTGAATTTTACCAAAAAAATACGAGATTACATTCAAAACCCAATTTTTATAGTCCAAAATGTAGAATAAATAAAGTGTTCCAAATTTTTAATTAAAATAATAAGTTAAGTTCGTTATTAGATAAAAATATTAAATTAAAATTTTTTAAGAAAAAACAATTATTATATTTGCTATTTCTAAAATCAAATCAAAATATATATAAATAACCAAAAAACAAGAATAGAACTTCTTATCTCTAGGTTTTGTCCTTAGAGCACTGAAGAATCAAATATTCAAATTTCTTATCATTGCCTTTCTTATTTTAGAATTGATCATATTCACATGGAGTATAACTGCAAAGCATATTCTCTCTCCAAGAAAGGGGTCTATGGGTTCTTAGATCTTCTCCAATTGAGTAAAATTCATGTTCTAAATTCAGATTTTAGAATATTTTTATAAGCTTCGACAAGACTTTCAAACTTATTTTGAAAATATGTTGGAAAGTAAGTTTAAGTTTTTTTTATGATAATTGGATTGATTTTCAAGTTTTTTCTAAGAAGATCAGATTATAAGGGACTCATTTTTCTTTAGTTCAATATGAATAGCAAGAAAGAAAAAAAAAATTATGTTGAAAAAAAAGAACTTCAAAAAAAATCTCAAATCTAATATAATCAAACATACGATGTCTCCAAGAAAAAACAACAAGAAAAAACAAAAACATTAAATTATATATTAAGATAGCGATAACTATTTACATATATAAAATCAATTTTGATTTATTGAACTTTTAAAAAGTAAGGAGTTACTTAATTTATTTTAAAATTTTGTTTAAATGCATTTTTTATGAGTTAAAAGATTATTAAGGTCTGTATTATAACAAATATTTTGAAATTAAAATTCAATGTGGGTGTATGTAAGACATTACAAGAGAAATAGGGAGAAGAAGAAGAAATTAGAGGCTAAAAATAACCTATGGGACGGGCCGCCTCACAAATCGATTTATGCATTTCAACCATTTTCCTGTTCAACTTGATGATGAGCATCCCAAATTTCTCCATGGTCCCCTCGTTGAATAAATTATCCCAAGAGCTAGCTCTCAAGATATTTTCATAATTGTCCCTACTGTCCTTAAAGGTTTCACACTCTAGAATTAAATGTTTTTTTGTCTCCACTTTTCTAGAGGTGCAAAAAATACACACTCTTTCTTCTCAGGCTTCTTTTGGCATTTTCCAGCACTCGATCTGACAACGGAGTTGGTGGGAATTAGTTCTTAATTGAGCAATAAGTATTTTGGCTTTCCAAGATATATTAGCCCCTATGTGCGTTTTTTTATGATGATTGTAAGTGGGGTTAAACTCTTCAATATAATACTTTTTCTTTCTCCATATCCTTTTATCCCAAGTTCGCTTATGGAACTTATCGATAACAAAAACCTTTCTCTCTTTATTATTAATGGGGCACATATTCAAGCAAATATCCAATCTATTAAGCCATTTAATATTTTGTTGCATCCAAGTCTTCTTTCTTTTGCACAATATAGCATTGAAGACGACCTTAGGCCATCTGTTGTCTTCCATTTGCTCAATTGTTTTTAGATATTTTATGAATCACACCATAGCAATTGCTTCAATAGAAGCAACCCCCATTTCACTCAGCATGATCTCATATGGGATTGAACTTTTAATTTTGAACTTGTTTGTAATCAAGTGTTTTTTAATCTTCTCAATTTGCTTCCATTGGAATTCTGAGGTACTACTGGCCCACACTTCACAACCATAGAGAACAATCGGAATCACTAAAAGCCCAAAAAGAGTTTGTGTAGTCTTCCAATCCCATAACTATATCTCTTTGCATCTATTTTGAAAAGCATAAAACACTTTCCAACCTCCCAAAGTTCTTTTCGTTATGCAACCTTCCCAACTTAGATTTGTGTTGAAGTTGATTCCGAGTTATTTGTAATCTGTCACTTCTTCAAGAGTGTTGCCTTCAAAGTGTTTTTCATTTTCAACCTTTTTAGTGTCACAAATATGACAAATTCTTCTTTCAATGCATGACGTTTTAAGAATTCCGCAATGCCTTGTTTCACTATGGAGCTCGTAAGAGTTTGTTATTATTTTAACAATGTTGATTTTCTTCTTTAAGCTAGTTTAAACATAAAGATACTTTTGATCTTCTAGATTATGTTAATCACCTCCTTATAGTATCTTAATTTTTTCTTATCTTATGATTTTTTATCACACCGCAATTTCTCCTTAAATTATAAGTTATAAAACGTTTTTAGATTTGTTCTATCATTCTCCACGATTTTCTAGAGATGGTGTAGCCCCTAACTTCACAACCATATAACATAACAAGAGCGACAAGTATCTTAAAGAGGAGTTTCTTTTTATACCAAGCCAAAGATCCATTGATTTACAATTGATTTCAAGTCCATAATAAGTTTTCCACCCTCCATTTATCATTTTCTCAGTGATAGAATTCTAATTGAGTTTGTGATGAAGATCAATTCCAAAATATTTGAATGAAATCACTTCCTCCAAACTTTAAATATTAAAATTCTAATTACTAAATAGAAAAAAATTGTTTAAATTTTAAAAATACATTACATTTTAAAAATGTATTATATTTTCTCAAATTTTTCATATACAATAACAACAACAAAAATATATGTGATGTAATATGATGTATAGATAAAACCAATTCTAAGTAATATTTTATGAATTTGTTTCTTATTTAACTATTTTTATAGATAAGATTTTTTGAATTTGTAAATATGAAATATTTAATTTGTTATCTTAAAATCGACATAATATTAATTTAAATATAACTTAACATCAAGTTTGAACCTTCTCCGCGGGGTGTAGCTCCACCGGCGATTTGTTTGATATGGAGGAAATGTTGTAAATGGAGGTCATGAGTTCAAATTGCCTCGGCTTACTTGTGCCCCATGCTTGCGGGCTGTGTAGGTGCACTTAGGGGTATAGTGGTAGTGGACGGGATTAGATCCCTGGACCCAGCCCCCAATTCGCCTAATTACAAAAAAACAAATCAAGTTTGAACCTTAACAAAATAATATATAGATTATTTTATAGTTGATTATTTATATTGTCATTCGAATAGAGTTTCAATCAATTTTATGATTTTAAAAAAATCAATTCTAACAAGAGCCACGAGGTGGCAATGTCCCCGACAGTGCAGTTGAAAATGATGGCTAGCTTGGAGAGAAGCGTTTGAGTTCAAAAGTCAGAAAATGAATACCACTTAGTTGAAAAGAAAAAGAGAAATCCAATTTCAAAAAGAGGAATCAGTTGGCCGAGCATTAAATCGTATTATAGCCATACCAATCCACGACTATTGTCATAGATAGAAGTGTATGTGCAAAAGAAGAAAGGTGACCAAGGTATTATATCATAATAGACTTATTGTAAGTGCCAAGGTAAAAGGAATCTCATGAAAGGAGACATCAATATTTTTTTAATAACCATGAAACTATTGTAAATGCCAAAGAAAATACATTTCGCTACCATAGAATATATTTTTAAACAAAACCATAAATGCAACTCATCCCTTAGCTCAAGTGCATCGACAAATGGATGGGCAAAGTTTAGGCCAAATATTATGCTGCTGAAATAGACAAATTAATCAAAAAAATAAAAACCAAAATACTACCATACAATATATTTGTATACTAAAGCAGAAACACAACTCAGCCCTCAGTTTAAGTGCATGATGAGATTGACGGGCAATCTTTAGGTCATTATTGTGCTCCTGATATGTGCAGATCAATCAAGATGCTGATGTTATGATTCTCCAAATCTAAAATGATGGCATATTTGATGCATTTAAAGACGGATCTTTTAAAGACTAAAAAAATACCAGCATAATTTAAAAGCAGATAGAATGAACAAAGGAGAATCTAGAAAACAATGCTGGAGTTGGTTTGGAAGCAATAGGTAGAGGCTGCAGGTCCCAATCATTCTCCATAAAAGGATGATATACTTGACAATGCAGGTACAATCAGCCAGAGTCGACCAGTCTTTCCATATCAAGCTAAGGATTGGCTCAATTTCATAGCAACTTGTTCCATAGAAGATGAGATTGATAAGCCTATCGGTGTTCGACTGGCTTGGGCTGCTGTATAAGCCAATTTAAATTGACCACGTTAAGGATTATACGCTTATTCAAATGTCTTTCCACGATTTGTTCCAATTCTTTGAAGTTCATAGCAATGTTGTATTTATCTTTGTTTCCGAAACAAAAAACATATATCTCTGTTTCAATAGGAAGGAGTTGCGCTGGGGTTCCACCTTTTTCTCTTCTTTCCACAGGTTCTTTTATTGTAGCTACAGGCTCTTTCTACCTTACAAGAACTGGATTCTTCTTCATAACCTTTAGAAGGATTTGTATGAGTCTTCTAATATCACGATTTGTATTGTTGGTGGCTCCAGCACCAACGCCTAAACTTTGAAGTCGTGGGGAATTATGGGAATGACTAAATTTTCTTATTGGGATGGCCTGGAGCTATATGTACTATGAATAGATTTAGGTATAGACAACAACCAAAGACTGGAAATGTTGTAATTATGTGGAGTATGATGCTTTTCAGTATCAGAAACCATTGCTATAAATTCTAATGCAAATGTCAGAAAATGAATATCACTAAGCTGCAAACAAGACAAACTGAATTTCAACAAGAGCAACCAGTTGGCTGAGTATTAAATCGTATGACAGCCATAGATAGAAGCGTATGTGCAAAGAAAAAAGGTGACCAAGGTATTATATCTGAATACAATTGTTGTAACTGTTCAGGCTTGTAACTAGCAAATAGTTGCAGACATGTAACTAGTGTAAATGCCAGGGAAAATACATTTGACTAGATTATAATATATTTTTAAACAGAACCAAAAATGCAAGTTAGTCCTCAGCTGAAGTGCATGGAGAGATGGATGGGCAATGTTTAGGCCAATATTGTGATCCTGAAATAGTCAAATCAATCAAAAGTAAAAACCAAAATATTTTTTGTGAATTGGACATTAGCTAGGATAGAACATATTTTTTATACAAAACCCAAAAACACAACTGAACATGCGTGGGATTATTTTTATGTTACAGAAAACCATGCTTGTAAAAGGCATAGATGACGACGAAATGCATCTAGAGAAAGAAGAAGGCAACAATTCAAAAAAATCATAAAATATTGAGTTGATCATTTTCATCGTGGAGGACCTTATGCATAGTGTTCTGACATGTTTAGAATGCTATACCATATACCATAGAAATATGCCTATGTAAGGAAATTGTGGATAATAGGGAAAACCTTGGAGACAAAATACGAAAAGAACAGGAAAAAAATAGCATCTTGGTTTGATTATATTCTTATGCAAGTTTTTTAATTTTTATATAAATATAATTTTTTTTTCTATAGGCAAAAACCTGGTTGGGAACATTAAAGTCGACAATGAACATTTAAAGAATCCTTGCAGAATCAATAGCAGTAGGAAAAAAAAAGTGCAGCCATAAGCATTTACAGGATGCTTGTGCATGGATAAAAGAGTAACATATTCTACTTTTAAAAAAACATTGGTGATAAAAGGCCGATCATATATTGCTGCAAAAATCAATGTCTATATATTAAGAAGTTGCCATTGCATAGTTTAAATGGAAAGTAATTTGTCTATACAAAGGAAGAAGCTTTCCAGCTTTGTCATAAGATTAATTTTAAAAAAATAGGGTCCAGTTTACTTTGAAACCAAAGCAAATAAAGTAACTGAGAAGGAGATGCCATGCCAAAAATGTAGCGTTTTCCTCACAAAGAAGAAGAACCCAAGAAAACAGTGGCTGCTGAAGTGTTGACGGCGCAAGAAATCATTGGCATTTCCAAAAGTCTATCACACAGTTCATGTTCGATGCTGGACAGAAGCGGTGATCTTTTTTTTCCTGTATTTAGTAAGAAAAGATAATCAGTAATGTATTGGGTTGATAATCCAAGTATCTGCAAACAATTGGGCTGACAGGAATATCAATCAAGCAATAGCAAGCTAACAATGAGTGGAATGACACAGAACAACAGTAACCAGCAATGAACTAAGTCCAAGCTGTCTTGAGCAGTGGACAACAAAATTGTCACAACAATATAGACAAAAAAGAAACACCTGCGTTGTCAAAAGAATCTTCATTTGGTCCTATGTGACTAGAGTAAGAAAAACAAACTTTGTAGATGGTTACGGAGCTCTGTAATGATAATTGCATGGAAAAGGCAATGAGATTTCCCAACAAAAGTCTCGAAAAGCTTGCTTGTAAACATGTCGTGGGAAAAAAACTAATTGAGGAAGAAAATCATACTTTAATACTTGGAAAAGCTCTCTAAATCCACATCACAACATTCAAATCTTGCTACAAAGGACCTATGAAGACAACAGAAACAGAAAACAGGGGCATGCAAATTCCAACCGATGACCACAAGCTATATGAAACTATACATGGAAATTTTTGTTGACAACGCTACATTCTCTAAAAAAAGGAACAAAATTGGTGTCGACTAAAGTTATCCAAAGACACTATGTTTTTTTTATAATTATTGTTGCAACAGGCATCTTGCTATCCTTACAATCCATTGAGGCTATTAATATCTATAGCGACACCAGACCAAAGAGGAGAATCCAAGAACAAATCCCCCCCTTTTTTAAAACACTACAAACGCCATGTTTTTATTTGCAAACGACCGCATCGTGGAAGAACTCAACAACGAAAGAATTCATTACATAATCTTCAATGAACATTTGTGAAGAAGAGGATGAACAAACATTGCACATAAACAATGTTTGACGCATTGTCAACGAATGAAGATTAAGCACAACAAAAGGCATGACAGGATGGTATGTTCAAATGCCCACCTATGTCTAAACCATCAACGGCATACAATCCAGAGGAGACAATTCATATGTTTGATCCCAAAGAAAAGAGTAAGGGGCACTGTCATCAAGCCCTAATTTTCCACCAGAAACCATGGAACACAGAGAAGACAACAATCAAAAGGGAAAAAATAGGAGGAAACCTGTGAACTGCATCCTCGATACGCCTCAAAATAGAGGATCACAAGCAGAGAATTCAATCACAAAGAAAACAAAAAAGCCTGCTTCTAGCTATTTGCACGCAAAGAACACCAAATGCACTCTGAAGAAGATGTTTTCAAGCACATATATACAAAATCCAGAACATGTGAAACCCTAACCACCACAAAGAGGAAAGAAATCAAGTACAAATATGAAGAACTTACCCAGTAGAATGCCGAAATATAGACATTCGAAGCCACGGATGAAAATATCTCTCTGAACAAACACTTGCAAATATCAAATTCGACAGACAAGGTTTTACGAAGAGGCGAACACCCACAAACAAAAGCAAAGCCAGCATCACCCAGTGCAGGTTCCCAGATATGAAAACATGCACGAACCCAACGCCGACAACACACCAAAGAGATGAAGGTGGTCACAACAATAACAAACATCAAGAGGGAATGACCTCCAGAATAGTTTCGCAACCAGAAACCTAATGCTAGGGCAAAGAGCACCGACATAGAAAAGGCCTCTGCATACAGCCGCAATACAGGTACACCCAAAGCTGAACCAGTGCACAGCTCCATAACCAATAAATAAATGAACCCGCCACAACACTGTAGACCATACCTTCGCAGTAGTCTGTGTCCACTACCCCGAAAACCGAGCAAGTCGAAAACACCAGGAATGAGGAACACAATGAGGAATATAGCAACACAAGAAATGAGGAACCTTGCAACAGTCCAAGAAATGAGGTTCGCCACACCACCGAACGTAACTTGAGAAATGAGGTTCCCTACAATGTCAAACACCACCATTAAACTACCTCCATGCCACAACATTCAACCACAGTGACACCAAAAACGATAAATCCCATAGCAACCTCAGAAATGAGCTCCCCACAACGCCGGACGCAACCTAAGAAATGAGGTTGCCCACGCCGCCGGACAGCTGCATTAAACCACCTCCATGCCACAGCATTCAACCAAAGTGAGGTTGCCCGCGCCGTCGGACAACTACATTAAACCACCTCCATGCCACAGCATTCAACCACAGTAACACCAGAAACGAGGAAGCCCAAGCAACCTGAGAAATGACTATAGCCATGACCCAACGAGCTGCAAAACCCTCGTCCGACAAAGGAAAACCAGGACGTGAAAACCCTAGGTGTCGAACAGGAGCGAACCAAAAACCATAAAACTGAACAGCGCATACGGAGGACAACCCACCATGCCAACATTTAAGACACCATGATGCCATCGCGTCGCCGGCTCCTCAGGCACAGGAGCCGAGGCAGGCGTCACCATGCACGGCGCCAATCAGACCACAGAAAATAGCATGTCAACAATTTCGGAAATGCTTGATTTTTCCAGAACAAAGGTTTCAACCTTGGCCCGAGACTCTATTGACGAACAATCACCCTGACTAATAGCCCCGAACTAAATACTTGATATCGAGGACATAATAATAAAATATGTAAAAATCTTATAATATAACTTAACATCAAGTTTGAACCTTAACAAAATAGCATATATATTATTTTATAGTTGATTATTTATATTGTCATTCGAATAAAGTTTCAATCAATTTTATGATTTTAAAAAATCAATTCTAATAATAAAATATGTTAAAATCTTATCGATTATTGTGAAAAAGAAAAGCATTTTGAATTCTCTTTGTGTTCGTAATTTGTTTTTGAATTTATGTTTTATTTAAATATTTTTATTTCTTTGAATTTATAAATGTGAAATAACTATTTTTAAAACTTAAAATTAACATAAATTTGTCAAAATCTTATGGATTATTGTGAAAAAGAAAAGCATTTTGACTTCTCTTTGTGTTCGTAATTTTTTTTTGAATTTATGTTTTATTTAAATATTTTTATTTCTTTGAATTTATAAATGTGAAATAAATAAATTTTAAACTTAAAATTAACATAAATTTGTCAAAATCTTATCGATTATTGTGAAAAAAAAGCATTTTGAATTCTATTTGTGTTCGTAATTTTTTTTGAATTTATGTTTTATTTAAATATTTTTATTTCTTTGAATTTATAAAAAGTAATAAAAATATTATTATATTATAATATTATAATAAAAAAATAATGTGTATGGTTAGCAACTTAACAAGTGTGTGGATTCCTTCGGAAATGAAAGTGATTTTTTCGCTGAAAAAAAAAAAGTGTGTGGAATGCTTTTTGACTTTGAGGAAATCTAGAAATCAATACTCATGAGGTTGGTGTTGTTACAAAAAAAACAAGCAAAACCTTATGCCTTGCTTAACAAACAGTATGAAAGCCCACCAAGTCAAAAGAGCTATATGATATTTGGAGATTCATTCTTCATCGTGAAGTATATTATAAAAAGTACCCTTAAAAAATATTTGTCACCAATATCGTACAAAGAATTGCATTGAACTTGGAAGGATTAAATGAAGTTCAAGTGTTTCACATTCAATGCTTCAATAATAAATTAGCGGATGAACAAGCAATACCAATGTATATTTGAACTAGCGGATGAACAAGCAATACCAATGTATATTTGAACAAGGGGATCCTCATAAAAATTGGGGACCCAGAGTGTTTAGCTTCCTTAATCTAGCCATGTCTTACACCTACTTAGCAATGGGCTACCTTTATAAAGTTCTAAAAGGAATGCAATAAGTGCTTTACAAGTGGAAATACAACAAGCCCGAATGGCATGCAAAACATGGTACTTTTAATTTGCACGAGGGAGACCTCATCCTCACTCATGTTGTGTGTCCTCTCACTCATTAGTTGATTCATCCACACATATATCTCTTTAAGGCACATTTACTCTAGTATTTGCAACAAGGTAGGATAAATTTATAGGTGAAAATGATTTGGTTTGGTCTTTACATTTGGAGTGGTGTTATCAGCTTTCATGGCAACAAGAATTCAGAGGAGCAAATTCAAGGTGCAAATCTTAGTGACAAAGGTAACATTACTTCCTATGCTAGCTAGAACATTTAGAACTCTGGAAATTTCAATTTTGTGTCTTTTTACATTTAGTGATTTATGGAAGAGTCGGTCGGTCTTTTGCCTAGTTTGTCAAAGGAAAGGCATTCTATGTGTTCTGGTATTTTCATTTGGGCCTTTTGTTTCTTCAACTATGGGAACCTTGTTGTGATGATGCTTGTGGTGATATAGATGGTCTCCTCTGGAATATCATCATGTGTTTCCAATTTCTACAAATTAGAAAACCAACTTTATTAGGATTTGGTTCAATATCAGGAATATACATTTTGTTGAGGAGAACTAAAGGATCTAGACCTTTGTGGTAAACATGGCTAGCATCTTTAGTTCAGGTATATCTGGAAATTAAAATATTTTAGACATTAAAAAATATTGAGGAGAATGAATGCCCAATTAGAGGGCATGAGGTGACCTATAGACTATTTAAGCATCCATGTGGAAAGATTGGCAACATAACAAGAAACACAAGATGTAAAGATGTAGGAGCACTATAAAAAATCGAAAAATTGGCCAATGGCATCGACATGCGTTACAGTGTTAGTTTGGGATTTTCTTGAGGGACCTAATATGCATCAAGGCAAATTTGTCTTCATCGAGATCAGATAAGGACAACGTAGTGGAAGAGGAAACGGTGCAATAGATTGTGGTAGCATTGTCAAAGCGAGTGCAATTGCATGGTGATCGTGCTCAGGAACATGAAGATGTCCTTATGGAAGAATCCCATAGTGGACATTAGTTTGACTAAATGTATCTTCCCATATGGTCTAGACTTGTATGTTGTTGCTTGAGATATTTATAACCTAGTGTAGTTATAGATTTGATAGAAAAATTCCATACTTTGGTTTCCTTAGAAATCCCTTAGAAAACTACTATATGTAGAAGTAACTTAACATAACTATTTAAAAAAAAAAATTGAACGTCTTTATATATTTTGACTACTTATTTTATTCACAACTTCCTTTGACTACTAAAAACTTCTTTTTCCACAGAAAAAAATACCATATTTATATTTCATGACATAAATGTAAATACATTCTTTAGTGTTCATATAGAGGGTGGTCTTGCAACCAATAATTCTACCTATCTTTTCCTACAGTAGGTTGTCAAAACGGTTCAATACATCATATAGTCTTGGAGAGTCGAACACTAATGAGACCCCAATTTCCAATTATAAACAAAATGCAAAACAACATTTCTTACTTCACCATGGAGAAGTTGCAGTCCAAAAATGTAATCATATATATTTTAAGCAATAAAACTTGTATGTATCAATTCCAAAATGCCATTGCAAGGATTTAAGACATGTAAGCTTAAGTACAAAAAGTCTACATTATCACCAACTGAAATCACTGCTTCAGGTACACCAGATATGGAGCAATATTAAATATGCTTTAAAGAGTTGCTACAAGATGTTAAAAATGCTAAAGTCTTCGATCAAATTCCAACAAAGAGCCAAAAACAAATTTAGAGTAGATTCTATAATTAACGGGCAGATAAAGCTTTTAATGATCTCATCATAAAAGGCCAAAGTTGTATATACAATATGTTGCTATAATCACTGATTGTCCTGATCTTCAAAAGAAGAACAATGGAAGTATTATGAGGTTGCTCCTTTGTCATCTTCCAATATATGCTACTGACGTCTATTCATCTAAAGACCTTCTTTTGATAGTTGATCTGCAATTAGATTCATTTCCCTATAAATATGTGCCATTGAAAGCTTTGTGAAGAAAGAACTAAGCCTCCAAACCTCCTCTAGTATTAAAAGTAAGTGAAGGTTGTAACATTGATGCTCCCTATTTTCCCATTTGTTGACATTTTGTGAGTATCCAAAGACTTGTAATTCATCAATCCCCAACTCTAAATGCAATGTGAGCAGTAATTTTAAAGACATGACCTCTCCAAAGTTGTTTGTTCCATGCGCTAGTCCTGCTTTGAACTTATACTTGCAATTGTCATTCTTATAGAGTACACAACTGACTCCCCTTGTGCTAGGAATTCCTTGAGCTGCACCATCAAAGAAGGCCCAAGGGCAGAGTTTGTCAATGATTTGTAGTTGTACTTGACAAAAAAAATTTCATTTTTCATACGAGGGTAGAAAAATTACGATATTTAAGCTTTGAGATGCACATATAGAGGGACTAGTGTCTTTATCTTCAAATGTGGATTTGTTTCTTGCAAGCCAAATACCCCATGCTGTAATATAGTGCAGAGCTAAGAAGTCCTATGATAGAGGATTATGATGCTAATTTCTCAAACCTTATTCTATAGTTTGATCCTCCCATGTTAACGGGAAACCTGTAAAAAAACTAAATCCTTCTAGACCTGATGAAAAAAGGAGCAGTTCATGCTAAGATGAGTATTTGATTCTTCACTTAGACAACAAAGTGGGAAACTACCCAACCCTCGAACCGATCTCTTGTGCATATGATCCTAGGTAAAAAAATTATCATTTTTTATTGTTTAGAAGGCACAATATAACCATTTTTTACTCTGAAGGGCAATTTATACGCCAAATGCATTTCCACCACGATTTTGGTACTATATTTTCATCATAACATAAAGTCAAATATCCAACCTTGTGAGTGTAGGTTCTGTAGGAATATTCACACCATCATTTTTATATTTTGCATGCATGCATGCAGATCTGCATGCTGCATGCATCCAGTCATCGTGTTGGTATTCCTCCCAGCACCTAGAGCTCACTTTTAGCTCCCCAAAGCCTGTCTTCAACCCCCAGTTGGCCTCCCACCTACCTAAAGCAACTTCTTTGAGTTTTTGCATTCCAAGTGCGCCTTTGCTCACCTACCACACTCAGTTAGTGCGTCTTTGCTCACCTACCTTTAGCTGTCACTCAGTTAGGGTGCCTTATCTCACCTACTAGGAGTTATCACTCAGTTAGTGCATGGATTGAGTAGTTGTTCCACTTATTGCTCATCCTAACTACCTACAGCTCCTAGTTAGCTAGTTTTGGAGTGCCACTTGACCCTTTGGCAGCTTCATGCGCCCCCCTTGGAGTCTCCATTCCCTGATTTATGCCTAGATGGTTCTGTTAGACTCAGTTGGACACACTTGACTAACTCTTACCATTTATGACTGATACTACTGACTGGATGATGTCTCCATTGTTATCCAAGCTAGACTTTGAGCTCTGATTTGAATGCCCTACTTGGCTAATTCGAATCCTATATGATGCTACATCACAGTTTATTGTATCGCATTCTTTACATTCATTATTCCACATAGTGCCAACTTACAGCTGATGTATGATACTATTGTTCTACATTTTTGTGTTTATGAGTGATTATTGAGTGAATTCTTCTCTTCTTCTTTGCAACATTCTTGAGAGTTTGATTGTGAGTTTGTTACAGTTGCTAGATCCCTGCAGATTATCACATGGTATTAGAGCAATCAACAACTATTCGAATTGCAGCAGTTGCTGTTAGTTTTTCATCATTTAATTCAATATGATCTAGGATCTTAACTGAGAGAACAACATGTACAACATATCAAACATAAGAGACAAGAGACACAAAGTTTTCATCGGGAAAAACCATAAAGGTGAAAAACCCCGCAACTTCCTCAGAGATAGAATAAGCACCAATACAAAGATCACAAAGATGAAACCCCAAAAGA
Source organism: Larix kaempferi (assembly GCA_027924585.1). Lineage (NCBI taxonomy): Eukaryota > Viridiplantae > Streptophyta > Pinopsida > Pinales > Pinaceae > Larix > Larix kaempferi. Next base: position 4,376,602 of record BSBM01000009.1, read on the forward strand.
TAAATGTCTCCAGCAGCTACTCCTCCTCCACTTGTGCCCACTCCTTTCTCCCAACTATGCGAGTTGGATGTGTGAGTGAATGAGCAAATAGAGTGGTGCAACCACTCTATTTATAATTTAACTTGACCTGCCTTTTACCCTAACTGGGCCGACCCCTCTAAGGTGGTCTAATAACCCATCAAATACAAGTTACGACACTTAGAATATAACTTACGACACTTGCAAATACAAATGACGACACTTCCGAACAAAGGAATAAGAACATCTCCGTCGAGGAAACAATAAAGTACAAATGTAATACATACAATATAAAAGTGAATATCTTCCGAAGTTACAAATACATTAACAGTTCTAACATTTCTTTGAGCAGCTATCTTTCACTTGAGCACCAGAAGCCTCTGAGTTTCCACAACAAATCCTGGTGCTATTACTTGAATTCATTGGAGAAATCCAGTGAGGTCTAGCCAGGTGTGAAGGACTTAGTCTATGTGCTCAGTGTTCAAAAGGTAGTGTTGAGTCGAAGTGTAGCATTCTCCATCAGTAAAAACTCTTCTTGTTTTGCAGGTTTATTCACCCATTCGAATTCTTCTTCAACAATTCGACCTTCTCTGTTTAGATGGATCTAAAGCTCACATCTTCCAACTATGTTGAGTGAAAAGCCAAGATGGCTCTCTTCATGAGATCCAAGAGCTTCACCAGAATACTCAATGGAACGATGGTAGAACATCTTAGTGCAGTTGAAAAGTCCAAGTACTTGGATAGGCTTGATGAAGCAGTTGGCCTCCTCCTTCTCTCAATTTCTGAAGATCTTCACTTCCATGTCATCAATCTTACATCTCCTAAAGAGGATTGGGATAAGCTCGAATATCTTTTTGGACAAAAAGATGATATGAAAGGACACAAATTGGAGAATGAAATCATCTCTTTGAGTCCTGACAGCTTCGAATCAATCAATGCCTTCCTCACCAAGTTCAAAAGCTTGATATCACAGTTGAAAAGATATGAGATAGTGAAAGAAGACAAGTAGCTTATTCTTGCCATTCTCTCAAAGTTGGGGCCAAACTTCTCAGTTTTTGTCTCTACTTTCCAGTCAGCTAAGATGTCCATTCCAAAATGGAAGTTTCCCTCACTTGATGACTTCATACAATCTCTTACTCAAGAGGAAGAGAAGTTAATCTCCATGGGAATGATCAAACCCAAGTTGGATTCGGCCCTTACAGATGTTGAGGCCAAAAGGGCGAATGGTAAAGGCAAGCAAAAGATTTATGATAAGAGATCAAATGATACAAAGCCTACAGATCAATCATATGGGGCTTCGAACTCAACGAAGACCAAGCATTCTCAGAAGGAAAGATCCAAGTGCACATATTGTCATAGAGGTTTCCATCTTGAGAGTACTTGCATGAAGAAGACTGTAGAATTGATGGCTCAGTTACTTGAGAAGAACAATCTTCCTGTACCTGCATGTGCAAGGAAGAAAGGTACTGATACTGAACCTTCTAGATCCAAAGTCAAAGAAAGATGCCATGCCCTCATGGCAAGTGCATCAATAGATTCTTCTTTCATCATAGATTCAGGAGCATCAAGACATATGTCTTCCTCCAAAGATCTCTTCTCCAACTTCGAAAGCTTAGTTGGCCCTTCCATCATGTTGGGCAATGATTCATAAGTCTCCTCTCAGGGGATTGTAAGAATCAATCTTGACCATGGTTACTTTTCTGATGTGCTTTATGTTACTTCTCTTGCAACAAACTTACTTTTAGTGTATCAAATGACTCATATTGGAGAGCCCAAAAGAGTGATCTTTTCTCCAAATGAAGTCGAGATACAAAACATGGTTTCAGGTGAAATCATTGCAAAGGGAGTTACAAATCACAACTCCAAACTATATGAGTTCTTACACTTCTTACCTCACTCGAAGCAATCATCTCTCCATACTCATGCCAATGAAGAAAGCAGATTGTGGGATGAAAGATTTGAGCATCTTAACCATAAATACTTGCATGACATGCATGCAAAGGAGATGGTTGATGGGCCGCCCAAGATCAAGTCTGCCAAAGGAAACTGTCATGGTTGTTTGATGGGGAAGCATCCCGAGAAGAAATTTGAGAAGGGGAAGGCTAGGAAAGCCTCTCATCCTCTTGATATCATCCATAGTGATATTGTTGGTCCATTTCCAGATCTGTCTCTAAACAAATCAAGGTATGTGCTCACTTTTATTGATGATTATTCTAGATTCACTTGGGTATATTTCCTTAGATTGAAATCAAAAGTATTTGGGTTCTTCAAGTCTTCTGTAGAGAAATTTTCAGATAGGAAGATAAAAGCCACTCGCACTGACAGTGGTGGTGAGTACATTAAGGGTGAGTTTCAATATTTTTGTCCTGAAGAGGGCATTGATGCAACACACTGTTCCCTATACACCACAACAGAATGGTGTAGCTGAAAGGAAGAACAAAACATTGAAAGAAATGGCCACCTGCATGCTAAAGTCGAAAGGGTTGCACCCTAGTCTTTGGGCATAAGCCATTAACTGTGCCTCCTATCTTCATAACAAAGTTCCTCACAAGGGACTCAATGACATTACTCCTTTTGAAGCATGGATGGGATACAAACCTAATGTATCTCATCTTAAAGTGTTTGGATCCAGAGCTTGGACAAGGATTCCAGCTGACAAAAGGAGAGCTCTTTATTCACAAAGCAGAGAGTGCATTATGGTGGGCTATGCATTGGATGCAAAGGCCTACAAATTACATGATCCTACTTCCATGACCACATTTATGGAAAGGAGTGTACAGTTTGAGGAGTGGCCTCTCCATGATACTCCTTCTGTTGAAAAAGATAGCTCACCTATCACTCCTCCTTTGATTGATGAGAGCGATGCATCTTCACATGATACTTTAGATTCAGAATCTGAAGATGGAGATGATGATGATGGAATGCTAGATCTAGATCCATAAGAACCTGAAGATCTAGCAACTGATGATGAAGATAAGCGAATGGGAGATCCAGATCTAGAAGAACTTGAAGATCTCTCACTTGATATTCCTCCTCTTCCTCGATGGGAAACCACTACTATCTGATCTGCCGGTGATTTGGTTGGTGATCCGCATGATCATAGAAGAACCAGATCATATTTTCAGAATGGAAGGTTTCATCCTTTGTAAGACCCATCAAGGTTTATTACTATTCGGCTCTTATTTCATGTTTCAATGTTTGTTTAAGATTTCTAATAAAAGCACAAACTACTCTTTAAATCTGTTCAATCATTTAGAAATTTCAAATAAGACATTAGCAATTCACATCACATGAAATATCATAAAAAAATCATGTTATAATATAGCAACATATAGGAATTTTACAACAAGATATAAACGATTTAAAATCACAAGAAAAATACCTGATTATAAGAATGGTGACAGAGTCCAAACTGAGCAAGCTTCCCTCTTCTCCTCGAGTTTCTCCCATCTTCACTGCCCAAAGCGGAACCACGGTTTTACCTCCCAGCCAACTAGGAGCCTAGCAGGCTCCCTAGCCCCAGGAAGCCATTGAACGGTCCCATCCAAATGGCCTCCTGGCCCTCCGTGCCCGAGACCCCCAAAGAACAGAACAGTGATGCACTAGTAAGCTATGTATCAAATCTTCCAAGAGTTCTCAAACTCTTCCAACTCTTCCAAACTTCTCATACCCCAAATTATTCAAAATACCTCTTCCTATCAAAATTCTTACCAAAATATCCTTCAAGAGAAAAGACTCCCCCCCCTTCCAATCTCAAGTCTCATATTTATATCAAAACTCCTCCTCATCCATCAATAAATTCCAAAAATAATAGTCAACATTCAATAAATTCATTTTCTAAAAAAAATAGCAATTTAATCTAAATTAATAAAATATTATTACACATGGTTGCAAAGTCTCACTTGTCATGCTTTTACATTAAATGCAACTATGACAACTCTTTTCTAAAAACTTGTGCAATCCTATCTATTTATTTATTTATATTATCATCTCATACATAAGTCAAATAAGATATTTTCATATACTATATTATACTATGAAATAATTTATATTATTTGTATATAATATTATATGTATTTCAATAATCCAATCAATTTATATGAATCTAAAACATATTAAACAAGTCAACAAACTCATACTTTCAACTCACAAGTGATACTTTCAACAATTCATCAACCAAGCTACTATTAGATAATATAACCATATTAATTTATTCATCGATCGACCAATCATAGTATTGTACTCACTAATTGGCGTATGCATGGCCAGTGCACACGTCGTAAGCGTGGGTACTAATAATCACATTTAATGCTCCTAATAGATCATTATTACATGATCACAACAACACATAGAAGAAAAATTAAACAATGCATCATTCATCATTCATACAGAAGCAATAAGACATTTAATTAAATAAACATAGTGATGAAAGCTAGCATATAATCACGATAGTTAATAAAAATCAAGAACACCATCCAATCCATCATTGGTCCCATCCATCCCATCAGTACTCCAACCCCCTAATCACCACTACTTCCATCTCCTGACCTCACCATCCCGTCCTCTGCTGGAATATACCATGGAATCTCGACTACGTGTATGACCATGTATATAACCCATAAGTGGAAGTGTCGATCGACCACATCGACCAAGCTTCCCCAGCAGGCACCCACTAGTTGTCATCACACATCCACGGGAACGTGCTCAGCACAACCCTCCCACGACTCTGGGTTTCGGAGGTTCGATGGTGGGAAATGCCTCCACCCCTCCTGATAGTACTAGGGTCAACACCCTACATCAACCATACTGTGCCATCACTGATCTAAGGGGTCCCGTCATTGAAAAACCACTTTGGGCAAGTCACAATTCCTGTCAAAACTCACTCTCACCCACAAGTCATAGAAATATTGGAATTCACAATTAAATAGCATGAAATTTGATATAACATCATTATACTCATGATGTTCAATACATCTCGTGGGCCTTGGCATTATAGGAATCCGCCTATCTCATAGCCAATCAACATGTGGAATAGTTCATCATTAACATGAAACATATATATAGCTATAACCAACTCTTTCAAGTGCCAATCCATATCACTAATACGACATTTACAAATAATCATGTAAGTTATTTTTTGCAAACAACTAAATTAACATTCCACATATGTATATTCTATATTCAATTTTTCATGTTCAAATGAAATAACATATTCATTGTCATTAATAAATTAAAACAATATTTCGAATTACCATACATGCCTCAAGGGAGTCCACATCTCCACATAACAATCATCTTGATCAATCTATCTTAGTAAAACAGATAATAAGCAAATAAGACGCTAAGCTAATTCACATTAGAGTTTTTAATTAATGACCATCAAAATATGGGGCGTTACATCCTTCTCACATTCCTGATCCATTTCAGATCGATCAAGCCTTCTTCGAAAAAGAAGGACACTTACCTCCTTCAGGGGTGAGAGATGATATGCTACATTAACATCCTTCAGTCTATTTTTAGGGAGGGATTTCTTCCCACTAGGTTTTCCGTCTTTCCTCACTTAGTTTATTTAGATTGATTGTATGGAGTGACCTTTGGTCTTAGTCACCAGGGCCCTATTTTTCAGATTTCAGTTATTATCTCATAGTATAGCTTGCAGGGGGGTGTTGGAATATTCACACCATCATTTTTATATTTTGCATGCTTGCATGCAAATCTGCATGCATCCAATCATCATGTTGGTAGTCCTCCCAACACCTAGAGCTCACTTTAAGCTCCCTAGAGCCTGTCTTCAGCCCCCAATTGGCCTCCCACCTACCTAAAGCGCCTTCTTTGAGTTTCTGCATGCCAAGTGCACATTTGCTCACCTACCACACTCAGTTAGTGCACCTTTGCTCACCTACCTTCAGTTATCACTCAATTAGGGCGCCTTATCTCACCTACCGGGAGTTATCACTTGGTTAGTGCATGGATTGAGTAGTTGTTCCACTGATTTCTCATCCTAACTACCTGTAGCTCCTAGTTAGCTAGTTTTGGAGTGCCACTTGACCCTTTGAAAGCCTCATGCGTCCCCCTTGGAGTCTCCATTCCTTGATTTATGCCTAGATGGTTCTATTAGACTCAATTGGACACACTTGACTGACTCTTACCATTTATGACTGATACTACTGACTGGATGATGTCTCCATTGTTATCCAAGCTAGACTTTGAGCTATGATTTGAATGCCCTACTTGGCTAATTCGAGTCCTATATGATGCTACATCACAGTTTATTGTATCACATTCTTTACATTCATTATTCCACATAGTGCCAGCTTACAGCCGATGTATGATACTATTGTTCTATATTTTCTGTGTTTATGAGTGATTATTGAGTGCATTCTTCTCTTCTTCTTTGCAACATTCTTGAGAGTTTGTTACAATTGCTAGATCCCCTTGTAGATTATCACAGGTTCTTGAAGGAGCTTTTGTCCACACCAACTGATTTGCTTGAAATTGGAGATGAATATGAGCATATTTAAGCTTAGTTACAAAAGAAGACCATGCTCAAGAGTCCTCCCCATCAAAACCTATAAAATGTGTTGATAACCAACCCTGCTCCCCCATGTTTGTAATAGATGGATCAACAACCTGTTGTGAGGTAGAATATCCCAAATCCCTAAGACTTTGTACCATATGTGTAGGTAAGAAATTATTTCCACTACCAACCTAAGGGTCTTCTCCCAAGCAAACTTTCGAGCCATCTCCTATTTTCCATTCTAGTCCCTTCTCAAGAATTGGAAAGCTGGAATAAGGGATTTCCAAAAGACTGAAACATTATGAGTGAATTTTCTAGATCTTCTAACCCAGGCCTCCACACTCTCGAGATAGATAAATTTCATCCAAACTACATTCTACCATAATCTTGTGCCACTGATAAGCCTCCAAGCACATTCAACAACCAGTGCTTTCGAGAAGAGAAAAAGATTGTTTAAACCCCAACCACCCTGACATTTAGGTTTGGCAAGCTTTTGCCATTTGATCCAAGGGATAGTGTTGTGTTCCTTCTTACCTTGCCAAAGAAATCTCTAGCAGAGTTTCCTCATGGCCTCAATAATTCCTTTAGGAATCCAGGCTAAAACATCCAATAAACATGGGTAGCTTCTAAAATTGTTTTAACCAATACCAATTGTCCACTTATTGCACCAAATATTCCTTTTTCCAAATTTTTAATGAGCCACCTCCAATCTAGAAAACCTAAATTATCCATACCATCAAAGAAGTTTTCAACTTTAAAGGGAAACATACTCAAACATAAATTTATATTCATCTCCTCAAACCAAAACAGAGACATGGTTGCTTTATTGGCATTGGTGTAGTCTAAATATTCTACGTTTTTAACCTTTTCCGAGTATATTTTCCGTCTTGTTTTATTTGGAGTCTAGTTGGAAATATGTAAAAAATCTTAGCATAATTTGGATGTCATAGGATATTTGAGAGTGCTACATCTATTTATAAATTCAAAAACACAATTTAAACCCATCCAAAGTTGAATCAAACACCTATTAGAAAATCCAAAAAATAAAATAAATAAACTACTCCATTAACATTAACTTTCATACCTTAACATCAAATTTTAATATCAATGAAATAACATTTAAATTATTTAATAATTGATTATTTATATTGTCATTCGATAAAGTTTCAATTAATTTTATGATTTTTAAATAATAACCATAAAATCGATTATAATAAAAAATATCAAAATCCTACCGATTATTGTCGAAAAGAAACAGCATTTTGAATTCCCTTTGTTTTCAGGAAACTTTTAAGTCGCAAACATTAAAAAAAAAACCACTAATTTGGAGGCCTCAAAGTCTCATTCTCTAATTATTTCAAGACTACTCATTTCTAACAACGTGTACACATGGGAATGACAAAACTGACATGGATTTTCTAGATGAGTATATAATTATTAAAGATTGTTTTAAATGTGTTTTTTATGAAAGATTTTTAAATGATTATATAATTATTTAAGATGATTTTATTTCTTTTATATTTATAAATGATTTTTATGAAGACTTTGAATGTGAAGATATAAAATATAATATTTTTAAAATTTTAATACTCAAATATATATTCCACAAATTTGAAATATCCACTCTCTTCTTATTAAATACTATTACTATGACTTTGAATCTTTAGCTCAATTCTTTTTTTTCAACCTTTTAATTTGATTGGTTCGGTTTATTAAAATTGATTTCAGAGATTGGCCGTTTGACATTAAATGAGAAATTTTCTTTACTCATTTTGAAATTTAACATTCACCTAAACACAAAATTGATAGATCAATTTTTTTCTTTTTAATTCATATCATACAAATTTATTTCTTCTTAATTCATATCATACAAATTTATAAAATCTTAACTTTATGTTATATAAATTTTTAATATAAATAATTATTAATTAATAATATTGAAGTGATTAATATTAAGTATACAATAAACAAATAAAAATAAACAAATACAAGGTATAATATGAAAGTTTTCATAATACATTATAATAAAAGTTTAAGTTGTTGAAATTTAATTATAATAAAAGTTTAAGTTGTTGAAATTTAATTGTTTGAAAGTTTTTGAAATTCAATGTTTTAAGTGTACACTTTACCTATCATCAAAATAATCATTATCTTATTTTTTTTGTTTTTAAATAATTTTTCAGAATTATAAAACTAGCAATTGCCTCAAAAGGGGCAAAGGAACATCGGAAGGGAAAAAATGGGAAGTAAAGTACATGTCATGAATTGAAAAATAGAATAGTAAAAGAAATGTCATGAAGAGCTTGTTGTGTGGTTTCCTTTGAGTAGTTTAAGGATGATTCAATTATTGTGGAAGTTTAGACTCTAGAAAATCTTGTTAATTAGTAAGTGTGTAGTTTCGAGTCTCCATATATATGTCCCTCCTCTAAAATATATAGCACAATATTATTTTATTATATATCTTAATGTAAATGTATAAATACTTTGACTTTTGTTGAAAAGCATGCATTGTAGAGTTGTAAAACCACGGTGATCACATAAATGTTGAAATCAGTCTTGGAAAGGAGGTCCACACCATTTCAAAGCATAGGGATTGTTATGAAACTTGAAATTGACAATATAGAGAAGATCAAGGTCCATCATTTGAGTAAGTCAAAGTCAACATATGCATATTGTTGCTACAACTTGACTCTTGTTGAACAAATTTTGTGCACTTCGAGCTAGGATATCGAGATTAGATTTTTGGGCTTCATTCCATCTAAACAATTACCATTGAAATAAAGATTTTGGTTGCATGGTCATATGCCTAAGGGATTTTGGTTGATTTCCATCATCTTATTCACTTTAGTCTCTTGAAGCATGGGTGCCATTTTATTATAAACAAGTCGATTCCTTGTTCTAATTATATCATTTTGTCGAAGTCCTCTTTGCAATGGGTCAACAAATTAAATATACATCATTCCCACCTCTTTGTTTTAGGCACCCTTTTAGGTGATAAACTTCTTTGCTCTATCAAGTTCCAAGCAACATGGCCCCTAAATAGGATACAAATTATCATATTTAACTTGTCATTGAAGTTCATTAGTAAAGTGTAAATGATTGATCTTGATTTCGCTCAATTTTGTCATTTGCTTGATTATTAGGGTGGGGCATGTGTAATCTAAGAAATAATCCCCCAACTTATCAAACAACCCTATCTCACCAATAACAACAATATCGTTTAGATTGCAGCCAACATAGACATGATGCAATGCACACGATTTATGAACATTGTAACAAACATAATAATTGGTTTTGATTTGATGAGAGTCAATGCCTCACCTTACACAATGATAAATTCCCACATTTAACCCTTAACATCTCTAAGACAAAGAATCGTGCCACAAAATGTCATCTATGAAATCAAACCACGTAACAATGAGTTCTCATATAACAAAGGGGGAGATTAGTACAGTGTTGTTCATTATACCAAAGTGATTTTTTATATTTGTGTAAATGCAATGCTTTTGATAGTGTGTGCCTTAACTTTATGGTTTTTAAAATTTGAACATGTATGCTAACTTTCTCTTATTGATACTTATGATTGTTAAGTGCTAACACTAGTTTTCTAGTGCTGACTAAATTTTGATATAGACATGCACCTTTAACCTTTGTTTTACACCAATATTAGACTACAATTTGGAAAATGAATTTCAATATAAGTTAAGTAGTGTGTTCTAATAAGAAAAGGGTACTTCAAAGGGAAACTCTTCCTATTATGTTACATTTCAAAGACCTTTTTACTAGCCAACAATTGCAAGATGCAATGCTATGCATTATCTAATAAAGCATTCCTTTCTCAAAAGCATAGGTTGTATCACCCCCTTGTAATGTCATTTAGATCTTTAAAGGCATCCCTTTAAAGTACAAGAATGGTTTTTATTTTATTCAAAGACAACTTGAGTGCATTTTTGCAGTGGTTTGCAAATTTTATAAATTGATAATGTGTGTTCCTTTAGAAAGTGATTTTTTTTTAGAACACATGTGCATTATTTCATGAGCATATCCCTGAGATCCTCATTGCCACTTTTCCTCCCATCAATTATATGAGAGATCGTAACTTACAGATACTACTATAGATATATATGCACCAATACTTTGTAACTAAATAACGCATTGGTGGAGTATGAAACAAATGTCACTAGTCCTTATCATATTTATTTAGGCATAAGGGAATCAAATTAATATCGACCCCCTAATGCTGTTAAATATGGCTATGCATTCAAGGCTCCATATTGAAATGTACACAATGAGGCTCCATACTGAAATGCCCATGCAGAGGCTCCATATTGTAATGTGTGTAGTGGTGCAACCATGGTCAATCTTGATCCTAGTACTTGACTCAACATGATTAGTTTGATCACCTTCATGTTAGTGCGACAATGTACACAACTCTACAATACATAGGTGCACATGGATATATACTACACCGATCCTAACACGTCAGGATAAAATAAATCTACACAAAAAACCTTCATTCGTCAAGAATTTATAACTATAAGTAACCTTCATAAAATCTTTTACAACCATCAGTAGAGGGTTTTATATATGTGAATTTGAGAATTTTGGTCAATCTTATAACTCTAAGAACTTTCGGTAAACATTGTTTTTCTTATAGTAAATAAAAGTGAATCAAACCAATATAGAACATACAATTTAGATTTAAATATTTACAAACTTTAATAATAATAATAATAATAACAATTTATTTTTAAAGTCACAACCTATCCAAACAACATATTGTTTCTAGTCCAAAAGTTAACATAGGAAAAAAATTGTGTAAACAGAAAGGTGGAAAAAAATGAAATAGATATTTGTACATGGTTCATGGAATAAACTATGTGCAAAGTTCAATCACATGTCGCAACAAACTTTAAATTGTCACTTTTAACACACATTTTTTATATGCACACCTTGATGGAATTCTACATAAACAAATTACCTACCAGATAAAAACAAAATTTTGAAATACATTTTCAATTTGACATATTTTGTCCATGGTGTCCTTTCTTCTATAGAGAAAAACATAGACATAAATGCAAAAAAAATCACAAAGTGGAGCTTATTATGTCAACGGTTATGTTCAATGACATATTTGCATAATGAACATATATTCTTCTCCATTTGCATATATCTCAACAATCATTGATACAATTTCAAGGCCAAAATACAATGGCTCGTAGTCGGACTATGTCTTCATATTAGTTGGTGATTTCAACATAAACATTTGTGGAAATAGCCGAAGAAGAAAAAAACTACTAGACAACGTGTAATGTCCCCATTCAAATAAATCTCAAGAAGAGAAAATTCCACCAATCTACTAGTTTCCTAGGTTGGGGTGGAAACATTAGATTTGGAACAAGGAGACTAATAAACCTCAAATGGACATTAGCTTGACAAAATATATTAAATGGGGAATAAATAAATATTTAAGATAGGAAAATAAGGGTGGCACTTGGTCATGAGGGCACATTGGAGGTGTGGGGCCCACTTAAGCAAGATTCCCCATGCCACATGGCATTCCACTCTCACCCATTCGAATCCAAGGTGGAGTCCAATGTTCTTTGGGGAGTTGGAAGGGAATAATACTTGGCATGACTCAATGAGGTCGAAATTTAGAGGAAGAGTAACTCCCATGGAAGAGGAAGAGGCATTTTGGAGCTAGTGGGACACTTGGGGCTAGATTCCCTAGCTTCTATGACAACAATGATGAAGATACTATGACACTTACGAAAGAAATCAGACTTGATTGCTGACATCTGACATATATGACATGTCAGGACTAAAAATATCCTCCAAGAGGGCACCCAAGGGAGTTAGGGCAGCCAAAGAGTCACCCATTCGAATTGAATGAAGGAGGAGGCTAGGAATGGAGGGACACGTGGCACACATTGGAATCTCTTCCTAATTCGAGTTGGCATGAAACTCATGGGTGGAATTCGAGTTAAGGAAGCCTTTGGAAATTTATAAAAGTTAGGAACAAAGAAGGAGACCAGATTTTGATCATTTATCATTTTGCATATTGGAGAGCATAGCTTGTTCATGCTTATGGAGTGTTTACTCTACTTGCCTTAGTACCAATTCTGAGGGTGAAAGATTACCATCCTAATTGTCAATTGGAGAGGCCATTCAGAACTTTAATTTGGAGCTACAATGGATTCATTTGTTGCAGGTTGAAGCTACAAGGCTGCTCGTGACATTCTCATCCTCAACTTGCTTCCACACCTTTCTCACTTTTCTCTTCATATTTTGGATCTTGGAGGAAGGGCACACTTGGTGAGATGATATTCTCTTTGGGGGAGATCTTGTGGCCCAATTTATTTGTAATATGATGTATTTACTTTGTATTTTCTACTTAGAATATACTCAGGTCGAAATACCAATTGAAACTATGTCAAAATACCAAACAATGTGTAAATGGTGCCATTTTCCTCATATCTTGTTATGAAAGCTTGAAGTTGCTTTATTTCAACTTGTATCAGATCATATCTATGATTTTTATGATGTATGGAGAGTAATTAATGTCTTGAATAAGTTTCATATACGTTGCATAATCCTTTGGGACATAAATCTTGAATTTCATGGCAAATGGTGAAGTTTCCTATCATTTCCCCTATGTGAAGACATGTCCACAAACCTTTGATTTATGGGAGTTGCAGAAGCCTATATAAACTGATTTATGATGCATTTGGGAGCCCATTTAAGTCCTTTAATATTACCATGTATATGTTCTTAAATTTGGGAAGGTCATACAACATTTGGAAAGCCATCTTTGTCCCCTACCTTTGGGGGTTTTGAACCTCGATTTGACTAGTAAAGTTCCCTATTTTACCCTGATTGTAAATGAATGTTGCAAAAGTGTTTTGAGAGTTTCCAAGCATCCATAAGCCTCATTTTTATGTCTTAATACCTTCCAAACACATTCAGACCCAATTCGGAAGCATTTGGAGCCATTACTAGTCTAAGGGTCGAATTGGCCAAAAATTGCAATTTTTCCTAATTTTTACAAATTCATTAAAATGGACACTACAAGTGGTATTAGAGAATGGTCCTTACACCTGATGTGAATGACCATTAATGAGGACAAGAAGTCAGGGACCACCCTTAGGAATTGACACTAAAAGTACTTTTGTTGAAGAGGAAGAAGTAGGAAAAGAAGTGCATTTTGTTGAAACTATGGCTAGGGATGAGAAGGGAACCTTAGAAGAGAATGAGGAGTGTAGGAAATTCATGAAACCATTCTTTGAATACATGGAAAAACAAATAATTAAAGGGTTCGAATTGTTGGCTAGTCAACTTGGAAGCAAAGGGGCAATAGGAGGCAACAATAGTTCGTCTTTTGAGGAAAAGAAGGCAATGGGGGAAAGTATTTTCTCAAAGAAAGGACTCATAATCGACCTCATGAAATTCAGAGTTCAACAAGGCCTACTACACCTAAATTTCTTGAGGCAAAAGAAGAACCTAACACCCAATATGACACGCAGGAAGTTATAATAGAATGGCAAAAGTTGAGTGAAGATTTTAGAAGGACTCTACCATTTGATCAATACTTTACTATCTCAAACAAAACCAAAATGAGGGAAGGTAATAGGACTCCCTTTCAGAATAAAGAATTGAATTATGCCATAGGTAAAATGCTCCTTCCTACTTTTGATGGCTCATCTCAAAGTTCTGCAAATACTTGGGTACAAAAACTAGATGTGTATTTTTAGCTGAATCCAATAGTTGAAGAGGATGCTCTAAAAATGGCTATTTTGCATCTTGAAGGGGAAGCCAATGATTGATGGTTCCATGGAATTAAAACTTTGGGACATGATCAAGTCACAACATATGAAGAATTTGTTTACAGGGTATTGGAAATATCTGAGCAAAAAGACCCAGAAATGCCTTTCAAAGAACTAGCCCAATTGAAGCAAGTTGGAACCCCTACTAAGTACATGTTGGAATTCAAAAAACTATCAGTTAAGGTAGTTGCTATATCTATGGTCAATTAGTATTTCTCTTTACTGAAGGTTTGGATGAACCTTTGAAGGGTTTAGTTAAGGCCCACAAACCCACTTCATTGAAAGATGCCATGAACTTCGCAAGAGATCTACAAAATGTGCTACCCAGGACAAGGTTTCCTCCCAAGCCCAACTTTCCTTCCAAATTCATATTTGAAAAGAATGGAAAAAAGATGCATTTGGAAAGGATAAGAAAGAGGGACCAAACAAGGAAGAACTCAGAAGAAAGAAACTATGTTACACATGCTTCCAACCATGGGTACTAGGGCATAAATGTGCTAAGGGGAAAGCACAATACATTGAAGTATTTTCTGATAATGATGAGTATGAAGGGGGTATGGAGGAAGACGAACATATTTCAGACTAAGAAGAGGGACATGACACAACAGAAGAAGGGAAACAAGAAGAATATCATCCTTCACCTGACAAAGGGAGAATGGCAGTGCTTTCAGGAGTGCCTCATTTTCACACTATTCGATGCAAGGGAGTGGTAGAAGGACAAAGGGTGTCGGTATTGGTAGATGGATGAGACACACGTAACTTCATTGATGCAACCATGGTGGAGAGGAGAAAGCTACCTACTAAACCATTCGATGGCTTCACAGTCATCATTCCAGGTCATAATACTATGGAGCGCAAAACATGGATTCCAAAGCTACAACTCACCATAGGTAATTACACTTTTTCAGATAACTTTTATGTGGTTGATGTTGCTGATACTAATGTGGTATTGGGAGTGCAATGGATGTACTCTATAGGGGAACATACAATGAACTATCAAATTCCTGAAATGAGATTCAAAGATTTGGAAGAAAAACAAAGGGTTGTGAGAGGAATGCACACCTATCTGAATGAAGTAGTGACCTCCCACAGTATGAGGTCCATATTGAGGCATAGAGATATTGAATGGGCTACTGAATGTTGCATCACTTCACCCAAAACACAAATAAATATTTCAGAACATCCAAAGGAGATAAGGTGGCTACTACACAAATATGAAAAGGTTTTTGGAGACCTTCCTCTTGGAAGGCCACCTTATAGAGGAGTTGAGCACAACATTGTTTTGGAGGTGGGCACTTCACCTATACAAATCCCACCATATAGACATCCCAAAAATTTCAGAGAGGAGATTTAGAAGGCTATTCAATAACTCTTGGAATTGGGACTCATTAGACCAAGCTCTAGTCCCTACGCTTCTTCAGTTGTTTTGGTGAAGAAAAAAGATGGGACCTTGAGAATGTGCATTGATTTTAGAGCTCTAAACAAGAAGACAATTAAGAATAGATATCCCATCCCAAGAATAGATGAGCTCATGGATGAGCTACATGGAGAAAAATTCTTCTAAAAAATTGGTCTTAGATCTGGTTACCATCAAATTCGAATGAAGGAGGAGGATGTGCAGAAAACAACTTCCAGATGTCACTATGTCCATTTTGAGTTTCTTGTCATGCCCTTTGGTTTGACCAATGCTCCAGCCACATTTAAATCATCCATGAATCAAATATTTTGCAAACAGCTCCGTAATTTTGTTTTGGTTTTCTTTGATGACATTTTGATTTACAACAAAACATGGGAGGAACACTTGCACCATATAGAAGTTGTCTTGAAAATTTTGCATGAAGAATATTTGTTTGCTAAGTTTTCCAAGTGTGAATTTGGGTTGAAATAAGTTTTATATCTTGGGAACATCATTGGTAAAGATGGAGTGAAGCTGCACGTGGAAAAAATAAGAGCTATTCTTGAATGGCCATCACCCAAAAACATCACAGCATTGAGAGGCTTCATTGGAATATGCACTTACTATAGAAAGTTTGTGAAAGGGTTCTCCAAATTGATTGCTCCACTTATTGATTTGACCAAGAAGGATGCTTTCAAGTGGGATGAAGAGGCTAAAAAGGATTTACAAAAAATGAAAGAGGTAATGAGTAGTTGTCCAGTACTTGCATTACCTGATTTTTCTAAACCATTTGTCTTGGAATGTGATGCATCAGGAGAAGGGATAGGGGCGGTCCTAAAGCAAAATCAACACCCCATAGATTTTGAGACCATAATGTTGCAACCACATGAGAAGATCTACTCCATTTATGACAAATAAATTTTATCCATCTGCATGCCTTGGCCAAGTTTAGACAATACTTGGTGGGAAACAAGTTTGTGGTCAAAACCGATCATAACAGTTGAAGCATTTTCTCACACAAAAGGACCTCAATGAAAGGCAACAAAAGTGGGTAAGAAAAGTCCAAGCTTTTGATTTTGACATTGAATATGTTAAGGGCAAGAATAATATTGTAGTGGATGCATTATCTAGAAGACCATCATTTTCTCTTATGGACATTTCAAAAGATTGGGAAAATATGCTAATAATTGAATATGCCAAAGATAGTTTTGCTTGTGATGTGTTAGATGGGGTCAAATGTGATGATAGGTACAAGGTTTTGTATGGTATAATCTACTGCAAGGATAGAATATACTTGGTTCATGGTTCGAATCTCAAGCACAAGATATTGAAGGAAGCTCATGATTCTCCTTTAGCAGGCCATCCTGGTTTTTTCAAAACATATAGGAAACTAAGGGAAAGGTTCTTTTGGAAAGGGTTGAAAGAAGATGTTCTAAAATATGTGAATGAATGCAAGTTATGTCAGCAAAAAAAATATGAACATACACATCCTGCTGGTCTATTGCAACCATTGCCCGTTCCACAACAAAAATGGGAAAGCATCTTCATGGATTTCATCACAGGTTTGCCCGAGGCTTTGGGTAAGGATTGAATTTATGTTGTGGTGGATAGAATCACCAAATTTTCTCATTTCTTTGTTGTTACATCATATTTTACTGTTGCACAAGTGGTTGATCTATTCTTTAGAGAAATTTTCAGATTGCATGGACTTCCCAAGAACATTGCGAGTGATAGAGATAGTAGATTTATGAGTGCCTTTTGGAAAGAACTTTTCAAGTTGGTTGGAACTAAATTGACTCCAAGCACAAGCTATCATCCTCAAACTGATGGCGAAACAGAAAGAATGAATCAATGGTTGGAGGGGCACTTGAGAAACTATGTTGGTGAGCAGCATAAAACATGGGTAAAATGGATACACTTGGGTGAGTTTTGCTACAACACTACTTTCCATATGTCCATTGTCATGCCTCCTTTCAAAGCACTTTATGGTTATGAAGAACTCACATTTTTTGAGCACATATTTGGTGATAGTAGAGCCCTAAAAGATAAGGATTGGGTGGAGGAAAGTCAAGAGATTTTGAAACTTCTAAAAGACAATTTGCAGGTTTCCCAAAATCAACAGAAACAATATGTGGATCAACATAGGGTGGAAAGAACTTTTCAAGTGAATGATTTGGTCTATTTGAGGCTAAAACCATATAAACAAACATCCTTGAAAGTGAAAGGATCAGAAAATCTCAAACCTAGATATTATGGTCCATATAAGGTAGTTCGAAAAGTTGGGGAGGTGGCTTATGAGTTGGAACTTCCGGAAGGGAGAAAAATCCACAATGTATTTCATGTTTCATGCCTTAAGAAGGCTATTGGTCAACAAATATATTTTTCAGAAACCCTCCCTCCATTAGATGATGAAGGAAAACTCATACTTATTCCATAAAATTTTTTGAAGGCAAGAGAAAGGAAATTGAGGAGCGGAACCATAAGGGAGTATTTGGTACAATGGAAAGATTTGCCAAGTGAGAATGCCACATGGGAGGAGGAGCAAATTTTGCAGCATCCTAATTTGGAATTGCTTGAGGGCAAGCAATATTGGGTGGGGAGGGCTGTAATGTCCCCATTCAAATAAATCTCAAGAAGAGAAAATTCCACCAATCTACTAGTTTCCTAGGTTGGGGTGGAAACATTATTTTGGAATAAGGAGACTAATAAAACTCAAATGGACATTAGCTTGACAAAATATATTAAATGGAGGATAAATAAATATTTAATATAGGAAAATAAGGTGGTACTTGGTCACGAGGGCACATTGGAGGTGTGGGGCCCAAGCAAGATTCCCCATGCCACATGGCATTCCACTCTCACCCATTCGAATCTAAGGTGGAGTCCAATGTTCTTGGGGGAGTTGGAAGGGCATAATACTTGGCATGACTCAATGAGGTCGAAATGTAGAGGAAGAGTAACTCCTATGGAAGATGAAGAGGCATTTTGGAGCTAGTGGGACACTTGGGCTAGATTTCCTAGCTTCTATGACAACAATGATGAAGATGCTATGACACTTATGACAAAAACTAGACCTGATTGCTGAAATCTGACATATATGACATGTTAGGGCTAAAAATAGCCTTCAAGAGGGCGCACAAGGGATTTAGGTCATCCAAAGAGTCACCCATTCGAATTGAGTGAAGGAGGAGGCTAGGAATGGAGGGACAAGTGGAACACATTGGAATCTCTTCCTAATTCGAGTTGGCATGAAACCCATGGGTGGAATTCGAGTTAAGGAAGCCTTTGGAAGTTTATAAAATTCAGGAACAAAGAAGGAGACCAACTTTGGATCATTTCTCATTTTTCATATTGGAGAGCATAGCTTGTCCATGCTTGTGGAGTGTTTACTCTACTTGCCTTAGTACCAATTTTGAGGGTGAAAGATTCTCATCCTAATTGGAAATTGGAGAGACCATTTAGACCTTTCATTTGGAGCTAAAATGGATTCATTTGTTGCAGGTTGAAGCTACAGGGCTTCTCATCACATTCTCATCCTCAACTTGCTTCCATACCTTTCTCACTGTTCTCTTCATATTTTTGCTCTTGGAGGAAGGGCGCACTTGGTGAGATGTTGTTCTCTTTGGGGGAGCTCTTGTGGCCCCATTTATTTCTAATATTATGTATTTACTTTGTATTTTTTGCTCAGAAGGTCCTAAGGTCGAAATACCAATGAAACTATGTCAAAATACCAAACAATGTGTAATTGGTGTGATTTTCCTCATATCTTGTTATGAATGCTTGAAGTTGCTTTTATTTCGACTTGTATTAGCTCATATCTGTGATTTTTATGATGTATGGAGATTCATTAATGTCTTGAAGAAGTTTCATATACATTTCATAAGCCTTTGGGACATAAATCTCGAATTTCATGGCAAATGGTGAAGTTTCCTATCATTTCCCCCTATGTCAAGACATGTCCACAAACCTCTGATTTATGGGAGTTGAAAAATCCTATAGAAATTGATTGATGATGCATTTGGGATCCCATTGAAGTCCTTTAATAGTACCATGTCTCTGTTCTAAAATTTTGGAAGGTCGTACAGAATTTGGAAAGCCATCTTTGTCCCCCACCCTTGGGGGTTTTGAACCTCGATTTGACTAGTAAAGTTCCCTATTTTTACCTGATTGTAAATGAATGTTGCAGAAGTGTTTTGAGAGTGTCCAAGCATCCATCAGCCTCATTTTTATGTCTTAATACCTTCCAAACACATTCATACCCAATTCAGAAGCATTTGGATCCATTTGGAAGCATTTGAGTCATTATTAGTCTAAGGGTCGAATTGGCCAAAAATTGCAATTTTTCCTAAATTTTACAAATTCATTAAAAGGGACACTACACAACATGCATTCACAAAAATGCAATTTATAACAAACATATCCACTATAAAAACAAAAAACTCAAATTTATCACATTTAGACAAAAATTTCTTCTGATAATTGTGAAGTAAATATATTAAATTCATATTGGAGGTGACCATGGTGCGATTCATGCTTTGTTATGTTTAATTTAATTTTGCATCAATAGGCTTGGCGTTCATTTCTATTTAAAAAACAAAAAGGATAAAAGAAAAAATAATAGATTAAAGGTACAATGCCTTTTCAATATTTATCCTTTGTTAATCTAAATTCTATATTTCTGAAATATTTTTATTAAGAAGACTTCCACATAGTTTTTGAGTGGTATATATTTTATTGAAATTTTATAGGATTCTAGATTATTTTATTATTTATAAGTTGTTTTCTTAAAAAAAATTCATGAATTAGCATCGGTAAAATGAAACTTTGTCTCTTTGGCCATTATTCGACCTTTATAACATGGAAACAATTGACTAAATGGTAGCAGAGCATAAAATGCTCAAGACAATGGCAGGGGAAACCGGTCATGTCCAATGCATTAGACTAATCCTTTGTACCAAAATACATTTTTTAAGGTTTACTCTCACTAACATTTTACTGCAAAAATTCAAATGTTAAATGAAGTAGACCAGAAGAGACAACATGCATGCCAAAATTGTTTCATATATGTGCAATTCATTAAAAAAAAATTAATTTAATTTTTTAAAGAATTTTATATGTAAACGATATGATTGATTTAATGGATATTGGGGACAAGAATACATTTAATGTTAAGGCTTACTCAAGCTCAAAGTCTACTTGACATGTAAAAATGTAAGGCATACAACAATCGAAGAAATAGATGTCGAAAATCCAGACACTATTATTTATAGAATGCATTTCAGGCTCCATCACTGAGCTTCAAAACATGACAAATATGGTATTTGCACGTGTCTCTATTTTCTTGTAGGTTCTTAACAAATTATTTGTCTTGTCATGAAATTATAGAATGAAAACAAGTACTTATGATTAATTTGTTTACGGATCAAAAAAACATCTAGCTTAGCCTAGCATGCTTCATTTTACCCTCATTAGAAGAAGAACTATATCACAACAAAGGAAATAATATAGAACAAAATCCATGTTATAGAATGCATTACTAAATGTTTGATATTGTGACACTAATTATTTATCTAATAGGATCCTAGAGCCTATAAATCTTACTCACAGTGAAATCTCTATCACTCTTTTTTAATAACTTGAACATTTCCATACTTGGCAAGATTTTGAATTGTGGAAATCTCTCCATTATTAACTTGGGTAACAATTTTCTCGATTTTGTTCTACTTGAATTCGGCAATATGCAGTCGCTTAAGGACCTGAGCCTGCATTATAATTCGTTGGTAGGAGAATTTCCTCTATTTCTACCTGGTTGTAGAAACCTAGGGGACTTGGACCTCAGCTAAAATTGTTTGGAGGGTGATGTTTTGTTGGATTTGGATGGGATGAACACGCTCTTGTCACTAAATTTGTCAGAGAATAATCTATTCGATGAAATACCTTCATAATTGGGGAATCTTAGTCAACTACAATTTCTCTGTCTTGGTATGAACAACTGACTTGAGGAATTCCTCAGGAGTTAGGCAAGTTGACCCAACTTCGAATCCTTTGCCCTGGTATGAACAAGCTGACTAGAGTAATTCCTCAGTAGTTAGGCTTAAGATATGGACAAGCATATGCCTGAGATGGTGAAGGGGTCAAGGGGAAGGTAAATGGTAAATATTTTTATTTAAGGTTTTTTTTGCATGTTTCTTTTGTCTAGATTTTATGGTTAAATTCAATAAATCTTTATTTTAACTTCATATAATATTTTTTATCATTTTTTTTGGTTATTGCTTAGGACGATGGCAAACTAATTATAATTTGAAGAGATTATAACATATAGCAATATTTTCTCAAATCCATGATAAGCGAACCTTTAGAAAATTAGATATTTTTATTACATCGTTTCAAATCCACAAGAACGCGAACATTAAGTATGGCATGTCTTTACTTTTTTTATCAATAATATTTCATGTCTAAAAAAACCAAAAAATTAAATTTTGATATTTGTTATATAGAAATAAATGTTTGATCATAACCTTCTTAAAAAAATAAATGTTCACTCATAAATCTCATCTTTATTATAAGTTATTATCATATTAATCCACATTTATAAAAAAAACTAAAAACAATGAGAAACAAATAAATAAATATATTAAAATATTAAAAATTATAAAAATTAATACAAATCTAATAGTGCCTGTAATAATAATAATATGCAAATCTAATGTAACTTATACTAATAATATAAAAAATTATAATATATAATTTCAATCCAAAAAATTATAAAAAAAACATTTATCAATGTTTTATGTTCTTTTATTATTTTTATATATTTATAATTCTCTTATATTTATTAATTTAAATATTTAAAATATTCTTCTAAAAATTTCTTTGTATAATATTAAAATTATTTACTCATGTATCATATTTATTTATTAAATTCATTTGTTATAAAATATATTATAAATATATTTATAATTTCATATCTCTTTATCATATTTATTTATTAAATTTATTTGTTATAAAGATATATTATAAATATATTTATAATTTAATATCTCTTTATGTAGTATTAAAACTGTTATTAATACTTTATGTATTTGTTGTTGAGATATTTATAGATACATTTATGATTTAATCTACACATCACTGTTTTGTAAACTTAACTTTTTAAGTCACAACTTTTTTAATAATTTTTATCTTAATTAAGATGTATTTATATGTATAACAAAATATATATTATATTAATTTTTTTTAATTATTTTCATATAAATATGGTCAAATGTAATATCCATGTATATTAGCAAAAAGAAAATTTTCTTTATATACTTGCATCATAATAACTTCATTGTATTTGTCAAATTACATCATTATACAAAAAAATAAAAAAAGATGTTAAATATACACTCACAACTCTAGTTCCAAAACACATTCGATATTGTAACCTAATTTTTTTCAAACAAATTGGATATTGTAACCTAATTTTTTTCTAATTACAATATCACACGTTAGTAGATACAATGTGAAATATGCACTCACAATGTTGCCTTTAGGTTTTTGGAGGATATTGTACATTGTAAACTATTTTTTTTCTCGATGCTAAATAAAGTCAAAGACTAACTTCATATTGATATGCCATATTCTTTGACAATTAATCTTAGTCTTCTTTGTCATCATTTTTATGTCATCCTTTGACTTACCTACAAGTTTTTGCTCTCTAGGTGCCATTTTTAGGTTGGAAGAAAATATAAAACTAAGGATGTGCTTAATCTTTGATTTATTAGTGTACAATTTTGTTAGAGTATAACAACTATAAAAAGGAAAGAAAGAAGAAAAATATATGTAGTACTTTTCTTGCTAGTACTTGATGCTCTATAAAAGGTTGGTAAGATAGTCAACAAAGGATAGCTTTGTACCAATAGTAGCAAGGTGTTTTAAAACTTAGATGAAGTAAATGTCCATATGTATAAGACTAATGAAAAGAAAACAAAACTAAAATATTTTTTAATTACTATAACAACAAAATAGTATTATTTACCTTATTTATCATATTTAAATAACTATAAATAAAATAATAGAAATTGATCTTAACCTTGGTTGTATGATGCTTCTAAAGGGATCCATCCTAAATTGCAATGATATGCATTTTTATTTATTTATTGAGTGTCAAGAGCTTCAGAGGGATAAAAAAAGAAAGAAAGAAAAGTAGGTGTAAGCTTTTAGTTACCTAAAAGATTGGGGATTAAGATGAATGGATCTAGGTTATTTTACCTTTTCATTTCACCTTATGATATGTATAAATGATTTGTCAAATAATATATGATATTGCAAAAAGGTTGAGGTTTATTTATCTTAGTCACCATATTTAAAAATCAATTATAAATAAAATAACATAAATTGATCTTAACCTTGAATCTATTATGCTTGGAAAGGGATCCATCTTAAATTGTGTATATATGTATTAACCTTATATCTATTGATCATTTAGAGGGATAAAAGCAAGAAAAAATAAAAATAAAACAAGTTCAAATCTTTGGTTGCCTAAAGATCTAGGATTAAGGCAGATCTGTGCTAGTTTATTCTTTTCACCATTATCATATTTTTAAATGGTTTGTAAATAGTATATGAGAGTGCAAAAAGATTGAGGATTACAACTTCATGTACCTCTCGGTACTTCATAGATCTAGGTTACCAAGGATCCATGCTAAAAATATTGAGGTTTATAGCCTCATGTACCTCTTGGTACTTCATAGATCTAGGTTAGCAAGGCTCTATGCTAATTAAAATAGTTATTGCGGTTTTTATATGCCTAATAGGGTAGTGGAGCATCAAATTTTAATTTGCTTTCTAACCATTGTACAAACATATGATCTAAAAAGCTTCTTATATCATCACGAGAATTTACAGTGGGAACAATATTTCACATACTTGCATGAAAACTGAAATGTAATCTTAACTTTATTTCATCAAGTGTCTAATGTAAAGGATATCTTGCAAAATATATTAATCCAAGTGACAACAAAAACCAATTCAATACTTGCTGGAATGAGTTGTATTTTTAAGATGTTGAGTGGCCACTTTTGTATGAGTCACCCTAAAATGGGTTGGAGGAAACATGTTCTCCCTACAAAATTTCATAAATACTGCAGTGTGAGTATTTACAATGTTGTAGTTTAAGTATGTACTGTTACAAAAATAAAACATAAGCCTAGGTTTGTGGAAGTTGACAGTTTATAGGTTTATGCAAAGGACAACTTGCAAATTTCACATTAGAAGGTTTGTGGATCCCACAATTTTCAATAGAAGGTTTGCAGATCCTGCAATGGAAGCCTTCAACATCCGTAGAGTAAAAAGGTTTGACGTGGATAGTAGAATTGAAAGTTTGCAGGTACCACAAAGAAAGCTTGCAAATTGTGGTTATCTCTGCAAGATTGTCCATACCTTTGCACATGCTGGCCTGGATAATTTTTTCTCAATATAAATATTGCTCTATCAAAAACATTCAATTCCAACAACACTAATATAGAGGTGAGGTAGGGAGCTGTCAGGAAAATCATAAACTTTTATGGGAAAATATAAAACCTTACAAATTGTATGTTGAATCCAACAAATTCTATATATATATATATATATATTTTATAGGAACGATTGAAGAGCTTTCATTTAAAGAAAAAGAGTTTACAAATTGCAGAAGAAGGATGACAGAAACCAGGACATCACCAAAGCAATCATCCCCTGCTCATCCTTCTCTAACTGATAGCTTTTCTGAAACTTTCCTAATCTATTGAAGTTGTAGCTTCTTACAAATTGTCCGAGTAAGAAAACGCAAGAACAAAACATTGTTGGAAACTAAATATGGGGATTTAATTGCAAACTGCTCATTAATCAATCTTAGAACTAGGCTGATCCTCATCACTTCAGCATAACCGTGCTCCAAAGGCTGAAATAATTCAAAAAATTGGCTCCAGAATAAAGAATTAAACCGATACCAATCAGCTATGACCTAATTGTCTTCATGATACCAATTGCGAGCTTTCTTGTCTTTCCTCTGCCGACAGAGTGAGCATGACGATCAAGGAAAAATGACTACGTTCTCCTTTCTTATCTGTGAATTCACCTTACCATCGCTCCAACAACCTCCATTGGAAAAATAGTGAAAAATTCAATTATGTCCCTGCAATTTTTGATGCTGTGTTGCCACCCCTCTCCTTCACGCATGTGTCCTAGCTGTTGAAGCCTGAACCGTGGCTCACAAATGTGTGTATCGAGAATCTAAGGTTTGTATGAGAGTCTTGAGCAAGGAATTAGAGCCAATATCCTAAAACTATAAGTATCAGTCATTTATTAATCAAAAAAATTAATGAACCCATCGTGTCTCCTTAGGCACATTATCACATTCCGGGGTGCCATGACTCAGACTTACACCTTTGTTTGCTAAACCATCTGCCTGTTGATTCTGGCCTCACAGGATATGGTAGAACTTAATATGCTTGAATTCCTTGGCTATGCATTGTAAAAGGTTATGCATTTTGGTAACTGGTTTTTTGTGATTTCTTACCAGGGTTCTTGCTTCTCTTATGACAATAGTGGAGTCACCAATCGCAGCTATGTTCTCAATTTTCAGTTCTCTTGCCATTTCCATCCCTTTGATAAGGGAAATCCATTCAACATTGTTATTGGTTTTGATACCAATGCTCCAGGAGTAATTTCTCAGCTCATCCCCCCTGGGGTCCAGAATAACCCCCCCTGCACCAGCCAAACCTGGGTTGCCTTTCGAGGCCCCATTAAAGAGCAGAAGACAACACCCAAGCTTTGTTCTCCAAGTCTGAAAACTCTCATTACTCATCCTGAGTTGCCAATGTTCAGAGTTCGGTTTTTTGGGGGGCTTTGTCCAAAAATTGAGATAAGGTGGGGGAACGAGAAGATCAACCAACCAGTCTCTTTCTTCAGTATTCAGAGTTTTTTAAGGTAAGTTTTCCATTCCTCTTGAGCATAAGGCCTTAGTCCAAACTGCCTTTGCTGAGGCAACTACCTTATTTGGATTAGAGATTTTTCCTTCAAAAATTTCAGAGTTTCTGGCGTTCCATATTTTTCAGCAAATGTATCTTGGGAAGGCGTCCCAGGCTCTAGTGAAGTCAGGTTTATTCTTTAAAGATCCAATATAGTAATCTCTCTAGCAGTTGAAGAGATCGTTCCAATTCGTGGGCAAGACAAGATTGACATTTAGGCCTTTATAAACCAGATTCCAGACCTCCTGAGAAAACTTACATTCGATGAAAAGATGGACCAAGTTTTCTTCAACCTCCTTACACAGAATGCATCTGAGTGGTCCAGCTATTCCACACTTTCTTAGATTCTCTGCTATCAGAGTTTTTTGATGAGCAAGTAGCCAGAAGAAAGCATTGATCTTTGGGAGACCATCTTTATTCCAAATCTTATTCCAGGTTATATCGGTTTTGGGATTGGTCTTGCTGTGGAAAACATGGCTATATCCTTTCTTAACCATGTAGAAACCCTTCTTTCCCCAGACCCTGCTATCCTTGACGTTCTTATGAATGGGATTATTGCCATTGAGAAGGGCTAAAAGAGCACTGTAGTCTGCATGAAGCTGTTCCGGAGGCTCCAAATTCTTCCAACCGGTCCATCTTCCACTAGCTGTCCAAATGGAGAGATCATACATAGTTTTGATATTTTTTTGATCAAGCCAATCTTTTAGATCCCCTAATTCATGGCAATAATTGGATGGGGAGCTGGAGCCCAGCTTATCTTGCCAAATTTTGATCCATTTTTCGTTTCCAGCAATCCAATATACATTATCATGGATTATATGGACCGCTTTTTTATAGAGATCCCATATAGGAGACCCATTCCTAGTCATGTCAACATTCTCTATGCTTCTTCTTCTAGGGCTAGTCATGTATTTTTTTGTAGCACCTTTTTCCACCAAACACTTTCCCCATAAATTAATCGCTAGAGAATCTTGGCACTAAGATCCAGATTCATATGTAGAGGGCTTTTAACACCTGCCCCACCATTTTCTTTGGAGCAGCAGACCGTATCCTAGTCAATGAGGTGAAACTTTTTGGTGTTTGAGGTTTTTACCCCTTGCTATAGAAAGTTTCTTATTTCCTTATTAATCTCTTGAATGATATATTTTGGGGCTATTGATATGGAGCAAACGTAAATTGGTAGGGCAGACAGGACCGATTTAATTAACACAAGCTTACCTGCAGAGTTGAGCCATCTAGAGCCCCAAACTTGGATCTTTTATTTTTATTTTCTCAATGAGATCCTGCCAATCCTCCTTTTTCTTTTTGCCTTTGAATATGGGGATTCCTAAGTAACTGAAAGAATTCCACACTGAGACTCCTTCAAACTCCAGAATTCTAGCGATTCTTGCCAAGGTGCTGGGAGGGCAGTTCCTCCCATAAATTTTTTATTTTCCTGAGTTTACTTTGCCATCAGAGGCTGAAAGAAAAGTGTTCACAATGCTCTTAAATCTTTTGGCTATAATGGTGGAGGCTCCCTCGAGTAAGATGGTATAATCAACAAATTGTGCATGGTTTGCCGGCTTCACCCCTCTAGCTATTTTGATTCCTTTAAGATCTCCATTAGTCCGAAGGAGAAGCAGTTTCCTGCTCAGAGAATTTGCAACCAAAAGATAAAGAAAAGGTGATAGTGGACAGCCCTGTCGGATGCCTCTGGAATCTTGGAAGAATTTTTTTGGCCTACCATTAACCAAAGGAGCAATCCAGGGGCTGCTAATGCAAGCCTTAATCCATCTTACAAATCGATTAGAAAAACCGAACTTTGACATGATATCAAAAATAAAAGAATGATTTACCCTATCGAAGGCGTTAGCCATGTCGAGTTTGATTGCCATACCTTGTTGACCTCTTTCAAGACTTGAATGGATGGCCTCCTGCACTATGATGATATTATCAAGGATTTTTCACCCCGCGATGAATCCTCCTTGAGTGTCCGAGATTAGATTTCCCATTACACTTCTCATTTTGGTTGCCAAGATCTTAGAGAGAATTTTATAAGAAGTATTGCACAAGGAGATTGGTCTGAAGTGATCAATGGAGATGGGGTGTTTATCTTTAGGAATCAAGGTGAGGAAAGAGGAGTTGGTAGCCCCCCTCACCTTATCCTTCTTTCTCATCCAATTGAGCATTTTTTTCAAATCTTCCTTAATGATATCCCAGGATGCTCTATAGAAGTTGATGGTGACACCATCAAGGCTGGGGGCTTTGTCCGCTTGAAGGGACCAAATAGATTCTTTAATCTCATATTCTAGAATAGGCTTGGCTAAATCCCTGTTCTCAACATCTGAAATGATTTGAGAAATGCCCAAAAGGAGGTCTTCCTGAGCAACGGGGTCGGTCTCGTCTCTTTTTTATCCAAGTAGAGGTCTCGGAAGTGTTGAAAGACATGGTTTTTAATTTCCCCCTGCTCCGTGATTTTGATTCCATCTTTATCCTTTAGCTCTTTAATCATATTGAAACTTAGTCTTAGCTTAGCTTACTTATGAAAGTAGTCAGTGTTACTATCCCCTCCTTTTAGCCAAAGCTGTCTTGATTTGATTCTCCAATCCTCTTCCTCACATCTGGATTCTGTGAGAATTTTATTATTGAGATATTTTTCCATATAAATGATCCCGAGGGTGATGTTGATGGTCTCCATTTTTTACTGAAGCGTTGCAAGGTCTTTTTGCAGATGGGATTTAGTAAATTGGTGGCTTTTAAAATCCCTTTTCGCCCACTCTTTTAGGGCTGATTTCACTTTTCTGAGTTTAGTTTCCCAAATAAAACTTGAGGAGCTCGAGCAAGCTTTGCTCCAAACCTGATTTATTATGGCCAAAGCCTTGCTGTCATGTAGCCAGAGGTAGTTGAACCAGAACGGGATGGGTTCGAGGTTAGGGGGGGGAGAGAACTAAGGAAATCGACTTGTGATCAGAAGTTGCAGAAGGTAAGGCATAGGAGGAAGGGAGAAGGTTTTTTTGTAGGAAGGTCGAGCTAATAAGGAATCTATCTAGCTTGGCCACTATATGACCAATTCCCACCCTTTTGTTTTTTTTAGACTGAAACATAGGGAAGATTAATTGATAGCCGGTGAAACAGCCACCGGGTGCTTGGTTACATAACTATCGCTATCTGGAATTACAAAGTTCTTGGGCTTGAGATTCCCATAGACTCCAGGATTATGTAGCAAAATTACAGCGTTCAAGCTTGTGATACAAAAGTAAATACTGGGATTAACAAAGAGAGCATGGGATAGTTCTGAGTAGAGATTAAGCGATGTTGAGCTTCTCCAGAATCTTTTTGACAGCAGCTTCCAGTGCAGTAATTCGACTCCCATAGTTTCCTGAGGTGTTGGCCAGGTCCTTGAAGTGGGTGTAGACCACCTCTTCAAAGTATTTAACTTCTCCCTTAGAGTCTTTAAGTTCCTCTTTAATGTTCTGCAGATCATTGTTGAACCTTCTCCATTTTTGCAGTTCTTCTGCATTGTTGGATTGCTGGCGCCCTTCATGCTCCTCTGATTTTGCTTTGAGGAGGTCGATTGATTGTTGCAGTTCATCCATCCTTTCTTCCAACGATTTTCCTCCAGAAGTTGATCCCACCGATGCCATTTTGATCTGCTCAGTCGTATCCTGGTCTTCTTGCTGCTTATTCTAGCATTAGCGCAGTGGAGTGATCGGTTTCCAGTCGATCTGATTAAGTAGGCGGAGTGGCGACCTGAGGAGTCACGGGATAAAGTGACAACGTCCGAAGGATGCAGACTGTTATGGAGATCCTGCTCGATGGCAATCTTGACCATAGAGCTAAACTGATCCGCGAATAACACGGCTATCCAGCAAATATTCGTTGTCAGGATCTTTTTTGTCTTAGGGGAGATTGCAAATTGATTCTCTGTCATTTACCGATAAAATACTCCTGCCCAGGAGCACGGCCCTGTTCGCCTCAGTGTCAGCTTGTCCGTTTTGATCACGGAGTACATGATAAAATTTGATTTTATTGAACTTGGACGCAATCATAAAGATTCTTCGCAGGACCCTAGAGAGATTGAGCTTTGGAGGAGGCTTGTTCAAAATCATGTCTTGAATAATGATCCGTGAGTCTCCGAAGACTGTGATCTCGGAGATATGGTTCTCCAAGGCTTGCTTTAGCCCTTGCCAGAGGGCCAAAGCTTCAGCATTGTTATTAGTGTCCATCCCTAAGCCCCATGCAAAGGAAGTGAGGATTTCATTATCTTTGTTGAGGAGGATTCCCCCCGCTCCAGCTTTTCCAGGGTTACCCTTGGAAGCCCCATCAAAGAAGAGGCAATACTCCCTTAGTGCAGTTCTCCAACTTTTGAAATCAGGATCACACATCTGAATTTCCCAGTTTTTGTACGGTAGAGTTGGAATTGCTTCAGGGGCATCTTTTAGTTTGAATTTATCCAACCATCTTGCCTCAAAAGGACTGAGGTTTCTTGTGTTGGAGATATTTCTGGAGTCCGCCGCTTCCCCCAACAGGGCCACGCAGTTGGCAGCTACCCGGGAGCTGGAGCTTGCTTCATCTCTAAAGATGCGATTATTGCGTTCCAGCCAGATTTTCCAGCAGGTTATTTTTGGGATCCACATCCAGATAGTTTTGAGACGGTTTTTCTTATGAAGTTCGAATGGGGAGTTTTTAATCCAGTTGGAGAAAAGGTCAGATAAGCTTCCATAGCTGTCAGGATTCCCATGGCTTGGGAAGAGAACTTGCTTCCAGACCTCTTTTGAAAAGGAGCACGTTAGTAGCAAATGTGTCAGTGTTTCTTCATCTGTGAGGCACAGGGGACATCTTGAAGGCCCTTCCATTCCACGTCTCTTTAGCGTGTCTCCCGTTAAGATGCTGTTATGTGCTACCGTCCAGCAAAAAAAGTCTATTTTTGGAATGCTGGGAAAATTCCAGATGAAGTTCCACTTAGCTGGGTTGGTGGGGGCTTGATGCACATTTTGGAGAGTTCTGTACCCTTCTGCAGCTGTATAGTGACCAGATCCGTGACCCCATCCTCTTTTATCATTGGCGGTCTCTGAAAGGGGGGCTTTACCTTGAAGAAGATGTAGCAGGACCTCGGCTTCCCCTAATAGATTCTCAGGGACCTCGCCAAGATTCCAATCAGTCCAACTTCTTTTTCCTCCTTCCTCCCAGATGGAGATGTCCCAGAGTGTATCTTTGTTTCTGTGATTCATCCAGGCTTTCAGGTTTTCAATTTCAATAGCATTTCCGAGGGGCTGGTCTCCCATAATAGAGTCCTCCCAGATGTTTATTTTTTTCCCGTTGCCAGGAATCCAGTAAAGGAGGCTTGTGAAATGCTCAAGGACCTTTTTGCAGAGATTAAAGATTGGGGATCCTTTCTTTCTATGAGGTGGCTTGTCAAGGCACTTTAATCTTGAGCCTGGGAAGTATTTTTTCCTTATGACTTTTTTGCTCCAAGTTTCTCGGCCTGAGACTAGATTCCAAAGTATTTTTGCTCCCATGGCCATATTCTGTCTAGCCATACTTCTGAATTGCAGACCTCCTTCCTTGTAGGGATTTTGAATTTTATCCCATCCTACCAGATGAAGTCTGTGATTGTTTCCTTTTCCTCCTTCCCAGAGGAATTTCCTGATTAGTTTTTCCATCTTCCCGATAATCAAGGCAGGGGCGAGGAGGATGGAGTTTTGATAGATCGGAATGCTCATCAAGACTGATTTAATTAGGACTGTTTTTCCTGCTTGGTTTAGCCAATTTGATCCCCAGTTTTGAATCCGGTTTTTAAGTTTATCCAAGATTGGATTCCATTGGTTTGCTTTTGGATTGCCTTTAGCGATTGGGACCCCCAGATAGTTGATGGATTCCCATTCGTGAACTGCTTCCATTCCTAAGATTCTAGCTATTTCTCCCAGCTCTCTTGTTTTGCAGTTCCAGCCAAAAATCTTGTTTTTTTGGAAGTTGATCTTGCTGCCAGAGACATGTCTGTAGATATCCAGCTCATGTTTGAATCTCCTTGCAACATGGGTACTAGCTGCGCCCAGTAGAAGTGTGTCATCAACGAACTGTGCATGGTTGATCTTATTCACATTAGCTGCTATAAGGAGACCAGGGAGGACATTCATTTGCTGGGCTTTTATCAGTTGGAAGCTTAGGACCGAGGCTTGGATTGCGTATAGCAACGGGGAGAGGGGGCAGCCTTGTCTAAGGCCCCGAGAGGCTTGAAAGAAGTCAGTGGGTCGTCCATTGACCAGAGGAGCAATCCAGGGTGTGCTTATGCATCCTTGGATCCAATTTGCAAAAGGGTTTGAGAACCCTAGTTTCTTCATGACCAGCAACAGGAAATCATGATTAACTCTGTCAAAGGCATTTGCTAAATCAAGTTTAATCACCATGCCTCCTTCTCTGGATTGGTGGCTGGAATGGATTGCTTCTTGTACCAGCAGAATATTGTCTTGAATCTGACGTCCTTTTATGAACCCTCCTTGATTTTCGGGGATTATTCGTGGCAACACTTTTTTGAGTCTATTTGCTATGATTTTGGTTACAATTTTGTAGCTCAGATTGCAAAGGGAGATAGGTCTAAATCTGGGGAAGTGAGTGGCACCTTTTTCTTTTGGAATCAGAGTAAGAAAGGCAGAATTTGTGCTTCCCCCCAATTTATTGGTCTTTTGCGTATGCCTCACCATTCTAAGAAGGTCCAACTTTATCAGGTCCCAGCAATTGGTATAGAATCTTGCAGTGAAGCCATCCGGGCCCGGGGCACTATCAGGCTTCATTCGGAATAGGGCTATTTTTAGTTCCTTCATGGATATGGGGGCAGTGAGAAAGATATTCTCAGAATTTTGGACCAGAATTGGGATGGTATCAAAGGGGTGATCAAGGGGATTCAGGGGGTCTTCAATAGGAGCTGATAAAAGGTCTTTGAAGGTGTTGAAGGCGGCTTTTTTGATGTCCTTGAAATTATTGATCAAGGAGCCTTGATAGTTGATCTCGGTGACTGCCTTGAAGTTCTTTTTGGCCTCCGCTTGTTTGTGGAAGTAGGAGGTGTTTTTGTCTCCACTTTCGAGCCACAAGCTCCTTGATTTTTGTCGCCAGTATTCTTCTTCTACCCTACAAGCATGGTAGTAATGCTTTTGGAGTTCTGTTTCTGTAGCTTGGGTCTGAGGAGTGGGGGTGATTGTTTCCAGGGAGAGTTGATGGTCTTCTAGGGTTTTTTGGGATCCAGTTCTGGCAGTTGTAGGAGAGGTGATTCGCTTAGCCCAGGATTTAAGATCCGATTTTAGCCTTTTAAGTTTCTGTTCCCATGAGAAGGAGGGAGAACCAGGGATAGGGACTGACCAAGAGTTAGAGACGACTTGGTGAAAGTCCTCTTGTTGAATCCAGATAGGGCTGAAGCGGAAGGGGAGAGGGCCCAAATTAGTTTCAGAGGAGAGATCCGGAAGGATGGGTTTGTGATCCGAGATACAGTTAGGGAGGATTTTGGAGGTTGCTAAGAGTCCTAGCAGGAGGAAGTCGGAATGAATCAGGAATCTGTCAAGCCTAGCCGCTATGTGCCCCGGGCCCAGCCTTTTGTTAGTCCAGGTGAATTTCCCTACCGACAGTTTGATATCAATGAGGTCCCATCCCAGGATGAGGTCCTCCACCCATTCTCTGGATTGGTCTCTTATTGGGGAGCCTCCTTTCTTTTCATCAGCAGACAGAGTAACATTGAGATCTCCTACTAGGATAATGTTGTTTGGGGAGTGTAAAGAGAGAAAGGTTTCCAGCGCATCCCAACATTGAACTTTGTCAGAGGCCAGATTTGGAACATAGAGATTGAACAGACTTACTTGTATTCCGAAGTCAACATGCTGAAGTTTGGTGTAGATCCAATGCGTGCTGCAGTGATCTGTAATGAGGTTGAATTTGGATTCGTCCCAGAACGTGGCAATTCCTCCCGAGGCTCCTCTAGAACTGATGGCTTTCCCCGGTCCTTTATTCCAGAAATTGAGTGCAGCTTGATGGAGGTTTAATTCCTCCAATTTCGTCTCCTGAACTAAGAGGATGTCAGGCTTATTGATTTTTATGATGTCCTTCAGAGCTTCTTGTTTGGATTTGGAGCCTAGGCCTCTACAGTTCCAGGAGGCGTACCGCATTTAAACTCTCCTTGGGGTGGGGGCCCTTTTACGGCCCTTGCCTCTGGTAATCATTGAAACAATGGTTTGCTGGGCTCCTTTATTTATATCTTGAATGGCTTTTTCTTCCCTGTGTTTTTTCTTTGATTTGCGACCTAGAGCTTTGGCAGGCTGATTGGGGGTAGCATGTGAGCTGTTGGTGTCTGAAGCTTCTTCATCTGTGCATCCCCCTGATTCAGAGTCCAGATTGGTAGGCTCATGATCCAGATCTTTAGGAGTCTTAGGGTCAGATGAGATTCTCGAGGGTTCTGGAGGTTGGTTATTTGTTTGATCTTGGAATGGTCTTCCCTCGTTCTCTTCCTAGGGGATTTCTCCAGCTTCTAGATTTCCTTCCTGGTTAGTATTTGTCTTTTCCTCCAACCCAATTATTTCTATATCTGAGTCCGGAGAGTGATTTACCTTGCTCGGTGTTGGAACATTGATCTGATCTGCTGCTTTTTTCCCCGGGACAGTCTCTTTGGCTTTGGAGGGATCTTTTGATATTGGATTTTGTCCCGAGTTCATGGATATTTTTTCTTGGGTCTTGGTTGCTGATTTTGATTTCTTGACTTGTTGCCAGCCCTCAGTCTCCTCCTGGGGTTGGGATTTTGGGCAGGATCTTTGAAAGTGTCCATGCTCATGACAGAGCCTACATTTGAAAGGCAGTTGCTCATAATCCAGTTTTTGAAAGTGACTCCAGGAGCCTATGGAGATCTTGAGTGCTTCTGGCAGACCTGCTTCTAGATCAACTTCCACACAGATTCGGGCACACGAATATTGCCCCTTTGGGTCTGCTTTATCTATGTACCTGCCAAGGCGATTTCCAATTTTTTCCAGTGCATCAGGGTTCCAGCAATGAGCAGGCAGGTTTGGGAGCCTTACCCAGACCGGCACTTCCTTTGGGATGTCAATGCTTGGATCGAAATCCGGGGTCCATCTGTTGAGATAGAGTCCTTGGGCCCCCATGAAATAGGGTCCGTTTCTGAAGATTAGATCTCTATCTTCTTTTGAGATGAATTCAAAGATGTAAAATCCTCTTCCTACTGGATAGCACGTTACACTGTGTTTCAGATGGGGCCTCCAATTTCGTTGTATCCAGTCATCTGTGGTTCTTGCCGTTGGCCACAGGCCCATAAATTGGCCTACCAGTCCACGAGATGAGAGGGCAAGAGCAGTTTTAATGGCGCTCTCCGCTGGTAGCTCGACTTCAGGGATTTCATCCAGTTTTTTGATGAATTTCGGAATCACGTTGGCTGGAGCTTTCTTACCACACTGGTTTGTGAGCTTTCTGAAAGCCTCTTTCGTGGAGATGGGTGAGGAGGGAGGGGGGGACCCTCCCCCAGGCGCAGCCATGGCGGCTGCAAGCGCAGGAACCCTAGAGCGGCAGTCTCAATGCGATCGTGCGCCCGCTCCTTTGCCCTCTTCTACGTTTCCAATTCCCACCCTTTTGTTACTCCAGGTATAAGTGCCATTTTTTAGAGGTTGATCAATGAGGTCCAAATCAGAGATAAGATCCTCCAAGAATTCCCCAAAGGGATCCCTTACCCTGGAACCGCCCCTCTTTTCGAGCTGAGACTTCGTAATATTAAAATCGCCAACTACTATGAGATCCTTTCCTCTCAGATCGTCTTTTAAAGATGAAAGCTCCTCCCAAAAGGATTGATTATCTTTGTAATGCATGGGACCATAAATATTGCAAATAAATAAGCTGGATTGATTATTTTTTTCCTGCAGCTCAGTCAATAACCAATGCTAATTTTTTTTAGTGTTGATCATATCATACTTACTTGATAAAATGGTTGCTAAACCTCCAGAAGCACCTTTGGAACTCATGGCAGTCCCCTGACTGTTTTTCCAGAAATGTTGTGAGAGTGATAGGATTCTTTCATCACTCATTTTTGTCTCTTGGACAAGCAAGATATTGGGATGTTCAGATTTGATTATGTTTTTTACTGCTTCTAATTTGCTTACTCCGCCAAGTCCCCTGCAGTTCCAAGAGATGATCTTCATTACTTCTTGGATGATTGAGGCCCTGCCTTTAACCTTCCATCAGCTTTCCCTTGGGTGTTCGGGTTTTGCAATAGCTTAGTTTCCTCGATACTTCTTTGCCTTCCCAATTCAATTTCCCGTTCTGCTTCCAGTTCCCGAAGATACTTGTGAGATCTTCGACCTCGAGTATTTGGTGCCAGGGCTATTTCTTCCTGAGTTTCGTTGGAGGAGGAGTCCGAGGGTGAAAAGGATGCTTTGGCTTTGCCATTTTTTAATTTTTCTGCCCAGTATCCTCCTGGAGATTGCATCTCAAGTGCATGATCAGAGTTCTCTTCTCCAAGAGTGATATCCGAGCTGATTTTTGCTGTCTCCTGAGGTTTATCCCCCTCCTCAGTGGTTTGTTCCTCTTCCATGATGATTTCTCCTTCTTCAACATTTAGGGAAGCGAATGGATTGGTTCCTGTGGCTTCTTTTCCTGTTTGAGATGGTGCTGTATCCTTTTGTAGCTGCGTTTCCTTTTTCGCTGGATTGGGATTGATCGTTCTCCTGCTTTTGTTTGCTTGTTGCCAACCTTCATCTTGTGTTTTCTCTGTTGCTTCTTGTGCTGCTTTTGGACAATTTTTTACGAAATGGCCATATTCATGGAATTTTTTACATTTAAATGGCAACTGCTCGTAATCAACCTTTTCTTCATATTCCCATCCGTCCATGCAAAGATTAACTGCCTCCGGTAACCCCTTCTCCAGATCCACCTCCACGCAGATCCGTGCACAAGAGAAGAGAGATCCTTTAGGTTCTGCTTTGTCAATATATTTTCCAAGGGAGTTACCTATCGCCTGAAGGGATTCATTGTTCCAACAATGAAGTGGGAGGTGGGGCAAACGAACCCAGATAGGCACTGCAGAGGGAACGTCTTTATCTGGGTCGAAGGATAAGCACCAGCGATTTAGGTAGAGACCTCTAGGGCCCATGAAGTAAGGCCCACTTCTAAAAATGAGATCTTGATCGTCTTTATTCTCAAACAAAAAAGTGAAGTATCCCTTCCCATAGAAGCAATGTTGCAGGCCTCCATTGATCAGAGGCATCCAATTTTTTTTAACCCAGAATTCCATAGACTTAGGCGATGGCCAGATTCCTGTAAATTGGCCAATCAGACCTCTGTCACTTAAAGCGATAGCTTTCATTCTAGAAGCAACCGACATGATCTGGATCTTAGGGGCATCTACCCGCTTAACAAAGCCATCCCCAGCAGCAGTCACGGAGGCGGAGGGAAGGGGGGAAGCATCAACCAACGCCCTGAAGGCAACATCCAGCTGACGCCGGCGCTCCTCATGGAATTCAGAATTCATCTTCTGGGCTGTCTAGGGATTGAGGCCCTAAACGCAGGGCACAGGGCCAGCGTTGAACACCTCCAATGTGAAAAGCCCGAAAATTTTTCAGAACCAACGTGTCCAGCCGCAAAGATACCTAAGATATACCTAATCGACAAAGATAACCAAGTATTAAGGGATGCCCTACCCCTAATTGCATGCTTTCAACCTAATTATGGCAACAAATTCTATATATAAACAATAGTATAGGGGGAAATATAATATGGAAATAAATAACAAAGAAAATTGTAGGATGACATGATGCATTTATTTTATCAATTGGGGAAGTGCAGGGCTAAAGCTTAACTCCATGTTTTTTAGGAACCAATTTTTTCATTGTGGCCTGGGAGATGTGCACCATTTCAATTACCATGGTGTGGTGCTTACAATTTCACTCATAACCATCCTAAAAACCCAAGGAACTCTTGAAACACATTTCCTGAAAAGATCCAGTAAAGACTTCTATGTATTATGCAACTGAGGTGTGAAGGAAACCTCCTAAGCCAAAACTGGCCTTTTCCCTAAACAATAACAAATTGTGCTAGTTTTGGTAAGACCCAACCTTTCACTTGCTTGGCAACGCATCTGAAGTTTGAATCTAGAAAACTGTAGAGTATCATCCTTCAACATAACTATATTGATAAACTTCATAAGCCCTTCCTATCTATTCTAGCTAACAATATAATTTTTAATGGTAAACCTCTAACAATTTCAAGGAAATGGGCTTGCTGCAAAATAATGAATTGGAATTGTCAATGGCACGAGTTTAAAGTTCCATTGAAAACTATGAAAGATAAAATGGGTTGCTTTTGTCTGAAATACGTCATGGGTATGAAAACATGGATACTGAGTTTTAATTGCCATGTTTAAGGGCACCTAGTCAACCCAGACCCATTTCAACAGATTTACATGCATCATTCAACTGCTCGACGAGATCCTACAATTTTTCAATAGTGTAGACAATATCAAGATTACCCTCCGAAGCATAGTGGAATCCAAAATTTTAAGTCCCAGAAAATAGAGAAGCTCTTTGCAAGCTTTGCCCTCTGACATATATACACAAAAATCGAGGCTCTAGTCGACACTTATAAGATGCGCCAGGGGAGCATGGATATTAGTAGTTTGAGCCAAAAGATTCATAGTTTCTGCTTTTTCTCCCACAATAGGTTGTCGAGAGGATTCGATGTGTGATCCGACAAGGTGTGGCCTTGTGTGAGATATAGGAGAAATAGGTGGGAATACATGTATCTATGGGAAACCTCCAAATATATGCAAACAAGTGCTGAATAGTTTTGTTTTTTAAGGCATACTGGGATTTCATGGAATGTTGTAGAAAAGAGAGTGGATTCTTTAGTCTCATGTGGGAGTATTATTGAAATGGTGGCCGTGGCCAGAGCTCTCGAATTATCCGGGGTGGAACTCAAATTGGCATTGCCATTGAAATCAAATGGCTCAAGAGCGTTTGTGACATTTTCTCCAATCTCCATGGCTCTCCACGATACATTATCATGCCAGTTCTTAATGTGGTTGCATAATTCCCAACACCACTCCCCAATTTACCCACTCTTTATAAAACAAGGGGTTTCTAGGTATTTTAATTATTTGAGGACGTGTATTACAGTTTCTCCTCTTATGGAGGAGTGAATGACACTTTATTATAGAATCTTATTTTTAGTCCCACTTATCCTAATGAATCGAAAATCCTTCAAATCACACAAGTATATGACGAATGCATGGCTGGTGAGACTTAGGTCTTAAATGTACACTATGGAGTATAAAATTATTAGGTTTCCCACATTTTGGATTGTTTTTTTCCAATTTGAGTTTGCAAGACTCAGGGATAAAATGAGCTATGGCTTACCAAATGATAGTAAAAAAAAACGTAAAATTTTACAATACATATTGCCTAAATATATATAAAAATTTATGACCAAAAATTTACAATGCACATTATAAAAGTATTTACATAAATCCTTCAACAAAATTTACATCTAACAAAAATAACGAAAATGTACATCTTCCTATTAATTTTCAATACCAGCCAACTATCTACAAGCAAACTAGTATTAGTTTGTAACCTACACCATTATTTGGTATTTGGTTAGTTTCATTTCAATAGATGTTCAACTACAATGTAACGTCCCCGGTCACCTCGGTACTCTTTAAAGGCGATGGGGGATAACCGTAGAAACAACCTGCTAATTTTTTTCTTCCAAACTATGCACTTTTGCACAACCGCAATAAGTTCAGTCCGCAATCCGCAAGCCACAAGTCGGAAGTCGGCACCCCAATGCACCACTTCAAGAATTACACCTTCGACTTCCGCAATCCACGATGCGGGAGTTGGATAGTTGGAATGACAAATACACGGTGTCGAAGAAATACACCTCTGACTTTTGCATTCCGCAATCCGTGATGCGGGAGTCGGAAAGTCGGAACACCCAATTCTCTGCTTCGCTGAATCACGCCTTCGAATTCCGCAATCCTCGATGCGAGAGTCGGAATTCAGAACTCCAAAATCACAGCTCCGGGGTTTTCCTATGAATTCCTGGGAATCCAACACTCTCAAAATCTCCCCCAAGGTTTGGGTCTAGGGATACCCAAGGGATTTCACTTCCCACGCAGATTTTTGAGCCACCATGGCTCTTCCAAACGCGAATTCCCTCAGAATCGTGATTTCCTGTTCTTCCTCACTACTGGGTCTGCATCTTCCATTCAAACTCCTGCCCAGATCGTCAACCATTCAATGGGGATGAGGGAGAGCGTCCTACAAAGAGGTGGAGTGACTTATGGGTCAAGCAAACCGATCCCATACCTTGCCTTACAAATTTCAGGGCTTCCCATACTCCATCACTCTCATGCACTGATTTCTCACCTAGTTCCTTACAACAGAATTAAATGAAAGCTAGGACAGTCAAAGGGGTTCTCAAGATGACATATGGAATCCTAGGGTTCAATACCACAACCCCCTCACCTATCCCTAGTGGATACACATAGCCCCCTCATTTAGTTGCATCCATAGCCATCCCCTTGGTATTTTTATTGCATGAGATTTTTTTACATCATTTTTACAATTTCCATGGATTAATAGCACATGGATAACACAATATCAAATACTTTCCTCTTAAAGATGAGCATTCACTAGCGAGGCCTTGGCCTTGAGCTCCACGCTAGGAATCACACATCACATATATACAATGTTTATATTACAAGCCAATACATCCGAAGGGTTAAAATGAGGGTATTACAGTCCCCCCCCTTAGAATAACACTGCCCTCGGTGTTCCAATACTTGGGAATACTTACACATTGTTTACACATCAAAATTCACAAAATGTGGCAGGTCTGTCCTGCATTTCATCTTTTAATTTGAGATTTTAGGACCAAGTCCTCTGGCTTCTACAAGCTGCTCCTACTGGCTTTGACCTTCCCGCTCCACATGTGGGCATTGCTCCACAACAGTCCCTTCCTTTGTTGATAGTTTCCAAAATTCCTTTTACCTCATTTTGCAGACAAATAGAATCCTACAAAATCTTGTGGTTGTTGGAATATATTAATTTTATTCCTTGGAAGAAAATAATGCCTTTGTATTATGTCAGAAGTTATCCACAATCTTATGTAAAAGAGTAATACATTATATCCCATATTCATTATGGTAAAGTATACTCTTGATATCCATTATTATATAAAGAGATGTTATTATGGATAATTATATTATCCCACATGCAATATGTGAGAGTAATTCCTCCACATCTCTTGGTATATAATAGGGTCAAGGGAGTCACATCATAACAACATGATGGTATAGTGGTATACACTCATAGATAGTATCAACACATGGTATTGTTATCACAAGCTCTGCTATATTGTATTGGGGTTATTTGCAGTTGCTCCCTTGTAAGATTGAAGGATATTTATGGAGATAATAGAAGATAATAGTGAATGGTCTAAATGAGAGAGTCACACTCTCTATTTATACTTTAC
This sequence comes from Larix kaempferi, assembly GCA_027924585.1. Classification (NCBI taxonomy): domain Eukaryota; kingdom Viridiplantae; phylum Streptophyta; class Pinopsida; order Pinales; family Pinaceae; genus Larix; species Larix kaempferi. The sequence continues at coordinate 4,418,836 of BSBM01000009.1, forward strand.
TTCACTTGCCTTTTTCCCTAACTGGGCCGACTTCTCCTAGGAGAGTCTAATAACCCAATATAACTCAATTCTGGGCCGACCCCACTAGGGGAGTCTAATAACTCCATCAAATACAATAATATATTTCCCGATCGAAGGAATGAAACCTCTCCGTCGGAAGTACAATGACATATGAGTACAATATAAAATATACAAGTGAAATACATTCAGAAGTTACAAATACATTAGCACACACAACCCAGTCAATAAAATATTATGGTTCAATGTTTCTAAGAATATTGCTTTCATGTTCAACAATTTTTGAAACACGTTACCAGATACATGGTATGATGTCCACAAATAATACGAGAATTGTGCAATAAAACTTACACCAATTAAATGTAGAAGTTGTCAAAAATATACAAATCACTAAATGAATTTTTTGTTATAATGTGATCGTCATTTCAAATTGAATGTGTTTAACAAACGCCCCATTTTTGAACGAGGCCCGAGATAATTCAACGGAGAACACAACATTGGTTTTGTAGTTACTTCTCTCTCTTGTGAACCGTCGAATGTCCAACTAGTTGGCATTTTAATTAGTTTTCCTTGCTATTATCTGCTGATTGATATTGCCCTTCATCTATAAACAACATGTCTATTTCTTTATATATATCTCCATATTGGATAAGTACATCCTTGAATGACTTTTTGTATCTGTTCGGTACTTCACCAACATTATAGTATATAGACATTGGGTAATTATAAATAGTACTAAGTTTACGTTGCTCTCGACCCAAAATAAATACAAAGTCTTCACTCTTAAACAATTCAAATATACGAAGGAATTTTTTAATTTCCATGTTGTCGAGCAAGGAAAACCACAGAGCAACGTCGAAATGTTCTCTGGCAACACTGATAATATCGGGGCTGAACATCCGTGCATAATAACGATAGCAATTATGCACAAAATGAGGTTGTTTGGAAGAATCTTCAATGTTGGATAACATCCGAACTCCAAAGAGCAATCCCTCTACTCCCTGGACCAATAGTTTCTTTTGCGGTGATATCCAGACTGCATACAAGAACCGTGACTATATATATAACAACAACATCAACACTTCACCCAAAATTTCACAGATTCAAATGATTTAATAAAAGCATCACACCGAACTAATAATATGTTTGATTAAGACGAAAATAATGTCACCTAAAAAATAGAAAACATATTGAATTATTTAAAATAGGCAATGATAGGTTACATCTAAAAATAGGCAATGACAGGTTACATTTAATGGCTGTCACTCCAACCAGGAGAAGGCATTGAAGGTTCTGACATGAGCTGATTCAAGCATTTTACTAAAACCCTGCCAAAGTCGATGTACCAACTCAGTATCTGTCCTAGCGGACGATGCAATAAAGGGCTTACTCAAAATACAGTTTTTAGATGGATGTGCTTTCACACCATCACCCTCCAAAACAATGATTGATGTATTAATTTGAGAAGATTGCACTGGGAACTCTCCCACACACTCTCCAAATTTTTATGTGTATTTCCTTCTTCATAGTCGGTACATTTCTATCGAAACCATAAAAATAAAAATTTATCCTCATACGATTTTTCTTTACTGCTTGCCCTCAAAAAAATTGTAAATAGTGATTTCCCCTCATTGAACCCACATTTAGATGACCAAATCCCAACATTGAATTTGGAAAAACATAATGCCAAAAATTGCATGGCATTTGTTCGTGACTCATATGTAGTTTCGTGGTGCTTAAATTCAAATTCACCAAATTTAGTACTTTCTTCTCCCTTGTTTACTTTTTTCCGTCCAGCAATATTTTTTTGATTTCCCTTTTTTTCTCTTTTGGAGTCGTTTTGTGTGACTTTCTTGCGAAATAGAAAACCTTCCATTTCTAATATCAATAAATTTTTTGTATGGGGAGCTGCACAAAATATTTCTTCTCGTTATATATTTCAGAATAAATTTGTTTTATTAATTTATGTAGAAAATATTCTGTTTTTACCTGTCAATTCTAGGCCAACATTTGAGCCCTCTCCTAGCTCATTACTGTCCAAGCTCTTGCGTGGTTCATTATTATCCAATGTGATTTGTTGGAAAATATCCACGGACATCGTCGATGCCAGCTCTGGTTGTGGATGATCCACATGTTGAGTAGCAAAACAATCATCTTGACCTGGAAATTTGCAGGTATACATTTTATATAATTTTTTGCAAGTATTCAAGGTCACTATCCCCTTTCATAATTTAGTTAATTTAACCACGATATTTGAAAAATAAATTTTTACCTTCTTGTCCATCTTGTTCTCCAGTTTGGTAGTTCTTTGTGGATTCTCTATCACATTCAATGTTGTCATCGGATGCTATAATTTGATTGGAAGATACCTGAGTGTGCTCAATATTTGAAGCTGTAGTAGAATAGGAAATTGAAGAAGTTATTAAACATAACCGACCGAGAAAAGTAAAATACAATGAAAGAATACATCTGAAAATGTTAATACAAATACATTGTTTAATACCTAATTCATGATAGATATTGTCCATAAACAACTCTTGTTGTATAATCTCCACAATAGAAATAACTATTTGATCCGAATTTTAGGGGGCATATGGTCTAAATTCGGATGTATAAGCTATAAAAGTATTAAATAGAGAGGCCACCCTCTCTCATCCATGGTATTTAGTAGCACATAGTTTTGGCCCATGGTATAGCCTCAAAACACATTGTAATAATGCTATATAAAGGCCTAGCAAGCCTTCTCATGAGATCAAGTTACTCATTTGGTTTCTCTTCTATTTTCTATTGTTCATTGTGAGATTATTTAGATCTGAGTGAGTTATTGGTAATTAGTTTTAGAGGTGGGGCTTCTCTTTGAGCCTCACCTCCCATTCACTTCATGTGTTTTTGTTCATGCTTATTCTTATGCAACATTAGGTTTTCATGTGAATTTTATGACAGATTTGCATGCTTAATCTCCTCCTCTCTCGGCATTCAAGCCTTCCGGTTCTCAGCTCCCAAGATCCGGATCAGTGGTATCAGAGCGGGTATGCTCTCCATTGGGACAATATTTTGAAGGATTATGCGGGTTCAACGTAGGTTCCACAACCTCTACAACAACCCATGCTTCTCTACAAACCCTTGGCATCTCTATACTCAACACTCTCACATTCAGCAAACTTTGAACAGGTTCCATGGACTGCACAGGAGGTTTCAGAGGCTCTACCATAGCTCACCGGAAAGGTATTTCTGTTAGCTCAAATGGGTATTTCACAGAATTTCATTTTGTTTCCTGGTTTGTGAGATATGCTTGTTTGAAGTAGCATATGTTTGTGCATAATGCGGCCGGACGTACAACAACTTTAAACAATTACTACTAACTCTATAGAATGTCTATAGAATGTCTCAGAGACTCTACCATATCTCATTAGAAAGTTCTTTTTGTCTTCTAAAATGGGTATTTCACGGAATTTTATTTCGTTTCCTGGTTTGTGAGATATGCTTGTTTGAAGCAACACATGTTTGTACACAATGCGGCCGGACGTACAAACACTTTAAACAAGTGCTACAGACTCCATATAACGTTTCAGAGGCTCTACCATAGCTCATTGGAAAGATCTTTCTGTCAGCTAAAATGGGTATTTCACGGTTTTTTATTTGGTTTTCTGGTTTGAGAGATATAATCGATTGAAGCAATAGATGTCTGCAAAATAGTGTGCGCGTGTCTCTTGAGCTTCAACAAACATTTTCTCAATCTCTGGGCCACCCCAGAGCAAGTATGTTATATGGATGGAAAGGTCTCTTTGAGATCTCAAATGGGTCTTCAATGGAATTCAATTTCAGTACATGCATCAGAAGCTATGAATGGATTTGCAGCAAGACATCAACTGCACCAAAGATCATGAATTTTCGATTTTTTAAAAATCTTAATGTAATCATGGTTATGGGTCAACCACACAAAAACCATGGTTATGGGTTAACCACACAAAACCTATGGTTATGGGTCAACCACACAAAACCCATAGTTATGTATTGTAATCATGGTTGTGGGTCAACCACACAAAACCCACGGTTATGGGTTAACCACACAAAACCCTTCTCTTCAGTGAAAACAAGCTTGTCATTGCCACCATGGTTATGGGTCAACCACATAAAACCCACGGTTATGGGTCAACCACACAAAACCCATGGTTTTGAGTCAACCACACAAAACTCTTCTCTTCATTGGAATCAAGCTTGTCATTGCCATCATGGTTATGGGTCACCCTTGCAAAACCCACGGTTATGGGTCAACCTCACAAAACCCACGATTATGGGTCAACCACACAAAACCCTTCTCTTCATTGGTAGCTAGCACATTGTAATCATGGGTCTCTTTTTAGCATGAAATGATGGGGACCATCATTTTCTAAGGGGGGAGGAATGATCCGAATTTTAGGGGGCATATGGTCTAAATTCAGATGTATAAGCTATAAAAGTATTAAATAGAGAGGCCACCCTCTCTCATCCATGGTATTTAGTAGCACATAGTTTTGGCCCATGGTATAGCCTCAAAACACATTGTAATAATGCTATATAAAGGCCTAGCAATCCTTCTCGTGAGATCAAGTTACTCATTTGGTTTCTCTTCTATTTTCTATTGTTCATTGTGAGATTATTTAGATCTGAGTGAGTTATTGGTAATTAGTTTTAGAGGTGGGGCTCCTCTTTGAGCCTCACCTCCCATTCACTTCATGTGTTTTTGTTCATGCTTATTCTTATGCAATATTAGGGTTTTCATGTGAATTTTATGACAGATTTGCATGCTTAATCTCCTCCTCTCTCGGCATTCAAGCCTTCCGGTTCTCAGCTCCCAAGATCCGGATCACTATTCTATCTGACGACTTGATCAACGAATGAAGAACTATACCTCCTGCACACAACAAAATAACTGTACCTCGAGAAGTGACCAGTCTGGAAACAATGTGATCCCAGAATTCCTATGTCCTTTCTTTTTCAAAAACATGGCTTCTCGAGGTATCGTTGTTAAGCTTGGGAAAAGGTAAATCAATCATTGGTAGGCCCTCATCCTTCCAATCCATATCCATTTGAAAAGTGGAAAAACTATCCTCATCCCTTCCAATGCTCCAACTCTGTATAATAGAGAATCCTATAAACAAGTCCTTGGAGAAATATCTATACACTCCCTTGGTAGGATTCTGTGTTACCTTTTTTTGGTTTTCTTGCTGAAAAGTGTGAAAGCTTTGGAAACCAGACAAGAGTTTTCCATATAAGCTAAAAAAATTAAAGTACATGCCGCTTCATTAGATTCTAAGTAGTACAACAGCGCAAGCATATCTTCTTCTGTCCAGGGCATATCGCAATTACACATATCATCAACATCCAATTCACAGCTGATTGCCACACCGAAGAATGGAATGGATCTTAGTGTGTTGACCAAAGATGCAGGATAACAACATTGACAAGCAAAATGCGAACTATATTTGACGTTGTCAATGGACATACCCATCCCCTCTTTATTGATATATATATTCAATATTTTCTCAGCATCAGTTGGTAGTTTGGTACCGCTATCCTCTTCAGATTCTTTCTTTCTCTTTGTACCCATAGATTTTACTTTCTTTTCGGAGCCTAAAATACTGCACAGTTGCTGGAGATGATTTGGTGCAACTTTATATATATCAATGACATTATCGTCAATGATAATCTGTGATCGATTAGTTTGAACATCATGAGCTTTGAAATATTCAACGAGCGAATGCTTGGCTGACCTCTCATCCTTGATTCGCTTGCAACATTGATATGAAGTCTCTGTGCAAACGTTTTTATCGACCGATGTGCTCAACCAAACCGATCCGTTGATTATATTATCCGCCACAGCGGTCAATTCATGTTCGTCAAGATCACGCAATGGTCTAAAAAAATTTGATCCATGATTATTTATTTTATTTAGAACAAAATCAACCTGATTGATGCTCTTGGGTGAGCATGGCAAGGAACCACTTTTGTAAATCTCGAATACGGACATCCATTTGTTCCACACTCGATCCGATGTCAAAACAAGAGTTAGCTTGTCTTTAAGGCTGTCCTTTGTTTGAACAACAAATATATCCATTCATTCAGCTTGGAAGTTCTGCAATCATATAAAATTAAAGATAATATTTAAATTTATAATTTCATAACACATGCAACAACCTGAAGACTTTGATTGATAAGAAGACAATTTTTATACCTGCCAAGCATCACTCAAAACGATTCCCTTTCCAAGGTGGGATGGGCTACCGCAAGTTATCCATTTCTCCCTTGCTTTTACAACTTGAGAAATGAATGGAGTGTTTGCAAATTCCTTGTTTGATAAATTTTGTTGTTTGCATAATTTGGTGATAATGTTCTGAGGAACATCTTTATGTAGAATACGAGCTCTTCGTTGCCGATACCTTGAATGGACTGACTCATATTTATCATTTTCAAGGATTTTTTTTCTGGGAAGAAATAGTATGCTGCCCATCCAATATATAAAAATTTACTAAGGGAAAATTAATTTCGTGCTCATTTCCAGGATGATATAACAACTTGGTCTCCTTATCGAAAGGCAATAGGATAGCATCTCTCAATGTTGTTGTAAATGTATGGAGCAGAGATACAACCATCTTTTGCACGACCTCCTCATCAACTTTTCGATATTGTAACTGCGACGGTGCAACAACACATCTTGTCACGTCAATGGAAAAAACTTTCTCATTGAACAAAAAGTGTTTGAACTGCTCATGTTGAACTTCTTTTGAACTTTCGAAGCTCTTAGTCGCTTTCCGCATCATCACTTTAGAAGGACTTGTTTTGAGTGGTTGGAAGGAATATTTGTCCACATCTTTTACAATACATTGGAGAAATGTTCTTCTAAGGTAGAAAATTCATTTGTAGATGAAGTTTTCGCAGCCAACATTCTTTTCTTCCATACCGAAAAAATTCCTTTCTTAAAGGATGACGCGGTATTAATTTCGGACTGATTAGAAACATCATACGAGGGCAAAGCCCACCCTTGTTTCGCACAGGAAACCGTATCTGAATCATGACCATTTTTCATTATATCTGGTTGAAAATTACAAACCATAAGATCAACCTGTAGAATGCAACAATGGTCTTCATCAACCACTTCAACTTGAACACGCAATACATCGTTAGTAACGAGATCCGCATATGTCAATATTCCAGTTCGAGGCAGAGCTCCTTCCTCATTCAAGTAGAATATATATAAATCTGGGTGCAAATTTTCTGGTTCATCCATCTCAACATACCATCCATGCTCGAATAAACCACGGTTGTGATCTTTTTCCAGTTCAAGGAGCGGGATTTCCTGGTACTGACTAAGGCTTAACAACGAAGACATATTTTATCTGCAAAACAATAAATATAAAGTAGTTAATACAAGAATGCACACAATGTTTATAATTATAAATTAGTCTTTTAATATTAGATGTATACTTGCAAATGTTCATTTTAATTATCGAACGCACACTTTATACAGTCATTTGAGATAGAATCGATCACAGAAGGAGCAATCATCATAGAAGGGGCGGCCGATCCTTCTTGTGCGAAGTCATATGTTATTCTGGCCCCTTCGCCATGGTTACAGAAGTTTGATTCTGTAATCCCCCATATTTGCTTCGGGTGAGACTTCAACCTGTTTACAAGGTGATGGTGAAGGGGCCAGTGAAAGGGGTTTTGTTATGCCTACATTTATCCCGTGAATGAAAGGTCAATCGACCCTTATTGTGCTCAGTATTTTTTCAGTGTTCATGTTGGTTCATATACTGTTCTTTAGCTTTTCAAGATAGACCCAAGTTCTGCGCGGTTCAGGGAACCAACAAAACCCCTTTTCACCGGCCCTTTCGGCAACAATCTGCGAGCAGAATGAGGTCTCACTTGAGGTGAAGTTATGGGGAGGTTGCAGAATCACATTTCCACAACCGGGTGATGCGCAGCTTGGATAGAATGGGAGACTGCGTGAAGTTCACCTACTTCGCGGTCCTTACTTATACGATGGCGCACGCAAGGACTGCGCGGCTCGGGGAAACTACTTATCAATAGGACAATGCAACTGAGGACTCTTCTACCTCATTAATAATCACACAACTTTGACAGAATTTTACTTAGTGTAGCTTACACATTCGACAAGTATATATACCATGTATTTCATGGACTTATGCAATATGATGAACTACGATACAACTGCGCACTCCCGGTGTTGTGCTTCAAGGAATCACACTATACAGACTTCGCTGGTTCAAGTGTTACCCTAATAACTCATGCATTCATCATATTCGACATTACTTGCATCTTTAACATTCAACATGTACGCTCAATACTTTAAAGGTTACCTTGCTAACCAACTCTGTTAGGCTATGATAGTGACTCATCGTCGTGGCCGCCCTTATGCGCTGTCTATGGCTTCTGACATCTTCTGATTGCGCGTGGTCACGTCGCTTTCAGCCCCTTTGCTGAGCACATGCCAAAAGGCACTTTCATCTGCCGTTTCTCCTCTAACGGTTTCGTGCACCCTGTCCGCTTAGTGCTGCCTTTGCTCGTGTGACAGGTCGCTTTCCTCCTTCGTCACTCCTTACCCACCTGCTGGGAATATCAGAGTATCTTACCCAAAATAGATCAACGATCGATCTTACCGGAACCTATATTGGTTTCCTTCCAAAATCCTGCCATGCTCTATCTTCGCGGCGCTGGCACTTCGCGGTGCTGTATCTTCATCGCGCTGTTCTTACTTTGCCGATGTTGTGCTGTGCTGTAACTTTGTAGCTCCCAAAACTGACTTGACAAAAATTCCTTGACTTGGGCTGCGCCCAACAGTTCACCATTCTGCATATACTTGAATTGACATCTTAGCCTTCGGAGGTTGAATATTTTACAATTACCTCATAAATGAAGGGTAGGCCAACACTTCTTGTGCCCAGTATTCTTTTCATAATAGTTCTACACTGCAAGAAGGGTCGGTTGATCCTTCTTGTGTCCACCATTCTGTATACAAGTGAATTCACAATTCTCTACTAAACAAAGGGGCGACCGATCTTTTTATAACTTAGCCAATGTCCTGATCGCCACGGTTACATAAGCTTGATTCTCTAACCCCCCATATTCGGTTCGGGTGAGAGTTCAACATGTTTACAGGGTGATGCCAAAAGGGCCAGTGAAAGATTTCGCTAGTAAATTCGATCTTCCCGCAATCCGCATTGTGGGTTGCGGGTTTGGGGAATTGCGGGATTACATAATTACAGGAATTCTGTATTGCGTGTTGCGAAATTGCGGAAAGGACCTAAGAAAAATATTGTTTATATGTGGACCTAAGAAAAATATTGTTTATATGTGTCCACCATTATGTATACAGGTGAATTAACAATTCTCTACTAAACGAAGGGGCGACCGATCTTTTTATAACTTAGCCAATGTCCTGATCGCCACAGTTACAAAAGCTTGATTCTCTAAACCCCCATATTCGGTTTTTACATTTCTCTCTTAAATGAAGTGTCAGCCGACCCTTATTGTAATCAGTATTTTGCCAGTGTTCACCATTCTAGATATAGATGAATTGACGAACTAGCCTCCGTAGGTTGAATATTGTTACAATTCCCTCATAAATGAAGGGGTGGCCGTCCCTTCTTCTGCTCATTATTATTTTCGTAATAGTTCTACACTACAAGAAGGGTTGATTGATCCTTCTTGTGTTCTCCTTTATGGATACATGTGAATTGATGAATATAAGTGTTCACACTTCTCTACTAAACGAAGGGGTGACCGATCCTTCTTGTTGCAAGTCGGGATAAATATTGTTTATATGTTATAACTTATCCAATTTACCGATCCCTACTATTTACTGTGGAAGTCGAAAGTTGGGAATTATCATCCCAACCTTCGCATATTAAATATTTTTACATTTCTCTCTTAAATGAAGTGTCGACCGACCCTTCTTGTGCTCAGTATTTTGCAAGTGTTCACCATTCTGGATATAGATGAATTAGATGAATTGAAGACCTAGCCTCCATAGGTTGAGTATTGTTACAATTCCCTCATAAATGAAGGGGCAAATGAAAGGGCGGCCATCCCTTCTTTTGCTCAGTATTATTTTCATAATAGTTCTAGACTGCAAGAAGGGTCGGTCGATCCTTCTTGTGTTCACCATTCTGGATATAGGTGAATTTATGAATATAGGTGTTCACACTTCTCTATTAAACGAAGGGGCGGCTGATCATTCTTGCCTTGGGATAAATATTGTTTACATGTTATAACTTAGCCAATTTACCGATCCCTACTATTTACTGCGGAAGTCGTAAGTTGGGAATTATCGTCCCAGCCTTTGCAGATTAAATATTTCTACATTTCTCTCTTAAATGAAGTGTCGACCGACCCTTCTTGTGCTCAGTATTTTTCCAGTGTTCACCATTTTGGATATAGATGAATTGATGGCCTAACTTCGGTAGGTTGAATATTGTTACAATTCTCTCATAAATGAAGGGGGGACCGTCCCTTCTTTTTCCCAGTGTTATTTTCATAATAGTTCTAGACTACAAGAAGGGTCGGACGATCTTTCTTGTGTTGACCATTCTGGATAAAGCTCACTTGGGAATACTGTCCATTTGGGAGATAGCTATGTTTCACATGCAAAAAATGATTATCATTATCATTGAATTTTATGGACGAGAATATGTGTAGTTTCTTTGATTCATTATATTCGTAGCAAGAGGCTCGTTTTCTTCTGGGAAAACCAAAAGAACATCTAACTAGGATGAATTCTGCATTAATTTGGAAGAAAGAACATTGACAATATTTAAATGTGTGAATATGAGGCAATGCGATAAGATGGTGTAACACGAAATACATTCACAAAATAGAAATTGAAAGACTGAAGAAAGTGACAACATATGAATCTCTGTTTCCCATAGACATGTACTTATGCTCTTCATTAAAGTCTTCAAAAAAATTACATCACTGTATTTTTTGCTCTCCGATCCAGCCCCCATTACTTTGTAAAATCAAAATCTATACAAAATGTTCTTTGAATTCTTCGCCAGAAAAATAAATTTCAAAGAAATCTTTAAACTTCAAGAACATTTGTTTTGTTGTGGACCAAGCTGGTATAGTGTTACTTTGATTTGGGCTGCTGTAACATTGGAGCAGTTAACAAAGGAACCGCAACGTCATTTAAAATTAAGACACCTGAATATTCATTCTTGACATAACTTGTGTTTTGTTTTCCCAAAATTTTCAACAATTTTCCATTGCTCTTGAGTTGGGATTTCATAATCGATCATTTCTTTGTTTTCCCAAATTTTTGAACAACTTTCCATTGCTCTTGAGTTGGGATTTCATAATCCATCATTTCTTTCACCATCACCTCCAATTCTATGCATTTTGTGTAACATACATCTGGCATAACTTTCTTAATCATTATAAATTGTTCAAGTATTTCAAAATCATCGATCAATTTATCAATTATTGTCTTTCCAGTCAATCCTTTGACCAAACCTTCAAATTTGGAGTGATCCATACGAGCCTGTACTATCAAACTGTGATAATTTTCTTGAGTCATTAATTTTCCATCGACACTCCAAAAAGAAGGCAGACCACATTCAAAAGGCCCCATAAATAACTCCTTCAAATTTTGAACTTCAAGGACCATCCGTTGCGGCATGTCTTCTACTTCTTTAACATGATCATGCTTTCCAATAATTCTTCTTGCCCAAATGATGATTGATGGTCTGCCTTTGATTCCAAAACTCTGCATATCTAACTGGGTTAGGGTGTTTAAAAATCTGACTGTATTTTGAGCTATTTCTGAAGGCCTTTTGGATAATTTTTCGTTTTCCACTTTACACCTCTGGAGAGCTATGTTAGCTATAGCATCTTTATCTGCTATAAAATTCAAATAAGACCACAATTTGGTGACTTCTACTGATATCCCATCCCATATAATGTGTTTAGATCCTTGTAATGGAAGCCTACCAGTCAATTTATCTTTTAATTCATCAAGTTTCTTTTGCAGATGTTTTATATCACTCAAAGCCTTTTTCTTTTCTCCAGTATCTTGAATTACTTCCTCTTTCAACTTCTGGTTTTCTGCTTTCAACTCTTCTATCTCTACATCTTTTAGACTAATTTGTGACATAGCATTGGCCAGTTCCTCAGTGGAGGACTTTTCCATTTGTCCTTCATCTGTACATAGAGATTGATCCCTTTGCTTCTCTGGCGCTTGCACAGTTTCAATCTTATTGGTATTCAATAATGAATTTTGTGACAACAATTCAATCCTTTCTCTTTCCCAAGCATGCTTTTCATCTTGTAACCTTAACATTTTACCTTTGTGATCCATCATTTCATGATATATGGATTCCTTTTCTTGTTGTACTGCTGTCAACTCTGGAGATTGCACATGTTGATTATTTGGCACCTTCAATTTTTTCTTGAGCATTTGAATGGTATTTTATTTTTCATCAAGGAGACTTTTGGTACACTGGCTATTCCCTGGCTCGGCTCCCATAGTCACAAGGTTAATTTGTAGTCTTTTAATCTGGATCGAATTTTCTTTGTTTTTTGCCTTCTCTTGCCTCAATTGACTCTCCAGCTTTGCTATCATAGACTGCAATTTAAAATTTTTTAAAGTGAATTGTAATAAATCATAATAAAGGACATCTCCTGTTTGTTTATGCAATTGAATCTTATCGGGTATATTAATCGCATCAAGCTTAACTTCCATTTCAGAAACTTTCTCATCGTTCACCACTGCAAACCTTATAGTGTTTCTTCCTGGATCCATAGCTGTAAGAAGGGAAAATTTTTGTTCTTCCAACATTCTTACTTGAGGGTACATTTTTGAGTTTCTTCCGAAGACTGCTTCTTCTTTGTTGCATATTGTGAAAGGACATCAAATATGGAATTATACTGAGAGTTACTTCCAGATTCCTTTATTTCTGAAAAATAATATTGCTGCATAATATTTGCATGTGCTTGCAAAACTAAAGTAGTTTTTTCTGGAACAATTAAATCTCGTTCCTCCAAACTAATAATTTCCTTTTGTCGTTCCACTTTTGATTTCTTTCTTGAAACTTGTTCATTGAATTCCATAGTATCAACTTTTCAAATACTTCTCTTATTGGTGATATCATATTTAGTTGGTGTATGAACCAACATTGCCAAATTGCCTGTTTGTTCCATATTCGCTTCTTTATTATCTTGTTCAAATTTGAATAAATTTGCCATTTCTTTTAATCCTTCTACTATTTGATGATCAAAAGCCTTGTTTTTATTTTGATGTATCCTTTGTGATATAATTTGATGAGGATCATAATTAATCCTTTTAGCCTCTTGGAAATCCATAATCTCCAGTAATTTTTCTACTACAGATAGGGTTTCCTTAGTATTAATGATGAATGGACCAACTTTAAGAGGGAATTTCACATCTGATGTTTTTTTGAAAACACCGAAATGTTCTTCTTCTGAATGCAACATTTTTCTAATAAATTCCAAGGCAAAAACCCTCAGTGTTAAAAAGGCCGGCAACAGATATGGTGCTCCAGTAAAACCATACACCCTAATTATAATATGTTCTTTATACAAGAACCAATCACCTATTTGGCCTTCTGGTGTAGGCTGCAAAGTTTCTTTCATTTATTCTAACACTCGGGGCATTTCGGCATTAAAAATAATTTTGTAAACTTTTGCCATGATTTTATGGGTGAACTCAAATATATTGACCTGTTTAGGAAGGTCATGAGAAAAGATGGTACCAAGAAACTTCGATTCCGAAATGTTTGAACACAAGAACAGGTTCAAGAGATATGAATGATATTTGAAATGCTTTAACTCATGGAAATTCACCAACTGGACATGAATTGCTTCAGTTAGGAATTCATCAAAATTAAAACAACACACCAGACTCGACTGTGACTTGGGTGAAATTACTTGGAGAAGGAAACCTAACATAACTTCCATGATTGAATTATCACTATCTAGACCTAAAATTTGACTCAACAAGGATAAAACTAACTGGGTATCTCGCTGCAAGACATCAATACTCAAAGGGAAAGATAGGTTTTCATGCGACTGACCATCTTTCAAGACTTGGAATAAAAACTTGTCTTTTTCTTCCGGACTGCAGTTTCTATAAAACTTAACAATTTTTCTTCGTTAAATGACTTATGGATTTTGGGAAATGTTTTAGGTAAACGTAGAACCTCACGGAGAGTCTGCGCATTTACTCGGCATAGAAGTTTGGTTGTATTTACATTAATGATTACCCTTTCGGCCTGCAAATAATTCGCCGCACACCAACAAACAAATTCCGGGAAGTGTAGGGTTTGTTCGACACAAAAATAGTACAAAAAAGAACCAAAAACATTAAAGACATCCTTTCCCCATGACTTAAACTCCATTAATTTCTCTTTAGACTGCGAAATACTACACACATACAAAACATGGTTGAAAATATCCCTTTCCTTGTCAACTACAAGCTCCTCGTTTTCATCTGAGCTTTCATTGAAGGGAAGAAGGTCTGGGGTTTTCTCCATTTGGGAAACAAAATCTAAAGACTCAGGGTTTCGAGGTACCTATGAAGTGAGCTTGTTGGCTGCTGTTTTGGTTGATGAAGACAACGACGTGTTTCCCGCGGGTTCTTTTCCTCCAGGCAATAAGTGACACAAACATTTTTTAAAACTTCGAACAAACCTTTTATAGAACATATGCTTAGGTGGTTTTGGAACTTGCGATGAGCGGTTTAAATTTAACCTCTTTTCATAGTGGACTCCACCAACGCTTGCCACATGGTAAGCAGTTTAATTTCCGCTCCACCTTTTCTAAGTTTAACCACCGTACACTTTCTAGCGCAGAAACCCATTTCCACCGTCGATTTGCTTTTGGGTGCGTCTGCATCATTATTCCGCCACGTTTTTACACATTTGTAACTTTTGGTGTGAGTCATCCAATTGTTTAGCGCCTTTTCCATCTCCGCCCTTGGTCATTTGACGCCCCTTTGTGCATTAGAAGACCCTACGTGTAATCATGAAGCCCATGAAGTTGACTTGCAAAGAACACCGTTGATATTAGAGGACTCAAATCCAACGGATCACATGCATTTCGCTAGTTTAACATGCACAAAGTTCACGCGTAGGATAAAAGACAACCAAAACGCCCCAATATGGTGACATTACGAGTGAGAGATCTTATATAGAGACCTTAATATAGTGATAATATTTGCATTGTTCCTCTCTATAAACATTAATAGGAAATGTTATATTAATGTTAAATAACCCAAGAATCCATATAGAATAAATTTAAAAAACATAAAAACAAAAATGCTAACAATATGAAGAAATCACTTGTTTGATCAATTATACCAATTCTAGACATTGTTTGTAGATGGGCTTGTAGAAGATCTAGTGTAACATGGGAAAAAATCGATGAAGAAGAGGGAGAGATGACCATAAGAGATAAGAGAAGTCTAAACAACAAGATAAATCTTCCAAGATGGCATTGAGATAAAACATTAAATTAGGAAAAGAAGGAGAGATCACATGTCGTAACAATAACATCTAAGGTTGGTGTTATTTTTTACACAACCCATCCTTAGACTAGTAATGACTCAAATGCTTCCAAATGGATCCAAATGCTCCTGAATTGGGTATGAAGGTGTTTGAAAGGTATTAGGACATAAAAAAGCGACAAAATTTGCATCGTTCCTCTCTACAACTTTTAATAAGTAATGTCTAACCCAGATAAAACAAGAACCCATATAGAGGAAATTTTAGAAACATAAAAAAACCTGACAATTTGAAAAAAACATTTGAAAAATATTCATAACCGTTGAGATTGAATTGACAAGTAATCAAACTTCTAATAGAAAAACCAAGGCTGGATGCAAATTAAATAGAACATATGTCCAATGAATACAAAGATGCAATGTCCAATGAATACAGAGATCGATAAACACAAAAGAGGGAGTGAATCTAAAAAATATGTTCATGAATACAAAAACTATTATCTTGAATCACTTCATTAAAAAAATCCACTCCTTTGAATCCCTTTGGCAACTTGAAAGTGGACGACAAAGTGCAAAGGTAACATTAACCAAAGCTAAAGCTATAGCTAATTCGTGAGCCTTTAGACAGTTTTGGAAAGTGCTTTTGACACCTATGGGGTTTTATGCTTTTAGTAAGCCTTAGTTTCTTGTGCTTTTCAACTTGCCTTTAAGGCATTCTATTTTCTCTCCCGAGATGTGTAATGTCCCAAACTTGGAACTTTTCCCAATTTGGTCAATTTTCGAAACTTGGACTAGTGAAGCCCCAAAATGCCCCAAATGATCCCAAATGGTTTCGAATTATGTCTAGAGTGGATTGAGGTGTAATATGACACATTTATGCAGCTATTATAGGATTGGAAACTTCCAAAAGACTTCATCCACTTGCATGTACAATTAGAGAATGCAAGGAAGAATTACTAGGAAAATCTATGTTGAAGCCCCCAAGGGTAGATGGCTCAAAATACTCTTAAGGATTTCAAATTGGGTCTAAAGGTATACGAAGGGTATTAAGACATAAAAAGGAACCTCATGGGTGATTATATACTAATATCAGAATGCTTCTGCAACATCCATTTAACTTCAGGAGAAGTTAGGGAATTTTAATAGTCAAATCGAGGTTCAAAACCCCCAAGGGTAGGGGACAAAGATGGCTTCCCAAATGTTGTAATACCTTCCCAAATTTCAGAACAGAGACAAGGTACTGATAAGGGACTTCAATGATCTCCCCATTGCATCATAAATTAGTTTCTATAGGCTTCTGCAACTCCCATAAATAAGATGTTTGTATACATGTCTTCACATAGGGGGAAATGCTAGTAAACTTCACCACTGGTTATGAAATTCGAGATTTAGGTTCCAAGGACTTGTGCAATGTTAATGAAACTTAATCCAAACATTAATTACACTCCATACATCAACAAAATCATAGATATTGACTAATACAATTTGAAATAATGTCTCTTCAAGCTCCGACAACAAGATATAGGGAAAATGGCACCATTTATGCAATGTTTGGTATTTTTACATAGTTTCACTTGGTATTTTGACCCGAGAGTCATATATTTCAGATGTTAGCATTCAGGTTTGATTTGTGTCATAGGTGTCATAGTATATTGATACAGGAGCATCGGGGCCTAGGCAGACCAGTCAAAGATAGTTGACATGAAGAAGGTCGACCAGAGGGAGTGCCGACGACCTCTGGTGTAGGAAAGCAGATTAGCCGTCGAAGTCAATAAGTCAAGAAAGAGCAGTTGGTATGCGACTGACAGTAAGTTGAAATAGGTCGAGAGTCGACAGGGTGGAAGTAGACAGACGACAAGTAGAGCAGAAGGGGTCGATGGTCGACATTTGTCGAACTACGATTTCGATAGGTTTGGGAATGAGCGAAGCGAGGAGGAAGGGGTGGATTGGCGAAGCCTAAGTGCAGAGTGAAACTGATGGGTATGTCAAAGGTTGATGAAATACCATATGGTCGAGGTAGAGACATGGCCGACTACTGTAGCAGTGTCAGAACGACGCGCAGGAAGTTAAGGAGAGTACTTGGCAATCGTTCGGGGTTGCTAAGGAAGTTATGAGCAGTTATGGAAGGTAGTTGGGATCGTGATAGATGTCAACATAGGAATAGATTGTGTAGCATGGTAGAGGCACCGACAGTTGCATGTTTGCAGAATCATGGAGATCGATGGATAGAGGAAGTGTGTCTCGGGGGTCGGGGTGAACTTAGGAATAACAGCAACAGCAGAGTAGAAGGCCAAGGAGTTTGGATCAGTGGGAGGACGGAAGGTAGAGAATATCAAACCATAGCTCAGAGTTCCGCAGTGAGCCAGGGGAGGATTAAGGTTGACACACTAAGATAACACACAGTTACTTTGGTATTGTAATCGGCTGAGGCCAACAATAGTTAGTTGTTTTACATTTCTTGCAGTTTGCATTGTAACCGTTTCGATAGAAGTAATATAAGACAGCTTCTGGCATCCTGTTTATGTGAACATATGTGTTGTGTGTATTATGTTAAGCAAGAACCTTGTCCCAAGGAAACTTGCGTCACATCTTCATCATTGTTGTCATAGAGGCTAGGGAATCTAGCTCGAGTGTCACAATTCTTCTAAGATGCCTCTTCCTCTTCCATGGGAGTTATTCTTCCACTCTAATTCGACCTTACATGACTCATGCCATGAATAATACCTCTTAAACTACCCCAAGTATGTTACCCTTCATCTTGAACTCGAATTGGTGAGAGAATCATGCCAAGTGTAGTGGGGAATCTTGCCGCAAATGGGTCCCACAACCTCTTAATATGTGTCGTCATGGTCCACTGCACAATGGCCTCTCCAATTCCCAATTAGGATGGAAATATTTCACCCTCGAAATTGGTACTAAGGTAAGTAGAGTAAAAACTCCACAAGCATGGACAAGCTATGCTCTCCAATATGCAAAATGAGAAATGATAAAAAACCACTCTTCATTGGCATATATATTATTGGTGATTGTATTGGAATATTTCATGGTAATGTTATTGGCATGAGATCCATCTAAGATTTTGGAATGTACTGTGAGGTCTATGATGTAAGGGTTTGAAGGTGAAAATAGATGAAGTCTATTGGTGATTATTTATGGGATTTGATTACACTCTTTGGAGGCATCTTTATGGTCTTGGTATACATTTGAAGTATATATTGCAAGAAGTTGCTGGCATTCTTGGAGGACATATTTGAGGCATGTACAAGTTGACATTGTGACATCGATAGTTTTTGTGGCATCATGATAGAGACAATGATTGTGTCATTGTGACGAACATGGATTGTGATAGTGACATCAATAAATGATACAGGGACAATGATACAGGTACAAGGACATAGATACAGGTATAGGTTGATGGAAATCATGATACAATGGCAGTGGAATATTGTTCTTCTTATTCATATCAGGGTGGCAAGATCGAGCAAGAATAAGAGATTGAAGTCTCCTTTGGGTTAGTGCTTGTGATCTCAAGGAGTTGGGGATTCCTTCCAGTTGGTGTTAGTAAAACTATTGAGTTGGACTTTACTGAGGACTAGAGTCCTATTTATAGGTTGGAAATTATGAAAACCAAGGGGTTGTAGCCTCGTTCTAGATGGAGATAGTAAACCAAGGAGTTGGAGCTTCCTTCAGTTTGGAGCCTATAAATTAGGGTTTTGGAGCCTCCTTCCAGTTGGTGCAATTAAATCAGGGAGTCAATTCCTTCGAGAGAGTCTGATAGCTAGACCGAAGATCTCTAGAGCACATGGATGAACATGTAAGTATCTACTTTGCAAATGGGGTTTGACTGTTCTATGGATCAAATTTTGATCTGATTGGATTATAAGAATGAGACTCCATTTAAATGCACAAGGTTTTGATATCTGGAAATCTGTTCTAAATTTTTACATCGCTCTAAAAAGACTACAAAAAACTGCAGCCATGAAGGAGCTAACAAATAATAATGCAATGGAAATGGATATCATCTTGCATGGAATACATGATCACGTGAAAGATAAATTTTGAAGGTGTTCATCAGGTAAAGTCCTCTAGGACAAGGTACAAAATATCTGCACAAAGGGACCCCATTCTTAGCATTATTTTTGTCCCAAGTACCTAAAAAGATCGGGTCAATAGTTCATATTGAGCTTTGGAGTCCAAAGAAGGATTAAAAAGTATATGGGAAGTAAGCTTACCTTAGGGGGCCTACAAACTTATGCCAATAGGCCCAAGTGCTTAAAATATTAAGCAGAGGCGCTAGAGCATCAACTACACAGGACCTTAGCCGATGATGAAGACGCTATGCGGTAGGTGTTGGTTTATCCAACAATACTAAGAGGTGGGGGGGGGGAATCGGTATTGCCTTTTTCAACCTTTTATATAAAATTAGTATTAAGCACAAGTTAAATAATAATTCCCAACGTGAATAAGACAATTAAAAATTTGAACACACCGATTTATGGTGGAAACCTCAAAGGTAAAACCAATAAATCTTTTCTATTAATGAGGTAATCGTATACAAAATTGTTTTACAAGCACCAACTTGATGGATAACTTAATCTCACGGATTCTTCTGCCACTACAGAAATGATGTTCCTACATCCCTGGTTTTATACTTGCTCAATAGACAAGGATGCCCCACCACCCTAATTATCTAGCCACGACTGGAAGGAGGCAACAATTCCCTTAGAATCCCTGAACTTGCCCCAAGAACCACCCAACAACCCTCTAATTTATAATAGTTTTAACTTTGTTTTTTTAGATCTTTAGTCACAGCTCGAACTTTTGTGATGCTTCATCTATCTCACTGGCCTCTTTCTTCCTTCTGATATGCAATTACCAAAACTTCAGAGACACCTATGGTCCTCTTCATACATTTGACTTGTATGGTTATATATCTTTAAATTTCAAAGAACTTTATTATTTGAGAACTTTATTAAGGAAAATCGTGCCTCTTCATAAAAAAATATTGGATCCTTATAATGGCATCGATTCATCATTGATCTTCATAGTCTTTCAATCTTGTTTTAATTAGTAAGGAATTACTATTTTGTAGAGTTAACCAATTTTGGCAATTCTCCAAAGTTGGCAATTTGGTCAAATTGTTCTCCAAATATACCATTGCCAAATGCCTCTTCAACAGAGTGGACGTCAAACCGACGATCAACTAAGATTTACAATTATTTCACGTCCGATCCTTTTAATTAACCCTCCAACATCTCTCAACAGTTGAATGATTCAAAACCGTTGGATCTTTGTCAATCCAAATTGACGATGGAATTCAACATGTGCTTAACTAGATTTCATAAATAATTTGCATCATATCCTGTGCTTTAAACATTGCACAACTTAACCCAGTGTAACTATCCTGTACCGTTGGATCGCCGCAATCCTGTACCATTGGATCCCCCATCCAAGATTGACGGTGGACTTGAAAAGTTTATGAGCCCAATTATGAACCCTAGCCATCAATATGTCCCATCAGTTAAATCAAAAGGTAAGGCCTTCCAGTTCTCGGGTAACGTCTTTGACTCTTAATGTCCTATAACGCGCTGTAACACTCTTTTAATTACTTTTATCTTTAATTCCAACGGCTCTGCAGATTTCCTCCGATCCGTGTTCTGGTTTTTTTGATCATTTTCGCTCGTTTAAATCATGGGGACTTCACTCAATGACTGCCTACCATAGCACGTTCATTCGTGGCATATGAAAAATTACCCCTAATTTCAAAAATATTGGAAAAACCCTCCCAAAATCATTTTTTTTAACCCCCACCCAATATGCCTTCCCAATTAAAAAAAAACCCTAATCCCCCTATAATATTGTATGTATCCATTTTTTCATTTACATTTTTTATACCCCTTTATATATCTGCCTAGTATATTGCCATGATATTGTGGGCTTGACTAAACCTCCCAAGGCCTGTAATAGGCATGAGTGGTTGGGTATTCAAGCCCCGAAGGCCTATTGAGGGCCTATAACAGGCCCTGGAGGCTTAGAGCCTCCCAAGGCACCTTGGGGGCTTGGACACCTTCAAGGACGCGTTTATAAACCTGCAAATAAAAAGTTTAAAACACTTGTAAGAGTCATCACATTATAATAATCATCATTGTCTAGAAACCAAAACTGAATAGACTTTACCTTTTGGCAATACCTTTTCAAGTGGTCTTTAAGTTTTGTTTGCTGCTCTTCCTTAGGGAGATCACAGAAAAAGCATGGCAGTTGGCCTTCCAGAGTAGGAATTTGCTCAGATTCAATTTGGTTTTTCAAGTGATAGTATTCATTGTCATCATAGCATGGTGTTACTCTTATATTGAAAAACATTATCCACTAGAGACATGCCATATGAACATGAAAGAAGAATTACTTGTACACCCCCTTTTTAAAGATGATATAGAAGGTACCCCTACTATACAGAAAATTAACTCCAACCTCATACACTTGGACTTAACATGTCTTTATATGTTGCAGAAATAGGAAATTGCCTGCTAACCTTCTAGTAGCCATGTAAGATTCTCCTCGCCAAACCCACTCAAGTTTTCGAAGGCATGTTTTACCAGGACAATTAAAATCACATGCTGCACAGACATCATCTGTGACTATCGAAGGGGGCTGGAAACAAACAAAATATGTGCAAATTTAGCATCAAACTATCAAAACCTTATCCATTGTTGAGATGACTATTTAAAGAAAGCGTCAACCCTTACAAAGCAAAGGGAAAGTATAACTTTGAGAGCAGAAAGAACTTGAGGGAAAATAGAAGTTTTCAGAAGAATAATTAATACCAAAACATAAACTGTTCTTGAAGAACTTTTAACACTCATAAATTACTATCCCATATTTACATTTTTCTATTCATCAATCCTACACGTTTAAAATGCATTTGATTCCAATGTCTTCTTTCTACATAAGCAATTGGCTGATTGATTATGGAGTTACTACCATAGCTCAGTCATATATTTGTAACAAAGAGCATCATAATACACAATAAATTCCATAATAAAGAGGGAATAGATGATCAAGATTGCAAATATATTATTTTATTTTTCTAAGAACTTGTGATACAACTACAGTCATACAGAAATATTATTGCCATCAAAACTAGACACATGGATCAAATTCACGAGTGGTTGGACTCAATATGACTTGCACAAAGTTGAAAATTATCTTATGCATATCTCTATTTAAACATTCTATTATATAATGTTGGAAGAAAAATCATTTTACAAAATAAGATAACCAACTCTGTAACTATGGTCCAAAATCTCTTTATGACTATATTTTGTCATGACAATGATTTCTATTAAATTCATATTCGATTATAGACTTTGATTTTAGATAAATGATGTTTCATGTTTGATAAAAAAAAATCGAGGATAAACAAGTGAATTGTTGTTTCACATAGCTTCCGATTCAATATCCAAACCAAATCACACATGTGATTCAGCCACACCATATCAACAGGTTTCGAAAATTTGGTCATATTTACTTCATGAATGATTGAGATGACAACCCTTCAATAATAACAGTCCAAAGAAAGACCATAAGGATAAAAAAACATCAATACTTGAAGACGATTGGTAAGAATAATGTTAGGATACATAGCTGCAACATCTAAATGATATATAGGAAGACACTCCTCATGGTTCGGAACATCCTGCAAAGACTCCAACTGTAAAAAATAAACTACAAATTAAAACAAAGATAAACATGAAAAAATATGATCACTTACACTGATTAGTTATCTAAGACAATGACCTAAGATTTTCAAGTGTGTCGAGGCAAACTTTTGTTTTCTAGATATTCCAATATTATGATTTGGCTTGGCTAGCTAAGTTTAATGCAGTTCTATAGTAAATCACCCCCATGACAAGCTTGCCACATCTACAAGCAATTTCATAGAAAATAAGATCCATATTTTGTAGCGTTGATAACAAATGAGATGTGTAAGATGCACCAAATAAATATGCCTTCACATCAATTTAAATCATAAGACTTGCATGCAAATCCAGAACTACCCATACACTTGGTTAGACTAAGTTCTAAGCAAAATCTAACCATTTAAATCATGGAGCAACTTTCATTCAAGGATTCAGAGAATAGATTTTCAGAAGTAGCAAGCTCCCTTGTAAGTTAAAGACAATTGAAATACATGCATCTTGAGAGAACATACCTGTTTCTTTATATCATTTTTAACTTCGTCATAGTTAGTTACAGAATCCAAAACCATCTTCCCCTCCACTTCCTCCACTTGTATAGCATACTGAAGATCTCAATCTAAATTGTCAATTAAAAGCTGCATAAAGAAAATAGGCACAATAAAACAATGTGATCACCAACCACAAAACTATGAAGAAAAAGAAAGCCTGAAAAGAGAACTCTTAAGGTTGGCCTAGAAATTCAAGTACAAAATGTCCAAAAAAAATAAAAATATTACATGAAAGTTTCACTAACATCCACAATAAGAATGACCTCAGAGTGCATGAAACAAATTCCTTTCAAAAAATATTTGCAAGGGTATGCATACATCACTCACCCCTCAAAATCACAAAGCCAACACCAAAAGCAAGGTATTCAACTTATGAATTCCCTGGTAAAAATTCCAACAATATAATGAACCTAACTCTATAACAAGATAGAGTGTTGAAACTTGAAAGGCTAATTCTGTCTGACCAAAATCAAATAAGGTTCTCAATATGTATGATGCCCCAAAACGATGGTTCAATTTAAACATTAGCTGGGCAACAAAAGGAAACCAAAGCAAGTTAATAGAGCTACAACTATTAAAAATCACAATAGAAGCATAGTCCTTATATATGCCATCAATGTCGGTTATGCAACCAATTATGATGTGAGCTAATTGCATTGATCCAATAACTAGGACCCAAAAATAGCTTAAAATTTGGTAAACTATAATTGAGGACCTTGTTTTAGCTCTATGTCTGATAACTTGATAAGTGCACTAATAAGAATGGAAGGCTCCAAGGTCTTATGAAATAAGGGAAGGAGTTAGTCACCAATTCATCAAACCAAATCAGTCTATGTTAGAAGAAATTAAATCTATTTGGAAGTACAACCTAAGTGGACCTAAAGGTTAAGAACATGGACTTTCTCTTTGGAGTTTGCATGTTCAATACTAGAGGGGTGGTAGGGTAGGTACATGTGAGCATGCTGTTTTTTTGCAGATATCAATGTAGAACTGGCAAGGTACCAGCACTCTCACTCTCACTTTTGGGCTAGAGTGTGGGATAAATTGTATTTCCTTGGCATACTTCAATGCCCAAATAAATTCGCTGAAAAATTAAATCCATTTGGAAACAAACCAGAGAGGAGTTAAGCTAGGGCCTTTGAACATGCAAATTAAGTCATACAAAGATAAACAAAGGAACAAGAGTTGCTCAAAATTTTGAAATTTAATCTTGCCTCAAGAGAGATTTCACTGGATTTGTCATGTAATTTTTCTATTAGTGGACTAATGGTGTTTAAGTGTCCAAACCTGACGTGTACCTTGTTGGAAATATGGTAGTGCAGAGTGTGCAGGTTGTCATTGATGACAACATGATGATGACAGAGAAGCAAGCAAAGTGATGGCAGAGCAACAAGCAGTAGTGATGAAGATGATGAGGACGATGATGATTTGGGATTTGAATCAAAGAAGCCTACCTTACAGGTATGTATGGTGGCTCACCAAGGTTGCATAAATCGTATACGCTCAATGCAACAACAGCCATCTATTGTTGCAATATGGGATTTTAATACACATTTGAGCTCTTTAACAACATCTGATCCAAGGGTAAGCACAACATTGAGTGTTGTTATTCATCAGGCTCTGCTACATATTTTTGGTGGACACAAAGATGAGGGTTATGCATTAGATTGGAGTCCTGTGACACCTGGAAGGCTTCTTCTGGTGATTGCAAGGGATGCATACATCTTTGGGAACCTACATCTGATGGAAAATGGACTGTAGACAAAAGTCCTTTCAAGGGCCACACAGACAGTGTCGAGGATCTGTAGTGGAGCCCAACAGAAGCTAATGTCTTTGCTTCCCGTTCTGTTGATAGAAAGATAGCTATATGGGATGCCCGAATTCGGGAACAACCACCACTCTCAATAAAGGCACATGATGCAGATGTCAATGTTATATCATGGAACCACCTGGCAAGCTGCATGATATCCTTTGGAAGTGATGACAGAAGCTTCTCCATTTGGGATCTTAGATCATTCAAGGAAGATAATGCAGCAAATAATGCAATTGGAATTGTCAAGCTGTCAAATATCAGTGGTAAAAAGCGCAAGTTGCTGCTTGATGGCACAGACGATGATGTAGATGAGAGTGATAGCAGTAGTGATGAAGATGGTAAGAACTCTGTTCTTAAGGATGAAGATGTTGAACAAAGTGAAACAAATTACATCCCGAGTGGCTCAGTCAGATGAGACCATAAGGTGCCCGCAGAAGGTAAATATCGAATGAGAAAAACTCTCAGGATCTTGGTGAAGACCGTGTTCTGTGAGAGATGGAGCTCACAAATGAAGCGTGGAGGAAGCTCGAAATCCTGTAGGAGTAAATAAGAATCCATGAACTGCCAAATATTGCAGCCAGAAGAACTGGAAGCTCTTGATGATGTTGCACTAGCTGCTAAGCATGAGGAAGCCAGAGAGGAAGAGAAAATGGGAAACCAACGACAGGGCTTCAGTGACATGGAGGCGGAGACTCATCAGCCATCGGATCAAAGAAATAGAGTAGCAATCAAACCTTACAATATTGTGCCACATCAATCCTAAATGTCATTGAAATTTCAATCTTAGCATGCAAAAATGACTCCACGATGGACCAAATTGTTATCTTTTTATAGATCACACAAAACATAGGGGAAATTCAACATGGCCCTTGCACACTAAACTCATAATCCTCACCAATGGGAAAAACAATAGGAGAAACAACCAGGGAGTGAACATGTCTTTCTAGAATGAACAAGTAGATGATTCTAGTCAATATTACATGCTTTCTAGAGTGAACAAGTAGATGATTGTAGTCAAAATGACATGGCATTTCCGTTAATCCAATCAAGCTTTGTAAGGATCTTAGAAGAGTTAGATGTTTCACTAATACTAAACCACCGCAAAAAAAATTCAAATAATCTTCAAAATGAATTTTACAGCACCTGACATGCTAAGGGACCAAGACAAAATTTTGTGGGCAGATCTGAACGAAAGATGCCACTTTCAAGACATTCCACATGGCCTCCAATATATGTCTCACTCTCAAGAAGGTGCCCCTTGGAAAACCTTTCTGGTTCAGCTTGATGCTTGTTAGGACAAATGATATTTCCCTTGAATGCCTACAAAAAATAATTCACAAGTCAAAATCTAAGATGACAATGGTAAAATTACATCTCATGATATCTAAGAGATATATGGTCATTAGTTAATTTCAATTAAGTAAATTATTTTAGAGAATTTGTTTAACAAGAGAGTCATTAACAAGATGAACTCTATTCTCCAATAATGGAAAAGTTAAACCCAACACTATGATAGTTAAGGGAAGCATTCATCATAACATTTTGAAAAAATGGTTGGATAAAATAGCTATAACAACTATGCTTGTTTTCCTTTCCAAAAAATACAAGCCAGCTACAATATTCCAAATGGAACAACTTATTTTGTTTCAGAGGGAAAAGGTCACTAGCAGGGATGATGGCCTAGAGAACATAAGCCAATTGATTATTGGAAAATAAACAATGTTAAAATATTTCCTAGAAACTAGAGCATTTACTCTTCAAACTACAAACTCTGTCTTTTATATTTTCTATGTTGTTTGCAAACATAAACCAGTTACATGGTTATCAAGAATAATTTATAAAAAATAAATTGTCCAAAAAGAACAAATCACCTGAACCATAAGCAACATTTCCCATAGAGTTCCACTTCCTTTGCGCAAAACTTCATCAAGAGGCATAGGAAATATCAGTATCAGTTCTCTGGAGCGAACACCATTGCAAACCAAGGGACATAAAGGGGAAATAGGCACATGTATGGAGGGAGCTTAAACACATATCTTAGGGTGTCAAGGAGAAGATGATAGAAAGGATATAAGTGCCAATCCATCTCACACCAATGTCAATCCTTTTGCCACATGGCTGTGGCCCAGCTAGTACATATCTTGCCATCAAAACCCTGCACGGTAATGTAGGTATATTCTTCATTATCTACAAGGTAGATATTTTTATATCCCTCTCATTCTATAAGAATCCAGAATGACTAAGGGCATGTGGTAGCAACCTGTTCTGCTATGGAAGAAACATGTTAAGCTACTTGGCCCACATGTTCCATAACTGGATCAGGCAATGACTCAGAGACCTGATTTATCACCTTCTTCCCTATTGGGACAACCTGCTCACGTTTTACAAAAGGATGGTGTAATAATTCAGGTACTTTGTAAATAACAATAACAAAATAGTCCTAATTGAGACCATTTGTACAGAAAGTGAAAACCACACCATTTAAGTCTACATGTGGATTCTGGCAATAAAATTCACAAACATTTCAGCAATTTAAGCATGTTGGAATATTTAGTATCAAGCAATTCAATTCCTAAAGAGTTCAAAAGACTGTTTCTCTTTATGTAAAATATGGTATTCCATAATGTATGTGTAGAAACCAAATCAGTTAAAAAATTCTTACCCTTGCTTTGCTTCAATGTCTTTGCTGAAGTTAATGTTGGGCTCACTATCCAGCACTAAGGCTGGAACCTGAAGTTCACATGTTTGCATCAGAAGCAGTCAGTTAGAATCATAAAGTATATAGCAGCGTTAGAACCCAAACTGGTTATGAATATTACATAGATCAGTATTTGTCTTACCTTTTGAATAGTGGCATGTACATGTTCTCCTTCCAAGAGACCTATCAATATCAAGAGGTAATTGGCTCACAGACAACAACCCATGATTTCCACATTGAGCAGGGAAGAGCCAGTTCTCATGCTTTTCATATGCCATGTACATATCTCCATGTACATGTCTCCAAAGTACTTGATGTTGAATTTTAAGGGTTAGAGGAGTTTTTAATTAAAGTAGTAAACTTTAATGCATGAACATATAAAATCAGATTCAGAACAGTATCGCTCTAATAAAATTTGAATTGTAATAAACAAACATAATTTTCATCTCTTTCAACTTAACGCTCCATTATTCACTGCGTTACAGTTGGTCCTCAAGAATCATCGAATGCCATGTACAGTAACAACATGATAAAATAATGTACAATAGATATCAACAATAAATTATCATAACCAATATTTGAATCAACCATATACTCAGATTTTTCAGATTTGATCTTGTCACCGAAGGGACAAGTCAATCTAGCCAAACAGTTTGCATACCTTGAGAGAGATCCAGAGGTGATCCAGAGAGGGTTAAAGCAGAAGCATACTGACCACATACTGACCTAGACTTCTTAGTCAACAAGCACATTCATACCCAGTACAGTCATGCAGACAAAGGACACACAGTCATGCTGGGTAAGGATGCAGTTACATACTGCAGAGACACACAGGCATACTTTGCACAGTCATGCTTGAAAAAACACAGTCCACCCATAAAGTGAAACTCACTGTCACACTGGGGAAGACCCCACAGTCCACACAAGAAAAAAGGCTCATGGTCACCTCATGGTCACGCTAGGGAAGGACCCACAGTCCACCCGAGAAAACAAATAGGGTATCAAAAAATTAATAAACATAACCTATGGACCAAGTAAGATACACGTAAGATAAAGGATCATGAGTCAACCAAGGGGGCCACAAAAAAATAAACCACAAACCCACAAGGTCAAGGTGAAGTATATAAGGTGGACAAGCAACTCCTTTGGTGCTCCTTTGTAGGACCAACCAGACCAATAATCTTTTCTCTCTCTCAAGGTACACTGTTTTATATATTTTTGTCATCACTATATAAGATTCAGAACAGTACTGCTCTAATAAAATTTGAACTGTAATAAACAAACATAACTTTCATCTCTTTCAACTTAACGCTCCATTATTCACTGCGTTAAAGTTGGTCCTCGAGAATCATCAAATTCCATGTACAGTAATAACATGATAAAATAATGTATAGATATCAACAGTAAATTATCATAACCAATATTTGAATCAACCATATACTCAGATTTTTCAATATCGTTTTAACTAGACAATAAATAACATCAGCTGAAAATCATACAAAGACAATAAATATACTTATCTTTTCTCACTCTTGTCTAGATACAACTGCAAAGCATACAAAGACAATAAATAACATCAGTAGTAAATCTGACTTGTGTCTAACTCAAAGTACAAAGAAAACAAATAATATAACCCACTGGGAGAGTTGAAACGTGGTTGAAACCTTCCTTATACTCAACAATATTTTTTATATCATATCTTGTCTATTAAGAGACAAGTCACTACAGGAACAAAGGACATACCTGAGAGGGAATAAATTCAGTTACCTAGTCGACAAGCAAGGGATCCCTAATTACTGGAGCAGCAGAGCAAGGGATCCCCGTGGTTTAAGGTGGGTTCAAGGTGGGTTTAAGCAGGTTTAATTGGACTAAGATCTCTATTGCACTGTATGAGTGTTTGGGTCTTCTTAAAGTGAACCGTAAGGAAACCCCAATTACTGGAGCAGCAGACCCAGAAACAACAATCCAAAAAAATCAGGTAATGATGAAATTTCACACACAAAACGTGCACAAACCAGATCTCCGTTTGTAGTCCATACAAAGCACATGGCTTTATTACAACTTAGCACACTCAAACAATGCAACATAGATATTAGACCACTCAACAGAGGCAACAAGAGACTGCGCTGTGGGTCAACATAAGATCAAGAGTCAACAAGAGGGGACAAGAAGATGAAGGTGTAAAACTCGTGGTCAAACTGTTATATTCTCTCTCAAGGTATCACCAAGGTATATAGTCCATAACTTATAAGTGTTCCAAACCACAATAGTACATTTTATCATCACCGTATAAGGAAGGTCCATACCACATCCATACCCACTCCATACCACAACAAGTGCACAACAGTGTGTTCTATAACAAGATATTTCCACACCCTAGCCATCTTTCGAAATAACAAAACTCAAAATTTCCTAATGAGTTAATATGCACTCCACACAAACATGATGAAATTAAAGAACACTTCCACTGGAAAATTTTAAGATCTGAAACCAGAAACATCGAATGGACTATCAAGATTTAAACTTGAAAATTTCTCTGATTTCTCAACTTTTTTGTCAACTGTTGAAAGGCATGCTAAATAACGTGTAAATAACGAGCACATCAAAATTAAGTGTGAATTAAGTCTAGTTTGAGCAAAAATATCTTATCCAAGAGCATATATTTTGAAAAGGATCGTGCATGACTCTTCAACAATGGAAATAAGAAACCAAAGAACACAGTAAAAAGATAATTTGAACCCTATAGGGCAGCAATGCACTCAATTTCAATCTTTGCATTTAAAGGTAATGCTGCAACTTGATAAGTCGACCGAGCTGGTGCAGGTGATGAAAAATCTGTATGAAGAAAAGATGAACTAGGTCAGCTTTGTATAAAATCGCCTCCACATACATAAAAGCACTCATAATTGTTTCATCAATCAATTGAAACAGGGTAATATTTGCGTACAAGGAAAAACTCGATGAGATAGCTTGGACATTTAGAAACTGAGAATTCATATTTCAATACTAGGATAGACCAATTATGTAACAGATATAATATGTAACTTGGAAAGCAATAACAAACACTTTCCTTGAGAGGCTTGCAAAAGTTTTGAAATTACCTTTGCTATAGTTCTTGCTAGATTGAGATTTTAAGTCTCTTGAGTTATCCCAACCATTCGGCACCTGAACCATTCACCGCACCTGAAGATAAGAGAAATTAAAATGAGTATAAAATAAGTATGAAATTGATACAAACAAATCATTGATAATACAAAAATAATACTTTATAAATAAGTTATAAAATAGTAGTAGAAAAGATAAGAGAAATTAGAATGTTTTGAAAAATTCACCATATTAATTTTTTTGATGAAATCCATAAAAATTATGTGGTCACTTTCTTCTAACTTATATGTGTCATTCTTGATATTGTATGATAGGTTTGCCGTTGCTATAACAGATTCAAGTTGTATGAATAGATGATCTGTTGAATCATACTTGTACATGCGTTTCCCCTTTATTTTATTGTACCAACAACATTGAAGGTCAACACCTTCAGGCCTATCCAAAAGATCGATGTCATTATGGTAATCAAACACCCTATTACCATCCTTCTTTCTTATTCTTTGCACTCTTCCAATGTACCAAGTCCCACAATAAACGCTGTGCTTTGTAATTTGAGATACACCTTTTCTTGTAGTACGTTCAGCTACGGCTATAGACTCGCTCTCAAACAACAATGCACAATCTGATCCAATTCCAAAACCAATTGCAACACCCTTTTTGGGGGCCCTCTCATCTCACCTGAAGTATACTCCATTCCTCAGTTTATTCATTCTATCTTTCGATAATGTCGGATTTCCATTCAATTGACTAACCAAACAAGATTTGTACATGTCCTTTCCATCGAGCTCCACAACTGCTTTGGTAGTTATGTTTACATTCTCATCAACAGAATCTAAAATTCCATCCAACTCGTGCCTCCACTCACTTTCCATCGTTTGCAATTCATTATCATTGAGTAGCATAAAAGACGAATATTGGAATATGGATGTGGAATGATCCGGGGAGAATTATCAACTACTTCATCCACAACTTCGAATGTTAAATAATTGTGATCCTCTATCCATGGTTTAAACCACCAAGAATCTTCCGTGTGTCTTTTTGGTTGCATGCCAAGACCTACTAAAATTCCCTGTGCATCCTCCAATCCTATCTAATGAGAGCTTCTATAATTTTATCATCTGTGGATATTGAATCATATTGTGACAAGACGTCACCTTCCTCTACTGTCTGTTGATGCAATTTATTCCAGATACTCATTTGTTTCTTATGAGATTTATTGAAACGAAGCCCTTGGGGATTCGATTCTTCTTCAACAACTCTATTAAGGGTTCCAATAGCATGAAGTAAGTCAGTGAAATCATATGCCCTCTCTACTCTGACCATGCCACCGGCTTTGCTAAAGAAGTTCTCACATACATCTGACCCAGTCAGGTGCAATGCACACGGCAAGTTAGGGTATTGATCACGAAATAATCTCATCAACAAAACCACAAAGTGGCAAGAAATTTTCACATCTTGATATGCCTCTCTACTGATGAAATTAATGTTGACATTAGTATTTGCTTGTTCTTTGACCCAGCATAACCATAACGTGAAGAAATGATGGACTCTTGAAGAATTTCGCACCCTTTCCCAAAGAGTCAAACTAGGAGACAAAAAAATATCGATATAGTCAGCAACGATTGCTAGATAGGTTTCTGTACTCGATGTCCTCTCTGTCCTACCACCTGTACTTCTCATTTCCTTCAAGCACCTCTGGACATGCCTTGAAGTAATGCGTTGTGCTGAACCCCAGTTTTGGCGATCAATCCTCTCTATATCCTCAATTTTAAGCCTGTGGTCATCCACTTTAAAATTGTTATAAACCATTCTTACATGGTTAAAACTAATCAACTCTTCTCCAACAATCAAATCTCGTCGACCACTAAACAAAGGATTCACTAGCTTTTTTCCACTGTGGATGTAATCCTGGTCATGAAGTCCTGTTACTTTAAAGCCATCATACAACCCAGTTAGCCCCCACCCTTCCTAGGGAATTTGATATCTCATGCCTGTCGTTGAGTAATAATCCTTCAACATAAGCATTCTTCTCCTACTATCCCCATCTGAGGAATGACCAATAATAGGTCCTAAAAAATGTTCCACATGTTTCTTCCATAGGTCTTCTACTTTTTCCCATTGTCGATGGACAAAATTTGCATCAAACCTGTTGTACGTTGGATGAACAACCACAACCAAATGAGGAAGCTTCTCATGTAAAGGGTTTGCAATAATAACACGTGCATAATGGCCAATCACACAATTCTTGAAGGCATCTATAATAATCTCATAGCCTGTGGCGCCCTAAGCAACTGTCACCAGGAAATGTGATTGACACTTCTTCTTTCTTACCACAAAAACCCACCAATGTATCGTTTTTGGCTACCCACCTGACATATTTTTTCACAACAGTTTCATCTTCAGCAATGCATACCGAAATTGGGCCCTCTATACCATGTTTGGCTTTATAAGAAGCATACACTTTTCCGATTGCCTCAAAAATGTACTCATGCTCCCCTGGGATATATGTCAATGATTTTCTAACTTGCCTTAAAGTCGTAGATATCGAAGGGCCATCCAGATTCAAGCTAATAAAGCTATGTAATCTAGGACCTCCCCATAACTTAATCATCTCATAAATGGATTTAGTGGATGCACTATATCTTCTCCCTGACTTTGAACGAACTAGGTTGTGAAATATATCTTGAACAAATCCCCAAACTGCATCTTTACTTTGTAATTTTCCTTGCTTATGAGCCTCACACACATCCTTGCAAAACCTGAACACATCGTTCCTTCCAACAGATTCAAACAACTTTTCCCTTAGAGACCTTGTTCTAATAGACAGTGTAGCAACCTTTGTCCTCTCCCACCAAAGATATCACATTGTTAATCTATGTGTAGCATTTGCATCTCTTGTAACAATTTTGAGTTCAGAATGAGTCAAATGGTCCAACCTTCTCCCTTTCCCTGTATCTCTCCCATGTCTTTTGATGTTGCTCCTTGATTCGCGATATAAACGCATCCGAAAGTCATCACAACTAGGTATCAACTTACAAATATTGCATGTCAATGAATCAAAAGGGATTCCTGTTTCAGAAACCCTCTTGCAATGGATATGTTTGTATGTACCGTTAATACGACATTCAACACCATAATAACATAGTGTTCTCTTGGTATGTTTATCTATGGCCCACAATTTTCCACCATGTTGGTCATCCATTAGAACCTTTGTGTCCAATCTCTCTCCTCTTCTATCAAGATAGGGATCCCAATACCCCCAACATAGTAATATCGGGGGAGTAAATTGTCCTAGAATAAGATGAAAAAACAAATTAGAAAATGATCTACGAACTGCTACTAACAAGTAATAACAAATAAAGTAATGTGAAAATTCAAATTCAAATTAAATTAAAACTTGGGTAATTAACACACCTGAAGTAGAAGCATGTGAACTTGTAGAAACCCCATGTGATGGTGATGGTGATGGTGATGGGACCAAGAACTTAGTCAAACTTTGTTGGGACTTAACATTGGTAGGCTTCTTCGGTCTCCCAACTATTCCACTCCTCAACACAACTATATCATGCAAAGCCTCATTTGTAGTAGCAGTGTGATTCCTTGATTTCATGTGATCATTTAGAGAACTGACAATATGACCACTTGCCAGCACCAAAGAGAACCATCTATTGCATCGTGTACATTCCACTCTTACTTTTTTCTTGTCCTCATAGTTTGAAAGTGTTGCTTCCACCACCGTGAACAAATTAGCCTCTTGCGTTTGGTTGAAATCATCTAGAAGTTTGATTGCTTGATCAATCTCAAGTCGATCTCTAACCACGGTTGTCTGCTCTGCTCTGTTACATGAAGGAATTTCATCACTTCCCAACATTGAAATTTGACGTTGATGGGATCCTGTTTTCATATGATTGTTTTTGAATTTACAAACCGTTCGCGCTGCCAAGGATACTTCCCCCGTTCCATAATCAATGCCACAAATTTCACAATGGATCTTTATACTAGGTTTTCCATTTTCTGAATATATCTTCACTGTTAGCTTCTCCTTGAAAAACTCTTCCATTAAACTATTCACTTTCTGTTCCCAAGATGCCAATACTTTAGGATCAACCACTACAACTTTTTCCACTGCCTCGAACACATGATGATCCACTTCAACTTGTTCCACTGACTCGGACACAGGATCAACTCTTGGTTGTTTATGCATAGGTTCGTCCACATTCCCTTCAATGTTTTTCAGATATTGGTGTTCCTTCCATTACATGTGATTGCAATGATTCAAAAACCATCGTGTCTACTTTCCTCTTAATGCCTATATTTGTTGTTGTAGGTTTCCTTCTTTGCTCTTTCTTTGTATTTAAAGGATGCACAATTGGGCCAATAAATTCAAAAGGATATTCGATGATTTCATCCTCCACAATTTCACAATGGATATCAGCATATATACAACCTTTTCGACACTGAATTGTTCCAAGGACACAATTCTCTTCACCAATAAAAATTGCAAAGTTCTCAACATCACCAGGATCCATCTGCATATTCAAATTTACACATGCATATTAGTTCATTAATGAAACAAAGAGCTAGGAAGCAGGGTATGCACTTTCAATTCAAATCTCTAAAAAGGTGCAATTGATCATCTTTGACAACTTTCAATATTACTTGACAAAGCGTGCAAACTGAAAGAAGAATTTACCATGAGCATAAGCAACTGCTGGAACTAGAAGCATGTGTCTCAACTGGCTCAAAGAGGAAGATCTATAATGGAAAGCATGAGGAAGAGCCAGCCCCAAAGAAATCAAAGGGGGATGACTTGGAATCTCATAAGGTGGAAAAAATTGACCTAGAAGCCTCAGGTCAACCAAATAGCCCCAACAAAACCACACGACCTATCTTCTCCACTCCTTCATCTTCCAAATTCCTAAAGATGAAAACTTTGGCTATCCTAGGGGTTACTCTTGAAATTTAAACTGATGGGACTCTTCAAAGTGTAGAATCAAGCATATCATGGGTAGACATGGTCCAACCCCTCAACATCGTGGACCCAAATGATGTAGCTAGGAAGCAGAACAAAAGAGAAGGGCCACATGTTGTTGCTTTGACTGGAGTTGACTTGGTAGACTTCCTAGAACAACCCAAAGTGTCCATAAATCACGTTAATTGTTGTATCTAATTGTTTTATATGCTCAGAATATTCTAGACTTCAACAAACAATACTCTTTATTGCAACCAGGGAATTTTGACCCTCTTTGCCACATTTAAGGATACCCATACCAAAATGGCAGTAACACTACTCAACATTGACCAGAATTGGTTCTTATGTCGGTCCATGTTTTGAGACTATCAAACATGCTCTATTAGGACTGATTGAGGCTGGTAAATGTCCAAAAATTCTTAGAACAAGTTCATATTCAACCCAGACTTAATTTTTACGTCTATTTACACATTCATGAAAAGTTCATAGAATTTCTCAAAGTCTGCCTGAAATCTTGTTGGAATCTATAGACCCTTCAAAGTTGCATCCAAAATTGATTTTTGAGGCTTCTCCTTGCTAGTTTCACCTAATATACTTGCTCAGAATTGAGTTTTAGGGATATTACTACTGATTGAAGATCTAAATGTGGCTTCCATATACTAAGATCAACCTAGAATGCACCCATGATACCCATGCAAAAATGGCAGTAACACTACTCAACATTGACCAGAATTGGTTCTTATGTCGGTCCATGTTTTGAGACTATCAAACATTCTCTATTAGGACTGATTGAGGCTGGTAAATGTCCAAAAATTCTTAGAACAAGTTCATATTCAACCCAGATTTTTACGTCTATTTACACATTCATGAAAAGTTCCTAGAATTTCTCAAAGTCCGCCTGAAATCTTTTTGGAATCTATAGACCCTTCAAAGTTGCATCCAAAATTGATTTTTGAGGCTTCTCCTTGCTAGTTTCACCTAATATACTTGCTCAGAATTGAGTTTTAGGGATATTAATACTGATTGAAGATCTGAATGTGGCTTCCATATGTTAAGATCAACCTAGAATGCACCCATGATACCCATGCCAAAATGGTAGTAACACTACTGAACATTGACCAGAATTGGTTCTTATGTCGGTCCATGTTTTGAGACTATCAAACATGCTCTATTAGAACTGATTGAGGATGGTAAATGTCCAAAAATTCTTAGAACAAGTTCATATTCAACCCAGATTTAATTTTTACGTCTATTTACACATTCATGAAAAGTTCCTAGAATATCTCAAAGTCTGCCTGAAATCTTGTTGGAATCTATAGACCCTTCAAAGTTGCATCCAAAATTGATTTTTGAGGCTTCTCCTTGCTAGTTTCACATAATATACTTGCTCAGAATTGAGTTTTAGGGATATTACTATTGATTGAAGATCTGAATGTGGCTTCCATATGTTAAGATCAACCTAGAATGCACCCATGATACCTCAAACAATTGTGTTGGTCCATAAACTTGCCAAGAATGATCATATATCTAGTAACCATGATGTTTATTGTTGGTGGATGGTGTAATAGTGCCCAAGTCTACTTTTAATGTTGATTTCATGATGGTTGACCTCCAATAATTGCTTGCACTCAACCCAGGTTTGATATTTTTCCTTTTAACTATTGTTTTGGGCCAGAGGAGTGTCCAGAAATGTTCCCAAAGATGCCTGGGACAATAAAATGTCTTCATATTGTTGGTTATGACTAATAACAAGGTAGTCGGGATTTAGAAGGTGGGAAAAGAGCCTAGAATTACTCCAACATTCAGATAACTACTTGAACAATGCCTAGACTCGCTAAACCAGCTTGCTTCCTACTGATATTTTTCCACAACCAGCCCAGGTTACCAAAAGTGTGCCCATATTTTCTTAAAGGAGAGATTGGAGATTGTTCCTTCTACTAGAATCCATACTACTGTCTTCAAATCAACAAATTAAACTCTAATAGAAACCTTGATCTACATTATCTAACCTTCAATCCCAGATCCATGTGATACAAAATTGATAGTAAAAAATGTCCTCTCTCCTAACAACATACATGCTTGATTGAGAAGATGTGGTATTTGATCGGTATGTCTTCTCCTCTTTTGTTGAAATATGGAATTGATCGGTAATGAAAAAATGGAATCTATAAGAAAGGAAATATGGAACGAATCTCAAGGATTGTATATTAATTATTCAGAGAGAAGTGGTTTAACCGCTCATCTTTAGGACCCTCGAAAATTGGTCAAATTGAATTCAGATAAAGATGCTTCCTCTATATTTGGACCATAAATCTGCTATACTGCTATCATGAATCCCTTCATGACCTCTCTGTCACTAGACTTTGGCCTCTTCTTTATTTGCTCAACATACCATTTTGGAATCAAGACATAAAATGCCATATGAAAAATTGTGTGTTAGTCTGTTCCATCACCCACATATAAATTATTCTCACTGTGTATATAGGACGAGATCTTTTTAATCTATGATGGTCCTAATTTTCTAACACAGAGCCAATGAATTCATATATTTCACCTAAACATGGGATATATGTATCTAATGGGCCACAAATTTATCACATATTACTACAAGGTCAACACCACCATAACAAACTGGGATGTCACTATCATAAGGGACGCACTCCAAATTCTATTGGGGGGGACAGAGTGTGTCCCCTAAGAGGTTATGGTGCTTCATCCTACACTTGATTGTGAGACAGATGCACCCAAGCATGCACCTGTTGTGGGTACACACTACATAGTCCAAAGTGTAGGACAGGAACACCTGAGCATACACCCAAAACATGTGCGTGCATCCAACTGCAGGACATGCACACTGTGTGTACTACAGACATAGGTGTATGCAACCAAGCGTTTTACAAACACACTCAAGCATGCATCTAGTGTAGAGGCACACACCCTGGTGCATAATAGACATGGTTAGGCATGCACACAGTGCAGGTGTGTGCACATGATGTGAGGTGTGCACACCTGAGGAGTGGGTGCATGCACCCTGGCTACATAGTTTCATATAAAATTTAAATGGCAATCATATTGAAGGAAAAACTACCTCATTCATTCCAAATCAAGTGTCAGAAATAAAAATGGTAAATTAAAATCAATATCCAAAACACAGTACAATGACACATAATTAATTTCCTAGAGAAAATTGAAAACTTGACAAAGCGTGCAAACTGAAAGAAGAATTTCCCATGAGCAGAAGCAACCGTTGGAACTAGAAGCATGTGTCTCAACTGGCTCAAAGAGGAAGATCTATAATGGAAAGCATGAGGAAGAGCCAGCCCCAAAGAAATCAAAGGGGGATGACCTGGAATCTCATAAGGAAGGTGGAAAAAAATTGACCTAGAAGCCTCAGGTCAACCAAATAGCCCCAACAAAACCACACAACTTATCTTCTCCACTCCTTCATCTTACAAATTCCTAAAGATGAAAACTTTGGCTATCCTAGGGGTTACTTTTGAAATTTAAACTGATGGGACTCTTCAAAGTGTAGAATCAAGCATATCATGGGTAGACATGGTCCAACCCCTCAACATCGTGGACCCAAATGATGTAGCTAGGAAGCAGAACAAAAGAGAAGGGCCACATGTTGTTGCTTTGACTGGAGTTGACTTGTTAGACTTCCTAGAACAACCCCAAAGTGTCCATAAATCACGTTAATTGTTGTATCTAATTGTTTTATATGCTCAGAATATTCTAGACTTCAACAAACAATACTCTTTACTGCAACAGGGGCATTTTGACCCTCTTTGCCACATTTAAGGATACCCATGCCAAAATGCTAGTAACACTACTCAACATTGACCAGAATTGGTTCTTATGTCGGTCCATGTTTTGAGACTATCAAACATGCTCTATTAGGACTGATTGAGGCTGGTAAATGTCCAAAAATTCTTAGAACAAGCTCATATTCAACCCAGATTTAATTTTTACGTCTATTTACACATTCATTAAAAGTTCCTAGAATTTCTCAAAGTCTGCCTGAAATCTTGTTGGAATCTATAGAACCTTCAAAATTGCATCCAAAATTGATTTTTGAGGCTTCTCCTTGCTAGTTTCACCTAATATACTTACTCAGAATTGAGTTTTAGGGATATTACTACTGATTGAAGATCTGAATGTGGCTTCCATATGTTAAGATCAACCTAGAATGCACCCATGATACCTCAAACAGTTGTGTTGGTCCATAAACCTACCAAGAATTATCATATATTTAGTAACCATGATGTTTATTGTTGTTGGATGGTGTAATAGTGCCCAAGTCTACTTCTAATGTCGATTTCATGATGGTTGACCTCCCAGAATTGCTTGGACTCAACCCAGGTTTGAGATTTATCCTTTTAACTATTGTTTTGGGCCAGAGGGGTGTCCAGAAATGTTCCCAAAGATGTCTAGGACAATAAAATGTCTTTATATTGTTGGTTATGACTAATAACAAGGTAGTCAGGATTTAGAAGGTGGGAAAAGAGACTAGAATTACTCCAACATTCACATAACTACTTGAACAACGCCTAGACTCACTAAACCAGCTTGCTTCCTACTGATATTTTTCCACAATCAACACAGGTTACCAAAAGTGTGCCCAGATTTTCTTAAAGGAGAGACTGGAGATTGTTCCTTCTACTAGAATCCATACTACTGTCTTCAAATCAACAAATTAAACTCTAATAGAAACCCTGATCTACATTATCTAACCTTCAGTCCCAGATCCATGTGATACAAAATTGATAGTAAAAAATGTCCTCTCTCCTAACAACATACATGCTTGATTGAGAAGATGTGGTATTTGATCGATATGTCTTCTCCTCTTTTGTTGAATTATGGAATTGTTGATCGGTAATGAAAAAATGGAATCTATAAGAAAGGAAATATGGAATGAATCTCAAGGATTGTATATTAATTATTCAGGGAGAAGTGGTTTAACCGCTCATCTTTAGGACCCTCAGAAATTGGTCAAATTGAATTCAAATAAAGATGCTTCCTCTATATTTGGACCATAAATCTTCTATACTGCTATCATGAATCCCTTCATGACCTCTCTGTCACTAGAATTTGGCCTCTTCTTTATTTTCTCAACATCATACCATTTTGGAATCAAGACATAAAATGCCATATGAAAAATTGTGTGTTAGTCTGTTCCATCACCCACATATAAATTCTTCTTACTGTGGATATAGGTTGAGATCCTTTTAATCTATGATGGTCCTAATTTTCTAACACAGAGCCAATGAATTCATATATTTCACCTAAACATGGGATATATGTATCTAATGGGCCACAAATTTATCACATATTACTACAAGGTCAACACCACCATAACAAACTGGGATGTCACTATCATAAGGGACGCACCCCAAATTCTATTGGGGGGGACAGAGTGTGTCCCCTAAGAGGTTATGGTGCTTCATCCTACACTTGATTGTGAGACAGATGCACCGAAGCATACACCTGTTGTGGGTACACACTACACACACCAATGTGTAGGACAGGAACACCTGAGCATACACCCAAAACATGTGCGTGCATCCAACTGCAGGATAGACACACTGTGTGTACTACAGACATAGGTGTATGCAACCAAGCGTTTTACAAACACACTCAAACATGGATCTAGTGTAGAGGCACACACCCTGGTGCATAATAGACATGGTGCCCCTCATAGTCTCATGTTTTCTCTCTCCCTCTTCTTTGTCTAGTGTTTTTTTCTTTTCTTTCATTGCTCCAAGGTATGAGATTTATTGGTAATTTGCTTGAGATTGTTTAGATATTTCTTCATAGTTGGTTGAAGGATGGAGGTTGTGGGATAAGGAGCCCCAAATAGTCATGTTGAGGGTTTAGGTAAGGTTTAGGATAGGAGAAGAGTCCTCATGTTCATGCAATTTCCCGTGAATTTCCCATGCATGGATGGAAAATGTACTGGACTCACGGGCTACTAATAACTAGGTGAGTTATTCTTCCTTTTCAATCATTTTTAATCCAAGTTGTTAATGGTTAAATCCTAGGAGAGTATTTGTCTTATAATTTAATTCTACTAGAATTACATTTTAGTAATTTTTGTTATTTCCTATAGTGAAATTCCATCTTAAAAAGATCTGAAATCTATATGAAGTCATTTTCTTACAATATTCGAGTGTAAAATTAAAATGGCATGTAAGAAATGAAATATTACATTTTGACTAAAATGGAATTAAGAAATTAAGTGTTACATTTGGTATCAAAGAACTGTAGGTTAGAGCACAATGAAGCTTTGGTTTGTTTCTTAGGATGTAGGTATTATAAGAAAATCTAGGTCATTTTAGCACATCCTTAGTAATTGATGATTATAATTAATTTATAATAATTAAATTGAAAATATTTAAAAGAAAATAAGCAAAGACCTAAAAATAGAGATGATTGATTTGATAAAGCTGGGTGAAGTTGTTTACCTATGTATGATTTGTGAAATGAACTACATGAAGAAACCCATCCATATTTATGTGCCCTACTGGCTCTAAGGTTTTATCATTGGGTTTCAAATAATGTTGCAATTAAATGCACAAAATGATTAGGAAGACATAAAAAACTAAGAAAATTATAGATAGTACCTTCTTTTTGTGCACCATTTCCAAATATAGCAGAGGTTACTTGATGGTAGAAAAATACTTCCTTTGTAGAGGAACCCACAAATAAAAATTTTCCACCATTGTTATGGGCACTAATTGCAATATTTGTCAAAAATAACATGTAATGTTACAAAGTATAGTTGGATTCAATCCTAGTGCATCCAAAAAATACTACTTTCCATAAAGTGCATAAAACTTGCAATCAAGGACATTGCGAGCATTATTAATTCCTCTAAACAATGTAACTCGCCATGTAATCAAGTTATGTTAAGAATACACACTAGACAATAATACATAATGCAACTAAGAAGGCATGATGCCAAAATTGAGCATATCCAATGACGTGGAACAAACATCAACACTTAATACATACTATTGGCTAAAAAATAGAGACCGGGTTCTTGCAGGTACCAATAAAGGGTGCCGATGTAGTATAATGTGTTGGCATTTTAAATCCCGAGAAGGAGAAGGTCTCACTGGAGGCATAACCAAGACCTGTGTGGAATGATGAGGGTTAACTGCAGGGATAAGTCGATCAGGGTCACATTTACCATATCACAACAAGGTTCATATTCACCTTATCAAAAAATATTTAACTTAAGTATATCCAATCATGCATGG
Source organism: Larix kaempferi (assembly GCA_027924585.1). NCBI lineage: Eukaryota > Viridiplantae > Streptophyta > Pinopsida > Pinales > Pinaceae > Larix > Larix kaempferi. The sequence goes on from BSBM01000009.1 coordinate 4,462,466, forward strand.
AACAAATATCTGAATCATACATTAAACATTAAAGATAACACAAGGCACATAAAATTTAACTGGGTCTAACATCATTCATTTGTATTACTAATAAAATCATATTACAAATCATATTCAAAGCTCTACAACCTTAATTCATCATCTCTGGAATCACCTGTCGTGGTATTACATACAACATGAGACCCTTAATCCGATTACATAGCCTAAAACCCAAAACAAACAAAGATTAAAATTTGCTTATGAACATACCTGATAAGTGTCTCCTGATAAGAGTTGACAGCTCTAACAAATGCGTATACCTTGAAACCCACGAAACCCTGGTTCCCTTCAAGCCTTTGCCTCTTCACACGAAACCCATGAAACCCTAACGCGCCGCCTATGGCTGACGATTTTATGCACAACAGAAGAAGGAAGTCAGTGGTTTAAACCCAGCTGTTGCAGAGCAATTTCGGACTCTCACCACACTCTTGCAGAGCAAACTCTCACCACACTCTCACAGAGCAATTTCGGTGGACTCTCACCACACTCTCGCAGAGCAATTTCGACGGGACTCCCACACTCTCGTAGAGCAATTTCGACGGACTCCCACACTCTCGCAGAGCAATTTCAAGGGACTCTCACCACACTCTCGCAGAGCAAACTCTCACCACACTCTTGCAGAGCAATTTTGGCCTGATTTCGGTGGACTCCCACACTCGTAGAGCAATTTCGGGGACATCACGGGGACATTAGGCAACAAATTATTATAATATATACCCCAAGATATTGGGGATTGCATAAATAAATAAAATAACCCTAACCACCCCAAATATATAGGCAATATAATGTTATGGTTTTCATGTTTAATTAATATCCCCAATATGAACGGACGTGGTATAATATTGCCCCCCTAGTGAAGACCCCATGGTTTAAATAGGATCTGCTCCTGTTCGCTCGAGTTTGCTGAAAATGTTGTCTAAATTAGCTTTATGTTCGACTCTTTGTCCCTCCACTAGCCCTCCTCAACATATGGTTGTTAAAGTCGGAGAAAAGGAAAGTCTCCCGATTCCAACCACTGCTCTGCTTAGTGGCCGCGATATTCTATACGGGAAGCTTTCTTACAACAGTTCTTCAGGCCAGTCTCCTTGTTTTATAATGGCGGAAGGTAGTAGTTGCGGAAAGACCAGCATCACCGATGCACACACCCAAAGCAGAGTCAAGAAGTTGGAAAAGGAGATGGAAGAGATTCGATAGAAGCTAAACTCATTGGGGCAAACCATGGAAAGTAACAAAACTTAAATGATAAACACGATGGAGCAAACCATGGAAAGGACCAAAGCCGAAATGATGGAGCAAATGCGAGCCCTCTTCCGTGAACGCCAAGAATCCATTCGAAATAACCGCCCTGGAGCTCAAGTTAATGCCGAGGGGAGCCTAGTTACTTCGGTAGGTTTTGGACAATCCCGTCCAACTACCGGAACTCCCTTAACTCCCTCAGAGGCAAGATCATCAGGAGGGGTCAAATCAATGGACATCGACGGCTGAGGGAACCATGTGGTCCACCCACCACGGTCTCTTGTTATTTTCATGATAACTTTAATATTTTAGGTTTACTTTTTTGTTCGTTTAGGGGAGGGCTTTTGTCCAAGGCCCTTCTGTTCAGTTTGTATCGGCAGCTATTTTAGGTTTACTTTTCTGTTAGTTTAGGGGAGGGATTTTGTCCAATGCCCTACATTTTGAAAAATTTAAACTCTGTGATGATGTCTGGATCCCTACTATTTGAATAAAATATATGCAGTTTTTTGAATATTATTTTTAATTAATTTTCTTAATTCTTTATTCTTCTCTAAATTCTTAGCCTCTCTTATTTATCGATTATGTCTGGATTTATGTATTCTGTTTCAATTTAGATAAAGTTTTGAATTTATTTTGGATGATAGTTTAAATAATAGAAAACAAAAAATAAAGGCCGTCAATTCCACATAGCGATTATTTATTGGAGAAAAACGATTTGAATATAGAAAAACTCCAGGAGACACATTAATGAAGCATATTTAATTTCGTTTTTCAGATTGAGTGAGGAACCATATTTTTCTTGGAAGTGCATTTTAGCTATTTTGTATAAGATTTGAAAATGGAGTTGTGTTGATTTTCAAAGTAATGTTTGTATATTACCTTACTTTACTTTGCATAATATACATCGTTATCTAAATATGGCTTAAATTTCAAGTTTGAAAACAATAATTTTTAATAAAACATTATCAATAAGATTATTATAAAAAGAGTATTATCGAAGGTCATGTATTTCTTGTTTTTTCCCTCGATGTTTCTGCTCTTGCATTGTAATTACTATAACTTAAATCCATAGGTTTATATTGAAATGGTACCTTTAAGATTCGTAATATTCTTTTAAACATTAGCAAAACTAATGCTAAAAATCAAATATGCCACATGTCACAATCTGAGCGTTCCACGTGTCACCCTGGAAGCTAGATATCGACATTTTAACAACAAAATTTATAGAAAGATTCCTTGAAAGAGTTTGCTGGAAAGTTGAAACTTGTGTTTAGTGTAAGGGTGTTGGAAGTATATGCCGAGGAGAAAGAGCGTCCGCTCCTTCCTCCAGGGATGTTTTGTAGCAGTGGAAAAAATAGATATTGGCACTCTAAACACAAATTTCATAGGAACATTGCTTCGCAGAATTTGCTTGCAAATGGAAATATTCTCAGAGAAAGAGTGGGTGCTCTTTCTCCAAGTCGTCTATTGTTACAGATTCCTCATAAAGGAAGGGGCATCCGAACCTTCTTCTTCCCATAACTCTATTCATAATAGTTCTAGGATGCAAGAAGGGTTGGTCGATCCTTCTTGTGTTAGCCATTCTGGATATAGGTGAATTGCTGGATATGGGTGTTCACAATTATCTACTAAACGGAGGGGCAGATCGCTACTATTTACAGTGGAAGTTGAAATTCTAGAATTCTCAAACTGGCCTCCGCAGAATAAATATTTTTACACTTATCTCGTCAATGAAGGGTCAGCCGACCCTTGTTGTGGTAAGTTTTCTACTAGTGTTCACCATTATGGATATAAATGAATTGACGGTCTAGCCTTCGTAGGTTGAATAATTTTACATTGCTTTGCACAAATTGCTTGCAAGTGGAAATATTCTTAGAGAAAGAGAGGGCGCTCTTTCTCCAAGTTGTCTATTTTTACAAATCCCTCATAAAGGAAGAGGCGGCCGACCCTTCTTCTGCCCATAACTCTAATCATAATAGTTCTAGGATGCAAGAAGGGTCAGTCGATCCTTTTTGTGTTAGCCATTCTGGATATAGGTGAATTGCTGGATATGGCTATTCATAATTATCTACTAAACGGAAGGGCGGATCCCTACTATTTATAGCGGAAGTTGAAATTCTAGAATTCTCAGACTAGCCTTTGTATATTAAATATTTTTACACTTATCTCGTAAATGAAGGGTCGACCGACCCTTGTTGTGGTAAGTATTTTTCCAGTGTTCACCATTATGGATATAAATGAATTGACGGTCTATCCTTCATACGTTGAATAATTTTACATTGCTTTGCACAATTTGCTTGCAAGTGGAAATATTCTCAGAGAAAGAGCGGGCGCTCTTTCTTCAAGTTGTTTATTTTTACAAATCCCTCATAAAGGAAGGGGCGACCGACTCTTCTTCTGCCCATAACTCTATTCATAATAGTTCTAGGATGCATGAAGGGTCGGTCGATCCTTCTTGTGTTAGCCATTCTGGATATAGGTGAATTGATGGATATGGTTGTTCACAATTATCTAATAAACAAAGGGGCAAATCCCTACTATTTACGGTGGAGGTTGGAAGTCTAGAATTCTCAGCCTGGCCTTCATAGATTAAATATGTTTTCACTTCACTCGTAAATGAAGGGTTCGCCGACCCTTGTTGTGGTAAGTATTATGCCAGTACTCACCGTTTTGGATATAAATGAATTGACGGTCTAGCCTTCGTAGGTTGAATAATTTTACATTGCTTCACAAAATTTACTTGCAAGTGGAAATATTCTCAGAGAAAGAGCGACCGCTCTTTCTCCAAGTTGTCTATTTTTACAAATCCCTCATAAAGGAAGGGGCGGCCGACCCTCTTCTGTCCACAACTCTATTCATAATAGTTCTAGGATGCAAGAAGGGTCGGTCGATCCTTCTTGTGTTCACCATTCTAGATATAGGTGAATTTATGGATATGGGTGTTCACAATTATCTACTAAATGAAGGGGAATATCGCTACTATTTACAGCGGAAGCTGGAAGTCTAGAAATCTCAGCCTGGCCTTCGTAGATTGCATATGTTTACACTTCACTAGTAAATGAAGGGTCTGCCGACCCTTGTTGTGGTAAGTATTCTTCCAGTGCTCACTGTTTTGGATATAAATGAATTGACGGTCTAGCCTTCATAGGTTGAATAATTTTACATTGCTTCGCACAATTTTCTTGCAAGTGGAAATATTCTCAGAGAAAGAGCAGCCTCTCTTTCTCCAAGTTGTCTATTTTTACAAATCCATCCTAAAGGAAAGGGTGGTCGACCCGTCTTCTGCCCATAACTCTATTCATAATAGTTCTAGGATGCAAGAAGGGTTGGTCGATTCTTCTTGTGTTCGCCATTTTGGATATAGGTGAATTGATGGATATGGGTGTTCTGAATTATCTACTAAACGAAGGGGCGAATCCCTACTATTTACAACAAAAGCTGAAAGTATATAATTCTCAGACCGGTCTTCGTAGAGTAAATATGTTTACACTTATCTCATAAATGAAGGGTCGATTGACCCTTGTTGTGGTAAGTATTCTGCCAGTGCTCACCGTTTTGGATATAAATGAATTTATGGTCTAGCATGCGTAGGTTAAATAATTTTACAATTCACTCATAAACGAAGGGGTGGGTGACTAGGAAAGCCCCGTGCGAATGTGCATTCACACTGCGAAGTCCAGGAAAGCGTAGTGTGAAGTCCAGGAAAGCGCACCGCGCATTCGCACTGCGAAGTCTAGGAAAGCGCATTGCACATTCACACTGCGGAGTCCAGGAAAGCGCACTGTGAAGTCTAGGAAAGTGCACTGCGCATTCTCTACACGAAGTCCAGGAAAGCGCAGTGCGAATGCACAGCTTGGCATAAGTGTAGTTTGAGGGTGTTGAATGCTACAGTTACCGGAAGGTAACTTAACCGTTATCCACTTGTTGGTCGGTGAGTTAAGCCATTATCCACTTATCGACCGATGAGTTAAGCCGTTATCCAAGTGACGGAACCGACAAATATCGCAATTAAAAGAGCATCTTGTCCGCTCGAGCCTAATCAATAACGGAAAATATTAAGATCCGGATGAAGGACATAGCAATTAAGGCCTGATTTAACACTCACACAGCTTGGCAACACTGATAGATCTTAGTAATTAAGGAAACATTATCCAATCAGATAATAATGAATGGAGAAAAGGACTAAGATTCAACCAAAGGACATGGCATTAAGTGACCAAGATTAGCCGTTTCCGACGCATTCAATGGAGGAGAGGACCGCGATCCTTGGGAGATTTTCCCAATGGTTATGAAATTTACTGCCAAACTACCTATGTTAACACGCAGTTAGGGTAGGAAGGCCTATAAATTTCCAAGTCGGGTTACTTATCAGTTTTTACCATGGATTTTTCAGTTTTTACCAATTGTAAAAAGTCTAAGTGTTTACCCGCTGAGAGTAGTAACAAATCGTTAGCATATGTCCAAAGAACGAACGCTAGAGGAAATCTTGGGTACTTTCCAGTGTTCTGGTTTGGAAGGAGTAATGAAGTCACCATCAAATCCAACCGTACCAGAATGGGGTGGCTCATCCAAGCCTTCTCCACGGAACCCTCCGCATCAGCAGCAACAGAAAGATAGGAAGAAGGCAGCATATAGAGATAAACCGAAGGATTCCGGTACTAAGAAGACCCCTGTACCACAACAACGACCACCACCACCGGTATGGTTGGGGCCTGAATATGTCAGCACGAGAGGAAGCAACGCACCAGATATGGTCCTTCTAAAAAATGCACAATATGAAATTCCCATGCCGTCAATGTCAAAACATGTCCGAGCAAAGGAGAACTTGATTGGAAAGATCCCCGACTGTAAATTTGAAGACCACGACTTGTTGGATGCGAACAAGTTCCCGCAGTTCCAACCACACCAATAAATGTACAGGAAAGACGATGAATTGCTCAAGCAATCTATTGTTATCCCAATGGATTTGGCCAAGCACTTATCTGAATCAGGACTGCTCAACCGGTTACGGATTCCTCATTTTGGGTGGAGTAACGAATTGAATGCCATAGTGCGTACTCTGTTATCATGCACTCATTAGGGATACCTATGGTTGGACTGGATGGTGAACATTTCCATTGATATTATTGTCAGAATTACAGGCCTAAGTAAAAGAGGCGTAGATCCTGCATCTGAGTTTCCGGGAAAGAAAGAAGATAGAGAAATGGCCTCCAGGATAAAATCTGAATATGGCCTCACCAAGGGTAACCGTGGCTTTCCCACGACCCAGTTTACCGACATACCCCTGCGCTTCATGGTTCAGCTTATCATGGGGAGTATTCTAAGAAAGTACAGGCTGACCGAGGTTCCCACTGGAGCAATAGCCTTAGCTGCGAAAGCTAAGGATGGCTCTCAATATAATTGTGCAAACTATTTGTTAAATGATTGTTTAGAGGATGTCCAAGACACCCAGGACAATGGATCTCCATTTCATTTCAGTTGGCTATTAGTGCTGATTTCCTTCGTGGGGTGGAAAGAACCCCATTACCAGAAAAGTCTTCCAGTGGCATCTTCAGATTACCGAGGGGTGATATTTTCCAACATGTGGGCCATGGTGAATCCAGAGAAGTAGAGGTGGAGCAACCTGTAGTTGCTCACCTACTACGAGCAACTACGCGAATCCATTAAGAAGACTTTGCGAATTACAGAGGAAGTAAACACCAAGTATATCCCAAAGATGTTATTCAAGGCCAGACTGCACTCCATGTTCATACAACCGCGAATACTAACCGAGATGAATACATGGTATGAGGGACCATACCGGCTTGAGGCGAATGACATTGAACTAATAAGTGAAGATTGGCCAGCAGATTGGAAAGTCAATGCACCTGTGTCACTCATCACCTCTTATGAAGAAAGAAAAGAGGATGACCTTGAAGCAAAAGGTCCCAAGGTGAACAGGGCACATAATCCCACACCTGACTAGGGAGGCTACGAGAAAAGAAAAGAACTAGACACATCGGTACCAAAAAAACCACAGAAAAAGAAAACCAAAGCTACCCGAAATCCGCTGGATAAGATGCTGCACGACGACGACTATGAGTGCATCACAATGAGGGTATCAAAGTATCTGGAAGACTTACTCGCATTGAAAGATGATAAGGACGTGGAGTGAACGTAATAGAAAACCTACAAAACTCGAATTAGCCACAATGAATAGTAATAATTGAATGATGATGTTTACACTAAGAGAAAAGACCTTTTTATAGGTCTACACACATTGTTTCAAAGGAACGGTGTGACCCTACAATTAGCTAAGTAATATCACATTGAATATTTGAAATGATTGATCTTTAAATATTTAGATACATAACATTGCTTCCGTGTTTTAGAATGCATTGTCCTCAAAGCAGGGGTAAAGACGGATATTGTTGGCGAAGTTGTTCTGTCTCCCACGATGCGTCTTCATCTGGAAATTTTTTCCACCTAATGATATATTCCTTGAGTGTTCGAGAACGAAGTCTTCCTTCTCTGGTTGCAATGATTGTCTCTGGTTCCAAAATGACCTTTCCTTCGTCATCTAACATAGGAAGTATTGTTTGCACTGTTTGATGTTTCCCCAACATTTTCTTGAGACATGATAGGTGGAAAACATTGTGGATATGACTTTTAGCAAGTAATTGTAATTCATATGCAACTTGATTAATCTTCTTAGTGATCTGGTATGGTCCATAGAACTTTGGGGCCAACTTGTTTTTTCCTCTTTGTTTATATGGTTGGATCCTTATGAACACCTAGTCTCCTACTTCAAATTCTCTCTCTATTCTGCGTTGATCTGCTTGTTGCCTCATATGGTTTTGTGCCGTGACTAAGTTATCCCTAAGTAATTCAATTGCTTTTTGAGTTTTCCCTAGTTGGTTCCTTACTTCTGGAACATTAGTGTCGTTTAGAATCAATTCCTTCCAATTTGGAGGTTCATACCCATATAAAGCTTGGAACGGGGTCATTTTTGACGAGGTGTGGTATGTTGAATTGTACCACCATTCGGCTAGATGTAACCAATTAGATCAATGGTTTTGCTTATCTGTTACAAAACAACGTAGATAGGCTTCTAAGCATTTATTTACAACTTCAGTCTGACCATCAGTTCGGGGGTGATAAGCTGAGCTCATATTGAGTGATGTGCCCAATTGTTTGAAAAATGCCTTCCAAAATTTCCCATTGAATTTTGCATCTCGGTCACTGACAATGACCTTTGGAAAGCCATGTAATTTGTAGATATTCTTGCAAAATACATCTGCAATTTGTTTTGCCCTGTCTGTTTTTTTTATTGCCATGAAGTGTGCAAATTTGGTTAGTCGATCAACCACTACAAGGATTTTGTCCTTTCCTTCTGACGGAGGTAACCCATCGATGAAGTCCATTGATATCTCTTCCCATTTCTGGTTTAGAATGTGTAGGGGGTGGAGTAACCCTGGGGTTAAAATATTTTCGCTTTTGTTCCTTTGGAATTTGTCACATTCTGCCACATATTGTTGGATATCTTTTTGCATCCCCTTCCAGAAAAATGATCTTCTTGCATTATAGTAAGATTTGAAGAATCCTACGTGTCCTACTGCTGGTGAATCATGGGATTCCTTCATTACTTTAGACTTGAATTTAGAGTTTGATTTTAAATAGATCCTCCCTTTATACCAAAGGATATCGTTTTTCCATTCAAACTTGGTGTTGTGGTTGGGATCGTTAATTATAGTGCTTGTCTCTGGGTTCTTTGCATATTCGCTTCGTATTTCATCTAGCCATTCTGGGATTAGGACTGAAATGGAATAAGAAGTCAGATCTTCATCTCTTCTGGAGAGTGCATCTACGACTACATTTTCCTTCCCTTTTTTTGTGTATTATTTCCATGTCAAAAGCAGCAATTTTTTCTATCCACTTCTGTTGTTCTGTGGATAGTGTCTTCTATTGAAGTATATATTGAAGACTATTGTGGTCTGTGCAGATCATGAATTTTATACCTAGGAGGTATTGTCGCCACTTTGCTAAGGCATGTATAATGGCTAACATTTTCTTATCGTATGTAGACTTCAATTGTTCTCGTTTATTTAGTTTCCTGCTCTCAAAAGCTATTGGGTGCTCATCCTGAATTAGTACTGCTCCCAAACCATAACCTGAAGCATCACATTCTATTACGAAGGGTTTGGAGAAGTCTGGGGTAGCTAGTACAGGTGTGGAGGACAGAATTCTTTTGAATGCCTCAAAACACATGTCTACTTCTTCACTCCATTGGATTGCATTCTTTTTTAGAAGGTTGGATAAGGGAGCGGTTACGTGCGCATAATTTCGAATGAATCTTCTGTAATATCCGGTTAACCCGATGAATCCCCTTAACTTAGATATGTTAGTGGGTTTGGGCCACTCTGTGATTGATTTGATTTTTTCTGGGTCCACCTTGACTCCTTCCTTGGATATTACATGACCAAGATAGTGCACTTCCTCCTTACCGAACGTGCATTTGGACATCTTAGCGTAAAATTGATTTGCTTCTAAGATGGCTAGTACTTGTTTGAGATGTGTGAGATGTTCCTTCCATGTTTTGTTGTATATGAGGATGTCATCGAAAAAAACTAGTACAAAATTTCTTAAGAATGGTTGGAATAAGTTATTCATGGTTGCTTGAAAGGTTGATGGGGCATTAGTTAGCCCAAAAGACATTACTTTAAACTCATAATGTCCTTCATGGGTTCGAAAAGCTGTTTTTGCCACATCTTCTAACCTTACTTTGATTTGGTAATATCCTGACCTTAAGTCTAGTTTCAAAAAGTACTTTGCGCCATGAAGCTCATCCAACATTTCATCGATGAATGGAATGGGGAATTTGTCTTTAATAGTTATCTTGTTTAGTCCTCTGTAGTCGACGCATAGTCTAAAAGACCCATCCTTCTTTCGTACCAGTACTACTGGCGCAGCATAAGGACTCCGACTTTCTGTAATCACTCCACACTTTAGCAAATCATGGATTAATCTTTCGATCTCTGTCTTGTGATGGTGTGGATACCTATAGGGTTCAACATTGACGGGGCTTGATCCGGACTTGATTTCGATGACATGCTCGATCTTCCTTTCTGGTGGTAATTCCATGGGGAGATCTTCAAATACTTTTATGTACTTTTGGATTAGTCCTTGGATCTCTGGTTGACTTGGTTTAACCACTTTTGAAGTTAATAATTCCATCTCTTGGCATTGTACGACATATGCTGGTGCTCCCTTTCGAATTAACTTCTCCATTTTGTGGGACGAAAAAATTTGTGTGCGAGGGGGGTGGAACCCATGCAACCTATATTTTTCTCCTTGCCACGTGAACTTTATAAAGTGTTCTTGGTGGTTGGCTAAGTAGGTACCTAGTGTTTGCAGCCACTGAATTCCTAATACTGTATCAACTCCCCCTAAGGGTACTGTATAGAATTTTGACTCAAGGTTATAATTTCGTAATTGCAGCTTAACTTTGTGGAATTTTCCCACCTTTTTGATCTTCTTTCCATCTGTGACCATTACCTTCATGTTAGGTACTGGATATATGAAAAGTTTAAGCCTCTTTGCAACACTAACATCGATAAAATTATGTGTACTTCTTGTGTCCACTAGGACAACAATGTTGTTATTCTTGATATGCCCTTTAAGTTTTAATGTTTGTGGCTGATGGATTCCAGTTATGGCTGCAATCGATATCTTGGGCGTGTCTTCATCTTCTGTCGATGAGGGAGGATTTTGGAGGTCACTTGTATCTTCTATGTCAGATTCATCACTGTCTGATTCCTCTTTTGCTTCACATTTATATAGGTTTTTGGTGGTTTCTTTTTTTAAACACTTATGTCTTGGGTCCCATTTCTCTCTGCAATACTTACACTTTCCTTCTTTCATTCGTTGGGATTCTAGATTGGTTTTGTTGTCACTTCTTAGCTGTGGTGGCTGATATTTTGTGTCATTTTGGGCGAACTTGCGATCTTTATTTTGGTTCCACATTTTTTTGAATTTCTCCTCAATGATTTTTGCCTTGCGTCTGACCTTATCCAGCGTTGATACATTTAGTAGTTCTAGTTCATCCTTGATATATGATTTCAGTCCGTACATATAAGTTTGTAGATGTTGACTATTTGTGAGTTCCGGCACACGTGTTGCTAGGGATTCCCATTCGTCGGTGTATTCATCGACGTCACCTTTCTGCTGTAGTCTGGTGAGCTTTGCGAAGAAGTCCTTTTCTTTTAAATCTTCAAACCTCTTAAATAAGTCATTTTTGAAAATGTTCCAATTGAGCTTAGTTGTCCCTGTTGTAATCTTCCACCACATACACCAGTTGTATGCCCGACCTTCTAGTTGCATTGAAGCATACTTAATCATTTCTTCTTCGGATTTGATATTGTGTATGGAGAAAAATTCCTTTGCCTTGTTGATCCATGCCACGCTCTGTTTTGTTTCGCCATCGAATTTTGAAAATTCTAACTTAGGTTTCATTTTATATCCACCTATTGGTGGTTTTGGAGGAGAGAGTGGTTGTTCAGGATGTGAAGAATGATCATGATTGATCTCTTCGATAGGAATTGTCTTATGATGGGTTGAACTAGAGGATGGTTGAACTGCCGCTAATATATTGCCAACTAATGTGGTAATTGTTCCTTCTAAGGACTGCTTGAGTTTGTTTAATCCGATTTTGAACTCTTCTGATATATTCCTTTTTACTCCTTCCATATCCCATGCGACTTCCTTTTTAATGGTGCCTGATAGTTCTTTGTGTAGCTCTATTTTGATTTGGTCGAGCATTGAGAGTAACCCTTCCATATTTTTAGAATCTCGAGCTTGGTTTTTTTCAAAATCTCCATTCTATCCTTAATTTCCTTCATTTCTGTCATACTCCTTGTACAAGGAGGAATTTTTTTTGTTTTGTTTACTAAAGATGGTGAGATTTCAAATATAATAATTAATTATTATATTAATAATAATCTTTATTTTGTTTTTAATAAATAATAATAAAAAAAAAAATTTGAAATATTATAATACAATATTATATTGTTTAATTTTTTTTTGCTTTATGCAGGTTTACGTGGAGGTGGAAAAATGGAGGTCGGGCGAGGGCGTGGTGAGGAGGATGGAGACGATGCTGCGAGGGTAGGGAGAGGAGTGTAGCAGGTGGGAGTGAAAGAAGGAGCAGGGGTGGCGGAAAGATAGACGCAGGAGGGCGTGTGCAGTGGAGAAAGGGGAAGGTGTGGATGTGTGAGAGCCGAGGAGGGAGGGTGGATGGAGGTGAGGGATGGCGAAGGTGATGGATGGCGGGAGTGAAGAGTGTAGGGAGTGGAGGTGCGGGATGGCAGGAGTGAAACGAAAGGGCAGTACGGAGGTGTGTGCAGGTATGGAGAGTGTGGGAGCAGTGGAGGACAATGGAGGTGGAACGACTGCGGCATGTGTAGGTAGCTGTGGGGAGGGGAGGACGGCGGAGGCCGCGAGCGTAGCAGGAGATGAATGGATGAGTTGGTGAACGTGAGGAAAATAACGAAGAATGAAGCATGTGGGAGGTGGAGAGGAGATGAATGGAGCTGCGGAAGGTGCCGAGGAGCCACACGGCTCTGATACCACTTGGAGCGAATGTAATTGAAAACCCACAAAACTCGAATTAGCCACAATGAATAGTAATAATTGAATGATGATGTTTACACTATGAGAAAAGACCTTTTTATAGGTCTACACACACTGTTTCAAAGGAACGGTGTGACCCTACAATTAGCTAAGTAATATTACATTGAATATTTGAAATGATTGTTCTTTAAATATTTAGATACATAACAGGACGTGACATCACAAACAGGCATGAATGAAAGCGCCGCAGAGTTAAAGAGCCTGCTTACTAGAATTGAACAAGTCCATTGTGACTTGGTAAAAGAACCAGACCATGATGTGCGCTTAGGAGCACCAAGTAAGCCACAGAGTAGTCGTCCAACCTATACTACGAGGACCCAACTATTCAAACTTGAGCCGATGGAAGTCATATACCCCACAGATGACATGCCTGAGAGTGCGGGCCGACTCGCACATCTGGAAATTAATATGGGGTTAGTACCCATGGATGGATTGCAGGATATTCAGAGACAAGTTGCTGAAGAGCTCCACGAGAGAAGCTTAGTCTCCCACAACCAGTTCCTAAGGCTGGAAGAAAATTGAGAACAAATACAAGAAGAATGTGCGTTGAAGACAACAAAGCTTATCTATGCATAAGAGAAGTAGTGTAAAATAAAGGAGGTAGTCTCGAAAATCTGTGCAAAGCTTCCTGAATGTGTCGAAGATCAAGAGATAGAAACTATCATCCTTGAGATTGGAACTGCAGTCGACAGTCTCAAACAAGACATGAGGGAGATGGAAGAGGTCCATTAGAATAAGATTACAGAGCTGGAAGAGGTTCACAAGACTGAAATGACAGAAATGGCAAAGACACACAAGAATGAAATTGCTGAAATGGAAGTGGCATATCAAGCAAACATTGCCAAGATAAACGCCCAACAACAATCGAGGACATCACGGTGTGAAGAAGAAGCAAGAGCAGAGGCAGTGAAGGCCTCTACTCAAAGCATCTACGCAGAAATGGAAAGATGTCAGAGTCTGCTAGACGAAGTTGATAACATATGGGCTATGTTGCAAGAAGAACCATAATTCAAGGGGATTCAGGATGAAGTGTAGCGAAAGCAATATGATCTCGATACTGTTAATGCTTCCATGAAAGATTTACCGGCTAGGCAAAAGATGCAGAAGTTCACTGAAAGTAAGGAACTTCAGAAAAAATTGGAGGAATTAAGAGCAAAGGAATCTGAAGCTTCCTCAAGATTGAAGCCATTACAAGAAGAAGCTCTAACACTCACAGATGAAATAGAGCTAAAGTTGCAAGACCTGCAGGCGACAGAAGACACTATCAAAGGACAACTTCTGGAACCTATCTCGGAGGAAATGCTCGGAACAATAAAATAATGCGAGCAAGAAACAAAGGAAATCATTGCGAAGCTCAACGCAATTGTTCAAGAATTCACTGCACGATCAGAACATCAGTACATGCGCAGATGGAGGAACCTTATCAGAGTGGATCGGGGACAATCCATGAGTAAGTGTTAGGGGCCTATTGGGAGTGGCCCAAGTGATACATTTTTTGAGCACTACGAAGTCCAGGAAAGTGCAGTGCGAATGCGTAGCTTGGCAGAAGCACAGTTGGAAGCATGAAGTTGGGGCATCGCACAATTTTGCTGATGCACGGTGCCATATATTTATGATTTCCTTCACTTCGTGTATTGAAAAAATTATGTGTTGTCTTTGCAATTTGTGAATGCATCTGATTCATTGGTTCGGATTTTTCTTAACTCATTGTTTGAACGTTATTATGTATTAAGTAAATTTATTCTAATGTTTATGTATTGAGGCATTGTAATTTTTTGCAGAATTAATGAAATTCATTCAGTTTCTCTTGGCCATCTCTTTTGCATAATTTGTCCAATTTCTATGAACTCTGTTTTGTGTTTCCAATTTAATGAATGCATCGATCTGTAGGTCATATTTCTTTGTTTAACTCATTTTATCTATTTCTGCAACTGATAAACAACCACACATTTATATTGATGCTAAGTGGAAAAGCGCTCTTACACAACCAGTTTCTTGGATATGTGTTGGATAAAGATAAGTAATCTTATGCGTTTGATTATGATGCATTTTTATTTCATGCTTGTATGTTGTGATTGTGGAATTGAATGGTAGATGTGTGTGGAAAGGTTTTTAATTCCAGTGTGCATGTTTATTTATGTTTTGCTCCCACACGTGCCAGGTGGGCGCTGAACATTTTGGTTGGCCCCACCCGTGCCAAGTGGTAGGGTGACGTGGAAAAGACACGTGGGCAGGAATTCTAGCGCGGAGGAGACACGTGGGAAGGAGG
Organism: Larix kaempferi; assembly: GCA_027924585.1. Taxonomy (NCBI): domain Eukaryota; kingdom Viridiplantae; phylum Streptophyta; class Pinopsida; order Pinales; family Pinaceae; genus Larix; species Larix kaempferi. The sequence continues at coordinate 4,477,677 of BSBM01000009.1, forward strand.
CCTGACATGGAGGAGTTGCATGGGAAAAAGGTGTGATGTGGACCGACCACATCATATCCACACGTGCCAGCGACCATGAAGGATGGGGCGAAGGTGGTGTTATAGGTCAAATATGCACTTCTCCATTCGTGATCACATTTAGCTGTTGATCACACAAAAGGACAACTTGGATTGAAGAGCACGATGACCCTAGATGATGAATGGCCTAGACTTATCCATCTGTAGCTGACAAAACTCTATTTTTACCTACTTTTAGGGAAAAACGCTACCCTACAAGCATGATAGTAGCGTTTTCCTCCATAAATACTCTACTCCACTTCATTAAAGTAGCGTTTTCCCTCAGAAATACTCTACTTTGCTTCAATAGAGTAGCATACATCTTCAAAAATCTTGCAAACGCTGGTTGTAAAGCAGGGAAGTTGCATGTTGAATGCTACTCCACTTACACCTTAAAAAGTAATAAAAAATATATTAATTTGACGAATTGGGATTAGTTGCAGTTGGTTTTGCAACTTCCCCAACTTCCCAATCAAACTACCTCTCGATCCGAACTGCCTACCTTGTCCCATAAATACAAGGAGGATCCGTGAGAGAAGGTTAACTCACAAAAGGGGAGAAACTATGCATTAAGGGTTGTTATGCTGGAGGAATTCCAAGTTAGTGTGAAGAGAAGGAACCCAGGATCTGGTTGCACAAGCACTCTGAATGATCAGGTATAATTGTACTGATTATTTGCTTTTGACAATAAAGGTTGAAATGCCCTTCCCGTCCCAATCAAATGTCTAATGTATTGCATATTTGTTTGGATTAAATGCTTGATTGTATTTGATGTCTAAATTGTATTTCAATTTCATCATTGTTATATCAGTCAAGATACACTGAGGAAGGTATCTTTGTATTGCAGGTTCGTCAAAAGGAAGATCAAGTGGAGGATCGATCGAAGGAGCAAGCAAAATCTAGGATCGAACTTCGTTAATAAGGTATGCCTTCAAGAACCTTGATCTCTTTCTTTTTGTAGAAGCCTATGTGATATGATCTATGCATTTACCTGTCACCCCAGAAGTTGGTAGTGTCCCTCTCCTCGCTATAGGGTAGATTTCCCAAACAACAGACTGGCGACTCCACTAGGGACCGGTTGTTTTCTATTCTAGGGGACTCATTTGACTTTCCTTCCAGTACTTTCTGATCTTTTTGATCCTCTGAGAGGCTTTGTAGGTTATTGTAGCCTGCCTCCATTGCTTGACTTACCTCAGTTTGAAGTTTTGAATCCTGTTTTAAACCTTCTCTGGAAAAAACACTGGTTTTCTATGCATATAGTAGTGTTCATCCCCTGAAAAGCGTTGGTTTTCCTTTACACAGTAGGGTACACCTCCTGAAAAATGCAAGTTTCTCTACTGCATAGTAGAGTATTTTCCTGTAAGTCTCTGTTTGTTTTTGGGATTTTGATTTTTGCCTGTTTGGCTTGATTTCCATCCTCTGTTTTTGCTTTCCAAACTGATCCTTGAGGTCTTTATGCCTTGGTTGATCTTTGTTTGCCTCTCCTAAGTCCCTTAAGTCATCTTTTGCTTGCTTGAGTACTTTGGAGGTGTCTTGTTTGTTTGTGGCTCTTTTTAGAAACCGTGCCTTGTTCCTTGTTGAACATAGCTGCATGTTCGTACCCCAGTTGCTTGTTGCAGGTATACAAACCGTTGTTTACGACATTCATTGTTTGTTGCAACACTAGTGCACTTTGACAGTGTCTTGTCTCTTGATTTAGGGTTTTGACCCCAAGTTGGAGTTCTTAGGGTGTTTTCAAAAGATTTTTGAGTCTGGACACTTCCTGATTGCTTTGTCAATTTCAGTTTCAAGTAAGTTGAAGTCTTTTAGTTTGCTTCCATTCGAGTCTTTGTGGTTGTAAGGCCGTCTTTGGTTTGCTTGCCTACCATTTGCTTGGCTTAGTGCTTCGTTAGGGTTCTTGATGCTTTGGAGCAACTTTTGAAGTTTTCCTTTCCATTTTAAAGCGTCTCTTATCCTTCTTTTCTTTCCACTTTGTCTTCCAAGCCCAAGGTTTTTTCTCTTTAAAAGCGTTGTAGGACAAGTCTTTGTCAAGACATCAATTTGATTGTTGTGAGCCTTAGAGTTGCTTTTCCTTACATTATTTTTTTAGGTCTTAATTGCTTCCATTTTCGAGTTCCTTTTTCTTTTACATACATCAGAAAAAACAAAAAATGAGTTTGGTAGTTTAAAGTAGTGAGACTTATAATCATTTCGAACTAGCATAGTTTACTTTGTTTTGAATTTGAAAAGAAAATAAAAAGAGACTTGTTTTAGATTTGCTTAGTTTTCATTTTGGAAAGAGCACAAACGGAAAAATAAAAAGAGTCTTTTGTTGTTTTGAAAGTTGTTTCATCTACGCACTTTACTTTCTGTCACAACCACGCCACACAATGAATTGCAACCTTTGAGTAAAAAACAACCCTTAAAAAGAATAATTAATAAAATTTATTAGCAACTTTTCTTTCTAGGGATGTCACCACACCAACTAGCTTAGGCTAGGGTTTCAGATTAGAACACACTTTAATTATCCGAAACCATTTTCATTACTCAATAATTGTAGTAAGACTATTTTTAGGTAAGACCATTGACATCAAAGTTGTTCTGGAAGCTCCACTGAAACCGGAGTTAAGCACGAGGTCTTGCGAAGGTGAAATAGTGAGGATACCCCTTCACTTTTCATTCGGAGCATACACTAAGGCTGGTTCGCGTACAGGGATCCTTTTGGATTTCAGGCTTAGCTACCATGCCCATGCATTCTAGTCGGACTTGCAACTGTCCCCCAGAGCTTCTTTCATGTTAATGGTAGCCTTATTATCTTGACCTTAGGGCTTCTTACAAAGGTGGCAGTGAAAGGATATTTTCAATATACCTAGGACAGATACGGGAGGTAATCCTTTTTAGTAATCCCGGGAGGGAGGTTTGGTGATTCAAACACTTGCACCCAGAGGACCTGAACTGGATGTCGTATAACTATTCTTCGATGCTCTACTAGCTTGTTCTCGGCCTTGATCATCCCAGACTTTCTATTGAGAGTATTCACCATCCTTTTTTGCTTGGTTTTGGATACCTAGGATTTTGTAGTGGTGTGCTCTTTGTGCCTCTCGCCCTTAGTTGGCCTTAGATATTTTTGGCCCATTGAGTCAGAACTATGGATAGAATCCCGGTGAGCACCAATCAAGGGACCCCTGTTCAAGGGGATCCTTGTACTTTTCCATTTATTGGGAACAATGGTACTCCCTTAATGGCTACCTTGAATCTTCCGGGATTCACTGTAGGGCTACCAGTTTGGTTGTTTTCCACTCTGAATGCCTTGCATGCTCCTGATGCTTCTCAAGTAAGCACCTCACATCAAGAGCATCAGAAACCTATGCCCCCTTTGCCAGTAACATATTCTCCTCCTCCTTCTACCTCATGTGGTAAAAGTAGTAATACTAGTAACCAACAGTCTAAAAGGAATAGATGAAGGAAGAATAGAAAGAAGACGCCAAAGCAAGGGGGCAGCCACCCAGCCTCTGGAGGTCATGCTGGGGGCACCCACCTAGCCTCTGAAGGTCATGCTAGGGGAACTCACCCAGCTTCTGAAGGTCATGCTGGGGTAACCTACCCAACCTCTAGTGGTCATGTTGGGAGAACTCACTCAGTCACTGTGAATCATATTGAACCTCGCTACCCAGCCTCTGAAGGTCAAGCTGGGGGCACCTACCCAACCTCTAGTGGTCATGTTGGGAGAACTCGCTCAGTCACTGTAAGTCATACTGAACCCACCCACCCAGCCTCTGAAGTTCATGCTGGGGGAAACTACCCAGCCTCTAGAGGTCATGCTGGGAGCAAACTTTCAGTCAATGCAAATTATACTGAAAGCATGTCTTCAACCACTGTTTCTCATGTTGAAGACACGTCATTGATCACTGCTGGTCATATTAATGACAAGTCACCAGTTCCTGTGAGTCATACTGGAGACATTGAATCGGCCGCTGCAAGTCATGCTGAGAACATTGAAATTTTTGACAAACCTAATAAACAGAAGCTTAAGTTCCCTTGTAAGTTTTGCGAGGGAGACCATCTTACTCACCGATGCCCTGCTATTCCAGAGGTGCAAAGAGTGTGGTCCATAGTTCAAAAGTCTTCTGCTTCTGAGAAACCAGCCAATGCAAGTCTCGCTGGGGGCAAACTATCAGCCAATGCTAGTCATGTTGAGAGTACTATTGTTGTTACGGAGTATAAGCTTATAGGATGCAAGCCAAAGTTCCCTTGTAAACTTTGTAAGGGAGATCACCTTACTCACTGGTGCCCTGCTATTCCAGAGGTGCGAAGAGTGTGGCCCATGTATGAAGGATCCTATGCTCCTGAACTGTCTATAGATTCCCAACAGCTTGATCAACATTTGGTTGATGAAGTGATTGAACCAATGCAATCTTTGGTCAACCCCACTCTTCCTTTAGAGAGTGAAGTGATCAAATCGATGCAATCTTTGACCGATCCCTTCAGTCCTTCGAAAACTGATGCACTCGTCCCTGAAGTCTTCTGCATTACTAGTTCAGGTTTTTCAGAAGTGGGAGGCACTTCGTCTGTGCCGAGTGAACCCCTACCAAGCTCTGGGATCATTTCCTTTGATTGGAATAGTCTAATTGGGCCTCGCCTTCCTTCTTCTTCACCTTTCCAGATAAAGGTTGATATCGACAACCATGTGGTTCACCGATGTATTGTAGATGAAGGAGCCTCTGTTAGTATCTTATCCCCTTATGCTTGGAGAGATTTAGGTTTCCCTAACCTTGTTACAACTGTTAATTGGCCGTTGACCTTCGACAGAAGACCTAGTGAACTGTTGGGATTCCTCCCTCAGGTACTTGTTACTTTGGGTGGAAAAACATTCTTATTTGATTTTATGGTTTTAAAGGACCCTATGGATTTTGATATGATCCTCCAGCTTGATTACATATATGCTATGCAAGCTGTGGTGTCTACACTCTTTCGTGTGATGCATTTTCCTCACAACAGAAGCATTGTCACTATTGATCAACTTACATTTGTTGATCCCGCTTATTATCCAACTATAGACTAGGTATGTTCCCTGTTAGTAGGCACTACTATGTCACAATCAAATTATGTGGCATATTGTTCCTTGAGTCCAATTGCTACTGAGAATAAGCCTTTGAATTCATGCTTACCTTCTCGGGAGTGGGTCTTGGCAATTGACCAGGTGATGACTCCATTTGAATGTTTAGATATGCATTCCATCTGGGATAATATACTTCCCTCTGATGAAGTTTTCCTAGAGTCTATAATGCAGTCTGCCATTCATTTGGACAGTGATCCACTTACGAGTATTCTTCCACCTTCCCTTCGAGCTCATTAAAAACAGTAAGGAGGCACCGAGCAATCTTTCACCTTTCCTTTGAGCTTGTTAAAAACAGTAAGGAAGTTCCGAGCAATCTTTCACCTTTCCTTCAAGCTCGTTAAAAACAGTAAGGAAGTTCTGAGCAATCTTTCACCTTTCCTTCGAGCTCGTTAAAAACAGTAAGGAAGTTACGAGCATTCTTCCACCTTTTCTTTGAGCTCGTTAAAAATAGTAAGGAGGCTATGAGCATTATTCCATCTCTCCTTTGAGCTTGTTAAAAACAATAAGGAGGTCATGAGTTTACTTTTTTGGTCTCTTTAAAATTTTACAAAAAAGATTCTTACGGAGTTCTCTCTAAGCTCTTGTTAGACTCTTTAAATATGACAAGATTGCCGAGTATAGTTGTCATTTCAGACTCGTTAAAGGATTTGAAGTGACATCCACTTAAGTATAAGTTTAACACTTTTCCGGACTTTTGCAGATTACTTACGAAAAATGAATACTCTAGTCATCCGTGGCTAGAAGAGTTCTTCTTCCATTTTTTTATACTTTTTCGGGGGAGGAGACTAAATTTACGAAAAAGGAACTTTTGGAGCCTTCTTTAGGGTTTTCAGGCTCTCGAAACATGAAAACACCAAGCGAGCATTCACCTACTCGGGCTTGATGTAAAATCCACGAGAGGGTAAATAGAGGATTGTTTAAGTTTTTTAGACTCTATAAACAAGAAAACACTGGCGAGTATTAACCTACTTGGGCGCGATATTAAAATCCACGAGTAGGTGTATGGAGTTATTGTTTAAGTTTTTCAGATTCCTTAAAATTGAAAACTCTAGTGAGCAAGAATAGATCTTGGCTTGATATTAAAATCCAGAGATCAGTACTATAGAGTAATCTTCCATCTCTTCTTTGAACTCTGTAAACAATGAAGAAGGTCCTGAGTCTTCCTCGCATGGGCTCATTAAACTCTTTACATGGTTGGATCTACTGAGTTTTCATTCTTTCTTGGACTCATTAAACAACAAGAAAGGTATTTATTTATCTAAAAAGAATAAGGGATAAGAAGGGTATGTCACATCTTGCAGTTTCAAATGCAGTTCCGTCAGTCCTATCCTTGAACAAATCACCTATTTGAGTCTATCATTTCAGTGGGTTTTAGTTTTTGACCCTAGGATGAACCTGATCTCCGAGTTGTTTACTCCCCTAGTTGGTTATTCTTCCAACCATATGGAGGGTCTGCTAATGTCTCCTACATTGCAGGCTTATATCACTTTCCCATGATGTTGAAAACTTCCTAAGTCACTTTGTGTCATGCTCACTATTCAAGGATATAGCCTGTGTCGGCCATTATGTAGTTTACCTTGACCTCATGTGTCAGCCATCCTAGTGTCAGTCTTGTTACATGTCCTACTCCACATCAGCTCATACCATTTGAGTGTCCCTCATGTTGGATGATGGAGGATTCCTTAAGGCCTCCCTTCCAACGGACTTCTTCCCATAGACATCAACTCATTTTTCTCTGGGAATGAAGTTTAGAGTTTTGGTTAGTACCTTGGGGATTGCAGTCATCAGTGGAAGTTTCCCTCGTCGTTGGATAATGATAATACATCAATATCTCTTATTCGATGGGTTCCTCAGGTGTTCAACTTCAAGTCCTCTTATTCACACTTGTTGGATCGTACTAGGTACCTTGGGCCCCATCATCATTATCGGTGGAATCCCTCGCGTTTGTTAATGGTATACATCAATGACTGGTAATCAAACGATACCCCCCATGTTCGACTTCAACTCATTTATTCACATGGTTAGGGTTTGTACCTTGGGTTGTTTGGATAAAGAACTTGGGATTTTGATAGCATTACCTCATTATGTTATCACCCAAGCTACGCAAGACTGAGCCTCACTCATTTTGGATCTCCATGAGACATAGATCCAGTTTGTTGTTATGGCTATGATCTCTCATTTTGACATGGATCCACGCTTGTATTCCAGTGGCCATGCTATATATACATCTCCTAGTTATGTATTGAAGATCATGTTGTATCATGCTACACATCTATATGATGTCGAGATTGTAATTGCTCGCTGACCTTGATCGTTATTTCAGGTACTTTTGTGACTTGGTTCTGCAGTTTCTTGTTCCTCTGCTGACTTGGAATTATAATGTATTTCGCCCATCACTTCCCTCTGACCTCACACATTAGGGGGCATCTATTATAGGTAAAATCTACGCTTCTTCGTTCGTGATCACATTTAGCTGTTGATCACACAAAAGGACAACTTGGATTGAAGAGCATGATGACCCTAGATGATGAATGGCCTAGACTTATCCCTCTGTAGCTGAAACAATTCTCTTTTTACCTACTTTTAGGGAAAAAACGCTACCCTACAAGCATGATAGTAGCGTTTGCCTCCATGAATACTCTACTCCACTTCATTAAAGTAGCGTTTTCCCTCAGAAATACTCTACTTTGCTTCAATAGAGTAGCGTACATCTTCAGAAATATTGCAAACGCTGGTTGTAAAGCAGGGAAGTTGCATGTTGAACACTACTCCACTTAAGAAAAGTAGCATACACCTTAAAAAGTAATAAAAAATATATTAATTTGACGAATTGGGATTAGTTGCAGTTGGTTTTGCAACTTCCCCAACTTCCCAATCAAACTACCTCTCGATCCAAACTGCCTACCTTGTCCCATAAATACAAGGAGGATCCATGAGAAGAGGTTAACTCACAAAAGGGGAGAAACTATGCATTAAGGGTTGTTATCCTGGAGGAATTCCAAGTTAGTGTGAAGAGCAGGAGCCCAGGATCCGGTTGCACAAGCACTCTGAATGATCAGGTATAATTGTACTGATTATTTGCTTTTGACAATAAAGTTTGAAATTCCCTTCTCGTCCCAATCAAATGTCTAATGGATTGCATATTTGTTTGGATTAAATGCTTGATTGTATTTGATGTCTAAATTGTATTTCAATTTCATCATTGTTATATCGGTCAAGATACGCTGAGGAAGGTATCTTTGTATTGCAGGTTCGTCAAAAGGAAGATCAAGTGGAGGATCGATTGAAGGAGGAAGCGAAAGCTAGGATCGAACTTCGTTAATAAGGTATGCCTTCAAGAAGCCTATGTGATATGATCTATGCATTTACCTGTCACCCCAGAAGTTGGTAGTGTCCCTCTCCTCGCTATAGGGTAGATTTCCCGAACAACAGGTGGTTTCGCAAATGGAGGAAGGTGGTTTTCCTTACCGCTCTTCCAATTTGTAGAATCATGTGGTGCTTCCATGTGGAGAGCGGTTTCAGATTCCGCAACCACCCATCCCTCCGTCCTAGCACACATGTTGGGGATGCAGAACGAATGTGGGACCGTTGATATTTTTTGCCATTTAACTGTACTCCAACGGTCACTTCACGATGTTATATCCCATGCATATTCCTCCAATGGAGCCTACCTACACCATAGATCTCCCCCGTCGCTTCAATCTAAACCATTGATCTATGATCGTTTTTGCAGAACGCTCCAACAACATTTGGGTGGCTTTTGAAGGGTGTGGATTTGGGTAAACGTTGTGTTTTTCATGGCCGATTCTCAGGTGCCCGAAACCAAAGATCGCAGTCGATCTTATGCACCAGATTGCGTGAAATCAAAAGATTTATAAAAAAAAAAGATTCAGTCACACCAAACAGTTTGGGGATAGAACCAATCTTGCGCAAGGTTGTTTGAAGCCTTTTTACTATCCTGTTTTATATTGTTAATCTGTAACACACATAGATTATATATATATATATATATATATATATATATATATATATATATATATATATATATATATATATATATATATATATATATATGTTTATATAATGTGTTAGGTTGCGGTCAATTGGGAATTATATTTTTAGACATAATATTTTGTAGTTATGTTATGAGACTTATTATATGATGCTACTTATGAATAAATGATGAGATACGATATAAATGCATAGTTGAGTCATTTATGGTGGGTAATGGAATTAAGATTCCATATACAAATTAGTAGAAATTTGTTTACATATAATTTTGACATTTAGGACTATTGATGGTATATCAATGTATATCGTGTGGTTAATGAATTATAAGCACCCATCAAATTGTATATTATTGCACTCTTGGAAGTATTGCAAACCTAAGAGTATTACGATTGAAGTATGTCCCAAGCAAATCAATGTTATAGATCACCCCTTATGTATTAAGTAAACACATTTTTAATTATTGCTTTTTCATATTCCTTTGCATGATGATATTTTTATTTACAAAGGAGAAAGTGTAATATTAGTAATCCTATGTGTTGGAGTTATGATCGGTAATGTTTTTGCTGGATCTATATCACTTAATGTTGAATAATTATGAAACAGTCATCCTTTTGACAATATGTATATGTTAATTTGTAAATTGACATATCAAGTTGCAGAGCATTTGAATAATTTAAAAGTCCGCCAAGGAAATTCCTGTCGAAGTGAAGTCCTTGGCGAAGTAAAAGTTTGTGACAAGACATAATGTCACGAAATTCTATATAATTGTTTTATTCACACACGTGATCAATCCATCAAAATCTATAGTCGGGTGGCCGACCTAGCTCCTCCAGAATCCCCCCCACGAACAATACCTTTCTTCGTCCCAAAAAATCAGGAAATAACTGGAGTTGGATGAACAGATGAACTTCACTGTGATTTGTCTCGTAGTTAAGTGTAGACAGTTGATGACTATGAGCTGCTACTGGATACTCCCTTGGATGGAAATGGGTCATCATGTTTGGAAACGTGTCCATGCAGGAAGAAGAAGCTAATTGCATGGTCTGGTACTAAAACAACATTCGACGACTGCTGCAAGCCTAACTTTGACGACCGTAGCAGCGCATGTTGTCTTAGAGAAGAAATATGTTGATGTATTTGTAACTTTGGAAGATATCCACTTGTATATTGTATGTATTACATTTGTAATTTATTGTATCCCCAACGAAGATGTATTATTCCTTCGATTGGAAGTGTCGTCATTTGTATTTGCAAGTGTCGCAAGTTATATTGTAAGTGTCGTAACTTATACTTGATGGGTTATTAGACCACCTTGGTGGGGTCGGCCCTGTATGAGTTAAAGAGTGATTAGACCACCCTAGTGGGGTCGGCCCAGTGACAAGTGGTAATGGGTTATTAGACTCTCCTAAGGGAGGTCGGCCCAATTAGAGTAAAAGGCAAGTAAAGGTAACGGATAAATAGAGAGGAGCACCTCTCTATTTATCCATTCATTCACTCACTCACTTCGCATTAGTGAGAGAGAGGAGGAGTGCGCACAAGTGGAGGAGGAGAATATGCTAGGAGACTATCTCTTGTTTTGGGGTTGGATATTTGTGATCTTTGTGTTGGTGCTCATTCTATCTCTGAGGAAGTTGCAGGGTTTTTCACCTTCTTGGTTTTCCTCGGTGAAATGCTTTGTGCCTCTTGTCTCCTATGTTTGATATGCTATACATGTTGTTCTCTTAGTTAAAATCCTAGATCATATTGAATTAAATGATGAAAAACTAACATGGTATCAGATCTATCTTGAAGGAAGGAATTGTATGGCATTTACGACACTTGTTGCACTTGCGACAAATTGGAAGCTAGGGCTTGATATAGTAAAAACTAATCATCATGGAAATTTTGCTATAAATCCGTTTTTGAGAAGGTTCAGGGTCTGAATTTTTTACAAGCCGAATATCAGACATAGATGTACCCTGTGTAAAATTTTCAGCCTCAGCTTCATTGTACTTTGTGATATATGATCCGCACAAGTTAGGGTTTCTGCCTCTTCCAGAATTCAGCCCTAAACAGGTGACCTAGGCACAAAGGTCATATCTCAGGATAGGATGCTCCAAATGGAATTTCGTAAAAAGTTTCAGTTAGGGCACAGACTGTCATTTCACAGGTCCTATTTTTAGAGGCTGAAGTTGAAACAATGACACGTGGAACTTCGTACAAGTTCGCTATGTTGTTTCATCCCATAAACAGGTCATGTTGCAACACTTAGCAAATATCCCTTGTGGAGAATCCATTTGAGCTCATATCTATGAGGTTGGAAAGATGACAGGTCAGTCTACCACAAGCCGAAGTTTTAGAACCCGAGGATCCAAAATTTCAGAGATACATCATAAAAAATATGGCATATATTTCTGTCAAAACATAATTGTATTATGAGCACTTTCTTTTTTGGCTTGTCATTGCTGCGGGAAATTAGGGCTTTTGAAAGAAGTGAAATTTTGGAGAGCTATCAGCATATGATTTCTCTCCTCAGGAAAATTGAAATTTAGAGACCAATATCGAATTTTTTGGTTGGGTAGAACCCCGAGATCTATCAAACCCTAGTTCAAGTTTTTGGACCAGAAAACCAGATTTTGACAGAAGTTGCAGATCATAAATTCGTAGGTCATTTTTGGACGATCAATTTTTGGAGTTTTCAAAATCTGAGCACACCATCTTGCTCGCCTCAGTCAATTTCATCTACCTGTCCAGACAGAAGTTTGAAATTCCAAGTTTGGATTTTTAGGGTTTCTCTGCCAAACCCTAGCCAGCTCTAGATCTAGTTTCAGCAAATCAAAGTGTATATGATTGGGTTGATCCTAGAAGAGAATGAATTGGACACCTACATAAGTGAGGAAGTTCCATTTCCAGAGGGAGATGAGGCTAAGGCCTCACATAAAAGACTACAAGCAATCTCGACAGTATGACTTGAGGAGATACAAGTATGTTTTGAAATCTGTTCATGATTAAGTTTATGATATGTTTGTCTTCATATTATTGAGGTTAGTACAATCTTGATTAATTTTAGACTTGTCTTATCACCTTAGTAAAAGTATGAATGCATGTGAATGATAGAAGAAATTCATTGATTAGGGTTATGACACTTATGATTGTACTAATGCATTGTGGTGTTGTATGAGGATGATGTTGTCCACTAACATGAAAGGTACATCAAGAAAGACAAATCAAGTTCTATATCAAGAACATATGACTATGGTGACATGAAGACAAAGACTCATCCATAGCCATTGATCACATAGAAGCTTTACTTACGAGGTATGTATAATTTGGTTCTACAAATGCTTAAGTTATGAGATATGTAGGTTACTAGCATAAGGTCTCTAAATCATTGAAGAGAACACATAAGACATTTTTTGGGTATATGTTAGATATAACTCGCAAACATGATAATCCATGTATGTTTTTCCTATATCAAGTTAGAATCCTACCTTGTGTTATGATCTCGTATAAGTATACTTTTGTATGATTGATAATGATTATTCATGAAGTTATAAGTTTGAGTAATCATGGGCTTATGCATATTATGCTTCTTACTTTGAATAATGATATGAGAAACCATAAGAGTCCTATGGTCAAATAAGAATATGCATGAGTAAAAGAAGTCCTCCCTGAAACCTTGAATACTAACGCTTGTGATAAATTAACTGTGTATGAAATGACCATGACCATACATGTTTAAGATTATTTAGAATCATAATGTTTTGATAGTATTGAGATTATACTAATGAAGTATGATTATGTATGGGATCTTGAGGATGACACAATGATGACACCAGTTCACACTTAAGCATGCATAGTGGTCCAAGATGGATAGAAGTTCAAAGACATAAATGATATCATAAAGGAAGCAAAGATCAAGAGGGAGCACACTCTAGTAGCTCCTGCAAGGAAGCAAAGATTAAGAGGGAGTCCACCCTACAACGAAACAGAGATAAGTATTTGAATTGTCATTTCCTGTATATATGATTACTTAAATGATGTTATTCAGTCATGTACATACTTATGTTCCTAGATCTAGGATGTATATTATGCATTTTAGAAAAGTTGCATTTAATGAACAAGATACTACTAATATGCGAGTAATGGGTAAGTGGCATTTGGTACTGTACAACATTCCATTGCTACTTATCTAGGATGATACCTCTTTGTTGACATGTTGGGAGTAGTGCACACTCTTAACAATGTTCTGGTAGAGATGGAAGGCATCTAGAAATTTACCGTATGAATACATGATATGGATGAATGTTGTATTGGAGCATTGGCTAAGATAATTGCATGATTATATAACATATGTCCTTATGTGTAAAATTTTGTTCTGAAAAATATGATAAGTTTCTAATCATGCAATTGAATTTGACTTGTAGGAAATATCGCATACAATCACCTACAAAAGAAGGACAACAACGTTTGTTCCTGCAATGAAGTTCAAGAAAACTATCTATTGAAGATATTGAAGAATCTGAAGTTCCTAGGATCTGAGATGCAGTAATGGAAGGATGCCATGATCAAGGAGTACCAATCGGTCATGAAGAATGATGTATGGGATGTGGTCCCAAGACCAGAAGGGAAGTCTATTGTGACTTCCAAGTGGATCTACAAGATCAAGCATGCTGTAGATGGTAGCATATAGAAATACAAGGTTTGTGGCTCGTGGCTTCTCCCAGAAAGAAGGGATAGATTATGAAGAGACTTTTGCACCTGTATCCAGATACACTTCCATCAGAACAATACTTGCTTTGGGTGCAGTGATGAAGTGGAAAATACACCAGATGTATGTTAAGACATCTTTCTTGAATGGTGTAGTCGAAGATGAAGTGTATGTGGAGCAACCACTCGGATTTGAGACACATGACAAGGAGTCATATGTGTGCAAATTAAAGAAATCCTTGTACATTTTGAAACAAGCACCCAGGACATGGTATGGCAGGATTGACAGCTTCCTGACTAGTTTGGGATTTACCAAGAGTAAAGCGGATTCCAACCTTTACTACAAGGTTGAGGAAGGCAATCCAGTGATACTCCTACTGTATGTAGATGACCTATTTGTGACAAGTGAGATTGGGTTGATTGTTGATACGAAGAGGAAGCTTGCTTCCGAGTTTGAGATGAAGGAATTGGGTATGATGCATTAATTTCCAGGTATGGAGGTGTGGTAGAGTGAATATGGAATATTCCTTGGACAAGGGAAGTATGTAGTAGAGATTTTGAAGCGGTTCAAGATGATGGAATGCAAGGCCATGGCCACACCTATGGCATCGAACCTAAAGCTATTGAGTGATGCTTCATTAGAGTCAATTGATGCCATGATGTATCTTCAGATGATTGGGTCCTTGATGTACCTAACGAATACGAGACCAGATATTTGCTTTGCTGTGAACACATTGAGCCAGTTCCTGACGGATCCGAGACATGTTCACCTGATTGCTGCAAAGAAGATTCTGAGGTACCTGAAGGGTACATTTGATCATGGGCTCAAGTATGATGCGAATCAAAAGGTTAACCTGGAGGGTTATGTTGATTTAGATTGGGTAGGCAGTTCCATTGATAGGAAGATCACTTTGGGGTGCTTCTTCAGTATCGGATTAGGTGTGATATCTTGGTTTAGCAGGAAGCAGTCCTGCGTGGCACTGAGTACAACCAAAGTAGAGTATGTCGCAGCTTGTTCGGCCAGTTGTGAGGCAGTATGTCTAAGGAAGCTACTGCCTGATTTGTTTAATCTCCACCTGGATGCTACTTGTATCTTCTGTGACAACCAGAGTTGTGTAAAGTTGTCTGAGAACCCGTTGTTCCATGACAAGTCGAAGCACATCGAGATCAAGTATCACTATATCAAGGATATGGTGCAGAGAGGAGCAGTGAAGCTCCTGCATGTTGCGACGGACAGGAATATAGAAGATGTGTTGACCAAACCACTATCCAGAGTGAAGTTCAAGTACTTCAGAGAGAGGCTTGGTGCTCTTCAAATTGAAGATACTTCCAAGAGGAAGTGACGGGGCACAGATGCAGGAGCCCTTCCAAGCATGGTGGTAGGAGGATCCTTCCCATGGCTGTGGATGTAAGTGCTATGTGATGAGAATCAGGACGATGCTCCTGACGATGTTCTATATGATAATGATTAGTATGATCATGATCATCAACATGATGCTCCATGCAAGGATGATCAGGTTGATCATGATATCAGGATGATACTCCGAGGCCGTGGCTATGTGGCAGGTTTTTCTTGATAACATGTAATTTATTCCTGGGAGATCCGATAGGTTGAGTAGTAAGCTCGTAATTAGTTCTGGGATGCTCTTTCGAGGTTTTGTGAGGTCTGCTTGTAATTTAGTCTTGGGAAATATTATAGGTTGATCAATAATCTTGTAATCAGTCCTGAGATGCTCTTTCAAGGTTTTGTAGATGCACATAATCAGTCCTGATATTCCACCTCTGTCAGGCCGCTCGCAGATATGATGAATACCTACATGGAGGCTAGGCCTAGATCCAACATGAAAAAGGGCTGGCTCTGTAGAGCTTCCTATGACGAGAAGAATTGAGAAATAATGTCAGTGATCGAGATGACGAGTACAACAGTAGTGACGATGATGCTCAGTGATCCAATGTTGATGATCCAACTCCTATATTGAAGACTTGTGCTTATGTGTATTGATGACCCGTGTCAAGAGAATACCTTCCTAGTTAAGAGGGAGTGTTGATGTATTTGTAACTTTGGAATATATTCACTTGTATATTGTATGTATTACATTTGTACTTTATTGTATCCCCAACGGAGATGTATCATTCCTTCGATTGGAAGTGTCATCATTTGTATTTGCAAGTGTCGCAAGTTATATTGTAAGTGTCGTAACTTATACTTGATGGGTTGTTAGACCACCTTGGCGGGGTCGGCCCTGTATGAGTTAAATGGTTATTAGACCACCCTAGTGGGGTCGGCCCAGTGACAAGTGGTAATGGGTTATTAGATTCTCCTAAGGGAGGTCGGCCTAGTTAGAGTAAAATGCAAGTAAAGGTAAATTATAAATAGAGAGGAGAACCTCTCTATTTATCCATTCATTCACTCACTCACTTCGCATTAGTGAGAGAGAGGAGGAGTGCGCACAAGTGGAGGAGGAGAAGCTGCTAGGAGACTATCTATTGTTTTGGTGTTTGATCTTTGTGATATTTGTATTGGCGCTCATTCTATCTCTGAGGAAGTTGCGGGGTTTTTCACCTTCTTGGTTTTCTTCGGTGAAATGCTTTGTGTCTCTTGTCTCCTATGCTTGATATGCTGTACATGTTGTTCTCTCAGTTAAGATCCTAGATCATATTGAATTAAATGATGAAAAAATAACAAAATATTCCAAGAATTCTAATATTCCTATGTCCTCTCCTCGTTGCATACCAATCGGTTATTGAAATAAGAGTGACGGAAAGAAGATTGACGGAAACGTGATTGGTGCCAAGGATCAAAATGACAAATCCATGTATTGGGACTTCGAGAGTCCTCGAAATACCCATATATCATGGTGTGGTGAGGATTTTCTAGCGAGCCAATGTCAAAATGATCATATATCATGAGGAGAACTGGGGAGCAATGATAAGACTCAAGCATTTCTCATAAAACAACAAAGGACAAAGAACAGAGGAAGTAAAGAAAAATGCCATGGCTTCCCGGACGATTTCAGTTTGATGTGATATGGGGCATGGTTAGCCTATATATAGTGAGTGGCCAGTGTGTTGATGGATTGAATGGGATGGGAGTCTGGGATAGATGGGGAATGGTAATTATCCTAGTATGGCGGGATCATGCAGGTCATAGATATCATCTGTAGTGACTACAGATTTTGCTGGAGTAATCGTATACGTATCACTCCAATCGATTCCTTGAAAATGGTTTGTACGTTGGCATGGCGGTCGTGTCAATGAATAGAACAGGTCCATGGAAGTGATCCTGATGGCGCTAATGGTAAATGATTTTGCTGGAGTAATTATACACGTATCACTCCAATCGATTCCTTGAAAATAGTTTGTATGTTGGCATGGCGGTCGTGTCAATGAATAGAACAGGTCCATGGCGGTGATCCTGACGACACTAATGGTAAATGATGGATTGTATCACTTGTGTGAATAATCTCATCATGCTTCAGTCCACATTATGTTTATGTCTTGTCACTAACAAAATATACATGACGTACATATGATATCCCGCCACACTATGATAATTAATGTCATGAAATTTTCTGCATTGATATGGGATACATGCCGCCCACTGCCTACATTGAAACTAAAAATTCAAACTCTGTGTTTTCCAGTTTGGAGCTCTCTTTTCCCTGAGGACCGAGGTACACTATGTTTTCCAGTTTGGAGCTCTGTTTTCCCTGAGGACTGAGGTTTTCGTTTGCTAAGGTGGAACTGAGAAGAGTGTTGGGCGGATAGAGCAGTAAGATTGGTTTGAAGAATCGACTGCTATATTTTCAATTGGCAGGTATTTATATTATTCAAACCATAAATCTAAATTTGTAACAGAGCATGCTTATTCAGCCTCCGGGCTCAAAATCCATATCTTCCATGGATTTCAAAAATCAATCCAATGACCGTTCCAAGTTCACAGTAATTTAAACTCTCTCTGAACGTTTTAGATTCTCCTTATCCTTGAATTATATCATCTTCTTTGCACGAGTAATAAAATACTAAATTTTGATTGGAGCTTCGACTTGTAGACATAGAAGGAGTAGACTCATCCCCTGCAACCGCAAAAATAAGCAGTCATTATTCCTCAAACATGTAAGCTTTGCATCGCACCATTCCATCATTCTGTTGGAATATCAATAAATACTGAGAGGGGGGGGTGAATCAATATTTTCACTATTCTTAAATTTTATCACAATTAAAAATTGAATAAACAAAGAAAATGGAAGACACAATTTTATCGTGGAATCCCAATTGCGAAAACCACCAACTCTTTCTAATACTGCAAAATTAAATTTAAAGTAATTTGCAAGCTCCAACTTGATGGATGCACCAACACCCAATTTTTTAGCTACAACTGAAGGATGCACCAACAACCTATTTTGTCAGCTACAACTGACTGGATGCACCAACACCATTAGCAGGTTGCAACCTGACCTAGCAGCACCCTTCCACCCTTGTCTGTCTTCTTCAGATTTCCATAATTTATTTCCTTCAATTATGGGTAGTTATCTTCTTACAGTCAAGGTATTAATTTGCAGGTTGATAATGAAGAAAAGAAAACAATCCATTAATATTGGGCATTGGTCATAAATGAATCCAATATCAATTTTAGCAGAAAATTGGTGAATACTTAGATGCGGTAAACCATAGCATAAACATATGAATTCTGATTTAATATTACTTTCATCCAAGCATGAAGGATAACCCAATGGAAACGATTTACTAGAAATAACAATTAACAGAGACAGGAAGGATATTTACAGACTGTCATTAATGAATAGTTTTGTCATCACTGACAATTATATTCAACACATTCCATGTATAATTTCAAAAACAAGCAACACATGCATGCCTTCCCAGACACACCATAATGCTAATTAAAATTTAAGCAGGATACGTTGGAAAAGGAATTTAACAGTGATGACAATGCAGATAGTGATGCCATTAGTTGGAATGATTCTGACTGCGATTAACCAGACATAAACATTCTTTCTTTTTGGGTTAAAAAAAAAATAGAAACAATATACTTTTGGGTTTGCTCTTTCTGAGAATGAGTTGAATGATACAACAACTTCTACTTCGCCGAGTGTAGTACATATACATTCTGGAATAATCAAATCCACGTGGCACAATCTGAGTGTTCCACGTGTCACCTTGGAGACTAGATTTCGACATTTTAACCACAAAATTTATAGACATTTTGCTACAAAGAGTTTGCTGTCAAGTTGAAATTTTGTTAGAGAAAGAGAGGTCACTCTTTCGTCAGGTTGTTCCATTTCGGGGTGTTTGAAGTAGATGCTGAGGAGAAAGAGTGTCCGCTCCTTCCTCCAGGGATGAGTTTGTAGGAGTGGCAAACGTATATATCGGCACTCTAATAACATATTTCATAGGAACATTTTTTCACACATTTTGCTGGAAAGTGGAAATATCCATAGAGAAAGATTGGCCGCTCTTTCTCCAAGTTCTATTTTTACAATTCCCTCGTAAAAGAAGGGGCGGACAACCCTTCTTCTTCCCAATATTATTTTCATTATAGTTTTAGACTGCAAGAAGGGTCGGTCGATCCTTCTTCATGTTCACCATTCTAGATATAGTTCAATTTCTAGATAAAGGTTTTCATAATTATCTACTAAACGAAGGGGTGTCTGATCCTTCTTCTCGAAAAATAGAAGTCGGGGCAAACAATTTTATATGTTATAACTTAGCTGATGTCCGGTTTTTAAACTTCTCTCGTAAATGAAGGGTCGATAGACCCTTCTTGTGCTCAGTATTCTTCCGGTTTTCACCATTTTAGATATATATGAATTGAAATACTAGCTTTCATAGGTTGAATAATTTTACAATTCCCTCATAAATGAAGGGGCGACCGACCCTTCTTTTGCCCAGTATTGTATTTATAATAGTTCTAGAATGCAAGAAGGGTCGGTCGATCCTTCTTTCTTTCACCATTCTGGATATAGGTGAATTGATGGATATAGTTGTTCACAATTATCTCCTAAACGAAGGGGCAACCGATCCTTCTCGTCAGAAAATGGAAGTCGGGACAAACATTTTTATATGTTAGAACTTAGATGATGTCCAGGTCCCTACTATTTACAACGAAAGTCAGAAGTCGGGAATTATCAACATAGGATTTGTAGATTAAATATATTTAGATTTATATCATAAATGAAGGGTCGACTAACCCTTGTTGTGCTCAGTATTCTTCCCTTGTTCACAATTTTGGAAATACATGAATTGACGGCCTAGCATTTGTAGGTTGAACATTTTTAATTTTCCGTCATAAATGAATGGGCGGGAGATGCTTCTTCTACTCAGTATTCTTTTCGTAATCTTTCTAGATTGCAAGAAGGGTCGTTTGATCCTTCTTGTGTTCGCTTCTTCTACAAGAAGGGGCGGCCAATCCTTGCATTCGGAAAATTGGATGTCCAGACATACATTTTTTTATATATTATAACTTATGTTATATCTTTGTTTAAAATAAAAAAGATTTTTAATGTGCTCCTGTTATTTTATATTTCATAAAACGCTTATGAACTGGATTTTGGTTCTGAACAATGTGTCCTGTTATTTTAAATTTCAGATATCGTTTATGAAATGGATTTTGGTACTCAACAATGTGTGGACCTGCTTTTGAATGGATTGAATGTTGCTGAAGGAATCTCTTTTCCAGAAAGATTTTTTTTGCATAATATTAGCATTAATGATGGATGTATCATTGTAAATGTTACCAATACTTTAAATGCAAGTATTCCATTGCCCTATCCATCAGAAGGTGCAGATACATCATGAGAGGCTGTTGGTGGTTATATTCAATGGCCTGTATCTGAGATCGTTAACCACATTGGGTCTGCTCTTCGCGAGAATGAGGTGAATGATATACCATATTCTACTTTGATGAGTGTAGCACATATCATAACAACTGAGAATAAATCTTCTTTTATTATGAGAAAATTTAAGTTGTTACATAAGTGTTCAGAAAGCAAGGATTGCATTTCCATAGGTTTTGTAACAAATGTGAGTGGGACTGATTTTGTTGGGAGAACATTTTTGGGTGACTTCTCCTTTGGTATTCTGGTGGATGAAGTGGTGTTTTCTTGTATGGCAAGTTGTCCAGGGTTGAGCAGTGGAGGTTTTGTTGTATGTCCGATTAAAAGAATCATAGATTTTAATACAGAAACATTGCTTTCTGTTGCAAGCAATTTCAACAATAATAAATCTGAATCTACTTTGAAAGTATTAAGAGAAAATCACAATGTCAGGTTTGTGGGAAAGAAAGTTAATTTGAGACATCAATGTTCTTTAAAGCCATAGTATGTTGCTCGGGGAATAGTGTCAACTGTTTTTGAGGGAGACATTGTACAATTCAAAGCACTAGATGGTGGTGAGTTTGGTATTTTAGTTCATAAAGTCTTCTACAATCGTGAGGATTGTGGTGTATTTGAAGGCTCCCTTATAATATGGTCTGCAAACAATTTGCTTGACCTCGATGATGATCCTTTGGATGTTATACTAAAAAAGAAAATAGACGAAGATATGGTCAACTTTTGGAATATTTTTGAAGAATGTCCTTTATAGATGGTCCTTCCAGGTACTCCCCATTGTGAATATACAGATGTTAAAGGTAATGGAACAAGGCCATACAATTCCGTAACGCGGCAAGTTGGAACTAAAATTTCTGAAAGAAAGTCAAGATCGGTACCTTACAGACTTGCAATAAATCAGGGTGCATTCCTTTCAAACATTGTCACCGAACATTGTTGCTTAAATTTTTGTATATAAAAAATTTCACTTCAATAGATAGTTGAATGTGTGAATAAATTTGATAGTATGAATGTAAATTCAAAAACACAGTGTGTTAAAATTCTATGGGATCAAATGCTCTTGTGGCCAAAGAAGGAGATGACAAAAAAAGAAGCTTGTTTACAATGAGATTAGACACAATAGACGTCTATAAAAATGCATGGTATAAATGCCATGAGATAAAAAAGATTACTTTCTTCAATTATAAAATAATGTTCTTGAATGGTGATGTGAGCACTGTGCATGGTAATAGTGGCTTGGAAAAATCTAGGGTGAACACTACTGCACTGGTAGCTACTATTAATAGAATTGTAGAAGAGAATTCAGACAAATCTCCACATTTTACACGAATAATTAGTGGAGATGGAACAAGGACAACCTTGAAATTATTTCCATCTAATATGTCCCATGGTTTGCTGCGAAAAATGGCTAATGATGAAATCGAAAGAATTGGTTTGCCTCAAGTATCACAATCCTCCTTTAGCAAGGTGATGAGAGAATATTTTTAAGAAGTTAAAATTTCTAAATCAAACTCCTTTGCAAGGTGTAATGAGTGCATTAAAATACAGGATAGGATTAAGGGGACCACTGATCCAGCTGAGGTGGAAAATTTGCGAGCAAATCAAGCAGCTCATAATAAATATATCGCAAGTTGTCGCCAAATATATTACTCTCACAGATTAGATTCACAAAAAAAACCAAAGACTTATCTGAGTATTGTTCACGACAAAATGGGTAAGTCAAAGAATTCTATTCCAAGGTTGGGTAAGAAGGAAAAGTATTTTAGTAATGTTTTGAATCTTCCCATATCATTGACTGGAATGTTGACTCATGGGCACAAGACTGGGGGTTTTGGTCATTTTAGCCTCTCATTTTTAGAGATGGGATAGAATTTCACTGTGACATCCCTGTCTAAATGCTTGAAGTGTCTTGAAGAACCAGTGGTTGATAAATATGGCGATTTGCTCTACAAAGGCGGAACATCTAAGCACCAATTGCATGATGCTCTATTACAATCAGACTCATATGAAAAGTGTTTGATATACAGACAAGTTGTAATGCAAGATGATGTAATGAGTGTTGATGGTACTAATCAATGCATGCCAAATAGAAAACTACCACCCATATTGTTGTTGCAAATGGATAATTGTTCAGGCAATAACAAAAACCGCTTTGTATTTGCATTTTTATCTCTTTTAGCAACAAGGAGAGTGTTCAAGATAGTTGAAGTTGGATTCCTCCCTGTCGGACACACCCATGAAGACATAGATGGAACTTATGGAAGGTTATCAACAAAGCTAATGCGCAAGGATATATTTTCACTCTCGGAAATTATGGATACGTATAGGACATGCGAAGATAAAATTTCCCTTGTCCCTTATCTAATTGATGAAATTTACAATTTTAAGAGTTTTATGAAACCCCACCTTTTGGATGGAAATGCCAAGATCATCGGTATCAGAAAATGCCAGTTTTTTAAATTTTAGCTTATAGATGACATTCCAGTCATGCAATGGAAGGCATCACTTCGGGATGAAGCTTGGTTGTCTCCTATTAATCTCTAGCAGTCATTGCCAGATGCTAGCGCAAACTTGCCGGTGGGACAACCTAGGTTATTAAATCTGCAATAAAAAAGACCATCGGACATTGGCGAAATAAAAAAAGGACTAGAAACATATATTTCATTATGGAATGGAGGGATTGAGAAGGGAGGTGAACAATTTTGGCGTCTCAAGTTAAATTATTGGGAGGCTGTATATAAAGCTTGGACAGTCCCTTCGAGAGTGTTGATCAATCACCAACTAAATTTTGGCCATCGACAAGCCATGATATTCATAGTAGTGAACCTAAAAGATATGATCATGAAATTATGGATGCCTATTTGAAGGAAAATGTTCCTGCTTTGCAAGATTGCTATGTTGGACCACTATGCAACAAGCCTAGAGATGAATTCATTCCAAGAGTGGATGTTGTAAAGGGCCAAATGGTCATTATGAAATAACCAGAGCTAGATTGTGCAATCTGTTTGGGTATGGTGATTGGTGATATTTATTGGGAGTCAGATGCTGGTACTGTTGGGTCTTACAAAGTAGAGGTGCAATGGTGGAAGCCAATAGGAGAATCGAAGGATCTGAAGGTCTTGTACAAAAAATGATTAGATAGAAAGCAACAATGGGTTGTTGGTGCAAAAGAACATATGATGATCGATGTAAATAGCATCATATGGGAATGGTCACCAAGGCAAGGATGGAGAGGAGAAAAAATTAGCATAAATGAGAAGGGCCTTGCAGGAATCAAGGAACACCGAGAAAATATGGGGCATAGTGTTCAGAGTGGGATGGATGTTCCTTCGGATATCGTTTGATGTGATCTTAGCCTAAACAATTTATATTTTGTTGCAATCCTTCTAGTCTGTTTATCAACCTGGCTCGATCTTTTCTGTCACGACCGTTTTGATGTCAAACAGTAAGGATTTCTGTTCAGTCTTAAGGGTTGATAATAGACATGGGAATTTCTCTATATGGCAGTTTTTGTCTCAGAAGTGCAATGTGAAAAGAAGACGGATGTAATCTTTTTTACCAGTATATAATACAAAGTTTCTCTTTTTTTTGCTTAAAAAAAAATCCTTTCAATAAACAAGAAAACTAGTGGCACTGTCAGCATGGAAGAAACAACAATGGAAATGAATTATTGGAAATAACAATACACAAATAAAGGAAGTAAATTCACAAAGTGTAAAATATATAACACAAGAATCTTTACTCTTTTAAAAGTGCTTAATTCCACTCAACCAACTTTATTCCAAAATTGCAGTGCTCAATAGAAAATGTCTCTCGTACTCTCGGGTTCCAACCCTTAATATTTTACAAAATTTTGCTAAAATACATTGCTCCATGAGCTGTGAATAACTGTTTGTATTAAAAAAATAGTAAGTTCATAACTGTTTTGTCATAACTGTCTTTGCCACAACTGTCGAAAATTAAAATAAAATTAAATAAAACATAAAAGATATTTTAATCCGTAACAAAATAAAACATGGTACTTTGATGCTTACGTGTTCTTGGAAACCTGTCTTCATGAATGCAATTTGTACTTCATTCTCCCGTATTTTTCTATTGTTTTCCATTCTTCTATATTTGGTATCTCACAGCTTGTCATTTCTTTGACCACGACTCTTAATCCGACATGCTCCACATAAGAAATTGGGGGTAATTCTGCAATTATCATTTTCAATCTATATTGAATTTCAAAGTTTGCTGCTAGTTTATCAATGACAATTTGTCCTGTCATAGGCTGGGCCATATCTTCAAATATTCTGTGATCCATCCTAGCTTTAATTAGCAATGCTTGATAATCCAACTGGGAAATTTGATCTTCATTTTTATCCCAAAAGGAAGGGAGTCCCTTTTGAAATAATTCTGAAAACAAGATTTTAAAGGATTTTACCTGTTGCGACATTTGATTCACCTTATCTTGGACCCATTGAACATGATGATGTTTTGCGATGATCCTCCTTCCATGATCTATCATCTAAATTTTTCCATTAATGCCCAAAGCCTTCATATCATCCAGAGTCAAGAAATTTAGGAAATCAATAGCACTCTGTGCTGTTTCCGTTGGTCTTTTTCCCAGAGTCTCCATCACGACTGCACAATTTTGCAAGGCTATATTTATCACTGTTCCCTTATCTTGTATGAAGTTTAAATAAGATCTCAATTTAGCTTCATCAACCATGATTTCATCCCAAATTAAGTGCCGAGCTCCCTGCATAGGCAATCTTCCTGTCACTTTTTCCACCAATATTTCATTTTGTTCCTCTAACTTTTTGTTCTTTTCTTCCAAGGTTTTTCTCTCTTTTTCTTTTCTTTGCACTTCTCCTGTCAAACCTTGATTTTCAGTTTTTAAACTTTTTATTTCCTCTTCTTTCAGGTTGATCTGTGACATTGCTTGAACAAGATCCTCTGTACCACTTTCTACACTGGATTGGCTTACTTGTATTTGATTACCCTTTTCTAAAACCAATTGACTGTGACTTTCTTTAAGGACATCAATCTTATCTAAAAACGTAGCTCTTTCCTCTTCCCATCCACTCTGTTCTTCTGTAATCCTCAACAGTTTTTCTTTGGTGTCAATTAATTCTTGAGACAAGGCCCCTTTTTCCTTTTCCAATTCTGTCAATTCAGAGGCCTATATTAATTGAGTGGTTGGTATTTTAAGTTTTTTCTTCAGTATTTGGATGGTATTATCTTTCTCAGGCAAAATATTTTTAGTAGCTTGCCCTTTGTCTGGTTCACTATCCATAGCAAATATATCATTCTGGAGTCTTTTAATTTGCTGCTGATATGTTTTATTCTCCATCTTCTCCTGCTTCAACTGGTTTTCCAACCTTAAAACCATTGATTGCAATTTGGAATTTTGCAAAACAGTCCTCATTAAATTTGCATATATTACTTCCCCAGTTTGCTTGTTTAAATGAATTTTATCGGGTATGGGGATCCGATGTAAATTTCGTTTCATTTTTGAAACTCTATCCCGGGTTGCCACTGCCAAATTCAGTGTGTTTTTGACATGATATTTTGTAGTAATTAGTGAAACTTCTTGGTCTGATATATTTCTCACTTTAGAATATAATTTTACCATTTCTCGTGAAGAAACACGTTTCTCTTCTCCAGACTTAGTGAATAAGTCAGTCCTTGACTTGAATCTTTCACTAGGTCCAACTTGCTGGGATTATTCAAAACTATACTCTTGAACCTGGAAAACAGGTTCTTGTTCCATAATTTCAGTTTTTCTGGTGTCAATCTCCACCATTTCCTCATTTGAATCAATTTTGGCTCTTTTTGATATCTTTGACTGCTCAATTATTTTTTCATTATCTTCTGGAAGGATTCTTTTACCAGTAACATCCATTTTACTAGAAGCTGGTAAAATTAATACAGAGGAATTTGTTATCTCAGGTGAATCAATCTGTACTATCTCCATGCTTGGATGATATTCCATCAAATTAGCTTTTTCAGTTAATCCTTCTATTTCTTCATGATCAAAAGCTTTATTTATGTTTTGGTGTCTCCTTTGTGATATAATATGAAGAGGATCATAATTAACTTTGGTGGATTTTGTAAAATTCATGTCTTGCAATAAGCCTTCAATAAGTGAGAGGGAAACCTTGTTTTTGATGATCAAAGGGCCAATATTCATGGGATGATCTCAGAAGCTTTTCTGAAAATTGTTCATTGTTCATTCTTCATAATTATCTTTTGTCTAAAAAATTCTAAAGCAAAAACTTTGGGTGTTAAAAACACAGGCAGGATATATGGTTCATAAACAAAACCATAAAATCTGATGATGGTGTGGTCTTTTAAAAGGAACCAATCTCCAACTTTCTGATCTGCACTAAACTGTAAAACTTCATGCATCTCAGGAAAAACTCTAGGGGCCTGCTTCTGAAAAATTAGTCTGTATATTTCTGACATGATCAAGTTCATGTAATCAAAAGTACTGTTTCTAATTTCAGATGTGAATAGGATCTCTGGAAACTACAAATTTGTTCCATTGGAGAACAAAAACATTTTGATCAAATAAGATTGAAACTGAAAATGTCTAGTCATGTGGAAATTTACTAACTCAGAGTGAATATTCTCAGCTATAAACTCATCAAACTTAAGGCAAGGCAAGTGACTAGAATCAGACTCAAAATGGTGTTTTCCTATTCTGAATAACAAGGCTACAAGAGTTTCTGGAACAAATCTATCAGCATCCAACCCTAAGAACTTACTCAACAAGGAAATGATCCACTGAGATTATTCATTAAACAAGTCAATATCTAAAGGAGAAGGTTCATTCTCAACAGAAATATATGGTTTTAGGCATTTAGAAAAGAAAACTTGTTTTTCTTGCGCAGAGGTTTGATTAAAATGTTCAACTAGGGATTCTTTGGCAAATTCCTCCAAATTTTGGATGAATGACTCGGGAACATCTAAAGAGTCTCTGACAGTTTGGGAATTCACCGTACAAAGGATCCTAGACCTACTTGAGTCCATTATAATGCGTTCTGATTGAGAATAGTTTGACACACACCAGGTTATGAAATACAGGAAATTTATGGTTTCTGGACCTTTAACTTATCTTTTACTTCCTGTACTAGGCCAAAAGACAACACTGGATCGAAAATATCCCCAACTTGCTAAATTCCCTGACCTGTTCTTATACCCCTTCTTTTTCCATTTTAAAGGAATAAAACAATTAAAAAAGATTCGTAACCTATCTGGAAAATGACGTATGGATAATGTATTTTATTCTTGATTCCCGTTGTCGTAGAAACGTTCTTCTTCCAGGTATTGGAAAACATAATAATTCTTCCAGGTATAATATTCTTTTATAATCAATGATAAAACCTTAATCGTTTATCCTATCGCCTTTTGCATCTACACCGTTGATTTCATCGCACTTTATTGGATGGAGTGGTTTCGGGATCATTTATGGTGGTTTTCCATAACCGCTTTTCAACCCACGTAGTGTTCCATCGCTCAACATGTGGTGGGCGGTATTCTTTCCGTTGTGGCTCACCCCTCTCCTTCTCCACGCTACTTCCCGCTCCGGAACGATACTCAGCCGTCGATCTAGAGACACTTTAATTCACAACTGTGGATATGTTTCGAGGATTAAATCATTTCTTAACATTATTTTTCACTCATCTCTGCCGTTTATTTTTTTTCGACCATTTACGACCCTTGATCTATGTATTTTTTTATATCACCTTTCTATTTGGAAACCCATGATTCCTTTTAACCAATCCACCATGGACCATTGCAGCAAGGACTATCACACAAGATAGGACGATCACGAATTGTGATACTACCATGGAACAATGCGCACAAAATTGGTGGCGGAACACAAGGGTATGTTGTAGAAATTTTAAACTATAAAATTCATTAATAAAAAAAAAAAGTTTCAGCCTATGTGAATCAAATATACCATATATTAAATTGTGCAATTACTTCCCATGATTGTTTTTAAGAAACAAAAATGTTTATGTGAATCAAGTATACCATATATTAACCCTGGATGCGGGGGTCACCATGATACAAGGGGCCACGTGCCGAAAACGAGGAGGGCACGTGGGGGAGGAGCCTTGACCTAAGCGCCCGTAACATGGCACGGGTTACTCATGCAATATACCACCTGCCTCACTTCCACCTTCCTGCCCTCACACCTGCGGCTTTATGGATCCTTTTCGATCCTTCGCTCACAAGTCCCTTTACCAGCTAGATGGATGTAACTCTGGTACCTCTCGACCTCACCTTGGTCCTCTACGCATTCAAATCATCCCTCACCTCAGCTCTCTGAATCATCATTTCGTCTCCCTGCAATTTAATATGACTTGTTTGAACCTGGATCTTTTCTCCTTAATGGGCCTACGGGAACCCATGACTGCATTCTGTTTGCTTCTCCTCGACACTGGCTCTGTTTTGTGCACCCTCGTGCTCAGCTGTGTATCTGGTTGTGGACTCTCACTGCACTCTCCTCCATGACCAAGGCGCGCATCCTTTCTTGTCCGGGTAGTGGGGGCCGAAGAAAAAATCTGTAGCGGATCACCTTCGCTAGGTGTAATTTGATTGATGAGTGGGAAGGGAAGCTTGTAGTGGATCACCTCGCCTCTGGCAACAATGGGGGAAATATCAATCACTACTGGATCATCAAAAACATGCTCGGAAATCTTCTGGATGACATGTTGAGTAACCGGGGCTCTGCCAGAAATTAGATGTTGGCCACCAGGTCCAAACTCATCGAGTTGGATGATTATCTGGCTAACCTTGATGCCCCTTTCTCTTGGATCCCGAGCATGGCCGACTCTGGTGGCAGGGGTGATGGTGGTGGTGTCTCCGGCGTCCCGAATGTCAATGTTTTTCCCTCGAAAGGTCCTGCAGCTGCTGCTACTTCAGAGCCTTTCCTGGCCATTCCTTCTCCTGCATCCCCGACGACCCCTCCGGTGAAATTCCCAGTCCCTTCCACGATTTCCTCTTCCCCTTGCAAAAGGATCTGTAGCCATGCGGAACCTGACTTTCTCGCTGCTCAAAACACGGATCCGCTCCCTGTGAAGCTGCCGGAGGAGGACTTTATGGGGAGCTGCCCCATTCTGGAGGAATTTCAGCCTGAATAATTCCATGTCTACTCGGGAGTTCAACGAGAAGACTGGGTCTCTCTGGTCCGTCCGGGTTTGTGGTAATATCTATCTAATGCATTTTTTGTATGATCTCGCTCAGAGTGTTTTTTGGTCTTGGCCTCGCTGTTGGAGGCAGGTTTTTTGTATAACCCACAAGTTGTTCCATAATACTCTTGCTATTTCTAGTTTTTTTTGTTATGCTGGGATGGCTCCATTATCCCAGGCATCCTCCGAGGTCTCCTCACTATGTAATTTTATCTTTTACTCTTAATTAATATATTATGAAAACTTAAAAAAAAAAGTAAACCATATATTAAATTGTGCATTTACTTACCATAATTCTTTTTAAGCAAAAAAATTGTTGTGTTTCTACATTTCCACTTAGTCAACAAAATGTATTAAAGGCTAAGTGAATCAAGTATACCATATATTAAATTTTGCATTTACTTGCAATAATTCTGTTTAAGCAACAAAATTGTTGTGTTTCTAAATTTCCACTTGATCAATAAAAAGTTGTATTTTTTCATTTTCATTAAAGTTTTTTATAAAAGGAAAGATATAACTTATAACCAACCCTCTTAATAGCCACTGGGATTGATAATTGATGGTTATTTGTTACCAAATTGGATTTGTGATAAGTGTCGTCATTTGCGCACTAACTGTCGTTAAGTTTTGTAATTAACACCTTAATTACTAGTTAATTGTGCTTAAGAATAATTATCCTTCAGAAGTGGTTATCATCTTTGATATGGCTTGGAATCAAGTTTTGATGATGTTAGATGATGTTAAGAAGCCTTTCCGGCCGTTAGATCAGAGTTGGATTTGTTAATTAAATTATATTAAATTATTATTAATTATTGGTGTTATGTCACAAATATTTTTGGAAAAATAGAAATTAAATTCCTATGGTTTATCCATTGCACTTAAAATCAAGTAATTATCCTCAAAGTAACTACCTAAATACTAAAGTCTCACAAACTGTTGGATAATTGTACAATCACTCCAGCAAAATCTACAGAGATTATATCTTACTCGGGAAAAATCTACAGAGATGATATCCCTCCATACTGTGATAATTACGGTTCCCCATCCGTCCCATCTGTCTTCATTACTAATTTTGGAAAAATAAATATTTATAAGTTTTAAATCCGTAATAAAAAATTAGTAACCTCGCTATACTCAATGTGCCACGTGTCACAATATGATCGTTCCACATGTCACCTTGATACTAGATATAAAATATGCCATGTGTCACAATATGATCGTTCCACATGTCACCCTGGGATACTAGATATCAACATTTTAGCGACACAATTTATAGAAGTTTTGCTTCAAAGAATTTGCTGGAAAGTGGAAATATTCTCAGAGAAAGAGCGGCTGCTCTTTCTCCAAGGTGTTCTATTGTTACAATTCCCTCGTAAATGAAGGGTCGACCGACCCTTCTTATTTCCAATATTCTTTTCATAATAGTTTGACACTGCAAGAAGGGTAGGTCGATGCTTCTTGTGTTCTCCATTATGGATATAGTTGAATTTATGGATAAAGGTTTTCATAATTAACTACAAAAAGAAGGGGTGGTTGTTCCTTCTTGTCGGAAAACGAAAGTCGGGACAAACAATTTTTATATGTTATAACTTCCAAGGTGTTCTATTTTTACAATTCCCTTGTAATTGAAGGGTCGATCGACCCTTCGTATTCCCAATATTATTTTCATAATAGTTCGACACTGCAAGAAGGGTCGATCGACCCTTCTTATTCCCAATATTCTTTTCATAATAGTTCGACACTGCAAGAAGGGTCGGATGATCCTTCTTGTGTTCTCCATTATGGATATATCTTAATTGCTCGATAAAGGTTTACACAATTAACTACGAAAAGAAGGGGCGGACGATCCTTCTTGTCAAAAAATGGAAGTCAGGACAAACCCGTTTTATATGTTATAACTTCCAAGGTGTTCTATTTTTACAATTCCCTCGTAATTGAAGGGTCAAACAACCCTTCGTATTCCCAATATTATTTTCATAATAGTTCGACACTGCAAGAAGGGTCGGTCGACCCTTATTATTCCCAATATTCTTTTCATAATAGTTCGACATTGCAAGAAGGGTCGGTCGATCCTTCTTGTGTTCTCCATTATGGATATAGCTGAATTACTCGATAAAGGTTTTCACAATTAACTACGAAAAGAAGGGGCGGTCGATCCTTCTTGTCAGAAAACAGAAGTCAGGACAAACCATTTTTATATGTTATAACTTAGCTGATTGACTGGCTATTTAAACAATGATTGAATATTTTAGATTTGAAATTCAGACTTTTCAAATTAGAAATTGCATTTTTTGATTTGAAATTCAAACTTTTCAAATGAAAATTTGCATTTTTTGATTTGAAATTCAGACTTTTCAAATCAAAATTTGCATTTTTTGATTTGAAATTCACACTTTTTAAATCAAAATTCCCATTTTTTGATTTGAAATTCACACTTTTCAAATCAAAATTTGGATTTTTTGATTTGAAATTCACTAGGGACAGATATAGATGATACAGAAAGACAATATTTTGATGAAGACATGGATCCCCATCCCACAATGAAAAACTTAATATGATGTTCAATTTTTTTTTACAGAATAGGTTCCCATTGGGTGGGTCTGCATCTATGCGTACGGTTCTTTTGTCAAGATGCATTACTTTATTCGCTTCCCAATCTACTAGTAAATTCTGTTTGTGAGGGACTTGGAAAACATGTATACTTTGGTTTTCATCCAAGAGGCATAGAATCCTACTCATTATCTTGTTCAACTAAAGGTCCGAAGAAGGCCTTGGAGAGTTAGCTAGTCTTACAACAACTTTTGAATCACCAAACATTAAAGCATTTGAAGCTCCCATTGGATTAAGAATATTTAAGCCTTGAATTAGAGCCAAAACCTCTACTCTATTGCTTGTACAATTTCCCATGCCCTAAGCATATGTTTTCATTTTCATTCCCTTAGGACTAATGATTATCCCTCTCACTCGTGCCACCCCTAAGTTTCCTTTTGAAAATCCATCAAAAAAGAGATTGTACTTTCCCTAAGATTTCCTCCAATCATCCAAAAGGTTATATTTGAGGCTCAATTGCCATTGAACTTAAGGGAAGGGATTAGGATGAAGAGGAGGGACTATGTCTGAGTTCCTGAAAGCACCCAACCATTTATATTCCTCTACTAAAAGACATCTTGGGGAGGGTAGAGAGCCACAAGATTTGACACTTTCAAAGATGATGGATTTAGCTTAGTTGCCACTTTGGCCAAAGAGATTTCCAAAGACTAAAAGATTAACCCGTTTCTTGCCAACCAAATTTTCCAACAAATAAATTTGGTAAGAGTCAACCAACAATGTTTGAAGTACCCCTTATGACTGAGAGGCGCTGGGATATTTTATTTCTAAGTTCCTAACGTCTCACTCACCGAGTTGGGCCTTATATGACCACCACCTAATGGGTGGGTTGCTTGAAACCAAATGTGTTTGGAAAATCGACATTCTAGGAAACTATGACTTATGATTTCTTATTGAGTGTGGTAGATAGCACACCGGGAGGGCCCCTGAAAGCCTCATTTTTTCATATTATCCCCTATTAACAATATTCCATGAGATAAAATCCAACAAAATATATTCACCTCAAGAATACTTCCCTTTTTCTAAACTCCCTTCTAGAGCGAATAGTTAGGAGTGGCCCTTGGTAGGACATAAAGAACTTGGTATCCCTGGGTGATAGAGTATTCTCCAGAATGGGAGCCCCAACCTCACTGATATTTTATGAGTTCACTAATTAGGGATTTTCCATGGAGAATGGATTTCAAATTTTTAGAAGTTGGCGCTAGGCTGCTTGGAATCCACAGTATATCCCAACCTTTCCAACCTCCATCCATTGAATTGTGCCATTCACAAATATCCTCAAGTTTTGATATTCCTGTCCCCCTCATCCAATATTGAATATCATGAAGCTATTCAACAAAGTTTAAAGGGGGACTATTTATAATTCTATCCTCCCAAAGTTCTATTGATTTACCATTTCCTGAAACCTATAATAGATTTTCATGAAAAAATCATAAGCTATCAAACAGAGCTTATAAACATGAGAGTTGTTTTGGGGGAGCGAAGGGGAATCCAGGCTTCGTAGACAAGGACATTTTTTTTTCTTTAGGACCTATTTGATCCAATCATTTTCCCATGAAACCAACTCCAGAGGACTTTATCACCCAAGTCCAGATTGTTATATGTAAGGTCCCTTACTTGCAAGCCTCCTACTAGGAGAGGTGTCTTGACCAAATTATAACTCACCATATATAACTTCTTATTATTGTTATTTCCTCCTTGCCAAAGGAACTTGTGCATTATGTTTACAATTTCATTTAAGGTGAAGGATGGAACCAAAATAATAGAGCATTGAAAAATAGGCAGAGCTGAGAGCACAATTTTTTTTAAGACATACTTACCTGTTGGATTTAACCAAAAATCCCTCCATTGTTGCAACTTATTATTGATTTTGTTCACTTGATTGTTCCAAGTGCTTGACAAAGGGCTCTTGTGGAATATTGGAATTCAAAATTATGTGAAGGTATCTGATGTTGTCTTCCCTATAATCCAGAGAATCCTTGAGATCTCTACCATCATGTTCGGATTGATATTCCACCCATAAATATATTGTTTTTGATTTTATTAACATTGATTCCAGAGACCATGTAATAAGTATTTAGGACACAACCACCCAAGATGAATCTCCTCCGATAAGGACGGTGTCATCAACGAATTGTGCATGGTTGATGCTCTTGACTCCTTGAACAATTTGTATACCAATGATTTATTCTTGGATTCTTTCTAATTTTAGCTTCCTACTTAGAGTATCTGCCACTAGGATATATAGTAGAGGGGATAAGGGGCACCCTTTCCTAAGACCTCTATTTGATTTGAAGAAGGAGGTACCTCGACATTTGACTAGAGGCGATATCTAGGTTTCCCCTATGCATGCTTTAATCCTGGAAAGATATGAAGGATGGAGAAAAACCCATATTGGACAAAGTTTGGAACAAAAATTTGATCTCACACTATCAAAGGAATTTTCCATATCTATCTTAATGATCACACCTTTCTCTTTTTGATTTAAGCTAAATGGGCCACTTATTTAACCAATATTTCATTTTCAAAGATTTGACGCCCCTAGACGAATCCTCCTTGGTTCTCTGAGATTATATTTGGAAGTAGCCCCTTTATTCTATTGGCGATTATCTTAGTTAACATTTTATACAACAAGTTACAAAGAGAAAGTGGCTTATATTGAGCAAAGGAAGAGGGGTAAGTTTCTTTTGGCATCAAATCCAGAAAGGAGGAATTAGTTCCCCCCTATTTTGGGACAAGATTGGGATTTTTTAGAGAATTTCGATAAGAACCTTTGTTATGATATGCTAGCATCCTCAAAAGAACCTAATTGAAAAACCATTAGGACTAGGGGATTTATCTAGTTCCATTTCCCGAACAAACTTCCTAAATCCTTCCTTGATGATTCTCTTTATAAGATGAAGATTATTTTATTGTATGAATACATGGGAGACATTGGATAGCAAAGATTGTGTGGCCTCCTCTTCCTGCCTCCATTCTTCCATAAATATATCTTTGAATTGCAAGTGTGCCACTTCCTTTACTTTTTCAAATTCAACCAACCTTTTCCCTCGAGGGGATTTGATCTTTGACACTTTGTTTCTTGCTTTCCTAGCTTGGGACTGTCTATGGAAGAACCTAGTGTTTATGTCGCCATATTTCAACTCTAGTAATATTCCTCATTTCTCATGCTTTGTGAAGCTTAGAATGTAGGGAGGTTTCCTTGATTATATGTTCTACCATGATTGACTTCTGCTCCATTTTCACTTGGAATTATTCTAACTCTAGGTGGGCTTCTTGCTTGTTTTAGGCAGAATAATTAATAATTTTGGCCCAAATAGGCTCATCCTCCTCAATTTTTGTTCCCACATAAAGAATGGAGAGCCATGAACTAGGTTGTTACACCCTTCTTGTACTCTTTTCATGAACCCTTCAGGTTGATTCCAAAAAGGGCTAAACCTAACTGGTATTGGGACTAAATCCAATTCCTCTTTAAGAGAAAGGGAAATTGGCTTATGGTCTAAAGACCTGAAAGAGATAATCTCCAATTATATCTCCAAGCCCTGAATTAAAAAAGGAACTATGGATATATAACCTATACAAGTAGGTTGCTATATGTTTAGGCCCTATTATTTTATTAGACCAAATATATTTCCCTTTAGATGGTTTAATTTCCAAAATATACCAATCTTGGATAAAGTATTCTACTTGTTCCTAGATCAGGTCCTAGACTGGGGAGAATCCTTTTTTCTCCTTATGATTTAGGGTTATATTCAGGTCTCCTGCAACTATAATATTCCCCCCTTTCAATTGAGCTTTCTGATCTTGCAAGAGATTCCAACAATATCTTTTTTCCAACAAAGAAACATGGAGATATGAACTAAAGATATTTACCTTTTTTTTGCGAGCTAAGGTGAAGTAGAGAGGAAAAGATCAAGTGCTAAGTGTTGAAATAGATTTGGAGGATGAACTTGCAGTTGTCCCAAAGCGAACTTAGACCCATGGAATCCCCTCATGAACTGACTACAATTCCGTTACAACCTTTCCAAATTATTTTTCCAGTATCAAGGAAGGAAACTTTCTCAATTTTGGTCTCCTGGATGAGAAGGATTTCTGGTTTCGTTATTTAGATAAGATCCCTTAATGCTTCTTCTTTGGGATTACTACATGTTATGCAACCAAGTCCAAAAAGAGCATGAAAAGAGCATAAATATACCAGAAAGAGTAATCCACGCCTTAATAATGAAGAAAGAGATGAATAACAACCCTCTTCAAGGGGGAAACCTCCTTATACGATGTACTAAGTACACAAGAAGCTACAAGACAAGATAAGATGATACAAATGAAAATGTATCCTTCCTATATATAGGAGACAAAGAGGTACAATTACAACTAATGGACCCAATCCGACATAACTAATATAATAATACTAATGACAATTACCACTAATAGAACCAAGCCAACATCAATAATATGTACCGAGCCATAATATAGGGGATAACGTGCCAACAATTAGGGATTATTATGCCCCTCCCCTTTAGACAAGTGTTTTCCTCAATGCTTGATTAGTTGTAGATGCTTTTGTATGAAAGACTCATCTTCCCATGTTGAATATTCAACTGGTAAGTTCTTCCACTTGATGAGGTACTCAGTAATATCCTGATTGTGTTGTTGTTTGGTCCTTGTTTCATCGATTTGTTTAGGATTCCAATATAAATTTTCCTTCTTCATCAAGCTCTGGAAAGATAGTTTGAATTGGGATCTTATCTCCTATTACCTTCTTTAAGCAAGAAATATGGGACAACTGGGTGTACCCTTAAAGATGAAGGGAGCTCCAATTTGTAAGCCATATTACTAATCTTCTGCAACACTTTATAAGGACCATAATACTTGGGAGCCAATTTATTGTATTTATTTAGTTGCTTGAGGGACACATGTTTGTAAGGTTGCAGCCTCATAAATACCCAATCCCCTTCTTAAAAAATCCTTTCGTTGCGATGTTGATTTGCTTGTTGTTTCATCCCATTTTTTGAAATAGTCAGGTTGTCCTTCAATAATTGGAGATCTTCATGTTGTTTCTCTAGGTGATATTCCATAGCTTGAACTTTAGATTTTCCTTTTAAGGGATGTGTGATAGATGGAGGATGGTACCCATAAAGTGCCATAAATGGAGACATTTTCTATGACATACTTAAGGAGTTATTTTACCACCATTCTACTAAAGGTAACCATTTCAACCACTGTGTTTTTTTATTAGATGCAAAGAAACGAAGATAACCTTCCAAACATTTTTCACTATCTAATTTTTCCCATCGGATTTAGGATGATAAGAAGAATTGTGAGCCAACCAGGTACCCAAACAACTTTCATTTGTCCTTGGGGTACCTTTACTTATTGGAATATGTCGTTCGGTTTGAAAAATGTCGGAGCTACATTCCAGTGTGCTATGAGTTTTGTCTTCCATGATATTAAACACATTGTAGACCCTATCTTGATGATATACCTGCTCGATATCGAAAGAGACAAGACCATCCTGATCACTTGCGCCTTGTGTTTGAACGATGCAGACATTATAAGCTTCATTTGAATCCTAATAAATGTATTTTCTACGTCAAGTGTGGATGTTTGTTAGGATTTATTGTATCCAACAAAGGAATCATGGTCGATCCTTTAAAAGTTGAGGCTATTATAAATCTTCCTCCTCCTCGTACCATTTGTCAGCTTCAAATTTTATAGGGGAAAGTTAATTTTCTCAGGCATTTTATTGTAAACAATGCTAAAATAACCAAGGGATTCATGCATTTTCTCAAGAAATACATTCCATTTATATGGGATGAGACTGCTTAAAGTTCATTTGAAGCGCTTAAAAAGGCATTATTAACAATCCCTTTACTTAACCCAGTAGATTGCACATGAGATTTCTTGCTGTATATGGACGCATCATATTCTAAGGTTGGTATTATCTTAGTTAAGGAAGATGACCAACTCCAAGAGCATGCTATCTATTATCTTAGTCATGCGTTTCTAGGTCCTGAACTTTGCTATCCTCAAGTCAAGAAGTTAGATGCGGCAACTTTTTATGATGTCCCAAGACTCTGACACTATATTTTGTTGCGAAAAACCATAGTAGTTGCAGATGTCAACCCTTTCCATTTTTTCTCGACCCGATTGTTGGGTAATTTAATTGTCTAATTAATTGAACAACTGAAACACCCACGCATTAATTGTCAACCCGAGGAATACTTTTATTTCAAAGCTATCGTGCAAAGTATATGCAGGCATAATTTCCATTCGACATTGTTATATATTAGATATCAATCCAAAACAATCGAACCCAAGCCATTCTTTAAGAACTATAAAATCACACTTTTCAAACCAAATTGAACTACCAAATGAATCATTCTCTTCTAAAACACTTTGCATAAAATGAAATTCACACGCTGCATAAAATCAGATCACACTGCATAATGAAACACGCTTGTTGAAATTAAATTTACTCCTTCAATGACTCACTCACACTCTTGCACGAAATTGGAACACTCTTGAATTAAATTCAAACACACACGTTGCAGAGTTAAAACCATGCTATAAATCCAATCACACTTGAAACACTGTAATATAAATCAATTCTTGCGACACAGAATTTGATCACATAAATCTGAAAGAAGTATTATGTTGGCCAACGATCTATCAACAAAACTAATTAATAGGAATAATAACAAATTATTAATAATGAATGAAAGAAAAAACTAAATAATCAATCAAACAATAACACACTTACAATCAACTCCACCAACATCTAATCAGGGAAGAGGGCCCTTCCTCCACTAAGTAGAGCTGGATATCCACAATGGAAGTCTACAACTCCAGAATTAAGGAATTCCCAGCATGTATTATTAAAATAAAATTATTACAACAGATTTAAATCAGATTCTATAAAATATGATTGATTTCTCTCCCCCCTCCTGATATAGGAGGTCTTATTTATACATTAATGCAGTAAAGAATGATAAGATCCATTTCCAAAATCCTTGGGTCACTCAAACAAATTGCTGAGTTTAGAGAACTGACCACAACAATAAATATGGAAAAATTAGTTATGATCAAATGCGAATTTATCCCAAACCATTGAGAAATTTCAAAAACCGCCCATGATTGAAGTAAATGAGTAGATTTGGGAAGTGGCTTTTTAACGGTTTGTAAATATTTGCTACCCTTTGCTCGCAATTTGCATTCTAAAATTGTCTCTCATAATCTCATTTTCCTTCTACGGAATTGACTAAGAAAGTCTAACCATGAGCTACAGTTGCCATGTTGGACTTGGGCATGAATTGAGGGTCATAAATCCATGTCATCAGGTCTAGGAACAAAATCCATGTTGTAGATTTACACATGGAGGTGTGCTAGTATGTCAATCTTGGAGGTTGGAACCATGAATGTTGCTGCTGCTACTATGAAAAATCACTTCACAAACCGTCATCAGTAAAATCATGCACAATAGTCTTTAATTCATAAAAAATAAAGGAAAATAATCATTATTAACCACTAAAGAATCGATAGGAATAATATGGCATTTTATCAACAATTACATCAAATGAAATGATAAATGAACAAATAAAGGAAGAAAAATGGATGAAATGGGTGTCTAAAGATGATGAAAATATGGACAAATCGATGGCCCAACACCGATGAATAATTGGGGGTAAATACAATAGGTGGATTGTCGTTTTTCAAGAGTTCGATTTGTAGTTTCAATATGCAAAATAAAAAAATTCTTTGGTATTGTTGAACTCATTTCGGAGTTTCTGAATGATGAAATCCCAATATTGAAGAAGACTCATTCCCTGATGAGCACATATTCTTGATTTCTTCATCTGACCCTTGGTGTGGAGACATTCTAATATATCTCTAGACTTTTAAATGTTCCTGTACTTTTTCAGGGGATGATCGACGACATTTACGTCATAACAAGAAGAATTATCTCATCATCGGTGATACTTTATACTGAATAGGAGTTGATTCTATTTTACATCGTTGTTTAATCCTTGAAGAAGCATATACTATTTTAAATGATTCCCACGTTGGAGCATGTGGGGGTCATCT
This sequence comes from Larix kaempferi, assembly GCA_027924585.1. Classification (NCBI taxonomy): domain Eukaryota; kingdom Viridiplantae; phylum Streptophyta; class Pinopsida; order Pinales; family Pinaceae; genus Larix; species Larix kaempferi. Next base: position 4,518,257 of record BSBM01000009.1, read on the forward strand.
ATCTGGGTTGGAAATAAGCCAAAAGATCTTACACAATGGATATTTTTGGCCTACGATATTTAAAGATTGCATAGAGGTAGTTAAACATTTTCATCCATGCCAATTATTTCTTAAAAAGTTGTGGGCCCATCCAACTAAACTTTTTCCTATTGTTACTATTGGTCCCTTCACTAAATGGGGGATAGATTTTATGACATGCAACCCAGTTTCAACTGGGGGGCATAAGCACATCATAGTCGATGTCGATTATTTCACTAAGTTAGTAGAGGCTATACCTATAATTAAAGCTGATAGGGAAACAACAACTTACTTTGTCTTTAATCAGATTATATCCAGGTTCGACATCCCAAAATAGATTATCACTAAACATGGCAGTCATTTTCATAATTACATGATGACTGACTTAACCTTGATGTTGGGTTTTAAATAGGAGCATTCATCTCCATTTTACCCACAAGTGAATGGTTAGGGAAGCAGTGAAAAGAACACTCAAGACCATTCTCCAACGAATTGTCAATGCTAGTAAGACTAACCAACACATCATGTTGTATGCTACTTTATGGGATTATCGGACCACAGTTAAAACTGCTATAGGGTTTTATCCCTTCCAAGTCATTCATGGAGTGGAAGCAGTTACTTCGACTGAATGGAAAATAACTTCATTAAATTTAGTTGTACAATTATTGCATGATACTTCCGCTTTGGAAGAATGGTTGATTCAATTGGAACATCTATATGAGCAACGTCAAGATGCGGCCATAGAAAATAATGCACATAACAAGAGGGTCAAAAGTCAATATGATAAATCTGTATGACCTAGGGTTTTTTCTGAAGGTGAGTCTTCATCTATGACTATGACAAAGAACCTTTGGGGGCCAAAAATTTTAGTTCTATGTGGTTTGGCCCATATATCGTAACATGTGTCTTAGAAAAAGGGGCTTACAAGTTAGCATATTATGAAGGAAATAAAATACCTGAGCCTGGAAATGGGATCTATATGAAGAAGTACTATACATAGTTTAGGTACTTGTTCTTGTATATAGTTGTACATTTGTACAATCTTGTCTTGATTTGTCGCCTATATTAGATTATTTCTTATGTTGTTAGAAGATGAGTGAAATACTGTATGTGGGGTTCGGAGATGGTGCTAGTCTCCATACTCGTAATATCGCCTTAGTTGCATGGGTGATTTACTCTCCCATCGGTTAGTTATTCCTATCTAGAGGCGCTTGTTCAAGGCCAAGTACGAACAACATGGTCGAGTATAGTGTTGTAATTGATATTCTTAGTAATGCTATCACTATTGTCATCTTTTGCTTAGAAGTTCGTCTAGATTCACAACTGATCATATCCCAATTGAATGGTGAATACGAGGTTCGTGACCCTATGCTCTTTTGTCATTTTTTACGAATACGTCTATTGGAACTAAATTTTGATTATATCACATACATTAATATTTCAAGAAGACACAATATAATTGCTGACTCATATGCTAATTACATTTTAGATTGGCATTTTCATCATCAGTAACATAAGAAAACACATCATTGTAAATAAAATTTTGCACATAAACAAGTAAATGAAGGAAAACAACCATCCATATATATATATATAAGTCTCATAAAAAGTACATAACATAAAAATAGTGAGTCTGATCATGTCCAAAAAACGACACTATAGGACTCATACTATGCAATCTAATAGTATTCCTAGGGGGAACCTATACCCTATTATCTATGGTAGTACATAAAAGTAGTAGCTGCCCTCCTGAGTATCTTAACCCAACTTGTGGGTGCCCCTACAACTTGCCTCTGCACCACCTCTGGTAAATCATAGACCTTGGTCTTTGGAATACCATTGGTCAATTGAGTAAGGTTCTCCCTGACTCTCTCTAGTGTCACTGCAACATCAATAGACTCCCTCTCTCGATCCCTGCGGTGATAGAAAGGGAGACCCTCAGGACGAGAAGGTGCTATATCTGCATAGTATATTGCATAATCATGATTATTTTTTAGTCTAAAAAATGTCTTTCATTTTCTTTAAAAACAAGAAAACTTAAAAATTATATAAATACAGAAATTATATAAAAAATGAGACTTACCAATCGCACCAAGTGAGATTCTTGGGGGTACTATCATATCTGGATCCCTACTGAAATCAATCCCATGATATGGATAGTCTTTGATGCCATTCACTTGGTGTTCCCACCACGAAAAGAAGTCATCGTCGAATGGGCTAGTATATCACCCACCTCCAAGTCGTAATATCAAACTTCTCCATCTAATCATAGCAATCTCATGGATGATATGTGGCTCTATATATACTCACGGATTAGAAACAAGAACTCTCTCAAAGAAGAAGCTACATATAAGGCTTCCAAACCTAAGGGTATTCACCCTTCCCTTATTGAATGCTGATAATTGGGGCTTCACACACCCCAATAAACAAGTAAACCAATAAAAAATGTAGGCTCTAGACAACGCAATGCGTAGAACATGTGCACCCGTAAATTTTGGTGCACAGTCGCTAATACCGCAATCCTCCCAAGGGTCGAAACAATGATTTTAAGGCTCAGACTATCAATATATTTTATCGGTATCTGTGTACCAATATTTTGAGTCCCCCCTGTGTAGTACATGGCTATGTGCTCGTTAACGGTCATACGACCAATACTATGATATTTGAAGCTTGACAACTCCCCTCGACGAGATAACCGAGTAAGAAAGTAATATCATCAACATCTATATTTAGAGGCTGTCCTTCAAGTATGAATGGTTCCTCATTTGCGTCCCACAAGTTAATCAATAGTTGTAAGAGCCGGCTTTTCGCCCTCATGTTCCTCACTTCAAAGAATGTTTTGAGCCCATATCGTCGGAGAGCTTCCATTGCATCATCATTTCTAGGTACAACATTGTTTAGAGCTTCATGCTCACATTCTCTCCACTCAATAACCATCTTACATCCAAAAATTTCAAGTGTTAGTGGTCAATTGTTTCAAAAACTATGCGCAAGGACAAATATGCGGACTATAGTTTTGACAGTCACGTATTCATCTAACATATGTGACCCAATAAACAGTAGGTGTATGCCGTTGCTAGCATTTAGGGATCCTTAAAAGAATAAAAATTGAACATAAAACTTAACAAAAATGGGATGAAATGAAAGAGCAAGGCATTGGCTCTTACCCGGCACTGACGGAATGGAATTTGGTTGACCGTAGCTCCCGAAATCTACTACTGAAGATTGAGGTATTTTTCACTCCAAAATCTCCCAAAGTTCAAATTTGCACAAATGAAATGGTAATTTTCCATTTTTACCCTAATTTTATTACTTTTGATAATTACCCAGTTTCCTATAATTATTATTTTTACTATTATTATTTCAAATTTGAACTAATTGGATCTTTTGGAAGGGTATTTTTGGTGTATCTTTATAGGGAAGTGATTTACTTTCTCGGTGATGGTATATCTTATGGCATGTATATGTTATTTAAACTAGCATATAGGATATGTTTTTTCATATTTTTATGCATTTTTTGCATTTATCCTATAGTTTTGGAACACCTTAGGTCGTTCTTGGGAAGTTGCGACAAACCTTTCTTTTTCTAAATATTATGTCCTAATTTCGCAAATAGAGCCTACCTGCCCCCATGAGCATCCTAGATTTGATCATAACTGCCATTGATGCTCATGATGTGTTATTTTCTAGGATCTGAGAGACCTGTTGTAGTATTGCCTTACTTTGCGTTGGTACTGCATATATTTACTTCTCATCATTATGGTGGTTATCTCCCATAGGGGGGGCTCCCATTATGGAGTTTTATTTAAGTCTTTTTTGTAAACTCCTTCAAAATATGAAAAAATTGTTGAGAAATATAGTTTTCTTTCATGCTCGTTATAGTATTTGAAAGAGTGTATGTTTCTTATGCCTGTTAAACCTTTTTCGAACCAAGTGGAATAAATACGAAAAAGGTAAACTCTAGTCAATTTTGACTAGAAGAGTTCTGCTTCATATGATTTTATGCTTTTCAGGCGTAGGAGACTAAATTTACAAAGAAGCACAACTTTAGAGTCCTCTTTAAGCTCTTTTCATACTCTTTAAAACTAAAAATATTGCCAAGTAATCTTTTCCTTTTCATGCTTGATAAATAACTTGAAAGTACATCCATCTGGTATAAGTTTACCCCTTTTTTGGACCATTTGGATGATTTACGAAAAATGAATAATCTGGTCTATATGGTCAGAAGAGTTCCCCCCCGTATACTTTTATTCCTTTTTCAGGCAAGGGAGACTAACCTTATGAAAAATAAACCTTGTGGAGTTTTCTTTTAAGTTTTCAAACTCTCTAAAATTGAAAAACCAAGCGAGCATTAACTAACCCAGGCTTGGTAAAAATCCAAGGGATAGAATTTATGGATATTTGTTTACAACTTTTAAACTCAAAACATTGAAAATGTATGGGTTGAAATTTGTGAGTGTCCTTATCTGGATCATGAATTATTTATTTTGGAACTAGTTGGCTTGTCTTGATACTCATTTCTTCCCATGTACCGTAAAATTCGTTTATTTTTTTTTTAGGTTTTCTATAATATGAAAAAGACAAAAAAAATCAAATATTCCAAAAAAATTACATATGGGAAAAAGTTATGCTCAGATCTTTATATGGCATCAATTTGTGTCACCTTTGAACACATCACATTTTTATGAGTCTTTTCCCTGCAATCAGGTTGTAGTATTGCCTAGGAAGTTGAACTCGTATATAGGTTTACGCCCTCGACCGGTTAATCTTCCAGTCACTATGGAGTTGTCTTTGATGTCTTATAAATCATTTGACAAGTATTATGTTTTCTTTTGAGTCTATGCTGCCTTAGTCATTTTTAGGTCGTGTTGTTGTTCAAAGGAAGTTTTTATCCTGAGTCGTCCAGCCTCAGAAATTTTCTGACTTTATTATGTCATCTTTCCCGTTTCAATTACGTCTAACAATCACCAGTTGATGCACCAAACTTTGGCCTTCTGCTACACCCTTATGTTGGATGATGGGGGATGCCTTAATGCCCTCCTTCTAGTGGATTGATTCCCATTGACTTCAACACATTTATTCTGGGATAGTAATCTAGAGTCATATTAGTACCTTGGAAGTTGCAACCCTTAGTGGCAAGTCTCCTTGCTATTGACAGTGGGAATGCATCAATGTATCCTTACCATTAGAGTCTATTGGTATTCAATGTCAACTCATCTATTCACACTTGTTAGATTGTACTAGGCACCTCGCCTCTCATTTTCATTATTGGTGAGTTGGCTTGCGTTTGTTAACGGTATACACCAATGACCAGTAATCAAACGATGTCTTACTATGTTCAACTTCAAGACCTCTATTCACATAGTTTAGACATGTACCCATGTTGGTTTGATTGAAGACCTCGAATCTTGATATAGTGTCACATATTTTTTACTATGATTCAAGTTGCAATGGATTTCCATTATCACTATTCTGGTATTTGTTGATGTATATGTAACTTCAGAATGTATTTCACCTATGTATTTCATCTATGCATATTGTACTCCTATAGAGATGTGTTATTCCTCTATAAGGAAGTATCATCATTTGTATTGACAAGTGTCGCAAGTGTCGTAACTTTCCAATGGGTTATTAGACCACCATGTGTGGGGTCGGCCCTGATTAAGTTAACCATGGGACATTAAGCTAAGCTAGACAAGTCGGCCCCATTAGTTTATTGGGCAGGACAGGACAAGTATAAATAGAGATTGGGAGATCTCTATTTGGACATCTCATTATTCACTTGTACATCACTCGAAAAGTGGTACACTAGTTGAGGAGGAGGAGGAGTTGCTAGTAGAAGACTATCTCTTGTACTTTGGTTGTACCTTGGTTGTATTATTGCTCTATCTATCTATGAGGAAGTTGTGGGTTTTTTCACCTTAGGGTTTTCCCCACAGAAACTCTGTGTCTCTATTGTCTCTTATGTTTGCCTTTTATTGTGATTGACATGATTGACATGCTTGATATGATTGATATGCTATACATGTTATTCTCTTAGTAAAGATCCTAGAGTATATTGAATTAATGCTAAAAAATTAACATGGTATCAGAGCTTCCCTGAGAAGAAGACATTGTGCAGTGGCGAAAACTAGGGTTTCTTGTTTATTGGGTTTCTCTCCATAGATTTTGGAAAATAAGTAAGGTAGATTGACTCTACTCATCAAGGAGAATCTATCTGTCCAATTAGAATTTAATGCTGAGCACTTTCAGTTTTGGCCCTAAAGATTAGGGTTTCCACAAAAATATGGATTTTTGAAATTTGAAGACATAGCTGGAAGCTCCTTGGAAAAATTGAAGTTTAGAGCTTTGGATCGATATTTTTGGTTGGTTGAAGCTCCGGGAAACTCAAACCTTAATTCAGGGTCCTCCCTAGTGAATCTGGGAAGACTAAAAGGCATTTTTAAAGGGTGAAACTTTGCAAATCTCAAATTTTGAATATACTAGGATGATCAACTCATCAAGGCACATATTTCTATCCTTTAAAAATTTTGAAATTCACATTTTGAATTTTTTGGGTTTCTTTGACAAACCCTAATCCGGGACCAGATCCAGTTTTTAGCAAATCAAGTGGTAAGACCTAAATCTTTTCTATTTCCATTTGAAGTACTCTTTAAGTTGTCTCACCACACCAAGCTTGAGGATAATATTGAAGGGGCTGATAACTTCCGAGCATGGAAGTATAGGATTGGGTTAATCCTGGAAGAAAATGAATTGGACACCTACATCAGCTCTGAGGTCCCTATCCCAGAGGATGAAGAGGCTAAGGCAGTGCATAATAAGAACTTGGTCAAGGCAAAGAGAATCATTGCTGATTCTATAAAATGCCATCTCATACCAAGCTATTTGAAGGGAAGAACATAAATTGGAAGATGAATCTGCAGAATCAATTGAAAGGGGTCAAGCTGTTGAATGGAGAGACCTTTCAATCTTATTTCTCCAAAGTCTCTCAGATCAAGGAACAACTTGAAGTTGTAGATGAAGTGGTGGAGAATGGAGAACTTGTGATGACCACTCTGAATGGCCTACCTAGGTCATGGGATTCCTTTATCCAAGGAATATGTGAAAGAAGGAAGTTAATCTCCTTCAGTAGACTGTGGGATGAATGTTCACAAAAGAGGCTAGGCTTGTATCCCAAGAAGAAAAGATGGGAAATGAAGATCAAGCTCTCACAGCTCACACCAAAAGAAGCAAGCCTAAGAAGGAGCACTCTCATTACAAGAAATCCTCTCACACCCATCTAAAGAATAGGAAAGATATGAGATGCTTCACATGTAATGAGAAAGGACACTTTGTTGTAGATTGTCCCAAGAAAAAAAAGGCCAACAACTTCAACAAGAAGAAGAAAGGAAACAAGAAGAGATATCATGCTCATGCTACCGAGGATGATGAACCTCCCAAGAAGAAGGATAGAACAGAAAGTGATGATGATGACTCATCAAGCAAAGAAGAATATGTTCTAATCTCTGCTCTCATGGGTACTATCTCTCATGGTTGTAATGATTGGATTATTGAGAGTGGGGCTTCCAATCACATGACTGGGTTTAAAGAATCTTTTGTAAATCTATCTAAACATGAGTCACCCCATAAGGTGAAACTTGGGGATGACTATCAATATCCTATCAAAGGAAGTGGTGAAGCCTCCTACAACCTAGACTCTGGGAAGTCTTTGAAGATGAAAGAGGTTCTATATATACCTGGGATCAAGAAGAACTTACTCTCCATATCTGCATTGGATGCAAAAGGCATGAGGGTTGCATTTGTAGATGGCCAAGTCCTAATGTGGCCAAAAGGTAAAACTATAGATGATGCAGTGGTGATTGGAGAGCAAGAGGAAGGATTGTACAAATTGAAGGGACAACCTGAACATGCTATGGTGACATGAACACAAAGATTCATCCATAGTCATGGATCACATAGAGGTATGTATAATTTGGTTTTGCAAAGGTTAACTTATGAGTTATGCAGGTCATTGAAGAGAAAAAGAAAACATTGCTAGACATAACTATCAAATATGATGACGAGGTATGTTTTTCTTATATCAAAGGATCTTATACTTTTGTATGATTGATAATGATTACTCATGAAGTTACAAGTTTGAGTAATCTAGGGTTTATGCATATTATGTCTCTTACCTTGATTGATGATATGACTAACCAGAAGAGTTCTATAGTCAAATATGAATATGCATGAGTAAAAGAAGTCTTCCCTAAAACCTTGAATGATAATGCTTATTATCTGTGTTTGAAATAATCATGACTATAAATGTTTAAGATTATTTTGTTTTGACAGTATACTAATGAATGTATGATTATATATGAGATCTCGAGGATAACACAATGATGATACTCGTAAGCATGCATACTGATTGAGGATGGATATAAGTTCAAGGACAGGTAATCCAGGAAGCAAAGATCAAGAGGGAGCACACTCAAATAGTTCCTGCAAGGAAGCAAAGATTGAGAGGGAGTCCACACAACAAACAAACAAAGATACGTATTTGAATTGTCATTTCTTGAACATTCTGTTTATTTAAATAATGTTATTCAGTGATGTATATGCTTATGTTCCTAGACTTAGGTTGTGTATTATGCATATTAGAATAATTGCATTGATGAACAAGATACTACTCTTATGCAAGTAATGGGTAAGTGGCCTATGGCATTGTACAAAATTCCATTGCTACTTATCTAGAATGAAACCTCTTTGCTGACATGTTGGGAGTTGTGCACACTCTTAACAATGTTCTGGTAGAGATTGGAAGGCATCTAGAAAGTTACGAGATTGTATTGAAGCATTGGCTAAAATAGTTGCATGACTGTATGACATATGTTCTTATGTGTAAGATTTTGTTATGAAACTATGAGAAGTTTCTAATCATGCAATTGAATTTGACTTGTAGGAAAGATCGTGTACAATCACCTACAAAAGAAGGACTTCAACATTTGTTCAGCAACAAATCTATCTATTGAAGAATCTGAAGTTCCCAGGATTCGGGATGAAGTAATGATGCCAGGAATACCAATCAATAATGAAGAAATATGTTTGGGATGTCGTCCCAAGACCTGAAGGGAAGTCTGTTGTGACTTCCAAATGGATCTAGAAGATCAAGCATGCTGCAGATGGTAGCATAGAGAAATACAAAGCAATATTTGTAGCTCGTGGCTTCTCCCAGAAACAAGGAATTGACTATGAAGAAACTTTTGCTCCTGTAGCCATATACACTTCCATCAGATCAATACTTGCTTTGGCTGCAGTGATAAAATGGAAGATACACCAGATGGATGTCAATACAGCCTTCTTGAATGGTGTAGTCGAGGAGGAAGTGTATGTGGAGCAGCCACTTGGTTTTGAGACACATGACATGAAGTCATATGTGTGAAGGTTGAAGAAAGCCTTGTATGGCTTGAAGCAAGCTCCTAGGACTTGGTATGGGAGGATAGACAACTTTCTATCCAGTTTGGGCTTTACTAAGAGTAAAGCGGATTCCAACCTTTACTACAAGGTTGGGGAGGGAAATCCTGTGATACTACTATTGTATGTGGATGACCTGTTTGTTACAGGTGATGATAGATTGATTGCCGATACCAAGAGGAAGCTTGCAGCTAAGTTCGAGATGAAGGACTTGGGGATGATGCACTGTTTTCTAGGCATGGAGGTGTGGCAGAGTACAGATGGAATCTTCCTTGGACAAGGGAAGTATGCAGTGGAGATCCTGAAGAGGTTCGGGATGATGGAATGCAAGGCCATGGCCACACCTATGGCATCGAACCTGAATCTTCTGTGTGATGCTTCATCTGATCCGGTTGATGTCACAGTGTATCGTCAGATGACCTGACAGATCCCAGAGGTGTTCACCTAGTTGTTGTAAAGCATATTCTAAGGTACCTGAAGGGTACAATTGATTATGGGCTCAAGTATGATGCGAATCAAAAGTTTAACCTGCAGGGTTATGTTGATTCAGATTGGGCACGCAGTGCTGCAGATAGGAAGAGCACATCTGGGTGCTGCTTCAGTATGGGATCAGGTGTGATCTCTTGGTTTAGCAGGAAGTAGTCCTGCGTAGCACTGAGTACAGTCGAGGCAGAGTATGTTGCAGCTTGTTCATCTATGTGTGAGGCAGTATGGCTGAGGAAGCTACTGTCTGAGTTATTTGATCTCCCACTGGATGCTACTAGTATCTTCTGTGATAACCAGAGTTGTGTGAAGCTATCTGAGAACCTGGTGTTCCACGACAAGTCGAAACACATTGAGATCAAATATCACTATATTAGGGATATGGTGCAGAGAGGAGCAGTGAAGCTCCTGTATATTACGACGGATGAGCAGGTTGCAGGTGTGCTGATGAAACCACTAGCGAGAGTGAAGTTAGAGTACTTCAGGGAGAGGCTTGGTGTTCTTCAGATTGATGACACTTCGAGGAAGAAGTGATGGACACATTTGCTCGAGCCATTCCAAGCATGGTGAGAGGAGGATCCTTCACATGGCTGTGGATGTAAGCGCTGGATGATGAGCATCAGGATGATGCTCCAGTTACTTCTCTGTATATGCATCATGTTGGATGCTTGTTATGATAAGTTGGATCATGTATATGTATATGCATCATGTTGGATGCTTGTTATGATCAGTTGGATCATGTATATGTATATGAATCATGTTGGATGCTTGATATATTTGTATATGCATCATGTTGGATGCTTGTTATGATCAGTTGGATCATGTATATGTATATGCATCATGTTGGATGCTTGGACCATGTATCTGTATATGTATCAGGTGGATACGTTATATGATCAAGTATATCATGTATGTTGATATATATCAGATGGATACATTGTATGATCAGATGGATCATGTATATGTGTGTATCAGGTGGATACATTGTATGATTAGGTGGATCATGTATGATGATATGTATCGGGTAGATACTTGGCATGCATCAGGTGGATGCATTGTATGATCATGGATGATGAGTTTCAGGATGTTGCTCCAGATGACATGAATCAGGACGATGCAGTGATGATGATCAGGATGATCATGAGTACATCAGATTGATACTCTGTGGCCGTGGAACAAGTTGTGCAGATAAGCATATAATCCAACCCTGGGAGGTTTGTAGATAGTCTTTTGAGGTTTTGTCTATGGCATGTAATGTGGCCCTAGGATATCTGGCAAACGCTCTTTCAAGGTTTTGCTTTGGAGGACATATAATCCATCCCTGGGAGATCCGATAGGTTGAGCTGTGTGCTCGTAATCAGTCCTGGGATGCTCTTTCGAGGTTTTGTCCTATGGCATATAATACAGCCTTGGGAGATCCTATAGGTCGGAGTTGTGTACCCGTAACATCCTGGGATGCTCTTTCGAGGTTTTTCCATGACCACATATAATATAGCCCTGGGAGATCCTATAGGTCAGAGCTGTGTGCCCGTAACAACCTGGGATGCTCTTTCGAGGTTTTGTGGTGACCACATATAATACATCCGTAGGAGATCCTATAGGTCAGAGTTGTGTACTCGTAACAGCTTGGGATGCTCTTTTGAGGTTTTGTGGTGGGGTCACATATAATACAGCCCTAGGAGATTTGACAGGTAGATCTGTGTGCTCGTAACAGCCTGGGATGCTCTTTTGAGGTTTTGTGTTGCACGTAATAAGTCCCGAGGATTCCATAGTATGGCCAGTGATGATGAAGACCGGCAGGTGGTGGGCCTACATCCAGTATGAAAAAGAACTGGCTCTGTAGAACTTCCTATGATGAGTAGATTTAGAGATTGATTGAGATAGCAGCAGCCATGACGATGACGATGATTCGAGGATGATGATTTGCTGATGATGATCTAGAGAAGAAGACTTGTGCTAGCAGATCTGTGTCGAGAAATACCTTCCTAGTTAAGAGGAGGTGTTGATGTATATGTAACTTCGGAATGTATTTCACCTATGTATTTCATCTATGTATATTGTACTCCTATAGAGATGTGTTATTCCTCTATAAGGAAGTGTCGTCATTTGTATTGACAAGTGTCATAACTTGCCGATGGGTTATTAGAACACCATGTGTGGGGTCGACCTTGATTAAGTTAACCATGGGTTATTATGCTAAGCTAGACAATTCGGCCCCATTAGTTTATTGGGCAGGACATGACAAGTATAAATAGAGATAAGGAGATCTCTATTTGGACATCTCATTATTCACTTGTACATCACTCGGAAAGTGGCGCACTAGTTGAGGAGGAGGAGGAGCTGCTAGTAGAAGACTATCTCTTGTACTTTGGTTGTACCTTGGTTGTATTATTGCTCTACCTATCTCTGAGGAAGTTGTGGGAGTTGTACCTTGGTTGTATTATTGCTTTATCTATCTATCTATCTCTATGTGTCTATTGTCTCTTATGTTTTCCTCTTGTTGTGATTGACATGCTTGATATGATTGATATGCTGTACATGTTATTCTCTCAGTAAAGATCCTAGAGTATATTGAATTAATTCTAAAAAATTAACAGTATTGACTCTCATTGATATCGATTTGTTTATCTTTTCTTATATACAAATATCTTCATATGATTTTGAGACATAGATCCACTTTGTATTTTCGTGGCTATGATCTATCTATGACATGGATCCACTTTGTATCCATGATAAATTTTTCTATATACTTATGGATCTATTATACTTTTTATTTTCAACCATGCTTTTGTTACTCCTGAGCATGGGTATACCAGCCTCGGGAAGAGAGTTCTTACTTGGTTGATTGCTGTTACCGCCTATGGATGACAACTAGGGAATTTATTCCAGGTCACTTTATGCACTCATTATGGAAAGGTTGTAATGTATTTCGTCCATCGTATTCCCATCTGACCTTACACATTAGGGGGCATTTGTTATAACGTATTTTTCCATAGTTTATCCCAAGACGTTATAGTGGCTGATCTTATCCTTGTTCCTAGTTGCATACATCCTTTTCCTTTGTGCCATCATGGACATTTTGTTATTTTGAGAAGTCCCTTTAAAAAATATTATTTCTCAACAAATACGTTCCCTAGGCTTAGTTAGCTAGCAAATACATGACCAAGTGTGTCTAACCCGCGTATGTTTCCGCATGAGGGTAAAAAATAAAAATTGTAAAGAAAGATTTATTTCACGGGTTAGTTTCAGTTCAAGACTATTCCCCAACTCCCAAATCCCATGAATAAATTCTCCTAACTCCCTAACTGCTCTGCACAAAGGTATAAAATAACATAGGTGAGAAGAAAAAAGAGGTTACACAATACACAATCACCTTGCCTAATTTTTGGTGTGATTATTCTTGAAGAAGAAACCCTCTATGCTATCAATTTGCACAACCCATTTCCCCAGTCTGAAACATCCTTATTTTACTATATGGAACCCTGGTTTTCCATGGATTTCACTACAAGATTATTATGCTAGAGAATTCCCCAAATATTTGAAGCATACCTTGTGTGAGAAGACCTTGAGTTAAGTTGGAGTTATGAAGTTGCTCGGGAGGAAGAACCCGAGACTCAGTTTCAGAACGATGAGGATATGACCAGGTTTACTTTTTCTATGTACTTTGTTGACATTTTTAATATATGAATGAACTCTTTTCCTGTACAACACACGATATTTATATGCATTTTATTTCAAGCTTTGTTTTGACTGCACCAACAATGTAGCATAATAGGAAGCATTAATACTAGGACTAGAAACAACAAGAGACATTGGTGTCACTCAGCTAAAATTCTTTGGAGTTTCAGATTTGACAATCAATCAAGTAAGAGGAAAGTTCCAACCAAAACATCCCAGGATGAGACAATACAAGAATGCAGTTTGGTACTTTTTTGATAATTTCTTTGAAGCTATAAATATCATATCTATATCAAGAGAAGTGAACCACTAGGTATATAATTTGTCTAAGTCATCAATGGATTTTGTGCCTCCTAACATTAGTCATTTGTCCTATGTTTTCAAAGAAATGTATAGGGTTGCAATTCCTGATAACATCAATCAATGGTAAGTATTCCAAGATGATTAACAAATTCTTAAATATAATTGAAGAATACACAGAATGCATATTGATTCAGAGGATGGAAAAGGTGAAGAAGATTCTTATTTAGAGGATGGTCAATAGGGAGATTCACTATAAATGATAGGAGGAGAAAGGGTCATACAAATCAAGACCAATTACATACCAAAATGATTGGTTCCTTTGGAAAGGTTGTTTGGTTATGATGAAGTGCCATCCAAGCCAACTATCAAACCAGATGCATTCGAGGTAGAAGGGTATAGTTTAAGAGATGAAGCACATCCAAAAATCATGAAACTATCCAAGGGTTTAACAAACAAACAAAATGATAAATATATAGAGCTAATCAATTAGTTTGAGGATGTGTTTGAATGGGAGTATGAAGATCTCAAAACCTACAATATTGATATTTTTCAACATCAAATTCCATTAAGAGAGGATGCTAAGCCTTTCAGGAAAGAAACACCAAGTAAACCCTATGTTGTTTCCACTAATTGAAAAATAAGTAGAAATATGTTGTGAGCCAAGATAATCATACTAGTTCGATATTCAAAACGGGTGGAAAATTTGGTGCTAGTAAGGAAAAAGAATGGAGAGATAAGGATTTGTGTAGATTTCAGAAATATTAATAGAGCTTCTTTGAAAAATAAATATCTATTGCCTAAGATGGACCAGATGTTACAAAAAGTGGTAGGTTTAGAGAATATGTCTATGCTAGATGGTTTTTCAGGTTATAATCAAGTGAGAATGGATCTTGATGATGTCCAGAAGATCACATTCACCACACTGTGGGGGACCTTTTCATATTAAAGAATGCCTTTCAGATTAATCAATGCAACAAATACTTTAAGAGGGCCATGTATTTATCCTTTGCATATATAAAATATAGGTTCATTGGTATTTACTTAGAAGACTTAACAATATACTCAAACAAAGCTAGAGATCATATCCAACATCTGAGAGAAGTATTTGAAATATGTAAAGAATTTGGCATATCCCTTAACACAAATAAGTCATTTTTGGGATGGAAGAAGGGAAATTAATAGGTCACATAGTGTCAGCATGAGGATTAAATATTGATCCTAACAGAGTGGAATCCATCGATACTATTCCCCTTCCCAGACACAAAAAGAAATTGCAGTGATTTTTTGGAAAAATAAATTTCCTGAGAATATTCGTGCCAAATTTTGCTGAAGTGACTAAGGGTATGACTCAAATGCTAAAAAAGGATTCATAGGTTACATGGGATGATGGATCAAGAGAATCTTTTACTACCATTAAAATGGCACTTGGAGAAGCCCTAGTACTAATTAACCCAAATTATGAAAAATATTTATTGATTTTCTCATTTTATTTAGACCACATTGTAGCTACAATCCTATTACAAAAGAATGATAATTAGTTTGAGTAGCCAATTGCATTCTTTAGGAAAGGCCCGAGGGATGGTGAACTCAAATACAACATTATGGAAAAAAAAGAATATGCAATGGTCAAGGCCCTTAAAGCTTTAAGAGAATATGAATTACAATCACAAATGATTGCATTTGTACCACATGCTGATATTAAGAAGATTTATGTCAACCTCAAGCATATGGGAGATGGGGTAAATGGATTAACAAGATTCAAGAGTTTGATCTGGTTATGAAACCTACCAAGTTGGTGAAAGGACATGGATTGGACAAGCTGATGGTAGAGGCAAATATACATGCAATTGGAGTGAACATGGTCTGTGCAGTCCAAGAAGAGAGCTGGGAAAAAAAGTGAATGATTATGTTCTTGAACGCTACTATGTTAGGAACCTATGTCAACCCTTCTCTTTACTATGTTAGTATATTGTTGTTGGACGCATATGCTTTGTAAGTCGTCTCGTAGTATTTGTTGATCCGTAGTTTATATTAGCCCATAGTATTGACCCATAGTATTGGACGCATATGCTTTGTAAGTCGTCCTGTAGTATTATATGTCCCATGGTTTTCACTCATAGTATTGGGCATAGACTTAGTATATAAGTGTGTGTTGAGGTCATTGAAGGCACCGTGAAGTTAATTGTATTGAGCTTGCTCAAAGGAGGTTGCCCCCTCGAAGTGGCCCGTGATCAATATAAAAACGATTCTGTTCTATTATTTTTGATATCTTGTGTATTTGTATTAATTAATTATTGCAGGTACATCACATCTCGTATCAGAGCACTTTCCTTGGCACAAGTGGGAATTTTTTTTTCTTTTTTTGGGCGGCGACTTTCAGATCTATTTCTGAAACTTTCTGCACAAAATCAAAAGAAACCAATTGCATATATGAATTCCTCTTAAAAAAATACGCAGTTTCAAAAAAAAAATCATCTCATTTGAAGTTCTAAAAGTGGAGATATCGCGGATTTAAAATCAGCAATTTTTCAGAATTTCGGTGACGGCCGCGGAAATTGCGGCGAGAAAATCTTTTGACCGAGTGCCCAGATTTCTATTCCGCTCTTACGGGTAGAAGCAGAGTGGTTGTTCCAGTTCCGGAAACATGCTATAATAGCGATTCTGAGCAATATAGATCCGGTTTTTGAACATTGGGTGGAATTTCTGCCCAAATTTTTTTTCTGTTGTAGGTTCGGATCTGGGAATAATCCCTATCCGCTTAACTGTGGGAAGTACTTGGGCATAAGCCCTAAAACTCATTGTGAGGAGTACCACAGGAACCCCGAAGTAGTTGGCCATTGAGAGGACCTGCCAAGCGAAAAGGGCAACGACCCCTACCTGATTGACTAGTTCCCACCCGTGAGGTAAACCAAGAGCTGTCGTTTGTGGCAAAGCGGTTATCGGTTTTACCTGAGCCGTGGAGTGAGGGGTACTGCCCCAATACGCAAGCCGTCAGACAACATTGGTGGCCGAGTGAAAACCCTGAAATGTTAGGAAACCGCACATACCTGGGGTCCATATCTACTTTCAGCTGAACTATTGTCGATCACTGCTGCGCCGTTTCAGATCCATTTTGCAAGCCGTTCCAGATCCAGCCGTTCGGCGTTGTTCCAGATTCCTTCTGAGCCGTAACCGCTCCAGTCTGTAAAAAAAAAAAAAAAAAAAAAATTCAGTTTTTCTCCATATCTCCCTTGTTTTACCTCTGTTTCCCTTCAAATTTTCAGGGAACCCCTGTCATTCCATTCTGCATATTTCATTCCTGAGGACCCTAGCCTCAATTCCCCTTCCTACAGCTCGAAATCTCACATTTGTCGATTTTTAGGGTTTGCCATAACTTCCCCAGATTTCACCCAATCACCTTCAAATTTTACCACAGAGTTCCTTTCTGAATTCTGCTTCTTTGTTCCCCTCTGCCAAATTTTCCCATTCTTTCACCCCGCTTCTAAAATCCTCATTTTTGCTTCCCTGTCTATCCAACAGTGTCCAAAACCTAGTCAAACCCCAATTACCCTTCTGATTTTTTCCCAAATCCAAATTTTC
Organism: Larix kaempferi; assembly: GCA_027924585.1. NCBI lineage: Eukaryota > Viridiplantae > Streptophyta > Pinopsida > Pinales > Pinaceae > Larix > Larix kaempferi. The sequence continues at coordinate 4,535,771 of BSBM01000009.1, forward strand.
CCTTACTGAAGTAGTTCCTGTTTTTGTTTTCCTACCCAGTAAAAAAAAAAAAAAAAAAAACAAAAACAAAACCTAGTTACGGTTGTCACCCGTGCAGGAGCACACACCATGGAGGAAGCACTTGCAGCGATCCAAACCAAACTCCAAGATCTGGATGAAAAATTTCTCAGCCTCCATCTTCAGCATTCAGCCATGAACAATACCAGACAGCCAGAATCTTTTGTAGCGACCGGGTTCTTTGCTTCTAGCAATTTTCGTGGGTCGAAGCTTGATTTTCCTCGCTTCAATGGTACTGATCCGACTGGATGGATATACCGAGCAGAACAATATTTCAGTCTGCATAATACTTTGATGTTCAGAAAGTTCCACTTGCATCCTTTCATTTGGAACAGGAAGCCCTTCAATGGTACCGTTGGTACATCAAAGCTCATCCCGAGCCAAACTGGACAGATTTTTGCCAACTCATTTTGCCACAATTTGGTCCTAGTGCTTTTGACGACTTCACAGGAGCACTCACTAAACTTCACCAAACTGGCACAGTGAGAGAGTATTAGATGGAATTTGAGAAACTAGCCAATCACACAGAAGGATTGTCTGATGAATTCTACAGGAGTTGTTTTATCAGTGGTCTCAAGGATGAAATCAGCTCAGAGGTCAAAATGTTTTGTCCCAACACAATGATGGAAGTCCTAGGGTTGGCTAAGTTAGCCGAGGACAAGATCGCAGCTCAAGAACGCTCCAAACCCACCTTTGTTCCCTTCAGAAATATGGGTTCCCAACGACCTCCCATCACGCCTGCTCCTCAACCAACTCCTATCAAGCATTTGTCTGAAATAGAAATGCAGGCACGCCGAGAAAAAGGGCTTTGCTATAATTGTGATGAGAAATTCACTCGGGGACATAGATGTGTTCAACAAAAGCTCTATATCTTGGATGTGGATTCTCCGCCTGCCTTAGAACTTGGTGAAGAAGCTACAGATACAGTAGATGATCCGGTCGACATGCAACACCTTCTTGTTGACACCCCATCTCAGGACGACCCACCCAAGATCTCTCTCCATGCTGTAACCGGCGTCACCACCCCACAAACAATGCAGGTCAGGGGATACTTCAAGAAGCTCCCTCTTACCATACTCATTGATTCTGGTAGCACTCATAACTTCATTGACCCTCGAATTGCCAAATAGGCTGATTGTTTTGTCCATCCTTGCTCCAACTTTGAAGTCATGGTTGCCAATGGGGGCACCTTACCTTGCAAGGGAAAGTGCCACAATGTGCGTATCTCTATGGCAGATTATAACCTACGCTCCGACATGTTTGCCTTGTCCTTAGGCATATGTGATGTGGTTTTGGGTTTTCAATGGTTACGCACACTTGGCCCCATCTTATGGGATTTTGCTGAACTCTGGATGCAGTTTAACGTCAATGGGGCACAACACAAATTTCGGGGCTTACAACCAGGGTCTCTCTGCATCATCAGTTCACATCGCCTGGAAAAAATCCTTAAGAAGAATTCACATGGTGTCATCGCTCAGCTCAATTCCATTCAGATGCACCCATCAATAGTCTCCACTACTTCCTTGGATAGATATGCAGGTATCTTTGCTGAACCAATGAGCTTGCTGCCTTCAAGAGACCTTTCCGGTAAGAATGTAACCACATCTACCTCTCAGCAGGAAATGATGGCTATTTTGAATGTAGTACAGAAGTGGCATCCATACCTATTAGGCAATTATTTCTGCATCAAGACCGATCTCCCGAGTCTGGAAAATTTTCTGGAACAATGGGTCTCCTCCCCAACACACCTGCAATGGGTTATCCAACTCATGGGTTATCCCTATGTGATCACTTACAAGAAGGGTAAGGACAATCTGGTGGAAGATGCTCCTTCTCGCACAATTGATGACCCAGTTTCTCTTACAGCTCTTTCTCTGCTTGTTCCAAATTGGTTGCCATATGTTCAACAGGGCTATCTCTTCTATGATCTCCATGCTTCTTCATCAACAGGGCACTCTGGGTTCTACAAAATGTATGACCAGGAACAATGTAACTTCTTTTGGCTGGGACTAAAAATGACAATTCAACAGCTGGTGGCTAACGATGATACTTTCCAAGTCAACAAGGGGGAACCGACACTCCTTTCGGGATTGATCAAACCCTTTCCCATCACTACACAGCTTTGGCCAACTATTTCTATGGATTTCCTAGCAGCACTCTGGTGGTACAATACCACATCTCAAAGGACACCATATGAAGCAGTCTATGGACAAACACCGCCATTTCTTCTTCCATACACCCTTAGCAGCTCCCCAGTTCAGGAAATTGACTCGGTTCTTCGAAATCGCGATCAGATTCTTCTCATTCTGCAGGACAATCTTCACATGGCCAGAATTCGCCTGAAACAACAAGCCGATCAGCACCATTCTGAGCGCATTTTCCACACAGCTGATAGGGTTCTTATTCATCTACAACCTTCCAAGCAATCCTCCTTGACACTCCAAAGGCGTCAGTGGCCCAAAATGCAAACCAAGGATGCTACCGGGGAACCACTCCTTCAGATTCTGCAGCAATTTCTCCAACAAAAGCTTTGAGGACAAAGATTTTTCTAAGGGAGAGGGGATGTTAGGAACCTATGTCAACCCTTCTCTTTAATATGTTAGTATATTGTTGTTGGACGCATATGCTTTGTAAGTCGTCCCGTAGTATTTGTTTATCCGTAGTTTATATTAGCCCATAGTATTGACCCATAGTATTGGATGCATATGCTTTGTAAGTCGTCCTATAGTATTATATGTCCCATGGTTTTCACTCATAGTATTGGGCATAGACTTAGTATATAAGTGTGTGTTGAGGTCATTGAAGGCACCGTGAAGTTAATTGTATTGAGCTTTCTCAAAGGAGGTTGCCCCCTCGAAGTGGCCCGTGATCAATATAAAAGCGATTCTGTTCTATTATTTCTGATATGTCGTGTGTTTGTATTAATTAATTATTGCAGGTACATCACATACTATAACTCCAACTGGTACCATGATATTTTGCCCTTATTGGCCACATGTTCTCGTCCCTCGTGTTTGGAAAAATCACAAAGAATATATCTGAAGTTCAAAGTTGTAATATATTGCACCATAAACAAGAATCTCTATTGGAGGGATCATGAAGTCCTATGGCTCAGATTCCTATTAGAAAATTAAATCGAAGTCCTAGTAAAAGAGATGCATCAAGAGATATGTGGAGGACACTTTGATGCTTGGGAAACAACTCATAAAATTATTAGGTTTGGATACTATTGGCCTACTCTGTTTTCTAATGTACATAAATTTGTAAGAACTTGTACCCCCTACCAAACCTTTTCTAGAAATAAATACTACCAACTATACCTCTAAAGCCTGTCCAAGTTGAAGCACCTTTTGAACAATGGGGTATAGATTTCATTGGAGAAATTCATCCTCCATCCAACTATCAACACCCGCTATATCCTAACTGCTACAAATTACTTCTCTAAATGGGTATAATCCATACCCATTAAGCAAGCCAATGGCCTTATAGTGATCAAATACCTTGAATAAAATATCTTATCTAGGTTTGGGTTCCCTAAGAAGATAGTGACTGACAATGAAAAAACCTTTAGCTACATTAGAATGATTTCCTTCTACCATGAGTTTAATATCATCCCGAGTCATTCTTACAACTATTACACTCAAGGAAATGGTCAGGTTGAGTCTTCCAACAAAAATATCATGAAAATTATAAAAAAGGGCTCTTTCTAAGAATAAGAAATCATGGGATACTTAATTGAGATATGTTGTGTGGGATTAAATAATATCTACAAAAAGCGCTACAGGGAAAGCACCTTTCCAGCTATTCTATGGGTTAGAAGCAGTTCTTCCCATACAAATGGACCTTCCAACCATGAAAGTGTTGTAGGATTTGATAGTTAAGCCTGACAAGGTCAAGAGAAGAGTTAATCGGCTAAATCAAATACAATAGTACATGTGTGATGTATATCAAGGTTTTAATATATATAAAGATAAAATGAAGATCTCTTTTTATAGGAAAGCCAAATGTAGATAATTCTTGAAAGGAGATCTAGTGCTAATATGGGACAAAAGGCACGAAGACCCTGTAAAGCATGGAAAATTTGATAGTTCGTGGCTAGGACCATTTATGATTGAAGACGTTATAGGGTCTCCTTCCAAAACCTTTAAGATTACACATATAGAAGGATAATCACAAGAATATACTATCAATGGCATGAATTTGAAGCCCTTTGTCTCGGTATAAGTAGGCATCTTTCCAATCATGTATTATAGTTTCCTTTCTTCCTGTATTAATTTTCCTATTTGTATAGTCTTTGTTTTACCTAAAGCATCGTAGTTGATTCCCTTTGCTCCGTCAAGCAAATAAGAAATTCCACAATCAGCATTTTGTTTCACAAAAGGATACTCTAAATATCCTCAAAGTATAATCTCAAAACTAACTCCATAGCCCAATTGAAGTCAAGGAATTGGTTTGCTATCCCTAGAGATTCAAGATGGCTTGACACATTGCGAGGAGGAGTCATCCCACATAAGGAGATGAAATTTGTCTCCCTCTTTGCACCTACAATTGTTGCTAATTTCTACATCTATGAAGAATAAGATTAAAACTTGAATAGCGGAAGAAGTCAGGCACCGATGGAAAATGGTCACAATTGAATGTTGCAGATTTTCAGGAAGAGCTCGACCATCCATGGGGGTGAAAATAAAAAAAGGAATAACAAATTAATTCTCCCTGTCGACAACTTAGATTTAACCATGCAGCTTGATAGAACAAACCCACACCATTGGAGGATTTGGATTATGCATAATAGATAAAAGGTAGAGTGTCCAGATGACCACCCAGATGCAATAGTACATCTTTCCATGATAAATATGGAAATTTGGAGATGTTATAATGTATGAAGAATATAAATGGGGTCCCTCCCCATCAATGACCTGGATGAAATATCGCATTGTTAGAACAAATCCAAACCATTGGAGGCACTGTAACATGCATTGAAGATAAAAGGGGAGTTTTCCTCCAATGGATAAGATTAAAGTGTGCATCTTGTCAGAATAGATATAGACCGTTAGAGGCATTGGGAGATGCATCATAAATAAAAAGGGGAACTTTTTATTAACGGACCAGATGGAATCATGCATCTTGTTAGCATTGGATGCATTGAGAGAAATGTCCAGGATAAAACGAGTGATTTCCCCACCGATGACTCATATTGGATTGTGCAACATGTTAGGGTAGATCCCAACTGTTGGTCACATAAGAACATGTAGTAGGGACAAAAGGGGCCTTTCCCACCAATGAATCAGATTAAAGTGAGCATCTTCCTAGGATAAATCTAAACCATTGGCGGTGTGGAAAATTGTAGTGGAGTTAAAATAGGTCTACCCACGCCAATGGATAAAAAAAAATCCTGCATATTTTCAAAAGAGATCTTGACCATCAGCAACATTAAGGCAAGACACGGGGATAAAAAAAATAGACTTTACCATTAACGACTTGGATATGATCATGTTGTTTTCCAAAGTAAATTTGAACTGTCGACGACATTAAAATGTGAGTTGGAGGTAAGAGGAGGACTCCTCCATTGACGGGTCTGATAAGATCAAGCTATCTTCTAAGTGCAATTGGGACATTCACAGTTGAAATATTTACATTGAGTTTAAAAGAGAAGCCTCACCATCGTTGAACACGATTTGATCAGCTGATTCTTAAAAATAATTCAGGTCATTCGTGGCACAATAGCATACAACATGATGAAACGTTTCCAGTTAATGGTCAGTTAGTAAGTTGTATTGTAATCGAGGAGATATCCATAATTCAAATCAATTGTTATCAGAGCCACACTTCAGTAGCAAAATTGTTTTAGCAGTCACAATATTTATCACTCAAGCGAAGTTGCAGCCGCTCTAGGATATCATGTGTCTTAATCTTGAAAATATATACTAGTTCAACATCACCACATTCCTCACAACCTAGTTGTCTCATCTGTATGACCTTTGGTTCATCATTTTCTCATTTTTACAGGTATGATTCCCTATCTAATTACACTCCGGTTATTCGATTTCAATCATTGAATTTTTTTACCCAATGGAAAAATCACTGAAACATCATTTTACATCCAATATGTGCCATGTGGAAGTCCACCCTACCTCCATTCACATCTATATATGGATGCATAACTATACTTTTCCACCCACAATTCATGCCCTACTTCTCCTTCTGGTTACCATCCTATGTCTCATCCTACTATGGCCATGCAATTGGTCCCTCTAGCTCCCATAATTTTTCCCTTGTTATTCTATGAGGTGCTATACCTAGAAAGGCTTGGTCCAATTTCATCCATGCAAAGTGCCTCATTGATCGTTCCAAGTCATTGCTCGCATTGAATGGACATTTTTATGTCTCACTCTTGGTAGGAATTGTAGGACCCACACTGAATAATTTTTTTGAGGAATCTCAATGTTTTTTCGAAAAGAGTATGCCCTAATGTTCCTACCCTATCTCACCTTCTCAATCCCATTTGACCACCACAAGGTTTTGTGGGATTTTGAGAGGAGAATCAGTTGCAAGCCATGACATACCTGCTAGAATTGTCAGTATTTGAGCTCTTACTTCATCCTATTTTCTCATTTCTATTGATTCTTGGAAGATTTCCTTAAAGGGTCCGATCTCTTACCAAAATCACATAAGGAAATATTCCACCTACAATGGAGTCCTCAAGGATGAATATTTTGAAGACAAAATATCATTTTCCGATTCCATTTCCTACCATACTACAACAAGGTGAGGTGTGGTTTTGTTTGCAACTGTTCTTTAGTGGTGCAACATCTAGTAATTTTTCTTGGTATCATTCAAGAAAAATCTAAAGTTTGATGTTGTTTAGTACTAGAGGAGGTACACTAACATTGTTTAGTACCATCACATGAAAATATGAACCCAAAATCCGACGACATATATGTCCGATTTTTGACATCACGCTGGCGACCATCAGACAAGCCTCTCCTTTTTTAAATGTCGATTTCCCTTCAACGGATATCCGAAAGTAATATGGTCTCGTCGGATACCCGACACGACTAAGTTGAATATCCGACCACAACTCTTTTAATATACACATTGAATATCCAACACCCATTGCTTTAAATGTGGTCGGATATCCGACAGCAATTACTTTATAGGTGGTCGGATATTTGACAACATGGCCGTTGAAGATCCAACACCCATTACTTTATAGGTGGTCGGATATCCGACAACATGGCCGTTGGATATCCGACACCCATTGCTTTAAATGTGGTCGGATATCCGACGCATATACCTACATACAAAAGACGAAGTCCGACGACGTTTGGCGTCGGTGGTATGACAAGCTCGTTGGATTCTTTTGAAGGGGCCTTCAAATATCCGAACCATATTACATTATAGGATGTCTGATATCCGATGTCATTTGCCATCGGTGGTATGGCGAGCTCGCTGGATTCTTTGGGAGGGGCCGTCGGATAGCCGACGAATATGGGGATTTAAAAAAAAATACAGAGATATTTCATGCCCAAAATGTATTTTACTGTCGCCGAGTAATTCAAGATATTCCAGTTTTGAAAATTTAAGCCAAATAAAACCATACATAGACCACTATCACTAATCTAACAAGTATAATATATATTAAGAAAACAATCGAGTTAAATTTGTTTTATTTTGAACCCCACCCAATATGTACAAACTGTAAGAGTTTTCTCTAATAATGTTGAAGACAAGAACTTCATAATACCAGGGATACCTCAAAGGGTGACCTTGGTATGATTTTTTGGAAAAAGAGAGTGACCTACTAGTCCACTGACAAATCATATACAACATAATGCTTCTATAGCTGGGAAAAACATATCCACGTCTACTCAAATGAAACTAGTTGAACCTAAATAATATACAACATAATGCTTCTATAACTAAGAATGCTTCTATAACTGGAAAATAATCAAATTTGAAAACCTCTGTTGATTCTTTTCCAGTTGAATTCAAAGAATAAAAACCAATCACCAGCTAAAGGCATGGAGATAGACAGACACCAAACACAACCTTCTAATCACGCCCAAGATGACACGATGAGCAAGTGTTGCTACCCTTAATCATGTCACTATCAATGTATTGCAAATATGTTTTAATCCTAGCTGTCTTTTTTAGAATCTATACTACCAGTAGCTCTATGTCAAGTTTTGTAAGCATTATTGCAAAATTTTATAGGTTTTACTTTGCATTCCTCACAAAGCATATCCTTTTTGAAGCTATGCATGCTCTCAATTTGTATTTCCACGCTGTTCAACTAACCTACAACATATTTTAATACCATATTAAACCATTCTTAAAAAGAAATGTAGAGATCAATGTTTTATAAAATATGTAAAGTTTATCACAAATGTTCTACTCTCCCAAACCAAGATGCCGACAACATTCCCTATTAATTATTATACAAGCACCTATCTTATCTTGTGCTGACATGAGTTCTATATTTTTTGAAACAAATAGAAATCTGAGATGAGATTGATAATATGTTTGAATAAATGAATGTACTGCTCAATTATTAGAATGGAAATTGTACATTTTTCTTCGTCAAATACAAAAAAAATTATACTTGGGGATGAATGAGACTTTCACAAGAGCCTACCTACAAAAAAACAACCACCTACAACATGATAGATTGTAAAAGTTACCCAAGACACACAGATTCATATACTCAAGTTTGATGCTTCCAAGAGCAGGAATCCATATGTCCTAAGGTTGATTTTATCACACAATAAGGATACCATAACCATTCCATGTAACTGTTCATCTGATCGAAAATCATGCCCCCTTCCTCTTCCACGACCGCGCCCTACAATATCAAAACATTAAGAGTATATCAAAACACTGGAGGATGTTTTGTCATTTACTTTGACCTCTGCTTCGAGAACATAAATCATATAGAAAATTATGCCCACAATTCTTACAAAACGCTTTAAACTAAGAACACAGTGTATTTCAAACATAAGTAATACACAGAGAGTCAAACACTGAAAGATGTTTTATTATCTACTGATCTCTACATCAAGAACAACAACCATTTAGAAAGTTCCGCCTGATATTCTTAAAATACTTAAAACTAATAACACAGTATTTGAAACCCTAGTATTTAAAACAATAATCATACTAGACTCTGCCATGCACTAGCTCAGACACATATAAACCCAGGCCCGATATAACTCAAATGGCACCTCTGAATGAAACTCATTGCGTTTATAAAAGGAAGCTAGTGAATCCACATAATATAACTATGATAGGTCAATCTGATTCCATCTGTAAATGTAGTGCCTAATTCCTGCCTAATTCGTATTGATATTTTAAGTGCAACAACAAATTCCAAGAAGATATCCGAGTGTCAATCCACAATTTTTGAGAAAACTGTAAGAGCCTTGAAGAAAATTTATATATTAAACCAGTAAATGCATGTATATTAAAGGCAATGGAGATGAGGAGGTGTGGTGAATGTTGCAATTGCGGATGGAATTTACTTAGAGCTATATGCTTCATGTTGCTTCACTGGGATAAAATCATCAGTCAATGTTATAGAAGTCAGTAAATGGGCATGGCAAGGCAGTAACTTCTTTGGGAAAAAATCATCAGTGCAAAAATATCATTAAGTTTAAAAAGAAGAAATAGGCGTTATTTTTATAATTTAATATTTCCAAGTAAAACATATTAGTTTTTGTATAAACATGTCAAAATTCACAAAATATTTGAACCCAGTTTTCCTAATCAACCTTTTTTCCTTCAAAACTACATTTAATATTTGAAATCAACAAAAATACGAAAATTATATTCATTCAAAATTCAATTATGACCAATTATATTTTCCAAATGTGGAAAATCCAATTGGTTTACTTCATATTGGGCGAATTTCAATGAAGTTTACCGGTGTGGTGTTTTATTTTTCCAAATTTGCTTTTAGGTCTGCATGGATAATAAAGACTAGATAATATTTAAATTTTAACTGTAAAAAAACTAGAGAGATTGAAAAGTAGTAAGAGTCTTGTATTTATTTAAAATGATGTGCAACAGTAGGGAGGATTTGAGGTTGCAAAAATACAAGCTATCAACTTTATGAAATTACCAAGATCTTTTTAATGGTGCAATTTGAAGAAGCTCCAGTGACTATGTGCACCGAGGAGCATAACATGATACCAAGAGCTTTTTAAAGTGCAATTTGAAGGAGCCTCCAAGAAAAATCTAGCGATGATGTCCACCAAGGGGCATAAAGTCGATGTCAAAGAGTCAGTTTTAATCATGGGGGGTAATCAACAAACAATCAGAATTTCAAGGTTTCATTAGAGACTTGAAAATTGCAAGAGAACAGAGATTCTGAGAAATAATTGTTTGTGGAAACTTAAAGCCATGGTTGAGACCAAAGGCAATTTTGTTCATACTCATGCAAGAAATGAGGTGAAGCAATGGAGTAAAAGTAATTGCTTGGAAATTTTGAAAGAATCTCAGTTGACTAATAGCATCAGTGATAAAAATGGCATGGCAGATACATGAATGCAGCTAACACTACAACAAAATACCCTTTTGGCGGCGGTTTTGCTAACCCCCCCCCAAAAAAAAGTTTTTTTAGGTCTTTGGGGGTGGTTCTTCAAAACCCCACTCAAAAGTCCCGAAAATTGGACTTTTGGGGGTGGTTTTTAAAAAACCCCCCTTAAAAGTCCAATTGTCAGGATTTTTGGGGGCGGTTTTGTAACCCCCCCCCAAAGTCCAATTCTTAATATAGTTGGCGGTGGTTGGTTAAACCCCCCCTGAAAATCCAATTTTCAATAATTTTGGTGACGGTTATGGAAACCCCCCCCCAAAAGTATTTGATCCCCTAAAAGTGGCTTGCGATGGTCTTGCTAAACCCCCCCCAAAACGTTTTTTAAAGGTATTTGGTGGCGGTCCGTAAAAACACCCCTCAAAAGTCCTTAGAATTTGACTTTTGGGGGAGGTATTTAAGAACCCCCCTCAAAAGTCCTTAGAAATTGATTGACTTGTGGGGGAGGTCCTTAAGAACCCCCCTAAAAAATCCTTAGAATTTGACTGTTGGGGGCGGTTTTTAAAAAATCCCCCGAAAAGTCCAACAGGACTTTTGGAGTTTTGGGGGGGATTTGGAAAGACCCCCCAAAAGTCTTGTTGGAATTTTGGTCTTTTGGGGGGGGTTTGGAGATCCACACCCTCGAAATATCTTTATCATCATCCTATGAGCTGTGGCGAGTATTTCCCTAAGGCCAATTAGGCAGATTTTACCATACTTGGACAATTTTTTATCTTCTCCTAGTCTTGGTCTAATTTCCCTAAACCAGTGTTTTTTCAGGTCTTTGGACAAACTGAGACCATGGTTGAGTAGACAAAATAACATCCTACAATATCCTCTCAAGGCTATTTGGACCCAATGCTCTAGTTCAAAATTAGTTTTTTGGGGATAGAGTCTAATAATGCTGCCGAACTAGATCGAGGTCTTCACCAAGGACCCCTCTAATTGTGGAAGGTGATTCCAAGATCATTTTCCACATGGATGCTGATCATTCTCCAAAGTGGTGTATCACTTTCCTTCTCCCACGTCAAGCTGATCTACTGGCCAACCACAAGAGCAATGTTCACATGGTCGCCTGCTCTTATACGTGGAACGATTTGATAGAAGCAGTTTTTCGGGATGGTTTCCTGCTCTTATACGTGGCAGGATTTGACGATGATGGTTTTTCATGCGAGATGACATCATGCTGACAGTAACTCTAACCTTTCGCAGTTCTCAATCAGTCTTTTTCGTGTGAGAAGACATCATGCTGACAGTAACTATGGCTCTTCGCAGTTCTTCGATGGGGGAATGACAGAAGAAAATAAGAGTTATTAATAACTGTACCTCCTTCAATTATTAATATGTACCCGATTCATCATAACAGTCGGTGGCAGGAGAGAATATATGGAGGCTAAAGGTGGCAACCGTGATCGTCATTGCTGGTTTTCTGCATGCATGCAAGTTTTGGTAATCTGGTTGATTATGGGGCAAGCCTCTGGTGATAGGATGAAGGATCCGCAAGATATTAACTGTCATCCTGAGGTTAGAGATAATTCAGTCGCAATAGGAAGAGAGGGCGTGGGGATTCTCCGGGGGAGCCGGGTGGTGGTTTGTCTCGTGCCTCTTAGCGGGAAACTTCCTTCGCTCTTAATATCTAGAGGGACATCAATGACTATGAACAACAATGGTGGGATTGTCTGAGTAGGGAAACCCTGGTGGGAGAGCGCAAGCAGTTGGAGAATTGGATCATTGATCCTGGAAACACGGTTGGGTGCGTTAGTCTTTATGAGCACATTGTTGCGCTGTTTTGGATGATGAAAAACTTGGTTGGCTATGCCATTCGTGATAGGAATCCTCTCAGAGATGAAAATGCACAGCTTCTCGTTGAAGAGTCTCGCCCGATTCACCGGTAGCTGGATTTCCTTCTGTCTACCATGGTGCTTCAACCTCTTCCATGCACTGCTTCTTCTTCCAGCCTTCGCCATCCTAGGAGTTCTCTAGAAGCTCCTTATATAGTTCGTTGATGTCTGGGTGGGTGGGTGTTTATTTGGGGGGTCTAGGGCTAGCTGTTTTAGCATTTATCTTATGGATCAGTGGTTATGAAGCTGGGGTGTCTATTATGCTTGGGTTTCTATATTTATGCTCTTTGGCCTGCGAGCCTATGGGAAGAAAGTATTTGGTTCTGTTGTTTTTGGTAATTCTGTGGTTTTTTGTTTGTTTGGGTAGAAGGTTTGTCTCGGTTATTGCGGAAATAGCCTTCAGATGTGCCACGAGGGTGTGTGTCTGTTTTGATGAACAATTCTGAGCTTCGGCCAGATTGCTCCTTTTGTAATTCCTCCTTTTAATATAATGAAAAATATCCTTACTTCCAAAAAAAGGCTTGGAATGGTGTTTAGTATTCCCAAAGGATTATTCTTCCATATCACAGTCATGATAAGTGTATTTTTGTGTTTTAAGTAACTGTAAGTACCGTTCTCTGCTTTTAAAAAGTTTGTTTTTGATAATGCATGATGCTAAGAATGTATCTGCTAATGCATACTTTAACCATTCCTTTCACAAAAAGACATACTTTAACCATTCCTTTGAATTTGTCATAGTACTCTTTGTAAAATTACTTAGGGTAATGTGATAAATTTGAATATTAGTTTAAATTGGATTGAAAACGACTCTTCATAATGAATTATGGTGATATGAACATATAACTAAGAATGCAGGGTTTGATATGATTTACATGATCCCTATTCTTGGAGAATTATGTTATGATATGATTGCTAGATGAAAGTCGAGATTGCAGACATATGTATTCTTCTTTTCACTAGTTGATTTCTAAGTGTCTATACTGATTTAAAATTTGAAACCTCTGTGTACGATCTCTATAACTGAATGCGTCCTTGAAATGTTTTTTCTGCAAGATTGAATGTCAGTCCAAATGCGTTTGAATGGCTTGCAATGCGCCTTCATGGTAGAAATGTTGAGTTAAAACGGAGTATGTTTCTGTATTTGAATCTTTCGAGAAATCCATTGATCAAAATCTGTATGTTATTATTGGTTGGGATAGAGCCATGATTGCAGAACGTTGCAATTATTGGTAATGAGTGAGTGAATTGATTAAGAGGAAAGGCCGAATGCGTCCCCTGCATCTGTTAAATTGAAGTTTACTGTCGAGGCCAAATCCATTGAAAGGATTTGGCCAAGATGTCTCTGAATTGCTTAACCAACAGATTCCTTAAAAACCAATCACGCTAGTAAGATTCAACAAAGACAATCTGATCTAATTGCAGTGCTGATTGCATTGAGGTAATGCATATTGCTGTGTAAATATATTTTTTATAATATAAGCCTTATTTTCTAAAAAAAGTGAAAATTATTGACTTAAAAAGTGAAAAGTGTTTTGTCGTTGCATATAATGTAGATTAATCTTATTAATTGCATATAGTTGTCCTTCATTCATGTTCTCTAAAATAGTAAAAAAGTTGGACGAATTTTCCCATACTTAGCCAATTTCTTGATTTTCACTAATTTGTTGTATCTCTCCACACTGATTCATAATGCAAAAATGATTTCAACTTCATGCCACATCATCATCTATTCCATGCAATGCCATGCGGGCATCAATATCCTTATTGCGGGCATCAACCTTAATGCGGGCATCACTTAGCCCCTTTACAACACTTAGCCATTTTTCCTTTGTCTTTAGTATGCAAAATAACATTTTTCTTCTATTTTGGCAGGTTGATATTTTCCTTATCTGATCACCATAAGAAAAACCAAGAGCATGGCTAAATAGCCATTTCAACAATGAACAGGACCATATGGAGAGCGTTGATGGAGTGCGCTTATACTGATGAGCAAAGAAATAATGAGTATTCAATGAGGAATTGGCGGAGTTGCAGTTGCCAAAAGTAGGAAAAATGGACAAATTTAGGTGTTGCAGTTGCTCGAAACAGGAAGAATAGGCACTTTTGGAGGTGTTGCAGCTGCTCGAAATAGGAAAATTGGACAAATTTAGGTGTTGCAGCTGCTTGAAATAGGAAAAATAGGCACTTTTGGAGGTGTCGCAGTTGCTCGAAATAGGAAAAATAGACAACTGTTGGAGAGCGCTGATACCGATGGAGACCGTTGATGGAGAGCTATGATACCGATGAGAAAATAAATAATGAGTATTCAATGAGGAAGTGGCGGAGTCACAGTTGCCAAAAGTAGGAAAATGGACAAATTTAGGTGTTGCAGCTACTCGAAATAGGAAAAATAAGCACTTTTGGAGATGTTGCAGTTGCTCGAAATAGGAAAATTGGACAAATTTAGGTGTTGCAGCTGCTTGAAATAGGAAAAATAGGCACTTTTGGAGGTGTCGCAGCTGCTTGAAATAGGAAAAATGGACAAATTTAGGTGTTGTAGCTGCTTGAAATAGGAAAAATAGGCACTTTTGGAGGTGTTGCAGCTGCACGAAATGGGAAAGATAGGCGATTTTGACGGAGTCGCTTGGGAAGATATGTGCTTAAATCAGTGTGAATGGAAGGAACTGCCTTACCCTAGATAACCCATAGAAAAACTATTCTCCTAATGAAAATCTATAAATGGGAGGGCTTGGGTTTTTTCTGTAAATGTCTGTTTTTGGCAATAGAAGGTGTTGGTTACCCTATATGCTAATTAATTACAACTAACACACATGATGCTCAATATAAATTGTCAAACCCAGGGAAGTCTTTTATTTCAATGGGAATAAGCACAATCTATGCATAAACATTTCAAGTAGTTGATTAACTGAATGGAGATAATAATCCTACCTATTTGCTTAGCCAAACTCATTCCATAAAGAAAACTAATCTAACTAATACATCTAGGAATTCAAAGTGAAACTACCTTCCTACATAAATCAACCTAGAAGTTACTGATCTAAGAATAGAAATGAACTAGATTACTTTTGCAAGAAGTTAAATCCTATAATTATCAAACCACAGTATTCAATCTTTACCAAAATGATTCATCCAACAACTACTGTAACTCAATCATAATCTGCCTAATCTATGAATTGAACTAAAGATACAACAGCAACCAGAATTAGAAAATAAACTTGAACTCTAAATTGATAATCATTGGAAATCCTAGGAAGCATAAACACTGAAAGGAATTGGAGCTATTCGTAATGCAAAGAATAAACTACCAATAAAGAATGAAATCATAAATCTCTGTTGCAGTTATCATAAATACACCTAATGCAATTCCACAACACACAACAAGAAATGAATTAATCTAACTACCTACTTAACTCGGCAATCTCTGTGAGAAGGAGGGCCCTGACTTTCTAACAGGGACCCGTGAACTCCACGAATTAAGACACATAAATGGAAATAACTCTGCTCTTCATTAAAAGATAGTAATCCACAGTATCAGCCTTTGTTACAACCCGTACAAAATGATAATTATCCAACCCCAGACTTTGAAATCCTTCCCATATTTATACATGCAAAATACAGTTCGTGATCCACTAATTTCGTTCAGCAATGAAGATCTCTGATCTTCATGCTACAGAGTTACAGCTAAACTGTTACAGCCATAATGAATGAGGCCGTTAATCATGAAGGATGCTGTTACACTGGCAGTCAATGGATCAACGATTTTGCAAATTGGGAGGCGTCCTATCTGTCGCATCTATACTCTGTTCCAGTGACCTGTTACAGCTTCACGTGGAGAGATGCACTGTCCCTTGAAATATGAGGAATCAAATTAGAAGAGTAACAGCTGGAACCACGTATGATTCTTTCCCAAGGCATTGCAACTGATACACCTGTGCGTTGATCTCAACTTAATGAAATCAACACAAGTTAGCATAAATCGAAGGCTAGAATTCATAACCATAACAATCTTAGGCATTTAATTAAATGAAACAGTAATGATGTATACCTTGTCAGGATTGCTGATTAATCTGGAAAAAGGCATGTATATGGTTTATGAAAGTAGGGTGTAACTGGGCAAAATGATGAAATAGGTATTGTCAAAAAGGGGCATTTCCAGGGCCCAACATATCCCCCCAACTATCCAATTGCATGTCCTCATGCAACATCCGATTAGTTCGATCCTGACTCTGATCCTCGTTCATATTATGCAAGTGAGTAGAAGGAATCAATTTTGACAATTAGCCATTGGAAACGCTGGTTCTTGTGTGACAGCCTCTCCTTACCCTTAACAGCTTCATCTTATATTGGAACTCACTAGATTTTCAATTGTGTTGGTCCTTCTGAAACAATATCTTTCCCTTATGTCCCTGTCTCAGCATCTTTTTCCTGAGTTGTAATTTCAACAAAAAATAAATTTTGAGGGCGCTGGTTCTTGTGTAACAACGTCCTATTTATTGATTCTTTTGGCCTGCTGAATCGGTTCAATGTTCCTGAAACAATGAGGCTGTGCCTTGGGATAATTCCTTTGATTGTCTTGCTCCTGAGGATTTCTGTAATGCTAGGTCCACTACTGTAACTTTATGCCCTGCCATATTAAAAATATCTCCACATTCCGGGCATATAATTTCTGTCCATCCTTCATTCCCCTGAATGGACGATAAATTCCCCAATTGGTCTGTAGCTTCCACCATTGAACTCGCATATTTCTTTTCCCGTTTCCTGTTAAATTTTGAGCATTAATTCACAATACTCTAGGATATTTACTGAGAGAATAACATGTACAGTATATCAATGCATAACAATAATATCAAGCATGTCAAGCATCACAAGAATCAAAAACATGAGAGACAAGAGACACAGAGTTTCCGTGGGGAAAACCCTAAGGTGAAAAACCCCACAACTTCCTCAGAGATAGAGAGCGCAATGGCTCAACCAAAGTACAACCAAAATACACTGAGATAGTCTCCTAGTAGCAGATGATCCTCCTCATCACTAGTGCGCCACTTTCTGAGTGAGAGAAGTATGAGTTTTCGAGTGATCCAAATAGAGATCTCCCGATCTCTATTTATACTAGTCTGTTTTCCCAGTGACCTTATGGGGCCGACTTGTCTAGCTAGGTATGTCAACCATATAATATATATTTCAGGGCCGACCCCACACATGGTGGTCTAATAACCCTTCACCAAGTACATACACTCGCGAGACTTGTCAATACACATGACGACACTTCCTTATAGAGGAATAACACATCTCTTATAAGGGTACAATAAATATATATGAAATACATAGATGAAATACATTCTAAAGTTACATATACATCAACACTCCCTCTTAACTAGGAAGGTATTTCTCGACACAGTTCTGCTAGACAAGTCGTCTTCTCGGGATCATCGTCATCATCATCATCACTGCTGCTACTATCTCAACCAATCTCTGACTCTACTCGTCATAGGAAGTTCTACAGAGCCAGTCCTTTTTCATACTGGATGTAGGCCCACCACCTGCAGGTCTTTATCATCACTGGCCATACTGTGGAATCCTCATGACTTATTACGTGCATCACAAAACCTTGCAAGAGCATCCCAAGACTTATTACGGGCACACAACCCAACCTATCGGATCTCCCAGGGAGCTATTACATGTGAACCTACCACAAAACCTCGAAAGAGAATCCCAGGACTGATTACAAGCACATAGCTCAACCTATTGGATCTCCCAGGGCGCTATTATATGTGGTCACCACAAAACCTTGCAAGAGCATCCCATGACTTATTACGGGAACAAATCCCAACCTATCGGATATCCCAGGGCGATATTACATGTGGTCATGGAAAAACCTTGCAAGAGCATCCCAGGACTTATTACGAGCACACAGCTCAACCTATCGGATCTCCCAGGGCGCTATTATATGCCATAGGACAAAACCTTGAAAGAGCATCTGCCAGATATCCCAGGGAGCTATTATATGCCAGCGACAAAACCTTGCAAGACTATTTGCAGATCTCCCAGGGCACTATTATATGTCCTCCCAAAGCAAAACCTCGAAAGAGCGTTTGCCAAATCTCCCAGGGAGCTATTATATGCCAGCGACAAAACCTAGCAAGAGAATCTGCAAACCTCCCAGGGAGCTATTATATGCTTATCTGCACAACCTATCCACGGCCACAGAGTATCAACCTGATACTCACCATACATCATCCTGATGTATACATGATCATCCCGATCATCATCACTGCAACATCCTGCTGCATGTTATCTGGAGCAACATCCTGAAGCTCGTCATCCATGATCATATTGATCATATAATGCATCTACCTGATGCATACCAAGTATCTACCTGATACATATCATCATACATGATCCTCTGATCATACAATGTATCCACCTGATACAAATACAAAAACATGATCCACCTGATCATACCTGATACATATCAACATACATGATCTACCTGATCATACACAATATCCACTTGATACATATACAGATACATGGTCCAAGCATCCAACATGATGCATATACAAAAAATATACAAATGATCCAACTGATCATATCCAACATCCAACATGATGCATACATACATATACATATAAATGATCCAACTGATCATATCCAGCATCCAACATGATGCGTACATACATATACATATAAATGATCCAACTGATCATATCCAGCATCCAACATGATGCGTACATACATAGCAGTAACTGGAGCATCGTCCTGATGCTCATCATCCAATGCTTACATCCACAACCATGTGAAGGATCCTCCTTCCAACATGCTTGGAATGGCTTCTGCAAATGTGTCCATCACTTCTTCCTCGAAGTGTCATCAATCTGAAGAACACCAAGCCTCTCCCTGAAGTACTCAAACTTCACCCTGGCTAGTGGCTTCGTCAACACATCTGCAATTTGCTCGTCCGTCGCAATGTACAGGAGCTTCACAGCTCCTCTCACAGCTCCTCTCTGCACCATATCCCTGATACAGTGATATTTGATCTCTATGTGTTTCGACCTGTCATGAAACACTAAGTTCTTGGACAACTTCACACAACTCTGGTTATCACAAAAGATACCAATAGCATCCACCGGGAGATCAAATAACTCAGATAGTAGCTTCCGAAGCCATACTGCCTCACAACTAGTTGAACAGGCTACAACATACTCTGCCTCAGCTGTACTCAGTGCTATGTAGGACTGCTTCCTGCTAAACCAAGAGATCACACCTGATCCCATATTGAAGCAACACCCAGATGTGCTCTTCCTATCTGCAGCACTGCCAGCCCAATCTGAATCAACATAGCCCTGCAGGTTAAACTTTTGATTCGCTTCATACTTGAGCCCATAATCCACTGTACCCTTCAGGTACCTCAGAACATGCTTTACAACAACTAGGTGAACACTCCTCGGATCCGTCAGGAACTGGCTCAATTTGTTCACCGCAAAGCAAATATCTGGTCTTGCGTTCGTCAAGTACATCAAGGACCCAATAATCTGACGATACATAGAGACATCAACCGACTCAGATGAAGCATCACATAGAAGATTTAGATTTGATGCCATAGGTGTGGCCATGGCCTTGCAATCCATCATCTTGAATCTCTTCAGGATATCTATTGTGTACTTCCCTTGACCAAGGAAGATCCCACCTGCACTCTGCCACACCTCCATACCTAGGAAACAATGCATCATTCCCAAATATTTCATATCGAACTCGGCAGCAAGCTTCCTCTTAGTATCTGCAATCAACCTATCATCTCCCGTTACAAATAAGTCATCCACATGCAGGAGTAGAATCACAGGATTCCCTTCCTCAACCTTGTAGTAAAGGTTGGAATCCGCTTTACTCTTGGTAAATACCAAACTAGATAGGAAACTGTCCATCCTACCATACCAAGTTATGGGAGCTTGCTTCAAGCCATACAAGGATTTCTTCAATCTACACACATATGACTCCCTGTCATGTATTTCGAAACCGAGTGGCTGCTCCACATATACTTCCTCTTCAACTACACCATTCAGGAAAGCAGTCTTGACATCTATCTGGTGTATTTTCCATTTCATTGCTGCTACCAAGGCAAGCACTGTTCTGATGGAAGTATACCTAGCTACAGGTGCAAAATCTTCTTCATAATCTATTCCCTCTTTCTGAGAGAAGCCATGAGCTACGAATCTTGCCTTGTATTTCTCTACACTACCATCTGCAGCATGCTTGATTTTGTAGATCCATTTGGAAGTCACAACAGACTTCTCTTTAGGTCTTGGGAAAAAATCCCAAACATCATTCTTCATTATTGTTGGCAGATATTTCTACCCTATAGTCAGGAAACTAAAACTATCAACTTGGTTGGGGTGACAGGTAAGTGCATTAATGCTATTACAGAGGAATTTACAAAAGAAATAGATTGTAGATTTAGGGAACACACCTTTTAACCGGAGTCTGATCCTAGCCTTGACTTGATCCCGTGTCTAGCTTCCAAATCTACTTTTCCTTCAGCAAACCTGCAACAACAATACCTTCCTCAAACATTTTGGGCAATATATAAAGCTTAAAATAAACAAAAACTATGTTTAATATTCAGCATTGACCAAAATAAATCCAACTTAAAATGCCATTTCATAACACATTCAGATTGGAACAAGGAAACACTTCAACCTTTATTTGTCAAAATTAGAATGCAGTACAAGTATACTTGATAATGAAGCAGGCTCCTGCAACTAGATTCTGGGCTCTGGCTCTGCTCTGGCTTGAATGTCTTCTGCAACAACTTCTCCAATGTCCTAAAGTTTCTCCATTAACTCATCCTCTAGCTTTTCTAGCAATCATTTGTAACCTTGCTCCTTTAACCTTCTTGGTATTTATAGGTTCAAAGAAGCAGTTCACGTCGAGATGTAGTTATGGAGGAAGTTGGGGGAGTTAAGAAACTGCCATCAACTAATCCTCCTTGATGAATTAATATATTTTTTAATCATCTTTTAAGATGTACGCGACTCTTCTTCAGTGGAGTAGCGTATAGGGCGCTACCCTAGTATTTAAAAACTAGCGCTCAATTGATTTTAAATGTCGGGCGCTACTTTGATACACTGGAGTAGCGTATATTTGGATATGGGCGCTACTATTATACAGTAGAGTAGCGTATGGGCGCTAGTCTCTTTGGGTAGAGTAGCGCTCATATCTCAAAATGATATTTTTTTTGTTTTTTCCAGTAATGTCAGGAAATGGGATGAGTTGTCATGTCATCGAAGGTCAACATGCTCCTCCATCCAAGTTGTCCTTTTGTGTGATCAGCAGCTCAGGGTGATCATGGACGGAGAGGTGCAATTTTGACCTATAACAGATGCCCCCTAATGTGTGAGGTCAGAGGGAAACGATGGCCGAAATACATTATAATCCAAAGCCAGAGGAGGAGCACAGAACTGCAGAACAAGTCACAAGAAACCTGCAACAAAGATCAAGGTCAGTGAGCAATTACATTTTTGACATCGTATAGATGTGTAGTGTGATACAAAATGATCTCCGATACATAACAAGGAGATGTATATAAAAGCATGGCCACTTGAAATACAAGCGTGGATCCATGTCAAACTGAGAGATCATAGCCATAACAACAAACTGGATCTATGTCTCATGGAGAGCCGAATATAAGTGAGGCTCAGTCTTGCGCAACTTGGGTGATAACAAAATGAGGTTATGTCATCAAAAAATCCCAAGGTCTTCATCCCACAATAACCCTAGGTACAAACCCTAAACATGCGAATAGATGAGCTGATAGTCGAACATGGAGGGCATCGTTTGATTACCGATCAGTGATGTATACAGTTAACAAACGCGAGGACTTCCACCGATAATGATGATGGGGTCCAAGGTACCAAGTACGATTAGCCAAATGTGAATAGATGGACTTGGAGTCGAACACTTGGGAATCCTGTCGAAGAAGAGACATTGATGTATTCTCATCATTCAACAGCGAGGAAAATTGCCACTGGTGACTGCAATCTCCAAGGTACTAACCGGAACTCTAAACTTCAATCCCAGAATAATGATTTGGTGTCGATGGGAAGAAGTCCGTTGGAAGGGAGGCCTTAAGGCATCCTCCATCATCCAACTCGAGGAACACTCAACTGGTAGGAGCTGATATGAAATAATATGCAACAAGACTGACACTAGGAAGGCCGACACATGAGGTCAAGGTAAACTGCAGAATGGCTGACACAGGGTATATCCTTGAACATTGAGCACGACACAAAAGTGACTCAGGCAGTTTTTGACATAATGGAGTAAATAAGTCTGAAATGTAAGAGACATTAACAGACCCTCCATATGGTTGGAAGAATAACCAACCGGGAGAGTAAATAACTCAGAGGAAAGGTTCACCTTGAGGCCAAAAACTAAACCCAACCGACAAGATAGACTCAAGTAGGTTTTGTGTTCAAGGATAGGACTTGACTGAAACTGCCTTTGAAAATGAAGATATGATATGTTTTCCTGTTCCTTATTCCTTTTAGATAAAAGAATACCCTTCTTGTGGATTTAATGAGTCCAAGAAAGAATGAAAACTCAATAGGTCCAACCATGTAAATAGTTTAACGAGCCCATGGGAGGAAGAATCAGTACCTTCTTCATAATTTAGAGAGTTCGAAGAAGAGATAGAAGATTACTCTATATGTACTGATCTCTGGATTTTAATATCGAGCCAAGATCTGTTCTTGCTCGCCGGTGTTTTCAATTTTAAGGAGTCTGAAAAACTTAAACAATAACTCCATATATCTGCTCGTGGATTTTAGTATCGAGCCCAAGCAGATTAATGCTCGCCAGTGTTTTCCTGTTTATAGAGTCTGAAAAACTTAAACAATCCTCTTTTCACCTATCCGTGGATTTTATATCGAGCCCGGATTGGTCTGTGCTCGGCGGTGTTTTCTTGTTTATAGAGTTGAAAAACTTAAACAGTCCTCTACTTACCCTCTCGTGGATTTCACATCGAGCCCGAGTAGGTGAATGCTCGCTTGGTATTTTCATGTTTAGAGAGTCTGAAAACCCTAAAGAGAGACTCCAGAAGGTCCTTTTTCGTATAGTTAGTCTCCTCCCCCGAAAAAGTATAAAACAATGAAAGGAGAACTCTTCTAGCGCATACATGAGTATACCTAGAGTATACCTTTTCCGTAGTTAATCCACTGAGGCTCGGAAAAGGGGTAATTCTATACCTGAGTGGATGAGCCTTCGGATACTTTAACGAGCTCGAAGAGGACAAGTTTGCTCGGCAATCTTGTTTAGGTTTAAATAGTCCAAACAAGAGCTTAAAATGACTTAAAGGTCAGCTTCTGGGATCGTAGCTTCATGTCCTGCCAAAACTAGGTCTTCAACAAAATATTAGTCAATGCCTCAAAAATCTTAAATGATATATGAATTTGGAATGTTTAGTTAACTGACAAGGTCTATCATCAAGAAAAATGAGCTTAGGAGACGAATCCGACAACAATTGAGTGAAAATTGAACTTGGATCAGTGTTATACTGTATTTTGTGTTTCAATTGATTAATTAGGGTTTTTGAAAGTTTTTGAAACTATGGAAAATTAAAAATTATGGGTAAAAATCAAAATCCAATTTTATATATAATTCATTGTTTAAAAAATCAATTTTCATTTTGTGTTGTAGGGCAAAAAAATTGGGGCAACTCTTGCAAATTTCCAATCTCCATTGCGGTCAAAACGGGCATCCAACCACCAAACTTCCTCCACCAAGTAAGTAGAATTCTCCCTATCTTGCATTTCAATGGTTTATTTTTAAAATTTTGAGCAAAAATGGCTTGTAACGCGATGCTCATAAGGTTTTATGCGCGGGCGCTACTGTGTATACACAAAAGTAGCATACAAACCCAATGGGCGCTACTTTGGTCAAATAGAGTAGCGCCTACACGCTACTGTGTAGTATACACAGTAGCGTACATACTTGCAAAGCCACTTTAAACCGCCGAGACTCAAATTTTTTTGGGTTTTTGTGCAGGATGGTCTTACAATGGAGGGAAAGGGAGCATGAAGACATGGATAGGCTAGCCATGCAAGACCCGGCTACCCTCCATGCGCTCCGTAGATGCGGTTTGTTGAAATTTTATCGAACCGTAAACATGCAGGCACTAAACAAGCTGTTTCGGAGATTGATTCAGTATTGGGATGTCGATACTAATACCTTCATCATCCGGGGGAAAACTCTTGAGCTTACCGTTGAGGACATATACTTTATTACTGGTCTCTCAAGGAGAGGAGACATAATCAATCTGAAAGGGACATCTCGTTTGGGTGCACGATCAGTGCAAGAATATGTAAATACATATTGTGTTGCTGGAGCAGAAAAATTGGGAAGCCAAGTCCTGATTTCAACTATTGATGGTCTCCCACTGAAAGTGATAGTGAGCATGATCAACCGGGTAGCTGGTAGTGCATCACAACACTTAGCTTCCAGGCATTCGATGCATATTGGTGTACAATGCTTGCACGGCCATGTTTATGATTGGAGTACTAGCTTGTTGGCAAACATGAAGTATCAATTGACAGGTTGCAAATCCGGCTCAATGAAGAATTTCGGGTACGGGAGTATCTTGTGTACTTTCTTCTTCGAGAGGATGCCTGCTATTAGTTTGGGAATGCCTCTACCACAGGTTAACCCCCGTGAGCCCAGACTAGGCCATTGGGGTGACATTTTTCTCCGCCAGGGTGGTGGAGAAAGTCACTATTGTTACCACACTGATGACTTCTGGGGGTGGTGGGAGAGGCAGGTTCCCGCTTTTGAGTAGTTTCCCTATGCTGGATTGGATTTTCGTCACGATCCAGAGCTGGTGCTTCCGCCAGGTGAAGCCTGGGGAGATATTGGTATGTTTAAATTTTGAGAATTTATTTAATTTTTTCAAACGTTTCAAGTATTTGATTTTTATGAATGAGTTTTGGAGTTCTAAACAAGTGTCAAATGCAGATGTTGGACCTGTTCGTCCCGAGGGCCATCCTACCATCTATGTGAGGCCAGCTGATATCACCACAGCAAAAGCTATGTTGGGAACCCTGGAGAGGAAAATGAGTCGGTTGACTCATGAGATTCCTGCATGCCGCATGGACCAAATACCTGTTGACATGCAGGAAGATGTTGTTGGAGTGCCCCCAGCATGGCTTAGATTACTGCGGAGGGTTGCTAGACTAGTGATATGCTACCGCAATGCGATAGATGATGAGGAGGTCCCTCCTTCTCCGTAGGAGAAGAAAAACATTATATGTATATATTTTTGAGGCTACCATGCCCAGCTTTTGTACTTTTATGACTTGACTTGAGAGACTCATGACTAAAAAAAAACTCATATTTTTTGATACGGTACCAGTTATATATACAGTATCGGTTATTTACATGTGTATGCGTTTTAAATTTTATGTGTGGAATGTTTTTTACAATATGTGATGCAAATGCCAATCTAACACATAGTTTGCTGATGAATCAGCTAAAGTGTTTAAACTTCTTGGAATGTGTTCATATCGAATAGAATGAAATTGTCTTTCCAATAGTCTAACTCGTAGAAACTGACGTAGAAATCCTAGATCCCTGATCCGATAGACACCTGTTAACTGAAATACAATTAGTTGTGAGTCAAGCCTTACCTCCAGGTACGAAATTCCATGACTGAGAGCATCTCGGAGAAGTTCTATAACTGCACTGTATTCAGCCACATTATTCGTGGTAGGTCCCAAACAAACCCCCCCCAAAGAAACAAGTTGGTCAGCGGGTGAATAAATGACCCAAGCTGCTGCAGCCAACTGACAGGTGTGGCGACTAGCACCATCAGCAAATCCTAGGAAATGTGCGGTTGACATTTGGTACACGAAATGACACACACACATAAGATCACCTAACGAGCATAACAAAACTGACTATACAAAAATATATAGCTATGTTACAAGAAAAAGTACCTTAGCCTAAGCGTAGTACTTCTTCAGGTAGGGTCAATGCCTGGATCCTCTTCAGGAGGCCGGGAAAAGGTGTTATGGAACTCACGGAAAAGATTGGTATACGGGATGATTTCATCGAGATAACATCCCGTTTCAAAGAAAATGTTTCCGTTGACCCCAGTGAAAATGTTCACCAATGAGGTATGTACTCTATTTGCTTCAACAATGGAAACTTGTGAAGGAGTGAGACCAGTATTCTCATCAGGTGGTGAACAAAATTCACCTCTCTCTAATAAGTGAAGAAAAGGAAACAAGAAGGAAACGCGATTTATATGTTCACGCGGATGGTCCGGGTCATTCAAGGCTTCTAACATTTCCTCATCGGAAGGTAAAGTAATTCCTGAACTGTCGAGAGAACGGATTGGGTCAGGTGTCTGAGTAGTGGCACAATCCATGTTTGACTCTACAGACACCGACGGAGTCAATATATCTTCTGTTGTAGTTTGATAAGAATCTAAGTGAGTGACTTTTACGACAGGGATGGGCACGGAGGGGTTTGTATTAGTTGGGAGAAACTCGGAATCAGTTGTTGAGCTAACCATAGGAGTTTCAAACGATGAGCATCCCTCAGTACCAACAAATAAAGTAGGAGCGGGTAGGTCAAAAGTGCCAATTAGTGATCCAAAGAGTCCTGCTCCTAAACTATCGCTAACTGGGGTGGTTTGATCAATCATAGGAACCGTAGTTTCCGAAGAAGTCTGGTGTTTTCCTTGAGTGAAAGAAAGTTGATTGACTGTAACGATCTTACCTTCAAATGGGAACATGACCACTCGAAAAACTGTCGATGCTATAGCTTGCATGGCATAAGTCCAACTCCTGCCCAATAACATGTTGTAATTGAGCGGAGCGTCCAGAACTTCTATCTCAACAGCAACTGTCTTACCGGCCAAAGTGACATTAAATGATGGAAAAACTCCATGTGGACGGAAAATTCTGCCATCAAATGCAGTAAGCATTGTGTTGGAGGGGACTAACTCAGGAGAACCTAGAGCTTTCCAACAAGAAATAGAAATTACGCAAGTTGACACTCCCTCATCTACTACAGCTCGTCTGATGGTCATTGGACCATGAACGACCTCAATCTGGAGGGAAACATGGTAGGGAAACCGGTATTTGACATCAGTCATGTCAAATCACGCAGACATGTTGGAAGACTCCATACTCCCAATAGCTGCCAGAAGTGCATTTCGTTGCAATGGACAACTCTGCAAGACTTCCAGAGTAGACATGGCACAAGGGGTTTGGGCTAGATCTTCAACCACATTGTAGTTGGAAGCAGCCCGTGTATTGGGATTGTGTGATTCCCTCTTCAAGACACCTTTCGGGATCTTGGGCATTGGGTCCACAGGTATGTGGAGTGGAGTGGAGGATTCAGGAGCCTCCTTATCCTTTCTCTGCGTTTCCGGGGTATAGTTCTTGGCTCTAGTTTGCAAAAGCGCATTTGAGTTAACCATATTTATAAATGTTTGATCAACCGTGGCGTGCGAAGTGCCCCCAGTTTTGGAGGTGCCAGAAGTTGAGCCTTGCCCTTTAGGAAATGGATCTTTCAAGACAGCAGGCTTCTTTTCTCTTAAGAGCTTCTTGGCTTCTTCTAGTAGAGGGCATTGGTGGGTAAGGTGGTTCTGTTTGCAAAGTTTACAAGGGAACCTAACCTTCTTTTCTTCCTTGTTACCCTCTTCGGCATTGTCTTTTTTGGGCTTTTGTTGGTTCCCCTCTCCTTTCTTGCCCTTATTTTTGTTGTTGGGCTGCCGAGGGCCCTTTTGATTGTTCTGAACCTGATTAACAGATTCAGAAGTAGAAGGAGAGGTTGTGATGGAAGCAATGTCTGCAGTCGAATGTTTGACAGTTAAGGCTTGGACCTGTTTGGTCAGTGCTTTGAAGGCTGCAGAGTTAACTGAACCCACTATGCCGTCAGCATGTGGTCCAGGTTTGGGTCTACTCAGATCAGTATTTGATCTCAATGCGCCAGGTATAATCTCGTACAGTAAACCAGATTGTGCATATACAAGGTCTAACTGTTGAGTCCTTAAGATGGCTTTTTCTTCATTGGAAACTCCAGATGTCGCTACTTCCTTAGAAATATAAGGGAGGAGTGATTTCAAGTACCACTCAAGCAGGAACTCTGGAGGGATGTTGGCCTTTATGAGCCTTTTCCGTCTTCGCCACTCCTGAATGTGGTCAGATAAGTGAGTGGCTTTGTTTTGTCTAAAAGTAGACAAAAGTTCTGTTTCGGCATCATACTGAACAGGAAGTTGGAAATGGTTCAAAAAGACGGTTGCTAGATCCCCAAAACTAGAGAAAGTAGCCGTAGGTAACTCAATGTACCATTTGGCTGTGGGACCAGTTAAGGTCCTTTGAAACAATCTCAATCTGATGGAATCCTCGTTCAACGAATTTGAAGAACACCACAAGTGAAAGGTAGTGACATGGTCACCAGGGTCTTCACCAGCTTTGCCTTCAAATTTTGGAATATCCGAAGGTAATTTGGTGGGAACTGATGGCCATGTGGCATTATGACACACAGGATCATTTGTCAGTTTCGAAAGGTCTGGAAAATTCAAAGTTGCCAGAAAGGGTAGACGAGGCCGGTAAGATGAAGCTTGATAAGGGGAACCACCCATAGTTTGTCCCATGAATTGTTGGTAGGGATTGCCCCCAGCCATTTGGTGATAAGGGTTGCCCCCGGCCATGTGCTGATAGGAGTTGCCACCTACCAACTGTTGATAGGGGTTGCCCCCAGTTAACTGTTGGTAGGGGTTGCCCCCAGCTATTTGTTGGTAGGGGTTTCCCCCAGCCAACTGTTGTTGTTGTACGAAAGAGTTATTAAAATTTCCCCACTCATACGAGAGCGGATTAGTGCTTTGCTGGTTCGTCCACTGTGGCTGGGTGTTAGCCCTGCCATATTGCTGGTTGAAGATGTTGCCCCCCTCCCCCTGAAAATAGGGAAAAAGGAACGTTACTTGCAGGCATGCTACCCTGATTCAAGTTAGGGCCTACAAAGGTGTTGAAACTAGTAGAAGCTGATGTGGACGGTGCAGTCATGGTGCCCATGACTGGTATGTTTGTAGAAGCACTTGGTCCTACCACAGGTGTGGAAACCCAAGTACTAGGAATCTGATATAATGGTTGGGACGTAGAAGGTGTTGCACAGTTGGACGTACTGCTAGGTCCAACAGTAGGTGTAGGAATAGATGCCATCGTTGTAAAACTAGGCATGCCTAAAGTACTAGTGTTGAAACTGAAAGATGGAGTAGGCACAGATGTGGTTTGTGCCTGACTAGGTGTAGCAGTAAAAGAAGGGTTAACTGTGCTGGTATTCATACCTAAAGTGGGAGTTTGGGGAACCCCCTGTTCACCTCCTGAGTTAGACATCAGATGATCGGGAAAGGAAAGATCTGCACTAAAAAGGGGCTGCTGGAAACCAACAGGTGACAGAAGCGGAATTCTAGTATTGGTTAAGGGAGGATTGAAAGGAGTGCTATACTCCGCAGAAGTAAGATATTCCACCTCAACAGTACTAAAGTGTTGCTGATCTGTGGTACCTGGTAGTGGTTCCTCAAGAACCTCAATTTCAAGGTTTTCTGTTATAAGTATTTCTTCAAGCAATTCTATTTCAGAGGTAATTTCTGAAGAAATACCGGGGTTTACCCGCTGTCTTCTAGCTGGTTGTATAGGTTCTGTTATAACAGGTGGAAGGTCTTGAATCCTTCTCGATCTATGGAGTTGTTGATTCTCCGTGATTATGAATATAAAATAACAAACTCGAACCTAGTGGCCACTATGACTAGGGGGAAAACGGCACACCAACTAAAAAATTCCTAAGTATACAAACCAGTCAAACAAAGGTGCCTTCCGGAGAAGAGTCTGGGATGATTAGGGCCCAGAACAGATCAACGAAGGAAGAAAGACAGTTACCCGGGGTCCACAATACAACGACTAAGGGTGCAAGCGCTGGAATCACCCAACCGCCCTCCCAAAGACCTACACGGAGTTTCCTCCCACGTCTGTCTTAGGTACAACAGATATACCCTCTGCTGTCACTTGTGTAAAAACCTAGAAGTCTGATACTATGGATACCACAACACCGAAAATTCCTGGGGGAACAGTCACGGTCGAATCAGAAAGCGTGGGCAGGGTAGCTAAGCCCGAAACTCGAAAGAGTCCCCAATACGCAATCCGATCCTGGTGTATGCTCGAACAGTAAGTAGGAGGAGTATTCCCACAAACTGATCTCGCAATGACCTACTGCATATGCTCCCAGGCAAATTTTGAGTGAGGTGGGTTTACCTATTATAGTCTCACTACGATTGTTGCGCAATGTGTGATCTTGGGTGGTTTAAGGTGATTTAAAGCCAAGACCCTAACCAAAACTAGTTGGTGTAGTGTACCCTAAAAAGAAAAAGTTTCTAGTTCATTTTATTAACAAATTTTAGGGCTTTTATTACGCAAAAAGGGATAGTGAGTGTGTGAGCGTGGTTATAACAAGAAAACAAAAGTGCAAATATACTCAAATCTTCCTACAACAAAACTTTTTCATTTTTTCATCTACTTCTTTTTTCAAAACTGAAAATCTAAGCAAACTTACTTTAAAAATTTTTGTTTTCTTTTTTAAATTATATAAAATATGCTAAATTATTTTGCAATGGCACAGACAAGTTCTATTTTAACTTAAAGTACCAAATTTTTTTTTGCTTTTTCAATAAACAAAAAAGAACTATGCAAAAAATGGAAAGCCAAATAAAACTTTTTATGCAAAGTGTGTAAGTATGGCTAAAAGTTCTTAGGCCTATAGCTGTCGAAACCCTAGCTTGAGAAAGACTTGTTCTACAGGTTTTTTACTAAGAAAAAGCCTATAAACTTGGACACCTAGTGGGAGAAAACAAAGGAGAGAAACACCAAAGGAATGACCTAAAGTGTCTATCCCTAGCAAGACCACAAAGCCAAGTACAAGTAGACAAGCAAGATGCCTTACTAACACAAAGAAACTGAGAGGTGAAACTAGCCTACAGCTGTTTAAAAAGCACTTGCAACCAACAGAAGACTACGAGTCTAGGAAGAATGAAACTTGACCAAAAGAAGACACCCTAGAGGCTCTACCAAAGACCAAACCCTAAACAAAGGATAGGGGTAGTAGAGAGCAGAAAATCGTCACCACAAACAACATATACAAGGGTATACAGGTTCGTGAACTGGCAACAGGCAGTCAGGGTCCAAAAAAGTGAAAGTGTTTGTCACCAAACACCACTAAATCTTCCAAAAAGTCAATAAAAAGTTCCAAAAATCCCAAAGGTAAACAAGTGGTTTAAAAAAATGGAAAAAACTTTAAGGAGAGGTTCTATGACTTGAACAACAATTAAAAACCTTATGCAATCATCAAAGGGATCCTACAGCACAGTCAGCAAATCACCACAGGGCTAAAACACAAGCAAACCAAAAATTGACTGCTTCAGGAAATGTACTCTACTGTGTAGTAGAGCAACTCGCGCCCAAACAGAAACGGGCGCTACTGTACATATGGCACAGTAGCGTATGGGCGCTACTGTATCTATATCAGAGTAGCGCTCATATCTCAAAGACTTGAAAACTGACTTTGGAAGGTATCAAAAGCTGATGAAAGTAGGCAAGAAATAAGCAAGGGCTACTTATAAAGTTTCTTGACACATCAAAGAAGTCAAAACTAACTAGGAAGACACCCAAAAACAAGGTTTCCTAAAGCCAAAAACTCTATATCCCCAGTGGAGTCGCCAGTCTGTTGGCGGATATTTCTACCCTATAGTCAGGAAACTAAAACTATCAACTTGGTTGGGGTGACAGGTAAGTGCATTAATGCTATTACAGAGGCATTTAAAAAAGAAATAGATTGTAGATTTAGGGAACACACCTTTTAACCGGAGTCTGATCCTAGCCTTGACTCGATCCCGTGTCCAGCTTCCAAATCTACTTTTCCTTCAGCAAACCTGCAACAACAATACCTTCCTCAAACATTTTGGGCAACATATAAAGCTTAAAATAAACAAAAACTATGTTTAATATTCAGCATTGACCAAAATAAATCCAACTTAAAATGCCATTTCATAACACATTCATATTGGAACAAGGAAACACTTCAACCTTTATTTGTCAAAATTAGAATGCAGTACAAGTATACCTGATAATGAAGCAGGCTCCTGCAACTAGATTCTGGGCTCTGGATCTGCTCTGGCTTGAATGTCTTCTGCAACAACTTCTCCAATGTCCTAAAGTTTCTCCATTAACTCATCCTCTAGCTTTTCTAGCAATCATTTGTAACCTTGCTCCTTTAACCTTCTTGGTATTTATAGGTTCAAAGAAGCAGTTCAGGTCGAGATGTAGTTATGGAGGAAGTTGGGGGAGTTAAGAAACTGCCATCAACTAATCCTCCTCGATGAATTAATATATTTTTTAATCATATTTTAAGATGTACGCGACTCTTCTTCAGTGGAGTAGCGTATAGGGCGCTACCCTAGTATTTAAAAACTAGCGCCCAATTGATTTTAAATGTCGGGCGCTACTTTGATACACTGGAGTAGCGTATATTTGGATATGGGCGCTACTATTATACAGTAGAGTAGCGTATGGGCGCTAGTCTCTTTGGGTAGAGTAGCGCTCATATCTCAAAATGATATTTTTTGTGTTTTTTCCAGTAATGTCAGGAAATGGGATGAGTTGTCATGTCATCTAAGGTCAACATGCTCCTCCATCCAAGTTGTCCTTTTGTGTGATCAGCACCTCAGGGTGATCACGGACGGAGAGGTGCAATTTTGACCTATAACAATTATTTATTGGTATTCCTCAACCATGGTATCCTTCCATTCTTTCTTTTCCACTGCTTCTTCATAACTGGAAGGTTCTTTGTTCATAATGTCACAGAGTAAAGCAACATAGCTGGTATGTGATCTGGTTCTCTTCTTTGCTCTGTGTTCTTCTTCTAGAATGCCAAATCTTTCTGCATCTTGAATGAGCTGTCTAGCCCATGCAGGTTTCCTCTTGTGAGAGTTATCCTCACGAGGTGGATCTACAGGTTCTTATAGATCTTCAAACTCATGAACAACTTCTGGAATTGCTTCAGTCATGGTAGTGTCTTGAAATCTAGTTTCCTTAGGTTCTTCATAAACTTCGATAGGTGCCTTCCTTGATTTGATGAATGCAGAGTTTTCATCAAATGTTACATCCCTGCTGACATCAATCTTCTTGAACCTTGGAAAGTATATTCTGTAAGCTTTCGAGCTTTCACTGTAGCCCACAAAGATACCCTTCTTTCCTGAAGGATTTAGTTTGGTCCTCTTTTCCTTTGGGACATGAGTGTATACTAGACAACCAAATATTTTGAGATGGATGACTTCAGGTTTCTTACCAGAAAAGACCTCTTCTAGTGTCTTGTTGTCCAATATCTTGTGGGGTGTTATGTTCTGCACATATACAACTGTTCTAGCTGCTTTTTCCCATAGATGCATAGGTAGATCCTGGTCATGCAGCATTTCCCTTGCTGCTTCCATGATTGTTCTGTTCTTCCTTTCTGCAACTCCATTCTGTTGAGGATTATAAGGAGTAGTCAACTCCCTCTTAATCCCTGAATCACTGCAAATCTTCTTGAAGTCACCTGAGGTGAATTCTCCACCATTGTCGGATCTGAATGTTTTGATCTTCTTGTCAGTTTGATTCTCCACCAAGGCTTTGAATTCCTTGAACTTATCAAACACCTCATCTTTGTTCTTCAAGAAGTATACCCAAGTCTTCCTGAAGAAGTCATCAATAAATGAGACATAGTAAACATACCCACTCAGAGAACTGGATGACATAGGACCACATACATCTGCGTGGATGATTTCTAGGATACCTTTTGCGTTGATTTCACTACTTGGGAAAGCCTTTTTAATGTTCTTACCTTTTGCACATCCTTTGCAAAAACCTTCATGTTTGGTGTTGATTTCAGGAAGACCCTCTACAACCTTGCTTGCAATTGGAAGTTCCCTATAGTGCATATGAGCAAGTCTTCTATGCCAAAGTTCACTTGGCTCCATGGATTCATTCACCATGGCATGTTTAGGTTATCCTTTCAATTTATACAAACCTACCTCTTGCTCTCCAATCACTACTGCATCATTTATGGTCTTGCCCTTTTGGCCACATTAGGACTTGGCCATCCACAAATGCAACCCTCATACCTTATGCATCCAATGCAGATATGGAAAGTAAGTTATTCTTGAGCCTAGGTACATAAAAGACTTCTTTCATCTTCAAAGATTTTCCAGAATCTAGGTTGTAGGAGGCTTCACCATTTCCTTTGATTGGGTATTGATAATCATCCCCAAGTTTTACCTTATGGGGTGACTCATGTTCAGATAGGTTTACAAAATATTCCTTAAACCCAGTCATGTGTTTGGAAGCCCCACTATCAATTAACCAATCATTACAACCATGGGATATGGTACCTGTGAGAGCAAAGATTAGAACATACTCTTCTTCACTTGATGGGTCATCATCACTATCATCACTTTTTTCCCTAGCCTTCTTCTTTGGAGGTTCATCATCTTCAGTAGCATGAGCATGGAACTTTCTTTTGTTTCCCTTCTTCTTCTTATTGGAGTTGATGTTATCCCTTTTGTTCTTGGGACATTCTGAAGTAAAGTGACCCTTCTCATTGCATGTGAAACATCTCATATCCTTCTTATTCTTTTGTTGGTTGTGATAGGCTCTCTTGTGGTGAGCGTGCTCCTTCTTGGGCTTGCTTCTTTTGGTGTGGGCTGCGAGAGGTTGATCTTCACCTCCCATATTTTCTTCATGAGCTACAAGCCTAGCTTCTTCTTGAGAGCATTCCTCCCACAGTTTACTGAAAGAGATAAATTTATTTCTTGCACAGATTCCTTGAATAAAGGAGTCCTATGACCTAGGAAGGCCATTTAGAGTGGTCATAACAACTTCACCATTATCCACTACTTCATCCACAACTTCAAGTTGTTGCTTGATCTGAGAGACCTTGGAGAAGTAAGATTGAATGGTTTCTCCATTCAACATCTTGACCCCTTTCAATTGATTCCATAGAGTCATCTTCCGATTTATGTTCTTCCCTTCAAATAACTTGGTCAAAGAGTCAAACATAGCCTTGGGTGTCTTTAGAGAAGACACATGGGGTATGATATGGTCTTTGATGGAATCAACAATGATTCTCTTTTCCTTGACTAAGTTCTTCTTATGCAATACCTTAGCCTCTTCATCCTTTGGGATAGGGATGTCTTCTTTTATGTATGAGTCCAACTCATTCTCTTCCAGGATTAACCCAATCCTATACTTCCAAGCTCGGAAGTTATCAACCCCTTCAAGCTTATCCTCAAGCTTGGTGTGGTGAGACATCTTAAAGAGTACTTCTGTAGTGCCCTTCTCTAGGCACTGGGTCTCTATTCTATGTTCATGTAAATACCGAGTTTTTCCCTTAATATTTTCTGGAGAAAACAAAAGATTCAACTATCTATGTTTCTATTTTCTAAATGATTAAATGTCTGTTTTCTATATGTTTATATGTCACTGCAATTAAATAAACAAAATCTTAAAACCCTCATTCTTACTCTGTTCTTTTAACATGCATAATTTGAAAAGAAAATAAATTACCTTTTATTTATGCTAGCTCAGTAAAATACCTGGACCCATAGATTTTCAGCAAGGTAAGAAGATTCCTGCAGGTTCCCTTAGCAACCCAAAATGATGTGTCCACCCTGCCGATCAGCTATTATCTTGCTGACCCTAGGAAATCAACGGATTTCCTATCCCCCGAGCCCATAGACCAATAAACCCGACATCAACCTTCCTCAGTACCTTTCCATAGCTCAATGGTAATATTTGCTGAGTTAACCCCCTCCTCAGTCTTTTCTTTTGAGTTTCCCACCTCCTCAAAGCTTCGAGTTAACCCCCTCCTCGGCATCGAGTTAACCCCCTCCTCGACATTCCTCCTTTTTCCCAAAAATCCTCACAGTTCTCCCACAATAACCCCCCCTTACTACAAGGTAAAACTCCTCTTTATAGACAAATTTTTCCTCCATAATTTCATAGCTTCCTTATCACTCCACCGCCCTAGCTGTCGTGGTCTTTTGGAAGTACAACCATTAATGCATCCCCTTTTTAAGGTAAAAAGGTGGATTATATATTATTTTATATCATCCAAATTTCTCTCTAGTAATGGAATTATTCAATAATTTATTCAAACATCTCCTTTTAATTCACTTGGAATGATTCCATCCGTTAATTAAATTAATAATTTATTTAATAAATTTATTATTATTCAACCCACCATGCTTTATAAAAGGGATTATTATCATTATTATTATTAATTAAATAATAATATTAATAACAATAATAATTAATAATAACAGTAATTAAATAAATTGTGAATAGTAATTAAATTATTTATTTGTTAATTTGATAAGTGTCAACATAGTACCCCTCGGTATAAATAGGGAAATATACATAATGGTTTAT
Source organism: Larix kaempferi (assembly GCA_027924585.1). Classification (NCBI taxonomy): domain Eukaryota; kingdom Viridiplantae; phylum Streptophyta; class Pinopsida; order Pinales; family Pinaceae; genus Larix; species Larix kaempferi. The sequence continues at coordinate 4,572,745 of BSBM01000009.1, forward strand.
TTAATCATAATCAACAATGATAGAGTGCACTCCTCCAGTATTAGTGTTTAACTATCATACTTCATATTGGAGACTCATTCACTTGAGGGTACTCACAATTAACGACACTTATTTTAACTGTTCCTTACTATGTTTTTCATACAAGACTAATTAACTTATTTTACACATTAGAACTTGATAATCTTTTACTAATTAAGTCATTCACTAAATACTTAATTGACTTATCTATGACAACTTATAACATTGTTAAATCTTGATAAGTATGTTGTAAACCAATATTATTGCGCATGTGCATAATGTGCATGCGTGGCCAGCGTATGCACAAGACGGACATGTACTATAAACATACGTCATATTTCCTATGCATAACAGCTAACTAATACCAATAATACTTATGCAAACTGAACAAGTATACATTCATCATAATATTACTAAAACATCGTCGGTTATTTTATCAGTTAACCTTTAAGATTTCATTTCGTTATTTTTATGATTACATTTGATCAATCATTCAGGTGCAAAGAAAGCTACCTACTACCACTAACTCCAGGTCAATGAATACCCAACCCTCAACAGTACTAACTATCATATCCTCCCATCCTAACCTACTGCCACATCCTCCCTATCCCTCCTATACTAGTACAAAAGTGGATGTCGGACTCATCGACCTGACCACATAGAACTTGAGAGCGATAGCATCGGTTGTACAGCGGACCTATCCTCCCCTAGCAGGCATCCGACCATCGTCATCACAACTACATGGGGAGCGTGTCTCAGCACGGCCCTCCGACGACCTCGGGTATCATAGGAACATAGGGTGGGAAACACATCCATCCCTCTCAACATACTGGGCCTACGCCCTTATCGACTCATACTCTGCTGATCTCGAGATTATCGGTCCATGTCATCGTTTCATCAATTTCGGTTTCTAAGGTTTACTGCATGGATAGGTTCTTCTCCGTATATCAGATCAAGTATCCGGCTATCCCATAGCCCTCGTGTCCTGTAGGTTAGTATTCCGCAAGATACACCTTTTATAACAAGCATTTCCATTCGATCAACAATTGATCCATATCATCAACATCATTTTATTTCACTCACAATTTCATCACAGGTATGTAGGGAATATAACAGTTCTATCAATTTCATCATAGGATGGCATCCACGTACAACACCATATATTTTACATTCTATCATTGTCTGATCCATATTTTCAGCATCATTTATTCCATCACATAAAATCATTAAATCGATCACAGCATATTTACCACATCATATATATATCACATTTCCTCCAGGACGATTATCAAACATACACTGTCATTATGGAATAAAAGAATCTCATGATAATCATAACTTAATAACTGCATGCATATAGTAACATCATTAACATAGTAGCAACATATCATCATGTCTATCATGCTGAAAATATAGTTCACGCTGTCTAGCTGAGTCAAACAGATAACAAGCAATAAAGTGAAAGGTGTCTAACTCATAAACATGCCTAGTCAAAATATGGGGCGTTACATACACCCACCCTTCAGGAAACTTCATCTCGAAGTTATGGTCATAATAATGCAGGGAAAATCTTGATGCATAACCTATTCATTCTTGCAAGTAGCAGGTGTTGGCCATAATTGTCCTACTAGCTTTGACTTGACCGGATAGGTTGGTATTATACTATGGCTTTGCTTCTTGTACCCCCTGATGTGTATTCTAAATAATTAAAGAAACATTTAGATTAATCTTTCTATTGAATTTCTAGAATCCCTAAGGTTATAATCAAGTGCTATCCACCTTAGTATCCTACTTTCACCTTTTAGCAACATCCTTCAAGTTATAACATCCAGAGAGGTTTACTCATCACAAAAGCCTATATTAATCCAACTTAGCATGAAATAATCAACGATTTTTTTGTTTAAAATGGAGAGATGAGAGTTCATAATCTTTAATTATTCAACAAGCGACTACAAGGATCCTTAAGATTTGCATACCTCTCCTAGGAGATGAAAATCCCTGTTATTTCATTCTAAGGTCAACCATTGTTATTACCTTTGTGTTAATAAGCAATCTGCGTCCTTGATAACCATAAGTATTGTAACAAATAGTACATTAGGAGAACTATCATTTATTAGAATGTTTTTAGTAACTATATTTACCAAAATGCTTAAGTTCGCTGATAGTATCTATTAGGGGTTTAAACAATGTAACTTTATTCATTGAGGTGCACATCGGTTCCTATTTTGCCTCCATTATTACCCCATTCACTTGTATTACTAGTTCACTTAACCTGGTTGAGGGTTCGGCGCACCTTCATTCACGGTAACTTCATTAGTCCCTCAATAATTTACCCACTTTTATAATTTACTGCTCGTTCATTTTGTAATTATAAAATCCTAGTTGTTTCTCAATAATATCTCCCATTTTGTTAGCTTCCTACCATGTCCTTACTCCATTTACTACCTTATTAGATTTGATTAATACTTCTCTTATTTATATCGATGATCCTCCCCTTATATATAAATGTATAACCTGTAGATCCTGTACCTAATGGGAAGCAACACACTTATCCTAGTCACTGATAGTGGTAACCATCATCCCTTAATATTTGAACACAAATGTATATTTATTCAACAATTCGACGCATTATTAAACATAAGTGGACTCCACTATCATTTTTAACTAATAGAACTAGAACACTTCTTCATTCCTTACAATCCTTAAGGTATATCACCTTGCCATTTCACTTATCGGTAATAAACAATAGGAAAAGTATCGTAGCATTATTAAATTAGGAGAACTATTATTGTTTAAAAGGTTTTCATGGCTATTTCTTATCAAATACAATTGTTATCGTGTTTATTCATTATTCTCATTTTCAAACCAATATAATTTGTCGGGAAACCATTACTTCTTCAATTCCTTAATAATCTCATAGCCAGTTTTTGTTCCCACCCTTCCATCGCAAAGGTGATTACTAGTATTTATCCTAGTATGCCATTGTATTTGTACATCACCGCTCTTCCTACTCACACAAGCAACCTTTATGTGCTTTGTAAAGACCTTAGTTTAATCCTACAAGTTGAAGGAAAACATCAATGCGTAATATGTTCAATCATATTAGGGATTCATAACATCCGTTTTAATTGAGTTAAGTTTGAGGACTGTGTTGAGATTATTATGACTCTCTTATCATTACCCGAGATTATCACTATATTGGGTATGATTAATCCAAAATTTTCTAAAAAACCTTTAGCACCGTTACACCAATATTTAACTTGATTAGTCTAAAGCCATGTCCCCCCTTAATAAAATAGTCTTTTAATAAGCTTTATATGCAATCCCCTGGTTTACGTGCGTGGGGTTTCCATAATGCGATTCCAAAGGGATACCTATCCTTATATCCAATAAATTTATTTCCATCCATTATCTTATCTGAATAATATGTAATGTATTTTCCAAGTCTCTCTCTATCTCTGAGCTTCATAACATTTCATATCTTATCCTTTCCCAACTGAAATACTTGTATATTATTACCTTTATTATATTTTTAAGTGAATTTTATTTGTAAACATAATTATGAGGTGTTCATGAGTTTTCACTTTAATTTGTACTTTGTACCAAGTTATCTATACACACATATTAATGTCGTGTAATTTGTTGTGGGGAAGGAGCAGCTCAAACACCACTCCATGTTTATTTAACCAAGTTCTCTTATTAAACACAAGCAAAGTGTAGATGTGGTTGTCCTAACAAATCCCACATTCGCATAACCCTTAAACATGTTAATTACCCAACATGTAAAACCTATTCAATAGAACTAGATGAGGTTACATGGCATTGCAACTAATGCAATCTAGGAATTTCATTAATAGATTAAAACACAACCTTTCCCTTCTTAGTTGATATATAAAAATTTTCATTTTTTTTTTTGTAGTACTTAGAGAAGAAATATAAGAAAATAAAGGGATTCGTTTCTACCCTGTCATTTTAACTCACGAGGAAAACCTAATGCAGTGCTCCTTAAAATGCCTATCTTTATACTTTATGTGCAAGGAACAGTTTGTTAGGATCAGTGTGTTGAAACCTATGGTCGTTTTCATTAATGATTCTGTCATGTCGTGGAATTAGCGTCTTAGCATTCAGCTTGCCATGCTCGTTTTAGCGGTTCCTTGTTTTCAGATTAAGTGTTTGTTTCGTCTCTTCGACTATATGTTGAAGTCTCGACAAAGGTTGTTTTCAGATTAAGTGTTGATAAATATGATAAAATAAATATGTTAATAAAATATCTAAATAATATTTTATTATATTTTTATATTTATTTATTCATTGTAAATATTTTGTTTCTCCCCCATTAATATTCGATCACTTCATTGCTTATTATTAAACTACATTTATGTAAACTTACAACATCAAATTTTGTTATAAATCTATATTTAAATATTATTCTTTTATAATAATGGATTAAAAATGATTTTACTTTTAAAATTACACTTAGAAATTACCCAATAATTATTTGTAATATTAAAAAAAATATTATATTAAACATAATATAATAGCTTTATATCAATCTAACTATATTATAAAATTCATGAAACATGATTCATAAAATATGTTGGTCTTTATGCTATACTTGCCCGTATTTCACATACATACATTTCCCTTCTTTGGAAACATATTTATTTATATATATATATTTTTTTTTAAATTTTGTTGAATGTCAAACACTTATAACATATCCATTAATTTTATGTCATCTCTAGTTTCCTTAACATAATAGAATACAATATTTTTAAAAATCTATAAGATACTCTATACATTTACGTATCAAGAATTACCACATTTACATGTATATGTATAACTTTGATGTTAATGTCATTTATCTCAAAGATGTATCGAATCACGATATATCATTATCATCATTCATTTTTTTTTTTTAACTTTTAATTCTTATCAACAATTAAATTAAATTAAATCAAAAAAATTAAATTAATTAATCAAAAGACATTAAATTAAATTAAATTAAAAGACATTAAATCAAGTTAATTAAATTAAATTAAATTAACAGATATTAAACCAAATTAATTAAATTAAATTAAATTTAAAGACATTAAATTAAATTAATAAAAATTAAATTAATATTAAAAGACATTAATTAAATTAAAAACTTAAAACAATACTAAGCAAAAAAGACCTTTTCTTTTTTCGCATGTGGGACTGGCGCCAAGGATAAAATTAATAATATATATATAAAAAAACAATAATACGGTGAGCCCGATTCTCTTCACATGAGAGATTTGACGCGAAGGGAGGTGATTTGACGCGATAAAGTTCGTTTGTTTTGGAGGTTTGCGATCGACGGATCTCCAACCATCCTGCGTTGCCAACTTGCACGCGAGATATGGATGGTTAGTGGTTGCGGTAAGGAAACCACCATCACATGCGTCCGATTCTCACTCGTCCGCATATCAAAAATGGTATGGTAAACCGCTCCAGGGCAGACGCGGAAACCGCCTCACGTGGCATCACTATTACCTATTTAAGGAGGAGGACTAGGTTTTATTTTTTTGCATTGGGTAGGCTGCGTCAGCCCTTTGGTCCCACCAGCGGGTCGCGTGATCTGCTCTCGGCTCTAGTAGGCTCTTAAATGGGCTGGGCGCTTGGGTATAATGGTGTGCGGTCTGGATGGTACTCGGCGCTCGGCTCCCCTATCCGTTTGTTTCTAAGCTCGGACGATTTTTTTTGGCATTCACCGGATCTCTCCCAGTGGGACGGTGAGATATATTCCATGGAAGTGTGCAGTGAGCTCGGATGTACAGAGAAGGAAAGTTGTAGAGGATACTGCTGGTTGACGTTCGACATTATGCACAGAGAAATCTGGTAAGATTTTCGTCCCTTCCTAGCTTTGATTGTTTAGGGTTTCCACCGGGCTTCTCTTGTTGGCTCTGGCTGTGAGGCGATCCCGGTGGTCTCCGTGTCGGGTTAATTTCGCTGCAGTTCTGTTATTGCGTTCAAGGGGAATTTCATTGGTTGTGAGACGGTCCTGGTGGCCGGTTTGTCTTTTATGTTTGATGCGGATCTGCTATTGTGCGTTGAGTGCTTTTCCCTCAGTGAATGAGGAATCAAATCCTCTACTGCAGCCTTCAATACAGTAGAATGGACAGCCCCTCGAATTCCAGGTCCCTTGGAGGAGGACTGGATAAAATGGGTGAGGTCGAATTCATGATGCGCCACCTGAAATCTCAAAAGGATGGTGTAAAAGGGTCGATTAAGAGCATTGATGATCTTATGGATGGCCTATAAGGGCCGGTTCAGAGCATTATTGCTCCCATCTCCAACCAAGATCATGCTAGACAGAAGGCCCTTGAGAAAGACTGCATGAAATAGGGGAGATTGCCAGGGAGATCAAACGGATGATGCGGCATCTGAAATACCAAATGGATGGTCTGTTATGGTCGGTAGGGTCCGTATTTAAAGAGTGGTGTGAGACAGAGAAATATCCCGAGGTCAAACCTACGGGCCTCTCCTCTTTATTACTCCCATTCTCTTATGTGAACTCAGTGCTTGGGATTCGATGGTGGGAATTGACGTGTTGAGGGTGTGGGCCAATTTGCTCTTGGCTCTAGTCGTTGAGTTTGGGCTGGGCACAAAGGAAAGAAGAAAAGTGCTTGGAGGACAAATGATGTGGCGTTTGAGTCTGACCGATAAATTTGTTTGAAGAGGATTTGCCCTTCTTTTAACCCTTTTACAAACAGATTAGTCAGTCAATCAAGAGGGGCGTTTGATTGAGATCCAAGTATGGGATTTCTGTATGTTCATTTTAGTTTATTTTTCTCTGCAATGTTATGGGGTCCGGAGATTCTGTACCCATATTAAGATGTGAAGAGAAAAACTACGAATTTATTTATTAGGGCTTTGATGAACGTTCAGAGGCGAAGATTGGCTTTTGTTTGCAAAATTCAGAGACTGAATGTGAAGATAATTAGTAATTAAATGTGTCAAGATTTCGACAAATATCAGAAACAAAATAATGATATTGATTTATAGAATATTGATGAAGATTTCAAGCAAAATAGGGCATTGGTTTCCAGGGTTTGGGTGATTGTTTTTTTTTTTCAATTTATCTCTTTTCAATTTATCTCATAATATCGTGTGGTTGTTTTTTCGGTTGGTTTAATTTGTCTGTAGCTTTTCTTTAATTTTCTGCGTTAGATAGATGATAAAACAACCCTGAATCTTAATTATTTATCACTAACAGGTGTTCAACTACTTGCTGGAATTTGCCGTAAAGTTTTCTGGGCATGAAATCTGAAATTTAACTCAATTCCTAAGTAGTTTTAACTGATGTAATTCATAAAACTTAATTCCGAAATTTTACTTCTACATAATCACATACATTCGGAATTCATTTTGTGATGGCAATCATTCCTAAAGCTTGGAATTTCATAATGCAAATTTCTGTAGAAACTATTGGATTAAATCTGAGTTTTAACTTCAATTACTTTGTTGATTTTTCTGCTATAATGTACTAGGGAAACAAGGAAACATTTCTGGAAATCATATGATAACTAATAAATCCGTTTTAACAGTAATAATCATTTATTTATTGGTTACAAATGCTTCTTTAAAATTTTGGAAATTCGGTTTAATATCTGTCTTAAGTTATTCCAAACAACAAAGTGTTTTCATGATGGTTCAATGCCCATGTATTGTTAAGTAAATCATCTATCAATTTCTAGAATGATCTCTTGATGAATGGTCCACTTTACTAGCTTTATCTCGCACAACCTTTATTTACACATAATTCTGGAACTTTTTATTTGGCGCTAAGGCTCATTGATTATTCTAACAAATTGCTCTTGATGATGATCACGGATCATGGATGCTTAAAATTGTCACAAAGAGGTATTCCATATCTTATTTGAAATAGCATTTCTTTTCTTTTCCTCTTTTTTTTTTGTTTTCTTGCAAATTTTAAAATCCTTTGTTTTGCAGGCTACTTACCTTGTCTTTTGTTATATTGTGCAGGTAAATCAATGTTACAAAAATTTAGGGAAGACGGTTTGGAAAATATGGAACATTGATTTCAGATTTCTGCATGGAGTTCTACCTAAATTTACAGATATTTTGCTTAGGGATGCTTAGTTCTATTTCCGGTAGGCCATTAGGTTCGAGAGTTCGAACCAGGATCTGATACCAAATGTAGTGCCCTTCTCTAGGCACTGGGTCTCTATTCTATGTTCATGTAAATACCGAGTTTTTCCCTTAATATTTTCTAGAGAAAACAAAAGATTTAACTGTCTACGTTTCTGTTTTCTAAATGATTAAATGTCTGTTTTCTATATGTTTATATGTCACTGCAATTAAATAAACAAAATCTTAAAACCCTCATTCTTACTCTGTTCTTTTAACATGCATAATTTGAAAAGAAAAGAAATTACCTTTTATTTATGCTAGCTCAGTAAAATACCTAGACCTGTAGATTTTCAGCAAGGTAAGAAGATTCCTGCAGGTTCCCTTAGCAACCCAAAATGATGTGTCCACCCTGCCGATCAACTATTATCTTGTTGACCCTAGGAAATCAACAGATTTCCTAGCCCCCGAGCCCACAGACCGATAAAACCGACAACAACCTTCCTCAGTACCTTTCCATAGCTCAATGGTAATATTTGCTGAGTTAACCCCCTCCTCAGTATTTTCTTTTGAGTTTCCCACCTCCTCAAAGCTTCGAGTTAACCCCATATGTAACGCCCCATATTTTGACTAGGCATGTTTATGAGTTAGACACCTTTCACTTTATTGCTTGTTATCTGTTTGACTCAGCTAGACAGCGTGAACTATATTTTCGGCATGATAGACATGGTGATATGTTGCTACTATGTTAATGATGTTACTATATGCATGCAGTTATTAAGTTATGATTATCATGAGATTCTTTTATTCCATAATGACAGTGTATGTTTGATAATCGTCCTGGAGGAAATGTGATATATATATGATGTGGTAAATATGCTGTGATCAATTTAATGATTTTATGTGATGGAATAAATGATGCTGACAATATGGATCAGACAATGATAGAATGTAAAATATATGGTGTTGTACGTGGATGCCATCCTATGATGAAATTGATAGAACTGTTATATTCCCTACATACCTATGATGAAATTGTGAGTGAAATAAAATGATGTTGATGATATGGATCAATTGGTGATCGAATGGAAATGCTTGTTATAAAAGGTGTATCTTGCGGAATACTAACCTACAGGACACGAGGGCTATGGGATAGCCGAATACTTGATCTGATATACGTAGAAGAACCTATCCATGCAGTAAACCTTAGCTACCGAAATTGATGAAACGATGACATGGACCGATAATCTCGAGAGCAGCAGAGTATGAGTCGATAAGGGCGTAGGCCCAGTATGTTGAGAGGGGTGGATGTGTTTCCCACCCTATGTTCCTATGATACCCGAGGTCGTGGGAGGGCCGTGCTGAGACACGCTCCCCATGTAGTTGTGATGACGATGGTCGAATGCCTGCTAGGGGAGGATAGGTCCGCTGTACAGCCGACGCTATCGCTCTCAAGTTCTATGTGGTCAGGTCGATGAGTCCGACATCCACTTTTGTACTAGTAGAGGAGGGATAGGGAGGATGTGGCAGTAGGTTAGGATGGGAGGATATGATAGTTAGTACTGTTGAGGGTTGGGTATTCATTGACCTGGAGTTAGTGGTAGTAGGTAGCTTTCTTTGCACCTGAATGATTGATCAAATGTAATCATAAAAATAACGAAATGAAATCTTAAAGGTTAACTGATAAAATAACCGACGATGTTTTAGTAATATTATGATGAATGTATACTTGTTCAGTTTGCATAAGTATTATTGGTATTAGTTAGCTGTTATGCATAGGAAATATGACGTATGTTTATAGTACATGTCCGTCTTGTGCATACGCTGGCCACGCATGCACATTATGCACATGCGCAATAATATTGGTTTACAACATACTTATCAAGATTTAACAATGTTATAAGTTGTCATAGATAAGTCAATTAAGTATTTAGTGAATGACTTAATTAGTAAAAGATTATCAAGTTCTAATGTGTAAAATAAGTTAATTAGTCTTGTATGAAAAACATAGTAAGGAACAGTTAAAATAAGTGTCGTTAATTGTGAGTACCCTCAAGTGAATGAGTCTCCAATATGAAGTATGATAGTTAAACACTAATACTGGAGGAGTGTACTCTATCATTGTTGATTATGATTAAATAAACCATTATGTATATTTCCCTATTTATACCCAGGGGTACTATGTTGACACTTATCAATTTAACAAATAAATAATTTAATTACTATTCACAATTAATTTAATTACTGTTATTATTATTATTATTTAATTAATAATAATAATGATAATAATCCCTTTTATAAAGCATGGTGGGTTGAATAATAATAAATTTATTAAATAAATTATTAATTTAATTAACGGACGGAATCATTCCAAGTGAATTAAAAGGAGATGTCTGAATAAATTATTGAATAATTCCATTACTAGAGAGAAATTTGGATGATATAAAATAATATATAATCCACCTTTTTACCTTAAAAAGGGGATGCATTAATGGTTGTACTTCCAAAAGACCACGACAGCTAGGGCAGTGGAGTGATAAGGAAGCTATGAAATTATGGAGGAAAAAGTTTTCTATAAAGAGGAGTTTTACCTTGTAGTAAGGGGGGGTTATTGTGGGAGAACTGTGAGGATTTTTGGGAAAAAGGAGGAATGTCGAGGAGGGGGTTAACTTGATGCCAAGGAGGGAGTTAACTCGAAGCTTTGAGGAGGTGGGAAACTCAAAAGAAAAGAATGAGGAGGGGGTTAACTCAACAGATATTACCATTGAGCTATGGAAAGGTACTGAGGAAGGTTGCTGTCGGGTTTATCGGTCTGTGGGCTCGGGGGCTAGGAAATCCGTTGATTTCCTAGGGTCAGCAAGATAATAGCTGATCGGCAGGGTGGACACATCATTTTGGGTTGCTAAGGGAACCTGCAGGAATCTTCTTACCTTGCTGAAAATCTACGGGTCCAGGTATTTTACTGAGCTAGCATAAATAAAATGTAATTTCTTTTCTTTTCAAATTATGCATGTTAAAAGAATAGAGTAAGAATGAGGGTTTTAAGATTTTGTTTATTTAATTGCAGTGACATATAAACATATAGAAAACAGACATTTAATCATTTAGAAAACAGAAACATAGACAGTTGAATCTTTTATTTTCTCTAGAAAATATTAAGGGAAAAACTCAGTATTTACATGAACATAGAATAGAGACCCAGTGCCTAGAGAAGGGCACTATAACTTCAAATGGAAATAGAAAATATTTAGGTCTTGCCACTTGAAATGTTGAAAACTAAATCTAGTCCCAGATTAGGGTCTGTTGAAAAAACCCTAAAATTTCAAAATGTGAATTTCAACTTTCTGAAAGGATAGAAAGATGCACCTTGATGAGCTGATCAGCCTGGTGTATTCAGAATTTGAGATGAGGAAAACTTTACCCTTCAGATTTGCATTTTTGTCCTCCTGGGTTCACTAGGGAGAGCCTTGAATTAGGGTTTGAGTTTCCCGGAGATCTATCTATCCAAAGCTCTAAACTTCGATTTTTGCAAGGAGCTTCCAGCTATGCCTTCAGATTTCAGAAATTCCTATTTTTGTGGAAACCCTAATTTTTAGGGCTAAATTTAAAAATGCTCAGAATTGAATTCTGATTGGACAGATAGATTCTCCTTGATGAGTAGAGTCAATCTACTATACTGCTTTTCCAAAATATGTGGAGAGAAACCCAATAAACAAGAAACCCAAGTTTTCGTCACTGGAAAATGTCTTATTCTCAAGTTAGCTCTGATACCATGTTAAATTTTGAGCATTAATTCACAATACTCTAGGATATTTATTGAGAGAATAACATGTACAGTATATCAATGCATAACAATCATATCAAGCATGTCAAGCATCCTAAGAATCAAAAGCATGAGAGACAAGAGACACGGAGTTTCCGTGGGGAAAACCATAAGGTGAAAAACCCCACAACTTCCTTAGAGATAGAGAGAGCAATGGCTCAACCAAAGTACAACCAAAATACACTGAGATAGTCTCCTAGTAGCAGATGATCCTCCTCCTCACTAGTGCGCCACTTTCTGAGTGAGAGAAGTATGAGTTTCCGAGTGATCCAAATAGAGATCTCCCGATCTCTATTTATACTAGTCTGTTTTCCCAGTGACCTTATGGGGCCGACTTGTCTAGCTAGGTATATCAACCATATAATATATATTTCAGGGCCGACCCCAGACATGGTGGTCTAATAACCCTTCGCCAAGTACACACACTTGCGACACTTGTCAATACACATGACGACACTTCCTTATAGAGGAATAACACATCTCTTATAAGGGTACAATAAATATATATGAAATACATAGATGAAATACATTCCGAAGTTACATATACATCAACATTTTCGGCATGTCTCCTTCCATTTTTCTAGTTCTGCACGAAGCACTTGCACCTCCTCCTTTAACAGCTCATTTTCAAACAGAATATTCTCTATTTGAGGTTCTTCTATAGCAGGTTCTTGTGTATCAATAAGTGGTCGGGGTTTTAAGATGGGAATCCCGATTTTTGCCCCAATAAATTGACCTGCTTCTGCTGTAGTAGCCATTTTGATTTTTCTCCTTTTCGCTAGGATGGATGTCTGAACTTTGCTTATTAGCCCTTCTTTTCTCCCCTGAGGCAGAAAAAATCCTATCACCTTAGAAACAGGGCCAAATCCCTCCTTTCGAATTAAAGTTCTTCTTATTTCAGGGAAGGTCTCCACATTTAGAGCTTCTAGACAACTTTATGCTACTGCTTTCGCATGATGTTCCTCTTTTACTGTTGCGATTTTAGTTGCCTCAGTTTCAATATCCTCTTCATCCTCCAATCGAACTTCTGGTGTTCCAATCCTCCCCCCAACTGAGTTTGAGGAACTCCAGTCCTCATCCACTATCTTTGAAAAGAATTCACTAGGTGCTCCTGGACGAAACAGAAGTTGCCCCTAGGTCAACTTGTTATATGCCAGGGCCCGTAAGATCAATAATTTAATTAGCCCATGATTTGAGAGGGATGATAAGGGGTGTTGAGCTCTTTTAGCATAATAAGCCATGCATTGCAAGGATCTAATAAGATAATATGTCATATTTAGCAGCTTATGATAACGTAAATGTGATAGGAGGAAAAATTCATAAATGTAAACAACACTGTACCTCCCTTGACATGTAATATTTTTCTTTAAGAAGAGTGCAACTTGGTCCCAAGGACTCGGAAGAGTCTCCAACGCTGTTCCTCTACCCCATGGTTGAACACTCTCCCCTACCGCCAGGAAATCCTCAGTTGCATTCGAGTGGTGGCATTTCCGACTAAACCAGCACTGCCCGATTCTGGGAAGTCCTGTTACCTCCGCTAGGATTACCTATGAAACATCTACCCTTATGCCTCGAACCTCTGAATGAGTGCTCGTCAAGTTTTGAGAAAATTCAAGGGCTGTTTCCTCATGAAAACCATTCAAGCATCAAAAATAGTTTGTCCACCCTGCTTCTTGAAAGATAGCAAAGACATCTCTGTTCTTATACAAAGATTCTATTGTTAAAGGCTCATACCTCACAGGGATACCCATACCATTGATCTTTTTGTGAAATAGTGTAACGAATACAACAGTTACAGTTTTGAACATCGAACTGACTGCATGCAGACATGGTTGATGGATAGTCGAAGTTTGAATTGAGCATTTTTGGAAAGGTGGCACAGTTAATTTTGGGATAAAACGACGACCAGGTAGAATGACAGTCAAATCATAAGTATGGGTAACGGCTTTAAATGTGATTTTGGTTCAGTTGATTTGCTGTGGATCGATGACAGGGGTAAATAACAAGTATAACCATTATTGCTTATGATGTCAATAGATTCCTAATCATGACTATAGTTAGAACCCGTACCTTCAAAATCAATGCTCAAGCCGTCACTCTATCGTGACATGATATTTCACAGTCGCATCTCTGGTAGAATATGCGTGTGCCAAGATGAGTTGGACACTGCCAACGAAGCTGATAAGTACATTCACGCTGATAGTAAAACAAGATGGCTCAATAATTTCCTTCATTCTTGGCATACCATCATTCGAGCTGTGGAGTCATCATTTAAATTCGAGCCAGGTCAGATCATTAGTGGTGAGACTGTTCCAAAATGCAAACAATCTAGCGGAGTTGCAGATAATGAATAAGAAGGAAGACTTGAGCAGATTTTGGAGAAATATGGCAGAGTTCCAACAATGAAGATTATATAATACTGATGTATTACAAAATCAGAAATTGTGCCCATGACATATAATGGCAACTTGTGCCCAAAATTTTAATTAAATGTAAATATTAATCCCGAACTACAAAAAATTTATAAAGTATGTCCTGATGTAAGTATAAATATTCAATAGATCAACTATTCTTAGTTGATACAACATCACTGAAATCACTAGTCACATAGTATAACCACTAGTTACATAGTTCAATGTCATCCTTATGCCAAGGAATGAAGCTCAACAAAGCATCTGCTAGATTAGCAAGGCATTGCGACTGATACACCTGTGCTTTGATCTTAACTTAATGAAATCAACACAAGTTAGCATAAATCGAAGGCTAGAATTCATAACCATAACAATCTTAGGCATTTAATTAAATGAAACAATAATGATGTATACCTTGCCAGGACTGCTGATTAATCTGGAAAAAGGCATGTATATGGTTTATGAAAGTAGGTTGTAACTGGGCAAAATGATGAAATAGGTATGGTAAAAAAGGGGCATTTCCAGGGCCCAACAGAAGGCAATAGAAGGATAAACTAATTTACAAAAAAAAAAAGTTAATGAAAATATGATAGACAGACTGCTCATTCGACATATTCACAACACAACATCTCATTTCACATGCAACGAAGATTATATAATACTGATGTATTACAAAATAAAAAATTGTGCCCATGACATATAATGGCAACTTGTGCCCAAAATTTTAATTAAATGTAAAGATTAATCTCGAACTACAAAAAATTTATAAAGTATGTCCTGATGTAAGTATAAATATTCAATAGATCAACTATTCTCCGTTGATACAACATCACTGAAATCACTAGTCACACAATATAACCACTAGTTACATAGTTCAATGTCATCCTTATGCCAAGGAATGAAGCTCAACAAAGCATCTGCTAGATTACTTAATGCGCTACTGGGACGTGGTAGAGCTATATTTTCAAATAGAGGATCTAAAATTTTTGTTGGATTCCCAATATAATAGCCTTTTCCAATAGGGACATAGTGTACCATTGCATTTGGGTCAGTCTTATGTATCGTCACCCTTGCAACTTTAACCCTTGAGTTTAATGCAGTGAGAAAGCATTTCTTTCCTTGCAGCCCCAATTGGGAAGTTGGTGTCAACTCATTAGCATTATCTTGACCCTGCAAATAAATGATACGAAGTAAGATGCATGGAAATAAGAATTTAAGCATTGATGATCCTAGATTAAATAATTACAATCTTACCTGAATTGGTGTTTTCATTTTGTCAATTTGTAGTTTTGATGGAACCATTGGTGTTTTCTGTACATAATGTTGGTCATATTTCGATGCACGAATCTGCACCCAATAGACAATGATTTCTAATATATTGATAAAATAAAATAAAATAGAACTAAATTACTAAATTTATCAATACTTACTAAGGAATATGATGGAGTATGCATTGAAGTTAATTTCGTTTGTATTAGTCCGTTCATAGGGGTTGTTATGTCCTTTGTATTACTCTATCAAGGCAACAAAATGTAATATATATATATATTCAAAAGATGAAAATAAAATAATTATTTTAAATAATAATTAAACAACTAACCTCCACCACAGGCGTGATTTCATCATGAGCATTTTGTACAGTAGGACACTGTTTATATGAGCAATCAGATATTAGAAGTCAAATCATTAGTGTGAAAATATGTATATTGAGACAAGAGTAAAGAATTGGACACTAACACTTTCTTTGTTGACCACATGTCCTCTCTCCATATCTTCTACTCTTTTTAGTAGTTCAGTTATTGATGTTTTCAAAGATGTGATTTCCTGTGTTTTTTCTTTCATTATAGCTTGGCTTACAGCTAGTGCCTCCTTATATGGACTTTTTCCAAACAAGTTAGTTGGCGTAACTCCTAAGCCAACGCCACGACATCGTCCTCTTGCATCAACCCTGAGTACCTTGGAAAGGGCATCATCCCTAGCTGCAAAGTCTTGAGATGTAACTTCTACTTGTGCTTGTTCAATTTTTTTCTAACATTGACATACAATTAAATCAGATCATAAAAGAAAACATTTCCAACATGTAAAATGAAATTTTAATCAATATCTAAATTAAAAGGTTGAGAACATACTATTTTTTCTCCTACATCCAGTGTGATTGGAGTGCCATCCTTCTTTTGATGGCACTTCTTCCATAAGTCTGCCCTAGTGATGCTTGTAGTTGTATCACCAGAGGCTATAGATTTTTTATACTGTTGCAACAAGTAAAATAGTATGGTTAAGTTGTGACATTACAATGAAACTAAAATATGCTAATATTTCTCATATTGGATAAAATATCATCATAATTGTTTACCATATCATCTTTGACCCGTTGATAACCTCGATGTCCAGAGGTGTGCAAGTCCCTCTCCTTTTCTCTATTTTCCTTATGTCCTAGAAATCAATTGAAAATAACATATATAGGTCAACATTATAAGCCAATAGACATTCTAAAAAACTTGATTATATAATATGTGAACTTTTTCCTTACCAGGAATTCAGTGGTGGCTCGTGATAGGATGAATTCTCTCCACACTATCTCACTTATCCTAATTGGAGGAACATTTTTTAATCTTTCCTCTGTTGACTCATAAGGGTCAGAGTATTTTTTGGTCAATCGATATCTATGACTGTTTGCCTTATGGCCAATGGATTTCATACAATATTCTTTAAGGACCTAGGGGGTTATGAATTTTTCCTGCAACATACAAGAATTGCATTTTTAGATGTCATACGTGGTTTGAAAATAAACTTCGAAATCATCCAAAAATATAAATGTTGAAAACAAATACATGTAATCTCTAATACTCACATTAATAATGTTCCACAAGTCCTCCTTTAATTGATTTGAAACCTTCCTCCAATCAGAATAATTGATTGGAACCATTTCCCTTGCGGGCACACCTAGTAATGAAGATAGCTTCATGGAGTTTAGACCAATTAGTTGGTTCCTTTCATTGATGTGAATTTTGATCTTTCCCTCCAAGTTATTGATTTTTGCACATTTAGTTGCTCCTCTACCTTTCTTCTTGACTTTCTCTGTCGATGCTTGTGTAGAGGGATCTTCACCTTGTATACTAATATCTTGTTGGCATTGTTCTTTGTGAGCAACTTCTATAAAAGAAGGGCACTTAAAGGTGTTATGGATTTCTAAGTCATAAAATTCTATTTATGAAGAACTACAAAATTATACATTAATGAGCTTACCTTGTTCTTCATGTTGCTCCGTCCCTTTTTGTGTCGAGGGATCTTCCCCTTCTACATTGTTATCCATATGGCATGGTTTTTTGTGAACATCTTCTATAAAAGAAGGGCACACAAAGGTGTTATGGATTTCTTAATAATAATATTTATACTTACAAAGAACTAGAAAAATCTGAATTAATGGGCTTACCTTGTTCATGTTGCTCCTCCTGAAAAGATGAAAATGTATCTTTGTCATTTCCTTCTTCGTTAGGATCACTAGTAGAGTCATTCAAAGGCATAGAAGGTGTAATATTCTTTGTTATTGTTGGTATTTTCCTCTTCTTTGTAACTGTAGCCAAGAATGTTATTAAACATATGCCTAACATCATCATACAATAAAAATAAGCATTATACTGCATAAGGAAATACATTGTTCTATTTCTAAATATTTACCTTCTGAGATACATGTCCCTTTCTTTCCCATTTGATCATTTTGATGTGTTCTTTTTGAAAATTTCATAATCAGATCTTTTTGATTTCGTGTCATAATTTGCTTTCTCTGTTTTTCTTAAAATGATTAGAGTATTGATTAGCCATAGCCTATTAGATTGTTATTAAAGTACAAAGTAATATGTTTTAACAATTTAAATTAAATAAAAGTAGTATTCCCATTTGCGGTGATGGGGAATTTTGTTTTTTTCAAAGAACTCACAGATGTAACCTCTTAGGTGGCTCAGCCATAGTTTTATTAATATAAAACCTACTCATTTCTGTTAAAAAAAACAATTTAAATTAAATAAAAATGATGATATAATTGAATCACAAACAATCACTTACCTCCATGTCTCCACTTGTAAAAATCCAGCATAACCAAAAAAATAAAGTCTATCACCACTCAATTGCTAACTGAAAGTTGTTTAAACAAGTTTCAAAAGTAAAAGGGAAGACTATCTGTAACGACTATCTGTTAAGAGGAACATATGTCATAATTTGAGAGAGAGAGGGTTAGGGTTTAGGTTAGACACGTACAGTAGCCAACAAGATATATCAGTCTCCAAGAGTGAAGACCCCTCAACCTTAGAGGTTGCAAGCATGAGAAGGTTTACACAGGCAGCCCCAAAGATGAACATGGTAATGGTCTTGCAGCAGTGGGAAAGTGCAGTCCAATTCTAGTGGTCACAAAACAATTACAACATTCCACGTATCGGCTAGGAAGAGACACCAAAATCCACGGTCATCCCTAGAGGAAACCAACATTTTTACAGAATTTTTAAAATTTTGTAGCAGAGGAACCACTATTTTGATTTCTGTCAATAAAGAAACCACATAATGTTTTCATTTATTATGTTGTTTTCACGAAAGCATGGATGAAATACCCGCAATAACAAGAATGCCGTGAAACTTAAGTTACACCTCACGCAGTTCACCTCATGCAGTTCACCTCAATATATCCCAACAACAAAGCTTCAGCTTTCGTGGTGTGCAAAAAGAAAACGACGCCCTTTCCTGGCAAAACTATTCGCGGGAGATAAAATTTGAAAATTTATGTTAGGGGTCCCATTTTTTATTATGATTAAATTTCGTTTTTTTGTTTTTTGTTTTGGTAAATTAAATTTCTTTTTTTTGGTATAGATAGCAAAAACACCCGAGTTTTCTCCTAAGGTTTTCAATGAAAAGGGGAAATACCTTGGTACTGGGATTCACGTAGGTGGACCAAAGGAAGGAAGGAGGGAACCAAAGAAATGCATCAAAATGAAAGGAAATATTAGCCTATTGTGGTCGATGGCATGAAGTTAAATAATGTAATAAGCATGGCTTCTAAGGCATTGATTGTGAGGTTTATTTTTAGAAGGATGGGGACAATGAGTTTGTTTCAATAGATTCAAGTCCACCTATACTAACTAGGACCCTTCGGATGTATTGACTTGTAATGTAAACATTGTGCATATGTGATTTACGATTAATCCTAGCGTGGAGCTCAAGGCCAAGGTCCCGCTAGTGAATTCTCAGCCTTGAAGGGATAATATTTTATGTTTTTCCATCCATGTGTTAGTAAGCCATGGAAATTGTAAAAACATGTAGATGATTATAATGCAAATAAAAATACCAAGGGGTTGGCTATGGATGCAACTAAATGAGGGGGCTATGTGTATCCACTAGGAAGAGGTCACTAGGGGGTTTTTTGATTGGAGCCTAGTTGGCTTCCATATGTCATCTTGAGAACCCCTTTGACTGTTCTAGTCATCATTTAATTTTGTTGTAAGGAAGTGGGTGAGAAATTCAGTCCATGAGAGTGATGGAATATGGGTAGCCCTGAAATTAGTAAGGTAGGGTATGGGATCGGTTTGCTCAAACCATATGCCACTCCATCTTGTGGTAATTATGTGTTCTGAATGTTTAATTGTTCATGTTTCATTCAGCTGTGCTTATTTGAGTATGCATATGCATCCATGTGTTTTTATGAATTTATTCAATGATGAATAGGGCCAAGTCTTGTTGAGGCCGAGGAGGTTCAGAATGTAATTCAGTCATGACTTTGGGGGAGAAATAGAAACCGCTTTTGTGTTCATGTTCCCTCTGTCAGTCAGATGAAGGGAGGAGACATGGCATAGTGGATTAGAGCTCTTTACAGAGTGGTAAAGAGGTATGGATGAGGATTGGGGCCGAAACACCTTGGTTGGAAGAAGGAAAATTCAGAGTTCTCAAGTTTGGAAGAAGATCATACACTTGCATGGGGATCTCCGAGAGCTTTCCAATATATGATACCAAGTTTTCCAAAAATGGACTTAGGATGAGAAAGTTATCAGCTTGAGAAGTTGGCAGTAACAATGGTATATATATGGTCGACTTTTGACTTTTCGAACCCGTAGTGCATATTGCGGATCATGGAAGTTGGAGTCACGATTCTGCGAAGCTGAGACCTTTGGAGTTTCAACTTCCGAATCCCACGTCATGGATTATAGAAGTCGGAGGCATGATTTGGCTTAGTAGAGAATTGGGTGTTCTAACTTCCCTACTCCTGCATCGCGGATTGTGGAATGTGAAAGTCGGAGGTGTATTTCTTCAATGTCATGTATTTTTCGTTCTGAATTTCCGACTCCCGCATCGTGGATTGCGGTAGCCAAAGGTGTGATTCTTGAAGTGGCATGTTGGGGTGCCGACTTCCGACTCCGACATGCGGATTGCGGACCAAGCAACTATTGCGGTTGTGCGAAAGTGCATAGTTTGGAAGAAATTTTTTTATCAGGTTGTATTCTAAGGAGCTCTCCCATCACCTCTAAAGGGCATCGAGGGGGTCGGGGACGTTACATATATCCTAGAATAGTGATGTGTGTTTCTTTAAAATATTGTTCATGGATTTGGATACCTCAAAGAATATTCCTTTAGGGAATAAGGCATGTGATTCCTTCCTTAATTATGTAATATAGAGCCTCAAGACCCCTAACTACTATTCAAAACCATCTAATGACATAGACATCCCTACTCAAACACAAGATACTTTCAAGAATCCATGTGTGTTTGTTCAAGTTGTTCTTCTTGGCCATGGATTCTCAAAAGGTTATTTTTTTATTAAGGCCCAATTTTTCTCCCTCAAACATGTATAGGGAACCCAATATCTATACCAGGTTCTCAAAAAATTCTAATGGCACTAATATCCCCACTTATATGAATAATATGCTCTTGGGAGGTCATGTGTGGTGATTGTAGGAATTGTTCTTAGCCAAAGATGCATGGAATTTCCTTTCGGACCTAAGTCGCACTCTTTTTTCCCCAACCATATCCATGGTGTTGGAACCTATAATTAGTCTTAAAATTCTCACTGTGCCCTAAAATCCCACTCATGGGCCAAAGATACCGTGGAAAGGTCTATTGTGGTTGTTCAACATATCATTCTTGGCTATATATACCTAGAAGATTCCTTTAGGTCCTAAGGCCCAGTTTCCATTCCTTAACCATGTCTAGATCCCCAATACCCATACCTAATGCTCATAAACTTCTTAATAATTCCCATATTTTGACTATAAGGACAAATATCCCCTCAAGAGGTTAGCTTTGGTGGTTGGAGACATGATTGTTAGACATTTAATAAGCATGCCTTCTAAGGCATTGATTGTGAGGTTTATTTGTAGAAGGATGGGGACAGTGAGTTTGTTTCAATGGATTGAAGTGCATGACTAGTAATCAATTTTAGCTTACCACATAAGGGATGTCATTTTCATCTGAGGTTAGATGTTGAGGTTTATACATCCAAACATAGTATTATTTCTAGTCGGTATCTACTGCATTTATACCTAGGTGGATTTACTGGTTACTTGATCAAATTAGTTATATATCATTCAAGTTCCCATGCCAATAAGTAAGGATACCATAAGGATAAAATAATTGTACTAAATTAGACTATTTGCATAGACTGTCTTATGATTCTACCCAAGATATTTCCTCTTTATGCTATTAATTGTAAATACTGGCATGATATGACTCATTATTGTTTCTTGCAGTCTTATAACAAAGAGATCTATCATATGCATTCAAACAATTATGACTCATTATGATCTCTCTTCTCATGGAAATCATATGAGCCAAAATTTGACTGGTGGTATGCCTTACAAATCTACTTTCTTAATTGACATATCAATTAGGTATACTAGCGATATTAGAATAATGAGAAGAGATATACGGTTAAGGTTAAGGTCCTACTTGGAGAAAACCTAAAAGAACCTATACAAATCAATACATTTGTTAAGGTCCTACTTGGAGAAATCCTATAAGAACCTATATAATCCTTTTAAATATTAAGAATTTTTATCATTACATCTTCCAACCATATGAAATGCTTATAAATATAAAAGGAATTTGAACCATTAACCTATGTTTTTAGACCAGTATTATACCATTGAAACTATTCTCCTAATGAAAATTTGATTACTTGCTAAGATATCCCTCCAGTCGACTTTCAATGATGCCTACCTTACATCTACCACATATCAACCGATGCCAATCTAGAGCCTCCACCTCATTTATGTATTTGCATTGTTCAATGAACCATTTTAGTGGTGGAAGTGTAATAGTTTTTACAGATGTCTGCATGGGAATTTCTATTTAGGTCATTGGAGAGTCAACGACAGGTGGCATATGAAATTATTGAACCAAGTGATCTCTAATAATGTTATGGCCATTGCAGTGCACCTTTGAGTAATTTACTCACTCCCAAGTGAGATTTTTTGAGCTCTAAAGGAAATGAAGTTTCCCATACCTTCCAAGCCATTAAATGAGGGGATCGAAGCCAATTCTAACTCCTAAAAATACATTGATATGTTAAAATGGTGGTGACAACTTCAACATCTTGATCTCCTATCATACTAACAACATATATTAGTTAGTCTAAAGGTTGGGATATGTCCACATTATAAACATATTTATATTTAACCCATAGAGCCTCCCTACGATGTAAGTTATAAATATCCTTGACAAGCAATATAATAGAAGCTAGAAACGATTATGCAATAAGTAAATTAAGAATATTATAAGAAACTAGCACCCCCTAGCACCATCCCCATAGCATATTCTATAATAAGGTTTAGCCCAAGGGGGTCTTCCTGTGATTCTAACAAGTAACGATATTATATTATACCTAGGATTGATTATAGGCTCATGCCGTGGTTATACATACAACAAATTTTCAGGCCCATTTAGATATAAGATGCTAAAGATTCATGCATATTTGCTTTTTCGTCTTTTTTGGTTTTTATGTTTTTGAAAAAAAGAGTAACAAAGGGGCCGATTTCATCTTGCGGACGCCGTATTCTTCATTTCTTGGTTGAGTTTGGACTGTGTGGGCCGTGACCTCGTCCGGATAGGACGATTTACTTTCTGTTGGGCACATATCCTTACAGCCAAAAGGAGCTGCAATCTACTACAACGTTGTTATTGACATCTACAGAAATCTACTACAACATTGTTGGGTACTCTCACTGTAGTCTTCCTTCTGGATAGTGAAGGGAGTTTGAGAAGAAGACGATTTGGGTTGTTTTGAGGAGTTGGCATATGCCAAAGAAAAATCAAGACACCAAAGAAGTCCAACTCACTTCCATAAATCATTGCGCACGCCCAGGAAGCTATAGGTTAGAGTTAAAGTAATTTCAGATTTGTTTGTCCACCTTAGAACTGTTGTTACAGTCATTGTAAACTCAAAGTTATATGAATATGATATTTAGGGTTTATTTTCCTTGTTATTTATGCAAAGATATCTCTATTGCATTTACTGTTCACTATTAGCGCTACGAAAATCATGATCTGATATCCGAAACAAACTCTTCCCGCACTGTCTTCCGTAGCGGAATTATTTCCGGAATGCAGGAATAGAGTTTCCACAAAATGCTTCTTCCCCGCCGTTGATCAATTTCGCTGCAAGCCTGAGTGTTCGTACAACTTACTTTTTCATGCAGCGAAATGGATTTCTAATCGTTTGATCAGTGTCCCCACCAAATCAACGATGGATTCCAAAATTTATTGAGCGCATCCCATAGAATATCCCGCACATGAAAAGTGTTTCAAGGCTTGCAACTTCTGTCGGCGATATCACTAGTCCAATAAAGGGTAGCGACCCACGTACTATACCTCACAGACTGCCATCCATACTAACAGATCATGGCCAACACATTTACACACCCTCACGACACCCTTGGTAACCCACATTAGGTCATGGTACCTTCATAACAGTCCTCAAGGCACTTTCATCCAGTCACGACAGTCCTAGCAGGCCTAAGACATGTCACAACAGCCATTAGCAGGCTCAAGACAGGTCATGGGTTTCTCTAGAAATAATTAGCAGAATTTACACATATGAAATTGATGCAAACAGGAAACACAAACTGAATATGAACACTGCGATGAATCTCAGAAAATAAAAAAAAACTTTTCATTAACACTTCAAAGAAATTTTACAAAGCTACAATCCGACCACAGAGGCGTAAAAAATGAAATTCGAACCCTTGCTCCTCCGTAGAGGTGACATTTACCCCCGAGACGTATCTTGAAACAGGGCATATCAAAATCAGTTACATAACAGGAATCAAACCCGAAAGTAAGTCCTAATCCTAACAAACTCTGATGTGGCAGATGCGCCGTGCACACAAAACATTTCGGGAAGGCACGTTGTGTTGCGCGTGACCAATCAAAAAGGGAAATCTTGACAGCTAGGGCTTTCTGGCTCGCTTGATGAAAATGACAACTTCAAGCATATTTTTAATAGACTACGGATGACTTAGCTGCTGGTGGGACTTACAGGATGATGATTGCTCAGTATATGTATATCTTGCCACTGCTGATCTGTAGGGGTGGCCATCTCAAATAACTCCTTTAGGAGAACATCTAGGTCAATCAGGGGGCTATGGCCAATAGCACTGAGATTTGATTTGACAGTGCTGAATTGAGCCAGCAACTCAAAATACTCAATGCTTTTATCGATGATTACCTCTCCCTTTATCCCACCATTCATACCCTCAAACCTTGCATGGTTTACTCTTTCCTGGTTCAACAGTTCGACATATTTTCTTCGAGGGATCAACTTCCCCTCTGGACCCCAAAAATTGGGCAACCCTTTCTGAAACAGGGGCTAGAACAATTTGTTGAACTTTTCTACCCCTTGCTTAATAATGTTAATCCTAGTAAGCGCATTCTGCAAAATGTTGTGCTTTGTGGTCATCCTCCTTGCTTCCACCAGAACTGATATGCTGTCATTAATCCCCAGGGAAATTAGTTCTTCCCCACAGGCTGAGCTCATAACAGCAATCGCCTTCTGGGCCTCCTCCCTAGGCCTTTGTTCTAGACTCTCTTGTAGGGATTTACATCTTATGCTTGCTAGCATAGCATCCTGTTTATGCTCATCAACCATGACCAAATGCTTTTCTAATGAGGGCATCTCCTTTATCACTGCATCCCAGAGAAAATGTTTAGCCCCTTGCACGGGAATTTGGCCTATGAACCTTTCCTCAAACCTGACTACCTTCTCTTTGAGTGTCCTGATCTCTTCAGTAGAGTCTTCACTTTCCTTAGCAGTGATCCTGTGCTGGAGCTCTTGATTGGCCTCCTTTAATTGAGTGATTTCTAGGTCCTTCAGGGACATTTCAGACATATCTTTGATCGCCAGAGCAGTGGTTGATCTTCCCTCAGGGGTGCTATAGTCATTAAATTCATCAATTCTCTTCTGCATCTTTTGCTTCTCTTCTTTCCATGTGTGCTTGTCAACCTCCAGCACAACAAGGTGGCCTTTCAGATCCAAAACTTCATGCTGCAATGTCTCAATCTCCCCTTGTAACTGCACGGTCCGAGGAGGTAGTTGGATGTATTTCACAGGTGTCTTGATTTTCTTTTTGTAATCCTGTATATTGGCCAGTGACTTAGCTGGTAAAATAGGATGCTCTGTTTCCACTGGTTTCTCATATGCAAGGGGTTGCTGTAAAGAGTTCTGTGTTGTTAGGCTTGCCACTTGGTCATTCAAGAGTTTCACCTGCACGTTCCAAGCCTTGCTTGTTTCCTTTTCCTGCTTCAATTGGGTCTCCAGTTTAACCACCCTTTGCTGGGACCTGAGATGGGCTAACGCCTCCTTAGTCAGATCAGCATAAATGAGATCGCTAACTCCCTTATGGAACACAATATTATCTGGGATTGAGAACCCATCCATCTTGAACTCGACCTCCAAAACTCCTTCCTCATTAGCGATGGCTAGGTTCAGGGAGTTTGTTGTAATATTCCTAACAGTAGTGAAAGAGACTTTGCTGCCTGATAGCTTCCTTAGCTTCTTGGACTGATTCCGAGTCTCAGACTCGGATTGCTCTTTGAGCTGCCCATAGGTGGTCAACATTTTCTTTTCAGTATTAAATTGCCCTTCAACAACGGAGGCAAAAGAATACTTCTGATAATTGAGTAGAGACTCCTCACCCCCTTTCTTGATTGATTGTGTGGTTCATGGGGGGTTTCTCTGTGATTGTGTAGTGGCTGGATTTACAACCACTAGTGGCTGGGAGATCACCATCTAATTTCCAACCTTTCCCCCAGCAGGGTTTACTGAAACAAGCTCCTCCTCTATCACTTTCTTGAGGGCATCAGATTCAAAATTAAACTCCTGCTCCAGGTTGATTACATCCTCCTCTACATCTATCCTAGGATTCTTTCTAGGGGTTTGTTCATCACATTCCATATCCTCCACCTCTGACCGAGACCTTCTGCTACTACAATCACTGTTTAGGGGCAAGGGAGTAGCTGGGACTGTACCTTGCACTTCTTGCCGAACACCTGCAGAACCTCTGATTCGGTGAAGGGGATTAGAGCATGACATTGGGCTTCAGAGAGACCCAGGGCAGCCCTGATAGCTTCTGGTGTAGTTCTGTAAATGACATGGGAGTGGGTATCATCTAAGATGGCCTTCCCAGTGGCGGAATAATTGGAGGCTACCCTTTGGACAATATCTGGGAAATGGGGCAATTGTTCTAATGTGAACCCTATTAAGGATGAATTTAAATTTACCAATAGTTCTGACTGGTCTCCGGAAGGTGACAACAAAGCGTTCTAGGAATCATTGACACTGGAAAATAGCAAACGAGGATCATAAGCGTTGTAAAGTCGATCACAGATGATCTCCTCGGACGGGTCAAGGCTTTTTACAGATGAGGCCATGGCGGAACTGTCTATTGGATGAATTACAGAACACAAAAGGGTTAATAAACGATGAAGGATTACCCAGTGGTGACGGTCGATACTTCTCGAGGTTGCAGTTGTATCTAGCTGACTCGTGCTTGGCAGACGTCGGATTTGCAGGGTGGTGGGAGTATTAAGGGACTGTCAATGCCAAGCTAATTAGCCTTATAAACCATCGTGCTCCGTAAACGTGACCTTTGTACCTCCAATCTTCGAGCGCAATATCCAATGGGGAGGGGCCCACCAGATTTCGTAATTTTTTTTTTTATCTTCAGAGTTAATTAATGGGTTTAAATCTTAAATATCTTGTCTTTAATATAAAACCAAATTATTATGTAATTGATGTTTGGATTTGGTTATTATAAGGTGGAAGCTTGTATGGTGTAATATATTGTTGTCATGTGCAGGTAAACGCTATTTTGGAAATCATATGGGTGTACTACGTGAATATTCCTAACCGTATATTGGAAGGAAGTTGAGAGGCCAACTCTCGAGGAGCCAATTGGAGAAATTGGGCTGGTTTTATTTTCAAATGGCCAAAAAAAGGGATTGGACAGATTTGAAAACGAGGTATACTTTTTATATTTGATTCTTCAATATGATATTTTATAACATATGTCTTCATTGTAATTTGTAGTGGTTTTTTCTTACGTGATGTGCAAATTGGTTCTATGTAGGATGTCAAAGGAATATCAAGTCGGGGTTGAAGAATTCATAGAGTTTGCAAAAAGGCATTTAGAGGATAATAACACCATAAGATGCCATTGTAAAAAATGTTACAATGTTGCAGTATTGATGTTTCAAGAAGACAAGACCACTTGATGATTCATGGTATAACATGTTCATATAAAACTTGGTTTTTCCATGGAGAGAGAGTTCCTACTCAAGTCTATATATTTGTCAAGAGCAAGAAATGCCACACAACAGAGATGCATGATTTGCCTCCACAAATTACACATGGTGATGAAAACATAGTCAGACATCAATATGATAATCAAAATGATGAGTTTGCAACATTGCTTACAAATGATACTGAAGTTCTTGAGAATGACGATCATAACGAGGAAACCATGGTTGATGATCATATGGTTGAAATGGTGAATGATGCTTATCAATATTATAATGAAAATCCAGATGTGAATTGTGAAAATGGTCAAGCAGAATCAATGGAAGAAAAAAATGATATCAATCAATATCTTAAGTTAATTGAAGATGCAAAGGCACCATTGTACCCAGGTTGCACTAGTTTTACTAAGCTATCGGCCACTGTGAAATTGTACAACCTTAAAGTGAGAAATGGATGGTCCGATGCAAGTTTCACCCAATTGTTGAAGTTGTAAAGAGAAATGCTTCCAACAGGAAATACACTTCCAGAATCTACATATGCTGCAAAAAGTTTGATTAAATCATTGGGGTTGGACTATGAAATGATACATGCATGCCACAATGATTGCATTTTATATTGGAGAAAATATGAAAAAATAAATGAATGCCCAACATGTGGCGAATCAAGATGGAAGGTTGATGCTCATTCTGAAAAGGTGCGTACTGGTGTCCAAGCCAAAGTGCTGCGGTATTTCCCTATAGTGTCGAGGCTAAAGAGAATGTACAGGTATGATTTTGAACTCTTATAATTCCATTATATAAAACACCTTCATGTACTACCAACCTACTAGAAAATCATATTCTTTAATCTACTAAGTAGTGCAATGCATATATGATTCTTTATGTTTTTGTTACAGCTCTACATATATTTCACAGAAAATGAGGTGGCATCATGAGAATGAAAGTAAGGATGGAATAATGAGCCACCCAGTTGATAGCCCGACATGGAAAACTATAGATTCTAAATGGCCTGATTTTTCCAATGATCCTCGCAATGTATGAATTGCAAGGCCAGCACAACAAGGTGGCCTTTCAGATCCAAAACTTCATGCTGCAATGTCTCAATCTCCCCTTGTAACTGCACGGTCCGAGGAGGTAGTTGGATGTATTTCACAGGTGTCTTGATTTTCTATTTGTAATCCTGTATATTGGCCAGTGACTTAGCTGGTAAAATAGGATGCTCTGTTTCCACTGGTTTCTCATATGCAAGGGGCTGCTGTAAAGCGTTCTGTGTTGTTAGGCTTGCCACTTGGTCATTCAGGAGTTTCACCTGCACGTTCCAAGCCTTTCTTGTTTCCTTTTCCTGCTTCAATTGGGTCTCCAGTTTAACCACCCTTTGATGGGACCTGAGATGGGCTAACGCCTCCTTAGTCAGATCAGCATAAATGAGATCGCTAACTCCCTTATGGAACACAATCTTATCTGGGATTGAGAACCCATCCATCTTGAACTCGACCTCCAAAACTCCTTCCTCATTAGCGATGGCTAGGTTCAGGGAGTTTGTTGTAATATTCCTAACAGTAGTGAAAGAGACTTTGCTGCCTGATAGCTTCCTTAGCTTCTTGGACTGATTCCGAGTCTCAGCCTCGGATTGCTCTTTGAGATGCCCATAGGTGGTCAACATTTTCTATTCAGTATTAAATTGCCCTTCAACAAGGGAGGCAAAAGAATACTTCTGATAATTGAATAGAGACTCCTCACCCCCTTTCTTGATTGATTGTGTGGTTCGTGGGGGGTTTCTCTGTGATTGTGTAGTGGCTGGATTTACAACCACTAGTGGCTGGGAGATCACCATCTAATTTCCAACCTTTCCCCCAGCAGGGTTTACTGAAACAAGATCCTCCTCTATCACTTTCATGAGGGCATCAGATTCAAAATTAAACTCCTGCTCCAGGTTGATTACATCCTCCTCTACATCTATCCTAGGATTCTTTCTAGGGGTTTGTTCATCACATTCCATATCCTCCACCTCTGACCGAGACCTTCTGCTACTACAATCACTGTTTAGGGGCAAGGGAGTAGCTGGGACTGTACCTTGCACTTCTTGCCGAACACCTGCAGAACCTCTGATTCGGTGAAGGGGATTAGAGCATGACATTGGGCTTCAGAGAGACCCAGGGCAGCCCTGATAGCTTCTGGTGTAGTTCTGTAAATGACATGGGAGTGGGTATCATCTAAGATGGCCTTCCCAGTGGCGGAATAATTGGAGGCTACCCTTTGGACAATATCTGGGAAATGGGGCAATTGTTCTAATGTGAACCCTATTAAGGATGAATTTAAATTTACCAATAGTTCTGACTGGTCTCCGGAAGGTGACAACAAAGCGTTCTAGGCATCACTGACACTGGAAAATAGCAAACGAGGATCATAAGCGTCGTAAAGTCGATCACACATGATCTCCTCGGACGGGTCAAGGCTTTTTACAGATGAGGCCATGGCAGAACTGTCTATTGGATGAATTACAGAACACAAAAGGGTTAATAAACGATGAAGGATTACCCAGTGGTGACGGTCGATACTTCTGGAGGTTGCAGTTGTATCTAGTTGACTCGTGCTTGGCAGACGTCGGATTTGCAGGGTGGTGGGAGTATTAAGGGACTGTTAATGTCAAGCTAATTAGCCTTATAAACCATCGTGCTCCGTAAACGTGACCTTTGTACCTCCAATCTTCGAGCGCAATATCCAATGGGGAGGGGCCCACCAGATTTCGTAATTTTTTTTTTTATCTTCAGAGTTAATTAATGGGTTTAAATCTTAAATATCTTGTCTTTAATATAAAACCAAACTATTATGTAATTGATGTTTGGATTTGGTTATTATAAGGTGGAAGCTTGTATGGTGTAATATATTGTTGTCATGTGCAGGTAAACGCTATTTTGGAAAGCATATGGGTGTACTACGTGAATATTCCTAACCGTATATTGGAAGGAAGTTGAGAGGCCAACTCTCGAGGAGCCAATTAGAGAAATTGGGCTAGTTTTATTTTCAAATGGCCAAAAAAAGGGATTGGACAGATTTGAAAACGAGGTATACTTTTTATATTTGATTCTTCAATATGATATTTTATAACATATGTCTTCATTGTAATTTGTAGTGGTTTTTTCTTACGTGATGTGCAAATTGGTTCTATGTAGGATGTCAAAGGAATATCAAGTCGGGGTTGAAGAATTCATAGAGTTTGCAAAAAGGCATTTAGAGGATAATAACACCATAAGATGCCATTGTAAAAAATGTTACAATGTTGCAGTATTGATGTTTCAAGAAGACAAGACCACTTGATGATTCATGGTATAACAAGTTCATATAAAACTTGGTTTTTCCATGGAGAGAGAGTTCCTACTCAAGACTATATATTTGTCAAGAGCAAGAAATGCCACACAACAGAGATGCATGATTTGCCTCCACAAATTACACATGGTGATGAAAACATAGTCATACATCAATATGATAATCAAAATGATGAGTTTGCAACATTGCTTACAAATGATACTGAAGTTCTTGAGAATGACGATCATAACGAGGAAACCATGGTTGATGATCATATGGTTGAAATGGTGAATGATGCTTATCAATATTATAATGAAAATCCAGATGTGAATTGTGAAAATGGTCAAGCAGAATCAATGGAAGAAAAAAATGATATCAATCAATATCTTAAGTTAATTGAAGATGCAAAGGCACCATTGTACCCAGGTTGCACTAGTTTTACTAAGCTATCGGCCACTGTGAAATTGTACAACCTTAAAGTGAGAAATGGATGGTCCGATGCAAGTTTCACCCAATTGTTGAAGTTGTAAAGAGAAATGCTTCCAACAGGAAATACACTTCCAGAATCTACATATGCTGCAAAAAGTTTGATTAAATCATTGGGGTTGGACTATGAAATGATACATGCATGCCACAATGATTGCATTTTATATTGGAGAAAATATGAAAAAATAAATGAATGCCCAACATGTGGCGAATCAAGATGGAAGGTTGATGCTCATTCTGAAAAGGTGCGTACTGGTGTCCAAGCCAAAGTGCTGCGGTATTTCCCTATAGTGTCGAGGCTAAAGAGAATGTACAGGTATGATTTTGAACTCTTATAATTCCATTATATCAAACACCTTCATGTACTACCAACCTACTAGAAAATCATATTCTTTAATCTACTAAGTAGTGCAATGCATATATGATTCTTTATGTTTTTGTTACAGCTCTACATATATTTCACAGAAAATGAGGTGGCATCATGAGAATGAAAGTAAGGATGGAATAATGAGCCACCCAGTTGATAGCCCGACATGGAAAACTATAGATTCTAAATGGCCTGATTTTTCCAATGATCCTCGCAATGTATGACTTGCAATGGTAGTGGATGGATTTAATCCTTTTGGAAATTTGAGTAGTAGTTACAGTGTATGGCCAGTAGTACTAGTCACATATAACCTTCCGCCATGGTTATGCATGAAAAGGAGCTTTTGTTTGTTTTCATTGTTAATACCTGGTCCCAAGCAACCAGGAAATGACATAGATGTTTATTTGGAACCATTGGTAAATGATCTAAAACTAACATGGGATGAAGGGGCAAGGACATACGATGCTCATTCAAGGTCATTCTTTAATATGAAGGCTACATTGATGTGGGTAATCCATGACTTTCCTGCTTATGGAAATATGGCTAGTTGCAGGACTAAAGGGTTTTGCACATGCCCTATATGTGGAAGGAACACAGATTCAATGTATCTCAAATGTAGTAGGAAGTGTGTGTACATGGGACATAGGAGATATCTTCCAATAAATCATAAGTATCATTCACAAAAAGGACCATTTAATGGGAAGTCTGAGCATCTCATTGCACCTACAATTGTACAAGTGTCATATATTTTTATAGAAATAGAAGGAAGGGAAGATAAATGGGGAAAGACTAAAAGTACAAAAAGAAAGAGAAATTTAAAAAAAGGTGAAAATTCAAAGAATGACGTGTGGTCAATTCTATTCAATTTACCATATTGGAAGGTATGTGCATAGATTATCTTAAGGCCTAAAATGTACGATACTTGAAGGATTTCATTGTGTTTAACATGAATATATTGTTTAATTTTTCTTTGATGTTATAATTCATTGATTTTTTATACGGTTGGATGCAGAAACTCCTAGTGTGTCACAATTTAGATTTAATGCATGTAGACAAAAATGTATGTGAAAGTATTTTAGGAACCCTTCTATATATAAAAGATAAATCAAAGGATGGGAAAAATTCTCGTTTTGACTTACAACAGTTGGGTATAAGGAGGTCCCTGTGGCCACAACAAAAAGGAAAAAAAATATTTCTTCCAATTGCACCACACACTCTTTCAAAAAATGAGAAAGAGATTCTTTGTCGTGTTTTGTTCACCTTAAAAGTTCCAGATGGATATAGTTCAAACCCTAGAAATCATGTATCTATGAAAGTTCTCAAGCTTCATAGTATGAAATCACATGATAGCTATGTTCTCATGCAACAAATCCTTCCAGTAGCATTGCGCCATGTGCTACCAAAAGCAGTTCGAAACACTATTTGTAGGCTTTACAAGATGATGTTGTGGAAACTTTGTGCTTACTCGAAAAATATTTCCCCCATTCATTCTTTGATATAATGATACATTTGACTGTACACTTGGTGCAAGAGCTACGTTATTGTGGACTAGTTGCATATCGATGGATGTACCCTTTTGAAAGGTTAGTTAAATGTTATTAAGTGCAAATCCACATAAATTCCAACATTTTATGTGCATATAGTAATAATACATTACTAGCAACTCTTTATTCATACTTTTGATTTCTCTACAAATTGTGTGTTTTTTTCTAGGAACATGAAAGTTTTCAAAAGTAATGTGAACAATAAGAATAGTCTCGAAGGCTGCATAGCTGAAAACCACAATGTGGAGGAATCCATAAAATTTTGTGCTGGATATGTTGAAGTTATGGATAATATTGAAAGCATGCCTAGTAGAAATGAAGCTTGGGATGATGAAGAAGGAGAGGTTGGACAATATGGTAAGGCCTTATCTAGTGGAACTTCTATTGAATTAGATAAAACTAGTTTGCTACAAGCCCACAGATGGATCTTGCACAACATAGATGAAATTCAACCTTGGATAGAGTAAGTAATAAGCACATACTTATGAAATCATTTTTTATTATAATATATCGCAATTTTTTCATAAATTGTTTATTGACATTACTTGAAAATAGGATGCACTTGACAGAAATTGCCAATAGTAACATCCAAGCCCAAAAAGATGAAGTATTACTACAAAAGCTCCACAACCAACAATTTAGTGATTGGTTAAGAAAACAGGTAATGATATGTTCTTCATATTAGATTTAATTGAACTTTATTGATCAAGACTATTATGATGTATGAAGGTGAGATTCTTTTAATATATTTTGAAATTGCATGGTTTTCTAATGACATTTCAAAATTTCAAGGTGGAAGAGAAAATAAAATATTTATGATACCCTTAAATGGTTGGCACGTGGCCCAAGGAAATATGCAACTAAGTATGATGGATACTTAATCAATGGGTGTAGATTTCATGTTAAAACATTAGAATATGTCAGGGCCACCCAAAATAGTGGTGTGTGCATAGATGCACAAACATTAAGGATATCAAGTGCAAAGGATAAAAACCCTATACATCAAACGACAACATATTATGGAGTGATTCAAGAAATAATGTTATTGGACTACTATTTGGTGCAGTATCCATTGTTCAAATGTGATTGGATAGATGTACACAAGAAGAATGGAATGAAAGTTGATGAAATTGGTTTCACCATGGTGAATCTGAAGAGATGCTTTAGTAAGGATAGACTACAAGATGATCCATTTATTCTAGCATCACAAGCGAAACAAGTGTTTTATGTACAAGATCCAGTAGAGAATGACTGGTGTGTAGTTTTGACATTCCCTTTGAAGGGATCAAGAAATTGTAATAGATATGATTTGGAGTATGCAAATTTATCAAGTGTTGCAGATTTTGAAGGGACGAAATGCAAAGAGGATGAAGCTGTAGGTGATGGTCGCATGGATTATGTTCGACAAGATTGTGAAGGCACATGGTTGGATGTTGTTCAGTAAGTAGCATGCATGATTTATTTATTAGTTCTCATTTAAGTTGTATCGGTGAAAACTTATATCTTAGATTATTACTTGGATTTACCTTTCATGCATATATATTTTGTTTTGCTACTGTTTATGCATATTATTACTTGGATTTACCTTTCATGCATATATTTTTACAGTAGATAGATTGGGTGTGGGGAATTGAGAGTGATGTGAGGGGGGGGGGGAGGGGCCATATGAGCTTCAACCTTCACGTGGTTGGCCCTGTTTAGTAGAGAATAAGATATTCTTGAAACCAAGAGAAGCTCATTCAGGTATTTTCATTTCATTTTTTTAGAATTTCGTATATGTTATGCCTTTTTTTACAGATCTATCAATCGCTTATATGAAAATACCATTTTATCATGATATATGCAGGTCTTCGCAATGGAAAGAAATATAATGACAATTTGTATCGTTCTCTAATGCATATTTGTAAGTTATCACCATAACGAATTTGTCAATTAGATATCTTATTGTCATTTCTGCAAATTTTAATTTTTTTGGGTTATTGGCTGTTGGATGAATCATCCGACAAACGGAGTCATTTCGTCCGTAGATTGTCTGGGTAAGCACATAGACCCCCAACAGGTCTTTGTTTTAAGGAAGAGGTTAGGCTTAGTATTCGTGAATTGTAGCTTATCAATATTTTACTATTTGTTTTCAGGAAGAGGGATTAAGATTGACTTTGCAATTTAGTTTCAAGTTTTTTTTTCACCTTTTTGATAGCTTTCAACTAACCAGGCAACAAAAGTACTCTTTCCATATTACAATGGAGTACAAATTATTTACAAGAATCTACTTCTCCAATTACGCACAGGGCCTGCACATAACTCCATCCACAAGTAACCTTGCTTGTGCTTGTGCAAGTGAAACAACCCGCCATAGTGGAGTATGAAACACCCTTTCTTTACCATCAGGCTAAGACTCCATTTTCATTGAAATTTAGTTTATCTATATTCTAACAAAAAAACGTATTTGAATCTATTTGAGTATATTGACCAATGCGATTTGTCTCTTCACTGTTCCTGAGTTTAATATGTAAATTGTTGTGGTACTTCTCAATGGAATATTACCAAACTACGAATACAGTTTTTTTCTTTACCTTTACTGTTGCATCAGGTGTGAAATATAGCCATTGAAATGTATCTAATCTATTTGTTCACTGCATATGTTACCAAGATATCTTTTAGTTGTTGGAATTCATGAGAATGTATAATTGACTTTACAAAAAAAACACCTTATATAATGCCTTTCATAGTCTGTCATGTTCTTTAACTTATTGTATTGCCACTAAAACTAGAGAAATAAACATTGGTACAATTCTATCAATAAAATGTTAATTTTCTACTCTAGAACTGATTTGACTAGGCTATGATCATAAATAAAGTTGTTCTTCATCAATGTTTGAGAACTGGGCTGTCCTAAACAATTTTGAGGGCATTGATCATTTTTCTTATCTTTAGGTAGTAAAGGAGATACTCTAGTGTTGTATCTAAAATGTACGGTCCTACTTTTGTTTTCTTAAAATAAGGATATGGATAGTACAATTCTGTTTTGTTGTTTGTTTCTTATATATTTCTGTAACAAGCTTCAGGTAACATTTTTGTCCAGCAACAATGAAAGTTGGGGTATTCAGGAATGATGGAACGAGATAACAATTAATTGCTTCATAAATATTTGGGCTGAGACTTTAGATCTCTCTTATCTATTAAACATTTTCAGGTAGTAGCATGTCTTCGTTGTTAGCATGCATTGAAATGTAACCTCTATTGCATCCATAATTTGCTGCTCTCGGTTGTTACGTTTTCAAATGAAATTTTTTTGCTTGTGTTAGATGACAATGCAATTAAAACCTTTTCATTCGTTAAAGGTTGCTGCTGAAATTACATGACAAAATGAATTGAAAATGAAAGAAACACATTTCACATGGGAGAAAGAAAGAACATACTGTAGATCAAATAACACATGAATCTCTGAATAGAAACGCCTGTAAGGCCTGCCAACTTTATTTAAAATAGCTTCAAAATTGTTCAAACACAGAGGAACACTCGGGCTCTGAAATTTTCAACCCATTTTCCATTGATTACATTTAATTTATAGATGTCTTCGAGCCCCAGGCTCGGCCTTCTCTTGAACAAAAAATAGTTATAACCTATTGACACCTAATCGAGGCATACTCGCCATTACAGACATGAGAGAGAGGTGGCAAAATCGGCTCAACAACCTTTTACATTTACAGGTCGTTTTTACTATATGACCGCCTATAATTAACAAAAAGACAAAAAATGATCTTGGAGATGCTCTTCTAGCTAGCCGCTCCTACTAACCAAATGATCCCACTAGCAGAAAACTTTGCAATAACCTCGAACTCCTCATGCACCTGTCCTGATTCTCCCCTTGCCATACTTCTCGATGGAATTCCATTGGTCAGTTGAGGGTAGGTCTTGGGTGGCGAGCTCCTTAATTAACACTCTTAGCTCTATGGTGTTCTCTGTAAGAATAACTAGCGTGCAACGTCCTGGCTCCCTTGAACATTGAGGCTAACTCGAAATCCCTTGTCAATTTTTCAGCTACTATCTGACCTGTGAGAGGCTGATCCATCCTTGCAAAATCCTCCTGGTTTTCCCTGCAATCCCATAGTTTAAACTTGTATTCCTCATTTGATAACATGGTTCCATTCTCCTCCCAGAACATAGGTAGGCCTTTCTTGAATAAGGGGTCGAATGCCTCCTTGAACAACCTCAGTTGATTTGAGAGAATGCCTATCCCAGGCTGGGTGATCTTCACCTGCTGATGCTTGTTACTTATTCTCTTGGCCCATATAATTGTGGCTATCCTATCCTTTATGCCTGCTGTATCAGCCTGCTCCTCTAATAAACCACTCAGAAACTCCACTGCATTTTCTGCATAATCTGAGGGCTTCGTATTAAGCTTTTCATTGGCCATTGCTACAGCCTGTTTAGCCAAATTTACCACAGTGTCCTTATCCACTATGAAGTTCAAATAGGGCCTTAGGTTGTCTGCTTGCTGGATGACATCATCCCAGATTATTTTCTTAGTCTCCTGCACCTTTTGTCCTATCACTTGCTCCTTTAACCTATCAAGATCCACCTGCATTCCCTTGTACTTGGATTCCCAAGCCTCCTTTTCCTTCTCTGCATTGTCCTTTAGAGTCTTCAGGTTAGCTGCTTGTTTTCTCAATCTATTCATTTCAACATCTTCTAGGATGGCATTGGCTATCTACCCCACTGTGGAGGAGTCTCTAGACTCAATTGAGGGTGTAACCTCCATTTATTCCTCTTTTTCATTTTCCTTTACTTTCATCTCCATTTCTTCAAACTAGGCTTTCCATACTTTCTCACTAGCTGCTACAAGGGCTATGTTAAGTTGTAGTTGCTTATCTTTTTCTTTGAGCTCCACTAGTTGGGCCTTACAGTCAATCAATTCTTCCTTTAATTTTTCTTTCTCTTCCTCTAGTTCTGCCATCTCAGGGGCATTTACCAACTGACCAACATGCATCTTTAACTTCCTTTTTAAGGACAGGATCTCCTGATCTTTCCCATCTAATAGCTCTTGTATGTTTTTTCTCTTGGCTTCTTCAGTCACAGAGGCTAATAATTGAGCTTGGAGCTTCTTCACCCATCCCTTTAGAGATTTGCTTTCTGCCTTCTCTATCCTTAATTGATTTTGAACCTTGGATTTGTTTGATTGTACTTTAGACAATTCTAAGGCACCCTTCAGTAGTTTGTTGTATATAAACTCACCTATTTCCTTGTGCAGGTTGATTATGTCAGGATCTGGGATATCTTCCAGATTGACCTTTAACTTAGTAGCTTTGTTTTTAGTGGCCAAAGCCAGGTTTAGAGTATTCTGGGCCAAATTTCTGCTGGCCACCAAGGCTACGCTCTTCTTAGATATTTTCCTTAATTCTTCATATAATTTTGTCTCTGCTGCAATGTTGTCTAGATTTTCCTCATACCCCTCTAGCATCCCTGCTCTGGTCATGCTCAGTGTTGCAGTTCCCTTGGGTGGTTTATCAAAAACATGTTCTTTGACTTCAAAATGGGGCATTCGGAACTTGACCTGCTTCTTCTTTGGCTTCTCTTCTTGAATCTTTTCCACCTGTTGATCAAATTCTTCTATTTTCTGCCTCTTTGAGGCCCTTTCAGGGTCATTGTCCACATCCATTGGACTGTTGATTTCCTGCTGATTGGACTTTTCCGGGATGTCCATTAGGGGCAAAACCATTTGCACTGTTGTATCTTTACTAAATGATCTGGGTGCTGAAGATGAGCCTTCCTAAAAAAGGTATGCCAAAGTTTGGGAAGTCTCTGGGGGTCAATGCCCATCTGTCCTTGCTAAATATACTCTAGTCAGTTTTCCCTCTCAGCCATGCCAACCAGCTCAAAATGTTCATACCCATTTCTATTTGTTGTTTTCCTTCTTTCTGAAAGTATGTGATGGGGGTAATAAGTCACTGCTTCCTTGGAGGGGAATCCGATGTATTTTATTATTTGTTGAAGGCTTGAGAGAGATGCTCTGCTTTTAACCATGATGGATCCTACTGTGCAGGGAAAATTTATGTCCGATGCCTTCTTATCATCTAGGAAGTGTTAACATTCAACTGTTAGCTTCTGTCTTACAAACTCCATGGTCAATATCTTGGGGGTGAGGAATGTAGGCAGCTCATATGGGGCATGGGAAAACCCATATAATCTGATTACAATGCCTTGCTTCAATTAAAACCAATCCCCTACCCCTCTTTCCATTGGGGGTTGCAATAGGTCTTTCATCTCTAGTATTACACTAGGTAATATTTTTCTGAAAAAATAGGAAGTAAACCTCAGCCATGAGGCCATTCATGAACATCTTGTAGTTAGAATACATCTCTTTGGTAATATGCAGCTCTGGGACCTGTAGGTTTTCATCATTGGCTGCCAGGAACATCTTTAACAAATAGGATTGGAACCTGAAAGACCTAGTCTTAGGAAACTCCACAAGTTGGGAATGGATACTTTTTGCTAGGGCTTTGTCAAACTTTAGACAGGCACACAGGGGGGGTAAATCAGGGTTGGATGGTTCAAGGGGATAGGTACTTATAACGAACATAAGGATAATCAAGGTTTCGGTTATATCATGGTCGGTGTCCAGCCCTAAAAACTAGGACAACATCGAGATTACATATCTAGATTCTTCTGTGAACAAGTTGGCTTTGCTAGGGAAAGAGTCTACTGGGACATAAACACTTGGGAATAGGGAGGCATGGTAGAAACTCTCCTTGAGGTTGTCTGGGTCTCTTCGGAAATGCTGAATTAGGGCTTCTAATTGATAACTTTGGGACTTTCGACATAAATATTCAGGCATAGCTAGGGATTTCTGGATGGTTGGGGCATCTATGTAACACAAAATATTTGATTTTGTAGTGTCCATGACTGCCTTGCGGCCAGGGGAATAATAGCTGGAGCACTAGTCTATGAACTCATGACAATTTGGGGTGTGATTGGTGGTAAAAAGGTGAAAGGAAGACTGGTAGACCTTGTGGATATCTCTGCCCTGGGCTCTTATGGTTTCTAGTTTTTCTTTGGCAGCTTCCAAGGTACTATTAAGGAACATGGTGTTGAAAATGTCACTGTCTTTGTCCTCTATCCTGTCGTTTATCTTACAAGATTAGAAACTTGGAGGTCCTATGGAGCCCGCCATTTACAAAAGTTCACAGAGGAAAAGAGTGGCCTAGCTGGCTGGTTGACCACAGATCAATCTTCCTCGCTTTTCAACGTGCACATGAAAGACAAGATGAGAATTCATGTGTAGGATGGTATTTTATAATATTATCCTGCCATATCGTCCCTCCAGCTATGAAGATGGAGGAGCCCTGTCGGTCGTTCGTTGGCTAGATTGATCCTCTGCCGTTAGAGCCTTTGACCTTTCCTACCACCTTTCTTCGTGGTTTCCAATTCGGCCACCTAACAGCTTGCCAACACTTTTGACTTTTGAGAAACCTTGCATGCCGTCGATCCGGTTCTTGCTCAGATCTTGGCTGTCCAACCATGTGTCCCGTTAATTGTTCGCAAATCTTTGTCCCGCCCAATTACCGCGCAAGTATTATTTGCGAAGTTCACTCGGACCGTAGATCTTTTCCACGCCACATCTAGGCCGTCGGAGGATGTAGTACTTTAAGAAAAGTTCGCAAATATGAATTGCGAATGTTTCCGCAAAAATAATATCTGCGAACATGTTGTGAGCCGTTGATTTGCGTCCTACACCGTTGATTGCTTTTGGACATGCCTGTTGGCTAGTACCCCACCTCCGCTTAAAGAGTCACCAACTTACTTTGCGAAGAAGGCTCCCGACCGCAGATTTCCTGATGCTAGATCTGACTGTCCATACATTTTTTCACAAGTTCCTTTGCATTTGGCCTTCGGCTGATTACTTTCAAACCTTAGATTTTTCCCACATCGCTGCTTTTAGCCCGATTCATCCTACTGAGAGTTCCTGAGCGATCAATCTTTTTCTTGAACTTCGGGCCTAACAGTTCTCCAGAACCCTTAGCACAATCTAGGTGCTAACAGATCCATCAAGCAACCATTAGAAACGATGCTCGTTCTTATCAATGAATACTTGAAATTCTAGTTAGATGTTCACTTCATGAGTATGTGTTTGAACTTGAAAGCCAAGTCCTGCAAAACGTTTTTGTATTACTATTTTTTTATTGAATCAATGTTGCATATGAAACGTTTCAAGTTCAGTCAAATTATAAGGTCAGATCCATTCAGACTACTTTCTTAGGTCTCTCGAGTCAGAAACGATGTTGGGATTATTAGTGTTTTCTTAGAATTATAAATGATGCAATCTTGGTCTTAATATTGCCCCTTTCCCCAATTCTTAAAGGGTTCTAGCTCAATGGTAGAGTGCTTGCTTTACAAGCAGGATGTTGAAGGTTCGATTCCTTCGTGCCCTAATCATATGTCACTATGAGGGGGGTTCATAACCGCCCCCAAAGGTTTGTAAAGATATTTAGGGGGGGGTTCGAACCGCCTCTGTAGGTACCTACGAGGGGGGTTTAAAACCGCCCCAAAGGTTTGGAAATATTTTTAGGGGGGGTTTCAAACCGCCTCTGTAGATACATACGAGGGGGGTTTAAAACCGCCCCCACATGTTTGAAAAGTGTTTTTTTTTTTTGGGGGGGGTGTTGAACCGCCTCCGTAGGTACCTACGAGGGGGGTTTAAAACCGCCCCTATAGGTTTGTAAAGAGTTTTGGCGACGGTTTTGAACCGCCTTCGTAGGTACCTATGAGGGGGGCTTAAAACCGCCCCCACAGGTTTGTAAATAGTTTTGGCAGGGGTTTTGAATGGCCTTTGTAGGTACCTACGAGGGGGGTTTAAAACCGCCCCCACAGGTTTGTAAAGTGTTTTGACGGGGGTTTTGAACCGCCTCCATAGGTACCTACGAGGGGGATGTATATCCGCCCTTAAAAGCGAATTTTGTGGGAGGTTTATAACCACCGCCAAAAATTACTTCAGGGGCGGTTTTGATCTCTTCCAGAACCACCCCTAAAAGCCAAAACTTGTAGCATTGGTGTTATTAGGGGGGGTTTCTTAAAGACCGCTGCCAACTACAAAACCGACCCCAAATTAGTGACTTTTGGAGGCGGAAGACAACCGCCCCTTAAAGTCAAAAAAGGAATTTGGGGGGGGGGGGGTTTCGAACCACCCCCAAAAGCCCAAAAACAACTTTTGGGGGGGGGTTTAGAACTGCCCTCAAAAGCAACTTTTGGGGGCAGTTCTGAACCGCCCCCAAAAGCCACTTTTAAGGGTGGTTTTGATCTCTTTCAGAACTGCCCCTAAAAGTCAAAACTTTTAGCATCAGTGCTATTAGGGGCGGTTTTGGAAAGACCGACGCCAAAACCAAAACCGCCCCCAATAATGCCTTTTGGAGGCAGAAGACAACCACCCCTAAATGTCAAATTTGTTGTAGTGTAAGTTATTGTAACTTGGTGATAATGGAAAACATATCCCAGATGGTTTTTAACACTTGTGCCAACACACCTTAGCGTTTCCTAGATTATTCATTAGGATGTACCTGATTTGCTAAGCATGTCACGGACAACCCCGAAAGGAAAAACCTTTTCTTGTTCACGCAACTCTATTTTCATGTTTTTAGCATTAAGTGGTTGTTCTGTTTTCAGTTATAATATAGTTGCACCATATTCCAACCTGACATCCAAAATCCTACCATGATTTAATTATTGCACATTCCAATATGATGCTTTTGTTATGGATTCCAGTATAACAAGTCAATTCCTGATTCAAAATGTAACATGGATGTTCTAGTTTCCATTATGACTAATCTAAGAATGACACTTGCAGGGCCAAACATTGGAAGTTTTTACCATATTCTGCAGCCTTCACTTTAAGAATTTATGAAAGACAAGCTACCTTTCTTCTAAAAGTGGGATTAATGTTTAGGTTTTTTACATATGGGGGTCTCTTATCAGTTTAGAAAGGTAGAGGTCGTAGAACAAGCGCATAATTGAAATATCAATATCTATACACTTAGAACACATCTCGTCCATTATAAGGGTGCAAAGAATTAGTGCAATTTGAACTTTGTAGTAACAACTGTATACCATTTAAAAATAATGAGTGTAACAGTCCTTCCAAACTTATGAACATCAAACAAATCCAGGTTGAATTTCACATGTATAGGTAGGATTTGTAACTGGAAACACCATTACAATGAGAATGTATATACATAATAGCTCCACATAAAAAATGAGTGGAACAATCATTCCAATCTCATGAACATTAAATCCAGATTGTCCTTCACAAGCATAGGTAATATGGTATATATAAGACTTTATAATTGTATTTCTAAGACTAAAGTATTTCTAAGTCTCAGTATTTTTTTGGTGTGGGTAGAGAGCATGGTGGGTAGTCAGACATGAAAACCACCAAGAAAGGTTGCAGGTTGTCATGAATCTACAAGGACATTATGGAAATTGTGGGCCAAGAGATAAGATGTGCAGATATCTGTAGGATCCACTATGCATTGCAAATGAAAATGGATCTTGAACATAAATAGGTCTGTGGAACTTGATTTCAACGACTTCTATTTGACAATATCAGTATGTAAGAATTGGTTTCTTATGTATATATTTTTGGTGCTTACTATCATTTGATTTTTCCTTTTCTCAAACT
Organism: Larix kaempferi; assembly: GCA_027924585.1. Lineage (NCBI taxonomy): Eukaryota > Viridiplantae > Streptophyta > Pinopsida > Pinales > Pinaceae > Larix > Larix kaempferi. Next base: position 4,617,251 of record BSBM01000009.1, read on the forward strand.
GTCATAAGTAAGTGAGCAATGAATAATTACTTACCTTTTCAGAGGCTTGGAAAGTAGGATAAGATACTTTATTTTCATAACAAGCCCCAAGAAATTGTCAAAATTTATATGACATGTGAGTGGGTTGTAGAAAGGCACCACCGTAGCCTTTCATTGATCTCCTCTTTGTTTATAGAATAATTTAATATTCTCTACTGAACAGGGACAACCACGTGAAGGTGGAAGCTCTTATGGCCCTTCCCCCCTCACATCACTCTCAATTCCCCATACCTTATGCATGTACTTGAAAAAAAAAATTATGTGCAAACATGCATATTTCATCATAAACAAACATTTACCACTCATTCAATAAAATCTAACATTCATTAAACCATTCATTCATTCAGTAGGCAAAAAATCATGCATGACATTATATTATCAAAAATAATTACACAATATTTCTTCAGTCACTTCTTTCTAATTTTTTTTTCTATTTACAAAATCAACAAGAAGCTCATCTTCTGGAACTTGTTGTTCAGTTCTTGGTGCTTCATCAACTTACCGTGATGTTTTCCTAGGAGAGTACTCACGATGTGGATTTTGCGGCAAGGGGTACGGATTTGCTGAAATAATGTGAAAATGTTACATTGATATATTCTGTTATTATAGTGACAAGTACTTCAATTAAAAACAACATTACAAATGTGTTTTTTTACCTGTTGTGGCCACATCATGTTCTTCATATTCCTGTCTAGGCTCAACCTATACAGTGTGACCCTCTACATGCTTTGCATGTGAAACATGGAGAAGTACAATTAATTTTCACCATCTGCAATGCTATATATAAAATTGTAGCATATGGATAAATTCATTAGTGGGATTCGAAGCATGATCTTCGATTGGTTGTTGTCCATCCTCGACATTAAGGGTATTATTGATTTCCTGCTAAAAACAGAGTCAATATTTTATGTCAATTATTTATAACAAATAGATTGCACAAGTAATAAATCTTCGTTAAACTATATAGATTTTATATACCTGTGCATGAGATGGATCACCATAAGACTGTGTTTGCCCAGACAAGTTTTTTCGGCATTCAACAACAACTCCAAATCTGTGTTGGAAGCCAAGCTTCAAGTCTTCCTCAGTGGGAAATTATTTGAATCGGTCGACCTACATATTTGCATAACGTCATTAATTTACCTTTTGCGGTGCAATAAAACGAAAATAATTTGCAATTTATTATTTGGATGCATTATTGGTTTTTCTATACTTACAATTCGTGCCACCAAATTCGAATAACTACCAGGCCCAAGCTTGTGTTGATCAATTTTTTCTAGTCTTTCCTTTGTGGCCTTTGATGTGTTTGACAACTTATGCAAGTGTTGAAATACGTTAGATGTTCCAAATCCGATATAAAAGTTAATAATAATAAGGTTTAGAATTACATTGTGGAAAGTATTGCATACTTCCCTATGCCTGGTGGTAGCTTTCCTTCTTTTCTCAGAGCCCTCTCCTTTCCATCTTCGACTAGGGATTTCCACTCACTTGCTAGAATCATCGGAGGGTGCTCATACCTAGGGTTCCTTTCTAGGTGAACCCTATATTGGTCATGGACAATATTCATATGTTGTCCATCCTTCTTTAAGACCACGACTCGTTCGAAGGTCTCGTTGCCAAACATGCCAACCAACTGATTAGTGAGCTAATATTTTAAATTTTAAATTTTTTTATCCCACCTTGTGCCGATGGTGGGCCCGAATATATCCAAGGAAAAATAATTTAGATGTTTATAAAAAACATCATTTCTTGCAAAACAATCATGCCATCATTAGTTGAAAAACAATGTTTTATCGATATATTACAATCAAATTATAAATACTAACATTAACAATGTATAATTACTTGGGATCTTCTCTATCTTTACTGGAATGAGATATTCGTCCACCAAAAATGTTGTCTGTATTATACCCATGCTAGTGAAACAGGAAGATCCAGGAAATGCTGCTTTAGCAATATCAATACTAGCAGGCTCTACATCGACCCCTTCTTCTACACGATCTAGTGTGCGTCGGTCACTAGCAGGTGCACTCACAGCTGGCCTCAGGGATGTCACAGAACGTGTTGTCGAATGTTTAGTAAAAAATAATGGCGCATGAGATGTACGTGGAGTCATTTTCTCATGTGATGAATCTCCACGAGCATCACTGGGGTCAACACCGCCTTGCCCACTAGTGTGTGGTCGTAGAAAATCTTGTAAATACAAACCATATTTTATAAGTTCACTATCATATAAAAGTAAAATTATAAAGTTCTAAATGAATTTATATTATGATTCAAGATTCAACAACTTAATTTCAAGGCATGAGATCTCTTTACCAAAACATCAACCTTGGCTCTAATCTCATCTGTTTGCGGTTGAATGAATATCAGACAAAGGATATCCTCATTAATTTTTCTCAAGTTATTCTCTATCATCTTAACCGGGTCTAGAGAAGAACCAATGTCAGCATCGGGCATAAAATCATACACATCAAAATCTATTGATTGCTGTGACGTTGGTTCATACGAAGAATCATTAGTCCGCAACAAAAATATGTAAAACATTTCTGACGTGAAAGCAATAGGCTGAGGAAAAAAGTATATTAAAACATATCGATCATGATAGATTCCTAAAATTACAATTAGGTTTACCTAATGCCTCGATGATGGTGTCGTCTTATCCACAGCTGGGGACTTTCCCCTGTCACGTACCCTCCCATCTGTCCAATTTCTAGAAGGGAATGTGATACCAATCTGTGGGGATTTTACATAACTAATCCCATTCATTTAATTCATAGTCAAAAAATTCAAAGGTGTGCAGATGCAAATAAATTTAACATGCACTGCAGAATAAATACCATCCACACACAATTCATAATTTCCATTCAATTTAACACATTGCAGAATTAAATACAAACATAGAGTATACTTATCTCACTGTAATGTTGTCCCCAACAACTAGCTATGTTGCTGCACCGTTCCTCCCAACCGTAGGTCTCTTCCCAGCCTGTATTATTTTAGCACTCAGAGACCACTCCCGAGCTGGGCATGATATCTACAAGGAAAAGGGGACTCTCAAGCTCATCACAGCCCAAAGCAATGGATACCCATCTCAACCCCAACATTTCTTAACACACAACAACTCAAAACTAAGCATGGATACTCATAACAGCAAAATCCCAAGTGCTGGGTATGAGGAAAAACGTGGGCAGCCAAAACGAAGTGTTAGATGGTGAATCAAGCAAGGGAAAGCAAATTCGTTTTCAGAAAACGTCCATAGGAATTCAAAGAGCCGCAATGGTCTCTACAAACCCCCAAATCGTGCTCTCTCCTTCCCAACATGTATGTGATACAAAAACGAGTTCCCAACAATGCCAAAATGGAGGAAAACACTGGAAATCGGTGGAGAAAGACGCCCAGGCAGCTCTCAACAGGTCTGCAACAAAAAAAATGCCCTCTTCCCAGCTAGAAGACTCAGAGAAACTAGAAAAACGTGGCTGGAAAATGCCCAGGCAGTTCCAAAAATTTGAGAGAGGCAAAACTCCCTCATGGGTAATGGCTTAGGGAGCCAATCATGGATGTTTTCTTGCCCAAGAAGAAAAAACACGATTTTCCATGAGGGTGGCTTTCCCATACTCGAATTTGGACATCCATACTTTCCCAATCCCCAAGGCATTAACAACTTCACCCAACTCTTGGGAGAAATGAATGATTGGGCACCAAAGTCAACATGGGTAGTTGATGGTTGATGGGTTCTCTCGTTGACACTTGGATTGACTCCATTGGCTCAAGGGTTGGAATATTTCCCTCCCAATTCCTTGTAATATCATGCCCCCATCTCTTGTTGCATTGCATAGCTAGTTGTGGGTATTTATATTAAAATGCATATTTACAATCCCCATGGCTCACTAGCACATGGGTTAAATAATACGAACATACTTTCCTCTTCAAGATCGAGCGTTCACTAGTGGGGCCTTGGCCTTGAAATCCATGCTATACAATATTTACATTATAGCCCAAATATCATAAGGGTCAAGAATGGGGATGTGACAACCCCGATCATCCCCTTGCCAAAAAGAAGTAGAAAACATTATCATAATGAAACCAATATACACACGAAAAAGACATAACAAAAAAAAATTATGCTACATATTATATTGGTACAATTCCAATGAATTATACTTGTTGCCTCGAGGATCGTCTAGTCATCATATCAATGGTTATATGTGACCTGCCCTGATCTACTAATAGGGAGGTGCCCCGATCAGAACCCTGCATCAAAAACATAGAAAAAATCATCTAAACGAAACCAAAATATTCATGAAAAAACTTAATAAGAAAACATTTTGATGTATTTAAATTGTACAAATATAATCAGGTATACCCATTGCCCCAAGGCTACTGTCGTCTAATCAACAGCCGGGTGGTTTCCCCGATCAACACTCTGCAACAAAAATATAGATAACATTATCTAAATGAATTGAATATACTCTTGAAAAAACACAACAAAAAAATGTTTTGTTCATATTAAATTTGTACAATGGCATCGATGTATACCTACTACCTCGAGGCAGGTATGGTATCATCTACTACTAGGGAGGTGCCCCTTATAGAACCCTACATCAAAAACATAGAAACAATTATCTAAATTAAACCAAAATACTCACTGAAACAACATAATAAGAAAACATTTTGACTTATTTAAATTGTACAATTACAATCGGGTTTACTTGTTTCCTCGGGGCTGCTGTCATCTGATAAAAAATTGGGTGGTTTCCCCGATAAACACTCCACATCAAATATAGATAACATTATATAAACCAAACGAATACACTCATGAAAAAACACAGCAAAAAAAACTCTTTTTCATATTATATTTTTACTATTACAAAGATGTATACCTGCTGCCTCGAGGAAGTTGTACTCCTCTGACCAGCTGCTGAGGAGATGCCCTGATCACTACCCTGCAAAGTAAATATAGAAAATTTAAACGAAATTATAACAATATACTAACAAAAAATCCTTAAGATGTTAAATTCATTAATAAAAGGTTGGGTAAATCATTAGATCTACCACTCCCATAGTAACCATGTTTGTATCTACTCAATTCAAATTGTAATTAATAGTCAACTCTTCCCTTGCACCTATTGATTTAATGGCACATACAAAAACATGGTTTTCTTAATTGTAGACCCTGGTTGTGTACTGTTTATAAACCCCACAATATTCCCTGTGGCTTTTGGCCTTCCATCAATGTACAATTTTACTCCTTTATTTTGATCTTTGTCTTTTAGCTGTAAATAATTTGCTGACAATCCATATCTACGCATACTTCATGTATATTGGACCAGGCGCATCCAATATTTGCATTTGTAATAGGGTCCAACATACTCCATCAATTCTGTACATCTTCCATAACCGACCTTTATGCCATCCATGCAAAACAACCCCAAACCATGTAATGACGATGGTGCAATTCGATATATCCTCTCGTTCACACAAAAATATGTGTTCCATTGAGGAAGATCCTTGGGTACCCATTGTTTCAATAAATGTTTGTACCTCAAGGGCATCTCAATTTTTCCTATTGTCTCATCATCATAAGAACATGACCCCCCCTTCGGCGAGAAAAAATTCCATGTGTTTATGGAATTTTCTTCTAATATTTTGACATCTAGTTGATATAACTCTTGTTGACCTACTGGATGTCCCACTTTCCTCTAGCCTTCCTAAACTCCCCTCGCTTGAGGAAGACAAATTTGACAAATACTTGTTTGGTTCTACATGCACCATGGGAAAAAATTTCAAATAGGACCTTGTTGGGTATGCATAGTTTATATTAGAAAATTACAAGGCCTTAAGGCATGCATTTTCCACTATCATCATACATAGTAGTACATTTTCATCATACATTTTCCACTATTTTCATATGATACTTGTTAATTTTTCTTCAAATTTGGGTTTGAATCGAGATTAATTGGCTATAAGGTGTCTTCACCTTAGCATACTTAGCATTTTTATGAGTTCCTTATGGTTGTTATACTCATGCTTGATTGCTTGGGAATGAATGATTCTCGATTTCTCCCATTCGTGTTTGAGTTTAGATGGTAACATAAACTCGCCATTTAATGGGTAGCTTGACCTTTATCATTTGAACAGGTTTATATGGTTGTGAGCTCCCTTATTGTTACTTTATTGGGACTTTGGAATTCACCACATCATGTATTCACTTGAGTTTCATTTGTACCAAGCCTAAATATTTTGAACCGATTACCTTCACTTGCTCTCAGTTACATTGAAATTTTGTTTGGCACAAATTATTGTTGTTATTCATTTTGGGTGTGATCATTTCAACCTGCCCAAACCCACGAGTCTTGACCTTTGACATCATTAGCCTAGTTATATTATGGTTTCAAAATGTAATGTATGAACAATGCATGAAACAACAACATTATGGTCTTACCTTCAGATTCCTTCCAATTCCATAGCAAACAAGTACCTATGTTAAATTAAGTTTTCTAGTGATGCACCTAAATAATATAATGTATGTGTGTCACTCTACAAGTCTCAATACCTAGAGTGTATATTAACCGATTGAAATGGGGAAGAAACTACTACATAAACTAAGTTAACCATGGAGGATTCACACCACTTCCTACCAACATAACACATGTCGGTTCTCCTAGCCAACAATTTTATACAACTTGACCTTATTCACATCACATATGGGATGGAAAGTACATGAAAAAATTTCCTCTTATTGTAAGGTAACATTTGTGCAAATCTTCTAGTAGTCCCAAACTTAGTGGTAGGGAATAACTCTAGTTTTACCAACCTCAAATCAACCATGTAGATGTTGACGTTAATAGATTTTGTTTGGTTGAGTTTTGGTGCTTAGATTCACATGTGAGTACACACCTTTATATGTTGTTTGGTGATGCAAGGTTTTATATTTAAAGGTAATGATGAGATATGATTGTTGTATGTTTAATGATGCCACAAAAATCTAAATTTGTATGTATGAAATAAGATATGGATGCACCCTCTAGTATACCCTTGGATGTTGGTGATAAAGTTATTTGCTAGGGAAATAAAATTAGACCTCTAATGTTCTCACCTCCTAATACAATATGCCTCTATTATCCTGTAAATTCGGTATTAGAAAGCCTCAACATCATAGCTCTATTGACACAATTTTATTGTTAATGGTTACATCATTTAGAAGTTCCCTCAACAATTTGCAATATGCAAAAAAATATGATAAGATGGACCCAAATCCTACTACAAGTCAATCTCATACTTCTCCACTCATGTGAGTAGTCCCCAAGAAGTTCTTCATCTACACATCATGAAAATAAAAAAAGGAAATAGGGTCTAAACACCCTAAACCCTTTAAAATTCGTTATTTTATCTTCTCAATAATGCACCATGAGGTTTTCCTTTACACCAGTCACCGCTACACATGATATTGCTACTAAAACTACTCATAAAGTCGGGGTGTCAAATTTATTATAGTTTATCTAGTCTCCACTTTCAATGCCAAAGTTACCACAAAGGTTGCAATTGGAAAGGACCGTCTTGAATTATACCGGCAGAAGAGATGTCCCCGAACTATGGTATTGATGTCACCCTCATGGACCTTTCCATGCCTTAGTTTGTCAATCACCATTGGTTCCATTAAAGAGGCGGCATGTTTTGTTGGCCAAGGAAATCAGAAATACTACTCTTATCAGAGATTATATGGGCATTTCAATGATAAATTTCATGCCTTGTAGGACAAAATACAAAGGCTCATGGTATCTTACATCTTTGGTGTCAAATTTTACAACAAAAATCAAGAGGACGTGGATGATAGTTTAGAAATCTAGATTTGTTTGGATCATTTAAGGTTCCAAGGTTTTGGAATTTTAGGAGGCCATCCTCAAATTATTTTTTAGTTTCAAAAGCCTTCCATATCATAAAAAAACCATTTTTATGTTGATCCACAAGACACAACCCCAATATCCATAAAACAATACTGACTACCCCACTATTAACCCACATTTTTGATCGGATTACAACACCGTGCACCTAATCACAATTCACACAAGTAATAAAATGATTTAATATTGAAATACCATTTATTCATAAATAATAGTCATTTTATCCCTAAATTTATTTCCAAGTAGATGGAATGAAAGTGGTTTGTCCCCTTGGGAATATATTTGCTTATAATTTCTCTTAGAGTGGCCATAAAATCTTCCACAATTGTTGACACACAAATCCATTGGGATTCAAGGAGAAAGAGGCATTCATTTAGGATAAGGTCTCAGTTTACAATATTTTTCATTTAGACATTAAAGTAATTAATGTATCCTTTGTCATCAGTGTGTAACGCAGGTACTTTTGACCTAGGCGCGAGGGTTTCAAAGTATTATATATTATTAATGCGATTTGCTTACTTGGGGATTTGATCCCCATAGTTGGTTTTATATACTAATATCTAGTCTGGAGATCCCCAAGGCAGTGAAACCATATCCCCAAACTGTTTGAACTAATCTGCCAAACATGTGTGGAAAATTAGGGTTATGGAGTCTGCAGAAATAAACAATGACCCATGTAGATGGGAAGTTGATCAACTTACCAAATTTCCTGACATTGTGAAGCTAGTGCAGTCTCCTCTGCTAGCACGGTCTCCTCTACTCAATGTTGGATGGAATTAGGGCTAGCATGATATCCTCGGTCTCCTCTATGAGTTGTGACAGACCTAGCACACAAAGCTAGTGCATATGGAACACGAGGTCTCAGATTTGACTGCTTAACTATGCATATGGAACACGAGGTCTCAGATTCGACCACTTAACTGTGCAAATGGAACCTGCAGTCTCCCGGGTTAATTTTTAATTGTGTTAGTTCTCCCCCCGCCAAATCCAAATATTTAATTGTATAAGTGCCTCCCCCAAACCCAAATTTTTAATTTTTTTTATTAAAAAAAACTCATTAAACATTCAAAACATAAAACCTAACTTACCATTTTACCTTTTCCACAAGCTAAGGCCCAATGCACTCTTACTCAAGTTATTTTCCATTCTATGCAAGTTGTTTTTCTCTTGGAGAGAACTAGTTACATGCTAGGAGGTTGGAAGTGAAGCAAGTTGGATCAATTTCATAATAGAAGGGGTGATTTTAATGTTTGAAAGTTGGAGCAAGGGTTTAAGATTCAACATTTCATCTTACTAGCTAGAGCAATACTTTGCTTGGATAGATTTCCCTTGAACAACTACGTACATATTTAGGTGGTATTTTTGTTTATCTTCAACATTTCTTCACCCAATGGTGTAAATTTAAGGTCAACAGTGTTCGTATTTATTGTTCTTAAATTTTTGGGCATGCTTTAGTTTTTCATGGTGTTTTTAAATTTCTAGGCATTGTTTTTAGGTTTTTTTTATTTGTTGTTGTAAACTTCCATCTTTCAATTCCCACCTTTGGGAATTTCACCAACCATGAAAAAATATTATTAACTATAAATCCTTGCCCCAAGTTGCCAATAAGTAAAATCATGTTCATAAAACCAGCAGAAGATGAGTCATTTCAGTGATAGCAATGGTAGTGACATTGATTATGATTATAATGCCCAAGTAGAGGGTCAAGTTGGGAGTGGGAACGAGTTGGAAGAGGGGGTGTAGATACCACCTCATCCATGTATACTCATTTGGAAAGTAAATACAGTTCCAACCCTCAACCACTTTTTTTATATGTAACCAAACTATATGGGTCCCGTCCTAGCAAAAAAACTAGGAAAGTGAAGTGTTGGGTCATGTCATTGGACATGGAATATTTGTGGCCATCCTTGGTTTGGAATTTATATTTGGGTTAGGAAACACCTTTTTGGCGTAGGTAGAAAATGGGTTAATATATGTGCAAATTAACCATGCTTCAAAGATCTGATATTTTAAGGATGGAAATGGATGTAGATGCAAATGATGCCTTCTCTAACCAAAATGGCATGGCCCATGAAGATGATGATGTGGAGGTAAATTCTAGTTCCAAAAGGAAACCTAGAAGTAAATAATCCTCCCTTATGGATCCACCATCTCATGCTATGGCATCTTCATCTAGAATTAATGGATTTTTTTCTTGTACTGCAATGGCACCAACTATTAAAAGGATATATGGTATAGTTAGGGATAGTAAAGTTGATTGATGTCTTTTTCCTAGGTGTGATTAGAGACAACAAAAAAAATATTGATCTAGTTGGGGTTAGAATAGCATATTGATATGTCCTTCCTTGGTTTAATTTTTACCAAGGAGTCTAACCTTGGTAAATGGACTTTATGGTAGGGAGAAAAGGAGGATACGTCACAATTATCAGAAGGATTGATAGATAATACCAAGTGGTGGGATTTAATAGTTACTCAAGGGATCAAGAGAATGGAATGAGATCCCATCAAATTGAATAAGTATTTCCCTCATGGTGGAATGAGGTGTCTCCCATCATGAAGGTGTAGGGAAAAATCATCATCAAATACAACCAAGGATAGCCATGGAGAATATTGTACTCCAAGTCCATTAGGAGTACTAAGAAATGGGTGTTCACTATATTTGTTCCAATATATAAGGATATTTCAAAATATCCAAGGGGGTTTGGTATCACACCTATTTGGGGGTTGACATCATTTACCTTTCACTCTATGGTAGAGAGAATGACAGAAAGGTGAAAGAAAATAGAAGGGGCCCAAGCTTGGGAAAGCTTGAGAATGAACTTGGATAGGGCCTCAATATAGTGGGTCATTTTGTCATGGCATGTTGTAATGAAATCCATAAAGGATATTTGGATATGTCTAGATATGTATAGAGATGGAAAAACTTTATTTTTGAGTACTTCTTGTTATTTCCTTGATGAAGGGGATATACATGCTCATGGCATTTAGTAAATGCAACTTTGTCTTTGAATAAAATTACAATTTTTATTTTCGGTTAAAAAAAAGGTTAAGTAAGCATGCATATTTCATGGGTGTAAAGAAAAAAAAATCAACAAAGCAAATCACATAACCATTTTGCATTTTTTATTTCTAAATTGCATAGTTTTCTAAAGGTCATTGTAAGTGATAATGATGCAAAGATTAAGGGAAATTTTTGGAAAGACATTTTGAAAAAAAATTGTATCTCTCCATATGAGTTTAGGTTATCATCCTCAAATAGATGGTCAAATGGAAGTTTCAAACCAATGCTTGGAGGCATACCTCTATTTTTTCACGAAATATAAGCATAACAAGTTGTTCAAATGGTTATAACTAGAAAAATAGTGGTATAATTCTACTTACCACACATTAGCCAAAGTTAATCCTTCCCGAGCCTTATGCAATTATGAATTGATAAATGGAAGGAATTTCCATTGACTAACAGTAAGGTCCCAATAGTAAGAAATCAACTAGATAAAAAGTAGAAAATCATTCGCATGCTAGAAGAGAACTTATCAATCACCCACAATTGTATGAAACAAAAAGCATACCAGTATATATCATAAAGATAATTTAAATAAGGTGATTGGGTATTTGGGTATCTGAAAGAATTCTATCATATAAATGATTGTCTCTTAAGCAACAAGGAAAGAAAAAACCGGCTCCTAAGTTTTATGGCTCATACCAAATTGGCCAAAAGATTAGACAAGTAACTTATGGCTTGGAATTTCCTAATAAAAGCCACCTCCATAATTATTTTCATTTGCCATGTATCAAAATAATGTTGAGACAACTTCAATCAATACATTCAAATTTCACTACATTGGATGACAAAGGAATAATCATTTTAGAGCTAGAAGGTGTCCTCTCCACCATAGAGGAAAACTGGAAAAACCTTCCAAAAGAAGATTTCTCATAGGAGATAGAAAAAATCCACCAACAACATACTTCATTTCCCTTGATTTGAGAATAGAGCAATTTTGAATGGGAATGAAATGTTAAATGCATTTATTAATAACTAGGAAATAAACATATTAATTAATTAAAATCAATAAAATCAATAAAATACTAGAAGAAGCATAATAAAGCAAATGAATTAATATCTTAATTAAGAGATATATCCTTTCATGAAAAAGGAACCTAGGAAACCTGCTTAAGACTCTTTAGATGGGGACCTCTCATTGTAAAATCCATATTATTTTATTCAATCATCTTATATATTCATATTTGATTGCTTATCAAATTTTGAGTAAAGTCAACATGGACCTTATTCACTCCACCCTTATATTGAGGAAAAAGGGGAGAATCCTGTTGCACCTCATAACATGGGAGAGTTCTCACTCCGAGAATCCTTTTGCACCTCATAACATGGGAGAGTTCTCACTCACTTCCCTAAGGTTTCTACCTCAGAAGCAAGCATGTCCAACCTCATTCTAGGCCCCCCTCCCTATTTAACAAAATTTTTTTCTCCCCTTCATCATACCATGTAGCACATTAATTAATCTATAGGTATGGTTTTTTATGCTCGAATTGTTAGTGCCAGTCATGTTTGAGTTTGGAAACCCTCCCACACCATCAATGCATGCATCTAGTCTAACCATGCCAAATTTCAGTCCAAGCAAGCACAAATTTAAAACATTTCAACGTTGGCCCCGTGTAGCACATTAATTAATCTATTAGGATATCCGACGACATTACCATAGTTACCGTTATTTCCCTTTGCCTTTATTTACTTAGTCCACTTATGGACCAAATATCGTTAATCACCTTCATATAATTGTTTAGTACATTGATAAAAGACATAATAAGATTGGTTCAAATGTATCTTTGATTTTTTTTCATGTGCTTTGGAAACAAACGACTGTATTTTAATACTCTAACAATTTATTTGGATAGGGTTTCCATTGTTCATGTTCGGACTCACTTTGTTTGAGTTAATGTATAACATTTTATGAAGTCAAGATCTTGTGTAAGTAGATTATGGAAATGCATTTAATGTGGGTGATAATGAAAATTGTTGTGGAATATAAGTTAAGAAAGGTTGTCTTTTATCCCTTACTCTAGATTTTGATATTTGCATTAATAACTAAAAACAATTCAAAAACATGTTTGGAAGACCCCATATAGAAAGGTGTCAGCTTCAAGAACTTTGAGGATGGATGCTAAAGTCAAAGAGTCTATTTTATTGTGAAGATCAATTTCCATTTAGTAATATTTGTAGAATCTTCTATAACTACCTCATGTGGTATATACTGTTGAGGATAGGGTTGATTGTTATTTTTTAAGGTTCATTAGGTTCAAGTATAGCTTATTGTTTTTAGGTTTAAGTGCTCTACCCCATGTTATGAGTCCATGCACCCATGCTGTGATGTATTATTACGTGCTCTCTTTCTATTAGAAATATAATGGAGACTTATGGAGTCTCTTATTATGTGATTATGATCTTTACTAATTACATGGATGATACACTTGATTTTGTTCTACATTACGCTGATTTCCTTTTTCTTCTACATTTGGAATGAACATTTAATAACAAACTATGGAATAGTGTATGTGACCAACACACTTTACTCCACACCATCCTTAATGCAAACATCATAAATAACTCATTTGAGACCTCCTCCTTTCTAAAGTTGAAAATCTTGGCATTAATAGAATACACTAGCCCTTTGTTGGAGACCTTTGTGGACAATGAATATTTAAATGAGTCAACACATTCCATGCAAGAGAACTAGTGATGCAACAATTTTATTATTAATATTATTTATATAAGTAGTTTCTTTTCATGGTTTTCAAATAAGCATAAACATAGATATAGACAACACGTTTACTTGTCATTTCTGGAGGACCTTGTGGAAGAATCCAAATACAATATTGTAGTTTAGTTCTTCATATCATTTGAATAATAATGAAAAAACTAAGGTAGTTAACAAGAGCCTTGAAAACTATTAAGATGTCTATTTCAAGAAAGAATATGGTAGTGGGATGCAATGTTGGCACAAACAAAGTTTGAGTACAACAATTCATTGAATATATTGATGTGAAGGTCACCTTTCTAGATTGTGAAGGATAGATCATCGAGAGGAGTGGTAGATCTGGAAATATTTCATGAAGTAAGAAAGAGAAGCATTGATGTAGAATCATTTATAAAGCATAAGAAAGAAATGCATGAGCATGCAAGACAAAATATACAAGTGATGTAACATAGTATATAAGTGAATTATTGATAAGAAAAGAAGATAGTAGAGATTTGAAGATCTAGGCTTGGTGTTAACATATTTATGGAATGAGAGGTTCTCAATATGAACATATAACACCTTGAGTATGAAGAAGTTAGGACCTTGTAAGATTCCAAAGAAAATTTTAGATAACCCTTATGTGTTGGAATTTCCAGAAGGCTTGGACATTTCACCAACATTCAATGTGACATATTTGTATGAGTACCATGAGGGTGTTGTGGATGAGGTGAGTTGGCCATTGATTGGAAAACACAGATTCCATATTAATAAAGTCACTAAGGGTAATCAAATTGAATAAATTCTTGATTTGTTGGGAAGGCAAAGGCTTAGAAAAAATCTATATGGATTTTATAAGAAGAGATTCGCCAAGTAAGAAACCATCATAAGAGTATTCATATCCCATTCTCATGAATACTATGATAGTCAATTTATGACAGTCAATTCATTAATGCAGAAGGCATGATACTACAACATGATAAGGTCCTAGTGTATTCTATGACACATGTTTATTGTGAGTTTGTGTTTCACATGATAATAGATTATATGAGCATTGGATCTAAATTTTATGGCTCCATGAAATGATTTAGTTAAGGGCATATTGGGTTGATAGATACATTGACCCAATACCAACTCTTGCGAGATTGATACTATTTCCTTGTGGGAATATTGTTGTACATAATATAGTCACCCCTAAGGAGATAAGTACTCAAATGTAGTTTCATGTCACAACTCAAATAATGTCTTTCAAATCAACAACGTACCATTTTTGAAACAATGATAAAATCCAAGTTATAGCTCAATTTTACAACAACGGTTATTATGTATTTATTACTTCAAGTCTTTAAATTTAATGCCATCACTTAAATTGAAATTTAATGCACATTAATTAATCTATATGTATGGTTTTTGATGCTCGAATTGTTAGTGTCATTCATGTTTGAGTCTGGAAACCCTCCCACACCGTCAATGTGTGCGTCTAGTCTAACCATGCCAAATTTCAGTCCAAGCAAGCACAAATTTAAAAAAATTCAACGTTGGCCCCGTGTAGAAAATTAATTAATCTATAGGTATGGTTTTTGATGCTCGAATTGTTAGTGTCAGTCATGTTTGGGTTTGGAAACCCTCCCACACCGTCAATGCATGCGTGTAGTCTAACCATGCCAAATTTCATACCAAGCAAGCATAAATTTAAAAAAATTCAACATTGGCATTGTGTAGCACATTAATTAATCTATAGGTATGGTTTTTGATACTCGAATTGTTTGTGTCAATCATGTTTGAGTCTGGAAACCCTCCCACACCGTCAATGCACGCGTCTAGTCTAACCATGCCAAATTTCAGTCCAAGCAAGCACAAATTAAAAAAATTTCAACGATGCTCGAATTGTTAGTGTCAGTCATGTTTGAGTCTAGAAACCCCCCCACACCATAAATGCATGCGTCTAGACTAACCATGCCAAGTTTCAATCCAAGCAAGCACAAATTTAAAAAAATTCAACGTTGGTCCCGCGACGTAGCACATTAATTAATCTATAGGTAATATGGTTTTTGATTATCGAATTGTTTGTTTCAATCATGTTTGATTCTGGAAATCCTCCCACATCATCAATGCATGATGCGTCTAGTCTAACCATGCCAAATTTCTGTCCAAGCAAGCACAAATTTAAAAAATTTCAACGTTCGCCCAGTGTAGCACATTCATTAATCTATAGGTATGGTTTTTGATGCTTGAATTGTTAGTGTCAGTCATGTTTGAGTCTGGAAAACCTCCCACACCGTCAATGCATGCGGCTAGACTAACCATGCCAAGTTTCAGTCCAAGCAAGCACACATTTAAAAAAATTTAACATTAGCCCCATGTAGCACATTAATTAATCTATATGTATCGTTTTTGATGCTCGAATTGTTAGTTTTAGTCATGTTTGAGTTTGGAAACCCTCCCACACCATCAATGCACGCGTCTAGTCTAACCATGTGAAATTTCAGTCCAAGCAAGCACAAATTTAAAAAATTTCAACATTGGCCCCGTGCAGTACATGATCAAGCACACCATTTGGGTTACCATGATAATTGTGAATTTCCTTACTGAGATTCTCTTTGTTTCGAGAATAATTTAATATTATCTATTGAACAGGGCCAACAACGTGAAGGTGGAAGCTCTTATGGCCCCTCCCCCCCCTCACATCACTCTCAATTCCCCATAACCCGACGAAATCTATGTACAAAAAAAAAGTTTACTATGTTTTTTGTCATACTTAAGAAGCAATGTTTCTAATTATTACACATGCCAACATACATGAAAATGGAAAAAAACACTAAGAAGCAATTAATTTATATGTACCAATAACAATCAATAATTTTGTCGCAATATTAAATCAAAATATATAGAGTAGATATATTAAGGCATACCTCATACACTTCAATGGACTTCATCATCTTCTTCATCCAATTCATCATCTGTATCATCTAATCTAGAGTCAACATTGTAAGGATTGGCCATATCATCATCGTCATCGATTTCAGTTATGATCATCATGTCATCATTGATATCATCTTCATGGAAATTGTCTGTTACATCATTTGATTCAAATAATTCTTCGACATCGTCTTCTGGAACATGATCATCTAACTCATGTTGATAATATTCAACATTGTCTTCTTCTTCGAGAACCTCTTCATTACCTTCCTCTACGTTATACTTTACTGGCCTTCCCCTTGGAACATGCCTCACAACAAATGACCAACCCCCTCTATCTGGAACCTAAGAGTAAAATACCTATTCACATTGGCTTGGAAGAACATAGGGCTCCATTCTTGGCTCAAACAACCTTGTATTAACCATGTTAAATCCATTATCATGTTCAATAATAGTTTTATCAGGATCACGTTGATTCAATCGTAACCTATACCATTTTAAAACGAATAGAACTACCTTGAAGGAGTTAAAGTCACACTGAAGAATATCTTCCAAATACCCATAGTATCAATTTTATGAGAGTTTTGGATGTGTTTCGCTTCTAGAGGAAACATTGGTCACCTCAAAGACTGTAGATATCCCACAATATGATGTTTTCTTTGTTTCATCCAACTTTTTGATGTGCTATTTACAACCATTGCACCACATAGCCTTATGGTGTTTTACCTACAACAAGCCATACACGTAAATATTACATCATGATACATTTATGATTAACTGCATGTTTATGCCCTACAAGAAAAAAAATTAACATGTACATCAATATATTTACAAAATAAATAAATAGTGTGGTTGATTAATATACTTTCCTGCTTATCTTTTAAAACATATGCTAAATCGATTTCCCTTTGTGTCAGGTTTGTATCTCCATTGTAATGTGCTACTTTAACCAATGAAGCCACACCTTCCCATGATATTCCATGACCAGATTGTTCACATCGTTCAATCCATACTTTCATCCAATCAAGATTGTTTGTGATGTATAAATGAAGTGCATTCCACTCTCGACCAACTGTTTGATGAGAATAAAATTAAAATTCAATACAAATGTAAATTCACTTAACAAGGTATACACTCTTAATTGATGCATATTGAATATTAAAAATAAATATGTATGATATATACATAAAAATCAACATTCAAATTTAGTATTTTAATTAATCTCCACTAGCTAATAATTACCTTTCACCTTCCTCGATCTACCTTTCCCCTTCGGATACTCCCCTTCGAAATTGTTATTGGAGTTTGGATCACAAATGCAACCTAAATTGAGCTTTGACGCTAATTTAGGAATATATTCATTAATATACAACATGTTTTGGTATACCATATATCTCTCCATCATAGAACCCTCAGGAAGTGCTCGTTTTCTAACCAAACCCTTCAAAAATTTCAAGTGCCTCTCAACCATCCACATGGACCTTGAGTGTATAGGTCCACACAATTCAATATCCTCAACTTGGTGTATGAGGTAGTGTTCTTGTGCAGTGAAAAATGCCAAAGGTAGATGCTTCTGCATTTCACCCATGAGATGAGGAATTTCTCTCCTCCAATACTTTATATCTTCTTTATGGATTTCTTTAGATGACAACCATCTACAAGTGACGCAAACCAATCACGATCAAATTTAACAAAAAAAACATTATATTACATAACATGAATTAGTGCACAAAAATCAAATATAACTTCTACGATGAATTAAACAAACACTAAGCGCATGCAAAAAATCGCTACTTACCTCATGTATTTCCCAAGATTATATATAACTTGTTTGACATTGTTGTCGAAGTTGTCCGGGAGAGAGAGAGGTAGAACATAATGTAACAATATACAAATCGTTTCATTTTTTTTTACAAAAAATAGACAAACAAAATACCAACAATATGTACTGGAATAAAAAAATATAGCAATAATTATATGCATACCATAATAATTACCTTCATGAAGATATGCCAATCATGTGTTTTCACCCCCGCAAAATCACCTTTCTTTGTTATGATATTTTTCATGTTCGAACAAAATCCAGTGGGAAATTTAATTTTTCGCATGACTTATTTTACAACATTACTTCGCTGCTCCGTTAACATCCATAGAAGTGAGTTTATATTAATTTGGTATTCGTTGCTATGAAATTGAATGATGTATTTCATTGCATGGTTTCCTTCTTGAATGTATTTGCAAAATTTGACACTTTTTTCTTTGTCACTCCTTCCATCCAATATTCGCCATAATGTTTCAGTCACATTCTTTCCGATATGCATTGTATCAAACATATGAGCAATTTGTATATGCTCATAGTAGGGAAACCTACTGAATTCTTTAGGATAACTTTTAATTCCTCATGGAAGCCCATTAATGTCTTCATGCTCACGACGGCCATCATGAATCATAGTTTATAAAGAAATTACAGAAATCAATGTCAATTACAGTAAACAACACACAATAAAACAAAATACATAACATTTCATATACAATGATTCATACGTATCTTGACGATTTCTATTATATTGCAACTTCCATAGGTGAGGTATCATTCTCTATGGTTTTAATGCAGTCTCTTGCTCCCCATTGAACATATTGTTTTCAATAGTTCGATACCTGTGATTCTTAGAGAGGAAGTTCTTATACTCATCAAACACCTCATTTCCTAAACTTTTTGAACGACATGATTTGATCTTAGGACGACAAAATGGACATGCAAATTTTCCCTTTGTCTGAAGACCTACATAAAGAGATGGATTATCTATGTCAATTATAACTATATATACAATTAATGGATTATTGCGCCGAGAGGTGCTCTACATCCCAGGATGGGGGATATCTTGTCACATGTAATGTTCCTCACATGTAACATGTAACGTTCCTCACATAGTGGATGGGGGAGATCTTGTAACATGTAACGTTCCTCACATGTAACATGTAAGTTACTTTTTACTTGCCGATTTTGGTGTAGATGTTGTAACATGTAACGTTCCTCATGTAACAAATTAAAGTTAAAAGTTGTTTTTAGAAAGTATTTGGCCGGCCATTTAGAAAGAATTTAGAAACAACAATGGCTATAATTAAAGTTAAAAGTAAAGTCCCTCATGTAACAAATTAATTTTAAGAGTAATAAATATATTTGGTCAGCCATTTAGAAACGACGTGAATTTAGAAACGGTGACAGTATATAATACAAAAAAATTCATACCAATTTATAAAACATGATTATGCGGAGAAGAGAAAGCATTATATTTACATCTTATTGATCGACTGAAATCAAAATATACTCACTTTTTAAAATAATAGTTTTAATTGTAGTGCTTTAAATTTAAATTTAGTTTTTCTAAAAATAGAATTCTGTTTTTTTTTAATATACTCATTTTTTTAAAATAATAGCTTTAATGGGAGTGGATGTGTAAAAATATAAATTTGTTTAATATACTCACTTTTTAAAAATAATAGTTTTAATGGCAGTGGATGTGTAAAAACATAATTAAGTAAAAAAAATATTATAGTTAACATAAAAACTAAAAACATAAAAAGTAAAGAAATAAATAAGTAAAAAAAAAATATTATAGTGGACATAAAAAATAGAAACCAAAGAAGTAAAAAGAATATTATAGCCGACATAAGAATATAATAGAAAAGCAGCCATAATAATAGTTAGATTTGCTAACTAATAATTAGAATTGATAACTAAATATAACTCCAAACAAAAAGAGATTTGAATCTTGGTCTCTATGTTAAGACAAGCGCAATCACCTCACTACTTACCAATAGATCACACACAAATGGTGTTAAAAAAAAAATATGCCTATTGATTTGATTGATTGCATTGATTTCAACAATGCATTGTTTTTTACATGTATGCATTGAATTTATCAATTTAATAAAAAACATGTTTGCATTGATTTCAAAAATGCATTGGCTTTTGTTATTTACATCTATACATTGAATTTATCAATCTAATAAAAAGATGTGAAAAAATATATTGTAGCCAACATAAAAAATAGAAATATAAGAAGTAAAAAAATATTATAGTGGACATAAGAAGTAAAAAACAACACAAGATGCATGTTGATTTGATTCGTTGCATTGATTTCAACAATGCATTTTTTTTTTTTTTACATGTTTGCAGTGAATTTATCAATTTAATAAAAAAACATTGTTAAATTAATTTCAGCAATGCAATGTTTAATAGACCACAAACAAATGTTCTTACAAAACACAAGAAAAAAAGCATTGTTGCATTGATTTCAACAATGCAGCCATAATAATAGTTAGACTTGATAACTAACTATAACTCCAAGCAAAAAGGGTTTTGAACCTTGGTCTCTAGGTTAACACAAGCTCAATCACCTTAATTCCTACCAATAGACCACACACAAATGTTGTTAAACGACAGAAGATGCATATTTATTTCATTCATTGCATTGATTTCAGCAATGCATTTTTTGTTTTGTTTTTTACTTGTATGCATTGAATTTATCAATTTAATAAATAAAAAAATATTTCATTAATTTCAACAATGCATTGATTTTTGTTATTTACATCTATACATTGAATTTATCAATTTAATAGAAAAAATACTCTACAATGATTTCAACAAATTAAATTTTGGTGTTCTTTATTTCAGGGTATATCGTGGATCCTCATGATAATATTGCAAATAATGAAGATATTGATTATCAAAGAAGAAAAGTATGACAAATGTATAGAAGAAAAAGAGAAAAATAATCTTTGTAGCAATATTTCTGTGGTTGTTGATTTCAGGAGGTTTTGGAGAATCCACAGTATTCATGTTATTTAGTCAATGTTTCGAATACATAACAGAAAAAGAAGCATCAAAACATATATAAGAACAAAGAAAACACGAATATGAACTAAAGAGATCATGAATAAGTGTTATTTGTGCAAAGGGATTCTCAAAAGCATGAATGGGAGATAATTTCGGGGTTATATAGGAATCAATATAACTACCAATTAATATGACATACTTGGATACATGGAATGTGATAACAAGGAAAATTTGAACTCTAATTTTGTTGATATGGAAACTTCCAATCGTGCACTACAGTTAATATTTGAAAACTGACAATATCGATACCATCTGAAGAAATGTATACTAAACATTGAAAATTTTGTGAACGAATTGATTAATTAGCAGAAGTTCAAATGTGTCATGTTTTCCAGGAGTCATATGCTGGAATACAAGTACGTAATACAAGTATAGGTCCAATGTAGATTCTCATAAGATCGATATGAGAAGATGTCAAAACTACCAGGTGTGAAGATAAGAAAAGATGAAGAAGATAAACTGAGAATGATCACGATGTGAACCATATTTTCATTTATTTAATCTTTACAAAATTATTGTCTCTATTTTCGAGTTTAATAATTTACTCATACTTATTACTTACATTATTATAATCTTCATAATTCTTTCTGTGTTTTCAACTTAACTTGTTCCTTACAATGTTGAAATTTTTTATTGTATATTTTTTAGTGTAGATGTTATTCTGTGGACGCATTGATTTTAGTGTATGAACGCATAGATTTCAGTGTATGGACGCATTGATTTTAGTGAATGGACGCATAGATTTCAGTGTATGGGGTTTTCTATTGCATATTTTTCAGTGTAGATGTTATTCCGTGGACGCATTGATTTCAGTGTATGGACACATAGATTTCAGTGTATGGATGCATTGATTTCAGTGACAACAAAAGAACGAGAAGAAGACTTGAAACGAAAAGCAAAAGAACAAAAAGCATTTCGAAAAAAGAAGTTGGATGAAATGATAGTAGAAGAACTAGAAGAATGAAGAAAATGAAACGCAGATCGACAAAAAGAATACCAAAAAAGAAAGTTAGACGAATTGACAGCAGAAGAATGAGAGGAACAAAGAAAATGAAACGTTGATCAACAAAAAGAGTATCGAGAGAGAAAGTTGAATCAGTTTGAAGAACAAATATATCAAGTTGCAGAACAACAAATAAATCAAAATGTACAAAATGACGGCAAAAGAAGGAGAAGAACGAACAAAAAAAAATGCAGATCAAAAAAAAAAAAAAAAAAAGGCGAATTGATAGCAGAAGAACGAGAAGAACAAAGAAAATGAAACGTTGATCGACAAAGAGCGTATCGAGAGAGAAAGTTGAAGCAATTGGAAGAACAAAAAAAACAGTTTGCAGAACAACAAATAAATCAAAATGTACGAAATGACGACAGAAGAAGGAGAAGAACAAACAAAACAAAACACAGATCAACAAAAGAGAATCGAAAAAAAAAGTTATGCGAATTGTCTCTATTTTTCAGTTTAACAATTTACTCAATCCTTAATGCTTATTACTTACATTATGATAATCCTCGTAAATGTATCTGTGTTTCCAACTTAACCCGTTCCTTACAATGTTGATCAAACTCCAGTTTTGTGTCACCGCCCATGACTGAAACCAGCCTAGATCCAAATCTTAGGCTCTATCAAGCGCCGAGAGGGATCAAATCTCCCAAGGTGCAAACCTCTCCTCGAATAGCTCCTTGAGTGCAATACCTGAGAAGAGGTTTGCACCTCGGGAGATTTGATCCCTCTCGGCGCTTGATAGAGCCTAGGGTTTTGATCTAGGCTGGTTTAAAAAAACATGCATGCATAGTAAATTAACTAGTTCATAAAATTAAATGCAATTAAAGTGGAACTTATAATTACAAACCGAAAAAATGGGTTAACCCTGGGGCATCATGTATTGTCCATACAAGCATTGCATGGAATTGAAATTTCCTTTGTCTTATTGGTCTAGATACGTCATACATAGTGATGCCATTCCATAACTTTAGTAGCTCGTCAATAAGAGGTTCGATATATACATTATATCTTTAACTTGGTACTTACCTGATTGATTTGAACATATAAAATATATAATTATGAGAACCATTTAGATATAATAACTATGCACAAGAGAAAACTAAAATATATATATATGACATTATGAAACAAAATACGACAAATAAAATGCCACTACATTAAAAAAAGTTGTAGACATAATATACCTGGAATAATCATCGACAACATTATGTTCTCCCTCTTTATTGACAACTATGGAGTAATGTTATTGTTGATAAGAAAAATATGCCACATCGAGTAAACAAATCCCATCTTTGCAAATGCATTGACACCATCTGTTGCCAAAGAAATCCTAAGATTACGAGGTTCTTCTTTAAAGTGCCATTTTCCTCCATATCTCTATATGTAGACCCATCTGCAGGCATTCGAATAATGTCATCTTGACTTCTGTTCCGTGCATGGTAATCCATAAATTGCGCTATGTTTTTGCACTTGAACAGTTGTTGCAAACGTGGAATAATGAGAATATAACGAAGAACCTTGCGAGGCACCTTTTTTGTTACTTGATCTGTTTGATATCTACTAAAATGACCTTCCAGACATTCTGTTTCAAATTCATGCTGATTATAATATATAACATGGTCATCGGGGCATGCATGGATTGCTTCATACTGCATTCCAATTTCTTTCATGATGGCAGATAAATCTCGATATGTGCGAGGTAAAATATTTGACGGTGGTAACAAAAAGTCAGCTATCAAGCTACAACAAATTAAAATAAAAATCTAGTTAATATAATATATAAATAATATTAATGAAACACATTTCATCCGTATTAATTTGACTTATGAATTAATAATAAAATTATTAGACGAACAGTGATAACTTTAGTGCGATCATATATATGTGATGGAATATATTACATACCTTAACATATGTGTGACCGATGTGTTTGAAATACCATTTGCAACCTTCAAGTTCATTATCAACAATATAGCAGAGAAAATATTTGTGTTGGAGCCCTCATAAAGGGGTTCATATGCCTTCTCAAGAAGAGGTAAATCATGAATATCATCAAAGTCATCATTTTCATGATCATGATCATGATCATCCATTCTAACATTAAATGTATCATGGATCAATGTATTTGTACCATCATATTCAACTATGTTATCAGTATGATCATTAACTTGTTCTCCATTATTCATAGCTCCATGTTCCTCCGGTACTTGTTCTGAAAGCACTTCCTCTGGACGATATGCCGTAGGATGTCTTTCTTTTATAATTACATGAAACCATCAATAGCTATAAGTTAATATACGAAATATTAAAACAATACATACATTTACAAAAGAAATCAATATAAAAACATATATAATGCAAAACTTACAAATGGATGATATTCATGTCCCCCCTCAGTGTGTCCATGTTCCCTACAATGTTTTATGGATTTTGTGATCTTTATTGTTCTCCTTTTAAAGCTCCTTCATTGACTACATGGACAATAACATTTCCCATCTCCCTTTATTTTTAGTCCATCCCACAATCTAGCAAGCAATTGTCGATTTTGTTCATCTGGATCGGGAATATTGCTATTTGACATTTTCTTATAAAGAGCTTGAATGAAGATTATCAATATTAGAAAATCAAGCTCTACACTTCACTATTTTTAATCACAAAAACAAGAGAAATAATTGTGTATTATTTTATAGAAAACAAACGATGCGAAGAATATAATTTCCACAAACCGTCCCATGTATAAGAAACATGTCGGAATGTTTCCATGTAGTTTTTTAAAATTTAAAGTTCATCGGATATCCAACGATATGATCATAGTTACCGTTATAAAATCAAGGTTGGATTCGGATATCCGATGACCGAAGTTGGATAACTGACTAACATTTTCGGATAACCAACGACCGTTGAATATTCGACGATGCCATGCATAAATTAAAACAAAATTGCTCAAAATTTGTACTTTAAAAGGTGAAATCCGATGACACCATCAATTTCGTTGGATATTATCGTCAGATTTTGGGTTAAAATTTTGTTGTGTAGAGTTGTTGTTTGCTTTTGAATACCCAACAACATAAAACATGCAGAGATCAACCATACTGTAGAGTTGAATCAATGGCTAAGTCAAATATCTTATGGTTGAGGATAGTTGGAATTTTTTTTTTTAAGTGGTCTAGAAAGGTGGGAGGATAAAAAAATGAACATTTTAATAAAGTTGAAACACCCTAGATAATCAATAGTGAGTTGTTCATAGAATCAAAATTAGTTATGCCACCTCAGCAAAGGGTCGAGTAAGGAAATGATAAAACAAATACAATATAATATTCTGAAGGGCATAGTCAGCACCATTAAGAAAGAGAATATTTAAACTTAGAAAGAAAAAGCACATAAGGAGGTTCATTAATTTCTCATAAGTTCGGAAGCTGAAAAAGTTTCTAAGATATGCAACATTAGCCCTTTCTTTTCTTCTTTCCTCTTTCTACATAATATAGGATCAAAGAAAATTTTCTATTGAGAAAAAGGCAATGTGACCAGGGTAGAGATGAATTAATCCCCCTATTGTATACACTATTGTACTGATGAAATAAATATGTTGTGCATTTGAAACTAGGATTGAGGCATTTTTTCCATTGGTGTTTGAATTAATAGTGTCCTATATGATGTTTGAATGTTCTTTTGAAACATTTGAAATGTCTTTATTTGTGTACCTTAATCATATGGATCTAAACTTTACTACGCTCGTGCGATTTTCTGTAGTTTCTTGAATGCATATGAATGGAAGGTTGTCAATGCTTTACTATTGAATGCATTTAATGATGCTATTTCTTCCTTCAAAGAATTGAGTTATGATTGAGGCATCATGTCTGTTATTTTTTTAAGTTTTTCTATCTTGTGGGATAGTTGCGCCTCCCCCTTAAATTTAACACTCATAGTCATTTTCATAGCTAAGATCTGCCCCACGCACCTCATATTTTATCCATACATCCAATCAAGTTTCTCAAAGTATATCTTCGAGGTACCTAGGGTGAAAGTATAGGATTCATACCTTCCATTTCAAGGGTTCCTTCCCTTGGTTAGAGGACTGGATTACTGACCTAAAGTGGAACAGGAATGATGCTACCTATATAGCCCTCCTTGGAATTTGTATCTTGACTAAGACCACTGTTTTTGTGATTTTAAGTTATAATTTGCATGAAGAATTAAAGAAATACCTAATCTAGTCAAGGGTACAACCCGAGGGACAATGATAGGAAAATATCCTTATGATATAGATAGTATTCCATTTACATCTTGATCCGGATCTTGGGGGCTGAGACCTGGAAGACTTGAATGCCGAGAGAGGAGGAGAAGAGATAGCTTTAAAATTGAAGCGAACAATGAACCAACTGTAAGAAAGACAAAGTAGTGAGATCTAGGCTATGAATAGCATAGATGGACAAACATAGAATAAATATGCCACATGGAGGGGTGAGGCTCAAAGAGGCTTCTTTGAGCCTCACCTCTCAAAATATACTAAGAAAGACACTCAGAACCAATACCCTAATATAACTCAATAAAATAAGAGAAATGTAGGATAAAAACCAAATGAGTAACTTGTTATAATGAGAAGGCTTGCTAGGCCTTTATATAACATTATTACAATGTGTCTTGAGGCCATACCATGGGCCAAAACCATGTGCTACCAAATACCATGGATATGAGAGGGTGGCCTCTCCATTTAATGCTTTTATGTTAAATGGGAGAGGGTGGACTCTCCATTTAATGCTTTTATGTTAAATGGGAGAGGGTGGCCTCTCCATTTAATGCTTTTATGGCTTATACATCCGAATTTAGACCATATTCCCCCTAAAATTTGGATCACATCTTCTATAACTGGTAGTTTTGGCCGCTAAATTTATCGACCGTAAAATTTCCTTCTTCCACCATTGCTCCCAATCGAACCACGAACCCTCCTTTCTTACACGTTTATCATCAAATTAGACCTTCATATCTGATACCAATTGTTAGAAGAACAAGATCTCATAGCAATAAAATAAAATAGATGCATAAATTAAACACACAAGAACACAATACAAGAGAGACACCAATATACGTGGTTCACCGAATATGGGATACATTCATAGAGAAACAACCAATCCTTTCTTTTATTCCATCTAGAAAAATGAAGATATACAACCCGTAACACATCCGACAAGCTCATGTTCACTCTTTCATAGTCTCTCTCACACACATTACTACACATCCATAATACAATTCCCTCTTTAAAAGAGGGTTTCCTTCTAGGAAAAAAATACACAAACTTAATCTCTACCATCATATCTGTAACAGAATAATGAATGGTCCATATTGATTACACAATTATATTATTTTCATTTGCCTTTTTTTGTCACATTTCAATGGCCGAAAATGGACCACAAAAGTTTCCTCAGGGCTTCCGTCCCCGGACCCCCTATAACTTGACCATTTATTCTTGGATCCAAACACTACTGAAACAACCCTCTGACTTAGGAAGAAATCAGGATCCACAACCAATACATGCTTCTCTAAATATGAGTTCATTTGAAACTTTGTATAGAATAAAGTGCAATACTCCAATTAGTTTGGACAATCCAACATACATAGTAGTACTTGGGATAGAGTTTCTCAAAGAAATGAAAGACTAGATGGTCAAGGTCAAGCAAAATTTGATGGAGAAATAGGATAGGAAAAATAGTTATGTAGACAGAGGCAAGGTATCAAGAAAAATAATGGTTGTGGAGCATGTATATATAAACGTTAGATCAAATAAGCGTTCCTCGAAGTTGGGAAGTTGTCCTAAGTTGACATTTATATATTGTGGACCTTTTGAGATATTATATGGGATAGGTCCCACTGCACATTAGATTGCATTTTTTGCTATTATAAAATCTCATAATGTGTTTCATGTATCACTATTGAAAAAGCATGTACTCAATCCTAATCGTGTAATTGATTGGGATTTGATCTAGGTGTTGGAATATTCTAACCATATCATCTTGGTTTTTCATGCTTTGTATGCATGCATGCATTCCATGTAGCACTCCATGCATCCATGCACCCATGCATTGGTCGTTGAGTCTCCTAGCACCTAGTCCTTAATTTAGCCCCCCTAGAGCTTAATTTTGGTCATCATTATCCGTCTTATCCACTCAGAGTGCCTTGGTTACATAACTGAAGTACAAAGGCACCCTCATGCATGATTTTAGGAGTCGGTACAGTTAGTTCCATGATTAAGGGTTCCTTGTCCCCTTGATTACTCAATTAACTGACTGTTACATCTAGTTTCACTGCTACTGAGTGTAGGAGCACCTATTTTGACCACTACAAGTCAGTATTGCGCATCCTTGGAGTCTCATCCCCTAATATCTAGCCCCAATGACTCAGTTATGTGCCATTCCACTCCAGTTGACTAGTCATTCATTATTGGTGGCCAATAGACCTTATTGGGAGATGGTTTCAATGCAAACTAAGCCTGCCACATGTGTGGATTCCAATTACCTCTTTGGGATCACGAATTGATCCTTTGGAGATGTATTATTTATGTACACTTTTACTAAATAATAGAGGTGTTAATGTATATGTAACTTCGGAATGTATTTCACCCATGTATTTCATATATGTATTTTGTACTCCTATAGAGATGGTATTATTCCTCTATACGGAAGTGTTTGTATTCCTATAGAGATGTTATTATTCCTCTATATGGAAGTGTCGTAATTTATATTGTAAGTGTTGTAACTTATACTTGATGGGTTATTAGACTACCTTGTTGGGGTCGGTCCTGTATAAGTCATGTGGGTCGAAGGGTTATTAGACCACCCTATTGGGGGTCGGCCATGTGGGTCAAAGGGTTATTAGACCACCAAGTGTGGGGTCAGCCCGGATTAAGTTAACCATGGGTTAAGCTAGACATGTAGGCCCCATTAGTTTTTTGGGCAGGACATAACAAGTATAAATAGAGATCGGGAGATCTCTATTTGATCATTCATTCACACACTTCTCTCATTCGGAAAGTGGCGCACTTGTGAGGAGGAGGCTTTGCTACTAGGAGAAGACTATCTCTTGTATTCTGGTTGTATCATTGCTCTATCTATCTCTGAGGAAGTTATTGGGGTTTTTCACCTTTATGGTTTTCCCCAAGTAAACTCTGTGTCTCTTGTGTGCTTGCATTATTGTGTCCATGATTGATATGCTGTAGATTTGTTGTACATGTTGTTCTCTCAGTTACGATCCTAGATCAGATTGAAGTAAATTCTGAAAATTTAACAAGAGGTAATGGAAGTTTTTCCAATTGTTTTTCATTCTCTTGTGTTGTAACATAGTTTTTCCTTCTCTATTTTTCCTGCTCAATTCTTTTGAACGTTGTTAGACTTGGAATGAATTTTATCTTTGTCTCTATATCTCTGTGAGAATTTCAAAAAATATCACATGGTATCAGAGCTTTGCTGAGAAAAGTAATCTTACAGAGTTTTTTCAGATCTTTTTTGTGTAGGTATTCTACACCAACTTTCATGAATTTGAAAGCAATTCCTCTCTCTCCATTCAACTATGATGAGTGGAAACTAAATTTGATAGCATATATGAAGATACATGGTATTTTTTATATGTGCATTGGTGTTATGAGAGATTCTGATTCCTATGAAGAGAAGAATTATTGGGTAAATGGCTGTGACAGAGCCTATGGAGCAATGTGTTTTTCTATGTCTCCTAGTATGCACTACCTCATGGAAACTGCTGAATATCCAAGTGATCTTTGGACCCAAATAGACAAATCATTTGGAAAGAAGAATGAAGAGATTGGTGCAAATCATTTGGAGAACAAGCCCAGTGATATCTCCTCAAGTGTTCTCTCTAATTATGTCTCGTCCTCAAGTATCTCTCATGATGAATTTGTTCAAGATGAAGAAGAAGCTATAGATTCAACACAAAAAGTTCCCGTTGAAGACATTGCTTCCTCTGTTGCTCTAGAAGTTGAATACGGTTTTGAATTTTTCCCTTCCCATGTAGTTGATGTAGATGAAAGTGATACAACTAATGAATATGATACTTTTGGATAGATTATACATTCCTCAACCATGTTCTCAATGTATTCTATTTCGAACTCTAAGCAAGATACATCAGTTACTATTCTAGAGGTTGTAAAAGTTTCGAATTTTCTACTTCCCATGAGCTTATTGATGTGCAATATTGTGATCTACTAGATGTTTTGGAGGCTAGATAATTATTTGGATCTACTGCACATGCTCTTCTTGGTTCCATGCCTCCTCTCTATTCCATAATGATCAAATGCACACTTCCTCAAGATGCAAATGAAATCGGAGACATTCTGCATTCGCATGGACACTTGTGTAATAATATGCAATGATCTGGCAGCTGTAGAAACTCACAATTGTTGAGATATTGTAACTTCTAAGAATATTATATTTGTACTTTATTATTCTGGATATGTTTCATTCCTCCGTGAAGATCTTATTGTATATCCGGAGTTGTTTATTCCTCCGTCGGAATGTGGTAACTCGGGTTATTAGACTTCCCTAGTGGGGGTCGGCCCTATATGTGTTATGTGGGTCAAAGGGTTGTTAGACCACCCTAGTGGGGTCGGCCCAGTCAGTTGTAGTGGGGTGTTTAACCCAGTGGTAAAGTTGGGGCCGACCTAGTTAATATAAAGTACATGTCGGAGATGTGTATAAATAGAGGAGGTGTGTTCCTCATTATACACACACTTCCCTCACTCAGAATGTAGCACACTTGTGGAGGAGAGGTCTACTATGGTGGAGGAGGAGACCATGTCTTTGGTTTGCATCTTTGTATATTTCTGGTCATCTATATTGAGGAAGCTTTGTTGGGTTTTCTACCCCATGAGGGTTTCCCAGGATAAATCTGTGTCTCTTGTGTTTATGTTGTGCTTGTTGTTTCTTCAGTGATCCTGTATATGCCATTATTGTGAAATGGAATGTAATGTTGATATTTTCTGTCTTAGCATATTAAATCTTAACATGGTATCAGAGCTAACCTGAAGGAAGGCAATGTATGGAATTTACGACACTTGCGACAATTTGAAGGTTTGGGTTTTACATAGCAAAAACCAGTCATCATGGAAATTTCGCTATAAATCCATTTCTGCGAAGTTTCAGGATCTGAAACATTTACAGGTCGTAGATAACATCCCCAGGTACCTTGTGTCCAAAGGAAACCTTCATATTCGTTGTACTTTGTGAGTTATGATCAGTACAAGTCAGGGTTTCTGCCTCTTCCAGATCTCAGTCAAAATCAGGTGACCTAGGAAAAAAAGTCATAACATGGGCTAGGAAGCTCCAAATGAAATTTCGTAAAATGTGACAGGTAGTACACAGACTGTACTATCTCAAGAAAGTTTTTCAGAGGCCGAAGCTGAACCAGTGACACGTGGCACGCTGTACAAGTTCGCCCTCCTGTTTTATCCCATAAACAGGTCATGTTGCGACACTTGGCATAACTCTCTCTCAGAAAATCCAATTGAGGTCAGACCTATCGGGATGGACAGATGACAGGTCAGGATACCACAAAAAACGTTTTCAGACCCTGTGGAGCAAAAAGTTTAGAGTTACAGCAGAAGCAATCAGGTACATATTTATGTCAAAACAAAATTATTTTTGGAGCACCTTTATTCATGGATTCCAGAATTTAGGGTTTCAGAGAAACTTATAATTTTTGGAATCAGAATCCACGGCTGAATGCTACTCAGGAAAATTGAAATTTAGAGACCAAGATCAAATTTTTTGGTTGGGTAGAAGACCGGGCTTGATCAAACCCCAGTTCGGGATTTTGATCGGAAAGATGGAAAATTAGGGCTTCAACAAAAGTTGGAATTTTTGAAGTCTGTAACCACGGCTGGAAGCTCCTCAGAAAAATAAGAGTTTAGAGCCTTGGATCGAACCTTTTGATTGGGAAGAAGGGTGGGCTTCATCAAACCCTAGTTCGGGATCCTGTCAAGAAGATCCAGAAGTTTCGAAGGCAAATTTTGAGGGGTCAAATTTTGGAGATTTCAAAATTGAAGTATGCTAGTTTGATCAACTCAGGAAGACACATCCTTTCATCCATTCAGAAGTGTGAAAGTCAAAGATTGAATTTTTAGGGTTTCTCTAGAAAACCCTAATCAAACTCCAGATCCAGTTTCAGGGGGAGTTGAGGCTAAGGCCTTACATAAGAAGACTACAAGAAGTCTCGACATGTATGACTTAAGGAGGTTCAGGTATGTCTTGAAATCTGATTTTTGATTAAGTTCATAATGTGTTTGTCTTCATATTATTTATTAGTACAATCTTGATTAATGTTAGAATTGTATTATCACCCAAGTAACAGTATGAATGCATGTGAATGATCGAATACATTCATTGATTTGGGCTATATGATTGTACTAATGCATTATGGTGTTGTATGAGGTTGATGTTGTCTGCTAATAAGATACAGGTACATCACGAAAGACAAATCAAGTTCCATGACCATGACAACATGAAGACAAAGACTCATCCATAATCTTTGTTCTACTTACGAGGTATGTATTACTTTGTTATATTATGCTTAACCTATGAGATATGCAGGTTCTAGCACAGGATCTCTAAATCATTGAAGAGAACAAAGAAGATATTGTCTAGGTATGATTAGACATAACTAAGCAGGTATACTAATCCAGGTATGTTTTCCTATGTCAAGTTAGAATCTTACCTTGTGTTAGGATCCCTTATATAAGTATACTTGTTATGATTGGTTATGCTTATTCATAAAGTTAGTAATCAAGGGTTTATGCATATTATGTCTCTTATCTTGATGATTTAACTAACCAGAAGAGTACTATGATCAACCAAGAATATGCATGAGTAAAAGAAGACTTCCTTGAAACCCTGAATACTAATGATCGTGACTATACATATTCAATATTATTTAGAATTATAATGTTTTGATAATATTGAGAATATACTAATGAATGTATGTTTGTGCATGAGATCATGAGGATAACACTAGTGCACACTTGAGCATGCACAGTGGTACAAAATGAATAGAAGTTCAAAAGACATTTAGAAGATCAAGCGGGAGGCAACCCCACAAACATAAAAGATAAGTATTTGAGTTGTTATTTGAAATAATAAATAGATTGTATGCATATTTGTATTCATGCTGAGTGTAAACATTCATAGAGCATTGAATAGTATACTACTAATATGCATATGATTGGCAAGTTGGACAAAAAATTCCATTGTAGCTTGTCTAGAATGAAACCTCTTTGCTAGCATGCTGAGAGCTGTGCACACTCTCGATAGTATGTTCTGGTAGAGATGGAAGGCATATAGATAGCCACTGTATGCATATAGGATATGGAAAAGTGTTGTGCCAAAGTATTCGTCAAGATAGTTGCATAACTATGTAAATGATATCTGTATGCATAATAGGTTATCATGTCAACAAGATTTCATGATTATGAAGTATTACTAATCATGTACTTAATTTTGATTTGTAGGAAATATCATGGAGAATGATGAACAATGCACAAGTGATGGATGTTCAACAAGAATATTTATAAATCAATCATAATATAGAAGGCTCATGGCTAAAATATTCTCTTAGAAAGAGGAAGAGAATCATGACGAGATGTTTGCTCCAAGTGACTAGATAAGACCATTCTATTAATGATGTAATTAAAGAAGAAGTGTGAATCAGGTTCTGTATGGGTACCCAGGATCCATAGTAAATTGATGATCTTAATGATCACCATGGGTGATGTGGATCTCAACCTTTGCTACAAGGTTGAATATGGTTTCTATACACAGATGCAAGAAGGAACTCACCATACAGTTCGAATGATGTTGAGGATCATATCAGTAGACACATCTGATGAGAGATGGCACAAATAGATGGCTGCAGAAATGAAAATGAAAGATCTCAGATTGATGCATTAATTTCTAGGTCTAGAAGTATGGAAAGGCTCAGAAGGAATCTTTCTCAACTAGGGAAAGTATGCCGAGAAATATTAAAAGGACTTGATATGTTGGAATGGCCACTCTCATGGATTCCAACTTGAAGCTGTTAGTGAATGACTCATCAGAGTTAGTGTATATAACTCTGTACAGACATATTATTGGGTTGTTGATGTATCTGACGAATACCAGGCCAGATATATACCTTGCTGAGAACACCTTGAGTCAGTATCTAGTGGAAACTAGATATGTTCACCTGATAGTTGCAAAATCATGTGATGAGGAATCTAAAGGATATGATAGACTTTGATCTATGCTATCTTGGATATCATGACTTCAGATGGCTTCACAGATGTTGATTGAGCAGAAAGTGTATCAGACAGGAAGAACAAATCGAGAGGATGTTATTGTCCGGGATCAGCCATGATCTCGTGCTTTAGTTGGAAGCAATCTAGTGTGGCTCTCAATACAAGCGGAATATATGGCTGGTTGCTCTGCTAGTTGTGAAGCAGTATGGCTTCTGGATTGTTTGACTTAGAGATAGATCCAACTGTGATCCTATGTGACAAACAGAGTTGTATCAAGATGGAAGAGAATCCAGTGTTCCATGATATGGCCCAGAAAGGAACTATAAAGTTTGAATTTGTAACAAGTTTCCGATGTACTAACCAAACCTCTACCTCAAGTGAACAAGTTACCGATGTACTAACCAAACCTCTACCTCAAGTGAACAAGTTATCGATGTACTAACCAAACCTCTACCTCAAGAAAAGTTTGAGTATTTTCCGAGACAAGCTTGGTAGGACCCTCCTCGAGAGGGGGAGTGATGTGGTCACTTATGATGAGATTTCCTGCATCGATAGTGAGGTCGATGATGTGGATACCTATATTGGTGATGCCGACAGAGAGGTTGGTGGATGGTCCTTAGACAGGGTCTAATTTGACGAGGGGATTGCATCATCCCTGAACACATGTTCTAAAAGGATCCATAGACATATGTCTCCGAGAAAGAAGAGGGATTGCATCATCCTTGAACACATATTCTAAATTGATCCGTAGACAGATGTCTCGGTGAATGTGGTCCCTAGTGGACGAGAGGATTGTATCATCCCTGGACTTCAGTTCTAAAGTGATCCGTAGACATATGTATCTGAGAATGTGGTCCCTAGTGGACGAGAGGATTGTATCATCCCTGGACTTTAGTTCTAAAGTGATCCGTAGACAGATTTCTCCGAGAATGTGGTCCCTAGTGGATGAGAGGATTGTATCATCCCTAGACTTCAGTTCTAAAGTGATCCGTAGACAGATGTCTCCGAGAATGTGGTCCCTAGTGGATGAGAGGATTGTATCATCCCTGGACTTCAGTTCTAAAGTGATCCGTAGAAAGATGTCTCTGAGAATGTGGTCCCTAGTGGACGAGGGGATTGTATCATCCATGGACACATGTCCTAAAAGAGATCTATAGACATATGTATCCGAGAAAGTGGTCCCTAGTGGACGTGATAGGACTGCATCGTCCCTGAGCATTTGGTTCAAAATGTACGTGATAGGATTGCATCATCCTTGGACTTATGTCCTAAAGTGATAGGGATTGATCATCCCGTAAGTGGATCAGGATTGCATCATCCTTGGACTTATGTCCTAAAGTGATAGGGATTGATCATCCCGTAAGTGGATCAGGATTGCATCGTCCTTGGACTTATGTCCTAAAGTGATAGGGATTGATCATCCCGTAAGTGGATCAGGATTGCATCGTCCTTGGACTTATTTCCTAAAGTGATAAGGATTAATCATCTTGTAAGTAGATTGGGACTGCATCGTCCCTAGACATGGTGAGGTGTCTTAAAGTGATAAGGACTAATCATCCTATAAGTTTATTTGGGATTGCATCGTCCCTAGACATGGTGATGTGTCTTAAAGTGATAAGGACTAATCATCCTGTAAGTTGATTCGGGATTGCATCATCCCTAGACATGGTGAGGTGTCTTAAAGTGATAAGGATTGATCATCCTGTAAGTTGATCTGGATTGCAACATCCATAGACATGAGAGATGTCTTAAACTGAGAGGGACTGATCATCTCGTAAGCGGATCAGGATTGTATCATCCTTGGACCTATGTCCTAAAGTGATAGGGATTGCTCATCTTGTAATTGGATCATGTGTGTTGCAGGGTATGCTGCTATTGTGGATACTTGTATTGATGATATGTACACTTGTATTGATGAGGATACTTGTATTGATGATATGTACACTCGTATTGATGAGGATACTTGTATTGATGATATGTATACTCGTATTGATGAGGATACTTGTATTGATGATGTGTATACTTGTATTGATGTGGATACTTGTATTGATGATGTTTATACTTGTATTGATGAGGATACTTGTATTGATGATATGTATACTTGTATTGATGAGGATACCTGTATTGATGATATGTATACTTGTATTGATGATATGTCTAGATGACGATGTTGATGATCGTGAGGATCCAGACGTTGATGTTGCTGTAGCTGTTCAAGTGGTGCAAAAGATAAAGACTCAGTACTGAAGATGTTAATGTTCCAATATTGAAGATGTTCCAGTAACTGCTTGATTTACTGATGATGTTGAGAAAGCTTCCAATGATTTATAGATGTATCATGTATGATGTTGATGACTCCTTGTTTGTGCATATGTTGTTATAATATCATTCTCGTTAAGGGGGAGTGTTGAGATATTGTAACTTCTAAGAATCTTATATTTTTACTTTATTATTCTAGAGATGTTTCATTCCTCCGTGAAGATCTTATTGTATATCCGGAGATGTTTATTCCTCCGTCGGAATGTGGTAACTCGGGTTATTAGACTTCCCTAGTGGGGGTCGGCCCTATATGTGTTATGTGGGTCAAAGGGTTGTTAGACCACCCTAGTGGGTTCGGCCCAGTCAGTTGTAGTGGGGTGTTTAACCCAGTGGTAAAGTTGGGGCCGACCTAGTTAATATAGAGTACATGTCGGATATGTGTATAAATAGAGGAGGTGTGTTCCTCATTATACACACACTTCCCTCACCTAGAATGTAGCGCACTTGTGGAGGAGAGGTCTTTTATGGTGGAGGAGGAGATCATGTCTTTGGTTTGCATATTTGTATATTGCTGGTCATCTATATTGAGGAAGCTTTGCTGGGTTTTCTACCCCATGAGGGTTTCCCACGATAAATCTATGTCTCTTGTGTTTATGCTGTGCTTGTTGTTTCTTCAGTGATCCTGTATATGCCATTATTGTGAAATGGAATGTAATGCTGCTATTTTCTATCTTAGCATATTAAATCTTAACAACAATCAAACTCACAAATATGTTGCAAAGAAGAAGAGAAGGAGACACTCAATGATCACTCATAAACACAGTAGAATAGAACAATATCTCAGTATTATACAATGAATAATAATGTAAGTGAATGAGTACAATAGAACAATAAGGTGCATAATATAGGATTCGAATAGGCCAAGTAGGGCATTCGAATTCCTAACTCAGAGTGTGGCTTGGATGATAGTGGAGTCATCATCTAGTCAATGTATCAGTCATCAGATGTAACAGTCAGTCAACTGAGTCTAATTGAGTGAAGTAGGCACTAACTGAATGAAGGAGGATCAGTGGAGGGCACATGAAGAGTCTAACTGAGTGAGGTAGGCATGAACTGAATGAAGGAGGCTCAATGGAAGGCACATGAGGAGCTAACTGGAGTCAGAATGGGAAGACAAGTCTCACTAGAGGTCTATTGGAGTGAAACAATCAGTGGAGGAGTCAAGCAAGCCTCAAATCAAGGAAGAACAGACTGGTAACTGACTGGTAGGTGAGAAAGGCTCCTAACTAGCTGTGGTAGGCGAGAAAGGCGCACTAGCCATGCAGAAGACTGGAGAAGGGTGCCTTTGGTAGCTGAGAGGCTCCCTGGGGGCTGTAGACAGGATGTGGAGAGCTAGAACCAAGATCTAGGAGCTGGGAGGTTCACTATGATGATGATTGGATGCATGCAGTGGCATGCAAATGCATGCAGCATGCAATTTTGCATGCAGGTAGAGAAGAGCTAGAAGCAAGCTCTAGGTGCTGGGGAGACCACCATGATGATGATTGGATGCATGCAAATGCATTCGGCATGCAGATCTGCATGCAAGAATGCAAAATACAAAATCATGGGGAGAATATTCCAACAACTTACTCCTCTCACTTGGAGCTGATTTGAAGTCCAAACCACCACCATCATGTCATGGTTCATTTGGTTATGATATCACCTATGCTGGTTCAAAGGAGATATCAAAGAACCATCTACACATTCTTGTAGTTGATCCTACCTCAGCTGGTTCAAATTTCAAGTTCTAGGATGATCTTCATATTTTTGGATTTGTTCTCACCATGTTTGGTCTGAAGTGAAAGTTTAGAGAGCCTCCATATTCGCTTTCCTCCACTGAAAAAGAATTCAAGCACATGTTTTTGGAGCATGATCCACTTATTCCCAAGAGGAAGATACCTCTAGAAATGGATTCAAGCATCACACCTACTTGAGTTTGGAGCAATTAATTCTTTTTTTTTGGTGTGCTTCATGTCCATCTTGGGCAGGGGGTTTGTTCCCACAGGGTTTTCCCTCTTTCATCACTTAAACATACTAATAAATTTGTAAAGGGTGACCTTTGGTCTCAGTTACTGGGGCCCTATTTATGATCTTTGATTCTTTCCTCACATAGTCAGGCTTAAGGGGTGGTGTTGGAATATTCTAACCATCTCATCTTGGTTTTGCATGCATGCATGCATTCCATGCATCCATGCATTGGTAGTTGATTCTCCTAGCACCTAGTCCTTAATTTAGCCCCCCTAGAGCTTAAATTTGTCCATCATTAGCCCTCTTATCCACTCAGAGCGCATTGGTTACATCAATGAAGTACAAAGGCACCCTCATGCATGATTTTAGGATTTAGTACAGTCAATTCCATGATTTAGGGTGCCTTGTCCCCTTGATTACTTAGTTAATTGATTGCGACACCTAGTTTCATTGTTACTGAGTGTAGGAGCACCTATTTTGACCACTACAAGTTAGTATTGCACATATTTGGAGTCTCATCCCCTAATCTCTGGCCCCAATGACTCAGTTATGTGCGAGTCCACCCAAGTTGACTAGTCATTCATCATCGGTGGCCACTACACCTTATCGGGATATGTTTTCAATGCAAACTAAGCCTACCACATGTGGATTCCAACTGTCTCTTTGGGATCACGAATTTATCCTTTAGAGATGTATTATTTATGCACATTTTTTATTGAATAATACAGGTAATGGAATTTTTTCCAATTGTTCTTCATTCTCTTGTGTTGTAACACATTTTTTCCTTCTCTATTTTTCCTACTCATTCTTTTGATCTCTGTTAGACTTAGTGTGAATTTGATCTTTGACTCTATATCTCTGTGATCATTTCACAAAATCTCACACCAGGTGGAGCTAGAATTGCATATTTAGGTACAACTTTTGTGCAACATGGACAAGAAGGTCACATTTCTTAGGAACATAACAATAGGGTAGGTAAAGGTCCAATGGACCCACTACATACCCAAGGAAGCAACTTGGGAGATGGAGGATGATGTGCACCGAGGATGACACAAATATAAGGGGGGGAATGCAATATCCTAGTCCTAATCGTCAGATCATTAATATATATGTATATGATGAAATGGATATAAGTTAGACATATGCTACTTGTAATTTGTACATTAAATGATAGTATAAATACATCATAGGTTGAAGAATAAGGACAAATAATGGAGGATATGAGTCCATGAGAGGGAAAAAATGGGGCTTGGGACTCTAAGTGAAATAATATTATTTTATTTATATCATAAGTTCCTTAATATTTTACTAGTAATTATTATTAAGCCTTTATATTAGTGGTCAAATATGGATACATGGATTTCTCATGAAGGCACGCGGTCTCTCCTTTGCATGCAAATGTAACCTATGATTTTGGGTATGCAAGTAATTATTCTTCACATTCATTCTTCTTGGATTTCTTTTCGAATGGAGATTACATTATCATAGTTTCATTGTTGTCATAAAATTAAGAAGAATTACAACCATGATATTATGAGAAAATTACGATTGAGGGATTGGTGCTTGCTGAGTTGAAAAGGAATTGATTTTATAGCTAAAAATCCTTAGAATCCCAACATATAGATTTC
Source organism: Larix kaempferi (assembly GCA_027924585.1). Taxonomy (NCBI): domain Eukaryota; kingdom Viridiplantae; phylum Streptophyta; class Pinopsida; order Pinales; family Pinaceae; genus Larix; species Larix kaempferi. Next base: position 4,657,937 of record BSBM01000009.1, read on the forward strand.
CTAGCCAGGATATTCTAGATCCCTAGAGGGAAGTGGTATAGTTTGAGGGACCACTAGTAGAGAAGGAGATTCCATTCCTTGGGTTGTGCAGGTTGAGGGGGAAGAGCGCTAGCTGATTAGCATTGTTGTTGTGGGAACTAATTAAGTAATTATGGGAATTGGTTTGTGTGAGGGAAACTAGAGCCATGCCATTGGAAAAATTTCCCTTGTGGATTCATAGCCACAATTCACATTAGCCTCTATTACAAAGAGATTAATTGTAACAAGGAGCCTATAGTTGGGTGTAACATCCTTCTTCTATCGCTAGTTGGTGAAGAATTTCCAAAAGATAAGTGTTCTTGATTTATTTATGAATATGTAGAGTTATTATTGTTCATGTGATAGAATTAATTTATTTTCTAGTTTATTTAGTTAATAATGCATGTATTAACCTACATTTATAATTATGGGCTGATAAATTGAAAGCATTGTTTAATTATGCTTTCATAACTTTGTATCAGCATTCATGCATTTTTATCATTAGAGGATTGGGGTTGTAGATGGTATCAAAGTAACTTGGTGAGGTTTTCAGTAATTATGAAGTACCCCATAGCCTCAACAAAGAATAAAGGTTGTTGGGTACATTACATGATTTGGAACTACACAATTCATCAAATAAGTTCAAGTTAAACTTCATAGTTGAACACATTTACAACTATGAGGAAGATGAAATGTCACCCTACAATATTTGGAGAGGGAAACCCATACATAGTGTGTGCATCAGATCTCTAGTAACCTTAAAGGAGACTTGGGGGTGAGTTTGAAAATGAATTAACTCAATGACAATATCATAAGTTGGAAGAGACATATCATTTTAAGCTCATTCAATTATTCCATAAGTGAATGAAAACAAAAAAATACAATGATAAGTTTTGAGTTTTGGAGTTAAATGCTAATATTTATGAATCTAGTGTGAAAGATATACATCCAAAATCTAGTTTGAAATGACAACTATGAGGAAGATGAAATGTGGACCTACAACATTTGGAGAGGGAAACCCATACATAGTGTGTGCATTGGATCTCTAGTAACCTTAAATGAGACTTGGGTGAGTTTCAAAATGCATTAACTCAATGACAATATCATAAGTTGGAAGATCCATATCATTTTAAGCTCATTCAACTATTCCATAAGTACAGGACAACCAAAGAATACAATAATAAGTATTGAGTTTTGGAGTTACATGCTAATCTTTATGAATCTAGTTTGAAAGCTATACACCCCCAAAATCACTACTCCAGCTAGAACAATAGAGGCTCACATTGAAACTTTGAAGAGAAAGGTAATTGGCTCTAGTAAAACGAGTTATGCATGCGTGATGATTTTTTTCATTGCCTCGCTTATATCAATTTTTTCCATTTATATTCAAAATTTTATAGATTCACATTAATCTTTAGTAGTTTTGGTCATATTTGTTCGATATCATAAATATTAATTCTATTTTCATCATAAACAAAGTCAATAACTAGTATTTTCATTGTAAAATGGACTAAAAGTCACTTTATCTCCTTCACAATAGTTGTAAATACAATCACTAGAGATCAACACAAATATTTAATTTTTAGGGATTAACATATCAGTGTAGCAAAAAATTAAGAGGAATTTCAAGGAACATATGAATCAACAATATCTTTTTGACTCTTCATACCACATCAAAAAATGAAATCAAGCTTTAATAATTAATTCTTTGGTAAAGGAACATACCATTAACCAACTCAACAAGGTAAGTTTCAATTTAGTTCAAGATACACATGCAACTTAGAGGACCAACCAACTTAATATGATACAACTTTGTGTGAGTTAGAATGAAGCTTTAAGATCAAAACATAAAACTTGATAAGAATTATGACCTCAAAATGACATTTTAGTTCTAAAAACACATATTTTTGGGTTAAAAACACCAAAAGAAATCCATGGATTGAAAAATGGTGCTTCTAGTAGCACTTTTATTTATTTATTTTAGTGGGGGAGGGGGGATAAACTTACAAATTTTTTCAACCAAGATCCACAATGTTAATACAAAAACCTTAAAATCAACTCTTGAATCTAAAACTGGTTCTACTAGTAACACCCTTTATTTAATGTTAAAATTACGACTTGTTTGAAACCATGGCCTTAACAATCGGTACTATTGGAACCACACTTTTAAAATCGACCCTTGAATCGAAAAGTAGTGTTACGAGTAAGCACCCTTATTTTTTGAAGTTAAAATTACAACTTGTTTGAAACCATGGACTTAACAATTGGTACTGTTGCAACCAATCTTATAATCAATCACCAATTCAACACCCATTTTTTTTCAAGATTAAACTGTGGCCTAAAAATGGGGTAATGTTTCTAAAAAAATATATAAAAGAGAAGAAATAAATTTAATAAATAGAGGGAAAAACATAAGTAAAGAGAGAAAAAACCAAAACTAAGGGAAAACACATTTTTAAAAATAAAATAAAAAACATTTTTGTTGGAAATTAATTCGTGTTGGGATATGAACAGTCATATTGGGAGTCCAAGAGACCTATTGGAATCTGAAACCCAAGGGTCAATTCTCATTGTATTTATGTGTACATCACCTAATGAGAATAATTGTGCTTCGACGCATAATTTTTTTTCTTTCTTTGGATTTGTGTTCAACCATTTCTCTATTTCCCCCCTAGGGATTCTAACAGTGGTATCATAGCTCTTTCAAGCCTATGTTTTGTGTTACTATTATAGAGTTGTGAGTCTATGGCTTGTTCATAAGAATGTGGTCTTCCATGGATATTGGTGATGTGAACTGTGTGTGTTGTGAAGATTGTTCATGGACATGGAGCTACCGACCTATGTATTGAAGTCTTGTGAGCGTGGAGTTACTCACGACCCTGAGAACAAATTTTTGTGAGTGGGATTATCCATGACATTGGTTCCTCCTCATGTGCGACCAATATATACCTCCTTCATGTGTTCTCCATGCATCTCTTTGCATAAAATTTCGTGAAGACCCCCATTCCTACGACCTTTCTCCTCCTTTCACTATTATTCTGATATCTACACTTGATCCACACAACAATTGGCATTATTGTCAGATGATAACATCAATTGCGACAAGTCATTGACTTTGACACAACTTCGATAGGTTCATCAACTTTGACAAACTTAGTGACTTCAACAAGTTCAGCGACCTCAATAGTTTCGTGATCTCAACATGCATCATCGACTTGTGACTTGCGACTATCGAACTACGACATATTGTCTCTCCGTCTTCCAGTCGACTGTAATGGTTGAACTTCCGAAACCGTTCTAACTTCCCTTGTAACTGAACATAATGGGAAGGCACCCAAGCGTCTCAGCACTCTATATAATCATGTAGAATATTGTAATATAACAAGCTTTTGATCTTTACATCCAATAATAAAGAAATCAGTTCGCATTCCTGCATATTGTTTGTGTGTACTTGTGTTTATCTGTGTAGTGTATTCCTTCTTTGCTTTTCATTCTTGTGATTCCGCCATAACAAAACCGACTCGTTCATTCAAACTGTTTTCCCCCTTGTGCTCCTAGGCACGTGCATATTTTGGTATCAGAGCTCATTCAGAGCAGTTTGCAATCAAAGCAGTTGGCTTGATTCAGAGCTTAAGTTTTGCGTAGACACTTCCATCGAAGTTACTTGAATTATGCCAGTTCAAACACGCTCGCAAACTCAACAATCCAAGCAGACACTACCTCTAGAGATGGCAGGAGAAACATTTGATATAGATGCAATCGACGAGACACAACAACTCATAGAGCAAGCCCTGGATCGAAAACAAATTGAAATGTTCACCTAGTTCAATGAGATTCTCATGCAATTTGCTTTGACATCAGGAGGATTTCTGACAAGATCTGGATCCAAAAAAATAAGGCCATTCAAAGTGCAAATGAATCTGGACATACCAATTCTAGAGGGCAAGATTGACGTGGAATCCGTCGACAATTGGGTACAACAATTGGAATCCTATTACTCTTTGAATCAACTCTCGGAAGCCGACAAGATCACCATTGCAGCCTTAAAGATGTCAGCATCTGTGCACTGCTGGTGGGAGAACCTCTCGACAAAGATGGAGAAAAGCGGAGACCCCATAGACACATGGGAGAAATTTTTTGAATACATCCAGAAGGATTTTTACTTGCCCAAGTATCTTTAATAGCAGTATAAGAAGTGGCAACAGCTAAGGCAATGGAAAGACTAGTCTGTACAGAGTTACACCGACAAGTTCTATCGACTCATGGCTAGACTTGGCGTTCAAGAAGAAGAAAAATTGCTTGTTTTGAAGTACGTCAACGGATTATCCTAGTACATCCAGCAATAGATGGAGTTTTTGACTGTCAATATGCTCGTAGATGCATTCCACTATGCCAACAAACTCAAAACCAAACATAAGGGAAAAACACGCTTCACGATTAAACTGACATCAGGACGACCACTCGACAAGAAGGCACCGACTGACTTCAATAAGTTGAAATATTCTCAGCCAACTCCGCTAAAGCTAGAACACAGAAAAAATCCTTTTCATAAAAGGGAACATAGAAGAAAAACCCCTACCAGGAAATGGTGCGATTACCACCACTCATCTTGGCATGATACGTCTGAATGCAAATCTCAAAATACATTTTTGGAAAATTTGTCGACATCCAACATGTTCGACAAGGTTGTGGTAGAATCTGAACTAGAAGAAACGACCCTTTTGACATTAACATCGACAAATCCAACAGCCTCGATTATCATTGACGAGGAGGAGCAAGAGTGCCTGTTACATACCTAGATATGGGTTCAAAACAATCCATTGCATCTGATTGTGGACAACGAAAGCCAGAAGAAATTTGTTTATGAAGAATTTGTGAAGAAACTAGGTCTTGTTACCACTCCACATCCTCAGCCTTATAACATCGATTGGATGAAGGATGGACAAGAGCTAAGGATCAATCGACAATGCAAGCTTACTTACTTCATTAATCCTTTTGAAGATGAAGTACTTTGCGGCATGGAACCACTCTCCGAATTTGACGCCCTGTTTGGGAAGCCTTACCTATGGGATCACCATGGAAGTTACCAGTCACGACTGCAGAAGGTGATTGTCAGAATACAGAATCAGTGGTACTATTAATTATTGAGCATTAATTCAACATACTCTAGGATCTTCACTGAGAGAATAACATGTACAACATATAAAGTATAGCAATGCACATCAATCACACCAAGCAATCACATGAGACAATAGACACACAGAATTTCACTGGGGAAAACCATAAAGGTGAAAAACCCCACAACTTCCTCAGAGATAGAAAGGGAAATGATACAACCAAAGTACACAGAGATAGTCCTCATAGCAGCTGAACCTCCTCCTTCACTAGTGTGCCACTTTCTTAGTAGTGTAGAAGTGAATAATGAGATGATCAAATAGAGTGCTCTCGCACTCTATTTATACTTTACCTGACCTACCTAATAACATAGCAGGTCCAACTTGTCTAACTCAGTCCAATAACCCATGGTTATATTAATCAGGGCCGACCCCATACTTGGTGGTCTAATAACCCATCACTTGTAAGTTGTGACACTTTTCAATACAAATGACGACAGTTCTATATAGAGGAATAATAACATCTATATAGGAGTACAATATACATAGGTGAAATACATTCTGAAGTTACAATTACATCAACACTCCCTCTTAACTAGGAAGGTATTTCTCGACACAGATCTGCTAGCACAAGTCTTCTTCTCTGGATCATCATCACTGGATCATCGTCATCGAATCATCATCATCGTCACTGCTACTGATATCTCAATCAATCTCCAATCTACTTGTCATAGGAAGTTCTACAGAGCCAGTCCTTTTTCATACTGGATGTAGGCCCACTACCTGTAGGTCTTCATCATCTGTGCGAACGGTCTGATAGAGGTGGTCTCTCAGGACTGCTTTATTTGTTGATGCAATACCTGGAAAGAGAATCCTAGGAACATTTATGTGCCTAAGCATGACCGGCAAGATCTCCCAGGACTGATTACATGCATCCCTTTCAAAATACTTTTAAAGAGCATCCCAGTAACATTTACGTGCCGTAGTACGACCGACAAGATCTCTAAAGAGCATCCCAAGAATTATTACGAGCACACAGATCAACCTCACGGATCTCCAGGACTGATTACATGTGAATAGACAATACCTTTAAAGAGAATCCCAGGAACATTTATGTGCCGCAACACGACCGATAAGATATCTAAGAGCATCCCAGGACTTATTACGAGCACACAGCTCAACCTCTCGGATCTCCAGGACTAATTACATGTCTCCATAGCAATACCTCATCCCAGGACTGATTACGATCACACAACTCAACCTATCGTATCTATGAGGACTGATTACATGCTACTTGCACAACCTGCCACATATCATCTCTGACCTCCAAGTATCAACTTGATACTCATGATCCAACTGATCATAATCGCACGAAGCACCATTCTGATGCTCATGATCATACTGATCATCATCACATAGTACATCATCCTGATGTACATCATCCAGAGTATCATCCTGATACTCATCATATGTGATCATCCTGATCATCGTTATTGCACTGTTCTGATGCATATCATTTGGAGCAACATCCCGAAGCTCGTCATCTATGATCATCCTGATCATACAATGCATCCACCTGATGCATACCAAGTATCTACCTGATACATATCACATACATGATCTACTTGATCATACAAGTATCCACCTAATACATATATAAGTACATGATCTACCTGATCATACAATGCATCCACCTGATACATACATAAGTACATGATCTACCTAATCATACAATGCATCCACCTGATACATACATAAGTACATGATCTACCTGATCATACAATGCATCCACCTGATACATACATAAGTACATGATCTACCTGATCATACAATGCATCCACTTGATACATACATAAATACATGATCCACCTGATCATATCAGCATCCAACATGATGGATATACAAATATATCAAGCATCCAACATGATGCATATACAAATATACCAAGCATCCAACATGATGCATATACAGAGCAGTAACTGGAGCATCATTCTGATGCTCATCAGCCAACACCTACATCCACATCCATGGGAAGGATCCTCCTTTCACCATGCTTGGAATGTCTCCTACAAATGTGTCCATCACTTCTTCCTCGAAGTGTCATCAATCTGAAGAACACCAAGCCTCTCTTTGAAGTACTCAAACTTAACTCTGGATAGTGGTTTCGTCAACACATCTGTAATCTGCTCATCTGTCGCAACATATAGGAGCTTTACTGTTCCTCTTTGCACCATATCCCTGATATAGTGATATTTGATCTCAATGTGCTTCGACCTATCGTGGAACACCGGGTTCTCATACAGCTTCACACAACTCTAGTTGTCACAATAGATACCAGTAGCTTCCAATGGGAGATCAAATAACTCAGACAGTAGCTTCCTCAACCATACTGTCTCACAACTAGCCGAACAAGCTGCAACATACTCTGCTTCGGTTGTACTTAGTGCTACGCAGGACTGCTTCCTTCTAAACCAAGAGATCACACTTGATCCCATACTGAAGCAGCACCCAGAAGTGCTCTTCCTATCTGCAACACTGCCTACCCAATCTGAATCAACATAACCCTGCAGGTCAAACTTTTGATTTGAATCATACTTGAGCCCATAATCAATTGTACCCTTCAGGTACCTCAGAATATGCTTTACAACAACCAGGTGAACACCTCTGGGATCTGTCTGGAACTGGATCAATGTGTTCACTGCAAAGCAAATATCTAGTCTTGTGTTCGTTAGGTACATCAAGGACCCAATCATCTGACGATACACCATGACATCAACCAGCTCAGATGAAGCATCACACAGAAGCTTTAGGTTCGATGCCATAGGTGTGGCCATGGCCTTGTAATCCATCATCCCGAATCTCTTCAGGATCTCTACTACATACTTCCCTTGTCCAAGGAAGATCCCATCTATACTCTGCCACACCTCCATGCCTAGAAAATAGTGCATCATCCCCAAGTCCTTCATCTCGAACTCGGCTGCAAGCTTCCTCTTGTTATCGGCAATCAAACCATCCTCACCTGTAACAAATAGGTCATCCACATACAAGAGTAGTATCACAGGATTTCCTTCCTCAACCTTGTAGTAAAGTTGGAATTTGCTTTACTCTTGGTAAATCCCAAACTGGATAGAAAGCGGTCTGTCCTTGTAACATCCCGTAAAAATACCAAAATTTAATTTTTTTTATAATAGCAATAATGATCAAAGTCGTTAATGTGGAACATATAAATTATTTAAATTTCTTAACTAAGGTAATCAATAACGATGACACGTCATACTAAATAAAACATGATATATTTGTATTTGCTATTTCTGATTTAAACGAATGCTAAACTTCTTAACGAAAGATCCTTTTATGATTATGCATAAAAATACAGTTTATAGATCTACTTCAGTTCTAAATACAATTACATGCTGTACATTGTTTGTAAGATTATGATATTCTTGATAAAGTGCTGATAGTTTTTTTGTGTGATGATGAAGGGGTCGTACGAGGTACCCTAGAGTTTACTTAGCTACGTTTAGCTAAGGCATTTGAATCCTGTTTCTACGTGCATCCGCAGGTAAGAAATTCTAAGCCAACATGTGTTAAGGGTATATGTGTCTTTCAATTCATCGTCAATGTAAAATAAGAATGCTAAGTAATTCCTTGTGACACCAATTACCGGAGGTATGGATACTTGGTTCTAAATCTAGTTTATGTACTATCATTCAAATTCTTCAGTGTTATACTTTCATGTCGTCCGTGTGTTCTGATATAATGCTACATCTATTATCATATGACTACTGTCATTATTATTAAAACAGTGATACTCATATCTATTTGATACTGCTATTGGGAAACTTGTAGGAAAAGTGTTTATACCTTTGAACTAGCATTATGTTTTGCATCTACGAAACTTCAACTACTCTAAGTCCTAAATTTATCATTTGAATACACAATTAAAATATATAAAGCATAATGACTAGTGCTTGTACTAAGAACGTAGCTTTAGACTATATCTCGTCAACACTTAAACTATATCTATGATGATACAAAAGTCTTTGCACTAAATGGCTAATCAAATGGAATTTATCGTAATTATGGTACTTATGCTATGAACTAGAACTATAAAACTTCATTCTAATGCTTATACAAAACTATAAAAATGAAATAGATATCTTATAGTTACTATGCATCTACATATTACATTGACATGTAATTCAAATATTACGATGCCTAACTTTGAACTATATAAAATATGCACTGAAATTACAATGATATGGTTCTCAACATGCAATGATATTATTACAATATGCAATGATATGGTTATAATATGCCAACCATTGAATACGATGTAATTCTATCTATTTTTAAACTTTAGCAATGAATTGTAATCAATTACGTGATGTATTCAAACCTTTGAAAAACTAAGACTATAGCAATGGAAGGAACTATGCGATACGACCTAGCTCTTGTTCTAAATAATGATAAAGTATGATATTGCACTTCACAACGAACTCATTTTAAGAAGTGATGAGTTGACGGGTATTAAATTTACTGTTGGCAGGTTGATAGTGTCCTGATCGGGTATTAAATGTTCTCATCAAAACTCCATAGTGGAAGGTGTGGCTGTCAACTCACGTAATCCATCCACATGAACTTTGGTTGATGATACAACTAGAAATCCTAGCTATGCATGGTTTCCATAACACTTCTCCTCCGAGCTGTACACGGTAATGTCCCTTAGCAGGCCGTGTTGGAAATGTTATGGTTGTTGTAATTAATGAGATATCAATGCATTCGTTGCCCAACTTTCGACGTAGCTTGTTGGCATCTCCTCGCTCGTCGATCTCATCAGATCTTGATCGTTGAAGGTGAAACCCTAAACCTCGTTGTATGTAATGGTAGCGAGTTTCCCGGTTTTCATTGTTACATTAGAGTTGAGGCCGACAGGCTACTAAAATGTAGTGTTGGAGAGAGTTTCTCTCAGGGGTTTCGATCCTGTGACCTGTGAGAGGTAGTTTTTTTAACATTTACAGGCTTAAGCTCTCTGCACTTAACCCACGATGCCAAAATAGTGATGGGGTGTCTCCTACCAGGGTATTGAATGTAATTTCGGACTGGGTTCGATTCTCCTGTGGATGAGAATGGTCTTCTGTGTTAACTTAGGGTTGATGTCACATAACATCATACTTCGTCGTTTACTGGTGTAGTGCGTCAATACTTCGAAGTATCATTTTTTTTTAGAGGTAAGTGTTTTCGTGACAGTGAATTAATACTGCAATGTTTGTTTTCAATCTTGCAATTCCTTGTTTTAACCTTTCACCATGTGATTTGGTAGGTACCCACTTCATATGAGACTTGTAAATGAAAGGTTTGGAGAATGGAATGTTTCTATGACTTCTTGGTAAGCTCCGACGGTTCTCAAAAACCTCGTAGGTGCCTTTGATGGTTTTTTTTGTGTGCCAATAGTTGGAAACCTTCGACCTGTTTCATTGATGTCTGAATGCGAAGTTTTAAGTTTGTCTTGTTTTGATTCAAACTGTACAGAGGGTAACCTCTCAGTCTTTTAAGTTGCCACTTGGCTATTTGATGTCTGGCTGTGTTGTTGATGAGAACTTGGTTCTCGTTTTTGTGTTGTTATAATCCAAGGTAAAACCCTGTGTAGTTTGGTTGTTCCATGGTCTCGAATTAATGTTTAAGGATGATGAGGGTAACTCTGTGTAATGTTGGGAACCTTGCAAGGCTGTAATGTAATTCTCTGTTATATACTTTAAATGGAAACCAAGAACCGAGGGTTCTTTTGCACTTAAAACAATGGCCTGTTTCTTTGCAATGGACAGTTATGTTTTTAAAATGATGGGTAAGAAAACTGTGTAATAGTTGTTAAAGTGTGCCGAGCCACGATCGTCGACTGTGGAGTTGTTTCTGTACTCCATCTTCATTGTTTCTAAACACGTTTGGAAAGTTGATGAGATAGTTTGACTGTTATATGTTTTCGAAATGGCTACCACGATGTTCTATTTTGCTTTACGAAAAAAACCCTATCTGTAGCTTCCGATTGCTATCTAGATTGTACTTAGTTTGTAATCAAGACTTAGCCTTTGTAACAAAAGGTTTCGATATTGTATAAGTGTTCTTATTAGGGTTACAAGCTATCAATGGTCAATAGTACAGAATCGTGCTTTCTAATAAGTGAATTTTATTGTCTTGTAGTAGTCTCGAAATGTTAGTTAGGGTTTGGAATACTTTAACTGTTATGAGCAGAAACTAGGGTCTGTAGTACCTAGGGTTTGATACTACTGTGTAGGTATTCAATAATTGAAATCAAAAGTGAATGTTGGTGAAGAAATGATATATGTATAATTGTAAGAAATCTATACAAGGATTAATTCTTGCATGCTATAATCCTTGGAAATACAATTACTTTGAAAACATGAAATGTTTAATATTGATTGCATTTACTTGCTATTTGAAATAAATAGAGTTACAAGAAGTATATAGCACTATGCAGAAACATACTGTGTTTTTCTTTCATGTACTATTCAAATGAATTCTATACTGCTGTTTGATGCTATACTGTAATGTTTACTGTGTTTAATTATAGAACAAAATTTTAACAATAACATTACTGAAATCATCTTTCCAATCAATGGCATTCTGTCTATTGTTAAATTTTCTGAATTTACTTCAATATGATCTAGGATCTTAACTGAGAGAACAACATGTACAACATATCTACAGCATATCAATCATGGAGACAATAATGCAAGCACACAAGAGACACAAAGATTTACTTGGGGAAAACCATAAACGTGAAAAGCCCCAATAACTTCCTCAGAGATAGATAGAGCAATGATACAACCAACCAAGAGAGATAGCCATAACCTAGCAGCAGATCCTCCTCCTCCATAAGTGCACCACTCCTCCTTGAGTGCATGTGTGAGAAGTGAGTGAGTAAATAGAGTGCCTCCCGCACTTTATTTATACTTGACTTGACTTGCCTTTTTACCTAACTCATGTAGGCTCGAACTTAACCACATAACATAATGCTGAGTGGGCCGACCCCCAATAGGGTGGTCTAATAACCCTTTGACCCACATGACTTATACAGGGCCGACCCCAAACAAGGTGGTCTAATAACCCATCAAGTATAAGTTACGACACTTACAATATAAATGACAACACTTCCTTATAGAGGAATAATACCATCTCTATAGGAATACAATATACATATATGTGAAATACATTCCGAAGTTACATATACATCAACACTCCCTCTTAACTAGGAAGGTATTTCTCAGCGCAGTTCTTCTAGCACAAGTCATCTTCTCTGGATCATCGTCACTGGATAATCGTCATCAAGTCATCATCATCGTCACTGCTGCTGCTATCTCAATCAATCTCTGAATCTACTCATCATAGGAAGTTCTACAGAGCCAGTCCTTTTTCATACTGGATGTAGGCCCACCACCTACAGGTCTTCATCATCACTTGCCATACTGTGGAATCCTCAGGACATATTACGTGCGTCACAAAACCTTGAAAGAGCATCCCAGGCTGTTACGAGCACACAGCTCTACCTATAGGATCTCCCAGGGCACCGAATTACATGTGACCTCACCACAAAACCTCGCAAGAGCATCCCAGGTTGTTACGAGCACACAGCTCTACCTATAGGATTTCCCAGGGAAACGAATTACATGTGGTCATGGCAAAGCCTCGCAAGAGCATCCCAGGACTGATTACGGGCACACAACCCAACCTATCGGATCTCCTAGGGAAACAAATTACATGCCATAGGACAAAACCTCGAAAGAGCATCTTCCAGATATCCCAGGGAACCGAATTACATGCCATAGGAAAAACCTCGAAAGACTATCTGCAGATCTCCCAGGGCACCGAATTACATGTCCTCCCAGAGAAAAACCTCGAAAGAGCATTTTCCAGATGTCCCAGGGCACCGAATTACATGCCATAGGAAAAACCTTGAAAGACCATCTGCAAATCTCCTAGGGCATCGGATTACATGCTCATCTGCACAACCTGATCCACGGCCATAGAGTATCAACCTGATACTCACCATACATCATCCTGATGTATCCATGATCATCCTGATCATCATCACTGCAACGTCTTGCTGCATGTCATCTGGAGCAACATCCTGAATCTCGTCATCCATGATCATCCTGATCATCACTGCAACATCCTGCTGCATGTCATCTAGAGCAACATCCTGAAGCTCGTCATCCATGATCATCCTGATCATCAATGCATCTACCTGATGCATACCAAGTATCTACCTGATACATATCATCATACATGATCCTCCTGATCATACAATGTATCCACCTGATACAAATACATGATCCACCTGATCATACAATACATCTACCTAATGCATACCAAGTATCTACCTGATACATATCATCATACATGATCCACTTGATCATACAGTGTATCCACCTGATACATATCATCATACATGATCCACTTGATCATACAGTGTATCCACCTGATACAAATACATGATACATATCACCATACATGATCCCCCTGATCATACAATGTATCCACCTGATACATATACAAATACATGGTCCAAGCATCCAACATGATGCATACATACATACATAAAATGATCCAACTGATCATATCCAACATCCACATGATGCGTACATACATACATAAAAATGATCCAACTGATCATATCCAGCATCCAACGTGATGCGTACATACATACATAAAATGATCCAACTGATCATATCCAAGCAGAAACCAGAACATCATCCTGATGCTCATCATCCAGCGCTTACATCCACAGCCATGTGAAGGATCCTCCTTCCAACATGCTTGGAATGGCTTCAGCAAATGTGTCCATCACTTCTTCCTCGAAGTGTCCTCGATCTGAAGAATGCCAAGCCTCTCTCTGAAGTACTTGAACTTCACCCTGTCTAGTGGCTTCCTCAGCACATCTGCAATCTGCTCGTCTGTCGCAACATATAGGAGCTTCAAAGCTCCTCTCTACACCATATCCCTGATATAGTGATATTTGATCTCTATGTGTTTCGACCTGTCATGAAACACTGGGTTCTCGGACAGCTTCACACAACTCTGGTTATCACAGAAGATACCAGTAGCTTCCAACGAGAGATCAAATAACTCTGACAGTAGCTTCTGTAGCCATACTGCCTCACAACTAGCTGAACAGGCTGCAACATACTCAGCCTCAGCTGTACTCAGTGCTACCCAGGACTGCTTCTTACTAAACCAAGAGATCACACCTGATCCCATACTGAAGCAACACCCAGATGTGCTCTTCCTATCTGCAGCACTGCCAGCCCAATCTGAATCAACATAACCTTGCAGGTTAAACTTTTGATTCACCTCATACTTGAGCCCATAATCCACTGTGCCCTTCAGGTACCTCAGAACATGCTTTACAGCAACCAAGTGAACACTCCTCGGATCCGTTAGGAACTGGCTCAATGTGTTCACAGCAAAACAAATGTCTGGTCTCATGTTCGTCAGGTACATCAATGACCCAATCATCTGATGATACATAGAGACATCAACCAGCTGAGATGAAGCATCACATAGAAGCTTCAGATTCGATGCCATAGGTGTGGCCATGGCCTTGTAATCCTTCATCCTGAACCTCTTCAGGATCTCTACTACATACTTCCCTTGTCCAAGGAAGATTCCATCACTCTGCCACACCTCCATGCCAAAAACAAATAGTGCATCATCCCCAAGTTCTTCATCTCGAACTCGGTAGTAAGCTTTCGCTGCGTGTCGGCAATCAATCTATCTTCACCATACCAAGTTCTGCACATATATGATTTCCTATCATGTGTCTCAGAACCAAGTGGCTGCTCCACATACACTTCTTCTTCAACTACACCATTCAAGGAAGCTGTCTTGAATCCATCTGGTGTATCTTCTATTTCATCACTTTCATATTTCTCAATGCTGCCATCTGCAACATGCTTGATCTGATAGTTCCATTTGGAAGTCATAGCAAACTTCCCTTCATGTCTTGGGATTACATCCCAAACATCATTCTTCATGATCGACGGATCATGGAATTTCATTTCTTCAGCCCAGATCCTGGGAACTTCAATATCTTCAATATATTCAAAAGATATCTTTGTTGCTGGAACAAATGTTGTAGTTCTTCTTTTGTAGGAGATGGCATACGATCTTTCCTAAACAACAAGTTAAATTGCATGATTAGAAAACATCTCATAGTTTTCAGTGAAAATTCTTACACATAAAGAAATATGTCATACATTTATGCAATTATCTTAGCCAATGCTTCAATACAACATTTATCCATATCCCGTAACTTTCTAGATTCCTTCCAATCTCTAGCAGAACATTGTTAAGAGTGTGCACAACTCCCAACATGTCAGCAAAGAGGTTTCATTCTAGATAAGTAGCAATGGAATGTTGTACAGTGCCATAGGCCACTTACCCATGTATATTATTAGTATATTGTTCATCAATGCAACTATTCTAATATGCACAATACATATCCTAAGTCTAGGAACATGAGCATATACATCTTTGAACAATTTTATTTAAACAAACACATATGCAATAAATGATAATTAAAATACTTATCTTTGTTTGTTCGTTGGGTGGACTCCCTCTGAGTCTTTACTTCCTTGTAGGAGCTGCTGAAGTAGCTTCTTCTACACCTTTCTATTATGGAATGTAGAAAGATGGTCAACTTCCTCTGAATATCTGCATCCTTGCAGAAACTACTGAAGTGTGCTCCTTTGCTTTCTTGTAGGAACAACTAGAGTGTGCTCCCTCTTGATCTTTGCTTCCTGAATTACCTGTTCTTGAGCTCATATTCATCCTTGGTCCCTATGCATGCTTATTAGCATGCTAGCTATTTATGTCTAACATACCCGCATAATGTCTTCTGGTTCTATTCGGTGACTTGTGCTAGTAACCTGCATATCTCATAAGTTAACCATTGTAGAAACAAGTTATACATACCTCGAAAGTAGATCTTCTATGTGATCCATGACAATGGATGAATCCTTGTCTTCATGTCACCATGATCATACATTCTTGAAGAAGAACATGATTTGTCTTTCTTGGTGTACCTTTCATGTTAGTAGACAACATAAACCTCATACAACACCATAATGCATTAGTATAATCATAAGTGTCAACACCCTAACCAATGAATATCTTCTATTATGCATTCATAATTTTGTTAAGGTGATATGACAAATCTAAAATCAAGATTGTACTAACTGTAATAACATGAAGACAAACATATCATAAACTTAATCATGAACAAATATTGAAACATACCTTGATGAGTCATACCTGTCGAGATCGCTTGTAATATTCTTATGTAAGGCCTTAGCCTCATCTCCCTCTGAAACATGAACTTATTTACTTATGTAGGTGACCAATCCATCTTCTTCTAGGATTAACCCAATCCACTTGATTTGCAAGAACTGGACCTTGAGCTGGATATGGGTTTGTCAGAGAAACCCCAAAAATTCAAACTTTGAATTTCAAACTTCTGACAAGATAGAAATATGTGCCTTGATGAGCTGATCAAGTTGGTATATTCAGAATTTGAAAACTGCAAAGTTTCACTCCTCAATTTTGCCTTTGAAACTTCTGGATTCACTGGACGTGACCCTGAACTGGGGTTTGATGAAGCCCACTCTTCTTCCCAATCAAAATGTTTGATACAAAGCTCTAAGCTTCTATTTTTCTGAGGAGCTTCCAGCCGTGGTCACAGATTTCAAAAATTCCCATTTTTACAGAAGCCCTAATTTTCTACTTTTCTGATCAAAGTCCCGAACTAGGGTCTAATCAAGCCCAGCCTTCTGCCCAACCAAAAATTTTGATCTTGGTCTCTAAATTTCTATTTTGATTAGTAGCATCCAGCCGTGGTGTCCGATTACAAAAATTCCAACTTTCTCCAAAGCCCTAAATTCCGGAAGCCATGAATGAAGGTACTAAAAAATAATTCTTTTTTGACAGAAATATGTACCTGATTGTTTCTGGTGTAACTATGAACTTTTTGATCCACAGGGTCTGAAAAAGTTTCCTGGGATAGCCTGACTTGTTATCTTTCCATCCTGACAGGTCTGACCTCAATTGGATTCTCTGAGAGAGAGTTATTCCAAATGTCGCAACATGGCCTGTTTTGGGATAATTCAGGATAGCGAACTTGTACGGCGTGCCACGTGTCACTTTTTGAACTTCGGCCTCTCAAAATGTTTCCTGAGATAGCTCAGCCTGTTATATTTCTATCCTGACAGGTATGACCTCAATTGGATTCTCTGAGAGAGAGTTATGCCAAGTGTCGCAACGTGACCTGTTTTGGGATAATTCAAGAGAGCGAACTTGTAAGGCGTACAACGTGTCCCTGGTTCAACTTCGGCCTCTGAAAAAGTTTTCTGAGATAGTACAGTTTGTTTAATACTTGTCAATTTTCACGAAATTTCATTTGGAGCTTCCTATCCCAAGTTATGACCTTTTTCCCAAGGTCACCTGATTTTGACTCAGATTTGGAAGAGGCAGAAACCCTATATTGAATAGATCATAAATCACAAAGTACAACGAATTAGAGGTTGTCCTTTGGAAAAAAGGTACATGGAGATCTTAGCTGCGTCTTGTAACAATTTCAAATCCAAAAACGTCACCAAAACGGATTTATAGCGAAAGTTCTACGATGACTGGTTTTTGCTATATCAAGCCCTAGCATCGTAAGTGCAACAAGTGTCATACATGCCATATCATGCCTTCTTTCAGGCTAGCTTTGATACCATGTTAAATTTTCTAAATTTACTTCAATATGATCTAGGATCTTAACTGAGAGAACAACATGTATAGCATATCTACAGCATATCAATCATGGAGACAATAATGCAGGCACACAAGAGACACAAAGATTTACTTGGGGAAAACCATAAAGGTGAAAAAACCCAATAACTTCCTCAGAGATAGATAGAGCAATGATACAACCAACCAAGAGAGATAGCCATAACCTAGCAGCAGATCCTCCTCCTCCATAAGTGCGCCACTCCTCCTTGAGTGCATGTGTGAGAAGTGAGTGAGTAAATAGAGTGCCTCCCGCACTCTATTTATACTTGACTTGACTTGCCTTTTTACCTAACTCATGTAGGCTCGAACTTAACCACATAACATAATGCTGAGTGGGCCGACCCCCAATAGGGTGGTCTAATAACCCTTTGACCCACATGACTTATACAGGGCCGACCCCAAACAAGGTGGTCTAATAACCCATCAAGTATAAGTTACAACACTTACAATATAAATGACGACACTTCCTTATAGAGGAATAATACCATCTCTATAGGAATACAATATACATATATGTGAAATACATTCCGAAGTTACATATACATCAACATCTATCACTTATCTCTCTTAATTTACTTCTCTATACTAGAGTACTATGCAGAGAAAAACATGGGAAAAAATATAGAGATGGTTATCAATTCAATTATTTCACTAAGCTTTTTCATTCAGAATCATACTTAGATCAGAAAATTAAATAACTTCTTTTACATGACAGATTTTAATAATTCTACTAAGCAGAAACATTAAACTATAAACAAAAGTAGGAACAGTAAAACCTGGTTGACTGTAGGAGAAACAAACAGCCCAAGGAACCTATTCCACCCAACCAATTCCTGAAGATAGCCAAGTTACTTGCCTTAGGACCCCCGAGATTGTTCACTGAACCACCAGGAGGAAGATTCTGTAGAAGTCTTAGTACATCAACTTGCAATAGAATGTAGATTGTCCAGTCCTTAAGACTCATCAGTCAAAAGACCTACACCAGCACCTTTGGTTTGCCTTCTCAGTATAATTAATAGACTTACAGTTTCATTCTCACATAGCCTCCCTATTCGAATCTCTTAGTGATTGCCTGATGCACTTGAGGAATATTTCTGCAGAAAAATATTGTAAGAGCGCTGCCTGATCAATTTGAATTGCCTTATGTAGGATGCCTAGGCCTTTTAGTGGTCAACTGGTCATTAATGAGCTGCTTGCTCATTTCCACCCACCTGGGGGATAATGCCACATTTTTAGGGGTATTTTTCCCAGAACCAAAATACTAGTGGTGAAGTGAAAATGCTGCCATCTGTCCCATACCTTCTAACAACTTCCAATCCTCCTAGTGGGTCAGTGAACACTCATTTAACAGTTCCCTTGGGTGTTTGTCTCCTACTTTAATTTATTAAATAATAATAATCAGTAATTACATTCATCCTTGACCAACTTGGTCATAATTACAAAACTTTGTAATTAAAATTTAACATAAAGTATTTTGCAAATAAAATAATATTCTCAGAATTTGGGTAGGTGACATACACCCCCCCTTAAGTCTCGACATCGTCCTCGATGTTGGTTAATCACTCTCTGAGTGTTCCTGAAACAGAGTTGGGTATGCTGCCTGCATACTACTCTCCAACTCCCAGGTTTCCTCTTTGGGGCTAAGGTGCTTCCATTGCACCTTTACCTGCCCAATGGTTCAATTCCGGAGTAGAGTTTCCCTCCTTTCGAGGATACAGTCCGGTTCCACCTAAAAATCACCGTCTTGTCCCACCTGTACATCATTCCAATTTACAACATGAGTAGCATTGTGTACATACTTCTTTAAAAATGATATATGAAAAACATTATGTATGTTCAAATTTGGTGGCAAAGCCAGTTGGTATGCCACTGGTCCAACCCTGGACAATATTTCGAAAGGACCACAATACCTGGGTGCCAACTTGGCATAGCTTCCCAATTTCAATGAACTCTTTTTCGGTCTTACCTTGAGAAAAACATGTTCAACAACCTGGAACTCTTTATGAGTCCTTTTAAGATCTGCTTGACTCTTTTTCCTATCTTGGGTAGCTTTAATATTTCTTTATACCTGTTTCACAATTAGTTCTAACTCCTACAACAATTCATGTCCTAAAACAACTCTATTTACTAGATCATTCCAAGAAACAGGTGTATCACATTTCCTACCATAAAGAATTTCAAAAGGGCTAAGTCTGGCTGATGCATGATAATGGTTATTATATGCAAATTCTGCTAAATGCAAGTAGTCTTCCCACTTACCAGGCTGATCCTTAACATACATTCTCAACAAGTCTTCCAATACCTGATTCACTCTTTCTGTTTGTCCATCCGTTTGTGGATGAAATGCTGTGCTGAAGTTTAAGGTTGTATTCAACCTTTTAAATAAAGATCTCCAAAAGTTTCCAGTAAACTTAGAGTCACGATCTGAAATTATCACTTTTGATATACCATGTAGTCGAAAAATTTGCTTCATGAAGATTTCTACAATGTTTGGAGCCTTATGAGTAGTCTTCACAGGTATAAAGTGTGCTGCCTTGCTGAGTTTATCCACTACCACCATGATAGAGTCATTTTGTTTCTGATTTTTGGGTAGTCCAGTAACAAAGTCTATGCTTATCACTTCCCATTTCCAGCTAGGTATAGGAAATGGATGCAATAGTCCAGCCGGATGTTGATGTTCAACCTTCACTTTTTGACAGTCCAAACATTTAGCTATGTACTCTGCTACTTCATCCTTTATTCTAGGCCAATAGTACTCTTTCTGCAGCATAGTAATGGTTTTCTGATAACTCGGATGACCAGAGTAATGGCTTTTGTGCATCTCATTTAAAATCATAATTTTTACTTCTGGTATGTTGGGTACATACAATTTGTTTTTGTATAATAACAGTCCATTTTTCTTTAAATTGTAATCTGCCGTAGAATTTTCAGAATTGTTATTTGCTGTCTTTTCTTGTAATTTTCCGTATTCTTCATCCGTTTCACTACTTTCAAGGATCTGATTTTCTAAATCTGTTGAGTAAGTACTGATGGCTGAAATAAAATTCAGTTTTTCTTTATGACTTAATGCATCAGCAACCTTGTTCTCTTTCCCTTTAATATGCTGAATTTTGAAATCATACTCACTTAGAAAAGTTAACCATCTAGATTGTCTAGCATTCAGATTTGTCTGATCTAATAAATATTTTAGATCCATGTTATCTATAAATAAGGTAAATT
Source organism: Larix kaempferi (assembly GCA_027924585.1). Classification (NCBI taxonomy): domain Eukaryota; kingdom Viridiplantae; phylum Streptophyta; class Pinopsida; order Pinales; family Pinaceae; genus Larix; species Larix kaempferi. Next base: position 4,679,137 of record BSBM01000009.1, read on the forward strand.
TTTTGCCAATAAGGTGGTGACGCCACATTTTTAAAGCATGAATTACTGCTAATAACTCTAAATCATAAGTAGAGTAGTTCTTCTCATGTATTTTCATCTTTCTAGATTTGTATGCAACAACATGCCCTTCTTGTGTTAGGACTCCACCGAGTCCGTCATTACATGCATCTGTGCAAACTATAAAATCCTTATTAGGATCTTTTATCCTCAGAATAGGTGTTGTAGTTAGTAGTTCCTTTAGCTTCTTAAAACTGTCTGAACATTTCTGATCCCACACAAATTTCTTCCCTTTCTTTTGTAAGGAGGTTATGGGGTTTGCTATCTTTGAAAAACCCTCTATAAATTTTATGTAATATCCAGTAATACCCATAAATTATCTTACATCCGACACATCCTTAGGAACCAACCAATCATTAATGGCTTTTATCTTATCGGGGTCAGCTGACATTCCTTCCTTAGAAATTATGTGTCCTAAATACTGAATTTTGTCCTTGTGAAAATCACACTTACTAAACTTAGCGTATAGTTGATGATCTCTCAAAACTTGTAAGATAATCCGTAGATGTTCGTCATGCTCTTCTTTGCTTTTAGAATACACTAAAATGTCGTCTATAAACACAATAGAAAACTTATCTAAGTATTTGTGCAGAATATTGTTCATCAAACATATAAATACAGCTGGGGCATTAGTCAAGCCAAATGGAATGACTACGAACTCATAATGTCCATATCGAGTTCTAAAGGTTGTTTTGAAAATATCCTCGTCCTTCACCCGGACTTGATGATATCCTGACCTTAGATCAATCTTTGAAAATATCGTTGCTCCACGCAGCTGATCAAATAGATCGTCTATGCGGGGCAACGGATATCAATTATTGATTGTCATCTTATTCAACTGGCAATAATCTATGCACAGTCTTAGGGTTCCATCTTTCTTCTTAACAAATATAACAGGTGCTCCCCAAGGAGACACGCTGGGTCTTATATAGTTTTTATCAATCAGTTCCTTCAATTGTGATTTCAACTCATATAATTCCAGTATATTCATCCTATATGGAGCTTTAGAATTCGATACTACTCCTATTATTAACTCGATGGTAAAGTCTAAATCTCTTTTAAGAGGTAATCTTGGAATCTCCTTAGGAAAAACATCTTTGAAATCATTTAGGATAGGTATGTCTTCTAGTTTCAGTTTGTCCTCTTTACAAATAAACTCATCATTTACTACATTTACTGCAAACAATTGACATCCTTTTCTAACTTCCCTCTTTACTTGCATGGCTGAAATCTGTCTAAGGGATGTCTTTCTTGGAATACATTTTACTTCTACAGTTTTTCCTTCATCATTTAAACATATAAAACTTTTCTCATAACAATTCAGAATGACATGATGGGCTTCTAACTAGTCCATTCCGATTATAATGTCATAGGATCCTAAAGGTAGAACATTCAACTTGATTTGTGTCTTCAACTGATTCATGGATAAAGCACAACTTTCAATAAAATTAGATACTTTCCTTTTTGTTCCTATTGCTAGTCTAACTAACAAAGATTTACTGAACTTTTCTGTTTTCAATTTAAAAATTTCTACAATATCTGGTGATATATAACTTATGCTAGCACCTGGATCAATCAAAATAGTAACCGGATGATTTTGTAGCACACCTTCAATCTCTACCATAGAAAGTTGATGATTTGCTTGCCTGTTGTCGAGTGCTGCATTAATTCTAGGCATCTCCCTTGCCCCATCTTCAACAGTAGGTTTAGTCTGTATGGAATGAATATTGTTAGCTGTTCGCTTCCTCTTGGGGCATTCTGATGCATAATGAGGACCTTGCCACTCAAAACATTTGATAGGTTCCTTTTGATCATTAGTCCTGGTAGCATTGGGAGTGTTTCTAGGAGCTGTAAAATTCTGCTGCTGACTGTTTCTAGAATTGTTTCCTTGAAAATTCCGATTCTGAAATTTTTTCTTCTGGAAACCAGAATTTCCACTAAACCTGAAATTTTTCTTTTTTCAGTTCAAAATTGCTGGGTTTATGACTTTTCCATTTTGATATTCCTTCTCTTTTCCGATTAGTGTCATAATAGAAAGTTGCTTTCCTCATGACCTCTTCTAAGGTCTTTGGATTGTCATACTCAATTCTATCCTTGATGTTGAAAGGTAGACAACTCAGGTATCTTTGGATATTTGGTTTTTCTTCCACGAGGTATGGCACATATCTCAGTAAATTCAGAAATTTACTGTTCATTTCTTTCATGTTCATACTTCCCAGTTTTAAGTCATAGAACTCCTTTGATTTTTCTTCATAGTATTGTTCTGATAAGAACTTCTTTTTAAAGTATCGTTGGAAAGTACTCCAGTTTACATCCTTGTCCTTGATGCCCTTCACTCTTTTGATGTCCTGGCACCAAATATCCACCTTGCCGATCAAGTTGTAGATTGCCATCTTTGTCTTCAATGATTCAGAATAATCATATATTTGGAAATACTTTTTCATGCCGGACAACCAAGCTTCTACTGTCTCTCCTTTTTCAGTTTCACCATTGAAGGTTGGGGGTTTAATTTTTTTGAACTCCCCAGAAATTTTCTCATACTATTTGTGACTTTTTCTTTTGGGTTTGTAGTCCCCTTCGTTGCTGTCACTTGAATAATTTATTTTCTTTTTCCGTTTTTCATGGGCAGCTTCTGATGATGCTGAAATGCTATTTGCATCATCAGTTTTCATCTTTTTACTTCTGTCTGGATGAGGTAAATCTTCAATCTTGAAGGTATTTTGAATTTATCTATTCTGTTCATCCGTTGGGCATTGTTCAAACAATACTTGATTTAGTTCTTGTTGTGCCTTTAGAATTTTCTCATTGTCTTGTTTTACAAATCTGATTTCTGCCTTTAATTCTTGAAATGCTCGTAACAATTCTGACGAATTGTTGTTTAATTCGCCATGGACTTCTTCTTCATAATGTTGTCCCATGCTATGACTATTGGGTCAAAATCTGTCTTCTAACTGTTCAGCTAATCCTTCCATACCTGTAACTCAAAATAATTTTTGTATAACACAATTACTTTAAATTTTTGAATTAATAAGATTTATGCTGTGATAAATTTTTTGCTGCATGTTCTTGGACCTTTTTCAGGCCTAGAGTTCGAACATGAGCTCTGATACCACATGTAACATCCCGTAAAAATACCAAAATTTAAATTTTTTTATAATAGCAATAATTATCGAAGTCGTTAATGCGGAACATATAAATTAATTAAATTTCTTAACTAAGGTAATCAATAACGATGACACGTCATACTAAATAAAATATGATATATTTGTATTTGCTATTTTGGATTTAAACGGATGCTAAACTTCTTAATGAAAGATCCTTTTCTGATTATGCATAAAAATACAGTTTATAGATCTGCTTCAATTCTAAATACAATTACATGCTGTACATTGTTTGTACTATTATGATGTTCTTGGTAAAGTGCTGATAGTTTGTTTGTGTGATGATGAAGGGGTCCTACGAGTTACCCTGGAGTTTACTTAGCTACGTTTAGCTAAGACATTTGAATCATGTTTCTACGTGCAGCCGTAGGTAAGAAATTCTACGAGAACATGTGTTAAGAGTATATGTGTCTTTCAATTCATCGTCAATGTAAAATTAGAATGCTAAGTACTTCCTTGCGACACCAATTACCGGAGGTATGGATACTTGGTTCTAAATCTAGTTTATGTACTGTCATTCAAGCTCTTCAGTGTTATACTTTCATGTCGTCCGTGTGTTCTGATATAATGCTACATCTATTATCATATGACTACTGTCATTATTATTAAAACAATGATACTAATATCTATTTGATACTTCTATTGGAAAACTTGTAGGAAAAGTGTTTAAACCTTTGAACTAGCATTATGTTTTGCGTCTACATGACTTCGACTACTCTAAGTCCTGAATTTATAGTTTGAATACACAGTTAAAATATATAAATCATAATGACTAGTGCTTGTACTAAGAACGAATCTTTAGAGTGTATCTTGTCAACACTTAAACTATATCTATGATGATACAAAAGTCTTTCCATTAAATGGCTAATCAAATGGAATTTATCGTAATTATGGTATTTATGCTATGAACTAGCATTATAAAACTTCATTCTAATGCTTATACAAAACTATAGAAATGAAATAGATCTATCTCATAGTTAATATGCATCTACATATTACATTGACATGCAATTCAAATATTATGATGCCTAACTTTGAACTATATAAAATATGCACTGAAATTACAATGATACGGTTTTCAATATGCAATGATATGATTAAAATATGCAATGATATGGTTATAATATGCCAACCATTGAATACGATGTAATTCTATCTATTTTTAAACTTTAGCAATGACTTGTAATCAATTATGTGATGTATTCAAACCTTTGAAAAAATAAGATTATAGCAATGGAAGGAACTATGCTTTACAACCTAGCTCTTGTTCTAAATAATGATAAAGTATGATATTGCACTTCACAACGAACTCGTTTAAAGAAGTGATGAGTTGACGGGTATTAAATTTAATGTTGGCAGGTTGATAGTGTCCTGATCAGGTTTTAAATGTTCTAACCAAAACTCCATAGTGGAAGGTGTGGCTGTCAACCCACATAATCCATCCACGTGAAATTTGGTTGATGATACAACTAGAAATCCTAGCTGTGCATGGTTTCCATAACGCTTCTCCTTCGAGCTATACATGGTAATGTCCCTTAGGAGGCAGTGTTGTGGCTGTTTTAATTAATGAGATATCAATGCATTCGTTGCCCGACTTTTGATGTAGCTTGTTGGCATCTCCTTGCTCGTCGATCTCATCAGATCTTGATCGTTGAAGGTGAAACCCTAAACCTCGTTGTATGTAATGGTAGCGAGTTTCATGGTATTCATTGTTACGTTAGAGTTGAGGCCGACAGGCTACTAAAATGTAGTGTTGGAGAGAGTTTCTCTCAAGGGTTTCGATCCCGTGACTTGTGAGAGGTAGTTTTTTTAACATTTACAGGATTAAGCTCTCTGCACTTAACCCACGATGCCAAAATAGTGATGGGGTTTTTCCTACCAGGGTATTGAATGTAATTTCAGACTGGGTTCGATTCTCCTGTGGATGAGAATGGTCTTCTGTGTTAACTTAGGGTTGATGTCACATAACAACATACTTTGTCGTTTACTGGTGTAGTGCATCAATACTTCGAAGTATCATTTTGTTTTAGAGGTAAGTGTTTTCATGACAGTGAATTAATAGTGCAATGTTTGTTTTTAATCTTGCAATTCCTTGTTTTAACCTTTCACCATGTGTTGTGGCAGGTACCCACTTCGTATGAGACTTGTAAACAAAAGGTTTGGATAATGGTATGTTGCTATGACTTCCTGGTAAGCTCTAGTGGTTCTCGAAAACCTCATAGGTTCCTTGGATGGTGTTTTCTGTGTGCTGAGTTGGAAACTTTTGACTTGTTTTAGTGATGTCCGAATGTGAAGTTTTATGTTTGTCTTGTTTTGATTCAAATTGTACAGAGGGTAACCTCTCAGTCTTTTAAGTTTCCACTTGTCTATTTGATTCCTGGCTGTGTTGTTGATGAGAACTTGGTTGTCATTTTTTTGTTGTTAAAATCCAGGGTAAAACCCTGTGTAGTTTGGTTGTTCCACGGTCTCGGCTTAATGTTTAATTTTGATGAGGGTAACTTTGTGTACTATTGGGAACCTTGTAAGGCTATAATGTAATACTATGTTATACTTTAAATGGAAACCAAGAACAGAGGGTTCTTTTGCACTTAAAAGAATGGCTTGTTTCTTTGCAATGGACAGTTATGTTTTCAAAATGATGGGTACGAAAACTGTGTAATAGTTGTTAAAGTGTGTCGAGCCACGATGGTCGACTGTAGAGTTGTTTCTGTACTCCATCTTCGTTGTTGCTAAACATGTTTGGAAATTTGATGAGATAGTTTGACTGTTATATGTTCTCGAAATGGCTACCACAATGTTCTATTTTGTTTTACGAAAGAAACCCTACCCGTAGCTTCCGATTGCTATCTGGATTGTACTAAGATTGTACTCAAGGCTTAACCTTTGCAACAAAAGGTTTCGATATTGTATAAGTGTTCTTATTAGGGTTATAAGCTATCGATGGTCAATAGTACAGAATCGTGACTTCTAATAAGTGAATTTTATTGTCTTGTAGTAGTCTCAAAATGTTAGTTAGGGTTTGGAATACTTTAATTGTTATGAGCAGAAACTAGGGTCTGTAGTACCTAGGGTTTGATACTATTGTGTAGATATTCAATAATTGAAATCAAAAGTGAATGTTAATGAAGAAATGAAATATGTATAATTGTAAGAAATCTATACAAGGATTAATTCTTGCATGCTATAATCCTTGGAAATACAATTACTTTGAAAAACATGAAATGTTTAATATTGATTGCATTTACTTGCTATCTGAAATAAATAGAGTTACAAGAAGTATATAGCACTATGCAGAAACATACTGTGTTTTTCTTTCATGTATTATTCAAATGAATTCTATACTGTTGTTTGATGCTATATTGTAATGTTTACTGTGTTTAATTATAGAACAAAATTTTAACAATAACATTACTAAAATCATCTTTCCAATCAATGGCATTCTACCTATCACTTATCTCTCTTAATTTACTTCTCTATACTAGAGTACTATGCAGAGAACAACATGAGGAAAAATATAGAGATGGTTATCAATTCAATTATTTCACTAAGCTTTTTCATTCAGAATCATACTTAGATTAGAAAATAAAATAACTTCTTTTACATGACAGAGTTTAATAATTATAGTAAGCAGAAACATTGGACTGTAAGCAAAAGTAGGAACAATAAAACCTGGTTGACTATAGGAGAAACAAACAAACCAAGGAACCTGTTCCACCCAACCAATTCCTGAAGACAACCAATTTACTTTCCTTAGGACCCCCGAGCCTTTTCACAGAACCACTGGGAGGAAGATTCTGTAGAAGCCTTAGTACATCAACTTGCAATAGAATGTAGATTGTCCAGTCCTTAAGACTCAACAGTCAAAATACCTGCACCAACACCTCTGGTTTGCCTTCTCAATATAATTAATAGACTTAGAGTTGCACTCTCACATAGCCTCTCTATTCGAATCTCTTAATGATCACCTGATGCACTTGAGGAATATTTCTGCAGAAAAATATTGTAAGAGCGTTGCCTGCTCAATTTGAATTTTCTTATGTAGGCTGCCTAGGCCTTTTAGTGGTTAACTGGTCATTAATGAGTTTCCTACTCACTTCCACCCACCTGGGGGATACTGCCACATTTTTAGGGGTAGTTGTCCCATAACCAACAGCTAGTGGTGAAGTGCAAATGCTGCCATCTGTCCCATACCTTCTAACAACTTCCATTCCTCCTAGTGGGTCAGTGAACACTCATTTAACAGTTGCCTTGGGTGTTTGTCTCCTACTTTAATTTATCAAATAATAATAATAAGTAATTACATTCATCCTTGACCAACTTGGTCATAATTACAAAACTTTGTAATTAAAATTTAACATAAAGTATTTTGCAAATAAAATAATATTCTCAGAATTTGGGTAGGTGGCAATCCTACCATACCAAGTCCTAGGATCTTGCTTCAAGCCATACAAGGATTTCTTCAACTTACACACATATGACTCCCTATCATGTGTCTCAAAACCTAGTGGTTGCTCCACATACACTTCCTCCTCGACTACACCATTCAAGAAAGCTGTCTTGACATCCATTTGGTGTATCTTCCATTTCATCACTGTAGCCAGAGCAAGTACTGATCTAACGGAAGTGTATCTGGCCACAGGAGCAAAAGTCTCTTCATAATCAATCCCTTCTTTTTGGGAGAATCCATGAGTTACAAATATTGCTTTGTATTTCTCTATGCTGCCATCTGTAGCATGCTTAATCTTGTAGATCCACTTGGAAGTGACCACAGACTTCCCTTCAGGTCTTGGGAGTACATCCCAAACATCATTCTTCATGATCGACTGGTATTCCTCAACCATGGAATCCTTTCATTCTTTCTTTTTCGCTGCTTCTTCATAACTGGAAGGTTCTTTGTTCATAATGTCACAGAGTAAAACAACATAGCTGGTATGATATCTAGTTCTCTTCCTTGCTCTGTGTTCTTCTTCTGGAATGCCATACCTTTCTGCATCTTCAATGAGCTCTCTAGACCATGCAGGTTTCCTCTTGTGAGAGCTCTTCGCACAGGGTGGATCTACAGGTTCTTGCGGATCTTCAACTTCATGATCTGCTTCTGGAATTGCTTCATTCATGGTGGTGTCTTGAAATCTGGTTTCCTTTGGTTCTTCATGATCTTCAACAAGTGCCTTCCTTGACTTGATGAAATCTGAGTCTTCATCAAAAGTTACATCCCTGCTGACATAAATCTTCTTGAACCCTGGAAAGTATATTCTGTAAGCCTTCGATCTTTCACTGTACCCCAAAAAGATGCCCTTCTTTCTTGAAGGATCTAGCTTTGTCCTCTTTTCCTTTGGAACATCAGTGTATACGGGACAACCAAATATTATGAGATGGCTAACTTCAGGTTTCTTACCAGAGAATACCTCTTCTTGTGTCTTGTTGTCCAATATCTTGTGAGGTGTTTTGTTCTGCAAATATACAGCTTTCCTAGCTGCTTCTTCCCATAGATGCATAGGCAGATCCTGGTCATGCAGCATTGCTTGTGCTGCTTCCATGATTTTTCTATTCTTTCTTTCTGCAACCCCATTCTGTTGTGGATTGTAGGGAGCAGTCAATGCCCTCTTAATCCCTGAATCACTGTACAACTTCTTGAAATCACCTGAAGTGAATTCTCTGCCATTGTTGGATCTGAAGGTCTTGATCTTCTTATCAATTTGATTTTACATCAAGGCTTTGAATTCCTTGAACTTATGAAACACTTCATCTTTGTTCTTCAATAAATAGACCCAAGTCTTCCTAGAGAAATCATCAATGAAAGAGACATAGTATACATACCCACTCAAAGAACTAGATGACATCGGACCACATACATCGGAGTGGATAATTTCCAAGATTCCTTTAGCTTTTCTTTCATTGCTTGGAAATGCCTTCTTAATGTTCTTTCCTTTTGCACATCCTTTGAAAACACCTTCATGCTTTGTCTTGATTTCAGGAAGACCCTCTACAGCTTTACTTGCAATTGGTAGTGCTCTATAGTGCACATGTGCAAGCCTTCTATGCCAAAGTTCACTTGGCTCCATGGATTCATGTACCATGGCATGTTCAGGTTGTCCCTTCAATTTGTACAATCCTCCCTCTTGCTCTCCAATCATCACTGCATCATCTATAGTTTTACCCTTTGGCCACATTAGGACTTGGCCATCTACAAATGCAACCCTCATGCCTTTTGCATCTAATGCAGATATGGAAAGTAGGTTCTTCTTGAGCCCAGGTACATATAGAACATCTTTCATCTTCAAAGACTTCCCAGAGTCTAGGTTGTAGGAAGCTTCACCACTTCCTTTGATAGGATATTGATAGTCATCCCCAAGTTTCACCTTATGGGGTGACTCATGTTTAGATAGATTTGCAAAATATTCTTTAATCCCAGTGATGTGTTTGGAAGCCCCATTATCAATGAGCCAATCATTAAATCCATGAGAAATAGTACCTATGAGAGTAGATATTAGAACATATTCATCTTCACTTTCTGCTCTATCTTTCTTCTTGGGAGGTTCATCATCCTCAGCAGCATGAGCATGAAATCTCCTTTTGTTGTTGTTCTTCTTCTTGAAGTTGTTAGTACCCGCTTTTCTCTTCTTGGGACATTTTGAGGAAAAGTGTCCTTTCTCATTACAATTGAAGCACCTCAGATCTTTCTTTTCTCTTTGGTATGTGTGGGAAGATTTCTTCTTGTGATGGGACGACTCCCTCTTGAACTTGCCTTTCTTGGTGTTAGTTGTGAGAGCTTGATCTTCATTTCCCATCTTTTCTTCTCGGGCTACAAGCCTAGCCTCTTCTTGTGAACATTCCTCCCATAGTCTACTGAAGGAGACCAACTTCTTTCTTGCACAGATTCCTTGGGTGAAGGAGTCCCATGACCTATGTAGGCCATTCAATGTGGTCATGACAACTTCACCATTGTCCACTACTTCATCCACATCTTCGAGTTGTTCCTTGATTTGAGATACCTTAGAGAAATAGGATTGAATGGTCTCTCCATTATGAAGCTTTATCCCTTTCAATTGATTCCGCAGTTTCATCTTCCGATTTATGTTCTTCCCTTAAAATAGCTTGGTTTGGAAATCAAACATCTCCTTGGGTGTCTTTAGAGATGACACATGTGGAATGAGATGGTCTTTGATAGAATCAACAATGATCCTCTTTGCCTTGACCAAGTTCTTATTATGTAATTTCTTAGCCTCTTCTCCCTCTAGGACAAGGACCTCTTCACTTATGTAAGTGTCCAATTCATTTTCTTCCAGGATTAACCCAATCCTATACTTCCATGCCTAGAAGTTATCATCCCCTTCAAGCTTATCCTCAAGCTTGGTGTGGTGAGACATTTTAATGAGAAACTCAAATGGAAATAAAATATTTAGGTCTTACCACTTGATTTGCAGAAATCTGGATCTGTTGCTGGATTAGGGTTTCTCAGAGAAACCCTAAAAATTCAAAATGTGAATTTAAACTCTATGAAAGGATAGAAAGATGTGCCTTGATGAGCTGATCATCCTGGCATATTCAGAAATTGAAAACTTCAAAGTTTCACCCTTTAGAAATGCCTTTTAGTCTTCCCAGATTCATTAGGGAGGACCCTTAATTAGGGTTTGAGTTTCTCGAAGCTTCACCCAACCAAAAATTTTGATACGAAGCTCTAAAATTCGATTTTTCCAAGGAGCTTCCAGCTATGTCCTCGTATTTAAGAAATTCCTATTTTTATGGAAACCCTAATTTTTAGGGCCAAAAATAAAAGTGTCCAGAATTGAATTCTGGTTGGACAGAAAGATTCACCGTGATGAGTAGAGTCAATTTACCTTACTGCCTTTCCAAAATCTGTGGAGAGAAACCCAATAAACAAGAAACCCTAGTTTCCGCAACTGCACAGTGTCTTATTCTCAGGTTAGCTTTGATACCATGTTAATTTTTGAGCATTAATTCAACATAGTCTAGGATCTTCACTGAGAGAATAACATGTACAACATATCAAGTATAACAATGCACATCAATCACACCAAGCAATCACATGAGACAATAGACACACATAGTTTCATTGGGGAAAACCATAAAGGTGAAAAACCCCACAACTTCCTCATAGATAGAAAGAGTAATGATACAACCAAAGTACACAGAGATAGTCCTCCTAGCAGCTGAACCTCCTCCTTCAATAGTGCGCCACTTTCTGAGTAGTGTAGAAGTGAATAATGAGATAATCAAATAGAGTGCTCCCGCACTCTATTTATACTTGACCTGACTTGCCTAATAACCTAGCAGGGCCGACTTGTCTAACTTAGTCTAATAACCCATGGTTATACTAATCAGGGCCGACCCCATACTTGGTGGTCTAATAACCCATCACTTGCAATTTGCGACACTTGCGACACTTGTCAATACAAATGACGACACTTCCGTATAGAGGAATAATAACATCTCTATAGGAGTACAATATACATAGGTGAAATACATTCCGAAGTTACAATTACATCAATAGGTACAAAATACTAGAAGGATTACCTACACCAACAGTTGCAATGATATCTTCTAAATAGTTGAAGAAGATCATCAACCATGCTTAGAAGTTTGCATTGATTATGATGAAGTCGCAACATTATAGGAAGACTGTAGCGACCAGTTGACTCACTGACTAGTGCAGCTCCCGATAGAAGCAGTAGATCGACAATATCCTTGACGAGTACCAAAACCTATTCCAAGTTCCAGACGGAGTACCTCGACATTGACAGGTAAAATACTCCATTGAACTTGATCTTGTTTCTTCGTTACCTAACGCATCTGTTTATAGAATATCCATTATCAAAAAATGAAGAGATTCATAGGAAAATCCAAGATTTGATCGAAAAAGGTCATATCCGACCTAGTTCCTCTCCTTGTGGAAGTCTAGTCAACCTCATTCCAAAGAAAGACAGGACTTGGTGCATGTGCATCGACTATCGGGCACTCAACAAAATTTTGGTAAAGAACAGATACCCTCTGCTACGGATAGATGATCTCATCAACTATCTGAAAGGTGATAATTTATTTACTAAGCTCAACCTCAAGTTGGAATATCATCAGATTCCAATTGAGCCCATAGATGTCTAAAAAACTGCTTTCAAAACCAAGGAAGGATTGTTCAAATGGTTAGTCATGCATTTTGGCTTAACCAATGCACCTGCGACCTTCATGGAACACATGGATAACATTCTTCGACCTTTCATCAGCAAATGGGTCATTGTCTATCTCGATGACATATTGATTTTCAATTGATCATGGGAATAACATGTCGGACAGCTTCGACAAGTCCTCAACACTCTCCAACAACATCAACTCTACTTGAACATGGACATGTGTTCGTTTGTGATGAAAAACATCAAATATTTGGGGTATGTAATTGAATCTGCAGGAATTCACCTCGATCGAGACAAAGTGAAAATCCTCAAATATTGTCCCATTCCTCAAAGTATTCATGAATTAAGAAGTTTTCTTGGTTTTGTGAATTTCTATCGACGAATCATACTCAAATTCAGTCACACAGCTTGTCCCTTGAATCCGTTGACGAAAGGAAATGGGAAAATTGTCTTCAAATAGACACCGACACAACAAACAAGTTTTGAACAACTCAAACACAAGCTCTGCACTGCACCGGTTGTTGTCTCCTCAATTAAACATAGACTAGTCATGGTGTCTAGGTGATAGGAAGTCTTTAATTTTTGTTCTTTTACGTGTGTTTAAGGTCTGGTCTGATAGGTTGAAGAAGGTAACTAAGTTTGAAATAACTATTTAAAGTTAACTCTCCTTCAAAAGGCAAATTTCAGGTTTCGGTAGCTTAGGCGAGCTTGGCAATGGTTCTTTAGCTACTGAAAATCCTATTTTCGGTGGTTTATCATGTGAAAGAAAATACGCTTTAGCTACCGAAATGGTAAAATCACAGCGTGAGTTGTGGGGTAGTTTCGATGGCTTGGGAGAACACAACGGTGTTCATTAGCCACCGAAAGGTAAATGTTTTCTGCAGTTCGCAGTGCAAGTTTGGAACCTTCCTTAGCCGCTGAAAAGAAAAAGTCATTTTCGCAATCCGTGAGGCCGTTTCGGGGGTTTGGGTGAACATAACGCTGTTCATTGTCCACCAAAAAGGTGGATACTTTTTGTGGCTTAACATCCAAAGGCCGGGTTGTCTACAACCATCAAAAACTAAAAGCACTGGTTGAGATCGTTTTCCGGCGGCAAACGGGATTAAGGGTGGATTATCGGTTGCCGAAATGGAGTTGGCATTGATTGGAAGGCATGTCAAATTGGTGGTTGGGTCATAATTAAGGGAATCCATCATGTCTTAGCCACCGAAAGGGCCTTTTCAGTGAGAGCACGATTTACCCCGAGGGAAGGCCGGATGCCATCACCATAACTCTAACCAGACAGACATCATTTCCCATCCACATAACAACATTTCTAAAAATTCGTTCCGGTGCAATCATGCTGTAGTGGCCATCTTTACGCCCTCATGATTACCCACCTTTTCATGCCCTCGGAGTCAGCTCCCGAAAAGCCACACCACCTTTCTGTTTTCTCCCTCACCATGTCGATTGAGCTCTTTTTCCCCTGTTTCCCCGTCTCTCTCTTAATCCCGATTTGAGCAGTAGGCTCCAGCGAGCAGGTTACCGATGAATAAAGGAGGAGGAGCGATCTTGAGAAAGGAATTGAGCGACATCTTCTACCTGGAGGGACACCTTGAGGTATGCCAACTTTTTAAGAATGTCGGCTGCTATAATTTTTGTAAAAAGATACAGGGTTCTCATCAATAGGTGGCTGAAGCGTTTTCCCTCACGTTTGATGGCAGTAAGGTTGTGATAGGCAAGGAAGAATTTCAGGTGGACGAGGCTCTTATAGCCTAGGTGACAGAAATTCCAACAACCGGAGAAAACTGGTTTAAGACCATTGTAAAAAGGGATTTCGCATTTCAATCATCCTTGAAATCGGAGCATAGGAACCTGGTTTGGAGAAAAGACATTCCCATGTCATATCTGGAGGATAAATGGGAGCTTTTATTGAAGTCCATACTGGTCTATATAACCTGTGAGGGCAGGTATAACAGGGTGCTAATTTACCATTTCAGGCTGCTGGATCACTTCACTAAATCTCCCTAAATCTCTCTAAATCTCCCTTTCTACCTCCACAAGAGTCTCACCAAAATGGCACATCAAGTAAAAGCTCAGCCCACCAAAATTGCAGGCAGACTATACCACCATGGTCTGATAAAACTCTTTGTCTCTGAGTTATTGCAAAGAAAAAGCATGAACTGAAATTTCTTCCTGTTCTGGAGTGGGTTCGAGACATAATTGCAACCAGAATATGGGAAGAAATCATCCACCCCCAGAAGTGGGAAAAGAAAAAGGAGGGCTATTCCCCTAATTCCAACGAACCCATCTCCTCAGATACAAAGGTGAAGAAAGCTAGAAGGAAGCTGGCATTCAAAGATAAGGCCGAGGATGAGGGTGTTGTTTCAGAAGAAACCCCTTCAAAGAGTGAAAATATTTTAAATCTCCCATACAACGATTCTGAGGAGGATGAATTGCAGGAAGTGGGAGCAGAAAATAAGGGGGTGGAAACAGAACATAAACACCAGGAAGCAGCCCCATCCATGATGGAATAGGAGAATGACTATGTGATTTTTCCTTCTCCTACACCTATGGAAGAGCAGGGATTCGGCAGTGCAAATTTTCCCTCCCCTACACCAGTGGAGGAACAAAGCCAGCAGGTGGTTGAGGGACCAATTCATAATGCAAATATTTCTGCCTCACAGAAAATCAACCGACTCCTTCAGCAGGCTTATGAACGCGAGATACTCCAGAGAGTCATCAAGGAAAAGAATCAGAGGCTGACCGAAAGGTATAATGAGCTGTATGTCTCTTTCCTGGGGTTGACCAGAAAACATGGCAAAATGAGAGGGAGGAACATTAGGCTGATCAGGGAAAACATCAGACTGAAGAGGAAGGTCAAAGTTTTGGAGGGTAGGGAAAAAACTCAGAGCCCCCAGCCCATGGTACATTCGGACTTGGAGACCTTAGCAGCATCTGCAATCAACTTTGCCAACCCTCCGGCTTTCTCCCAGGAGGAAGAAAAATCCAGGTAGCAAGGGGACAAAAACACAGTTTTTCCAAATTTTTGCAGGCTGGATCATACATTGTTTTCGGCAACTTGGGCGAACATAGGAGCTATTCATTAGCTGCCGAATCCCGTTTTGGTGGTTTACTACATACAAGCAGAGTCCCCCCGGATACCGAAAAGAGATAGAGGTTTTCCAACATTTTGAAGCGATTCGGTGGTTTAGGCGAAGTGTAAATCTAATTCATTAACCACCGGATGCCAAGCTTTCAGCTACTTATCACTTCCAAGCCCAGTTTTGGCAACGACCAAAAACACAGAAAATGCAGTGGTATGTTTGCAGGAATCAAATCCTCTTTTTGTTAGCCAGAGCATCTTAAAGGCGTTTTCCAGGGAATCCATAAGCACTCAATTGCATCATGATCACCTCTGGTTCCAGACTGAGGGCGCTAGCAAGCTGAACGGTTGAATATTTCTGTCTATTTTTAGAAAAGGACACCTACAGGTTTTTGCAGATAGCAGTTTTAGACTCGTCATCCAACCCCCAGAGGCTCGTTCAGCTGTCAATATTAGCAGGAATCAGTTATCTTAATCATAATACACTGTCACACTTTCATTAACTGTTTTAGTTGTTGTTCTTAGCATATTTGATCCATCTTCGGGATCTGAAAAACTTTGTAATGGCTATAAAGCCCAAAACTGAAAAAGAATGTAGGTTCGATTTTGGAGAGACTGATCTGTATTTGTATTTTCAGACTTTAGTGACTTCTCAGATAATATAAGCTTCCTTTACTATTTTCTTTCAGATTTCTCTTTCTTATGTTTTTGTATTTACTATGGAGGTTTTATTTCCTGTATGCTCACTTGTCTATGCTAGATAGCTGTTATCCTATTTTGGCATTTGAGAACTGGACATACATGTTATATATTTTGTTGTGATTAGCCATTTATATACAAATTTCGGTGTATGAGTCTGCTGGCACGATAAGGATCCATGCCCATTAACCTTTTAACAACCCTCTGAATAGCAATAGTCAAGGCATTGGCTCCCTGAGCGTCCCTATGTGTGTTCCGAGTGTGCGAGTTTGATCTCAGTCATCCAATTTGATCCAAACAAACCCCATCATTTAAGATAAGTTTTAAGTTACCAGGCATCTCTGAATACAACCTAAGATAGCTTCCTGGAGTGATAACATCAGTACTTGTGTACCTGATTTGCATCAGCCCTTTTAGATTGAGATGGACGCATCGTACTATGCCTTAGGCACAGTGATCACTCAGTATGGTCACCCATTTGCTTTTCATTCCGAAACTTTTAACAAAACTGTTAGAATATATTGGACATATGAAAAAGAACTATATGCCATTGTGCAAGCTCTCAAGCATTGGAGGCATTACATCCTTGGAGAGGAATCGATCATCCTCACTAACCACAAACCTTTATAGTGCGTCCCATCCCATTCAAAGTTACACACAACTCGACAACTCAAGTGGATTAACTACCTGCAAGAATTTCAGTTGGTAATTAAGTATCAGAAAAGTAAAGCCAATGCCGTCGCCAATTGTATAAGTCGACCACCCATTACTCTCCTTTTTACAGTGATGAGTATGCAGGGATATGACACCACTACTTGGACTCAATTTTATCAGGAATACATCGAATTTTCACCAGTATATTGACAACTTCATACTGACAAGTCGTCGACCTCCGACTATTTCCTGAAAGATACGTTGCTATACAAGCTTGGATAGCTTTGTGTACCAATAGGTGAGCATCGATAGAAGCTCATTTGGGATGCGCACTACAACAAGAATACATGACACTTTGGAGTAGAAAAGACCCTTGTTGTTCTCCAAAAGTATTTCTTTTGGCCTACACTTAAAATCGATGTCAAAAAGTACATTCGATCATGCGTGATTTGTGCCATTGCTAAACCGCCTAATCAACTACAGGTATTGTACACCCATTTGCCAGTTCCTATTCGACCATGGGAATCCATTTATATGGACTACTTGATGGGATATCCTACTACCAAACATCAACATGACGCGATCTTAGTAGTATTCAAAAGATTTTCCAAGGTGGCCATTCTCATTCCATGCAAGAATACCATGACAACACAACAAACCACTTAGCTCTTCTTCGAATATGTCTGGAAATACTATGGTTTACCGACAACCATTACTTCTGACCGAGAGTCCAGATTAGTCAACATATTTTGGAAGACCCTCTGGAAAAAGCTGGACACATGACTCTCATTGTTGATAGATTTCCATACTCAGACCAATGACATATGGAAGTCGTGAATCGCTTGGTAGTACAACTACTTCGCATGTACAACCACAAGCATCGACAAGCATGGGATGAAAGTATTCCATACATACAAAACAATTACAATCATGCTCAACATAGCTCTATGGGAAAGAGTCCATTTGAGATCTATTATGGATTTCAACCCTCAGTGCCTATCGACTTGATCAATTCCTCAACACAGTCTAATGACACCGACTACAGCCGGCGGGAAGATGATAAATCCTCGAGGTTTCGAGATCAAATCTATGACATCGAGAGAAAAGCACGGGAAATGTTGCAACGAGAAAATGTGAAATCTAAGGCCTGACACGACAAGCATCGTATTCCTCATTCATTCCAAGTTGGGGATAAGGTTTGGTTACATCTCAAGATGGAACGCTTCACTAGCCCATACAAGAAGCTCAAACCTTTACGATACGGCCCTTACAGTATTCTTCGACAAATTGAAGAAAACGTTTTCCAAATCGACATTCCTGCATGCCTGGGTCTACATCCAGTATTTAATGTGGATCTACTTCGACCATATCATGCACCATTGTTGGAATAGAACGGCTTACCAAAACAGAACCCGACAACATCAATCCAGATGTTTAGGAGCCTCTTCATTGAGACACCATTTTGGGACGACGGGTACACCATACAAGGATGTACACAATTTCCTTGTTTCAAGGGGCTAAATCCGGACAGATCCCAGCACAAGGAAAATGGTACTCTACTACTGAACTGACCGACAAGTTTCCTCGCCTGATCGAGCAAACAATGGGGACCATTGTTTCTTAAGGAAGGAGGTATGATCGACACAACATTTGGCATTATTTCCGTATTCTAACATCAGTTGCGACAAGTCATCGACTTCGACACAACTTCGACAAGTTCATCGAATTCGACAAACTCTATGACTTCGACAAGTTCAACGACCTCAACAGTTTCACGATGTCGACATGCAACATCGACTTGTGACTTGCGATTGTCAAACTACAATAGATTGTCTCTCTGTCTTCCAGTTGACTGTAACGCTTGAACTTCCGAAACCGTTCTAACTTCGCTTGTAATTGAATGTAAGGGGCAGGAACCCAAGCGTCTCAACACTTATATAAGCATGTAGAATATTGTAATATAACAAGATTTTGATCTTTTGATCTTTAGATCCATTAATAGAGAAATCAGTTCACATTCTTGCATATTGTCTGTGTGTACTTGTGTTTATCTGTGTAGTGTATTCCTGCTTTGCTTTTCATTCTTGTGCTTCTTACACAACAAAACCGACTCGTTCAGTCGAACTGTTGTCCCCCTCGTGCTATTGGGTGCGTGTGGATCAACACTAGTGAAGAAAGGGTGCATCTCTATGTGTGAATCCCTATGTGGCATGGTGTCTCCCTATGCGTGAGGATACCTATGTGGCATGGTGGCTCCCTATGTGTGCCGGGGAGAGATTATTGAAGCAGTAGCTTCACTGGGAGACGACACAGTTCCAACTTTGATGATAGACAAATCTTGGGCACTATTTCGTTTGTAATCATCTATCTGGAGACTCGATTGGAACGAAGTGGCTTCGAGAAGACCAAGTACCAGATCAAATCCTCAAATGCCACTAGTGACACCTATTTCAGATCCTGAACAGATTATAAGGAGAGGAAGGACTACGCAGAGATAGTTTTCTAGAGCCACGAGGCAGACTACATCAGACCTTACCAGAGGTATTTCTTTGATCTCATCAGATGAAATTCCTTTTGAATCTTCATTTTCTGAAGCAGCTGGTTCATAAGAAACTATAAGTAGAGCAGAATATTTATGGGCCTAAGTATCCTCATTTGTTGCTGCTGTCCAAGTCCCTAGCCCTGATTCTGCTACCCGAGCTGACCTAGGAAAAGAAATCCTAGAATCCGTCAAAGAAGAAGGTTGCTCCTCCTACCTGCTGCCCTCATTAACTAAACCAGAAGAGAAGTTCCCTTTTGTTTACACCAACGTACTTTCCATAGAAAATATATTTCAGGACCTCTTAGACTAGTGTGGGCAAAGGATGTCCTCTTTACTTGCACATGCTAGTAAGAAAACTGATTTCCCAGAACAACCATCAATATGTTTCACCCCCATTTTAGGCGACTCCATTGAAACAAAACCTCCACTTTCATCGTTTCCTATACCTCCTCAGCTACCGTCCACACCCAATTTGCTTTCTGCCATCCCTTTAGTGCCCACACCCACCATGGCTATCCCTCTTACCAAAATGAGGAAGATCCTCCTTGCTAGGTATGCTCCTCTAAATTTTCCTAATCTCTTTCTTCTATGCTTACTGGAGATTACCAAAAATATATGCCTAAATTCACTGGGGAGGGGGATTTTATAGCTGAGGAGCACTTGGAGGCATTTATAGCTATGTTGAGAATATCAATATCGAACACAAAGATGTATGGACTAGGGTGTTTGTGCAAAGTTTGGATGGTTAGGAAAGAAAGTGGTTTAAAGAACTGCCCGCTGGATCAATAAATGACATCGAGGCCCTGGATGAATTGTTTTTGAAACATTGGGGGGAAAGAAGAGACCACCTTTATTATCTCACAGAATTTGATAACTTGAAGAGAGAAAGTGGCGAGTCTGTGTTAGCTTTTACGAAGAGGTTTAATAAAATGTTTAGCAAAATCCCTGCTGAAATCAAACCTATGGATACCTCTGCCAGGATCACTTATGACAACGCTTTTGACCTTGATTTCTGTCTTCACCTCCGAGAAAGAAGAGCTGCCTATTTACTGCTCATGCAGGATGCCACACTCGAAGTTGATTCAAACATGGTTGCATCTAAGATCCTCAAGGGGAAAATTGACAAGAAAAGGCAGACCCCAGATTCCTCCTCCTCGTCAGGAACTAACCTGGAAAAAATGGCTAAAATGCTGGACAGCCTGATCTCTGAAATGTCCAAGCTGAAATTGCAAGGCCATCCATCTGCAAGAAGTAAAGGACCGAATGAGTTTGTTCCCAGGAAAACCAATTCTCCCCCTTACAGAAGAAATGGCCCACAGGTTCCGACCCTCTAGAGAGATAGGAATCTTGCTTAAGAACAAAGGATCAGAGCTCCTTTCCAGCATGCTGTATTAGAAGAAGAACAGGAACTCATTCAGGGAGAAGCAGAAGGAGAAGACAATGTCAACTACATGGAGGATAAGGTTGACCTCGCCTTCCTGAAACAATTTGATTATGAGGAATCCCTCATGAATGAACAAATCACCGAGGAATCATTGTATCAGGATGATGATCAAAGGAGCTATGATTTGAGGTCCAGGACTGTTGCAAAGAAACCTTTAACCCTTTCTCCTAGGAAGAAGACTCCCGCCCCCACGAAGCAGCTTGTTGCTCCTATGAAATAGTCTGTCACTCTGTCAAAACAGTAGCCTAATGCTCCTACAAAATAGGCTATTGCTCTTGCAAGACAGCAGCAAAGACCACCCCAGCCAGCTGCCTCAGATCCTGGCCAAATTACAGCTCTAGCCCAAGAGACAAAACTCCTTGACAAGTTGCCCTACTCCTTCAATCTCAAAACTGAGATTCATAAAATAAAAGTCCCTTTTCCACTAATCGAGCTGATGAAACATGATTCCTTCAAGTCATCCATACTGAAATCCCTCCAGCCAAAAGCACCAGTAGATGCTGACTTTGCCAATTTACAAGATGATAAGCCTATAGTAACCCTAGGCCCCATGGTTGAAGAATGGGACAGGTCCTGCCCACCTTTTTATATATCCTTAAACATCCATGACAAAATTCTTCACAATTTCTTACTCGAATCAGGAGCCTCTCACAACCTCATGCCTAAAGCTGTGATGGACGAACTTGGGCTTAGCATCACAAAACCCTACCATGATCTCTTCTCTTTTGATTCCAAAAAAGTTAGATGCCTAGGACTCATAAAATATCTTGTCATAAACCTGACTTAGCTGCCTTCGAAAAGTATGGTGATGGATGTAGTGGTTTCTGGCATCCCACCGAAGTTTGGTATCCTATTGTCTCGGTCATGGAGTAAGTGGCTAGGGGGTACCCTACAGATGGATCTAACTTATGCTACCATTCTTATGTTTGGAGGAGAAACTAAAAGGCTCTATAGGGAAAATAGGTTGGCTTATGTCATCGGCAATGAGAAGAATTCTGTAAACCATCTACGCAGTAGATACATATTTTGGGGCATGCATCCTACAAATAGATGATGAACATCCAACCCCTTTGTAGCTCACCAAGCCCACTGGTCAGAAACCTGAGGAAGTGACCACTGCTGTGTAGAACATGTTTTTTGATGGCGCCGGTATCCAGGCTTCAACAGGTGTAGGTGTAGTTTTCATCTCCCCTCTGAAGGACGCTACCCGTTTGTCTTATAAACTGGAGTTCAAGACTACAAACAATAAAGTAGAGTACGAGGCTTTGCTGTTGGGAGTCAAGGCTGCCAAAGAAATGGGAATCACGTTCCTGAAAATTTTTGGGGATGCGGAGCTCATCATATAGCAGGTGAATGTAAATTATCAGGCTGAGGTCATACAGAGATGAGGTATGGAAACTCATAGACTCCTTCATGTTTTTTGAGATTTCTTATATCCCGTGAGCCATGAACCACCTGGACGATTCCATTGATGTCTCTGCCAGCACATTCATTCCTCCCATGCCTCCCAAGTTGAATTATGATATCCAAGTCAGGTACAGACCATCCCTACCTGACAATGTCAAATTTTGGAAAGTCTTTGAGAATGATGATGAGCTCAGTAGGTTCCTCCAGGTTGTTGACAAATTTTTTGATATGCACATTGACCAAGAAAACCTGAATATAGAAGAGTCCCAGACATCTAAATTGAAGGGGAAAATAGGAAAACATGATATTGTCCAATTGCTAGGAAAAAGACCCAGCTGTCCATGAACAAAACATAGGCAGCCGAGATCACCCTAAATTCATAAATCTGTCCACGGAATTGACAGCTGATCAGTAGTCAGATTACTGCCACCTAGTAAAGAATTTTGCAGATGTCCTTGCTTGGGAATATAGTGACCTAAAAACTTATGATGAAGACACCATTCAACATAGAATTTCATTGGAAAAGGGCATCACCCCTTTTAAACAGAAGCTAAGGCCGATCAACCCTCTCCTGTTACCTGTGATCGAGAGGGAAATAAAGAAGCTCCTTGATGATAAGATCATAATCCCGCTGAGTTATTCTAAATGGGTCGCAAATCTGGTGATAGTAAGGAAGAAGAATGGTGAAGTCAGGTTATGTGTCGATTTCAAGAACCTAAACAAGGGCTCTCAAAAAGATAACTATCCTCTGCCCAAGATGGAGCACTTACTGCAGAGAGTGTCAGGAGTTAGGGTCATGTATTTTCTAGATGGCTTCTTGGGCTATAATCAGATATCTATGCACCCCGATGATCAGGAGAAGACAACCTTGACCACCCCCTGGGGTACCTTCATGTACGCCAAGATGCCGTTTGGATTGATCAATGTTGGGGCCACTTTTCAGAGGGCCATGGATATCCCATTTGTGGGGATTAAGGATAAGTTCGTCCTCATATACCTCAATGATATTTTAGTATACTCAAATAGTCACGGGGAACATTTGCAGCACCTAAGAGAGGTCTTTCTGAAATGCAGACAGTTTGGAATTTCTTTGAACCCCAAGAAGTCACAGTTTGGTCTTGGGGAGGGGAAGCTCCTGGGCCACATAGTTTCAGCACAGGGAGTAAGGATTGATCCAGTTCGGGTCAAAGCGATTCAAAAGTTATCTATACCAAGGTCGAAAAAGGATATCCAATCTTTCCTTGGTAAGATAAATTTCGTCAGGAGGTTTATTCTGAATTTTTCTGAGTTGGTAAAACATATAACCTCCATGCTGAAAAAGGGAGCTGAAACCAAGTGGATAGAACAGGCGAAACATTCTTTCGAGGCCATCAAATAGGCCATCATGGAGGCCCCTACTCTAGTTAGCCCAGATTACACCAAGGAGTTCTACATTTTCTCTTTCGCCTCCTGCGATACAGTGGTAGCGGTCTTGCTGCAGAAAGATGAAGAGGGGCTCGATCATCCTATTGCTTTCTTCAGCAGAACATTGAGGGATGTTGAATTGAAGTATGATCCCATAGAGAAATAGGCCTATTCTCTAATCAAATCATTAAAAGCATTCTGAATTTATATCCTGCATGCAAAGGTTATAGCCTATGTCGCTTCAGCTTCTATGAAGGATGTTCTAACTCAGCGTAAAATTGATAGTAAGAGGGCCAAATGGATCGCCAAGCTGATCGAATTTGACATAGAGGTGAAACCCACCAGGTTAATAAAGGGCCAAGGTCTAGCCAAACTGGTGGCTGAAGAGAATTGCAAACTGTTAGACATTAATTTCATCGGAACCAATCCTGAAAATTTGCCAACAGAAGCAGCTGCAGCAGAACAATGTAACAGTCAACAAGTGGGAGAAAATATACTCTCATGCTAGTGGTATTCAGGTATCCTTCATTTCCTACAGAATTTAGAAGTTCCACCCAGGCTTAGTTCAACTCAGGCACGATCTCTCAAGCTTAAATCTGCAAAATTCAGCATAAGTGGAAATCTGCTGTACTGGAAAGACCATGCTGGAGTTCTGTTAAGGTGTTTGGACAAAGAAGAATCAAGTCAAGTCATGCATCACTTCCATTCAAGCATGTGTGGGGGGCATCACTACTGGAAAACTACTGCCTATGAGATTCTGAGGGCTGGGTACTATTGGCCTTTTCTGTTCTCTAGCGTATACACTTTTGTGAAAAATTGTGACAAATGCCAAAGATTCATAGGAAAACAGCAGCTGAAATCCCTCCCCTTGAAGCCTATTGTGGTAAATGGTCCTTTCTAGCAATGGGGGCTCAACTTCATAGGGGAAATCAATCCTTCATCCACCGGTCAACATAGATGGATCTTGGTAGCCACTGACTATTTCACCAAATGGATAGAGGCAATTCCCACTAGGAATGCTAACCATTAGGTTATCATCAAATTTCTGTATGAAAACATCATCACCAGATTCGGTTGCCCGAAAAGGCTGGTAACTGATAATGCACCTACCTTCAAATATAAAGAGTTATTCCATATGTGTGAATCAATAGGCATTCAGTTAGTTCACTCCACCCCCTACTACCATCAAGGCAATGGCCTCATTGAATCTTCCAATAAAAGTCTGGTCAGGATCATAAAAACACTATTGGAGGAAAATCAAAGGAGTTGGGATTCTAAGCTAAAATTTGCTCTCTGGGCTGACAGGGTGACCAATAAGAAATCTATAGGGACCTCTCCCTTCAGATTGGTTTATGACACTGATGCCATTTTCCCAGTCCAGTTAATACTACCAGTGACTAAATTCATTCAAAAGGAACAGGACGAACCGATGATATGGTGAGAAGAATGCTGGATTTGGTTGAATTGCAGCAGACCAGAGAGCAACTAGTGGAAAGGTCAGAAGCTCATCAGAAAAAAATAAAAGGTACTTTTGACAAGAAGGCCAAGATGGACACTTTTCAGGTGGGAGACTAGGTATTGAAATGGGATGCCCCTAGGCAGGACAAAGGCAAGCATGACAAGTTTGATTCTCTTTGGATAGGTCCTTACGTGATAAATTAGGAAAAGCAGAACAATACCTTCAACTTGCAAAGTCTGGAAGGCCAAGATATGTTTGGTGGCTCGGTCAATGGGCATTTCCTGAAACTTTATTTCGTCTGAGGCTTCATAGATTGGTCACTGTAAATATCATTTTGTTTTCAGTTTTGTTTTTATTTTGTTTGCAAATAACTCCATGCCCAATGGAACACTAGAAGTTAGGGTTAGAGTTTTGTTTGTTTTTTTTAAGGAAAGGTTTTTGGTATGCAGTTCTTGGAACCTCATTGGGAGGTTTCCATCCCCAAGTAGGAGCCAAATGTTATCTCCTCAATAAACATAGACTAGTCATGGTGTCTAGGTTATAGGAAGTCTTTAATTTTTGTTCTTTTACGTGTGTTTAAGGTCCGGTCTGATAGGTTGAAGAAGGTAACTAAGTCTGAAATAACTGTTTAAAGTTAGCTCTCCTTCAAAAGGAAAATTTCAGGTTTTGGTAGCTTAGAAGGGCCTGGCAATGGTTCGTTAGCTACCGAAAACCCTATTTTCGGTGGTTTATCATGTGAAAGAAAATATGATCCAGCTACCGAAAGGGTAAAATCACAGCGTGAGTTGTGGGGCAGTTTCGGTGGCTTGGGTGAACATGATGGTGTTCATTGGCCACCGAAAGGTAAATGTTTTTTGCAATTCACGGTGCAAGTTTGGAACCTTAGCTGCCGGAAAGAAAAATTCATTTTCGCAATCCTTGAGGCCGTTTCAGGGGTTTGGGCGAACATAACGGTGTTCATTGCAAACCAAAAAGGAAGATACTTTTTGTGGCTTAACATCCAAAGGACGGGTTGTCTACAGCCACCGAAAGCTAAAAGCACTGGTTGAGATCATTTTTCAGCGGAAAACGGGATTAACGACAGATTATCGGCTACCGAAAATGAGTTGGCATTGATCGACAGGCACATCAAATCAGTGGTTGGGTCATAATTCAGGGAATCCATCATGTCTTAGTCGTCGAAAGGGCCTTTTCAGCGAGAGCATGATTTACCCCGAGGGAATGCCGAATGCCATAACCATAACTCTGACAGACAGACATCGTTTCCCGTCCACATAACATCATTTCTAAAAATTCATTCCCCTGGTGCAATCATGCCACAATGGCCATCATTATGCGCTCATGATTACCCACCTTTTCATGCCCTCGGAGTCAGCTCCCGAAAAGCGACACCACCTTTCTGTTTTCACCCTCACCACGTCGATTGAGCTCTTTTTCCCCTGTTTCCCCGTCTCTCCCTCAATCCTGATTTGAGCAGCAGGTGCCAGCGAGCAGGTTACCGATGAAGAAAGGAGGAGGAGTGGTCCTGAGAAAGGAATTGAGCGACATCTGCTACCTGGAGGGACACCCCGAGGTATGTCAATTTTTCAAGAATGTCGGCTGCTATAATTTATGTAAAAAGCTACAGGGTTCTCATCAATAGGTGGTCGAAGCTTTTGCCCTCATGTTTGACGGAAGTAAGGCTGTGATAGGCAAGGAAGAATTCTAGGTGGTCGAGGCTCTTATAGCCCAGGTGATAGAAATTCCAACAACTGGAGAAAACTGGTTTAAGACCACGGTAAAAAAGGATTTCAAATTTCAATCATACCTGAAATCGGAGCATAGGAACTTGGTTTGGAAAAAAACATTCCCATGTCATATCTGGAGGATAAATTGGTAGCTTTATTGAAGTCCATTCTGGTCTATATAACCTGTGAGGGCAGGTATAACAGGGTGCTAATTTACCATTTCAGGCTACTGGATCACTTCACTAGCAAGAGCTCTCTAAATCTCCCTTTCTACCTCCACAAGAGCCTCACCAAAATGGCACATCAAGTAAAAGCTCATCCCACCAAAATTGCAAGCAGAATGTACCACCATGGTATGATAAAACTCTTTGTCTCTGAGTTATTGTAGAGAAAAAGAACGAATTGGGCTTTCTTCCTGTTCTGGAGTGGGTTCGAGACAGAATTGCAACCAGAAGATGAGAAGAAATCATTCACCCCCAGAAGTGGGAAAAGAAAAAGGAGGGCTATTCCCCTAATTCCAACCGAACCCCTCTCCTCAGATCCAAAGGTGAAGAAAGCTAGAAGGAAGCTGGCATTCAAAGATAAGGCCGAGGATGAGGGTGTTGTTTAAGAAGAAACCCCTTCAAAGAGTGAAAATCTTTTAAATCTCCCATACAACGATTCTAAGGAGGATGAATTGCAGGAAGTGGGATCAGAAAATGAGGAGGTGGCAACAGAACATAAACACCAGGAAGTAGCCCCATCCATGATGGAACAGGAGAATGACTATGTGAATTTTCCTTCTCCTACACCTATGGAAGAGCAGGGATTCGGCGGTGTAAATTTTCCCTCCCCTACACCAGTGGAGGAACAAAGAAAGCAGGTGGCTGAGGGACCAATTCATAACGCAAAGATTTCTGCCTCACAGAAAATCAACCAACTCCTCCAGCAGGCTTATGAATGCGAGATACTCCAGAGAGTCATCAAGGAAAAGAATCAGAGGCTGACCGAAAGGTATAATGAGTTGTATGTCTCTTTCCAGGGGTTGACCAGGAAACATGGCAAAATGAGAGGGAGGAACATTAGGTTGATCAGGGAAAACATCAGACTGAGGAGGAAGGTCGAAGTTTTGGAGGGTAGGGAAAAAACTTAGAGCCCCCAGCCCATGGTACATTCGGACCTGGAGACCTTAGCAACATCTGCAATCAACTTTTCCAAACCTCCGGCTTTGGCCCAGGAGGAAGAAAAATCCAGGTAGCAAGGGGACAGAAACACAGTTTTGCCAAATTTTGGAAGGCTGGATCATACATTGTTTTCAACAGCTTGGGCGAACATAGGAGCTGTTCATTAGCCGCTGAATCCCATTTTGCTGGTTTACTACGTACAAGCAGAGTCCCCTCGGATACCGAAAAGAGATAGAGGTTTCCCAACATTTTGAAGCGATTCAGTGGTTTAGGCGAAGTGTAAATCTAATTCATTAACCACTGGATGCCAAGATTTCGACTGCTTATCATGTCCAAGCCCAGTTTTGGCAACCACTGAAAACACAGAAAATGTAGTGGTACGTCTGTAGGCATCAAATCCTCTTTTTGTTAGCTAGAGCATCTTAAAGTCATTTTGCAGGGAATCCATAAGCACTCAATTGCATCATGATCACCTCTGGTTCTAGACTGAGGGCGCCAACAAGCTGAACGGTCGAATATTTCTGTCTATTTTTAGAAAAGGATGCCTATAGGTTTTTGCAGATAACAGTTTCAGATTCGTCATCCAACCCCCAGAGGCTCGTTCAACTATCAATATCAGCAGGAATCAGTTATCTTAATCATAATACGTTGTCACACTTTCATTAACTGTTTTTGTTGTTATTCTTAGCATATTTGATCCATCTTTGGGATCTGAAAAAATTTGTAATGGCTATAAATCCTAGAACTGAAAAAGAATGTAGGTTCGATATTGGAGAGACTGATCTATATTTGTATTTTCAGACTTTAGTGGCTTCTCAGATAATATAAGCTTCCTTTACTATTTTCTTTCAGATTTCTCTTTCTTATGTTTATGTATTTACTGTAGAGGTTTTATTTCTTGTATGCTCACTTGTCTATGCTAGATAGTTGTTATCCTGTTTTGAGAACTGGACATACATGTTATATATTTTGTTGTGATTAGCCATTTATATACAAATTTTTGTGTATGATTCTGCTGGCACAATAAGGATCCACACCCATTAACCTTTTAGAAACCCTCTGAACAGCAATAGTCAAGGCCTTGTCTCCTTGAGCATCCTATGTGTGTTCTGAGTGTGCGAGTTTGATCTCAGTCATCCAATTTGATCCAAACAAACCCCATCATTTAAGATAAGTTTGAAGTTACCAGGCATCTCTGAATACAACCTAAGAGAGCTTCCTGGAGTAATAACACCAGTACTTGTGTACCTGATTTGCATCAGCCCTTTTAGATTGAGATGGACGCATCGTACTATGCCTTAGGCACAGTGATCACTCAGTATGGTCACCCATTTGCTTTTCATTCCGAAACTTTTAACGAAACTGTTAGAATATATTGGACATATGAAAAAGAACTATATGCCATTGTGAAAGCTCTCAAGCATTGGAGGCATTACATCCTTGGAGAGGAATCGATCATCCTCACTAACCACAAACCTTTATAGTGCGTCCCGTCCCATTCAAAGTTACACACAACTCGACAACTCAAGTGGATTAATTACCTGCAAGAATTTCAGTTGGTAATTAAGTATCAGAAAAGTAAAACCAATGCCGTCGCCAATTGTATAAGTCGACCACCCATTACTCTCCTTTTTACAGTGATGAGTATGCGGGGATATGACACCACTACTTGGACTCAATTGTATCAGGAATACATCGAATTTTCACTAGTATATCGACAACTTCATACTGACAAGTCGTCGACCTCCGACTATTTCCTGAAAGATACCTTGCTATACAAGCTTGGATAGCTTTGTGTACCAGTAGGTGAGCATCGATAGAAGCTCATTTGGGATGCGCACTACAACAAGACTACATGACACTTTGGAGTAGAAAAGACCCTTGTTGTTCTCCAAAAGTATTTCTTTTGGCCTACACTTAAAATCGATGTCAAAAAGTACATTCGATCATGCGTGATTTGTGCCATTGCTAAACCGCCTAATCAACGACAGGGATTGTACACACCTTTCCCAGTTCCTATTCGACCATGGGAATCCATTTATATGGACTACTTGATGGGATATCCTACTACCAAACATCAACATGACACGATCTTAGTAGTATTCAAAAGATTTTCCAAGATGGCCATTCTCATTCCATGCAAGAATACCACGACAACAGAACAAACCACTTAGCTCTTCTTCAAATATGTCTGGAAATACTATGGTTTACCGACAACCATTACTTCCGACCGAGAGTCCAGATTAGTCAACATATTTTGGAAGAACCTCTGGAAAAAGCTGGACACATGACTCTCATTGTCGATAGATTTCCATACTCAGACCAATGACATATGGAAGTCGTGAATCGCTTGGTAGTACAACTACTTCGCATGTACAACCACAAGCATCGACAAGCATGGGATGAAAGTATTCCATACATACAACACAATTACAATCATGCTCAACATAGCTCTATGGGAAAGAGTCCATTTGAGATCTATTATGGATTTCAACCCTCAGTGCCTATCGACTTGATCAATTCCTCAACACAGTCTAATGACACCGACTACAGCCAGTGGGAAGATGATAAATCCTCGAGGTTTCGAGATCAAATCTATGACATCGAGAGAAAAGCACGGGAAATGTTGCAACGAGAAAATGTGAAATCTAAGGCCTGACATGACAAGCATCGTATTCCTCATTCATTCCAAGTTGGGGATAAGGTTTGGTTACATCTCAAGAAGGAACGCTTCACTAGTCCATACAAGAAGCTCAAACCTTTACGATACGGCCCTTACAGTATTCTTCGACAAATTGGAGAAAACGTTTTCCAAATCGACATTCCTACATGCCTGGGTCTACATCCAGTATTTAATGTGGATCTACTTCGACCATATCATGCACCATTGTTGGAATAGAACAGCTTACCAAAACAGAACCCGACGACATCAATCCAGATGTTTAGGAGCCTCTTCATTGAGACACCATTTTGGGACAACGAGTACACCATACAAGGATGTACACAATTTCCTTGTTTCAAGGGGCTAAATCTGGACAGATCCCAGCACAAGGAAAATGGTACTCTACTACTGAACTGACGGACAAATTAACTCGCCTGATCGAGCAAACAATGGGGACCATTGTTTCTTAAGGAAGGAGGTATGATCCACACAGCATTTGGCATTATTTCCGGATGCTAACATTAGTTGCGACAAGTCATTGACTTCGACAAGTTCATCGACTTCGACAAACTCTATGACTTCAACAAGTTCAACGACCTCAACAGTTTCACGATGTCGACATGCAACATTGACTTGTGACTTGCGATTGTCAAACTACGATAGATTGTCTCCCTGTCTTCCAGTTGACTGTAACACTTGAACTTCCGAAACCATTCTAACTTCGCTTGTAATTGAACGTAAGGGGCAGGAACCCAAGCGTCTCAACACTTATATAAGCATGTAGAATATTGTAATATAACAAGATTTTGATCTTTTGATATTTAGATCCATTAATAGAGAAATCAGTTCACATTCCTGCATATTGTCTGTGTGTACTTGTGTTTATCTATGTAGTGTATTCCTACTTTGCTTTTCATTCTTATGCTTCTTCCATAACAAAACCAACTCGTTCAGTCGAACTGTTGTCCCCCTCGTGCTATTGGGTGCGTGTGGATCAACACTAGTGAAGAAAGGGTGCATCTCTATGTGTGAATCCCTATGTGGCATGGTGTCTCCCTATGCGTGAGGATCCAATCACTTTTTAATGAAGTATGGAGTATTGAACACGGTTTGTGAATTTTTTTTTTGGTGTGTACATCATATCTCTTAGGGTACTCACAAATCTATTATGTACCTGTGATCATAGGTATATGCGAGTGAAAGTATTCAACTTTATATTCCTAGAATATTTTTCCCAACATCACTTGTAGAGAATCAACCTCCATTTGGGTACTAATTTCGTTGGGAATATCAACACAGTACACCGCAAGTGAATATTCTAAGAATCGTTGAGTTCTTTGTTTGATTGTGTTATTTTATTCAGTTTTTCAATACCTGCATGCTGCATATAAGTTCAGAATATTAAGCTGACTGCTTTAAGACCTACAATTGGATTTGAAGGAGCCATGGAATCCTCAACTATGATTTATCTTACCACCAACCAAAGGGGCAAGAGAATTGGTGCAATGTATAAGTTGTACACCCCAACGAAGTTATGTACATTCAAGAAAGGAATCAATGAAATTGCTATTAGAAGAATCCAAAACATATAATAGCGTTCCTAGTGGTGGAAGTCTCTGCATTTTCTCTTGGGTAAATTCACTCCACTGTTGGGAATCTATCCAGTTGATTGGATGGGGTGTTCGTACACGTGGGTTCTTATCCAAAATTCGAATCAATAGCTGGCTATCATTGGTCTGATTAAGATGAAATGAATCATGTTCTCAATTCTAAATATATTAAAGCCACTTATATTTTAGGTTATGGAAAGATATCACGCTTGAAACAAGAGTACTTTGGGCGAGCTTATAATTTGAAAATTGGGGATTAAAACAAGTTGTGGTTCTGTCCTATGAAGACTATCTCCGTTCATGAGCATTCAAAATTTGTACTTACTAAGACTATTTATAACCTATGAACTATTGCAGCTGTGTTGATATTGTTGAGGCTATATAAATGCATTGGATTATTGATTTGGAGTGATTGTGAAAGGAGAGGGCCCCTTATGTTAGAAGCACCGGATTCAGTTGCATATTCTGCTCCACAATGAACTATTGCAGACTATCTCCGTTCATGAGCATTCACAATTTGTACTTACTAAGACTATTTATAACCTATGAACTATTGCAGCTGTGTTGATATTGTTGAAGCTATATAAATGCATTGGATTATTGATTTGGAGTGATTGTGAAAGGAGAGGGCCCCTTATGTTAGAAGCACCGGATTCAGTTGCGTATTCTGCTCCACAATGACATCAATGCATGATTATTGTGGAGAAAAATTACCATGCTCTAAACTGGGTGGTCCACTCTCTTGTAACACTCAATATTGTTATGTAGGATCTAGTTGACAATGCTAAAGCTGGAGCTGAGTTGTAAACCTTTTCCAAGACTAGGTTGAAATGAAATTGGTAGCAGTGAGAGAGAGAGATAGTGTAGTACTCTACAAAGAGGATCTGCCAATGATAACATGATCATGATCACCTCATAGATCTAGCTTGGTTAAAGTCCATTGTATTGGGTCTGTATCAAAGAGAATCAAGCGTTGGATGTAGAAAGGGCCATTGCAGAATGGTAAACGTCACTGCCACTGCCATCAATGTCCATGCTTGGAACTTGTTAACAGGTTGAGTTCTGTCTAATTCGTGGAGAAATATGTGGACCTCCATGAGTATGTTTGGCATGGTCAATGAAACATTGGCTGGTGGATTAGTATAGATAGATGCATTTCTTGTAAGGGAAAATTGAAAAGGTTCTTGGATTTTATCAAGAACATGATCATGCTGATAAAGCATCATGCCACATTTTGAAGAGTGTTTATGAAACATTGAAGAGGAGATGAATGTTTGTGGATGACATTGCTAACTTGACAGTTCCAACTGCGACGTAGCTTAATTGGAGCTTTACCAATGCCACTCCAACTCCAATATTCCATGGTATGTGGATTGGGAAGGAATTCGTGGAGGTTTAATTGCGTGTAGGAAACTAGGACTATGCGTGGAATCCTGATTATATCTCTGGAAGAAATTGACCACATAAAGGACTATATTGAAGATTGCAAGATTGGTTGCTACCTGGAACTGACACTTTCACGTTGTTGGAGATTGCAAATATATATTTGTTGGACAGAGCCCTATGTTGGGTGTGTGAGCTATCTCAAAGAAAACACCTAATATTTAATTATCGACCAGGGTTGGTAATCTTAGAGTTGAGGCAAAGTATATTCTAAGGTAGAATGGTACCTAATATTTTTGGCTTGTCAGACCTTAAAAATATTTAATAAAGAAAAGATCGAAATATCTTTCAAAATGAAAAACCGAGTCAAAATTCAGAAAAACAATAAAAAGAACTAAATCAAACTTAGTTAAACAAACAGACTAGAATAGTATCAAATCATACTACTCTACTTATAATTGAAATGGAAACTGATTGAAAAGCAACTACTGATTACGGAAAAAATGGAAACTACTTAATTCAGTTTCTAATCTAAGAATTAGAAAAACAATTGTAAATAAATTAAATACCTATCTATGAAATGGATTAATTTAACGATAAATTGCATAAGCAGAAAGTTATGATAATCAAAGCAAATTACAAGCTATTAAATAATTTCAACAACTAACATCTATTCCCATGTAACGGGAGCTGGAGTGAATGTATCATAATGGCTTTCAAATGTAATAGCAAAACAAAATGGAAGTAAATCTAATTTGATTTCAACAAAGAGATGTAAACTGAAAAGAGACCAATTACAGTTAACTTTAAACATTCTAATCTATCTACTATCCATGAGCAGAATAATATGAAACTAATGAAAACTAGAAGCAAGTAGAAAAATTGCAAAATATATTTATATAGAAGCAAGTAGAAAACTTGATAAATATATTTATATAGAAGCAAGTAGAAAACTTGATAAAGATATTAATTTCTGAATCCAAATTTTATTCCATAAAAATCTTCATTATCTGTCTAACTAAGAAACTGATCCTAATATTAATGAAGGAAACTAGCAAAAACTAGAATACTTGAAGAATAAAATTATTAACTCTAGTCTAAGTAAGTCTTAAGAGCATGTAATAACTAAACTAGGAATAAGGCTCATAAATTCTGAAACAACATGTTAGCAAATTAAATATAAAAGACATAATTTAAATGACAATTAAAGCAAACTAAGAATGATAACAAGACTTTAATTAAAACTTTATGGAATGTAAAATAAGAGCTTAATTATGGTTAAGAATACTAATTAAGAGCAGGAAAGATTGCAGTTAAGAAAACTAAGAAATTGAATTCAAATGGGCATAAAAACAATATAGAAAGAGTAAAAGTCTGAACGACGATCCGAATGCCAGTCCGAACAATAGTCCAAATGGAGGGAAAACGAATTAAACTAGGGAAATGAGTAGTTTTGATGATCTTGACGTCAGCTGGCGAATGCAGATGAACCTACAATGCAAAGAATCAGTGAGAAGACTTGTTGAGAAGCTACAATAATATAAAGAAACCTATTCTAATCATTGTGAAAGAGATAAACTATTCCTATTCTATACTAAAGCAAGATTTGAGATGAGAGAAGAGAATTCACCTACTACTAAAGAGAAGAGACTAATGAAACTAATTCTAATTGTGAACTAAGCTAGAAACAACAACTAACTAACTCTATCTAATTTGCAGAAGATTAAAGATAACTACCTAATTATCAAAGACTGAAATTAAACTATCAAAGCTATACTTTTGGTCGACCATTTACTAACTCTATAAACACAAACTATGTTAGTAGCACAATATAAATTACAGAAAGGAAAGGAATATCATGTACAGGAAAATTAAATTAATGACATATACAAGAAAATAAACTAACTATCTACAGAAAAGAAAGTACAGAAAATAAGAACGAAACCTCCGGTTGATGAGGGGCCCTTCCCAACAATTAGAGATGGAAAACTGAACTGATTAGCTACTCAGAACATCAACAAATTGGAACGTCCATTAACTTGAGAAAATTACAGAATGTTTGCTATCTTCTCCTGATAATCTCTAACTCTAACTCTGTCTCTGTCTACAGACTAACTTACTAACTTTTAACTCTGTTCTTCTATGTAAAGCGTCTATTTATGCATTTACAAATGGATGAGAAGGTCCACAGAGTCGACCTCTCTAATAATAGAGGCGTTTATGGCTGTAATTGGCTGCTTTAAGTGATGTGTGACAACGCAGGGAGCATACACGAGGCTTCACGGGGCCAATTCCTTCATGAGGTAGTTGCAGCGTCGATATTCCTTTGATGTGGGCAAAGAGGTAGTGTGCTGGAGGAATGAACGAATGGAGGATATGGATGCTGGAGCATTGACGTGGGTGACCTGGAGTCCTCTAGAACAACGGTGTGAACAGGAAGCATGATACTAGGCTAAACAGATGAGAGAACCGGTGTGTGGAGTGTTGACATGGAAGCATGGTGTGTTGTCGAGCTTGGAAGGAAGGAAGGAAAATCTTCCAGAACAAGAGCTCACCAACCGTAACCATCACGTGGCTAACAGAACCCACCTATTTGTTTGTTACTTTAATAGCCCGAAGCATGCCAACTGTGGATTTTACGAGCTAAATGAAAGGCTGAATGACGAGCTGGACGCGGCTGAATATTGGCAACATAAACACGCGGTCTGAATGAAGGGTTGTTTGAAAAACTGCAGCTTGTAAATCAAAAATAAATGCCATGCATGTCTAGAATTGTTAATGTAATCATTAATAAATTATGATATAACGAGATTTGACCAAAATTCATATGATAAACGAATGCATGCATACCTATTCTGTTTGATAGGCTGAATGGCTAAAATAATAACTTAATATATCAAAAATAGTGGAATTAACGCCATTCTGAGTAGATTTGATGATAAAAAATAGTGACAAAATGGACACCAACATTCCCCCAAACCAGAGATATGCCAGGTCCCACTGAGCAAAACCGAGAGAAATTAGGAAGAAGGCTGAGCTGCGGTAGCAGTGGCCTTCGACTGGGATGATGAAAATATAGATTTGTCCTCGAGCTTATTGAATTGGCCCTTTAAGTAATTATATCTCATTTTTAGGGTAGCATGGGATGCTGTTTTGGCGTTAACCAAGCATTTAATGTCTTTTACTTGTGTACGCAGTGCCTTGTTTTCTTCATGAAGCTCAGAAATTGTTTCCACCTAGCTTTGATTCTGGTCTGTCAACCGTGCTATCATTTGGATCAACTTATCCATCTCCTGCTAAGCTAGAACGAGTTGTTCTCTATAATGTTCAGTAATCTTTGGGGGACTCAACTCTTTTCAAAATGTTCCATACTCATTAGTA
The DNA here is from genome assembly GCA_027924585.1 of Larix kaempferi. Classification (NCBI taxonomy): domain Eukaryota; kingdom Viridiplantae; phylum Streptophyta; class Pinopsida; order Pinales; family Pinaceae; genus Larix; species Larix kaempferi. The sequence continues at coordinate 4,716,121 of BSBM01000009.1, forward strand.
TGATCTTCATAATTTTTGTCTTTGTTGTGTGCAGGAGGACTTTCAGTAGCAGAGGCTTTACTCATTCGATCAGATACATTGGCCAAGGTGAGGAGGGGTGATTCAAGGGTATGTTCGTCTGAATGGACATTTGATTGTGAGGGATGAATGATAGTTTGAATGACAGAATGGTCAACAGACTGGTCACAATTTGTTCTCGTGGATTTATTGGGCTTTGAAAATAGTGGAGGTTCCGAAGTAGGGTCACGAAGGGTGAGTTCAGGAGAAGGTGATGATTGGACAAGGTGCTCATCACCTAAGGGACTTTCATCAAACTGTACACGTTTAGAGTTTGGTCTTGCTTGGGTACGATGATCTTGAGAAGAGGAAGGTTTGATAGTAGATAAATGAGGGTTTAGTATCTCAAAATTAAAATGATCCCAAGTTTGTTCTCTCTTTTCTAACTGGTGAATGATCAGAAGCTTAATAAGAGAATGGTGATACAAGCTGCCAGAAGGGTTAACTATATTTTTTCTAACTTGGCTAGACATCTTCTCCAAACTCTTCAGGAAATAAAATGGGAAATTGAGGGTCTGATTGTTGACAAAATGCGCTAACAATCTGAAATGTCAAGATTTAAAGACAGTGAACTTACCCTCGCAAGTGATTAAGTGGATGATAACGGTCAGCGGATCTAATTACTCTGGCTTGATCCATTCTCTGTGAAAACCTTTGATACCAGCAACGTGTTGAAAATTGGTCTTCAGGGCAAATTCATGATCCTTCCATGGAAGGAAGAGGTGCTTATGCCATCGGGCACCTTCCCTCAGGAGCTTGGTAGCTAATGCTATTGACTCTTCTGTCATGGAGAAAACAAGATGGCCAACCTTGGCCATCTTGCCATAAAATTTTTTGGTGAATAGTAATGAAATCTTGTGGTCGTGGCCTTGGAGAAGGTGGAGAAATGGTTCCCAACCTGCTCGCAAAACACTTCTCGACAAGATTTAAACTCATAAATGCGAAGGAGGTCCTGGTAGCTACCAGGCTCATAACGAATAGGCATTGTTGACATAGGATGGGGGATGCAAAATGGATATGAGAGGTGCAATAATTTGCAGAGGATGCGACTCAGATGGAGAGCGAACAGACTGAGATAGAATTCACGTGCTCACTAGTTTAAACTAAGGTCTGTTTGATTGTTTGAATGACATTGGACAAGAGCTTGTCATTCTTTAAAAGATCGCACCTGTCACTAGAAGATATTGAGTTAAGTGCCAGTGTAGAGGTGCGTGAATCCAGTGAATACGTGTGGTTTATAAAATATTCAACCATGTCCAAATCCGAGCTTTGTACAGGTTGAATGTAATTCACGTAATGAAAATAGATTACATGTGAGAGATCATGATTCGATTGATAGGGTGGCAGGTCGTACAACAGGATAAGTAAGACCGAATGGCGGTCATGTAATGATTCACAATGATGCATAATCCATTCGTTTGAGGGAGGCGAGATGGATAAGAGAATGAAGCCATGTGTGAAATCGACATTTGATTGATCCATGTCATAATTAGCCAATTAACTTATCAATAAAAAGCAAATTTGAACATCTTGGCATATTAAATAAAGTTGTTATAGGCTATGGTTTCATTCAACACTCCATTCAGAACGTTGTTTATTTGCCTCATTCGGATCGGCATTCAACCTGTCATTCAATCCTTCGTACATAATTTTTTTTATACAATATCATATTGTTGATGCTGACCAAAGCTGATTTTGCAGAGAATTTCTGAAGCTGTTAGTGCACAAAAGATGCTGTAAAATTTGATTTTCTGGATCTTTTAGTTGCGTTCCTCTTTTTGTTCTTGATTAGATCAATTTTCTTCTACTTTTGCATTAACCTAAAAACACCTGTCATTGTATCAAAGATAAATAAAATTTTCATAAATATTCAGAGAGTAAGAATAGTTCTAATCTTCCCCCTAAACCAAAAATATGGCGTGTCCTCAAGCCATCAAAGAGAAAATGATTAGAATTAAAAAAATTTCAATTGAAAGTCTTACAGATAGCTTTTAAAATACTATGATAATGTTCATAAGGAAATGAAATATTAACTAATACATGTAGATGATTCAGATATGTACATTCATCAAAAGAATTCAACAGTGCTTAAAATACCATATGAAGAGTAATAGTGTAAGAGATGCAAAAAAAAACGCCATAGGAAAACTAGTTGTCCATGACTCATTGTAAAGATCTCTTGTCATCCAAAGAATATAGATAAGGTTCACCATAAAATTTGTGAGATCTACTATAATTATGGGTCTCATTTCTAGGATAGTCATATCCTAGGTATTGTTTGAATTAGATGACAGGGTCCAAGTCCAACTTACAGCCATTATCTAATGACAATATACATAATCGGCCTAAACATGTGTTTGTATACTCAGGATTTTATGAGTTATGTGAATAGAAATGCATTAACCAAACCCCTTTTACCCGATATTGACCCGCTGCCAGCAGGCCTGTTCAGTACCTCGGCGGGTTTATCTTGGTACCATGCAAGCATATCCCCGCTTCCAGCGATCCTGTTCAGTACCCTGACAGGTTTACTTGCATTTACCGAGCTTCCTTGTTTAAGATTTTACTTAGCATGGACCCACTGCCAGCGAGCCTGTTCAGTACCCCGGTGGGTTTTCTTCGTATAATGATATATATCTATATCTATATATCTATATATCTATCTATCTATCTATATCTATATATATATATATTTGTAAGGAAGCCGGTTGGCACTAGAGTGTGCTAAGCCTGTTAAACACATAATTCAAAATTTAGCGCAAACTTTATGAGTAACTTTATTTATAATGGCCTAAATTACAGATCATGCCAAAAGATAATAACCTAAAGCTGTTCATTGACTTCACAATCTATCTTCTTCATAAAAGGTCAGTAATGTTTCCCACAAAATAGAAAATATCACGCATTTTTGGGCTACCTTTTAAAGGTGCTTTAGAGACAATTTTTTATAATGAGTCGAGGATGAACTAGCCATCCATAGGTGTAAGATAGAGTTTTGTGGAGATCACAATAATTAAAGTAGGTCTTTTAAAAAACTATTCTAATGATAAATCAGAAGTGTGCATGTCTGAATCAAATGCCATGTACATAATCATAAAATAAAGTGGTTATAAATAATATCAAGAATGCTTTATCCTTTTACTATAAATTTTCAAATTTAACAATAACCGAGAGAGAGGGAGAACTATAAGTATTTATTTTTAGAGCACTTCCCTTTTCGCATAATATGACATGAGTTGATTAAAAAGATAGCGTTCTTGTGATTAAGCTGCAAAACCACTTATCAGATGATTCAAATTTTATTTAAAACAAAAACATATGCACAAAACAAGTTATGTAAAATTTTCAAATTAACAATAGGAAAAAAGAGTCTTCCTGTTTTATTGACAATATTTTACAACTGATCATAATAGATTTCCTATAAAAAAGAATGTGATCAGTCGTTAGAAATAACTCTTTATTATTGAAAATCAAAATCATATTTACATATATACAAAAAAAGATAACCCAAAATAATTCAAAGATTAGGAAGAGGAGGAATGACTTCCTCTCCTACCAGTTCCATTTCCTCTTGTTGTAAGGCATTCTACACAAAATCTTGTTTAGATATTGGTTGATGATAAAGTCTAAGTCTATGTCCATTTACAACAAAAGAAATTTGTGAATCATCAATTGTCTTAATTTTAACGGATCCATTATCAAAAGCTGGAACAATTTCATATGGACCCATCCAACGAGTAGTTAACTTACCTTTAAAAATTTTGTATCTTGAATCAAAAGTAGTGCCTAGTCTCCAGTTTCGAATTGTTTTTGTTTAATGTATCTATCATGCCACTTTTTGCGTTGGTTTTGTATTAAGATTGTACGTTGAATAGTATCTTGCCTAATTTCATCTAATTCATTTATCTGCAGGATTCGTTGTCTTTGTGCTTCTTCTAGATTCATCCCTAATTGTGCAGCCATATGCAAGATTTTGACTTGAAATTCAATAGGTAGAAGAACTTGTTTACCATAAACAAGTTCATAAGGTGTGTGATCAGTAGTGTTCCTCCATGTTATTCTATAAGCCCACATAGCTTCAGGAAGCCTATATACCCAGTCTTTGTGGTGTAACTGGATAGTCTTAGTCAGGATGGCTTCTAATACTTTGTTGGTGGATTCCACTTGACCATTGGCTTGCAGGTGATATGGTGAATATTTACATTGTCTAATACCATATTTGTCAGTAATCTCTTTCATTAATTTGGAGGTAAACTGAGATCCTTGATTGGTTACAATTTCCCTAGGTACACCGAATTGGGTAAATATTTCTTCATAAATGAATTCCACCACAGATTTATCTGTGGCTCGGAATAAAGATTTAGCTTCTACCCATTTGGTGACATAATCTGTACAGACTAGAATGTACTTCTTCTTGCGAGACATAGGGGAAATTGGTCCAACGAAATCTAGAGCCCATTTTTCAAAAGGCTAAATCATAACTTGGGGTTGTAAAGGAATCTTATCGGATGGTGTAGGTCTACCCATTCTTTGGCCACTGTCACATCCCTTGACATATTTGGCGACATCTTTGAAGATGCTTGGCCAATAATACCCAGAGTGCAATACTTTGTATGTTGTTCTCTTATTAGAAAAATGCCCATCGCATGGTCCACCATGACATGTATGTAGGATCTCTGCCATCTCATCCTCCCGTACGCATCGTCTAATAATAATATCAGGACCAGTATGAAAGAGATCATTATCTACCCAAGAATAATTGGAACTTTGAACTATGATCCTACGTTTCTCAGGTGGGGTGAGATGGTTAGGTAGCTTTCCAGTTGCTAAATAATTGGCTATGTTTGAAAACCATGGGGTTCAAACAGATACAACGAACAAATGTTCATCTGGGAAACTATCATCGACAGGGCTGGCATCATCGTCCATTTGAATTCGAGAGAGAAAATCAGCTACTACATTCTCTCTACTGGGACGATCAACAATGGTGATATTGAATTCTTGTAACAAAAGAAGCCACCGAGTCACTCTGCCATTGGTGATAGATTTATTCATCAAAAACCTGATGGCAGAGTGGTCAGTGTGTATAAAAATTTCATATCCTGTGATATAATGATGAAACTTGATGGCATAGACTACTGCTAGAAACTCTTTTTCAGTAATGGTGTATTTCGATTCTGCAGGAGCCAAATTTTTACTAGCAAAGTATATGGCATATGATTTTTGTCCCTCTTTTTGACCTAAAACTACCCCTATAGCTATGTTGGAAGCATCAATGGATATATGCAAAGGAAGGGACCAATTAGGGCCCCTAATTATTGGTGCCACTGATAGCTTGGCCTTCAGAATTTCAAAGGCTTGTTGACACGGTTCAGTCCATTGGAATTCTGTGTATTTCATGAGTAGTTTGAACATAGGTGCATCTATCTTAGTGAAATTTTCAATGAAATGTCTATAATAGCCGGCATGGCCATGAAAACTTCTTACTTCCTTTGGGGTTTTTGGAGGAGGATTAACAATTATTTCTATCTTGGCTAGATCTACCTTGATACCTTGAAGAGAGACATGATGTCCCAAAACTATGCCCTCGGTTAGTAACATCTTACATTTTTCATGACTAAGAGCTAAGTTCGTTTCCTGGCAGCGAATAAGAACTATTTCGAGGTTATCAAGGGCTCCATGGAATGTATTACCATAAACTGTAAAATAATTCATATAAAATTCTACGCAATCATGTATGAGATCAGCAAAGATTCCTAATACTGCACGTTGGAAAGTAGCAGGTGCACTGCAAAGGCCAAAAGGTAACACTCGATAGGCATAAGTGCTCCAAGAACAAGTTAAGGTTCTCTTATTCTGATCCTCAGGTGCTATTAATATTTGATTGTATCCACTATACCCATCAAGGAATGAAAAATATTGTTTCCTTGATAAGGTGTCTAACACCTGATCGATGAAAGGAAAAGGGAAGTAGTCCTTAAGAGTGGCCTTGTTCATTTCTCGAAAGTCAACACAGATACACCATTTCCCTGTGACTTTATTTGGAACTACCACTAGAGGAGAAACCCATTTAGTGTTGGAAATTGGGTAGATGAAACCAACATTAAGGAGTTTTTGCAATTCCTCTTTTACTATGTATTTTAGTGCTGGGTTCATTCTTCTCTGGGGCTGCCTAACAGGAGGTATGTTTGGGTCTATGTAAATGTGATGGGTACAGGTATCTAGATGTATACATTTCATATCGGTATACTCCCATGCAAATGCTCCAGTTTGACTCTTGAGAAATTTTAGTAATTATTTTTGCTGACTCTCATCTAAACCCGCATTTATATGTAGAAATTTGTCGGTACTAACCTCACATTGTATGGTATAGGATCCTAGATGTTCTTCGATTGTGAAGACATAGGGTGTACTCGTGACTGTTGAGAGGCTCATATTTTCTTGGAATTCATCTCCAAAGATATGGTCAAATTGAGAAAACGATTGAGGGAAATCTATACATGTTGTGGAAGAGATAAATTGGTTCAACACATTCAAGGTATTCTGTTCTTGAAGTACCCAGGAGAAATCAATGACAAGGGAAAGTTCTTCCAAGTTCTCATTCCCGAAAGGACAATCTAACCAAAATAGGTTTTCAGCTATTGGCTGAGCTGGTGGGTATAAAGCTAATTTATTTGTAGATAACCCATCAGAGATAACCATCTCTCCATCCCTAGATCCTATAAATGCATTGGCAGTAGCCAACCAAGGTCTTCGCAAAATAATGGGGTGACCTTTGGAAAGGTATTTTGATTCAATTACCATGAAGTCTACGGGATATTCCCATGAGGCTACTGATACAATGATATCATCTAAGATCCCAGCAGGTTGCACCATAATGTGATCTGCTAATTCTAGCATTGTTGGGGTAGGGTAGAGGAATGGTCCTAAATTGAGAGTTTCTAAAACTATAGTAGTCATCAAATTGATAGCAGCTCCTAGATCAATAAGTGTGTTTCCTATGGTGGTGTTATTAATGATAACAGTCACCATAGGGTTTCCTGGGTTTTTTGAATACTCTGGGATTCTAGGTTGGTTTGCTATGCAATCTGAAATTTATCCTATTACATGAATCGTCGGAGGGTCTTTTTGTTTTCTTCCTAGTCTCTTAATACAGAGTTCCTTTATTACTTTTCTATAGATTGGGATATCCTTAATGGCCTGTAACAAAGGGATCTTAATGCAAATATTTTTCAATTCGTTAATGATATCATACTCTGGATAAGTTACAGGTTTTTCTAGTACTAGACGCTCCGGATATGGGGGTAAATTTTCTCCTGAAATTAATTCTTTGTATGGATGGTTCTGTGTTGAAGATTTATAAATAACCACAGCTTCAAGAATGGAATCATTCAAAACTTCACTAGGTATGTCTTCTTCATTCTCTTCTTGGATAACAACTGATGACTTGGGCTTGTCTTGCAAAACTCTTCCAGACCGCAGTTGAATCTCATGTATTGGTGTAGTCGAAATGGCATATGATGGAAGAGGTAACAACCCAATGTTATTACGAGCTTGGGTTGGTTTGTTGTTAGGATTCGGTATCGGTTGTGTAGGTAATATTGTGGGTCGTGGAGGATTCATATTTTGGGAATGGTGAGGTTGATTTGGGATAGGGGGTAGTGAAGGAGGTACAAATCCAGGCATAAGTTGCTGAATATTAGATGGGTAAGGATAGTTAGGGATAGGAGGAGGTGTTTGAGCATAAGCTTTCCCTCTCCATCCATGTGGCCATTGCTGTTGTTGAGCATTCTGAGGAGAGTACTACGGTGGCCAATTATGCCAACCTGAAGTGTTCCATTGTTGAGGAGTTTGATAAGGATATTAATAAGGTGGAATTTGTGATGAATCTTGATACGATGGTTGATCTCTAGGTTGTTAAGGCCTCCTAGGTATTTCACCAAAATTTCCACTCTTGTATACAGCTTGTAATCTAGGCAACGATGGACAATCATTGGTTGGATGTTCTTCTCTAAATAGGTGACAGACTGAAACATTATTTAATGGACATTCTCGTTGAGGATGTTTAGTTATACACCTAGGAAAGAAAACACTCATTGCTGCATGCTCTTCATCTTGTCTCTTTTTAGCTTGTAGTGTATCTAATTGAGAACCCATGGATCCTAAAATATCTGTTTTAAAATTTTCCAATAGGTTTCCCAACTCTACCCTTGTAACTCCACCAGGACTGGATGTGTTTCCTTTGGGATTCCTAGCATAAGATTCTCGAAAGTGTCTTCCACCTTTCCCTCTGCTCCTAGAGTAATTCCTACATAATTCACAAATCTCTGCAAAATATTTATGTGAAATGTCTCCTGCTGCCATGAGATTAAGGTTATCTAAGAATTATTATGAGATTCCTTTGAGGAAGAGTGTTCTTACTGCATCTTCTCGAAGATCACTATATTTGGATTTGTGTAACACATAATTAAATATCTCGAGATAGTCTTCTAAGCTCTCGTCTTCAAGTTTTTGAATTTTAAAAATATAATTACGAGAGTCCTTAGGTCTATAGTAATCCTGATATTTTCGAATAAATGCATTATTCATGTCTTCCCAAGTTCTAATACTAGATTCTCCTAATCCCATGAACCATCGAAGAGAAGAATATTTTAATGTGGCAGGAAAGAGTTTTAGTTTTTGTCCATCTTGTAGGTAATTGTAACTCCTACACAAAATGTCAAACTAGAATAAAAATGTGTCCGGATCCTCACTATACTCTTCCCATAAAAGGTTAGTAGCAAGGAGGGAGGGATGTTTTTCATAGTAAAATCTTGTGAAGTGTCTAAGATAGGGAACCCGAAGGTACCTTCAGTTCTAACTTCTCCATCTTCTTCATCCTGTCAGGCATGATCTTCATTTTAATTCCCCATGAAGATTCTATTGCCAAAGAGAGAAAATCTAGGTGGCTCCTTTCTTGGTGAATATGGGATGTCCCAACCTTCTGTCTCAGGAAGGGTATTCTTATTTTTAGGAGGACAATTATCAACAATGTGGGAGTCCAGATTTGGAGGTACTATTGTTGTTGTATCAATCTGTGAAATAACTTTGTTCACAGAGCTCTCAAAAAGAGCATCTACTTTTGCAGGATTGATAAAATCTACTAAGTTTGGACCAACTACTATTGAAAAAGTAGTGCCTTTGGGTTTCTGGACTAATTGAGAGTTGAGAGGTCTTGAAGTTCTATCCTTTTGAGTTTCCTCTTGTCTAAGTTTAGTCTCAATATGAGCTTGAGGTTCTTCCAGTGGAATTTCTTTATCAATAGACTGTTCTGATGTGCCTATGTTTTCCTCTAATTGATTTCCAGAAAGGATTTCCTTTTCTTTCCAAGTAGGACTATCCCCTTTAGGTGTCTTCCGATACCTTTCTGTTGAGTTAGTAGTTGGGGTGGCATGCCCCCCATATAGGTTAGTAGGAATTTTAGTAGGGATTTTAGTAAGAGAACTAGTTTTAATAAATCTACCTTGTGAATCTCTAGACTTATTCATGAAAACAAATTATAACTGAAATAAGTTCTAACTGCATAACTACTATTCTTGGGTTTTGGGTATGCCTGTTATAGCAGATGCGCAGGTTATTACCTCTCGTCTTACCGCTCACCCGCCACCAGCCTATTTTAAAAGGAAAGAATATAACTAGATTTCAAAAGAGAGTTCAACTTATCTATGATTGAATTCTACCTATCTTCTACAACTCCCCGGCAATGGCGCCAAAATGTTGGGTGTGTGAGCTATGTCAAAGAAAACACCTAATATTTAATTATCGATCGGGGTTGGTAATATTAGAGTTGAGGCAAAGTATATGCTAAGGTATAATGGTACCTAAGATTTTCGGCTTGTCATACCTTAAAAATATTTAATAAAGAAAAGATCGAAAGATCTTTCAAAATGAAAAACCGAGTCAAACTATAGAAAAACAATAAAAAAAAACTAAATCAAACTTAGTTAAACAAACAGACTAGAATAGTATCAAATCATACTAATCTACTTATAATTGAATAATGGAAACTTATTGAAAAGCAACTACTGATTATGGACAAAATGGAAACTACTTAATTTAGATTCTAATCTAAGAATTAGAAAAACAATTGTAAATAAATTAAAGACCTATCTATGAAATGGATTAATTTAACGATAAATTACATAAGCAGAAAGTTATAATAATTAAAGCAAATTACAAACTATTAAATAATTTCAACAACTAACATCTATTCCCATGTAACAGGAACTGGAGTGAATGTATCATAATGGCTTTCAAATGTAATAGCAAAACAAAATGGAAGTAAATCTAATTTGATTTCAACAAAGAGATGTAAACTGAAAAGAGACCAATTACAGTTAACTTTAAACATTATGATCTATCTACTATCCATGAGAAAAATAATATGAAACTAATGAAAACTAGAAGCAAGTAGAAAACTTGATAAAGATATTTACTTCTGAACTTGATTTGGAAGCAAGTAAAAAACTTGATAAAGATATTTATATAGAAGCAAGTAGAAAACTTGATAAAGATATTAATTTCTGAATCCAAATTCTATTCCCTAAACATCTTCATTATTTGTCTAACTGAGAAACTGATCCTAATCTTAATGAAGGAAACTAGCAAAAACTAGAATACTTGAAGAATAAAATTATTAATTCTAGTCTAACTAAGTCTTAAGAGCATGTAATAACTAAACTAGGAATAAGATTGATAAATTCCGAAATAACATGTTAGCAAATTAAATATAAAAGACATAATTTAAATGACAATTAAAGCAAACTAAGAATGATAACAAGACTTTAATTAAAACTTTATGGAATGTAAAACAAGAGCTTTATTATGGTTAAGAATACTAATTAAGAGTAGGAAAGATTGCAGTTAAGAAAACTAAGAAACTGAATTCAAACGGGTATAAAAACAGTGCAGAAAGAGTAAAAGTCCGAACGACGATCCGAAAGCCAGTCCGAATGGAGGAAAAACAAATTAAACTAAGGAAATGAGTAGTTTTGATGATCTTGACGTCAACTTGAAAATGCATGTGAACCTACAATGCAAAGAATCAATGAGAAAACTTGTTGAGAAGCTACAATAATAGAAAGCAACCTATTCTAATCATTGTTGGAGAGATAAACTATTCCTATTCTATACTAAAGAAAGATTTGAGATGAGAGAAGAGAATTCACCTACTACTACAGAGAAGAGGCTAATGAAACTAATTCTAATTGTGAACTAAGCTAGAAACAACAACTAACTAACTCTATCTAATTTGCAGAAGATTAAAGATAACTACCTAATTATCAAAGACTGAAATTAAACTATCAAAGCTATACTTTTGGTCGACCATTTACTAACTCTGTAAACACAAACTATGTTAGCAGCACAATATAAATTATAGAAAAGAAAGGGATATCATGTATAGGAAAACGAAATTAATGACATATACAAGAAAATAAACTAACTATCTACAGAAAAGAAAGTATAGAAAACAAGAACAAAACCGCTGGTTGATGAGGGGCCCTTCCCAACCATCAGAGATGGAAAACTGAACTGATTAGCTGCTCAGAACATCAACAAACTGGAACTTCCATTAACTTGAGAAAATTATAGAATGTCTGCTATCTACTCTTGCTAATCTCTAACTCTACCTCTGTCTCTGTCTACATACTAACTTACTAACTTCTAACTCTGTTCTTCTATGTAAAGCGTCTATTTATACATTTACAAATGGATGAGAAGGTTGACAGAGTCGACCTCTCTAATAATAGAGGTGTTTATGGTTGTAACTGGCTGCTTTAAGTGATGCATGAAAACGCAGGGAGCATATAGTAGGCTTCATGGGTTCGATTCCTTCACGAGGCAGCTACAACATCGATCTTCCTTTGACGTGGGCAGAGAGGTAGTGCGCTGGCTGACTGAATGAACAGAGGAGAGGGCTATTGGAGCATTGACGTGGGCAACCTGGACTCCTCTAGAACAACGACGTGAATAGACAACATGATACCAGGTTGACCGCACGAGAGAACCGACGTCTGGATTGTTGACGTGGAAGCATGGTGTTCTGTCGATATTGGAAGGAAGGAAGGTGAATCTTCAAGAATGAGAGCTCACCAACCGTAACCACCACATGGCTAATGGAACCCACATATTTTTATTTTATTTTAATAGCCCGAAGCATGCAAACCATGGATTTCAAGAGCTGAATGCAAGGTTGAATGATGAGCTGGACGCGGCTAAATATTGGCAACATAAACATGCAGTATGAATGAAGGGTCGTTTGAAAAACTGCAGCCTGTAAATCAAAACTAAATGCCATGCATGTCTAGAATTGTTAATTTAATCATTAATAAATCATGATATAACAAGATTTGACAAAAATTCATATGATAAACGAATGCATGCATACCTGGTCTGTTTGATAGGCTGAATGGATAAAAGAATAACTTAATATATCAAAAATAGTGGAATTAACACCATTCAGAGTAGATTTGATGATAAAAAATAGTGACAAAATGGACACCAACACCCTATAAGTGTTCTTCCATTTTGAACAAGCGAGCAAGCCAACGATCAAAGGATATAGAGTAGTGTAAATCATTCATTCAAACTATTTTTTTTGCAAGTTCTGTGCATTTTCTATAAGTATCAAATTGAAATAAAGTTGAGATTGCACTATACTTGGGTGCATTTTCGGCTAAGAACAACACCCCCTAGATTTTGAGTTTGAGATTTCAATTATTGAGTCTTGCTTGTAAAAGGGTGGAATTGCAAGAAGCCCTTCTCCATTTGAGTGAATATTTAGTTTGATAATGGTGAGAATAGGTGGCTTGTTAGAGTTACTGAACACTCTACTATTTTCTACTATCAAAAACACTATCATGATAGACAAGAACACACTCACTCACATTCGAGATTGTGTAAAAGATTCACAAGACACTCTTGAGTTCCTCAAACTTGAGTTGTATATTCAACAAGAAGAAACACATTATGAACTAGTTCATGTTCAAAACAATCCTCTCTATGATCCAGTTCAACAACCTGCATAAAATGAAACCACTTTAGAAAAACTTGAGCAAATAAGGGGAACCCCATCATAAGTGAAAGAAAATGAATATGAATACATGCATGTAAAGGTTTTTCTTGTTCCTTCCAATCCCTGTTAAAATTTAATATGCTAAGACAGAAAATAGCAGCATTACATTCTATTTCACAATAATAGCATATACAGGATCACTGAAGAAACAACAAGCATAGCATAAACACAAGAGACACAGATTTATCCTGGGAAACCCTCATGGGGTAGAAATCCAGCAAAGCTTTCCTCAATAAGATGATAAACCAAAATACAAGATGTGCTCCCTCCTTCTAATCCTCCTTAGCAAATCTCCCAGACAAGTGCTCCTCTTTTCAAGTGTGTGAGTGTGTCAAATGAGGAACAAACCTCCTCTATTTATACACTACTCTGACATATATTTTACACAAGTACATGTAGGCTCGTATTTAACCATTAGGTTAAATACCCTATTATAATTGACTGGGCCAACCCCCACATGGTGGGTCTAATAACCCTAGTTGCCACAACTCCTCAGAGGAATAAACATCTCCGGATACATAATAGAATCACCTCGGAGGGATGGAACATCTCCGGAATAAATAATGTACAAATATAATATTCTTAGAAGTTACAATATTCAACACTCCTCCTTAACGAGAAGGATATTATAACAACATCTGCAGGAGCAAGGAGTCATTGACTACATCATCTATATATCATCGGAATCTTTCTTCAATTCATCATCATCAGTAACTCAACTAGTTACTGGAACATCAACATCATCAGAGTTGATATTACTCGATCATCAACATCGTCATCATCATCGTCATCACACGATCACATGATCATCAGCATCATCATCACACGATCAGCAGCATCGTCATCACACGATCAGCATCGTCATCATACGATCATCATCGTCATCACACGATCGGCAGCATCGTCATCAGACGATCAGCATCGTCATCATACGATCATCATCACACGATCATCAGCATCGTCATCACACGATCATCAGCATCGTCATCACATGATCATCAGCATCGTCATCACACGATCATCAACATCATCATCATACGATCATCAACATCGTCATCACACGATCAGCAGCATCGTCATCACACGATCAGCATCGTCATCATACGATCATCATCGTCATCACACGATCGGCAGCATCGTCATCAGATGATCAGCATCGTCATCATACGATCAGCATCGTCATCACATGATCGGTAGCATCGTCATCACACGATCAACATCGTCATCATACGATCAACATCGTCATCGCACGATCGGCAGCATCGTCATCGCACGATCATATTACAAGATGATCAATCCTGCTCTCTTTAGGACATAGGTCCATGGATGATGCAATCCAGATCAAGTTCCAGGATGATCAATCCTTATCTCTTTAAGACAAGTCTCATGTCTAGGGATGATCCAATCCCAACCACAGTGCCAGTCCTTTTTCATACTGGATGTGACCTAGATCAGATCTAGGATTTACCGCCACAGAGCCAGTCCTTTTTCATATTGGATGTGTCACATCTACAGAGCCAGCCCTGTTTCATGCTGGATGTATCACATCTATAGAGCCAACCCTATTTCATGCTGGATGTATCATATCTACAGAGCCAACCCTGTTTCATGCTGGATGTATCACATCTATAGAGCCAGCCCTGTTTCATGCTGGATGTATCATATCTACAGAGCCAGCCCTATTTCATGCTGGATGTATCACATCTACAGAGCCAGCCCTGTTTCATGCTGGATGTATCATATCTACAGAGCCAGCCCTGTTTCATGCTGGATGTATCATATCTACAGAGCCAGCCCTGTTTCATGTTGGATGTATCACATCTACAAAGCCAACCCTGTTTCATGCTGGATGTATCATATCTACAGAGCCAGCCGTGTTTCATGATGGATGTATCACATCTACAGAGCCATACCTGTTTCATGCTGGATGTATCACATCTACAGAGCCAGCCCTGTTTCATGCTGGATGTATCACATCTACAGATCCAACCCTGTTTCATGCTGGATGTAACCTAGAACAATTCTAGGATTTGTCACGTACATTTTGAACCGAGGTCCAGGGACGATCCAGTCCTATCATGTACCTTTTGAACCGAAGTCCAGGGACGATCCAGTCCTATCATGTACCTTTTGAACCGAAGTCCAGGGACGATCCAGTCCTATCATGTACCTTTTGAACCGAAGTCCAGGGACGATCCAGTCCTATCATTCAATTCTCGGAGACCTCATGTCTACGGCTCAATTCAAAGGACCATAGTCCGAGGACGATCCAATCCCCTTACCTGTTCATTCAGGATTTAATTCTCGGAGACATCATGTCTACGACTCAATTCAAAGGACTAATAGTCCGAGGACGATCCAATCCTCTTACCTGTTCATTCAGGATTTTGTTCTCGGAGACATACGTCTACGGCTCTCTTTAGGACTGAAGTCTAGGGATGATCCAATCCCCTCAAGTCCACCAAGGACTTCATTCTTGAAGACATACATCTACGGCTCTCTTTAGGACTGAAGTCCAGGGATGATCCAATCCCCTCAAGTCCACCAAGGACTTCATTCTCAAAGACATACGTCTACGGCTCTCTTTAGGACTGAAGTCCAGGGATGATCCAATCCCCTCAAGTCCACCAAGGACTTCATTCTCGAAGACATACATCTACGGCTTTCTTTAGGACTGAAGTCCAGGGATGATCCAATCCCCTCAAGTCCACCAAGGACTTCATTCTCGAAGACATACGTCTAGGGCTCTCTTTAGGACTAAAGTCCAGGGATGATCCAATCCCCTCAAGTCCACCAAGGACTTCATTCTCGAAGACATACGTCTACGACTCTCTTTAGGACTGAAGTCCAGGGATGATCCAATCCCCTCAAGTCCACCAAGGACTTCATTCTCGAAGACATACGTCTACGACTCTCTTTAGGACTGAAGTCCAGGGATGATCCAATCCCCTCAATTCCACCAAGGACTTCATTCTCGAAGACATACGTCTACGACTCTCTTGAGGACTGAAGTCCAGGGATGATCCAATCCCCTCAAGTCCACCAAGGAATTCATTCTCGAAGACATACGTCTACGGCTCTCTTTAGGACTGAAGTCCAGGGATGATCCAATCCCCACATCACTATGGGTACAAGTATCTTCATCCATACAAGTACAAACATGTATCAATACATCAAGGCATCATGTAACCTCATCATCAAAACATGTATATCATCATCAAAACATGTATCCTCATCATCGAGACATGTATATCAAAACATGTATATCATCATCAAAACATGTATATCACTAATACATCTATCATCAAAAGCATGTATTCTCACTAATACATCTATCATCAAAAGCATGTATTCTCACTAATACATCTATCATCAAAAGTAAAAATATAAGAGTCCTAAATCTAAATAATTCTAGGTAACTAAGTGTAGTGAATAGGTAACCTCATCATTGATGAGGCAGACTTGTTATCAGATACTATTCTACTCCCCCTTTCGAGGAGAGTTCTTTTGAACTATACCAAGCTTGTCTCGAAAGTATTCAAACTTCACTCGAGACAGAGGTTTAGTCAAGATATCAACAATCTAATCCTCAGTGCTTATATATTCGAGCTTGATAACTCCTCTTTGCACCATATCTCGTATATAGAAGTATCGGATCTCTATGTGTTTTGACTTATCATGGAACACAGGATTTTCAGTCATCTTAATGCATCTTTGATTGTCACACATAATCACAGTGGGATCCATTTCTAAGTCAAACACTCCATATAAGAGCTTCTGAAGCCATACTGCTTCACAGCTGGCAGAGCAGACAACCATATATTCTGCTTCAGCAGTACTGAGAGCCACACTAGATTGTTTCTTGTTGAACCATGAGATCATGACAGATTCAGGACTATAACATCCACCTGATGTACTCTTTCTGTCTGAGACACTTCCTGCCCAATCAGAATCTGAGTATCCATGTAAACGGAGTTCATGACCTCCAAGATAATATAGACCAAAAAGATAATGTACCTTTTAGGTGCCTCACTACATGCTTTGTAGCTATTAAGTGAACCTTTCTAGGTTCTACTAGATACTGACTTAGGGTATTTACAACAAAGCATATATCTGGCCTAGTATTTGTTAAATACATCAATGACCCAATGATTTGTCTATATAGGGTTAGGTCCACTAAATACGATGAGTCATTAACTAATAACTTCAAGTTGGAGTCCATGGGAGTGGCCATGGCTTTATACTCCAACATATCAAATATTTTTAGAAACTTCACAGCATACTTACCTTGAATTAAAAGATTCCTTTTGGATCTTGCCATACTTCTAAACCTAAGAAGTAGTGCATTAATCCGAGATCTTTTATTTTCATTTCTGCAGCCATTTTCATGACCTGTTTCTCATTCCTTGTCAGAAAGAGATCATCGTCATACAATAATGGTATGATAGGTTCATCATCCACAACCTTAAGGTAAAGGTTAGGAACAGCTTTACTTCTGGTAAAGCCCAAGCTTTGTCATGAAGCTGTCAATTGTCCATTATTCACACTCAGTATTGAGTGATCTTCTGCATATCTATCTGTTCCATCTCTCGTCAGATGGGTCTACTAATATGAGCCTCAAAATCATTCGAACTCTGTGGTGAGTTCCTTCTTGCATCCATGTCATATGTGTATAGAACCCATATTCAACCTTGTAGCAAAGGTTGAGATCCACATCACCCATGATGATCATTAAGCTCATCAATTGACTACCGATCCTGGGAACCCATATAGAACCTGATTACATTATTAAGAGAATGTCTTATCTAGTCCCTTGGAGCAAAACATCTCATCATGATTATCTTCCTCTTTCTAAGAGAATATCTTAACCACAAGCTTTCTATAGTGTGTTTGATTTGTAAATCTTTTGTTGAACATCCATCGCTTGTTCAGAGTTCATCATTCATCATGATCTTTCCTACAAATCAAAATTAAGTACATGATTAGTAATACTTCGTAATCATCAAATCATATTGACATGATAACCTATTATGCATACAGATATCATTTACATAGTTATGCAACTATTTTGACCAATACTTTGGCACAACACTTTCCCATATCCTGATGCATACAGTGGCTATCTAGATGCCTTCCATCTCTACCAGAACATACTATCGAGAGTGTGCACAGCTCTCAGCATGTCAGCAAAGAGGTTTCATTCTAGACAAGCAACAATGGAATGTTTGTCCAACTTACCAATCATATGCATATTAGTAGTATACTGTTCAATGCTTTATGAATGTTTACACTCAGCATGATATATTCTAGGAATACAAATATGCATACAAGCAATATCATTTACTATTTCTAATAACAACTCAAATACTTATCTTTTATGTTTGTGTGGTTGCCTCTCGCTTGATCTTCTGTATGTCTTTTGAACTTCTATTCATTTTGTACCACTGTGCATGCTCAAGTGTACACTAGTGTCATCCTCATGATCTCATACACAAACATACATTCATTAGTATATTCTCAATATTATC
This sequence comes from Larix kaempferi, assembly GCA_027924585.1. NCBI lineage: Eukaryota > Viridiplantae > Streptophyta > Pinopsida > Pinales > Pinaceae > Larix > Larix kaempferi. The sequence goes on from BSBM01000009.1 coordinate 4,734,820, forward strand.
AAAACATTCTAATTCTAAATAATCTTGAATATGTACAGTCATGATCATTAGTATTCAGGGTTTCAAGGAAGTCTTCTTTTACTCATGCATATTCTTGTTTGATCTAGTTAGTTAAATCATCAACCAAGATAAGAGACATAATATGCATAAACCCTTGATTACTAACCAATCATACCAAGTATACTTACACAAGGTAAGATTCTAACATGACATAGGAAAACATACCTGGATTAGTATACCTGCTTAGTTATGTACAACATACCTAAACAATCTCTTCAATGATTTAGAGATCCTGAGTTAGAACCTGCATGTCTCGTAGGTTAAACATAATATAACAAAGTCATACATACCTCGTGAGTCTTTGTCTTCATGTTGTCATGGTCATGGAACTTTATTTGTCTTTTGTAATATACCTGTGTCTTGTTAGCAGACAACATCAACCTCACACAACACCATAATGCATAAGTACAATCATATAGCCCTAATCAATGAATGTCTTCGATCATTCACATGCATTCATATTGTTACTAGGGTGATAAGACAATTAATAACTTTAATCAAGATTGTACTAATAAATAACATGAAGACAAACACATTATGAACTTAATCAAGAATCAGATTTCAAGGCATACCTGAACCTCCTTAAGTCATACTTGTCAAGACTTTTTTGTAGTCTTCTTATGTAAGCCCTTAGCCTCAACTCCCCCTGAAACTTGATCTGGAGCTTGATTAGGGTTTGCTAGAGAAACCCTAAAAATTCAATCTTTGACTTTCATACTTCTGAATGGATGGAAGAATGTGTCTTGTTGAGCTGATCAACCTAGCATTCTTCAATTTTGAAATCTCCAAAATTTGACCCCTCAAAATTGCCTTCAAAACTTCTGGATCTTCTGGACAGGAACCCGAACTAGGGTTTGATGAAGCACAACCTTCTGTGGAGCTTCCAGCCGTGGTTACAGACTTCAAAAAATTCCAACTTTCTCCGAAACCCTAAATTCCGGAAGCCATGAATAAAGGTGCTAAAAATAATTCTGTTTTGACAGAAATATGCACCTGATTACTTCTGCTATAACTCTGAAATTTTTGCTCCACAGGGTCTGAATTTTTTTTCTAAAATAGCCTGACCTGTCATCTTTCCATCCTGATAGGTATGACCTCAATTGGATTTTTTGAGAGATAGTTATGCCAAGTGTCGCAACGTGACTTGTTTATGGGATAAAACAGGAGAGCGAACTTGTACGGTGTGACACGTGTCACTAGTTCACCTTCTGCCTCTGAAAACGTTTTCTGAGATATTACAGTCTGTGTACTACCTGTCACATTTTACGAAATTTCATTTGGAGCTTCCTAGCCCAAGTTATGACCTTCTTTCCAAGGTCACCTGATTTTGACTGAGATCTGGAAGAGGCAGAAACCCTAACTTGTACTGATCATAACTCATAAAGTACAACGAATCGGAGGGTTCCCTTTGGACACAAGGTACCTGGGGATGTTATCTTCGACCTGTAAGATTTTCAGACCCTGAACCTTCGCAGAAATGGATTTATAGCGAAAGTTCCACCATGACTGGTTTTTGCTATGTAAAACCCTAACCTTCAAATTGTCGTAAGTAAAGCAAGTGTCGTAAGTGCCATACCTTGTCTTCCTTCAGGTTAGCTCTGATACCATGTTAAAATTTAATATGATAAGACAGAAAATAGCAGCATTACATTCTATTTCACAATAATAGAATATACAAGATCACTGAAGAAACAACAAGCATAGCATAAACACAAGAGACACAGATTTATCCTGGGAAACCCTCATGGGGTAGAAAACCCAGCAAAGCTTTCCTCAATAAGATGATAAACCAAAATACAAGATGTGCTCCCTCCTTCTAATCCTCCTTAGCAAATCTCCCAGACAAGTGCTCATCTTTTCAAGTGTGTGAGTGTGTCAAATGAGGAACACACCTCCTCTATTTATACACTACTCTGACATATATTTTACACAAGTACATTTAGGATCGTATTTAACCATTAGGTTAAATACCCTATTATAACTGACTGGGCCGAACCCCACATGGTGGGTCTAATAACCCTAGTTGCCACAACTCCTCGGAGGAATAAACATCTCCGGATACATAATAGAATCACCTCGGAGGGATGGAACATCTCCGGAATAAATAATGTACAAATATAATATTCTTAGAAGTTACAATATTCAACAATCCCATCATCGGACCATGGGAAGAGATCAACCATAACAAGCACAAAGTCGGTCTTGGATATGATAAGGAAGTGACAGTTCACATTCTTGATTTCTCCAATCCTATCCAGTTTTAGATTGTTGGATTCCTCAATGAGAGTTCATATTCATCCATTCCATTTTAGATTTTGACATGCTGTTGGCCTGGTTTTGCAACCAGGCTTAGTGCTATGGGCACCTGCTAACTAGTAGCAGCAGTTTCAATGGAAATAAATAACAATAAACTAATTAAACAAGACTATTCATGGATCTAAGCAAATATATTAAGCAAATAACAAAAATAATTTAAAATCAAGAACAAGAACATATAAAATAAAGAATTTGTATTGAAAGAATGGTGCAAGCAAGTGCTTGCGGAATTAATACCTCTAATGGTGAGGTTGAATAGCTCCAAGGATGAGCAACTCCAATCTCCAATGGTCTCTTCTCCAATGTGGTTTGCAATGGCTAAAATGCTCAAGGGAGATTTCAGCAGCATAAGGATGAGATAATGGATGGATGTGAAATGAGGAGCCCCTACCACCTTTTTATAGGTTTTGGTGGTGGGAAATACCATTTGTGGTTTTGTGGAAACCAAATGGTATTGACCAACATGGTTTAGGTACTTTTCCCTCCTTTTTCCTTTTTTGAATAAAAATAATATTTTAATTCCCTTTTTAATATTTTTGGGAATTTGGACCCTTTTTGAGGGTTTTTTATGTTTTTTTGGGAAAAATAATCTTTTTTAATGGAAAAAGGGGTGTACTCAGGTCTTTTGGTGACCTTTTGTTGGTTTTAGAGGCTCTGATGGTGAAAAAGTGGATAAATGGGTCATGTGAATAGGGAAATGAGCTAGTGAGCACTTTTTGGGTGTTAACAGATTGCCCCCTGATGTGTGAGGGCAGGAGCTCATCGTATGGCCGATAGACATCATAGTTCATTTGTCTTTTTCTGGGGTTTTAGGGGAGAGAAGAGACCGGTTGGAGACTGGAGCCACGGCCCTTGGAAGCTGCAAAAACAAAAAATATTACATGGCCTCAATATGAATGAGGTATAATCTCTGATAAAGGACGAGGCGGGCATTCCCATGCTCATATCAAGACATATACAAAACAATTAGTCCCAAGAAGGGGGATCTAATACGTAAAGAAATATACTGGTACATCATAATGGTCCAGAGGGGACATTATTGTGGGATATACTCATGATAATGGCTGATCTCAATAACTGATACACTGGAATAACTGTTGAACTGCTGAATCTGAAGGTGTCCAACATCTGTATGGACTCAATGACTGTGAGCCATCTGGAATACTGTCGCCATACGCAACCCGGATATCTATAGAAAAAATGTAACTGGTTGTATCCATAGGTAGACTCTCAAATGTGGAGGAGTCAGGTGGTATCCGGGGTCTTCGACTAATAACTGAACGGACCAATACCCTGTGCGAGTCTCAACGATGCGATCAAGGTGTTGAAGTCGAGCATGTGAGAAACAACCATTCGGAGAGGCACTGAGGATTCCTCTCGAAATGATTCGTAGGCACTCATCATAAATGGTAATGAGTCCAAGACACAGGGACCTCTAGGTCTATCCTCTGGAATCAATGTGGTTGTCGTCGACAGAGGGAGACCAACAACTAACAAGGCAATGATGTTTCCTTGATAGGAGCACGAGGTGTAGAATTGAAGTGATGTAGTACTGATGGTAGGGCTGACATACTTGTGGGGATGGGAAATAACTGGGTCAAAAAATGGGTAGACTCAAACTTCCTTTTTTCAGAGCATGATGACATGGTTGACCTGGCAGCGTAGGGAACTGACTTGTAGGTGTGGGGATCATTGCTTTGACTGATTGGTATATATTGACTCTGGGGGGGGAGGACGAGCTGAGAGGTGTCGTCGAGGAATTATCAAGGTGACATACTGCATAATACTCTGAACAAAGGCGACCGAAATGGGGAAGCTGCCTAATGTGTAGATATGATCTGTTGTGGCGCCAAGAGGCACCATTGATTCCTTCTTCGTAATTTTAATGAGCTCCAAGAAGGGATAAAAGTGTGCTCTGAAATGGTACGGTCCTGTGGATTTTGCGAGCCCAGGACGACTTATGCTCATGGTTGCTTTCATGTTTAGAGAGTCTGAAAGCGGTAAGTGGACTCTATTGGTGTTTCTTTTTCGTAAGTTTAGTCTCCAAGGCCCGAAAAAGCATAAAATGATGCGGATGGAGAACTCTTCTAGCCGATGTGACTAGAGTATATTTTTTCGTAATTAGTCTACGAGGTCCGGAAAAGGGGTAAACTTATACCAGGTAGACGCCCTTTCAGATACATTTAACGAGCATGAAAGGAAACAAGGTTGCTCGGCAATCTTTTCATTGTTTGTAGGAGTCAGAAAAGAGCTTAACAAAAACTCCCTAAGTGCCTTTTTCGTAAAAGGGGTTGCTCGGCCCGAAAAAGGGGTAAAATTATACCGAACAAAAATGGATTAATGAGGGCGAGAAGAGGTCTCAATCATCGTCATCAGTGCGGAAAACTGGATCCGGTGACATAAGGATTGTCGAAAAGGGGCTACAGCCAATGTGGCATGCAAATCGAGGTGATGAGTGGCGTTTTGAAAAAATGCCCGAAAAATATGGGCGTGAGAGCAATAAATGATCTCCAGCATCATCACAAGCACAAAAAACTGAATCCGGCAATATAAGACACGTCAAAAATGGAGAACGGCCGATGTGGCATGCAAACCGAGGTAACGAGGGGGCATGGGAAAAATGCCCAAAAAATCAAAAGGTGAGAGTGAGAAATGATCTCAAGCATCATCACGAACGTGGAAAACTGAATCCGGCGATATAAGACTTGTCTAAAACGGAGAACGGTCGATGTGGCACGCAAACCTAGGCGACGTGAGGGCATGGGAAAAATGCCCGCAAAATCTAAAGGTGAGAGCGAGAAATGATCTCAAGCATCATCACGGGCTCGGAAAAATGAATCCGATGATATCAAATATATCAAAAACAGAGAGCAGCCAAAGTGGTACGCAAACTGGGGCGACAAGGTGTCGGGACACAATGTTGATATTGGTCCTGGTGAGAGCGAGAAATGATCTCAAGCATCATCACAGGCACGGAAATATGAATCCGGCAGTGCAAATGGTGCGAAAAACGGAGGTCATAAGGACTCCGGAATGGTTAAAGGAAAGAACTAGGTTAAAAAATGGCTACAAATAAAGGTGATCCCACCAAGCGAAGGATGTAGTGGTGGGGAGAAATGATGACCCGTGGGGGAAAAATACTAGGTGTATCAAATCAACTGAAATATACAAGTGACACGTGACCTCAAAAATGGTTGAGATCACAAATATGAAAAAGTGAGCAGGGTTAATGACCTGCCCCCATGCTATGTGCATGGGGTTTGTGATTGTGGATCACATATGTGTTGGTTTGAACGATGGGATGATTGAGGTGTTGAGATAGAGATGATGGGGAAGGTTCAAAATGATTGATCATGCCCCCTATCCCGGGGTCGAGGTAATCTATTATGCCCCCTAACTCAGAGGTGTCAATGTGGTGCAGATGTTGTCTCAGAGAGAGATCAATAGGACATTGAGCAACTGCTGGCGGGGTGTTATACCATGAGGCTGTGGGTCGTGGTGGCATACTGAAGTGATTATATGATGATGGGGGATTCCCTTTGTGGGGTGGATGCCCCCAGTATCTCCGACGAGGATCACGATGATGATGAGTAGGCAAGGTTTTGGGCCTGCCCCCATGTTGTGGACATGTGGTTTCCTGGTCGATTTGAAAGGGTTGAACCTGTGTGTCAAAGGGATCAATGGAAGGGGCCGACCGGACAGAGGGGTATCCAGTGGAGATCGTATAAATGGCGGGGTCAAGGCCAGGCATTTCGGTATCTGACCAAGTAAAGACATCAGTGAATTCTTGGAACAGTTGTTGGTATTCTCCGATCTCATGCTCACTGTGGGAGGTTCCTAATGTGATGGTATGAAGGGCACCAAGTGGGTCAGATATGTCAATGTGGATGACGGGAGAAATATCGGCCATGGGATCCGTTAACCAGTCGATTTTAGTAGGAAGGAAATCCTTGGACTCAACCGCGGATTGGGTAGCGGTGGTGGATGAAGTCTCTTCCAGGAGGAAGTATGGACGATGGTGCATGTCTTCCCTGGGATAATCAAAGGTAGTAGGAGTCTCGAGAACCTCTTCATCATTGCGGGAGCTTTGAGTGGTCAAATCGAGCGATGAGGTAGTGGTAGTCGAAGAGATCATGTATATGGTGTTAATCTCTCCGGATGAGGATGATGGGGGAGGGTAGATCTCCTCGATAGTAGGGGGTGCCGTATCAAGGTCCAAATTGTTCATCTCGTAGAGAGCTGCTCTGTAATCTGGGATGTCAGGACAGTGATGGGAGTAGTGGCCGTAAATACCGCATATCGCACATGGGTGGTTGGTACGCAATGATTTATCACGAGGCATAGGGTTTGGATCTAGTTTTACCACCAGGATGTTGGGGTCGTCATCCAACATTTGCATGTGTTCCTGCAATGCAGGTAACTGTGGACACTGATGGGTTGGATGGCCTAACTCATCACACAGCGATCATTTTGGAGGAGCACGGAATACGGGGGGAGGTTTAACTGCCTTGGGTGGGGGAACCGCAGTGTATGGTTGTGGGCGTCTGCCCCCAGTGGGCCTGACGAATGGAGGGGGATTCGTCGATGACGAAGGAGTTGTGATACCGGGAGGTGGTTGGGTAGAAGTAACAATGGGTTGCACCGGTTGTAGGATGACATTTGGTGTCGGTGGAGGAACGGGAGGCGTAATATAGCACACGGGTAATCCCAATGTTAACCCGGGGAGACTAAGGGTAGCCATAACCGGGGCGCTTACTACACCCGAAGGAGGAAATAGAAAGGGGATTGTGTGGATAGGTATAACACCGATGTGACTCGGTACCAATGGTGGTTGACTACCGGGTGTTTGTGCATTCTGTGAAAGAGTACAGAGGTTTGCGACATGGGTCTCTGGTGACGGTGGTGGAATGGCCTGGAATGTAGAGGTCATTGGTGTGTCTGAGTAGAGTCCAGGTCCCACAGAAGACACAAAGGAGGTAACTGCACTAGAAGCGGGTTGTTCAATCATGGGAAGAACATTTTCGGGTGCTGCCGGGGCATTGGGATCATAGTAGGTGAGTTGGTCGATTTTGACCACGCGTACCTCATGGGGGAACATCATGGTACGAAAAACGGAGGAGGCGACCGCTTTCATGGCGTACATGTAACTACGGCCAAGTAAAAGGTTATAATCGAGCTGGGCGTTAATGACCTCTATGTCAATGAGCACAGTTTTCCCACCCAATTGGACGGGGACCTTGGGTAGTAGACCTTGAGGTTGAGCTGACCGGCCGTCATAGGCCCGCAATACAGTGGTGGATTGCTGGAGAGTAGGGGATCCCAACTTCTGCCAAACAAATGTGGACATGACGCATGTGGAAGCACCCTCGTCGATGATACATCGATGGATGACAAGATTCCGAATAGAAACAGAAACTTGGACTGCTATGGTGGAAGGCAGACGTGGTTCGGACTGGTCCAAATCAAAGGTCATCAATTTCGAATCATTTGGGTCAATCGCCCCACTGGCGGAAAGTAAAGTCTTGCGCTGCGTAGGACAGTTTTTCAAGACTTCTAACGCAGACATGGCTGCGGGAGATTGAGCTAGGTCATCTACGATGTTGTAATTTGACGCAGCCCATGCATTGGGGTTGTTGTTGATATGACGGAGAGGGAAACGAGGTGCTTTAGAGGCACCATCGAGTGGAAGAGGTGGTATCCGTAATGTCTGATCGGTGGGATTAGCGTTAGTATCCTTGTCGGCGGGGGTAGCCTCGGAGGTGGGACCATACTGGTTCCGTCGGGTTTGGATGTTGACGTCGGTAGTGGACATTATCAATAAGTGGTGAGTGCCTGAATCAAACATGGGTTGATCAGGAGCGGCGTAAGTGATTTGCTGTGGTTGCACGTTGCCCTGTGGGGGGGCTAACGGCTGAGTGTTCACCACTCCTTGTGTTGGGAAAGGGTTTTGTAGCACCAAAGGCTGTTGTTGAGGTGGTGGAGGGTTGGGTGGCGGCTGAGGAGCCGCCTGCCCTTGACGATGGGCGTCATCTGTCCATAGTTGTCGAGCTCGCTCCAGATGTGGGCAAGCGTGGGTATAGTGGCCATAGACACCGCAAATGGAACAAGGATGGTTTGTTCGTAGATTAGCATTTTTGGCTTGCTTAGGTGGCCGATCAGGATTCTGATGAGCAGGCGCCGCGTTATTGTTTTGTGGAGGATGGGTAGGTTGTGGAGCTTGGTTATGGTTTTGGTTGTTTCCATGGTTACGTCCTCTTCCGCGGTTTGGTTTCCCACCCTGGTTGCGTTGGTAATTTTGGTATTGGGGCTGTTGTTGTTGTGCGTACACATTCCCTTGAGCATTGGGGGGATTCTGGGGAGCCACAGGTGCGGGAGCAGGTTGCGGTGGGTAGTATGCAGGTGGAGCTGGAGGTGGTCCAGTTGCCTGTTGGGGTTGTTGGTACCCCTGAGCTATTGGATGTGGTAGATCAGCTGGTGCAGTTTGCTGTGGGTACTGCAATGGTTGTGGTGAGAACTGAATGGGGTTCTGTGTAGTAGGTTGAGCATAGTATGTAGGAGGTACATATGCTGATGGCGTTTGCCCATAACAATGTTGTGGACAAGAGGGTCCATGAATGTGATGGGTCTGGTTTGTTGGAGCATAAGAAGTTGTTGCTCTGGAACTGGATGTAGCCCTAGAGAGGTCTGGGGCGGGCATGGTGCTCACCATGCTGAAAGGTTTAGGTTGCGGGTTGATTTGGCCAATGATGCCATCAGCGGCATGTGATGCCCCCGGTGCGTCACCACGTGAAGAGTCACCTCGTGGGGCGTCAGGTATGATTGTGTATAGATAACCTGATTGGGCGTATATGAGATCAAACTATTGGGCCTTGAGGATGGCTTCCTCTTCAGACTGGGGTCTTTCAGATGCCACATCCTTCGCAATGAGAGGGAGGAGGGATTTTAGGAACCAATCTAAGAAGATACGGTCGTCTAATTTGATTTTGCAGAGGCTTCGGCGACGACGCCACTCTTGAATGTGGTCCGTGATGTGGGTGGCCGTATTCTGTCTGCAAGACAGTAGGATCTCGATGCCCGCATCGTAGCGGACAGGTAATTGGAAGAATTGTAGGAAAGTCGAGGCAAGGGAGGTAAATGTGGCATGCGTCCCATGGGGCTGCTCGATATACCATTTGGCTGTGGAGCCAGTGAAGGTGCGTTGTAAAAGTCGGAGGCGGATTGAGTCGTCCACTATGGAGTTGGAGGAACACCATAGGTGGAAGGACATGATATGGTTCTGGGGGTCTTCACCCGTCTTACCCTCAAACTTAGGGATGTCATAGGGGAGTTTGGTGGGCATGTGAGGCCACGCAGGATCATGTCTGATGGGGTCATTTGTTAGCCTAGCTAAGTCTGGCAGGTTCAGACTCGCCATGTATGGTAGGCTAGCAGGTGTGGTAACTGGAGCGGGGACATGCCTAGCCATTGTGGTATGGTGTAGGGGTCCAGTAGCGCCTAAAGGTACGCTAGGTATGGAAGGTATTTGCCCTCCCATAGGTGTGGGCTGGTATGGGTTAGCGCTTCCAAGTGCAACATGGGTTACACTTGGGTTAGGAATTGCACTAGGGATTCCTGGGATAGCACTCCCAAGTGCAACATGGGTTGCACTTGGGTTGGGAATCGTACTAGGGATTCCTGGGATGGGGTTTGTGGAAACCAAAGGGGGTGTGACCCCTATGTTGGGTATACCTATGATAGGTGGTGGCCCTGTGTTGGGCATTCCTAAATGTGGAGTGTTACCCATGTTGGGCATACCCAGGGGGGTGGTTGTTGCCATGGATGGCACCGCCGCAGAAGGGTCTGTGGATGTCTCACCTATGGTGCTTGTAAACAATGGATCAAATGGTGTTCCAGCCATAATGGTGGTTGGTGGTAACTCTGTGGGTTTTTCGGATTCTACCTCCAAATCAAAGGTGAAGTGAGGTATGTCAGAATCGGATGACTGTCTAATTGATTGACGATGTGTCGAATCAAGGGATAAGGCTCTGCGTCCGTGACGTGGAGAGCCAAGTGGACTAAACTCTGGGAGTTCGCCCTGTAGACGACGAGAGCGTCTAAAATTCTCAATGGTGAGAAAATGTGTTTGGGTAAAAACTTTGTTTAAGTATCAGGTGGTGGTATATCTATAAAAGACTCAAAACCCTAATGCAACCAAGGGTGCAAGAAGGGGAGTGAAAAAAGAAGGCTCTCAGGCCAAAAAATCAATCCTCAAAAAAGGCACTTATTCTAGCAGCTGTGCTACAATAAGTGGAGGAATGCAACAACTGGTCAGAATACCAACATGCAAACGGCTCCTAGAAAAAATAGCTGTAACCAGACCACAGTTAGGTTGAAATCATGCAAACACCTAATCTAAAAGTATTGTGACTCAAACAGACGATATCCTCTGCAAGGTGATGAAATCCAAGTCAGACAATATGAATGTTGAGACAACGGCTAGATATCCCCCTACCGGGAGGGACACCGGGTAATCAATCCTAAAGACAGGCTACTAGGATACTCCGTTCATGACGCGTTGAGAAAAGGTAAATCTGCCGTTTGGTCCTTTGATCGCAATATCCCAATACAGGGATATCCCGAGAACTGCGAATGGTAGCCCTTCGGTTACTGAATGGATTTCGGTATTCCACTCAGGCTTCCGGAACCATCCTCGCGACTTCAACCCTCCTAAGGGAGAGGCCTTCCCACAAACCGGTTGTGACCGCGCCAAAAAGTACTAAGAGATTTTAGCTCCCTAATTGGACAACTTCTATGTCTCAGATGTATGAACTGAGGGGTGTTATTGGAACACCTATCCCCCCAATACTACCTAGCTACAAGAATTCTTTTAGTGTTCCCCAAGTGGGGTTAAAAGTGTGTTCAATTTAAGGTACGTTTTAAGGCTTAGTTCAATTAAGTGATCGTGTGAGTGCACGTGAGGTGTTGTAAACTGAACTTGAAAAAATTAAATGCTTTACAGGAAATTTTCAAAAAAATAAAGGATTTTTCGAAAAATAAAAAGCAAATATTTATGACTTTTCACTAAAAGGAATTTAAATGCTTTTCAAAAAATAACTAAAAAAATAATGGATTTTTTGGATTTATGAAAGCAAATAATAGACTTCTTTTTAAAAGAAATAAATGGATTTCTTCGTTCAGGAAAATTGCTAAGGGCAAGATTTTAAAGAAGTAAACAAGAAAAAATTTGAATCTAGATGAAAATGCAAAATGAGTCTTTCTTTCACTTTCTTGAAAATTTTTAAAAAGATTTCTAGATATGCACTTTTTAAATAGTAAAAATTTTTTCAAAGCTGTAAAATATGCAGGATTTAATACTGTAAAAAATGTGCTATGGGCAGAAAGTACAGTAAATTTTTTTTTTCAAAATCGGGATGGCCGAATGAAAAAATTCAGCCGCGCGGGTTTTGACAGAAAAGCCGCAATGGACCGCGCGGATTTTTTTCGCACAGTCGCGATGGACCTCGCGGGTTTTGGCCGCAGAGTCGCGATGGACCGCGCGGGTTTTAGCCGCACAGTCGCGATGGGCAGCGCGGAAATTGGCCGCGAAGCCGCGGTGTGCAGCGCGGAAAAACGCAAAAAAGTCGCGATGGACCGTGCGACTGTCTGGCAAAAAGCCGCGATGGACCGCGCGGAAAAATGCAGAAAAGTCGCGATGGACCACGCGACTGTCTGGCAAAAAATCGCGAGGCGGAAGCCGTGCACGGAAACCGAGAAATAAACCCGAAAATTGAAAATTTCGGGCTGTTTATGGGGCCAAAACTCAGAGCAGCAATGGATCTGCTGTCTAAGATGGCAGATCTATGGATCTAAAGGTTAAAAACTCATAAAAAACTAAGATTAAAGGCAAAACTAGAGATCTATAGTTCAAACCAAAGCGGAGTCGCCAAAAACTGTTGGCCCGGTTTTGCAACCAGGCTTAGTGCTATGGGCACCTGCTAACTAGTAGCAGCAGTTTCAATGGAAATAAATAACAATAAACTAATTAAACAAGACTATTCATGGATCTAAGCAAAGATATTAAGCAAATAACAAAAATAATTTAAAATCAAGAACAAGAACATATAAAATAAAGAATTTGTATTGAAAGAATGGTGCAAGCAAGTGCTTGCGGAATTAATACCTCTAATGGTGAGGTTGAATAGCTCCAAGGATGAGCAACTCCAATCTCCAATGGTCTCTTCTCCAATGTGGTTTGCAATGGCTAAAATGCTCAAGGGAGATTTCAGCAGCATAAGGATGAGATAATGGATGGATGTGAAATGAGGAGCCCCTACCACCTTTTTATAGGTTTTGGTGGTGGGAAATACCATTTGTGGTTTTGTGGAAACCAAATGGTATTGACCAACATGGTTTAGGTACTTTTCCCTCCTTTTTCCTTTTTTGAATAAAAATAATATTTTAATTCCCTTTTTAATATTTTTGGGAATTTGGACCCTTTTTGAGGGTTTTTTATGTTTTTTTGGGAAAAATAATCTTTTTTAATCGAAAAAGGGGTGTACTCAGGTCTTTTGGTGACCTTTTGTTGGTTTTAGAGGCTCTGATGGTGAAAAAGTGGATAAATGGGTCATGTGAATAGGGAAATGAGCTAGTGAGCACTTTTTGGGTGTTAACACATGCCAACACTATGATCGAGTTGGCTAAATGAAATATGATTGTTTTGATCTTCACCCTTGTAAGCATTGTGGAAAACATACGCGTTCTTCATACAGATGTTTCACTCTGAAGAAACTAGCAAGAGAGAATATTTACTACGGGTGGTCGCTTCTTGGAAATGGTTGTCAACAACCAATAAGATATATACATCACACTAGAGAGTTCATTCATGAGTATTGACACATCTTGCACCTGAGATATCTTGTTCTCCTCACATTTTTCCTGACAAGGGTGAATGATGAACAATAAAAAAAATCGAGCAAGAATAAGTGAGTGGGAACAATAGATCCTGCATCATATCTAGAGCCTTGATTGTGGAAAACTCAGAGTTTTAGACAGATCCAAAATGAGAGCCATGACTATCTATTTAGTAGAATATTGCACCATATTCTACTAACCCTTCGGAATGTTCCGCCAAGAACCTCTAAGCCTTCGAGCCAAGTTCCAGAGTTTGTTGTCAACTTTAAACCACTCATTTAGTAGAATACAAACAAATTCTGCTAGCACTTTGAAATTTTCCAGGAACCTCTGAGCTTTTAAGCCAATTTCTAGAATTTGTGGTCATCCTTAAACCACCTTCATGGTTCATGATTTTCTAGTTGCTGAGATCTAAAGTTTGTGGTTAGATTTAAACCACCCGTGTAGTATAAGAACCGAGGTTCTGCTATCCCCCTTTAGTTGGTGGTTATTCAAAACCACCACTTTATAGATCACTTGTACTTAGTAGGAGAAGTCAACTTCTACCAACTTGCTTGGCATAGTCAAATTGTCAAGCTACTTATTCAACTCTCTTTTCTTGGACTCATATACACCCCTTCAGATTAAGGGTTATTTTTTTGTAAACTAATCCATTAGGTTGGGAGATGAACAATCATCTTGGGAGTCCAAGATACCTCTTGGACTATGAAACCCAAGGGTCAATTCTCATTATATTTATGTGTACATTACCTAATGATAATAATTGTGCTTTCATGCCTAATTTTGTGTCTTTATTTGGCTTTGTGTTCAACCATTTTCCTATTTTCCCTATAGGGATTCTAATAGTTTTAAATTTAAAAAATAATATATATACAAAATTTGGGTGTGTTGTAGAAGGTTGTTCAATTTATCTCTTCGCTGCAAATCCCATGAAAGTACATTGAAATAACTGTATATGAATGGAATCATCTACAATGGTATTTGAGGAAAATTGATGATGAAAAGGGATGATATGGTTGGATGGATCCTCTAAAAATTTCCCTTTAGAATTTGGGATGTCTAAAGGTAATTTATTGGGATGGTAATCGATGTGGTGTCATGTTGAATATGATCATTTTTTAGCTAAGTCAAATTAGGTAGATGTAGACTAGCATAAAAGGAAGCTCAAAATATGAGGTATGTGCACATTGGTGTTTGTGTTCATGTTCAAATTAGCATTGTCATGTCCCCAGCGGCCTTAGTGGCCAATCACGACCACGTGGGATCTAATTATTTCCTTTAATTCCACTTTATTATTTGATACCGAGAGATTACTGTCTAAACTAAGTTATATACCGCACAGTAGACTATGACACATGTACTTAACCGATTGCAGATCATGTTATGGACCCCTCCATTGAATTTAATCATTCTGGCACAAATTGCTACTTGCAAAGTTAGTGCGACATACATGGTGGAGTATCATATACATAAGCCATCTACATGCCATTACATACAACTTACATTTGATTATGCATCCAAAATTTATAGTCATATAATGAAGTAGATAAAAACAAGAAACATGCCATACTGTTGATGTATATGTAACTTCGGAATGTATTTCACATATATATGTATATTATATTCCTATAGAGATGGTATTATTCCTCTATAAGGAAGTGTCGTCATTTATATTGTAAGTGTCATAACTTATACTTGATGGGTTATTAGACCACCTTGTTTGGGGTCGGCCCTGTATAAGTCATGTGGGTCAAAGGGTTATTAGACCACCCTATTGGGGGTCGGCCCACTCAGCATTATGTGATGTGGTTAAGTTCGAGCCTACATGAGTTAGGTAAAAAGGCAAGTCAAGTCAAGTATAAATAGAGTGCGGGAGGCACTCTATTTGCTCACTCACTTCTCACACATGCTCTCAAGGAGGAGAGGCGCACTTATGGAGGAGGAGGATTGCTGCTAGGTTATGGCTATCTCTATTGGTTGGTTGTATCATTGCTCTATCTATCTCTGAGGAAGTTATTGGGTTTTTTCACCTTTATGGTTTTCCCCAAGTAAATCTTTGTGTCTCTTGTGTGCTTGCATTATTGTCTCCATGATTGATATGCTGTAGATATACTGTACATGTTGTTCTCTCAGTTAAGATCCTAGATCATATTGAAGTAAATTCTGAAAATTTAACATGGTATCAGAGCTAGCCTGAAAGAAGGCATGATATGGCATGTATGACACTTCTTACACTTACGATGCTAGGGCTTGATATAGCAAAAACCAGTCATCGTAGCACTTTCGCTATAAATCCATTTTGGCGAATTTTTCGGATCTGAAATTGTTACAGGACGAAGCTAAGATCTCCAGGTATCTTGTGTCCAAAGGACAACCACTAATTCATTGTACTTTGTGATTTATGATCTGTACAATATAGGGTTTCTGCCTCTTCCAGATCTAAGTCAAAATCAGGTGACCTTGGGAAAAAGGTCATATCTTGGGCTAGGAAGCTCCAAATGAAATTTCGTAAAAAGTGACAGGTAGTACACAGTCTGTACTATCTCAAAAACCGTTTTCAGAGGCCGAAGTTGAACCAGTGACACGTGGCACGCCGTACAAGTTCGCTCTCCTGTATTATCCCATAAACAGGTCATGTTGCGACATTTGGAATAACTCTCTCTCAGAGAATCCAATTGAGGTCAGACCTATCAGGATGGAAAGGTAACAGGCCTAGATATCGCAGAAAACTTTTTCAGAGGCCGAAGTTAAAACAGTGACACGTGGCACGCCGTACAAGTTCGCTCTCCTGTTTTATCCCAAAACAGGTCACGTTGCGACATTTGGCATAACTCTCTCTCAGAGAATCCAATTGAGGTCATACCTATCAGGATGGAAAGATAACAGGTCAGGCTATCTCAGGAAACTTTTTCAGACCCTTTGGATCAAAAATTTCGGAGTTACACCAGAAACAATCAGGTACATATTTCTGTCAAAACAGAATTATTTTTTGGTACCTTCATTCATGGCTTCCGGAATTTAGGGCTTTGGAGAAAGTTGGAATTTTTGTAATCGGAGACCATGGCTGGATGCTACTCATCAAAATAGAAATTTAGAGACCAAGATCAGAATTTTTGGTTGGGCAGAAGGCCGGGCTTGATTAGACCCTAGTTCGGGACTTTGATCAGAAAAGTGGAAAATTAGGGCTTCTGTAAAAATGGGAATTTTTGAAATCTGTGACCACGGCTGGAAGCTCCTCAGAAAAATAGAAGCTTCTAGATTTGGATCAAACATTTTGATTGGGTAGAAGAGTGGGCTTCATCAAACCCCAGTTCAGGGTCACGTCCAGTGAATCCAGAAGTTTCAAAAGCAAAATTGAGGAGTGAAACTTTGCAGTTTTCAATTTCTGAATATACCAACTTGATCAGCTCATCAAGGCACATATTTCTATCCTGTCAGAAGTTTGAAATTCAAAGTTTGAATTTTTGGGGTTTCTATGACAAACCCATATCCAGCTCCAGGTCCAGTTCTTGCAAATCAAGTGGATTGGGTTAATCCTAGAAGAAGATGGATTGATCATCTGCATGAGTAAAGAAGTTCCTGTTTCAGAGGGAGATGAGGCTAAGGCCTTACATAAGAAGATTACAAGCGATCTCAACAGGTATGACTCATCGAGGTATGTTTCGATATTTGTCCATGATTAAGTTTATGGTATGTTTGTCTTCATGTTATTACGGTTAGTACAATTTTGATTTTAGATTTGTCGTATCACCTTAACAAAATTATGAATGCATGATAGAAGATATTCATTGGTTAGGGTGTTGACACTTATGATTGTACTAATGCATTATGGTGTTGTATGAGGTTTATGTTGTCTACTAACATGAAAGGTACACCAAGAAAGACAAATCATGTTCTGGTCCAAGAACATATGATCATGATAACATGAGGACAAAGACTCATCCATTGTCATGGATCTCATAGAAGATCCATTTACGAGGTATGTATAACTTGATTTCGTAATAGTTAACCTATAAGATATACAGGTTACTAGCACAAGTCATTGAAGAAGAACAAGAAGACATCATGTGAGTATGTTAGACATAAATAGCTAGCATGCTAATCCAGGTATGTTTTTCCTATATCAAGATAGAATCCTACCTTGTGTTAGGATCTTATACTGTTGTGTTGTTGATAATGATTATTCATGAAGTCATAGGTTTGAATAATCATGATTGTATGCATATTATGTTTCTTACCATAATTGATGATATGACTAACCAGAAGAATCATGATGGTATAGGTTTGAATAATCACAGGTTTTATGCATATTATATCTCTTATCTTGATTGATGATTCAACTAACCTGAAGAGTCATAGGTTTGAGTAATTACAGGTTTAGACATGTTATGTTTCTTATGATTTGACTAACCATAAGAATCCTACATAAACCTTGTATGCTAATGCTTATTATTTTCTGTTTGAAATGATCATGACTATACATGCTTGAGATTATTGTGTTTTAATAGTATACTAATGAATGTATGATTTTATATGAGATCACAAGGATAACACAATCATGATACTAATAAGCATGCATAGAAACCAAGGATGAATATGAGTTCAAGAACAGGTAATCTAGGAAGCAAAGATCAAGAGGGAGTGCAGAGGGAGTTGACCATCTTTCCACAACAGAAAGGTGTAGAAGAAGCTACTTCAGATTAGGACTCCAGCAGCTCCTGTAAGGAAGCAAAGACTCAGAGGGAGTCCACCCAACGAACAAACAAAGATAAGTATTTTAACTTCTTGCATATTTGTTTGTTTAAATAAAATTGTTCAATGATGTATATGCTCATGGTCTTAGACTTAGGATATGTATTGTGCATATTAGAATAATTACATTAATGAACAGTATACTACTAATATGCATGGGTAAGTAGCCTATGGCACTGTACAACATTCCATTGCTACTTATCTAGAATGAAACCTCTTTGCTGACATGTTGGGAGTTGTGCACACTCTTAACAATGTTCTGGTAGAGATTGGAAGGCATCTAGAAAGTTACGGAATATGGATAAATGTTGTATTGAAGCATTGGCTAAGATAATTGCATGACTGTATGGCATATTTCTTTATGTGTAAGAATTTGTTCAGAAAACTATGAGATGTTTTCTAATCATGCAATTTAACTTGTTGTGTAGGAAAGATCGTATGCCATCTCCTACAAAAGAAGAACTACAACATTTGTTCCAGCAACAAAGATATCTATTGAAGATATTGAAGATATTGAAGTTCCCAGGATCTGGGATGAAGAAATGAAATGCCATGATCCGTCGATCATGAAGAATGATGTTTGGGATGTAATCCCAAGACATGAAGGGAAGTTTGCTATGACTTCCAAACGGAACTATCAGATCAAGCATGTTGCAGATGGCAGCATTGAGAAATATAAAAGTGATGAAATAGAAGATACACCAGATGGATTCAAGATAGCTTCCTTGAATGGTGTAGTTGAAGAAGAAGTGCATGTGGAGCAGCCACTTGGTTCTGAGACACATGATAGGAAATCATATATGTGCAGAACTTGGTATGGTGAAGATAGATTGATTGCCGACACGCAGCGGAAGCTTACTACCGAGTTCGAGATGAAGAACTTGGGGATGATGCACTATTTGTTTTTGGCATGGAGGTGTGGCAGAGTGCAGATGGAATCTTCCTTGGACAAGGGAAGTATGCAGTAGAGATCCTGAAGAGGTTCGGGATGATGGATTGCAAGGCCATGGTCACACCTATGGCATCGAATCTGAAGCTTCTATGTGATGCTTCATCTGAGCCAGTTGATGTCTCTTTGTATCGTCAGATGATTGGGTCCTTGATGTACCTGACGAACACGAGACCAGACATTTGCTTTGCTGTGAACACATTGAGCCAGTTCCTGACGGATCCGAGGAGTGTTCACCTGGTTGCTGTAAAGCATGTTCTGAGGTACCTGAAGGGTACAGTGGATTATGGGCTCAGGTATGAGGCGAATCAAAAGTTTAACCTGCAGGGTTATGTTGATTCAGATTGGGCTGGCAGTGCTGCAGACAGGAAGAGCACATCTAGGTGTTGCTTCAGTATGGGATCAGGTGTGATCTCTTGGTTTAGTAGGAAGCAGTCCTGTGTAGCACTAAGTACAGCTGAGGCAGAGTATGTTGCAGCCTGTTCAGCTAGTTGTGAGGCAGTATGGCTACGGAAGCTACTGTCTGAGTTATTTGATACTCCATTGGAAGCTACTAGTATCTTCTGTGATAACCAGAGTTGTGTGAAGCTGTCCGAGAACCCAGTGTTTCATGACAGGTCGAAACACATAGAGATCAAATATCACTATATCAGGGATATGGTGCAGAGAGGAGCTGTGAAGCTTCGGTATATTGCGACGGACGAGTAGATTGCAGATGTGCTGACGAAGCCGCTAGCCAGAGTGAAGTTCGAGTACTTCAGAGAGAGGCTTGGCATTCTTCAGATCGAGGACACTTCGAGGAAGAAGTGATGGACACATTTGCTGAAGCCATTCCAAGCATGTTGGAAGGAGGATCCTTCACATGGCTGTGGATGTAAGCGCTGGATGATGAGCATCAGGATGATGTTCTGGTTCTGCCTGGATATGATCAGTTGGATCATTTTTATGTATGTATGTACGCATCATGTAGATGCTGGATGTGATCAGTTGGATCATGTGTATGTATTTATGTATGTACGCATCATGTTGGATGCTGGATATGATCAGGTAGATCATGGATGCTGTTGGATACATTGTGTGGATCATGTATCTTTGTATGATCAGGTAGATCATGGATGATGTTGGATACATTGTGTGGATCATGTATCTTTGTATGATCAGGTAGATCATGGATGCTGATGGATACATTGTGTGGATCATTGTGTGGATCATGTATCTTTGTATGATCAGGTAGATCATGTATGATTGATGGATACATTGTGTGGATCATGTATCTATGTGTGCATCAGACTGATGCATTGTATGATCAGGATGATCGTGGATGACGAGCTTCTCCAGATGACATGCAGCAGGATGTTGCAGTGATGATGATGAGTATCAGATGATACTTTGTGGCCGTGGATCAGGTTGTGCAGGAAAGCATGTAATTTGTGCCCTGGGAGATTTGCAGATGGTCTTTCGAGGTTTTTCCTATGGCATGTAATTCGGTGCCCTGGGACATCTGGCAAATGCTCTTGCGAGGTTTTGCTTGGGAGGACATGTAATTTGTGCCCTGGGAGATCTGCAGATAGTCTTTCGAGGTTTTGCCTATGGCATGTAATTCGGTGCCCTGGGATATCTGGCAGATGCTCTTGCGAGGTTTTGTCCTATGGCATGTAATTTGCTCCTGGGAGATCTCGACAGGATGAAAAAGGCCTCAGATGCTTCAGCCAGGTTTTGCCATGACCACATGTAATTTGCTCCTGGGAGATCTGGACAGGATGAAAAAGGCCTCAGATGCTTCAGCCAGGTTTTGTGGTGGACCACATGTAATGTGCTCCTGGGAGATCCGACAGGTAGAGCTGTGTGCTCGTAACAGCCTGGGATGCTTCAGCCAGGTTTTGTGGTGAGATCACATGTAATGTGCTTCTGGGAGATCCGACAGGTAGAGCCGCGTGCTTGTAACAGCCTGGGATGCTTCAGCCAGGTTTTGTGATGGGTCACATGTAATGTGCTCCTGGGAGATCCTACAGGTAGAGCTGTGTGCTCGTAATAGCCTGGGATGCTGCAGCCAGGTTTTGTGACGCACGTAATAAGTCCTGAGGATTCCACAGTATGGCCAGTGATGATGAAGACCTGCAGGTGGTGGGCCTACATCCAGTATGAAAAAGGACTGGCTCTGTAGAACTTCCTATGACGAGTAGATTCAGAGATTGATTGAGATAGCAGCAGCAGTGACGATGATGATGACTCGATGACGATTATCCAGTGACGATGATCCAGAGAAGATGACTTGTGCTAGAAGAACTGTGCTGAGAAATACCTTCCTAGTTAAGAGGGAGTGTTGATGTATATGTAACTTCGGAATGTATTTCACATATATATGTATATTATATTCCTATAGATATGGTATTATTCCTCTATAAGGAAGTGTCGTCATTTATATTGTAAGTGTCATAACTTATACTTGATGGGTTATTAGACCACCTTGTTTGGGGTCGGCCCTGTATAAGTCATGTGGGTCAAAGGGTTATTAGACCACCCTATTGGGGGTCGGCCATGTGGGTCAAAGGGTTATTAGACCACCCTATTGGGGGTCGGCCCACTCAGCATTATGTGATGTGGTTAAGTTCGAGCCTACATGAGTTAGGTAAAAAGGCAAGTCAAGTCAAGTATAAATAGAGTGCGGGAGGCACTCTATTTGCTCACTCACTTCTCACACATGCTCTCAAGGAGGAGAGGCGCACTTATGGAGGAGGAGGATTGCTGCTAGGTTATGGCTATCTCTATTGGTTGGTTGTATCATTGCTCTATCTATCTCTGAGGAAGTTATTGGGGTTTTTCACCTTTATGGTTTTCCCCAAGTAAATCTTTGTGTCTCTTGTGTGCTTGCATTATTGTCTCCATGATTGATATGCTGTAGATATGCTGTACATGTTGTTCTCTCAGTTAAGATCCTAGATCATATTGAAGTAAATTCTGAAAATTTAACACATACCACTTATCTCAATGAAGCATGTCCAAGAAACTGACTATGCAAGAGCAAAGTTCCACCCAACCGTAGGAACTCCATCTAGTATATACTATTTATTCTTAGGAGGCCATCCCCGCATTGGGAATGATTACCTTAAGGAAAGGGGAAACTATCCGTGTCTCTCTTCCATAGTCAATTAGGCATACAATCTCAGCCAGACAAGACTCGACTGGGATAATAGGATGTTGCAGTCACAAGGAGTCAAATCACAAGCCAAGCTAGACACTACTGGGTTAATAGCCTTATACAAGTAGTAGAAGGAAATGATTATTGGTGACTCATTACAAATTTGCATGCTTCTCACGAAGACTTGGATAACTTGGGGTCCACAATACCCACCCCACACAACACTGCACAGGTGTTATTATAGTGTGCCCATAGAAAGACCACCAAAAACCTACTATTCCACCAAGAGATCATAACCTTCACTAGTATCCTAGCAAGATCTGTAGTCTACATCATTCTGTCACTCAATACCAGCAATTGATCCTGTGTAGACTCAGTTAGATGGGGGTCCACAATAAACGCCCCAAACAACATTGCTCAGGTGTTATTTTAGTATATGTGTAGAAAGACCACCCCAACCTCCCTATTCCACAGAGATATCGCATAATTTCTATTGGACCTCAATCCACTTGGTGCTAAGCACTTAACCACTCTCGGGGATCACAAAAAATCAAACAGAACAACAATCAAATATGGTTTACCTTTAGAAACACATATGCCTCACGTAGAATCAGATAGCTCAGTGTACACAATACCCGCCCCACAAAACACCAAGAAGTTTCCCCTTCATCACTCCACGGTTCCTCAGGTGTCACCTTCCTCTAGGTGCTTTACCAATGTGTGTGTGGAAAGATCACCCAAAACCTAGATCATCTGCCTACAGGATCTGTCTTTACAAGGAATACCAATCTTGGCCGCAAACAACCAATGGCTTCACCGAAATCATCAACATTGCACCCAGGGTGACCACTCTTTCACTGCTTGGGTTCCGCTTCTCTCAGGCAATTTTTTTAACTCCATTTTTCACTAGTGATAAAAGAATGGTAGACTCTCTGATGAACGAATGAGTGAAATATCCTCCCCCCCCCATACCACTCTCGCCACAAGAGATTGATAGGTACACACTTACAAAGGATAGGGTTATTGACCACGTAACTAATTAATTGGTTGTCAGACTCCCTAATAGGACGACTGACAGATTCCTTGACATGATTATGCACCATACTCCTTGATAAACTACTAACACTACTATTGACACAAGGTAACTCAGATACACGCCTTCCTTTCCCAAGGCAATAACTACCTCAAATACCCTCTTATCGAAAGCATTAAATGATTGGAGTCCTGATTTAAATTGAAAACTAAAGGCTCATTTGTCCTCTCCATGACACTTGGATTTCATCTATTGACCTCATGAATTTAGTACATTCTTTTCGAACCTTAGGATAATCATACCCCTTTCTCTTTTTGCTACTGCGTAGTCAACTGTGGATTTTATTAATATTATTATCATGCACATATACATTAAGTTTACATTATTGATGCACACAACCACACATAGCTTTCTATCCATATACATTGCAGGAAAACATGTCGGGCCTTTGCCTTGAGATCTACACCATGTTTCTTACAATTGTCGTAGATATTCCCTCATTTACATAGTTTGTGTTAAGATTAGAACTAGGGGAATTACAGTACCCTCCCCGTTGAAATAACATGGTCCTCAGTGCTCTCTGAAATTGAACAAAAATGGGTATTCTTGCTTCATGGAAGATGACAACTCTCATGCATTTTCATCTAGGCTGAAGTGCTTCCACTGCACCTTTACCTGGCTGATGGCGTGGTTCCTGAGAACTCTCTCCTTCCTGCCTATAATGCGCATAGGTTACACTTGGAATTGTACCTCGGGTTCCACCTGGATCACATTCCAATCAATGATGTGATTAGGATCATGTATATAGTTCTGAAGCAAAGAAATATGGAAAAAATTATGAGCTTTCATATGCACAGGAAATGCAATCCTATATACAACTGGTCCTATTCTATCAAGGAATTCAAAAGATACACAATATCTCGATGCTGATTTGGCATAGCTACCAAGCTTTAAGGAGATCTTCCATGGATCAATGCACATATATACATGGTCTCCAACTTTAAATTCTCTATGCACTCTTTTTATATTTGCATAGCTATTCTACCTATCCCGTGATACTTTCAAATTCTTCCTAATCCTAATCATCACCTGATCCATCTCCTTGAGCATTTCTGGTCCAAATTCACTGGTTTTTCTCAACTTACTGGAGTGCGACATTTCCTGCCATACATGGGTTTAAAAGGACTCATACCCAATGATGCTCGATGGCCATTGTTGTAAGCAAACTCCACCAGATGTAGTTATTCTTCCCACTTAGATGGATTATCCATCACATACATACTCAACATATCTTCTAGTACTTGATTTACCCTCTCTGTCTGACCATCTATTTGAGGATGATAGGATGTGTTGAAATTGAAGTGATTTCCCAATTCCTTGAACAATCCTTTCTAGAAATTCGATGTGAACTTCACATATCTATCGAAGATTATTACTTTACTTAACCCATGTATCTTGAAAATTTCCTTCATGAATATCTGCACAATAACGACATTCTTA
Source organism: Larix kaempferi (assembly GCA_027924585.1). Classification (NCBI taxonomy): domain Eukaryota; kingdom Viridiplantae; phylum Streptophyta; class Pinopsida; order Pinales; family Pinaceae; genus Larix; species Larix kaempferi. The sequence goes on from BSBM01000009.1 coordinate 4,759,459, forward strand.
TGCATCAACTTGACTGGGATGAAATGTGTTGATTTCGTCAGCTTTTCCAACACCACCATGATTGAATCACATTGCTTGGTTGTCATTAGAAATATTGTAATGAAATCTATAGATATTTCTTCCCACTTCCACTCAGGAAAAGGAATGGGTTGCAATAATCCTATTAGGTGTCTGTGCTCAACTTTCACTTGCTGGCACTTCTCGCATCTAGCTATGTATTGTGCGATATACTTCTTCACTGATGACCAAAAATAATGCTTCGTAGGTACTTTCACTGTCTTTTGGTATCCTAGGTGACCTGAATATGGCATCTAATGAATCACTTCCATTACTAGCTTCTTTAGTTATGCATTGTCCAGAACGGACAACCGTCCTTGGAACATAAGGATTCCATCCTCTTCTAGTTAATATCTGTCATACTTCTTGTCTGGTTCCACTTGATTAATTCCTTCGCACACTTGTACATACTTTCCATCTTCAAATACGACCCTGTTGAATCGTTCTCTGAGGTTAGCGTGACATAAGCTTATGGCCATGACATGATACTTCCTAATGAGTGCATCTGCTACCTTATTCTCCTTACCTTTAACAAGCTTGATCTTGAGGTCAAATTTGGTTATAAATTCTAAACATCGGGCTTGTCGAGCATTCAAATTCGGCTAATCAAACAAATATTTCAAACTCAAGTGATCAGTGCGCAATTCATACCTTCTTCCTAGCAGGTAGTGTCTCCGCATCTTCAATGTGTGCACTATGGATGCTAGCTCCAAATCATGCATCACGTAGTTCTTCTCATGATCCTTTAAATTCCAGAACTCATAACATATCACGTGTCCTTCGTGCATAAGTACTCCTCCGAGTCGTTCGATGCAGGATTCTATGCAAACTACAAAATCTTTGTTTGGATCTTTGACTTTTAGAATAGGGGCAGTAGTGAGCAATTCCTTTAGGCGCTAGAAACTACACGCACAGTTCTTGGACCATTCAAACTTCACATCCTTTCTTTGCAATGATGGAATGGGGTATGCTACTTTGGATAAGTCTTTGATAAATATTCTATAGTATCCGACCAATCCAATGAAAGATCGAACATTGGTCACATTCCTGGTTGTACGCCAATTTACTATCACCTCGATCTTTATAGGGTCTACCGAAATTCCTTCCATTGAGATGATATAGCCTAAATATTGAATCTTCTCTTGATATAAATCACATTTGCTGACTCGATTGGAACACAATATGTGCTCCCTCAACACCTGAAACACCTTTCTAAGGTGGTTTGCGTACTCTTCTTCAGTCCTGGAATAGAGTAGGATGTCATCTAGGAATACTAGGACAAACTTTTCCAAGTACTGGCTGAACACATCGTTCACGAGGAACATGAATTTTGCAGGCGCGTTGGTTAAACCACATGTCACAACCTTGAATTCATAGTGGCCATACCATATCCTGAAAGCTATCTTATGGATATATTCCTCAATCCTGACTTGATGGTACCATGACCTTCAGTCAATATTAGAAAATACATTAGCTATCTTGATTTGATCAAAGAGGTCATCTATCTTGGGTAATGTGTACTTGTTCTTGACTATGACCTTACAAAGCTTTCTATACTTCTTGTCTATTATCTCTTGCAATTGAATTTTCAAGTCCATCAGCTCCGGGGTACTCATTCTGTAAGGGAATTTAGACATTGGGGTTGCACCCGACACCAAATTAATTGAAAAGTTGATGTCTCTCTTGGGTGGAAACCCTGTCACTTCTTCTGGAAATAAATCTTTATATTCTTGCAGCATTGGAAAATATTCTAGTGTTGGACCTTTATCCTCTGTTGATCCCATGACATGAATTGTGTATATTTGATGGTTCTTCTTGGAATTACTCCCCAATTGTAGTGGATAAAATTGTCTTATTGAGACCTTCTTTTGAACACCTTTTACTATCTGTGGCTTACCTTCATTGTTAAGACATTCAAGTGACTTATTATACTAGTCGAGCTGGGCGCAATGCTTTTCTGGCCAATCCATGCCAACACGAGCATCATATGATCCTAATGGTAGTATTTTTTAATGTGTTGTACTAGACCAATTGTCCAACGTTAACATACATCCTTCTACCACTTTGATTACCTTCCTTTTTGTACCAATGGCTAACTGGACTAGCCATGGCTTGTCATGCCTACTTTTCTTAAGTGCACAAGCTTCAAAAATCTTAGGATGAATATAAATATGACTATATCTTGGATCTATTAGTATGGAAACAAACTGTGTGACAATATTACCTCTAATTTCAACCACTACGACTTGATGGTCTGCCTGGCGATCATCCAAAGCTGCATATATTCTATGGATCGATCTGGCGCATCTTCTATAGTGATGGATTCTTCAAGGTTATAAATCTATATTGGTTGTTCCTTCTTGTGAGGGAATGATACAACTTATGACTCTCTCCACATCCCCAACATTGCATTTCTTCCTTCGGCCTCCCTACGCTTGGCATAGCGTGCTGCAATTTATATTGCACCGAGTGTTCTTGTTGCACATTCGTCTGCTGATTCCAATAGGGTACGAGTCTGAACTCTTTCTTCCTTGTATCAAATATTCTTTTAAGCTTTCCTCTTCCCACTTGATTCTCCTCAAATATACCCTTTCTCTACTCATAGTAATGCATAGCCTTCTGAATCGCGTCATCTAAGGTATTGGGTTCCATGAATTCAATTCTATTGCAGTCGCTCTAGGGAAACTCACTTAAACATATTTGAATATCCGCTTTCTCTTTTATGATATAATCCACATACTAGAGTAGTTCTAGGAATTTGTGCACATACTCCTCCATTGTCACTTGTCCTAACTTTAAATCATGGAAATCCTTTCTCTTACTGTCATAGTACATTTCAGAAAGATACTTCTGCTTGAAGTATTTTCAAACTTTTTCCAATCAATCCTTCTTTCTTTGATGCCTTTCACTTGTTGGAGATGCTCCCACCAAATCGAAGCTTTGCCATTCATATTAAATATGGAAATCCTGTCCTTCTCATTCTCAGAAAATTCGTGAATATTGAATTACTTATTCATTCTAAGGAGCCACGCCTTAGACTGCTACCTTGAATTGCTTTCTCCATCTAATATTGGCGGATTTATCTTTCTGATTTCTCCTAGGGAATTCTATCTAAGATATCTCCTCCTCTTAGATATTTGGGATGAATGTGACGAGCTGTTGGATGAACTTCCAAATATACTCAATCTGCTTCTTGAAGTGTCTGATGGAGAGATACTAGTTATTCCTCTGCACACACTTATTTTTTGGCGTCGTAAACTTCCTTTGGAATGACTGCTAGCGCATATTCCATCCTTACTGTCAATCTTCTGGTTGGATCTCAGATTAGCTTTTTGCTATAGATATGTCAGAATTTGCAGTATGGCAGCGTTAATCTATTGTTGCTCTTCCTGCACCTTAGTTAGCCTTTCATTGAAACTCCTCATTATTTCAACCATATATGGAGGTGTGAACTATGCCCTCCTTCCATTGGACTCTATTTCTGCATGACCACCGTGCACATCTTCTCCCATAACTCTTCTATGCGATCATATGGATCTTGCACATCATCCACGGTAACCATTCAATTTACTAACCTAGGTACTTCTGCTTACTACTTTCTGATACTGCTCTGCTCAAAGTGACTCACGACCACAGATAGAGCTATGCACAAGGAAAAATAATTAATGTTAGCTAATAACCTTTCAAAGATTACTTTAATATTATTGTGCTAGGTTCTTTCTGCACTCAGAAGCCTAGTGTTGAAACCACAAATTTGATACCACTCTGTCAAGTCCCCACCGGCCTCAGTGGCCAATTGAGACCACATGGGAATCTAATTTTTTCCTTTAATGCAAATCTGTTATATGATACCAAGACATTGTTGTCTAAACTAAGTTATATACTACACAATATACTGCGACACATGTACTTAACCCACTGCAGAACATGTTATGGACCCCTCACTTGAATTTGGTCGTGTTGGAACCAACTTCTACCTGCAAAGTTAGTGCGACATACATGGTAGAGTCTCATATACATACTGCAATCTACATATCATTACATACAACTTACATATTATTATGCATCCATAATTTATAGTCATATAATGGATTAGATAACAACAAGAATCATGGCATAATACTTATCTCCATGAAGCTTGTCCGAGCATTTGACTACACAAGAGAAACATTCCACCCAACCATAGGCACTCCGTCTAGCATATAATTTTTCATCTTAGGAGGCCTCCCTCATGTTGGGCATGATTACCTTAAGGAAAGGGGAAACTATCCATGGATCTCTTCCCTATTCGATTAGGCATACAATATCATCCAGGGAAGACTTGACTAGGATACAGGTTGTTGCAGTCACAAGAATTCAACTCACAAGCCAAGACATAATCTATTGGGATAATACGTGTATACATGTAGTAGAGGGAAATGCCAACTAGCAACTCATTACATATTTGAAGGCTTCTCATGCAGACTTGGTTAGGTTGGGGTCCACAATACACATCGCACACAACACAACCCAAGTGCTATTCCAATTTGTGCATAGAAAGACCACCCAAACCACGCAATTCCACTGGGAGATCACAACATTCACTAGTATCCTAGCAAAATCCACACTTTACAACATTCTGGTACTCAATACCAACAATCGATCCCATGCAGACTCGGTTAGCTGGGGGTCCACAATATCCTCCCCACACAACACCGCTCAGGTGCTATTCTAGTGTGTGTGTAGAAATACCACCCTAAACTCGCTATTCGATAGAGATACTGCATAACTGCTATTGGAGGTCAATCCAATCGATGCTCAACACTTACCCACTCTTAGGGATCACAAAAAATCAAAAGAAACAACAGTCAAATTCTATTTACCTTCAAAAACATAGATGGCTCATGTAGACTCAGATAGCTCAGTGTACACAATACCCTCCCCACACAACACCAAGAAGATACCCCTTCACTGCTCCACGGTCCCTCAGGGATCACCTTCCTCGAGGTGCTTTACTGATGTGTGCGTAGAAAGAACACGCAAACCCCCTATCATCTACGTACAATATCTATCTTCCCAAGGCCTACCAATATTGGCTGCGAACAACCAATGGCTTCAAAGAAATCATCAACACATCACTCAGGGTGACCATTCTTCTACTACTTGGGTTTTTCTTCTCTTAAGAAATGTTTTAAACTCCCTTTTTCACTAGTGTGAAAAGAATGGTAGAATATCTGATGAACGGATTGGTGAAATATCTCCCCCCCCATACCCCTCTCGCCACAAGAGATTGAAAGGTACACACTTACAAAGGACAGGGTTATTGAACATGTAACTGATTAATTGGATGACAGACTCCCTGACAGGACGACTAATAGACTCCTTAATAGGATTTTGTTCGATACTTCTCGATAAGCTACTGAAACTACTACTTACACAAGGTAACTCAGATCCACGCCTTCCTTTCCCTAAGGCAATAAATATCTCAATTACCTTCTTCTCAGAAGCATTACATGGTTGGGTGCCTGAGTCAAACTGACAACTAAAGTCTCATCCGTCCTCTATAGGACACTTGGCTCTCATCTATTGACCTCAGGGATTTAGTACATTCTTTCCTAACCTTAGGATAATCATGCCCCTTCCTCTTGCTTCTATTGCGCAGTCAACTATGGATTTTATTAATATTATTATCATGCACATATACATTAAGTTTACATTGCTTCCGTGCACAACCATGCATAGCTTGATAGCCATATACATTGCAAGAAAACATGTGGGGCCTTTTCCTTGAGCTCCGCACCATGTTCCTTAGAATTGTTGCAGATATTCCATCGTTTAAATAGTTTGTGTCAAGATCAAAACTAGGGTCATTACAAGTATTTTGTTTAGGGTAATTGGGAGAATTGGGTAGACTATTTTTTACAATGGTTACAATGGTTTTGCGGATCCTTGCATTGAAGTTCCATGGATGTAATCATGTTATCCTTTCCCTTCCACTTCTTCTTCCCCTTCTTGGTAGCATCTTGGATCTCTTTGTGTTTTGAATGTCCAATTGGCTGTCCTTTCTCATGGAAAAATCTTTCTAGGTGTCGTTCTTGTACACATACTTCATCAATTGACTTGGGATTGAAGATAATCACCTACCTCTGTATGTGTCTATGTAAACCGTTAAATGCTTGAGGAGTGCATTTGGGTTCTTGGGTGATATTCCCAACATGATATCCATCTTCCTGAACTTGGTAGTGTATTCTTTCACAATCTGGCCCTAAACTTACCTAAAGTAATACAAAGAGATCCACTAGTCCTGTGCATACCTGATATAGTAGAACTGATATTTTATGAGGGTTTTAAATTCCTCCCACTTAGTTACTAGAGGATCTCCCTTGAACCTAAGTGATTCCATGTGGATATCCCACCAGGTTAATGCATGGCCCTCTAACTTCATTTGGGAAAATGAGATATTTTGATCATCATCTATTTGATGGATACTAAAAAAAACCTCCAACTGCTACAACCAATGATTCAATTTTATAGCATCAATATCACCTTGATATGACTTGATGTCAAATTTCGCTTCCATATTGAAGAGAGACTAGGAAGGAATATTCATACTGGAACTTGAATAATCTCTCTCGGGCTCTTCCGTTGACTGATTTTTCGGTTCACTTTTATCTTATGATTTCCCCTTAGATTTGAAATATGAGTTAGATAATTGAAAATCCTCGAAAGGTACGAAATTTCTCTCCAAAGCCACCAAGAGGATTGACATATTGCATGCGATATTGACAACTTGTGTTTCTAGTGTTGAAAATCGTTGCTCATAATCGCCTATCGCTCCTTGAATAAACTTGTCTTCCATGGCTAGGATTTGAGGATTTTTTTTTCACCAACTGCTAGATTCTGCGATTACCCACAAAATCCAACAAAAAAAATGCTCTGACACCAATATAATCTGTTAACTACCATGGGAAGTCCAATAGAACAGTTCCTCAAAATGAATCTTACAACTTAGTTCTTTTTTTATTAGCTTATTTTTATTGAATGCCAAATAATTGGAACTGGAAAAAGAACAACTAGAGAACATAAGTACAAAATCCACAAAATAACACAATATGTACCTTGGGAAATTCCACTATGGGAAAAAACCCAACCACAAATGAGGGCCATGCCTTTTTCTTTATGTCAAATTGAAAATACAAAGGAAATGGTACTCCCTATGGAGTTACCTATGAATTTGTGGCCAGAATGGAAACTACAGGATTTCCTATATCCTCTGTTATGCTCTAATTTCCACTCCCAAGTGCTATTGCACAAATATGGAACAATACAATACATCAAAAGAATGGCGCCCTTCTTCTCTCGATAGCCTGGTATTTAACATAACACTATAGCTATCCAGGGTTAATTTTAGGGTTTTTGTATGCCTCAAATACCGATTAGGGTTAGGGTTTTGGTACTTTTATAATGTTCTTGAAAATCCACACATGAATAGGTCCACATGTGTGAAAACTTCGAGCTGACATGGAATCCACTCTGTACCATGGCAATCAACTAGATATGTCAACTTGCAAAAGGAATAACTTATTCATACGGGCTCTAATTGAGGCAATTTTTACACCATTGGAAATGTATCAATGTGTAGAATTCAAAAAAATCCCTCCAATTGAATTTTGGGAAAAAATGACATTTAATTCCTCAAAATCACTAGGGAATGTTTCAGATGATTTTTTGGACCCTAAATCTGAAAATGAGAGCTACCCATTAAATGGGCCACACAAGCCAATTCATCTAATCTTCTGAACCCAAAAGCTCGAAGCATGTGACAAATTATATATTGATCCATTGTGGATCACATCTCCCCATTTGGGGAGGATTTTAGTCGCAAAAATATTTTACTGAATGAGGTGAGGAAAATTTTCCTTTACCTTTTCCTTGGAGTACCATTTAGCCTTGCATAGATGTTGTCCTTTCAACCCCATCCTCAAGAGTTCATATTGTCCCCACCTGATATTTTTGGACTTCTTTTGCAACACTATATCTTTTGTTGACTATGACTGAGCCTTTGGTGCTAAGTCCTCTATAGAAGGTAAGACCTGCTCAGGTTCCTAATCCAACATGAAAGGCTCATAGAGATTCAGATTTTCCACATTCACTATGGAGTAAATGCACATGTATGGGGGTAGATTGGGTCTATAGGCGTTATCTACCACCTTCTTCAATACCTAAAAAGTGCCATACCTCAAAGCCTTGATCTTCTTATCAGTACCCTGCAGTATTTCCTTGTTCAGGTGTAACCATACTCTGTCTCCCACTTTGAATGATTTTTCAACCCTATGTTGGTCATGCCTAGCCTAGTATTTTTCTTGTGACTTCTTCAATGCTTCATGTACTTGAAAATGGATCTACCTAATATTATCAATGAAATTTTCATCTCTTAATGCCTCACCTATGGTGTCATCAATCAGTCCTCCTTGTTGTCCAAGGACAACATCTAGAGGTGAAGGCAACAAGTATCCAAAACAAGTTTCAAAAGGTGAATTACTAATGGAAGTGCAGTCTGCTCTACTATAAGATTCCTGAATGTAGATCATTTTTTCATATGAAGTCTTTAGATGCTTCTGATTGTAACCCCTCAAAGGATGCACCAAATTCCCGTTGACTACTTCTTTCTATCCATTTGTTTGTGGATAGAATGTTGTAGATCTCTTCAAATTACTATCCATTTTCTCCCAAAGTGTAGCCCATAAGGCACTGAGAAATCTAGTATCTCTGTTTGAGATGATTCTCTTGCATATCCCAAAGTGCACTCAGACCTATTCAAAGAACATGTTTTCTACTTCCTGTCCTCTGGTGGTCTTTTTACAAGGCATAAGAATGCACATCTTGTTGAATCTATCAACTACCACAAATAATAGTCATGTCCCTTCCTAGTGGTTGGAATACCACCCACAAAATCCATAGAGATGCTCTCCCATGGTTTGATAGGAACATGTAAGGGATGGTATACACCTTTCTTCATATTACTAGGATTGCTTATACAACAAAGTATGCATCCTTTGATAAACCAAGCTACATATTATTGCACTCTAGTCCAGTAAACATACCTCAGTAAGTTTGCAACGATCTTCCTTACACCAAAGTTCCATGCAAATTTGGAGGTGTGTGCCTCTCTAATAAGTTGCAATATCTCACCTTTAGGAACACAGAGCTTGTCTAGCTTATAGAGTAACCCATATTGGAGATGATAGTCATCCTTTCTATCACCCTATTCTACATGGAATAAGCCTTGTAGTTGCTGAAATACCTCCTTGAAGTCCTCATATCCTGTGTATATTCCTTTTTGTATGCATCATGGGTAAAACGTTCCATGTGCATAAGGGTTCCCAAAGCTGTAAAATTCATTTAGGTGGCCTTCAGAGCATATATTCCAACTTGTTTGTACTACCCTTCTTATACTTGATGATTATATGGAATTGTTGCAACAATCCCATGTACTTATCGTGCATGTTTTGTTGTAGCTTACTCCGGTCCCGCAAATACTGTAGTGGTTGGTGATTAGTGCGAATTATGTTCTCCTTGGCCATCAGATAGTGCTTCCACTTCTTAACAACTTGAACTAGGGAATATAGTTCCTTATTGTAGGTAGGGCAGTTTAGGTATCCCCCATGAAACATTTCATAATGATAGCATACTGGACTTCCTTCTTGCATCAGAACTGCTCCCATGTAATAACCACTTGCATATGTATCCAACTAGAGGGGCTTCTACAAATTAGGTAGTGCAAGAATTGGTTCTTGACTGATCTTTCACTTCAGCTCTTCAGAAGCTTTCTGCTAATTATTCCCCCATTGGAACCTCTTACTATTTACTATTATCGAATGGAGGGGTGCAGCCACAGCTAAAAAGGATTCTATGAACTTTTGAAGATATTTCTCCTCCTCCAAAAATATCCTAAATTTAGTGAAATTTGTAGGAGTAGGCCACTTAGTGATGACATCTAACTTTGGAGTATCGATCTTAAGTTATCCTCCACCAATCACATACCCAAAATACACCAAGGATTGTTGAAAAAATTCACATTTATTAAGATTTTCCAGTAGTTGATTATTTTTCAAGGTCTTCAACACTTGGTTGAGATGTGAGATATGCTCTTCTCTTGTAGCACTATAAATCAATATGTCATATAGATATACTACAACAAACAAATCTAAGAAAGGGCATAAAACATCATTCATCAAATGCATAGATGTAGCTGGTGCATTACATAAACCAAATGAAATTACTAACCATTCATATAGACCTTTCCTAGTTTTGAAGGCAGTATTCTAGGTGTCTTCTTCCTTCATTCACACTTGGTGTTATCCCGATTTGAGATCCAACTTGGTGAAATGCTTGGAATGTTGTAACTGGTCCAACAGATCATCGATCCTCAACAAAGGGTACCTATTCTTGAGTGTGATATTGTTCAATACTTTGTAGTTGCATGGATGCACATAATCCAGTCCCATCCTTATTGGGTGCTATAATGATAGGAGACCCACAAGGTGAGGTGTTTGGTTGGATCACACCCTGCTCCAACAACTATTGCAATTGCTTCTTCACTTCATCGGTTTCTATAATAGACTATTTGTATAGTCTGATGTTCGACAATGGAGAATACGACAATAGTTGTATCTTGTGCTCCACCTTCCTCTTAAGAGGTATCCCCTTAGTCTCCTGGAACACTTCTATGTATGCCTGAAAAATGATCTCCAACTAGTGTTTCTGCTCTTTGGTACATCCCTCTAGATATGCCTTCACTTTTATTGATTCACCTTCTTGCTGATTCTTTCTTAAGAAAAGCAATACAAAATTCCTACTTGAACTGATCAACTTTTTCATTTGGTTGGAACTTACTAGAGAGATATTAGATTTACCTTTGTGTGCATTGATGATGAAGGATTTACCATCCTTAATGAAGTGGTATTGGTTGGCTCTCCTCACGAAGATTGCATCCCTGATATACATGTATGGGCTTCCAAATGCTACATCACAAACATCCATGGGTACTACCTCTACCTCCACTTCATCAACATAATCTGCACTCATGGAAAACTTGATCTTGCACTCTTTCGTGACTTTGAGTTTTGCATCCTTATTTCCCCATACGAATGGGTATGGACTAATATGATCTTGTACTTCCAATCCGTGCTTACGTACTAGATCCTATGTTGTGAGGTTTTCTCATGAATTGGAATAAAATATAGCATCGATATTGGTCTTCTTGACCTGTATCTTGATATATAAATATTTTGTCACCTCTTTCTCTTCCTTAGGGTGAGGGATATCATATTCACCTCCTCCTGCACTATGGTACATATAATCTTCTCATCCACATCCAAGATGCTTTTTAACTCCTTGCTTGACTCCATGGCTAGAAGGTTCTTTTTCTTGGAATCCTTCTTGCGGTTCTTGGGGTTTAGCTTTGGATGTAGCTTCCAACACTTTTCTTTAGTGTGACCATCGATGTTACAATGGTTATAGTGGTTTTTTGGATCCTTGCACTGATGTGTCGTGGCTGTAGTCTTCTTCTCCTTTCCCTTCCACTTCTCCTTCCCCTCCTTGGTAACATCTTGTCTCTCTTTTTGTTTTCAACCACTTGGCTATCTTTTCTTCTAGTCAATGTTTCCCATGTACTGTTCTTGTACACAAGATTCATCAATTGAACTGGGCTTGAAGAGCATCACTTGTCTCCATATGTGACTATGTAAACCCCCAAGATACTTGAGGAGTACATCTGGGTTCTTTCCTGAGATACCCAACATGATATCCATCTTCCTGAACTTGGTGGTGTATTTTTGCACACTCTATCCCTACCTTTGATTGAATTAATGCTAAATGATACAATGGGCCTCTACATACCTGATAGGGTAGAACTAGGACTTGATAAGGGTTTTAAAGTCCTCCCACTTATTTATTGGTAGATCACCCTCCAACCTAAGTGTTTCTATGTGGCTTTTCCACCAAGTTAATGCACTGCCTTGTAACTTTAGTCGGGAAAATGAGATATTTTGATCCTTGGCTATTTGATGGATACTAAAATAAACCTCCAATTGCTACAACCAATGATTCAATTTTAGAGCATCGATCTTACTTTGATACGACTTGATGTTGAATTTCGCTTCAATATTCAAGAGAGACTAGGAATGAATATTCGTATTGGAACTCAACTATTCTCTCTCGGTCCCTTTCGTTGACTCCTTTTCTGGGTCACTTTTATCTTCTGATTCCCCCCCATATCCAAAATCATAGTTATAGACTCCAAAATCCCTGAAAGGTCCAAACCTTCTCTCCAGAGCCACAGTGAGGATTGAAATCTTGTGTGAGATATTGATAACTTGTATTTCCAGTGTTGAAACTCACTACTCATAATCGTCCACTACTCCTTGAATAGACCCGTCTGCCATGGCTAGGGTTTGCAGATTCGTTTTTCACTAACTATCAGATATTGCGATTACCCACAAAACCCAAAAGAAAATTTTTTATGATACCAATATGATCCTTAAATTGCCGTGGACATTCCACTGGAATAGTTCATCACAACGGATCTTACAACTTAGTTCCTTTTTATTAGCTTATTTTTATTGAATTTCAAATAACTAGAACTGGAACTGGAAAAATTGTTTTGAGCCAGTGGAATAGGTGGGTGGCCACTGATATCCATTTGGATTAGTTAGTCATTGCAAATGGAACTTTATTTCTATAGTTCTTTTAATCTATTCACTCTATAGTCAATCGATCAATAGACGTGGAATTTGTATAGGTTCAATTACAAATGATAACGGTAAGTATAGTATTTCCATATGTATGTTGGAAAATTAAGTACATCGCTTAACATTTGACAATTATCAATGTGCCTAGACTCTCAAATGATTTTATTATAGATAAATATCATATGTCACATTCACAACCGTATTACCTCATATAAATTTGTATGGTGTATATTTATTGAATGTAATTTGGAGTATATTACATATATTCGTGTTTCTAAGAGTTTAAGTACAATTCAACAGTTCTTTATCTAATCTAGTATTGTATTAGCATTTGTGTATTAAATCACAAAGCATGCATGTACACAAAGAAACATGTAAATTACAATCTGTTAAGATCCTAGTGGGCGGCCTTCACTAACACCTCGAGGTTTTTGTGTAATGGTTCGTATCATTTGGTATGAGAGCCTCCACCCAGGTTCAAGTCACAGAGCGGGTGGCAACGTCGGCATTGTAGTGTTCGCCCGAGGCTCGTACGGAGCAAAGGGGACACCACCGTACGGGCGCACATCCAGCCCAGAGTCTGGACTGCGGAGCATGGTGGGATGTTAAGATCCTAATGGATGGCCTTCACTAACACCTCGAGGTTTTGGTGTAATGGTTTGTATCATTTGGTATGAGATCCTCCACCCAGGTTCAAGTCACAGAGCGGGTGGCAACATCGGCATTGCAGTGTTCGCCCAAGGCTCGTACGGCTCAAAGGGGACACCACCGTACGGGCGCACATCTAGCCCAGAGTCTGGACTGCGGAGCGTGGTGGGATGTTAAGATCCTAGTGGGCGGCCTTCACTAACACCTCGAGGTTTTGGTGTAATGGTTCGTATCACAATCACATCATTCGATATAGTACAAGTTAGTAAGCCAAAATTTTGTATCAATAGACAGGCTATACAACATATATAAAAAATGTTCTTATATTACTACAAAATGGACTCTAAGAAATTCAAAATATTATTTTTAAATCCATTCTTTAGAGAGCGTAGAGATGTTCATTCCTCCTCCTAGTCTACATTTGCAGCTTCTCATACCTAATAGAAAAAAACTCTCATCACTATGCAATGCAAAAATCCTTTCCTTAAAAAAGGAACCCCATGGTGTGTCACTATAAATCATATGGGACATCACCCAACTTGGTCACTAGAAGTCCATAGGTCAAGCCATCAAGGTCCTATTGTACCTTTGTTAGTAAATACTTAACATATCCTAGATAGGTTATTCCGCTAAGCACGCTAGGTGCTTGTGGTTGTATATCCTAATAATCTCTTGGTTGAAGTTGGTTCTTAGTTTAACCATCTAATATCATGGACTTGAAATCTATAAATAAATAAAAAATTTAATACTAACGTGGAGCCAAACACATTATATACTTCATAAAGTTTGAAAATGTTAAAAAACATAAAATTCAAAAAAACTTTAATTAGGGCTCTGCTCAAATCTTATAAGTAGTGATAGGTTGGATTATTCAAGAAGACCACATTGACAAAATGATAACATTTAATAAAAATGCCTGATCACATCAGCACTCAGAGAATGTGTCATGAAAGGATGTTACATCTCATTGCCACCCAAGTGGTACATCACATCTATGCATCTAATTATCCTTGGCTACTTGGAATTGCGACCCAATCCCGAATTTAAGGTGGATCATTTTTAATCACTATAAGAATAATGAACATGGGATATTTATCCAAAGTGGTTGAGAGTCATAATCCTACAAACTATTAGTTGATCCTTCAGGTCCAGTAGTGTTGTGAAGCTCTAATGGAAAACATATTTTGACCTACACATCTAATTTCCACATGAATATGACTATTTGATATCTAGTGTAGTGCAGAAGAATCCACCTCCTATGTTAATGGTATGGGTAAAGAGATTTATTTATTATTATTCTCATACTCATTATGAGTTCAACATTTCACTTACAGAAATATAATTTAAGTGGGGAGGATAGTGTGACACTTTGTCCCACAACCACTCAATGTAAACTGAATTGAAAATATAATGTTTTATGCTTCCATGGTCTCTTTCCCTAAAGATTAATTTATCCACTCACCAATTAATTCTCATAATATATGCATCCCATATAAGTTAGAGAACTTCATCCTTGATGTTATATAAATTATTATTTGAGTCTAAAAAACTTGTCAAGGTGAGTCAAGCTGTTGGCTATGTATGACATCCAAACAATTTCAAAATCCCACAAAATCACAAAGTGTCCACCATGCTCGAGTCATTTAGTGATCTTAAGACCATGTTTTCATGTTCTCTTTCTGCTCATTCAATCGCATGAGCCATCGAAAAGGAGGTCCAAGACAAATTCTATGAAAACAAATAATTTATCTTAATTATAATTTTTTTTGTGCATGATTCCAAACAACATCGTAGATGATCAAAGCCTTAGGTATCATATCCTATGATCATGATTTATAATCACGGATGATCTACAAGTTAAAATTGTTGAATAAGTAAATCCTCATGATTATTATATATGTAATTACACAAATAAATTTACATAAATCAGAAGTTCACAACTTCTTTAATTTAGTTTATGAGAGAAGCTCCTTAGAAATGGGGCAAATGATTAAAAAACAAAAAGGAAATTGAATAAGGGCATTTTGGTTGCTTTGAGATGTTCACTTACGCGCCCAAAAAAACAGTGGCTTCTCCCTCCGAGTTGGAGGAGGTCAAGGTTTTTTCCAATTATTCAAACATGACATGAATAATTGAAAGTTTGCTTATATATATTTTCTTTTGTATAGTGTTGGAGTCACAAAGGTTGGTCAAGCTATCTCAATAAGAGTCAATGTTTGACGGACAATCTACCAAGAGTGGACTCGAGGCATGATCTCCCTAGCTTAATGTAAGTCTAGAACAAATAGGACAGAATATCAGACTCATTTCCTAGATCTAATTAAGGATTGAGTACTTAGATATCGTACCTTTCAGATCGTTGATCCTTTCTCCTTGATGTCTCACCCTAGCTGACCATAAATTGCGATGTTGCACCCTAAATGAAGGAGAAGTGCGACAGCCTACTCAAAGAGGTCAACTAGGCAGGGCAATCTCTCAGTTGGATGTGTTTTAGCCCATAATGAGTTTAGGGGTCAGAGCAAAGAGTTTACACAATGGTCAAGATGACAACATTGTCACAACGGTCATGATGACGACACTTGCAACAGTCATGGTGACGACACTAGGTCATGATGACGACACTTGCAACACTTGCAACACTTGCACAAGGGTGACGACATTTTGGTGTAACAGTCAACCAAAGGGTTCCACAAGAGATAGATTGATGAAAACTTCATGCACACATGAACATCATCATTTCAAAATTATGCCAACTCAAGTTTTTTCTTTTTTGTTTCATCTGTACACCAACTGCAGTTTAAATTTTCTGTCAATTAGAAATACGATAATGGACAATTTCTTTTATAATTTGACATGAAGGTTTGTAAACCTTGGTTTTTGCAGCAATCCTATATATATCACTGAGAAACAAAGGTATATCTTACCTCCAAGAAGGTATTCAACAAAAGATACAAGATTCAAGGGAACCCCTTTCTTTGCAATGGGGGCATTTGTATAAGCTCCCAATCCAAGTCCCTTTGTACTTTGCTCAACATATAACAGTTCTAGGACATACAAGTAGCAAAACAAGAACTGTTGGTACAACATGGCAGATACCTTATGAGTGACACAATCTTCCAGCGAAACATCATGTCTTTGTAAGAGACAAATGTAAGGAATATGAATAGGGCGGTTTAGGTGCAGGAATATCGATGTAGGAAGACGGTGTAGGAATATCATGAGGCTATACATAATATTGATGAGATATGATAAATCAGGTAGTCTAAAAGTTCTATGATTTTAAATGGAAACAAAATGATTTTTCCAACAAGATTTTGAAAAAATGGTTAGAATCCACTTAGCGTTTGGAGATGAACATTCTTAAATTATTATCATTTTGATGAGATACAAGGTTGAGTAAGTTCTTATTAAATATTTGAAAACATAAAATCACAAATTCGATTAAAATGTAAAAAATGAAAGACATTTGATTGTAAAAAAAAAAGACAAAGTAATAGTTGGTCAACCTACCCAATAGGCCGTCAACTCTGAATCGAATACAAAGAATGATTCAAATTAAGAATAGATGGAAGTTGAATTTGGACCTCAACCTTTAAATAATTTGAATTTAGAGTATCCACATCAACCATAGCCACAAAAATATTAGTAAATTACCATTACATGTATGATTATGTGTGGCTGAGTTAGGAAGACTTTACAAGCAGCGTGTCGAACTGGAGAGAAATTACAAAGCGATTATATATAAAAGTCATCGTCAAACTTTCAAAGCGACTGAGATCATGAGAGAAGAAAAATTGAGACACTGATATAATTGGAGTATAAATATGGATCATTTTCTACCCTCAACGCTGCCTCGTTAGAAAATGTTGAGTTGCTTGACCTTAACATCGGAAAGAAACGCATCTTCTGGATGGCAAGAGAAGGAAGATTGTTGGCAAATGAATGCAATGGCACCATACTTCTTTCTATAAGGTATTGTTGTAAACGATCTGGACCACTTTTATTCTTAGTTTTCTAATTTTTTCCCAAAATTTGGCATGAGTAGTTGGAATCCATTTTATAATATAAATAAAGTTTGAAAAATGAAAAATCAATTTTAAACAATTCCGTCCAAAATAATGGAAAGATTCAAAATGGTTCCATGCTGAGACAGCTCCAGCTCCCTTCTGTTCTTGGAAAAACCATCACGTCTCCTTCATGAAGCGTTTTGATGTAGACAACATCACGAGAATACGAAGGAGAAGTTGTTCTTTATTATAACGGGAATATGAAATTCCGTATTTTTATTTTATAACGAGGAATTTTTCTTCAAGTATAGATTTATAATTTAGACCAAGGATAGACTCAATGTTGAATGAAAGAATAATCTATTCACTAGGAAGATGCTGTCACCAAAATTGTACAAAGATGATGACCATCCTGAACGCCCCAAAATCAGTTTAATTCAGTTACTAATGACTCCCCCTCAATCCCAGACCTACAAGAATTGAACAATTTACCTATGATGACTTAACAGCCACAAAAGTCAACTACCCTACCACTGCAGGCTAAATGAAATCCGTACTTATCACGCTTGGATCAGCATCAGAATCTTATGACCCATCTCAACTCCGCTTTGATTGATATCAGCGAGGCAGAATAAATAAACATCATATCTGATGGATGGATGACAATTATAAGAACAATACAGAATTGTCTTTAATATTGTGCTTGGAACTTGATGTTATTAGTTGGAAATTTCTGTGGTAGGGATGTGGATCATTCCATCAGATTTAATGATCCACATTTTGGGCAAAGCAGTATTAAATGTTGTTATCGATGAATATTGATTGTCAATTTTTTTTTAAGTTTGACCTCTGCTACATCAGCATTAAATATTGTTTCCATAGATATTGATTGCCAATTTCTTTTTGAAGTTTGACCTTTTACATTTCAAAGTTCAATTCTTCAATTCAAAATCCATGATAAAATCCATTTATCATGAGTGTAGTTTCAACTGTTTTGGAAAGAATGGTGAAGGGGAATTGGTTTTTAAGGTAAAGCAGTTGTTTAAAGATGAAACAATTTTGACTTTTTTTTATTGATAGAATTAAGTGATTTAATCTTTTGTCAAATCTAATTTTTCATTATAAAAATGGATTTAAGGTCACTCATGCCATAACTATAACTAGGTCATTTCTGTGTTTGGTCAAATCTTTTATTTGCATGTAATCTATAACTACATTTAATTACCATTAGATTGTAATTATGAAGAATTTTCTATTAAGATTTTTGAGGTCATTTATTGGTGTGGTTTAAATATTCTACATTTTCAATGCATATTTTTAGAAATCTTTAAAAAATCTTAGTATCACATATATTAGCTATTGAAATTATATAATTTGGGTGTCATGGAGTATTTAAAGGTTTGAATTTATATATGGATTCAAAAATACAATTTAAACACGTAGACATTTAAATTTTACCAAAAAAAATATCTATACCAAAACCCACCTTAAAATCTAAAATGTAGAATATATAGACTACTCCCTATTTATTTCATATATCAACAATTTTATATATTTGACAAATTTTTAATAAAATTATAATTATGGAAAATTTTATCTTGAGACCTTTGAGCCTATTCATTTCATATATCAACAATTTTATATGTTCTTCAAATTTTCAACTCAAGATATTTCTTCGCGGCGAACTCTATGTTCAACCTTTCTTTCACAATTGTATAGTGAAACTCGAATTAGGAAGAGGTTTCAACATAAATCAACCCTAATCATTAATTGCTTCTAAGTTGTTGCACATACTAAAAAGGTAGCCGGTTGAAATTACTTATATCTCGTAGTGGAATTTGATTGTCAATTTTCTTGAGGCATTTTAGTCGTCCGATACATTGAAAAAACTATCAAACTCATCACAAATATTAAATAAAATGCTGAAAACGATTCATAAAATGGTGTAACTGTCAAATTTGACGAGTGAATTTCTTTCCAATTTTTTACCATATTTAGAGCTCACAAACTCCCCTTGTATGCAATTTTAGTTATTAATTTTAGTCAACTAATGTATGTAACCATTTTTCTTGATTAAGGGCAACTTGATAGTAGTGAGTAATTAATTAATGTAAACAAGGTCTATTTGTTAATGAAGGCTTATTAGATAGTTGGTATCCATTAATTATGGGACCACAAGTAGTTAGGGTTTTAGCTATAGGAAGCCGATTTAAAGAGTTAGGACTTTTTAGATTGTTTTGTCTAGTATTGGTGTGTTTGGAGCTTAGCTCAAGTGAAAGGTCTCCCAACCTAAAAAGAAAAGTGAACATTGCTTTATGATTGATTATCATAATACAAGGGTTTATTCTACAACATCTGACAATTCCAACTCCCTCATACAATGTTTCGGGGATATGAAATATCGTACTTATCACTCCTTTGATCAACATCAAATTCTTATAAACCATCTCAATTCTGCTTTAATTTGTAACGCCCCATATTTGGACACTCATTAATTAAAACTCTAATGCAAATTATACCGGCATAGATCCATCTTAAACCTGTATCTATCAAGGACCAAGAGGGATCCAATTTCTTGAGGTGTATTTCTTTTTTTAAATTTAAACTCAAGAAATTTGATCTCTCTTGATTGATAGATCCGGGTTTAAGTTTTAAGTTTTTATTTTATAAATGAACATCGATTTTTTAATTACTCTTCATAATATTTTATTTTATGAGCCAACATGGATTTTCTTAAATACTTTCTATAATTTTTTAATTTATGAGCTGACATGAATTTTTTTAATTATTTTGTTAGGAACAAACGTTACAACATCTCCCCATACTGGGCTATAGAGCACCTTGCTTCTCTCGGTGCAATTAGCATTTCATTTGCTTATTTTCTGTTGGACTCAACTACATTGATTAAGATTATTGTTATGTAGACAAGTTGACTCCCTATATGTATGGATAGAAAAAGGGAAATGATCATTTTAATTTATTAATAGTGATTTGTATGTTATTTCATTTGAACATGCAAAATGTGTTGATGTTTGTAGCTAAGTGAGGTATCCTCACTAGCTAAAGTCGACCCAAAATAAATAAATAAAGCAATATTATACTGCTCATAAATACAAGTCATCCTAGGCAAGAAAAGAGAAGTCGACACCACTAAGAGAAGTCATCGCATAATCGAGTATAAATAAAGGATAATGCCTTCTCATTTCATCCATTAAGCAATTCGTCCAAGATAGCCGAAAAAGTGTGCATCACTCAGAGGAAGACAAATTTTGGGTTGTAGAAGACTATCTTTATCTGGCATATTATTTCTTGTGATCTTTATTTGCTCTATGTACTGAATATCTCTGGTTAAGAAGGTTGTTGGGTTTTTACCTTGTGGTTTCCCAGGATAAACATTTGTGTCTATTGTTTCTTTGTGCTTTGTTATTATTTCAGTTATTCCTGGGATGCTTATAATATACAATATACTGCTCTATTATAAAATTAACATGGATTCATAGCCGTGCTTAAAGAGACAAGTGCCATAAACTAGGGCTTTCCGTTTTTAGGGATTCCATCTACATAATTGATCCAAAAATAACTCTCTTGGATTTTCCCTAGAGAGGCACAACTATCTATGGAGGAAGATCTTCATTCAATTTTTTTTCAAAATCTGACCTAATTTCTGTTGGGAACAAGAAACTAGGGTTTCATTTTTTTGAACAGCCATAGAATAAAAAGAAAAGGAGGACTATTCAACTGTCCCTATAAAGGAAAATCTCTTTGTGGAAGCAGATTTCAGTTTCAAAAAGTTTGGTTTTTGACCTAGCTCTTGCTAGGGTTTCCATGTCAGATTTAAGGGTTTCAGTCTTCCAGACAAGATGGTTGTTGGACTCAGAGTAGAAAAAAAATTAGAGGGAGTCTCAAAATTTGGATCTTGGAAAACCATAATGCTCATGCTCCTAAATGAACATGATCTCAAAGATCATATACTCAAAGTCATTTTAGAGCCAGAGAAAAATCAAGGTTCAAAAAGAATGAAGCCACAACTATGAGGATATTGATGGACTCAGTAAAAGATCATCTTGTACCTCTTATTGCAAGCCATAATTCAACCAAGAAGATGTATGATGCCTTGAAGAGACTATATGAAAATGAGAATCCTAGCAGAATTTTGGCCCTAAAAGATCAACTCCATCAAGTAAAGTTTACAAAGGATGATTCAGTTTCTTCTTCCTTTCTCAAGATTGCTCAAATTAGAGTTCAGTTGGAAGCTACTAATGAAAGTGTCTTTGATAGTGATTTAGTGTTGACATCTATGAGTGGTCTTCCTTCAGAATGGAAGCTATTTGTAAAAGTTACACGTGCTCGTGGTAAGCTACCTAGTTTTAATAAGTTTTGGTCAGAATGTATCCAAGAAGAAACAAGGGAGCTTGCCTCCACCTCAAAGGAAAAGGAAGAAGAATTATTTCTTGCAGACATAATTGCAAAGAAGAAAGGGAAGTGGAATGGAGGAAAGAAAGGGATCAAGGGAGTCCAAAGTCCAAATATCAAGAAATACAAGTCCAAGCTCAGATGCTACACTTGTGGAAAAATGGGCCACTTTGCTTCAGAATGCTGGAAGAAAGGAAAAGGAAATAATAATGCTTCTACAGCTAAGGAGAAGCATACTGAAACAGATCAACAAGAAGACATTGGGAAAGAATACTTCCTTGTTACAACTCTCATAGGTACTATCTCTAACAATGATGAATGGTTAATCGATAATGTTGCATATGGACACATGACAGGTTCTAAAGATTCTCTCTCAAGCTTGTCAAATAAGCATGCCTCTCTTCATGTTGAACTTGGTGACAATTACAAGTATGAACTAAAAGGAACTGGTTCAACATCCTGCCAACTAGACTCAGGTGACTCCTTACAATTGGGAAAAGTGTTTTTTGTACTAGGTCTAAAGAAGAACCTTGTATCCATTTCAGCTTTGGAAGATAAAGGTATGAGAGTTTCCTTTGTAAATGGACAAGTACTCATGTGCCCCAAAGACTCAAGCATTGATTAAGCTAGAATTATTGGTACCATATTTGGGGTCTCTGTAGATTGATAAATCAACCAGCTCAAGATCTTGTTCACGACTCTTACAGTTTGAGTGAGCTATGACATCGTATATTTTCTCACTTACACTATAGATCTCTTCCAGCCCTGAGACACATGGTCACATGTATCCCAGATCTTCCAAATGAACATGAAGATGTATGCAAAGGATGCGCACTTGGAAAGAATTCCAAGCATTCCTTTCCATCCAGTGACATAAATTCCAAAGGTATCTTGGACTTGGTTCACTTAGATATTTGTGGACCTATGTCAGTACCATCCCTAGGAGGATACTTGTATATGTATACTTTCATTGATGACTTATCCCTAAAAACATGGATATTCCTCTTGAAAAAAAAAGATGAAGTTTTCTCCAAGTTCTAGGAATTCAAGGCTCAAGAAGAAAACTTGACAAGTAAGAAGATCAAGATTTTTAGATGAGACAATGGAGGAAAATACACCTCCAAGGACTTCAACAGTTTATGTAAAAATGCAGGAATTAAAAGGGATTTCTCTGTACCTTATAATCCCCACCAGAATGGGATTGTTGAAAGGAAAAGTAGATCCATCATTGAACCTACCAAGGTGCTAATCCATGATCAATGGGTCCCTATGTTTCTATGGTATGAAGCAACCAAAACTACAGTATATGTTAAAAATATATGTCCTCATAAACCCTTGAAGGACAAGACCCCTAAAGAATTTTTCATAGGTGTGAAACCAAAAGTTGGACATTTGAGAATCTTTGGTTGTCTAGATTACATTCATGTACCTAAGGAAAAGAGGACCAAGTTGGAGCGTTCGGGACATAAAGGTATCTTTGTTGGATATAATGAGACCTCAAAAGCATATCGAGTATATATTCCGGGGCACCATCATATTGACATCAATAGAGATGTAACCTTTGATGAGGAGGTGGAATTTAAGAGATCTTGTGAAACTCACTTAGATGATACTGAGGAGTAGTAGGCTCCTATTGTTGAAGATCATGATCCAGATCATCAGAAATTTTCTTTAGAACCTATCCCAGATTCCGAGCCTCCTAGAGATACTAGTCGAAAGAGGCCATGATGGCTTCTTGATGCTTTACAAGATGCATAAGGACATGCAACTCCCCAAGGTACAATTAGAGAGAAAAAGAGAAAACATAGATACTTTAGATACTCAACCTTGATGAGTCACATGAGTGACTCAGAGCCTTCCACATTTGAGGAGGCAGTTCGACATCAGGTCCAGAAAGATGCCATGATGGATGAGTATCAATCCATCATGAAAAATGATGTTTGGGATATTGTTCAAGGGCCAGAAGGGAAGTCAGTAGTGAATTCCAAATGGATCTTTAAGATCAAACATGCTGCATATGGTAGCATTGAAAAACACAAATCCAAATTTGTAGCCCATGGTTTCTCTCAGAAAGAGGGAATAGATTATGATGGGACATTTGCTCCAGTTTCCCGGCATGCTACTATCAGGTCCATTATTTATCTTGATTCTGTCATGGGTTGGAAAATACATTAAATGGATGTAAATATCGCCTTCCTCAATGGCGTAATTGAGGAAGAAGTATATATGGAGTAGCCTGAGGGTTTTTTTATACATGAGAAGGAGTCTCATGTTTGCAATTTGAAGAAATCTCTTAATTTATGGGCTTAAGCAGGCACCCCGGGCCTGGTACTCCAGGATCGACAATTACCTAACAAAGCTAGGCTTCACCATAAGTGAAGTAGATCAAAATATTTATTATAAGGTTGATGATGGTCATCCCTTGATTTTGGTACTTTATGTTGATGACCTCTTTCTCACGGGGGATGAGAGTATGATTTCCAGGTGCAAGAGGGATTTGAATCGTGAATTTGATATGAAATACCTAGGGCTAATGCATTATTTCTTGGGCTTAGAGGTGTGGCAGGGATCTAGTGAGATCTTTCTTGGACAAGGAAAGTATACTATTGAGATCCTATGCAGATTCAACATGATGGAATGTAAGTCCATGACTACACCTATGGAAGTAAATTTGAAGAAGTTACATAATGCTACCATATCTTCAGATTTAGTAGATACCACCATGTACCATCAATTAATTGGCTCCTTGTTGTACCTGGTTAATACCATGCAAAATATTTTCTATGTAGTGAACACATTGAGTCAACACATGGTCGAGCCGAGACAAGTGCATTGGGTAGCAGCTAAGCATGTGTTGAGATATCTTCGCAGTATGATTGGTTATGGTTTGAGATATGCCTCAGATAATGGAGTGAATCTTGTAGGTTTCACAGATTTAGATTGGGCTAGTAGTGCAGTTGACAGAAATAGTACCTTTGGGTGTTGTTTTAGCTTGGGATCAACTATGGTTTCTTGGTTCAGTAAGAAATAGACTTCTGTAGCACTCAGCACAACCGAGGCATAATACATCGCAGCCAATGCAACTTGTAAGGAAGCAGTATGGCTTCAGAATATGCTTGCAGATTTGTATGGTCAAGAACTTGATGTGACAATGATATTTTGTGATAACCAAAGTTGTATAAAGATTTTAGAGAACCCTATGTTCCATGATAAGTCCAAACACATTGAGATCAAATATCACTACATCAGAGACATAGTCCAAAAAGGAGTAGTGAAGCTCCAGTATATCTCCACAAATGAGCAAATTGTTGATATCCTTACCAAGCCTTTGTCTAAAGTGAAGTTTGCATACTTCCATGAAAATCTTGGAGTGATGGAGATACCCTTCCTCAGGAAGGGATATTGATGACTGGTATGGCTTCTGATGAGGCACAAGCCGAGGCATGTGCCTGATCCCTTTCCAGGATGGTTTCTTTGCGGAATGTGCTCCTTTTTGTAGTGTGTCCCTTTGTGGGATGGTTCCTTTGTGGAATGTGCTCCTTTGTGGACTGTGTCCCTTTGTGGGATGGTTCCTTTGTGGAACGTGCTACTTTGTTGAGTGTGTCCCTTTGTGGAATGTGCTCCTTTGTGGAGTGTGTCCCTTTGTGGGATGGTTCCTTTGTGGAACACGATCCTTTGTGGAGTGTGTCCCTTTGTGGAATGTTATCCTTTGTGGAGAGTACTTCTTTGTGGAGTGTATCCCTATGTGGGAATGGACCTTCTTATGATGACGAGATGTACATGACAGACGAGATGTTCAGATGTGTTCTGATTTTATGATCATATGTGCTCAGACAAGATATTCTGATGTGTTCCGATGTGACAATCATACGTTCTCAGACGAGATAATTGGATGTTTTTTGATTTGACGATCAAATGTACTTAGACGAGATAGACGAGATGACCATGCGTGTTCCGACGTGATGAGATCCAGCATGATGATACATCCCTAGCTAAGAGGGAGTGTTGATGTTTGTAGCTAAGTGAGGTATCCTCACTAGCTAGAGTCAGGCTAGAATAAATAAATAAAATCGTATTATATTGCTCCTAAATACAAGTTGGCCCAGGCATGAAAAGAGAAGTCGGCCCCACTAAATAAAGTCATCTCAAAATCAAGTATAAATAAAGGATGATTCCTTCTCATTCCATCCATCAAGCAATTCATTCAAGACAACTGAAAATGTGCGCATCACTCAGAGGAAGACAAATTATGGGTTGTAGAAGACTATCTTTATCTCGCATCTTATTTATTGTGATCTTTATCTTCTCTATGTACTGAATATCTCTAATTAAGAAGGTTGTCGGGTTTTTCCCTTGTGGTTTCCCAGGATAAACAGCTGTGTCTATTGTTTCTTTGTGCTTTGTTATTCTTTCAGTTATTCTTGGGATGCTTATGATATAAACTGTACTGCTATATTATAAAATTAACAAAATGAATGTAGAATATCAATATGTGGATGCTAATTTAGCATGTACCTTGGATATAGAGTAAGTACAATTTATATTGCAAGTGAACTTACATGATTATTTAAATGTTACTTACTGATATCGATGATCACTTAAAAGAGTAAGATATGTTTATATATGAGTTTATGATAAATGATGAACTAACCCACATTTTGATTGGCTATGAGGTAGCTAGATTCCTAAAGTTCCAAGGGGCACGAGATGTCTTAGACATCAAGAGGATAATAATGTTATATCAATTTTCATGTTATTACTTGTGAATTCCAATATTTCTATGATTTGTGGGTGAGTGTGAGTTTTGACATGAACCACGACTTTCCTGAAGTGGTTGTTCGATTAAGAAACCCCTTAAAATAGTGATGGAATAGTATGGTTGATGTAGGGTGTTAACCCAAGTACTATAAGGGGGTTGGATGCATTTCCCACAGTTTATCCTCCGAAACCCGGAGTTGTGGGAGGGTTGTGCTAAGAACACTCCCTTGGATGTGTGATGATGAATAATGGGTGCCTGATGGGGAAGCTTGGTCGATGTAAGCGACACTTCTACTTACAAGTTTTATGTGTGTTTAGGTGGGCATAGCCGGCGCCATAGTAGATTCCAACGGAGGATGGGATGGCGAGGTCAAGTGCTGGAAGTAGTGGTAATTAGGTAGTGGGAGTACTAATGAGGATGGATGGGACCAATGATGGATTAGATGATGTTATTCATTATTATAGTCCTTCCTGATTATATCCTTGGGTTGATGAACATGCTTACACAATTAAATTTTAATGATTTTGTATGAAAATTATGATTAATGAATGATAATAAATCTTAATTAATATGGAGTGATGAACGATGCATTATTGATTGTTATTTTGTGTATTGATTTTATGTATGTGAGATCCATGCATTAACAACATTGAATGTGATTATTAGTACCCATGTGGAGTGTGTGCGCTAACCATGTATGCACACCTTGTGTGAGTACATTAGTATGATTGGGTGAATTAATGAAGTGTTACATAGTGGATTTATATGTGTTATATATATTGTGTTTAATCTTGTGGATTGTTGAATGTATCTAATATTTAAATGTTACATTGATTGTTGATATATATATATATATATATATCTTCATTAATTTAAATGTACATGGAGGACATGTGTTTGTTGTATCACTTAAAGCAAATTTGACTTATAACCCAAATAATGATTATTTTAATACACTTATTATATTATATTTCTTTATATAAACTTGAATTGTATCCCAAGCAATGATTATTTTTAAAAGAAATATTATTTCGTTATTTTATTTGAATGGGTGGTGGATATTTTGAGGTTGGAGGGCATAAATAGAGGAGGAAGTTAGAGGAAAGGGGTGGTTCTTTTTCTTTGGGGATTTTGGGAAAGAGAAGTTTGAAGAGTTGGGAGCAATGTTGAAATTTGATGGGTAAATAGTCGTCATTTTCCATTTTACACGTCAAAATACTACCACTTCATAAAATTAAATGTCATTAATGAAGTGAATTTTAATTTCAACTGTAATTTTGAAGTGCATTTTTATTTTTACACGTCATTAATATCTATATCCCAAGGCCATATATATATTTATATTTCTAATATAGAAAGTTTGATTTTGTTATGGTCTCGTTGTCTCTCCTTTTTAGGTAAATTTGACTTGGTCATGGTTTTTTTGGGCCCATGGTAATGGCCCATTGTATTGCTTGTGAAGAAGACTACTTAAAGGTTTCAAGAATAAACATTTTTTGTCATTATGTGTGCTTGGTTTAATCATTATGTCTATTATGATGTTTTGTTTATTATATTTTTGTATTATATGAGGCAAGATATGAGCATTCAATGTTTCATATGGTTATTATAAATGCTATTTAAAAAAATTCAACTATTATTATGATAGGTAGGATTAAGATTTAAACGTCAAATGAAAGACAATGTTAAAATTAAAATGTCATATAAAAATTTCTTGATATGTATGGTAAGACATCAAATTTCAACCCTGGTTGGGAGAGTTTGAGAACTCTTGGAAGTTTTTATATACCAACATACTAGTGCATCACTTTTTTTTTTGGATCTCGGGAACAAATAGCTAGGAGGCCATTTGGATGGCTTGTAATGCCCCTCAAACTCGCTATGACTATCGATATTGATGACACTTATTGGTAAGTGACCCAGCTAAAGAAACCGAGATAAATGACGACATATATGTTGATTTAGAATAAAATTGTTGACTGATTAGCGATGTATGTGATAAACGAATATGTTTCTAATGAATGATTGATTTAGTGACTATTGTTGATACTTGTGATTTTAATATGAAATATTGCTGATTGATTAGCACATGTGAACCCTTATGATGAATGTCGTATTTATGTTGAAATATGGAAATGGAATTATGCATGTGATTATGATGTGAATCCAATGGAAAATTATCTATGTTTGCTTAACGATTAGCGAATGAATTAAATGAATTATGATATGACGATTTTTTAGCAGTACTATTGATGTGTGTGCTCTAAGTATGTGTATAGTGACAGGTAAGGCGGTTTACTGGCTGACTCATGATAGAACAAGAAAGGGGTCGTAAGAACGGGAAAAATACCTAGGGGTACGATGACGGACTATCGACCCTGAATTAACACTCCACACACGGATCAAAAGCGATTTCATCTCACTTAGGGAAGCGTGTGCCGTACGGGCGATGCCAAAATGATTTGGTCACGTACGATGTGTTGATGGGTGCACAATAGGGAGGAAATTATCCCTCAACCCCCATTAGTATCCAAGGAAGTGTAGTCGAGAGATCGTGGTAATGGTTCGCCGATCGCTACACAATACTCCCCACACGAAGAAAAAGAGGTTGTTGAAAGGACCCGTCAAAGAGGTACCTAGACAATGACGGGAAAATTATTACTCACACCTTCTGGCATTTTGCATACATGTTAAAAGTTGCATATAGAATTTTAGAAAATCAAATAAAAGAGCATTTTAATGTATGAAATTTCAGAAGAAGGGGAAATTGGGGTAGATGTGTACCCATTATGTTAGAATGAATATGCATGAGATTAAAATTATAAATAAATAATCAAATTTATAAATTATGAAGAAAAACTAGAATAACACTCATGTAGAGACCACTCCACCTACACCCACTGAGTTAGGGGTTAGAAAATTTGACTGGGGAGACAACAAAGAGATAATTAAGGGATTTAGGTGCACACTGATGTGAGAGTGACACTTGTTGCATGAGGATAAATAATAAGGAATTTTTCAATTAAAAGTTATTTTTGCATGACAAGACACATGTCATGAAATATTTGAGATATAAAAGAAAAGGGAGGAGAAGGAGAGTCCCTCTCTTGCTCCCTAGTGCTGGACGGACTTCGTAATAGAAGTTTTCATTGATTGTGATTCCTTGGAGTTTGGTTGATAGCCTGTCCAGGGGTTGGGAGATCCCATCGGAAGGTCAAGGATGGTATGTTCTTATGACCCCGAGGCTTGGGGGTGGCTATGCAATTGATTGTATAAGCCTATGGTTGGGTGGCGAAGCTAACAATTGCTTTGCCTATGGTTAAATGAGCTTTCAACTTGTGGAATCCAACGAAAGACGTGGATGGTGAAGGAAAATCTAGAACAATTTGACGAAGACAATTCCTCCTTCAAAAATAGAATCAACCTACGAATGACAGGTTCATTGTTCCATTTCATTTTACATCTACTAGTTCAAAAAAAATTTAAGTAATTTATTTTTCTATAGATTATAAGAATGATTTTATTGTGCAACTAAATTTTGGTTTTAGTTTCAAGAAGGGTCTCGAAAATGGAGGTCCTTACATTTGGTATCAGAGTCGGTTGAGCCTTGAGGGCACCAGACTCAAAATTATATTAATTAGGTTTCATTTTTCGGTTATTAATCTATGTTCTGAATTTGAACCTTAGATCTCAGAGATATCGATCTAAAGAGCATTATTTTTAGATTGTATATACTAAGGGTTTCTTCTGTAGTTTTTCCTAGATTTATATATCTAAGAATTTATCGGATAGCTATAAATCTGATCCCTATGTAAGTATATGCGTTGCCTTAAAATTGTTGTGTATAAGTGAGTATTGTATTATATCTCCGCATTTTCACTTGGAACTCGACCTCTTCCTTTCACCTGGAAACCGATATATGCAAATCGACCTTTGCCTTTCACCTAGAAATCGATCTCTTCATTTCACCTAGAAACCGATCCATGTATTTACACCTAGAACCCAATCTTTGCACCTAGACCCGGAGGATACCAATTTCTGCGTTATGCCTAGAGGTCATACCATTTATATCTATCTAACATAGATAACTGTGATCGGTAAAATAATACAAGGGTCATTTTTATTTCACATCCAAATAAACCGAATTAGAAATACTCAACATAAACCAAAAATTATATAAAACCATTTTTGTACTCTGTAGAAAAAAAAACACCTAGGTTCAAATAACATAAACAACCTGTAACCTACCTAGTCTTGAGACACTTTATGTTTGTGGAAAAACATTACTTTAACTTTTATTGTAAAGTTTTATATTTGACCAAGTGGTCAAGGATGACTATAAATGAATAATATTATTATTTAATAAATTAAAATAGGAGACACTCATCCAAAGAGACTGTTGAAAGAGTGTTCATTGACCCACTAGGAAGAATGGAATCTCGGGTAGAAGGAAATGGACAAGTGGCAGCATCTGAACTCAGTAACTAGCTTTTGTTATGGGACAACCTCCCTTAAAATGTGGAACTGAGATGATGGCTCATTGAATGCAAAACTAACCACCAAAAGACCTAGCCAATCTTTTTTATAGCCATCGAATTTGAGCAAAGGCTCACACATTCTTAGAGGAGATGAAATTATTCCTTGTGGTGTTAGAAAAGAGCACACAAGAGATTTGATGAGGGGAAGCTATGTTCTGAGTTGCAAAGTAAGATTGTCTTATTCCCGCTGAGTGCATATGTAGTGATATGTATGCAAGTATCTAGTGATTGCTAAAGTACATATGAGTGGTTTGTATGCAAGTCTCCATCGATTGCTGAAGTACAACCTGAGCGCCATGCTTCTAAACAGAGACTTCATCCTAGTGTTGGTGAACAGGATTGGGGGTCTAAGAGCAAGTGAACTTGGCTTCTTTTTGGAGAAGGTTGGGAGGAATATGCCTCTTTGGGTGTTTGTCCACCCTATCAAGTTATCAGGTTCTACTTGTTTTCTGTGTTATTTATTTTAGACTACAAATCTTATTCTGAAAACTGTATAAATATGTTATCATAGTTTCCAATGTTTCTTAGGTATCAGTTAACTGTGCTAAATGACTGATTTTCTGAACTGATAATTTATTTCTATAAATCAAATGAATGAATAGATGATATAGATGAATGAATAAATTTCTTCCTATATTTTTTTCGTTTCTCCTTAGGCGATGTACTCTAGTATAGGAAGGGTTTAATTAACATGAGTAAAATGATCTGAAAATAACAGTATTCTACACTTCGAAATAGAATGAATTTTATATGCATTGCTATTCTTTTAAAACAGAAGATCTCATACTGTATAATATATCAGTTTCATTATTGTCACTGTTTTCATTTGTATATGTTATTCAATATTTATATACACCCTAGATCATACAATCATTTCATATCATGCATTCAGGAGCATTAAACTATTATAAAAAATAATACACAGTAGTATCACATGGATTGATGATAAAATAACCACATTCTTACCAATATTAATCTCAAAGTAAGTTACAGGATTACTTTAGAGAACTAAGATCAAGTATCACGTTACACAGAAGTATTACAATTTAGTACCCAGGAACAAGTATAAACATACAATAACTCTTTATATTAAAACATACAAACCCTATAGTTATCATATACCATAAAAATGCTTTGCATAAAATATCAAATCAAAACAAGGTTTGGATCACGCATTCATCTATGCAAATAATACAATTGTTGAAATCTTTTAAACAACACGCATTATATAAATAGCATATTAATTGAGTCGAGAGTCGACTTCACATTTAACTAAACATTAATAGTTGAACATTAAGTTATAGAAATCCTGTAACGAGTTAACAATAAAATCTACTAAAGTTTATTCTATGTTATGGCAGAGCCATTATCATATCGCAGGGGTTTGAGACCGAAAGGACTCACCCGAGGCTTATCAAATTTAAAAAAAAGTTTAAACTCAACACCTTCAGGCATAAGCCTTTTCGCAGTTAAAATAATTGTAGGTCCTCAGATCTTATCATAACCAGTGAAGCTCAAGGGTTACCTCATCATCATCTAAACATCGCTCGATGGAATCTAATGAATGCAAACATTGCCATCGTATCGAAATAATCATTATAAAAGAATTAGGATTCGAGTCTCCTGAATGAGCTCACCCAATCATTTGTAAATCTTAAAATAATATTGTCATGGTTTTAGGTTAAACCTGTAACAAACCAACCATTAACATTTCATTTCCGAACTATCTTTATTAATAAACTTATTGCAGAGATAAGCTAGGTTTTGACCCATACAACTTCATTTTTTTTAGAAACTTACAGCCTAAACTCTAACACAATCGATATCCTTAAGTAAGTGAGGTCAAGGACTCGAGTTCCCATAGGAAGCTTGCCTAGTTTATACAAAATTAAACCCAAGTAAAATATAAAATACATAACACGATTTAGGGTTTAAAACCCTATAGGTTAACATTTCCATAATCAAAACATTTAAATAACCTTGTATCATAATTTATGAAGATGGGCTTAGCCCCAAACACAAATTACATCAAAGTTTATCAATACTCAAATTATGAGAAAGACCGAGAGCACCATTAATCAGCAAACTTGAACAAAATAGATATCGAAACCAATAAGTATCCTTTTTCATTTTCTTAAAACGATACAACGCAGTAACACTGCTCGAGTTACCAAAACGACACCCATAAACTTTAATAAATCGAGGTCTCAACAAGTCAAAACCCCAATACTGGCTTATCCAAAAGAACATTTCCTTACATTACAGTATCACTCTTTTCTAGAAGTCGAGCAAACAAAACATCAACCATAGTAATAATCGTGACAGGGGTGTCCATCCTTTGGGAAGGCTGAAAGCTTACCAAGAAGCCTGTTGTTGAGCATTGCTGCTTAGCCAAACCCCAAATCAACTGGAGAGCCACGAAGCACACCCTGTCAACCACGTAAACAAATGGGTCATCAACAAATGGCAGTGGCTTTTAATCAAAATATAAATAAAATGAAATTTGCAGTGAGGTTTCGAAACCCTTACCTTCAGAGTTTGAAACAAAGAGCCAAGCGACGATTACTTTGGCACGACCAGGAAACCATAACGACCCACAACCTCGGACCTCAAAGACCAACAACCTTGGCGAAGTGGTGCTTTAACCTCTTACTCCTTTGTTTAAATAGTTATGTGAGCAGTGCGTAGTGGCAGAAGCACATCTTACTCCTTTGTTTAAATAGTTATGCGAGCTCTCCAACCATTCGAAACTTTAACCAAATGTTAAGACCAAACCCTTACTCGTAGCACTAGGGTTTTCCCTTATGCATGGAGTCCATCTCTCAAGGTCAATCATGTGGCCTCATTAATGATGCCAACTGCCAACCACTTCACACCAATTATCAAACCCATTCTTCCATAGTTTACCATCGTATTATTAACATGGTAGTAATACAACTTGCGCCATTTTCTTCCACCCACTATTATATAGTTGCTTTAAGTGTTACTCAAGCATCATCGTATGGTGTTTTAGGGAACTTGAAACCCTATATTAAGACATTAAACAAGTATTGTATATAAATCAAGTTAACATTTGAGTTTGAAAAGTCCCCATGCTAACCATGGGCATGTTAATCACATCTTTAGTGAAGAATGAAATCTCACCTGTAACCTGGTGACAGAAATAGAGTTCATTAGCATAAAGCTAAGTAAGCATCGGGAAAACTTCACAATGATCCCTTCATTACAAGGAGTTAAGCGTTCAGCATAAGTGCATAGATCATAACCATAAGTACAACCAGAATAATGGCCAGTAAAGTATCACACATCCTCTTAAGACATAAGTATCAAAGACAGTCAAATAATCTTTTGGAAACAAAGACTATACTAAAACGCGAATAAATGCACAGTTCCCATGAATACATAATTATCGTAATTATTACTTATAAGCTAGGAAATTTTTTCGTGTACAATAAGTTATTAATGAGTCTACAAAATTAATGTTGTTTCATGAACAACCACATAAGACCTAGACATAGAATCATTAATGTGGCATCAAAGCCTTTGATCATATTATGACAGTTCGTAAATTTCGTAGCCAGAAATTAAAGTTTAACTATCATTATAGATTTAACTATACATAATCATATTTTTCGCACAGTAATTATAGCATTATATGCTATATAGAAAATTTTAAAGTTTTATGAATTTTGGAGGTGTTACATGTGGTATTAGAGCGAGGTTCAAACTATAGGCCTGAATATGGCTCAACGCGCACAACAGAAAATGAAAACAAAAAACATAGTTTACTAGTTCTTGTTTTAATTTGTTTATGCATAGAACATCTTGGTATTTAAATTGTAGGTATTGAAGGACCAGAAGAATCTGTTGAGGAAAGATCTCACCATGAACAAAATAATAATGAACATGAACATATTAACGAAGAGAACATATTTGTAGAATTAAACGATAATTTATCTGAACTTCTACGCATAGTTAAAGATTTAAAAGCTAAGATAAAAAATGTTAAGGAAGAAAATGAAAGGATTTTAAGGGCACAAGAAGAGCTAAATAAGATATTATTAGATAAATTTCATAATGATGGAAAAGACAATAAAAAAAATTTAAATCTGAATCTGGAACCATGTCCTATCAACACAGAGGTAAGAAAGTAAAATACTATAAAAGTGATAGTGACTCTTCTTCTGAATCTAATAATAAAAAACATAGAAGAAAACATAAGTATGACCGAGACAATAGTGATAGTGACTACAGTCCTAAGAAAATGAAGTACAAACCTTATGAACAAATATCAGGGTAATTCAAGAAGATAAAATCCCCAACATTTAACTGTGAAAATGAAAAGGGAGAGGCAGCCAAAGCATGGCTATCTGGTATGAAGAAACACTTTCAAATTTACGATTATTCAGATCAATTAAAAGCTAAGATGACCATTTACAATATGACTAGGAAAGTAGATATTTGGTAGCAGGATATTAAGAGAGTAACAATCATTAAAGAAAAGAGTGTAACTTGGAGTGCATTTAAGAAATACTTTAAGAATTTTTTTTATGTCTGAACAATACTATGAAGAAAAAGAAAAAGAGTTTTATGATTTAAAATTAGGTTCTGTGATTATGAAGGAGTTAAGTAGTAAATTTCTAAGTCTGTTAAGATATGTGCCTTACATTGTGGACGAGAAACCTAAAATCCAAAGATTTCTGAGTTGTTTACCCTTCAATATAAAAGACATAATTGAGTACGACAACCCTACAACTCTTGAGGAAGCAATGTTAAAGGCCAACTTCTGTTACGAACATAACAGAAAAAGAGAAGGTGTATATAAATGGAGGAATAATAAACCTAGTAACTTTGAACATAAAAATAATTTTTTTAATTTTAATAAGAATTCTGGAAATAACAAGAGAAATTTCGATAACAAAAATTTTCATGGTAATAATTTCAGAAGTAATGCACCACATAATTTCACAGCTGCAAGAAACATGCATAATAATGATAATAATGCCAGAAATAATGAACAAAGACCACCTTTAAAATGTTACTATTGTCAAGGACCGCATACTATAGAAAACTGTCCGAACAGGAGGAGAATAGTCAGCAACAATCATACAGTGCAGGATGAACCAACATTTGGTGAGTTAGCAAGAGAAATTCCCAAGATCAATGCAACATTGGAAAACCGACAGGAAGTCCATCAAACTTCAATGGTTGAGATTGAAGGTATGATACAGAACAGACCTATCTCTATTTTAATTGATCCAGGTGCAAGTTTGAGTTATGTATCAACTGATTTAGTAAAAGATGTAAGTTGAAAGTAGAAAAGTTTGATTAATCATGGCTAGTTCAGTTAGCTACATGAACCAAAAGAAAAGTAGTGGATTTTGTTAAAAGTTGTGATTTACTTATGAGTTAGTTAAAGACACAAGTTAAATTGAATGTATTATCGTTAGGGTCTTATGATGTCTTAATAGGAATGGATTGGCTGGAAAAGCATAGGGTAGTTCTGAATTGTTTTGAAAAGACTTTTACATGCTTGAATGATAAATGAGAAACATAAACAATAAAAGGAATCCCTAGAAAAACTTATGTTAGACAAATTTATGCTTTGCAAGTGAAAAAGGATGTACGACAAGGATGTAAAATGTTTGTTGTAAATGTAATTAACGATGAACGTACCACTAAAGAAGATAAGTTAAAACTGGAAGACATACCAATTCTAAGGGACTTTTTAGATGTATTCCCGGAAGAAATTCTAGGACTACCTCCGAAAAGGGAATTAGATTTCACCATTGAGCTAGTACCGGGTGCGGTACCAAACTCAAAGGATCCTTACCGAATGAACATTCTGGAGCTTAATGAACTAAAATCATAGTTAAAAGAACTAATTGACAAAAAATACATAAGGCCAAGTGTGTCTCCTTGGGGAGCACTTGTCATCTTCATTAAAAAGAAGGACGGTACCTTGCATTTATGCATAGACTACCATCAGTTAAATAAAATGACTATTAAAAACCGATATCCTCTGCCCCGCATAGATGATCTATTTGATCAAGTACGCGGGGCAGTGATATTTTCTAAAATAGACTTGAGATCTGGATATCATCAAGTCAGGATAAAAGACAAAGACATTTTTAAAGTTGCTTTCAGAACTCGTTATGGGCATTATGAGTTCGTAGTTGTGCCATTTGGGATAACTAACGCTCCAACAGTGTTCATGTGTCTAATGAATAATGTTTTACATAAGTATCTAGGTAAGTTTGTAATTATTTTCATTGATGATATATTAATTTATTCAAAGACTAAAGAAGAACACGACAAACACTTATGAATAATTCTACAAGTCTTAAGAGAACATCAAATTTACACTAAATGCAGTAAATGTGACTTTTTTCAAAGATAAAATACAGTACTTAGGTCACGTAATATCCAAATATGATATCTCAGTTGACCCAGATAAAATAAGAGCAATTAATAAATGGCATGTCCCTAAAGATGTAACCGATGTACGGTCATTCATGGGAATCATAGGTTACTACAGAAAATTTATTGAAGGATTCTCAAGAATCGCAAATCCCATAACCTCTTTGCAAAAAAAGGGAAAGAAATTCATTTGGGATCAAAAGTGTGAAGAGAGTTTTAAGAAATTGAAAGAACTGTTAACAACAACACCTATTCTTAAAATCACAGATCCAAACAAGGACTTCGTTGTATGCCCTGATGCATGCAATGATGGACTTGGTAGAGTCTTAACACAAGAAGGTCATGTAATAGCGTATGAGTCAAGAAAGCTAAAAATTCACTAAAAGAACTACGCTACCTACGATCTAGATTTGGCTGCCGTGATACATGCTTTAAAGATGTGGCGCCATCATATGATCGGTAGGAATTTTTCATTAATGATAGATAATAAAGGCTTAAAATATTTGTTGGATCAACCAAATCTGAACGCAAGGCAAGCTAGGTGGTTAGCTTTCCTTAATGAATATGATTTCAAGATTCAGCACATAAAGGGTAAATAAAATAAAGTGGTTGATACCTTAAGCATAAATGCAAAATTAAATTTCATGGCATCAATCAACACTTACAAAACAGATTTAGAAAATTAGCTTGAAGAAGGATTAAACAAGATGAAAATTATCAGAAATTACGTGAAAACGTTGTTGAAAATATATCTGAAAATTTAATAACAGATTATGGCTTTAATGAAAATGGTCTAATGATATGTAAAAACAGACTTTATGTGCCTAATGTATCAAAAATTAAGTTGTTGATTTTGGATAAAGTACATAAAAGTCTTTATTCGGGACACCCTTGTTACCGGAAGATGATAAAAATGTCGAGAAATGATTAATTTTGGCCAAATATGAAAAATGAAGTGGCTGAATACATAGCTAGGTGCTTAGAATGTCAGCAAGTTAAAGCTGAGCATCAACACCGAGTTGGCCTATTACAACCATTGCCAATTCCAGAATGGAAGTGGGAAATTATTAACATTGATTTTATAACTGGTTTGCCTAAAAATCAAAAGTAGAATGATTCAATAATGGTAGTCATTGATAAGCTTAGTAAAGAAGCTCATTTTATACGTGTCAAAACTACTTTTAAGGCTACCAACATTGCTGATGTGTTTATGAAGCAAGTATTTCGTTTGCATGGAATACCTCAGGTAATGATTTCTGATTGAGATTCTAAATTCATTGGAAATTTCTGCAAGTCACTGTTTAAAGTTTTAAATACTAAGTTAAATTTCAACACATCTTTTCACTCACAAACTGACAGAAAAATTGAAAGGGTAAATCAGATTTTAGAAGACATGTGAAGATTGTATGTTAAAGATCAACCAATTAAATGGGAGGAATATCTGCACTTAGTGGAATTTGCTTATAACAATCACTATCAGGATTCTACCAAACTTAGTCCATTGAGATTATGTATGGAAGAAAATGCAATACCCCTATCCCTTGGAGTAATCATGTTGACATATTAATGTTAGGACTAGATTTGTTAAAGTAGATGGAACTAACAGTGAAGTAGGTACAAGGCAATTTAAAAATTGCACAAGACAGACAAAAGAGTTATGCAGATCTGAAACGAACTGAGAAAGAATTTCAAATAGGTGAGCATGTTTTTGTTAAGGTAAAACCCAAGAAATTCTCTTTTAATCTTGAGAGTTGTGCTAAATTAGCACCCACGTATTGTGGACCATTCGAAATTCTATCAAGAGTTGGACTAGTTGCATATCAATTGGCTTTACCATCTAATCTGAAAATACATAATGTTTTCCACATTTCTGTTTTAAAAAATTATGTGCATGATGCTACTCATGTGATCAATTGGAATGACATACACATGGATCCAGAAGGAGATTTTAAGGCAGAATCGGATTGTATCCTCGAGAGGAGGGAAAGTTTGCTCCAAAATCACACCATTGAGCAGGTAAAGGTGCAATGGAAGCATCTTAGCCCAGAGGAATCTACCTGGGAATTGGAAAGTCATATGCTGGCAGCATATCCAATTCTGTTCTAGGGAGGATCTGATGAAGAATAAGCAACATCGAGGATGATGTTGAACTTAAGAGGGGGTGTTTGTAACCTACCTAGTACTTGAGACACTTTATGTTTGTGGAAAAACATTACTTTAACTTTTAGTTTAAAGTTTATATTTGACCAAGTGGTCAAGGATGACTGTAAATGAATAATATTATTATTTAATAAATTAAAATAGGAAACACTCATCCAAAGACACTGTTGAAAGAGTGTTCACTGACCCACTAGGAAGAATGGAATCTCGGGTAGAAGGGAATGAAAAAGTGGTAGCATCTAAACCTCCCTTAAAATGTGGTCATGTTCCCAAGGATGTGGAACTAAGTTGATGGCTCATTGAATGCAAAACTGACCACCAAAAGACCTAGAAAATCTTTTTTATAGCCATCCAATTTGAGCAGAGGCTCACACATTCTCAGAGGAGATGAAATTATTCCTTGTGGTGTTAGAAATGAGCACACAAGAGATTCGATGAGGGGAAGCTATGTTTTGAGTTGCAGAGTAAGACTGTCTTATTCCTGCTAAGTGCACAGGTATTCTTGTTGAGTGCAGAGGTAGTGATATGTATGCAAGTCTCCATTGATTGTTGAAGTACATATGAGTGGTTTGTATGCAAGTCTCCATTGATTGCTGAAGTACAACCTAAGTGCCTTGCTTCTACATAGAGACTCCGTCCTAGTGGTTCAGTTAATAGGCTCACGGGTCCAAAGAGCAAGTGAACTTGGCTTCTTTCTGGATAAGGTTGGGATGAACATGTCTCTTTGGGTGTTTGTCCACCCTATCAAGTTATCAGGTTCTACTTGTTTTCTTTGTTATTTATTTTAGACTGTAAATCTTATTCTGAAAACTGTATAAATATGTTATCATAGTTTTCAATGTTTCTTAGGTATCAGTTAAATGTTCTAAATGACTGATTTTCTGAACTAATAATTTATTTCTATAAATCGAATGAATGAATAGATGATATAGATGAATGAATAAATGCCTTCATCTATTGTTTCCTTTCTCCTTAGGCGATGTACTCTTGTACATAAGGGTTTAATTAACATGAGTAAAATGATCTGAAAACAAAAGTATTCTACACTTTGAAATATAATGAATTTTATACTCATTGCTATTCTTTTAAAACATAAGATCTCATACTGTATAATATATCAGTTTCATTATTGTCACTGTTCTCATTTGTATATGTTATTCAATATATATACACACTTGTATCTTTATAAATCAATCACAAAAATTCATATAGGGTTTTATCCAGTAATACAAATGTAAATCATAGATCATACAACCATTTCATATCATGCATTCAGGAGCATTAAACTATCATAAAAAATAATATACAGTAGTATCGCATGGATTGATGATAAAATAACCACATTCTTACCAATATTAATCTCAAAGTAAGTTACCGGATTACTTTAGAGAACTAATATCAAGTATCACATTACACAAAAATATTACAATTCAGTACCCAAGAACAAGTATAAACATACAGTAACTCTTTATATAAAACATATAAACCCTACAGTTATCATATACCATAACAAAGCTTTGCGTAAAATATCAAATCAAAACAGGGTTCGGATGGTGCGCATTCATCAATGCAAATAATATAACTGTTGAAATGTTTTAATCAACACGCATTATACAAATAGCATATTAACTGATTCGAGAGTCAACTTCATGTTTAACCAAACATTAATAGTTCAACATCAAGTTATAGAAATCCTGTAACGAGTTAACAATAAAATATACTAAAGTTTATTCTGTGTCATGGCAGAGCCATTATCATATCGCAGGAGTTTGAGACCAAAAGGACTCACCCGAGGCTTATCAAATTTACAAACACAAAGGTTAAACTCAACACCTTCACACGTAAGCCTTTTCGCAGTTAAAATAATTGTAGGTGCTCAGATCTTATCATAACAAGCGAAGCTCAAGGGTTACCTCA
This sequence comes from Larix kaempferi, assembly GCA_027924585.1. Classification (NCBI taxonomy): domain Eukaryota; kingdom Viridiplantae; phylum Streptophyta; class Pinopsida; order Pinales; family Pinaceae; genus Larix; species Larix kaempferi. The sequence continues at coordinate 4,801,109 of BSBM01000009.1, forward strand.
TCGTCATCTAAACAGAGCTCGATGGCATCTAATGAATGCAAAACATTGCCATCGTATCCAAATAATAATTATAAAAGAATTAGGATTCGAGTCTCCTGAATGAGCTCACCCAGTCATTTGTAAATCTTAAAATAATATTGTCAGGGTTTAAGGTTAAACCTGTAACAAACCAACCATTAACATTTCATTTCCAAACTATCTTTATTAATAAACTTATTGTAGAGATAAGCTAGGGTTTGACCCACACAACTTCATTTTTTTTTTATAAACTCACAGCCTAAACTCTAACACAGTCGATACCCTTAAGTAAGTGAGGTCAAAGGCTCGAGTTCCTAGAGGAAGCTCGCCTAGTTTATACAAAATTAAATCCAAGTAAAATATAAAATACATAACAGGATTTAGGGTTTAAAACCCTGTAGGTTAACATTTCCAGAATCAAAACATTTAAATAACCTTGTATCATAATTTATGAAGATTGGCTTATCCCCAAACGCAAATTACATCAAAGTTTATCAATACTCAAATTATGAGAAAGACCGAGAGCACCATTAATCAACAAACTTGAACAAAATAGATATCAAAACCAGTAAGTATCCTTTTTTATTTTCTTAAAACGATACAACGCAGTAACACTGCTCGGGTTACCAAAACGGTACCCATAAACTTTAATAAACTGAGGTCTCAACAAGTCGAAACCCCAACGCTGGCTTAGCGAGAAGAACATTTCCTTACATTACAATATCACTCTTTTCCAGAAGTCGAGCAAACAAAACATCAACCATAGTAATAATCGTGACACGGGTGTCCATCCTTTAGGAAGGCCGAAAGCTTACCAAGAAGCCTGTTGTTGAGCATTGCTGCTTAGCCAAACCCCAAATCAATTGGAGAGCCATGAAGCACACCCTGTCAACCACATAAGCAAATGGGTCATCAACAAATGGTAGTGGCTTTTAATCGAAATATAAATAAAATGAAATTTACACTGAGGTTTCGAAACCCTTACCTTTAGAGTTTGGAACACAGAGCTGAGCGACGGTTACTTTGGCACGACCAGGAAACCATAAATACCCACGACTTCGGACCTCAAAGACCAACAACCTTGGCGAACTGGTGCTTTAACCTCTTGCTTCTTTGTTTAAATAGTTATGTGAGCGGTGCGTAGTGGCAGAAGCACCTCTTACTTCTTTGTTTAAACAATTATGCAAGCGGTGCGTAGTGGGAGGTTTACCATGGTGGTCGAGAGAGCAGAGCTCTCTAGCCATTCAAAACTTTAACCAAATGTCAAGACCAAACCCTTACTCGTAGCACTAGGGTTTTTCCTTATGGGTGGAGTCCATCTCCCAAGGTCAATCACGTGGTCTCATTAATGATGCCAACTATCAACCACTTCACGCCAATTATCAAACCCATTCTTCTATAGTTGGTTTATGTGTTACTCAAGCACCATCGTATGGTATTCTAGGGAACTTGAAACCCTATATTAAGACATTAAACAAGTATTGTATATAAATCAAGTTAACATTTGAGTTTGCAAAGTCCCCATGCTAACCATGGGCGTGTTAATCACATCTTTAGTGAAGAATGAAATCTCACCTGTAACCTAGTAACAGGAATAGAGTTCATTAGCATAAAGTTAAGTAAGCATCGGGAAAAATTCACAAGAATCCCTTCATTACAAGGAGTTAAACGTTCAGCATAAGTGCATAGATCATAACCATAAGTACAACCAGAATAACAGTGAATAAAGTATCACACATCCTCTTAAGACATCAGTATCAAAGACGATCAAATGATCTTTTGTAAACAAAGACTATACTAAAACCAGAATAAATGCACAGTTCCCATGAATACATAACTATAGTAATTATTACTTATAAGCTAAGAAACTGTTTCGTGTACAGTAAGTTATTAATGAGTCCCCAAACTTAATGTTGTTTCATGAACAACCACATAAGACCTAGACATAGACATAGAATCATTAATGTGGCATTAAAGCCTTTGTAAATGTGGCAGCCAGAAATTAAAGTTGAACTATCTTTATAGATTTAATTATACATAATCATATTTTTGGCACAGTAGTTATAGCATTATATGCTATATAGAAAATTTTAAATTAGGTGGCACAACCAGTAATGGCTGTGAACCACAAACTTGACACAAATAGGTTTGAGATTGTCGACAGATTTAAAATCAGATCGGTCTTAGCACATAGTCGGATGGCCAAGGGAAGAGACTTGGATTTGGATATAAATAAAAATGTGAATACAGGAATGTATGTGGCTATAATTTCTGAGTATTTCTTAACATAGTAGAGTTGATCGGACTAGGAGCACGACTATGCTCTATCAGAATTTAAAACTTTGGATCGTAACCGGAAATTCCTTAAGTTTATTATAACAATTCCATACTGTGTGCTGGGAGCAATACACTAGAACGAGATCGGTTTCGATGGAGATCTAGCCTGGCCATTTTGTATGTATGAGACCGCATTATTTCAACACTGGTTTTATTTTTACTCTGTTGGATTTCGATCAAACAAATCGGATTTTTTTGTTCGGGAATAATTCTTGAGAAACGTGACACCCTTCTCGTCACGAGTGTCGGCTCTGTCTGTTAACCCTGGGTCTGGAACCATAGAAACTAACGCCTTGGACATAAGAATTTAGGGAGAAAGTACGTCTTCGTAAACACTCTCACTGTCAATGACGGTTCCTCCTGATTTAGGGGTGATCTAATTTCCTCTTTTATCGTTTTCCTTGAGACTAAATGTGACTAAAGTATTCCAGTAATCCAAATTAGCGAACTGCGAAGTAATAGTGCAAACCTGTGAACCAAGCATCAGTTAATAGTTTCGTTAATTTATTGAATTAGCTGTATATTGCGACGTGGAAGGCAACCAAAGTTGCTCCTATTCGTATCTTGTCTCACTTAACTTGAAACTCGAGAAGTTTGTTTTAGTTAAACCTCAGTTTCATTTACTTTGTAAAATATCGTTCTGTTTCTTATTCCCGTGGAGGGTTGGCTTCGCATTATAGTCCAATTTCCGTTTTAAATGATGAACACATATATTAGTCAAGACTTAGGTTCACATATTAAATATTACTATGGCTACATTTAAAGAAAATTATATATGTATTTTCAATGCATGGCGAGTCGATCCACCTCCAAAGACATGCTTAACATTAATCCAAATCAGTGGGAAAATGAGTACAATGTATGCATATTAATTAAGTGGGAAAATGATTCCCATTTAGATTATAATTTAGGCATAGATCTATATTGAGAAGATTATATAATAAGTATTGTGTTTATATTAAAAGGTATTCCATATATATATCTTGACGAAATAATTGTATTTATCAAAAGTTGTAAGATGGAAAGATTTGAAGCAATTAGGTATTTAGTAATGCAAAGAAGTTGTTGTCTTTCCTTAATTATTATAACATGGTAGGAATTACATTATGTTGACATAATAAGTTAATTTACGGGAAATTGATCGGTAAGATATAGAAATGAAAATTTGTTGCGTCCACATATGTACACAAATTCTATGTCTTGCAGTTACTCTAAGTGAATTAAAATAATATCATTAATGTAGGGTTCGATAGAAGTTGCATTCACATAATGAAAAAGTATGTGGTCTATAAAGGTGGTGACCATGAAGGGTATGGTAGTTAGATGATTTCATAAAAGTGCATTTAATTATAATTTTAAGACATTGGTCAATCAAGCACATAAGTCTAAGATAGGGTAATTTTCATCTTACTTATGTTTCATTTTGTTTGTTTGGTTATTATGAAGTTTGGGTTAAAGGTTATTTGAATTGCAAAACAAAATGGGTTGGTATAGTCGAAGTATATATATTTTACACTATAGCAATTGCAACTATGGGGTATCCTTTTAAATGTGTTAATTTTGTAATTCATAGTCTTCACGTCTTGAGTCACACAAAATACTAGTTCCTTCTAGGGATAATAAAAGTTTTCTATTTTCTTAATTTGAAATATAGCAATAAAAAAAAAACTATTATTTTTTTTAAATTACAATAATGGTCTCCTTTAAAACAAAAATTAATAATTAATAATATAAAGGGTATACATTGAATGGAATAGAATGAGGATGAATAACATATTTTTATTATTATTTGAATTATAAAGGTTAGGAACTTGTGGAGCAAAAAGAAATTATACTTTTCCTATTATTATTATTATTATTATATATATATATATATATATAAATATATATATAGAATAGAATAGGATAAATTGGAAAGGATTGTTCTACTTCTTATTTGAATCATAGTACTCATTGTTGAATATATAAAGTTGTATATATATTTGTTACCTAGAATAGATTGTAAAGGGAAAGAAATCTAAAATGAATATTCTATTTCTTATTAAATATAATTATTGTCGGTTGTAAAGAAATAAAGGACGTAAATTATTGTTTTTAGATAAAAAAAAGAAGAAGAAGACTAAGAAGAAGACAGATATTTTATTTCATGCTTCTCTTGCTATTGCATTGTTCTTATTATATGTTTGAGAAAAGCTTAATTGATATTTGAGAAATGAATGTTAACGCATTATGTGTTTTAATAAAAGAAAAGAAAAATGTCAATTGCTATTGGAGAAAATAATGTAGAATTGTTATATACCTAAAGCTTCCTCGAAATCCCATAATTCGTAGTGTCTTGTTGTTATTGACAAAAAGGGTTTCATAAATATCTATGTTTGAGCTAGAGTTTAATTTATGCTTTGAATGAATGCTATATGTGCTATATGGTAGGACATGTTAAAGGATCCTCTATAAACGATAGGGAAACATAGATCTAGTGATGTTCCCTATTAGTATATCAAGTATGGAATCATTACTATGGATTTATTAAAATATTTGAAGTATGTTTAAGTGACCAAGAAGTCAATGTCCTATGAGGGTTCTTGTCTTGTAGTTATGAGCGTTAGGTTAGAATCCCTTTAGATCAAGCTTGATCCACGATTTACTTGGGGAAAAATATTCAAATACATAGTTATGATCTATATACAAGGACTAAATTCAAAATTGTTATCATATACGTACTTATAGGCAACCCTAGTGACACTTGTTCTCGGTCAAAAGGGTTATTTGATAGTAAGGTAAAAAATCCTTATTAAGAAATTAAGTAAGCCTTAGTATGATGCGCAAGTATTATGCAGGACTTACCTTCTGGGTGATATAGAAGTAATTGATTATATATTAATAAGGTTAGTAACTCATATTATGGTGATATCATAATACTATTCTTAATACAATAAGTGAGCAAATAGAACCCTTTAGATGTAAATGAAATTATCGGGGCATAAACAAGAGAACATCATTTAAGTTATCAGTGCTGAAGTTAATTTGTGTGAACATGTGTTTTACAATGTTATAAAGACGCCCTTACGAATGGTGATCTTGGTCATTGTTGTTGAGTATCATATACAACAAAAGAAATAGTAACAATTATAAAGAGCGTAGAATATGCCAACTAAGAAAGGAAATTATTGAATAGAGATTGTATCTATAACATAAATTTGAATTTCAAGGAAGATGTACTGAGAGAAAGGAACAAAGACCGGAGATATTTTATTTTTTCTTGCATAGAGATGATAAGAATATGAGTGGACGAATATATTTGGAGAATTTACTAAATGACGGGAAATTGATAAATTTTAATTGACAAGACACCAATATGCTCATATTGTCGAGACTTTGATAGATTGTCGAGGAAGTGAAACAAACTTAAAATTTGAAAAGAGAGATATCAATGTTACTAACATAAGGATTTGAGCTCAATGACACTAATTTTATAGCATGACAATTTTGTTAAAAAGAATGAAAAAGTACAAACTTGACTTGATTATGACATGTTATTGGGGAAATGCAACCTCGAAAAACTGTCGAAAGGGTCATAAAAAGATGATTATTATCAAGCAACGTATGGAGAGGATTAACATAATGAACTGAACACAATGATACTAACCACCTGACCAGGTTTAACTTAAGAGAAGAAAGAACTAGTTCCGATGATAGGATTCAATGAGATTAATCCAACGCACATGATGTGACTTGGCAAGTCCACTAAAATGGTCATATGATAATGAGAATGATGAAATGAGGTAAGCACATGAGGAGTTCCTTGACTTGGACATGAGAGTACTGACGAAGGGACTAGGTAGTTAAATTTAATATGTTTGACTAAGTCACTAAATTTCCATGCTTGGAATCCTATCAAATTGAGAACCAACACTAATATAAACAATTAGGGATTTGGATGTAATCTTTTGGGAATTGGATTTTGGAATTATTGGTAATCGTTCTTAATTTGTTAACCTATGATTATAACTTACCGTCAGTATTTCACAGAATATGGTATGACGTTTACCTTCTCATATTGAAGGAAAGGATAGCAAACGGATTTGAATTCTCGTTCATATTTATTACACGAAAGGATGATCGAGTAACTATGGTATGGCTATTGATGCAATATATGTTGTAGTTAAATTGGATATCATTGAACTTTGCAGATGACTAGAAGGTGTAGGAAATCTAAGTTGGGATTGACAGTTATTGAAAGTATTATTGGATTTACATTACCCGAAATTATGATTGAGTTCCTGAGGATGTATTGGAACCATAGTAGATGATCTGGAAAACTAATGATTAGAACCACTAGTGCTTATGGCCACGATTGATTGATAAAAATAGAAGAGAATGACAAGAAGATGAGAATAGGAAATTAAATTAAATCCTAGCATCGAATGTACAAGAACAAAAATTAACTTTGGGATGCAGTTTTAATAAGAGGGGGTGTATGTAATATTGATGTATTTGTAACTTGAAGAGATATTCGCTTGTATATTACATTTGTACTTTATTATATATCCAATAGAGATGTCTTATTCCTCTCATTGGAAATGTCGTCATTTGTATTTGCAAGTGTCGCAAGTTACATTGTTAGTGTTGTCATTTGTATTGATGGGTTATTTGACCACCGGTGTGGGGTCGGCCCTAGTTAGGTCATGTGGTTGGCTTATTAGGCTTCTTTAGGAAGTCGGCCCTAATTGGTTTATTGGCAGGTCAAGTCAAGTATAAATAGAGGGTGTGCCTCTCTCATTCTATTCATTCACTCACTTCTCAAGCTCGCATAGCTAAGTGAGAAATTGGCACACATGTGGAGGAGGAGGAGTATTTGCTAGAGACATCGTATTGGGTTTGATCCTTGTGATATTTTATTGGGGCTTATTCTATCTTTGAGGAAGTTGCGGAGTTTTTCACCTTCTTGGTTTTCCCCGGTGAAACTCTGTGTCTCTTGTGTGCTTGTTATTGTGTCTATGATTGATATGATGTAGATATGTTGTACATGTTATTCTCTTAGAGATCCTAAATGATAATGGAATGAAATTATTGAAAAACTAACATGGTATTAGAGCTGACCTAAGAAGAAGGCACTGTGCAGCTGCGGAAGCTAGGGCTTCTTAATTTTTGGGTTTCTCTCCACATATCATCAAAGGCAGGAGGCTAGATTGACTCTCCTAGCAAGGGCACATTTTTCTATCGAGACATAATTCAATTCTGAGCATTTTCACTTTTTGGCCTGGAAATTAGGGTTTCTGCAAAAGTTGGAATTTCTAAAATATGAGACCTTGGATGGAAGCTCCTCTGAAAAAAAGAAGTTTAAAGCTTTGGAGCGAACAATTTTGGTTGGGTGAAGCTCCGGGAAAATCAAACCCTAATTCAGGGTCGTGTTTAGTGAATCCAAAAGTTTCAAAAGCAATTTTGAGGGGTGAAAATTTGCAGATTTCAAATTTCAAGTATACCAGCTTGACCAACTCAGCAAGGTGCATCTTTCTATCCTTTCAAAAGTTTGAAATTCAAATTTTTATTTTTTAGGGTTTCTCTGACAAACCCTAATTGAGCTCGAGATCTAGTTTTCAACAAATCAAGTGGTAAGACCTAATAAATTTTATATTTCCATTTACAATACTCTTTAAGATGTCTCACAACACCAAGCTTGAGGATAAGCTTGAAGGAGCTGATAACTTCTGAGCCTGGAAGTATAGGATTGGGTTAATCCTAGAAGATAATGAGTTGGACACTTACATAAGTGAATAGGTTCCTGTCCCAGAGGGAGAAGAGGCTAAAGCCTTACACAAGAAGAACTTGGTAAAGGCTAAGAGAATCATTGTTGATTCTATAAAATACCATCTCATACCTCATGTGTCTTCCCTAAAGACACCTAAGGAGATGTTCGACTCCTTGACCAAGTTGTTTGAAGGAAAGAACATAAATCAGAAGATGACTCTGCAGAACCAATTGAAAAGGGTAAATATTTAGAATGGAGAGACCATTCAATCCTACTTTTCTAAGGTCTCTCAAATCAAGGAACAACTTGAAGCTATGGATGAAGTAGTAGAGAATGGAGAAATTTTAATGACCACATTGGATGGCCTACCTAGGTCATGCGACTCCTTCATCTAAGGAATCTGTGCAAGAAGGAAACTGATCTCTTTCAGTAGACTGTGGGAGGAATATTCACAAGAAGAAGCTAGACTTGTGGCCCAAGAAGAAAAGATGGGAAATGAAGATCAAGCTCTCACAGTACACACCAAGAAAGGAAAGTCCAAGAGGGAGAAATCTTATCACAAGAAAACTCCACACCATCATCATAGAGATAAGAAAGATCTAAGATGTTTTACATGTAATGAGAAGGGACACTTTTCCTCAGAATGTCCTAAGAACAAAAAGAAGAACAACAACAACTTCAACAACAAGAAGAAGATAAAGAAGAAGAGATATCATGCTCATGTTGCTGAGGATGATGAACCTCCCAAGAAGAAGACTAGAGCAAAAAGTGATGACTCATCAAGTGAAGATGAATATGTTCTAATCTCTGCTCTCACAGGTACTATCTCTCATGGATGTGATGATTGGCTTATTGATAGTGGTGCTTCCAAACACATGACTGGGTTTAAAGAATCCTTTGTAGATCTATCTAAACATGAGTCACCTCATAAGGTGAAACTTGGGGATGACTATCAATATCCTATCAAAGGAAGTGGTGAAGCCTCCTACAAACTAGACTTGGGGAAGTCTTTGAAAATGAAAGATGTTCTATATGTACCTGAGCTAAAGAAGAATCTCCTATCCATATCATCTTTGGATGCAAAAGGAATTAGAGTTGAATTTGTGGATGGCCAAGTACTCATGTGGCCTAAGGGTAAGACCATAGATGATGCAGTAGTGATTGGAGAGCAAGAGGGAGGATTGTACAAATTAAAGGGACAACCTGAACATGCCACGGTACATGAGTCCAAGGAGCCAAGTGAACTTTGGCATAGAAGGCTTGCACACATGCACTATAGAGCACTACCAATTGCAAGAAAAGCTGTAGAAGGTCTTCCTGAAATTCAGTCAAAGTATGAAGATGTTTGTAAAGGATTTGCAAAAGGAAAGAACACAAAGAAGGTATTTACAAACAAGTAAGGAAAAAGGAATTATCCCCTCCGATGTATGCAGTCCGATGTCATCCAGTTCTCTGAGTGGGTATGTATACTATGGTTCTTTCATTGATGATCTCTCTCACTAGTACATGTGACCATTTTTGCCATGCAACTTCGTTGCTATTGCAACACTTTTTCATCTCTATAGCAACAAACACGACTCCCATTTTTTCGTCGCACTAATTTCGTGGCTACAGCGACACTTCAAAACATCCATCGCTATAGCCACGGGATATGGAGGACATTTGTTGGTTTTTCGGATATCCACATCATCTTTTTCAGGATCTTGCATGCAATTAAGGTTTGCATGCACTTTGCATGCATCCCAGTCACCAGGTTGATGCCTCCAGCACCTTAGCCACCTTATTCTAGCACCCGGGAGCCACTTAATTCAAAGTTTTAGCCCTCCTAGTAGGGAAGGTGCCCTCTTCTCACCTACTGCCAGAGAAGGGAACACTTCTTCACCTACCACTGTAGTTCCACTTCAGTTACACTCAGTTAGCTCTGATTCTCCCTGATTTGAGGCTAGTTTCACTCCCGACTGACTGTTTCACTTCCGTTGGACCTCCAGATTGACTAGATGACTTGTTCTGACTTCAGTTAGCCTCCCATGTGCCCTCCATTGAGCTCACTTCCCTATATCAGTGCTACACACTTCAGTTACACTCAGTTAGACTCAGATTGACACCTGGATGACTAGTTCTTGTGCATTGATGACCACCACCGATTGATGATGAGGACTCCTAGTTGGAGTCAAGCTACTCCATTCAGTGATTCGAATGACCTCCTTAGGAAATTCAAATTTCTCAGTCATTGTTACTGTATTGTATTGTAATTATTCACCCTCATTGGGATATTGAGCACTGATGCATGTTTTGCACAGTTTTACACCATATTTTCTATGTTCATCTGTTGTGATTGATTTACTTGTTCATTAGATCTGCTGTGACTAATTTTACATGGTATCAGAGCCATTGCAGGGACAAGATCTCTTTTCTACAGGTGTTTTTACAAGAAGATTTGAGTGAATTGCTAAAAAATTGCAAAAAGTTTTGGCATGAAAGATCTCAAGGGCATTCGCTCCTGTGCATGCAAAGCTTGAAAATACATCCAATACCACTCCAGAAGCTTGAGTTTCCACATAATTCCTGGATCTGATACATTGGACCCATTCAACATTGTTTGATCTCTAATCCCAGGTGTGATGCAACTCTAAAAGGGTGGATTGTTCGACCTCATTGTTCTTGTTTTATTGTGATTTGCAGGTTATTGTCTCCATCATTTGCATTCGCTACTCTGCCCTTGCAAGCTTCTCTACATCAGTGTGCACTCGCTCCTAGCAATGGAATACTCTTCTTCAAAGCCTATCCTCACCCCATTCAATTATTTTGATTGGAAAGATGATATGGAGATCATATTACGTTCAAAAGGTTACTACCGAGTCACTCTTGGTCTTGAATTGGAGCCAAACAACTTGTCAGATAGAACCAAACACTACCACAAGCTTGATGAAGCTTATGGTCTTCTTTGTCTCTCCATCTCCAACTATCTTCACTTCCATCTCAGCGGATTGAAGACTCCAAAAGCTATATGGGAGAAACTTGAAACACTATTTGGCAAGCAGGACGAACTTAGGGCTTTTCAATTAGAGAATGAATTGATTGCCCTTAGTCCTAAGAATTTCGAGACCATTAATGAATTATTCACAAAATTCAAGAACTTGAACTTGCAGTTGAAGAACAGTGGAGTTATCAAAGAGGATAAACAATTGATCCTCTCCATTCTTATCAAGCTTGGTAAAGATTATTCGGTATTTGTCTCTACTTTCAATTTCAATCGGCTAACTACCCCGAATTGGAAGATGCCTACCTTGAATGCCTTCATTGAGTCTGTCACAAAAGAGAATGACAAGTTGATTCAAATGGTGTCCATAAGCTCCAAAGATTCAGCCCTATATGTTCAAGGACCCAAGATCTCGAATGGTAAAGGAAAGCAAAAGAAGGAGAAGCCCAAATTCGAGCCTCACAAGCAAAGAGAGAAAGGCAAACAGATGGATGCACCATCCAGTTCAAAGTTCAAGCAAAAGGGCAAAGAAGGTAACCAAAAATCTAAATGTACTTATTGCAACCATGGATTTCATCCTGAAATTTCATGTATGAAGAAGACTATAGATCAAATGGCCCTCCTTTTGGAAAAGAACAACATAACTCTTCCTGACGGTGCAAGGAAGAAGGATAGGAATGATGATCATGAGAGAGGACAAGCACTCATGGCAACTGTTTCAAAGCCCACCACTCTCTTGATAGATTCGGGTGCATCGAATCATATGGCTGCAAATATTGATTCTTTTTCTTCATTTGATCCAAACAGCTCCATCCCCATCCATTTGGGAGATGACTCAAAAATTTCTTCAAAGGGCAAAGGTATGATTCATGTAGATCATGGAAGCTTTTAGAATGTTCTCTATGTTCCTTCCTTGGCTTCAAATCTTCTTTATGTGTATCAAATGACACACACTGGTGAACCGAAGCAAGTTACATTCAGCCCTAATACAGTTGAAATTTTTGATATCAAAAGTGGAAGACTTGTTCCAGTCGGAAAGGCAAACCACATTGCAAAATGCTATGAGTTTTCACACTTTATTCCTCTTGCAAAGCCCACTGCTCTTCGCACACATGGTAATGAGGTTAGTAGGCTTTGGCATGAAAGATTTGGACATCTTAATTATAAGTATTTGCTGCTGCTATCAAACAAATCCATGGTAGATGGTCTTCCACAACTCCGTTCCTCGAAGGGAATATGCACTGGTTGCATCATTGGGAAGCAACCCGAGCACAGATTCGACCGCGACAAAGCTAGCAGTGCTTCTACAGTTTTGGGGTTGATACATTCTGATATCAGTGGTCCGCTGCCCCATATGTCATTAAATGGTTTAAGGTATGTTTTGACATTTATTGATGATTTTTCCCGCTTTACATGGGTATTCTTTCTCAAAAACAAGTCAGAAGTGCTTGAAAAATTCAAGGATTTTAAGGCTTCTGTTGAGACCGCCACTGAGAGCAAGATCAAAGCTCTTAGATCTGATAATGGTGGAGAATATATCAAGGCCAAGTTGCTGCAATTTTGTGCCCAAAGCAGAATTCAGATCCAACATACAGTTCCCTACACACCCCAGTAGAACGGTGTAGCAGAAAGGAAAAATCGGTCATTGAAAGAGATGGCTACATGCATGATTGAATCAAAAGGTTTGGCTGCAAATATTTGGGATGAAGCAATCAATGTTTCTGCATACATACAGAACCATGTTCCACATTCATCTATGAAAGGTATGACTCCTTTTGAAGCATTCTTTGGTCACAAACCGGATGTGTCAAATTTGAGAGTTTTTGGCTCTACTGCATGAGCTAGAATTCCTTCCAAGAAGAGACGAGCTTTGGATCCACAAAGTATTGAGTGCATACTGATAGGATATGGGGAAGAATCAAAAGCATATAAACTCATGGATATCATATCTAAAAAGATATTCATAGAGTGCAGTGTGCAATTTGAAGAACTGCTTCAAGAATTGCAACTAGTCGAGGAAGAGACTACCGATTCACCGCCTTCACCAGAAGAAGAACCGTGCAGCGATAATGAAGGTATGAGTTATGATATTTCTGATATTTTAGCAGCATATGATGATCATGACATATCAGGTTTGGAATCTGACCATTATGATCCTCCTCAGTTACCAAAGTGGGCCCAAAACACTCTTCAATCTGCTGGTTCGAACCTTGGAAATCCTGCTGATCCGAGACGAACAAGAGCAGAATTTCAAAGAGCAGGTATGGATCTTTCTATTGCTGATCCATTACTTCCTGAGATTTGTTATTTGATGGCTGGTTCATATCCCACATCATACTATTCTGCCCATCGAGATCTGAGATGGCAAAGTGCCATGGATGAAGAGTACAATTCTCTTCAAAAGAACAACACATGGGAGCTAGTTTCTCTTCCACCTGGAAGAAAATTAGTGAAGTGTAAATGGGTCTACCACATGAAAGTTGCTGCTGATGGCTCTATCAGCAAATAAAAAGGAAGGTTTGTGGCAAAAGGTTTCTCCCAAGTCCAAGGAGTGGACTACACTGAGACCTTTGCACCGGTTGCAAAGATGGATTCAATCCGCTTTGTTTTGGCTATTTCCGCATCAAAGCACTAGGAAGTGCACCACATGGATGTGAAGAGTGCATTTATAAATGGAGACCTTGATGAAGAGGTATATATGCAGAAGCCAAAGGGCTACACATCAGATCCATCATTAGTTTGTAGATTGAAGAAATTTTTGTATGGGTTAAAACAGGCCCCAAGAGCTTGGTACGCAAAGATGGACTCCTTCCTTCTTTCTCAGAATTTCCAAAGATGAAAATCTGATCCGAATGTGTATCTTCAGCGAGTTAAAGGTAATTTGTTGGTTATTGTACTTTATGTTGATGATCTTCTCATTACTCGTAGCACTCTTACTTCAATAAACAAGCTAAAAACTGCCTTAAATCTAGCTTTTGACATGAGCGATTTGGGCTTGCTGAGTCACTTTTTGGGCTTGGAGATAGCTCATAATTTTGATGGGATCAGTATATCTTAGCAAAAATATGCTTCTAACCTGTTATTGAAGTTTAATATGGCTGAATGTAAGGCATCCCCATTCCCATTCCTCTCAGGAATTAGTCTTGAGGAGGGAGATTCTACACCGCTTGCAGATTGCAGTATGTATCGACAGTTGATTGGTTCACTACTTTATTTGACACACTCAAGGCCTGATATTTCATATGCCGTGAGTGCCATGTCAAGGTATATGCAGCAGCCACATGAGCTTCATTGGTGAGCAGCCAAGCGGATCTTGCAGTATGTACAAGGTACGAGACAGTTTGGCATACATTATGCTGCAGATTCTGAGCTTGATTTAAGTGGTTTTACTGATTCAGATTGGGCAGGTGATAGCATTGACCGGAAGTCCACTTCCGGTTATGTTTTCATGATTGGTCATGGTGCTATTTTCTGGTCCATCAAAAAGCAAGCAGCCATTGCACTTTCTTCAGTAGAGGTAGAGTATCGAGGGGCAGTCATTGCCTACATTCAGGCAGTTTGGTTGCAGGGTATTCTTTCCGAGTTTGGTTTTGGTGGCACTACTTCGACTATATTATTTTGTGACAATCAAATTGATATCAAGATCTCCACAGATTCAGTTCAGCGACAGAGGACCAAACACATTGAGATTCATATGCATTACATTTGACAGTTGGTGCATGATCGCACCATCATTCTGCAATATTGCCCTACTGATGAGCAAATTGTAGACATCTTCACCAAGAGCTTCACAAAGAAGAAGTTCTCTTACCTCCGTTCACTATTGGGGGTGAGTTCCATCATGGTGGAGATAGATTGATCCATTATTATGCTTTAGCTTGAGGGGGGGCTTTCTTCCCACTGGGTTTTCCCTCTTTCCTCACTTAGTTTTGTTTTCAACATTCTTTTGGATTATTGTATTGGGGTGACCTTTGGTCTTAGTTACCAGGGCCCCACATTATTTTCTTTTGCACATCATAGTCTAGCTTGAGGGGGGGTGTTCGGATATCCACATCATCTTTTTCAGGATCTTGCATGCAATTAGGGTTTGCATGCAAATTCTAGGGTTTGCATGCACTTTGCATGCATCCCAATCACCAGGTTGATGCCTCCAGCACCTTAGCCACCTTATTCTAGCACTCGGGAGCCACTTAATTCAGATTTTTATCCCTCCTAGTCAGGAAGGCGCCCTCTTCTTACCTACTGCTAGAGAAGGGCACACTTCTTCACCTACCATTGCAGTTCCACTTCAGTTACACTCAGTTAGCTCCGATTCTCCCTAATTTGAGTCTAGTTTCACTCCCGACTGACTGTTTCACTTCCGTTGGACCTCCAGATTGACTAGATGACTTGTTTTGACTTCAGTTAGCCTCCCATGCACCCTCCACTGAGCCCACTCCCCTATATTAGTGCTACACACTTCAGTTACACATGTTACACTCAGTTAGACTTAGATTGACACCTGGATGACTGGTTCTTGTGTATTGATGACCACCGCCGATTGATGATGAGGACTCCTAGTTGGAGTCAAGCTACTCCATTCAGTGATTTGAATGACCTCCTTAGGCAATTCGAATTGATTAGTCATTGTTACTATATTGTATTGTAATTATTCACCCTCATTGGGATATTGAGCACTGATGCATGTTTTGCACAGTTTTACACCATATTTTCTATGTTCATCTGTTGTGATTGATTTACTTTTTCATTAGATTTGCTGTGACTAATTTTACATTGGTTGCAAATGTGCTTTCATAAGACTCGAATCTATCGCTCTAGCGACGCCTCCCTATCTCTCTAGCGACGCACATACTTCTGCTTTTCCGTGATATTGTTAAGGTGGGTGTCGCTATAGCCATAAAAAAACGTCACTTAAGCCATGAAAATGTGTCGCTATAGCCATGCCCAAGTGTCTCTATAGCCACGAAAAGACAATTGCTTGTTTCAACATGTTCGGTGGTATTGCTAAGGTGTGTGTCGCTATGGCCACAAATATATGTCTCTATAGCAATGAGTAAGTGTCGCTATAGCCATGAATATATGTCTCTATAGCAACGAGTAAGTGTCGCTATAGCCACGAACATACAGTTGCTTGTTTCATTATGTTTCTAAGGAAGGGTCTCTATAGCGACACACAACCTAGCAATGCGGTGTCGCTATAGCGACAGATGGCCTAGCAAATGGCGACAAATTTGCTATACTAGTGACGGAGATGCTCCGTCGCTAGTATAGCAAATTCGTCTCCATTTGCTAGGCCATCTGTTACTATAGCGACGACCATCTCTATTTAAAAAAATAATAATAAATGAAAATTCCAAGTGATCTTGTAGACATGTATGCCAAATGTGGTAAAGTTGACATTGCCCACAAATTGTTTGAGAGAATGCCTGGGTGGAATGTTGTTTCATGGAACATAGTCATTGGTGGTTATTCCCAGAATGGTCATCCCCATGAAGCCTTGGCATTCTTCAATGAAATTCAAGTCCAAGTCATAAAACCCAACTCAGTCACCATTGTTAGTGTTCTCCCAGCATGCGCCAATTTATTGGCTCTGGAGCAAGGTAAGAAGATCCATGGTTATGTAATAAGAGGTGGATTTGAATCTAATGTTGTTGTGGGAACTGCCCTTGTAAACATGTATGCCAAATGTGGGAATGTCAACATTGCCAACATATTGTTTGAAAGACTGCCTCATGGAAATGTTGTGACATGGAATGCATTCATTGTTGGTTATTCCCAGAATGGCCACTCCCATGAAGCCTTGACGTACTTCAATGAAATGCAAGTCTAGGGCATAAAACCCAAATCAATCACCATGCTTAGTGTTCTACATGCATGTGGGAATTTATTAGCTGTTGAACAAGGTAATTAGATCCATGGTTATGTGATAAGAAATGGATTTGCATCTGATGTTGTTGTGAGCAATGGGCTTGTAGACATGTACGCTAAATGTGGGCATATAGACATAGCTCGACGAGTGTTTCAAAGAATGCCTAAACGAGATGTTGTGTCATGGACTGCAATCATTTTTGGTTATTCCCAGAATGGCCAACCCCATGAAGCCTTGGCATTCTTTTATGAAATGCAAGTCTAGGGCATAAGACCTGACCCAATTGCCATGGTTAGTGTTATGCCTCTTTGTACTGATTTATTGGCTCTGGAACATGGTAAACAGATCCACAGTTATGTGATAAGGAGTGGATTTGACTCTGATGTTTTTGTGGGAAGTGGGCTTGTGGACATGTATGCCAAATGTGGTCATATAGTTATTGCTCGACAAGTGTTTGACAAGATGTCGAGTCGAAATGTGGTTTCATGGAATGCAATTATCTTGGGATATGCAATTCATGGACATGGTGAGGATGCTCTCACACGTTTTTCCCAGATGCAACTGACAGACACAAAGGTGGATCATGTCACCTTCATTGTTGTTTTGACTGCTTGTTCTCATGCAGGGCTAATAGATGAGGGCTGGCAATACTTTGAGTGCATGACATTGGATTATGGCCTTGCACCTAATCTGGATCATTATGCATGCTTGGTTGACCTTCTTGGGTGTGCCGAGCATCTGGATGAAGCACATGACATTATAAAAAAGATGCCATTAGAGCCTGATGCTGTCCTGTGGGGGGCTTTGCTTGGGGCCTGCAAAATTCATTGCAATATTGAGCTTGGAGAAGAAGCAGCAAAGCACCTTTTTGAATTAGAACCAAGTGAGGCTGGATATTATGTATTGTTGTCAAACATCTATGTTGAGGCAGGTAGATGGGAAGATGTAGCAAATTTGAGGACAATGATCAAAGAGAGGGATGTGAAGAAGCCACCAGGATGTAGTTTTATTGAGGTAAATAGAGAATTTCATACCTTCCTTGTGGGAGACAAAACCCATCCGCAAACTGAAAAATTTTATGCTATGTTGGAAGCCTTGTATGGGAAAATGAAGGAGGTAGGGTATGTGCCTAACACAAATCTTGTGTTGCAAAACGTGGAGGAGGAGGTGAAGGAAATACTACTATGCAGTCATAGCGAGAAGCTGGCCATTTCTTTTGGGATCATCAATACGAGCCCGGGCACCCCCATCGGGATCACAAAGAACCTTCGTGTGTGTAGTGACTACCACAATGTCACTAAGTTCATCTCCAAGATTGTTGGGCGATAAATTATTGTGAGAGATGCAAACTGTTATCACCACTTTAATGGTGGATTATGTTCTTGTGGAGATTATTGGTGATGCTAATTAATATATGCATACTAATCTAACAAATATATGTATACTTTCAAATTAATATATGCATACTAATCTTTTGTTTAGAAGATTATAATATTTCTGAACAAAGAGAGGCATGCGTTTGATATCTGGTTAAAATCATGCTAATGTTGCAGTTTGCATATATTGGTTAACGTCAACAACCGTGCATTGTATCCCTATTTGTGGGTTGTCTTAAATTTCAGATATCCATGGCATTGTGATGTCATTGCTACATTTCTTTTCATTATGTTATTGTTGAATTCTAATTACTCTCTTGTCTTAAGTCTAATCTAATAAATTATCAAAGTCTGTCATCCCAGTGAAAGCATTTAAAATTCTATAATGTTTAGCGAATTTTTGTAATAGAACATCAGAGGTGTGATGTTTAGATAAATCTCAATAGATTAGTTCTATAGAATATGCTGGCAAAGCATTGTCATTGCCAGAAGATATCACCTTGAAATTGTACAAGCCCTTTCTTGTTTGGGTTGTCTTTTTGTTTGTGGCTTTTCTCGACTATGATTTGATGTTGTTCTGCCATGAAACTGATTTTACCAAATAACCAATTTGATTGGATTCTTGGAGTCTCTTTGATAGTTTGTTTTTAGTTAAAATCTTGGGTGCTAGGAACTATTTATGAATGATAGGTTTATGTAGCCAATTCCTATTCTGAAAGAATCTTGTTTATGTTGTGCATCACCGTGGTAGCAGTAAAAGGGTTTCTGCTAAGAACCATCGACCCTTGATTCAAGTACTTCTTAGTTTATAATGTATTTTCTTCCATATTGCTTTCAACAATTTCTAGTTTTGATATGAATCCAAGCTTTGCTTCCCTATTACATATAATTTTCACTCCTAGTGGATATTTTAAACTAGCCTTTATAGGTCATTAAGCAACCAAAACACCAAGTTAAATATTCTTGGCATCTGCATCTTAGAAGAGTGGATGCAACGAAATGTTTGTCACCAATCATGATAGAATGTTTTTGGGCTATTCTTTCTCTGTTACCATAAATGAGAAATATGAAACCAGACATGAAATGACAAAGGATTTGGTTATGTATATATTCTTTATAAAAATATGTAAATCTAAAATTTAAAGAACTATAAAAGAGCAAAGCATTGGAGGATAAACTAACCCAACAGGAGTTTCAATGGCTTGATAATTTTATCACGATGAAGCCCTAGTTAATATACAAGGAAAAAAATCCAACAAAGACTTAAGATTTCCAGGAGTGATTTCATGGTCTCATACTATAGGTTTGATTATTAACAGACTACTCAGTTTGCATTTGGAATTTTTTTTCTACTTGCAAGTTTGTGTTGAGAGCTTAATTCTTGGGTGTAATCAAAATGTCCAATAGATAACAAAGTGTACTATATTTTTATAGCCAAATTGTACTCCACTTTATTGATGGTATTTGAGTTTCATATTTGAACATATAGCATAGTTTCCTTTTACCTTATTTGCAAACATTTGTAGGTATGTTAAGAGCAGAAGTGATCAACAGCTAATGAAATCCAGGAGTGCAAATGAAATAGATACTTGCAAACCTGAAGCAATAACTGGTAATGGTATCCCAATTATTCCTTGTGGAATCATAGCTTAGAGTTTGTTCAATGATAATTGCATATTCTCTAGAGGGGGGCACATCAGTTCCAGTGAACAAGAAATATATTTCATGGAAAAGTGATTGTGAAAAAACACTTTTATCTTGAAGTTGGTGAATGTTAGAAAAAACACAAACATTATGTTTTCCAGCAAAAGGACAAGATAATTTTCTTAATGTCTAACAAATGATCACAAAGTAGGTCAATGGAACTAAGATAGTACATTCCGTATCAGTACAAAGTGGGCAATCATAAAAGCAGAAAGATAAATATCCTACAAACAAACTAAAAACTAACTGCTAAATGTCTAGAACAAAGCAGATCAATGGAACTAAGATAGTACATCCTGTATCAGTACAAAGTGGGAGTGTCAAAGCATCTCCTAAAACAATCATAAACTATACCTACAAACAAGCTAAAAAATAGCTGCTAAATGTCTAGCAGAAAGAAGATCAATTGAACTAAGATAGTACATCCTGTATCAATACAAAGTGGGAGTGTCAAAGCATCTCCTAAAACAATCATAAAATTTATCTACAAACAAGCTAAAAACTAGCTGCTAAATGTCTATCACAAAGCATATCAATGGAACTAAGATAGTACATCCCATATCAGTACAAAGTGGGAGTGTCAAAGCATCTCCTAAAACAATCATAAAATATACCTACAAACAAACTAAAAACTAGCTCCAAAATGTCTAGCACAAAGTAGATCAATGAAACTGTACATCCCGTATCAGTACAAAGTAGGAGTGTCAAAGCATCTCCTAAAACAATCATAAAATATACCTACAAACAAGCTAAAACTAGCTGCTAAATGTCTAGCACTAAAGACGACACACAACATAATGCAATCTTTCTATTTTGAAAGTTAATGGTTCATAAATATCGTATGTGCATTCCAGAATGTATGATGGGCAATGGGCATGCAGCGAGGAAATCAACCACAAAGATATAAACTGATATAAAAGTATAAAACTACTATTGTCCAAAACCCTCAATTAATTAACTATTTAGATACCTGTTGGCTTAGTCATTGATGTTGGTAAAGTGGAGACATGCTTTATGTTACCTATATTTATTATATTTATCTTGATGTTTTGGAGGAAGGTTTGATTTTATGGTTGTCTTTATGTTGGTGTGATATATTATAGACCATATTTCTTTGATTCCTTATAATATTAAGAAATAATTTGTTTTGAAAAAAAATATTTACATAAGGAAAAGCATCAATGCTTACTATTTAGGGACTAGTGAGATCGTATTCAAGCCATTTTGTAACACATGTCCCATAGCATGGATGCTGCCTCCATTGTCTCCATATCTAAACAGTGAGCAAACATCTTGGGGACTTTACTCAATAAAGCTAGCTGTAAAATTATAGATGTATTAGATTGTCCAAAGCCAAGAATACCATTTAGGGCTTGATTAGTTGATTGCAATTCTCTAGATTGTTGATACCTGTACCCACACCTATATTTAGTACAAAACCTATATTCAGTACAAATGCTTGAGATATTTATGCCTTAGGCGTTTTCCATAATGAAGTATCATCTCAGGAATACTATTACAGATTTATCCTCTTTGCCTCCAATAAGTTAACGCCACATGCCTGGATACACATCGGTCAATTCAGATTTCTTTGGTTCACGCCTTCTGCGTAGATCACTTTCCATTGCGAGCTCCAGCCGATATCACATGCAAAGAATAGAGATAGAAGATCACCGAAAACAATGATGACGCCTGGAACGGAGTCCATGTGGGAGAGCAAGGTCTCATCTTAGAAATGGCACATATCCAATTCATGGAAGACAACTAAGCTAGCAGATTTGCGATTTTTTTCTCTTGATTAGAGAGAAACCACACTGGCTTTCTTGGAATTGGAGTGAAACCAATGCTCTCCTGGTCTTCTTTGCAAACCCATAACATGCTTTCTAGCTCCATAGCTCCTCTCTTAACCATTTCGTCAGCTGCTTCAAGTTCCTTTTGACTCGAAGAAAGAATAACGTGTGAACAACTTTTAAAAGTACAAATTGTCCTATGAAAAATGCTTGTTAACCAGGGAAGCAAACAGAATGCCTCTAAGCAGTTAGACAATTATCGTTAAATCGCCAATGACTATAACTTCACCTTGATTGATATCTTGGAGTTTCTAACACTTGAATTGAAGCATTGATAAGGCCTCTCCCTCATTGTTAGTGGAATGTTCTAGAACTCGTGGGAAAGTGATCTTCTGAGATCCTTCGGGATAGACCACCAATATATTTTACAAGCTCCAAATTTAATATTTATTTTTTTGCATGGGTTTATGACTCAAGAAGATTATCAAAGACACCTCATCTTTTTATTTGGATTCCCCGTAGACTAGTGAGCCATTGTACATAGAGTTTTTGATAATACAACTCACACCGAACTTACTCAGAAACTAAGAAAATGAGAAAATATATCAACAACCCCTCATGGATAAATTCCCTGAAAATGTAGATAGAGTCCGACAAAATTCACACTAAGACTATCCCTTTCCCAAGACAAGAAGAGGTAAAAGAACCATTGAAATAGCACATCCCATTTTTTTTTAATGAGCATATACCTGAAAACAACTGGTCTGCTTCCCCTCATTAACTGTGCCTACACTCTCAAAACAGCTTCAATACGACATATAACCACCACAAACATTCTAACACTTAGAAAATCCTTTCTTCAAATCAAATACACACCCACAATTTGAAGGGAGAAACTGTATAAACAACAATGCCCAATAGATAACTACATAATAGATCATTGTCTAATTTGGTGTTCTAGATCGTATTGATAAGGATCCATGATAGCTATCCATTTTATAGATAGTATGGAAAAACGTTTGGCCAAGGCCAGGGCCAGGGAAAAAGTGATTAAGGTTTTCAAAGCTAGAATTTATATTTTCAGCAGATGAATAAATATTGATGACGTCTTTTACATAGCATTTCAAAAAGTGGCTACTAGTGTGAAATCTGTAGAAAACACCTAAATATAGAGCAGTTTTACATACCATATCAACCTACAAAACTAGAAGAGTGCATGCTTGCTATCAGATTCATCTTGAGAAATATTGGTGGGTTAATATTTTTGTTTCTCCAAGTCCATGTCTTCAAGCATTTGGTGGAGTGTTTCCTCTTCTTTAAGTTCCCAAAGAATGGATCCCATAGACATGTTCAGTTTGGTGGCAGTGGATTGGGAAATTTTGCTCAGGTTGAAAACCATATTCTTGAGCATGGAGCATTATGCTTTTAGAACATGTATTTGCTTCTTTTTCTGCACTAGAGTGTCCATAACCATTGTGTTTTGGGAAACAAAATGATGATCCTTTTCATGCACTTTAGTGGTAACACAAAAAATGGAGGATCTATTCCCACTTTTGTCCTCTTCATGCAGATACAAGACCCTATGAATCTGATCTTGTATTTCTCTGCGGCACTTTGGATGATTTCAATAGTATGCATACCTATCTAAAAATAATTCTTACATGATGCTAATCACATTTGTATAACTCTCCAGTAACCTAATAACCCTTTTTTTAAACCTTTCCATACTATTGCCAACAACCTATCTCAATAGACTCCTTGCAAAGAGTTGTTCCCATTGGTATAATTCTCAAATAACCCTTATGGTGAACCATAAGGATAGTGCCATCCACTAGGAACTCTACCATGGATAGAAGGATCAACACTCTAGATGCCATAGTCAAGCAACTGACTGCAAATGTGAAAAATCTTGATGGCTTGAACATCAAGGTTTCCAACCTCAATGTTAAGTTCAAGTGTAAGTTTGACAAACTCAAAAATGAATTTCAAGACATCAAAACCCACCTCATTGCAATTTTCAAAGTTCATACGATCCATTAGGCCAAAAATACTATCCCCAAAAATACATATGACCCACCTCCATTTTTGTCGATTTCCTTAAGGTTTATTAAGTTGTTGGTACTTGAATTGCGAGCAATGCTCCTTAAACCGCCTATGTCTATACCGATGGTGATTCTACTGTAACTAATCCTATTATTGGGTCTTAAAGCATCTAAACCATGAGCAGATCCCCTCCCTCTTTTGTTGCTCCATCATTGGTTGAAGGAATGGTGATGGGGGCTTATCTATCTAGGTTAAACCTGAACAAGCAATTGAAGACTCCAACTTCATGTATCAAGAATGTTGTTGTGGGGTGTGGGCGGAAGGAGGGAATCCATATTCTTCATGGGGTGTGGGTGGAAGAAGAAACACGAGAGAAGTATAAGGTCAGGCATGACCAACACAAGGTGACATTCAATATTCTTCATTTTGGAGTTTTGTGTGACATGTTTAGAGTTTTACAAAAGAGGGTAGGGATTACTGAAGACATTGTGCCTATTTTTTTGTCTCGAATGGTCTCCTCTGCTCCTCTGCTCCTCGTACTCTAGTATCGAAATCCCTTAGGGTATGCTGCTTGAAATGTCGGAGGGTGGTATTGCCTCACGACCGTATGCTCCTCGAAATGCCTCACGGTGGTCTTGAAACGCCTAGGGTATTCTCCTTCAATTAATGTAGGGTATGCTGCTTGAAATGTCTGAGGGTGTTATAGAAAGGCCTCACGGTGGTCTTGAAATTCCTCAGGGTGGTCTTGAATCGCGTCACGGTGTTGTTGAAATGCACCCTCTCAACTGTCTCCTCTGCTCTATGGTCGAAGCATTCAACTCTCACCTTTGCTCTGCTCGATCAGGCGCGGTTGACAATGTGACAAGGGATCAATAGGGAGCGTCACGATGGTCTTGAAATTCCTCAGGGTGGTCTTGAATCGCGTCACGGTGTTGTCAAAATGCACCCTCTCAACTGTCTCCTTTCCTTTATGGTCGAAGCATTCAACTCTCTCCTCTGCTCTGCTCGATCGGGCGCGGTTAACAATGTGACAAGGGATCAATACGAAAATATTTTGTTTTATATTTTTTAATATTTCAATACTTTGTGCCCATGTTTTAACTTGAAGCAACCTATGGGTGCCCATGTTTTAACTTGAAGTAACCTATGGGTGCCCACATTATGTCAAAAAGAAATGTGTGGGAACCCTTAAAATGTCCATAGGTAGATAGTCTCACATTTCAGGTTAGTTAGGATCAAAATCAAGGACATACAAGTGCACATATTCCATACATCCCACTCAAAACTGGTACACATGTATGACATAGTACAAAATGTACAAGTTTTGAGTAGGATGCATGAGATATGTACACTTGTATGTACTTGATTTCGGTCCTAAGTGACTTGAACCACTTTTCTTAAATATAAATTGAAGGTTCATGGAGGGCAAGGATTATCTTGATTAGTCCTTGGAAAGACGAAGAGAATGCCTCTGATTGGAGTTTCTCTTCTCTAGGGAAACCATATATTTTTCTCTACAAGTTTGATCTAGATTATTTTTGGTACTTCAGAGCCATCTCTGTTTCCTTTTTTCTACAATAATCTAAATTTGTCAAGTGAGTGTCAGTTCAAATGAGATTAAGGCTAGAGGAACCTAGCTCGCGTGAAGAGGGTCACAAGTAGCATGCACATGTATCATATATTGTAAAGAAACTTATTATTTATATAATATAGATCTCTCTTATTCCCCACCACTATCCAATCATTGAATCAAGAAATGCAAAGATATCTTGATTGAGGGTCACCATTTTCATCCCTCACTCTTGTAAAAAAGTATGAGACAACGTCATGAACTCACCCTAAGAATATATATATATATATATATATATATATATATATATATCTATCTATCTATCTATCTATATATATATCATTGAATACACCAATATAATATATTGTGGAACCTCACAAAATTATGAACTAAACTTATCTTAATTATATATATAATTTTTTCCACTAATTAAATTTTATTTAAAAATTTAAAAATTCAAAACTTTATATTAATATAAATAAAATGTTTATAATAAAATATTAAATACTTCAATATTATCTAAATAAAATAAAATAACATAAAATCATTTTTATGTTTCATGAGAAACCCATAACATTTTGATGTTTAAAACTTAAATATACAAAAACTATGAAAAAAATAGAATAAAAAATAACCATGGAAACAATGTAAATAAACTAATAAGTGACCCACCAACATTATACTTTACAATTTTACCATCAAATTAAATTAAAATAAATCTTATGGATATATTGATAAATATAAAATTATATTATATTTCAAGAGTTTTATATTTATAAGTAATTTAATTAAAAATAAAATTTAAGTGGAAAGCATAACATTTCATCCTATAAGTAAGAAGGTTCCTTATTTCATTAACCAACTGATATCATATACAAATTTGGTGTGACTATGCTCTAAAAATATATATTATTATTATTAAATAGGACAAAGATAATTACAATTATTAAATAGATTTTTCAAATTATATGTTTCATAAAATAAATTGAAAAAAACAAGTCTATAAACACCCCCGAGAGGGTTTCTAATGTACATTGGGAAGAGCATTGTTGGTTTTTAATGTACATGGGCCTTACAGTGATATGGTTTTGTTCTAGGTGAGTTTATTTGCAAAATATTTTATGAAGAAGGAAATATGATTATAAATGGGGATTTCAATTTTACCTTGGGTTGTTATGAGATATGGGGTTCTAATGCACGAGTAGATTGTTTATTAGGCTTCTTCTTGAGTAAGATGGAGAAAGTGGGTTTATGTGATGTAGAACCAATTATGACCTTCTTATGAGAAAGTGATAAGCTTCTATTTGTTATTCATTTACATGTGTGCAAGGGGTAGGGATTCATGGGTCACTGTAATATTTTTTATTTATTTTTAAATCTAGGGGAATTTGTAACTAGCCAAGATTACCTAGGTGAGACCAAATTTCAAATCCAACTGGATGCTACTATGAGTCATTGTAATATCACATAATAGGCTAAGTCAATTTTGAGGGATGCTTTATAATATTACATAATAGTTTATATAATATTTATGGGATGCTTTATGGGATGCTTTATAATTGTGCATTTCCTTACTAAGCTTCTCTCTGTTTCAAGAATAATTTAATATTCTCTACTAAACAGGGCCAACCACGTGAAGGTGGAAGATCGTATGGCTCCTCCCCCCCCTCACATCACTCTCAATTCCCCATAACCCGACAAAATCTATCTAAAAAAGCATCTATCTAAACATACAGGAAAATGTAAATAACAATAAAAGCATACCTCCTAGATTCCAACATTGCTACAATGTCATTCATATTCTTCTTCATCTAACGCAACATCTGTATCATCATCTTGTTCTGAATTGCTATCGTTGAAAAGATCGCTCATATCAGGATCATGATCAATGTCATTTTCGGTTAGATATTCATCATCAATGTCAATTTTGACATTGTCTGCTACATCATTTGGATGATCAACTTATTGATCAGATTCCTCATCTGACACATCTACGTCGACGACCAACTGCTGCTGATCTGCATCACCTTCTTCTTCAACATTGTCTTCTTCCTCTACTGCATTATACTTGAACGGTCTTCCTCTTGGATCATATCTAACAATGTATGACCAACCTGCTTTACTTGGAACATCTGTGTAAAATACCTGCTCATATTGACATGGAAGAACATAAGGCTTTGTACCTGGTTCGAGTGCCCTTGTATTAACCATGGTAAATCCATTGGCATGCTCAATAACAGTTCTTTCAGGATCACGTTCATTCATTCGTAGCCTGTACCATTTGACCTCAAACAGGACTACTTTAAAGGAATTAAAGTCACACTCAAGTATATCTTCCAAATAACCATAATACCTATTTTCAGATACTTCTGGATGCCTGTCACTTCTAGAGGAAACATTAGTGACTTGAAAAACTGCAGTTATCCCACAATCAAATGTTTTCCTCTTGTCATCCAACTTTTTGATGCGAAATTTATGACCATTGCACCACATAGCATTGTGATGTATCAACTGCATCATTCACGACTCGGTAAATATATATATAAGAAGACGTAAACGAGATAAATATTTTGATACAATGCGAAGCAACGAAAAAATGAGCAGGGTAAATATACTTGCCTTTTTATATTTTAAACCGCATGCTAAATCAATTTCACTTTGTGTAAGATCGAGATATTCTTCTCGATGACAATGCATTGTTTTAATCATTTTACTAACCCCTTCCCATGACAAGGTACCATAGTATTCTGTACATCGTTCAATCCATTCCTCCATCCAATCATGATTGTTTGCAATGTATAAATGTATTGCATCCCACACGCGGCCAACTATATGAAAAAATAACAATTAAGAATTGTAAGTTAGCTATCATTAAAGGCAATTAAGTTTACCTTTAATTAAAATACTGTTGGAATAATAAAAATTACATAAATTGAAAAGTTAATTGTATAATAAATAAAATGTACATGACCATTCAATTACCTTTCACTTTCCTCTTTCTACCTTTCCCCAACAGGACCTCCCCTTCAAATTTTTTGATGGAGTCGACATGCCAAATGCGAGGCAGATTGATATTTTTTGATAAATTTGGAAGATACTAACTGGTGTACACCATGGATTGATATAGCATATAGCCCTGCATCATAGAACCCTCAAGGCATTCTCTTTGTCTAACAAAAGCCTTCAATTCCTTCAAATGCCTTTCCACCATCCACATTGACCTTGAGTTTACAGGTCCACACAATTCAATCTCCTCAACTTGGTGTATGAGATAGTGTTCTTGTGCATTGAAAAATGCCGGAGGTAAATACTTCTGCATTTCACACATTAGACGAGGAATTTCTCTCTTCCAATACCTAATATATTCTTTATGGATTTCTTTAGATGAAAGCCACCTACAAAAGATGCAATAAAATAACATGAATGATCAACCAGATTGAAGCATATAATATATAATAAAGTTCCAAGCTGTAAAACACAATATCATGTCAATAAGCAATACAACCAAAAGAACGGACATTTTTCATGCATATAAAATTGTTACTTACCTCATGTATTTACCAAGATCATATATAACTTGTTTTATGTTTTCGTCAAAGCCATCTGGGAGAGCTAGAGGTAGAACGTACTGTAGCAAAAAGCAAATCATTATCTAATGTTTCCAAATAGGAGAGAAGTACTATTACTAAAAATATTTACTTAATGGATATTAAATACATAAATAATTACCTTAATGAATGTATGCCAGTCATGAGTTTTAACACAGCCAAAATCATCTTTTTTGGTTAAGATATTTTGTATGTTCGATGCAAACCCCGTCGGAAACCTTATTTTTTGAATGACCTCTTTTATAGCATTGCTTTGTTGCTCCATCAATAATCATGGAAGACTAATATTCCGGTTTCCATTTCCGGCATTGGAAATAATTACACTTTGCAATGCATGATTGGCTTCTGCAATGTCCCTACAATTTTTTCCAATTTTATCTTTGTCTGACCTTCCATCTAATGTCCGCCATACCATTTCTGTTACATTCTTCCCGATATGCATTGTATCAAACAAATGAGCTATTTGTAGGTGCTCGTAGTAAGGAAACCTACTGAATTGTATGGGACAACTCTTCATTCCTCGTGGAAGCCCATTCATGCCTTAAATACAGTCATTAAACATAAACGAAAACACATTAATAAAAATCATAATATTATAATGTGAACATATTGCATGTTGCATATACAATTTGCATACCTCGACGATTTCTGTTATAATCCAACTTCCATAGGTGAGGTGTCATTCTTCGTGGTTTCTTTGCATTCTCTTCCTTACCATTGAATTTTTTTTCTTTCGATATTTCGGTACCTCTGGTTCTTAGGGAGGAAGTGCTTGTACTCATCGAACACCTCCTTTGCTAAACTTTTTGAACGACGAGATTTTATCGTAGGACCACATATTGGACATGCAAATTTTCCCTTTGTTTGAAGACCTGCGAGATATATGTATTAATGTTATAGCATCAAAAGATTCTTAATTCAAACAAAAAATGCATGTTTTTACCTTAAAAACATATAATTTTAACGAACTGCAACATAAAGTTGCATACCACAAAAATGTGTTAACCCGGGAGCATCATGAATTGTCCATGCAAGAATTCCATGGAATTGAAATTTTTTTTGCCCTATTGGTCTAGAGATGTCATACATAGTGATTCCATCCCATAACTTCAATAATTCATCGATAAGAGGCTCAATATATACATTCATATCTTTAACTTGGTATTGAACTAATTTATCAATAAACATACAATATTGCTATTTAGTTATCCATCAAAATATATAAAAGGTGTTGTCATGCAGCAATTAAACAAATAACTTTATGGAATAATATAATTACAGCTTTCAAAAAAATACCTGGAATAATCATTGCCAACATTGTGTGCTCTCTCTTAATCGTCATCCAAGGAGGTAGGTTATTGTTTATGACAAAAACATGCCACACTGAGTAAGTAGAATGAAGCTCACCAAATGGATTGAAACCATCAAATGCCAATGAAAGTCTAACATTATGAGGTTCATTTTTGAAAATTGGTCATTTTCTTCGATGTTCTTCAATGCAGAACCATCTGCAGGCATTTGAAGAACACCATCTTCACTTCTATTCTTCACATGGTAATCCATAAACTGTGTTATACTTTGGCACATGAATAGTCGTTGGAAACATGGAATTATGGGAATATAACGGAGAACTTTGCGAGGGACCTCTTTTGTTAATTGATCAGTTCGATATCTACTAATTTCACATTGTGGGCATTTGTTTTCTGATTCATACTGCCCATAATATATAATATGATCATTAGGACATGCATGAATAGATTGATACTCCACTCCAATTTCTTTCATAATCAAGAATACCTCCCGACTTGGGCGTGGTAAATTGTTTGATGGTGGTAATAGAAAATCACCCAACAATCTGCAACATTGACAAAAAGTGAAATATAAACAATATATGTCATAAATATTTAATATCCCTAATTTACGAACTGAATAAAACTAAAAAAATAGGAAAATAATCAACTTTACATACCTTAGGAGCTGTGTGAAACAAGTGTTTGATAAACCATTCAAAACATTCAAGTTCACCAACAACAATATAACATATATAATATTGGTTGTTGAGCCTTCATAAAGAGGTTCTTGGGGCTTCTCAAGAAGAGGAACATCATGAAAATCATGGAGCTTGTCCTCATCCAATGGAGCAAATGTGTCTTGCAGCAATCTATTTATCTCATCTTCACCATTAGTATCAATAACGTCATCTTCATCCATAGGATCATTAAGAACTTGATCTTTAATAACATGATCTCCATGCTCATCGTCTTGTAAAGTAGTATTTCTACTATTATGTGGCAAATGGCTCTCTGGCAGTCAACATATTGGGGGCATTGTCTTTATATTTACAAACAATGCAATAACATTAGTGTATAATATACAACACATATATTTAAAATGATGAAAAAAAATGTGAATACATTATCAATACTATTACAAGAAGTACAATATGTAATGAATAACGTCTTACCAATGGATGATATTCATACCCCCCTTTAACATGCCCCTTCTCCTTACAATGTTTTTCATCTGATGTTCTTAAAATTCTTCTAGTTTGCAAACTACTGCAATCATTGCAAGGGCAATAACACTTTCCATCACCCTTCGCCTCCAATGCTGCCTTAGCCTTAGCATACCTCCTATTGTTTTATTCCAAGGTATATTTATTTGACATTCTGATAAGCTACAACAACAAAAAAACTCATTAATCAATATATAACGTATGTCTAAATTGAATCTTCATATACCCCAAGATATTCAAATTTTAAAAACAAGACCATGAATTGAATCACAAGCAATTTTAAAAAACAAGACCATGAATTGGAGAATGATGGTGTCTAAGTTTAAAATTATGTATTTTTCCTCTGATTTTAAATACAATTTGTTACATATATTGCAAAAGATTAAAAAAATGGAGATTCCCATCAAATGGTATATAGATAAAATTTAAATTTTTTATGTATGGTTAGGAAAAATGAGGAGAATCCTGGTTCATTTTATATATATCATGTGAATGGGGTGAAATATATGATTCTAGATGAAATTTGTATAATGAAGGTCCATTAAGTGGCTAATGGCCAATGATAATAAATTTCTGATAATAGTATCTCACCATGTTGAGGAAGCAAGAAAATATTATTGACATGCAAACTATGATTACGTCTATACATTCCTAGAAAGAGGATATATCTCGACAATATGCTCAATATTTTTTCACCGAGATTGTAGAAAGCATGGGTTTTTTTCTCCCAATATTGTCAATAGTTTATCCACATGGATACCTCCAAGCAAAAATATCTAAATAAAAAGTGTTTTTATATATTAATTCTAAAGATAGGATTATGAACACTATTTAAGAAAAAAAACAAAGTATTTTTCTTGGATTTCAATGTCCAAGCTTTCTTCAATCACACGTCAAGAAGAATCTTGGTGTAAAGAAATTTTATCCCATGGTTGAATTTTCTTTTGGAAAAGAGTGGTTGATCCCAATTTCCATTCTCTCAATGAGGCATTAGGTCTTGTAAGTCCAAGATTTAACAACAAATCAATAGGCCCAAGACATCAAAACCTAGGATGGTGTATCAAAGAATCATTAGCGAAATAAATTCCTTCTTGAAAGAGACTTGGTGAAAGAATCACAAGATTTCAACAATTTCCTTACCTACATGAAGAATCAAATTATAGCACCATAATAAATGAGTATTAATAGAGAAGTCATTTCCAAGACATGATTCTTTTGATGTTAGGAAGGGATTGAGAACTTATTTTGGCTTCTAAACACTCTGTGCAACAAAAGTTCCTTGATTTTTTACCAGCTTGTAGGGGGTTACTAATATAATGTAAAGAGGAAATCCTTATTGTACATTTTTTCCCAATGACCCTCCTTGAACCCTAGTTCTAATGGTACCTAACACCCTAAATTGTTTTTGGGTATAACATAACTAATACCTAGAATAATGAAATCATGTATTTTGATTAGATTAAACCCATAAAAATATGTGAATATCCTTTTCTAGGTGTGCATCGGCTCACTTTGTTGGGATACAACATGAAGAATCATCAAAATGGTTGACTTCCAGAACTTTGGTTTCAATTTTATATTCTTTGATTTCGAATACCATGAGTTTAGTGATCCACTAATATATGTTCTTATCAACCATATACACCATTACTTCCCATTTTTTTATAAGAGAGGTTCAGAAGACAAAATGGAAACCTAAGAATTCAAATATTTTGTTAGGTATTTTAGCATGGAGTTGAACCCTTCAAAGACTACATTGATAACAATCTGACTAGGCTTGTTTGGGGCACATACAATCTCTTAAATATAGAACATCGAAACCAATAAAAAATATTAAA
Organism: Larix kaempferi; assembly: GCA_027924585.1. Classification (NCBI taxonomy): domain Eukaryota; kingdom Viridiplantae; phylum Streptophyta; class Pinopsida; order Pinales; family Pinaceae; genus Larix; species Larix kaempferi. Next base: position 4,834,506 of record BSBM01000009.1, read on the forward strand.
CTAAAAGAAGATAACAATAGTAAACAATGGAAAAAAACAATAACAACATTAAAGTCAACACCAACAACAATAAGTTCAATAAAAATAGCAGTAATCTTGAAAGCAAATCCTATAATACTAACAACATGAAATTTTATAGCAGTACTAACAAGACCTGGATAGTCTAAAACTACAACGCATTTAAGACTGAAACATTCCTGAGAATGTATGACACCAACTCAAACCCAAATCCAAGCATAACATGGAAATTTCTCCTAACCAAAAATACTTTTACAGGTGACCTGAAAAAACACATTCCTAGCCAAAGGAGCCTACTCTAATGCCTAATATCATTTTTATGGCTAATGATCTCACTTTAGCATTTGCATGTTGGATAACTAAACATTATATAAAAATAATTTAGTTAAAATATAAGTACAGTAACTGGCATATACTTTCATCTTAACATAAAGTCTATTAACTAACATAAATGAAAAATGAAAAATGTTTAAATGACCCACAAAGTACTAACAATTGACATTGAAGTGAGTTATCTTACAACATTATTAAGGGTCCATCCTCCTTGAAATGATTTTCCCTTAAGCATTTGAAGTGTTGTGTGCACTATATCTCAAGGCACTCATGATCTTGATGGTTGTTCAAGAGTATAGGAAACCCATCCCACCTTTGCTAGAAGTTAAGAAAGTCGATGGTATCTAGGGCCATGTTTATCCACCCATATATTTGAGAGAATTTTGCTTACAAGGTTGTAGTCTCAATTCCCCTTTAGATTCTTTCTCATTGCATCGCAAGGTTGTAGTCTCAATTACACTTCAGATTCTTTCTCATTACAATGCTAGTCCTTCTAAGACTTCATCCTGTATTAGGCCAATATGAGGTTATCCTTTACCTGTGTCAATATTTGTTGGATTTACTTTAAATCTATAACAACTGGAATTTGAGCATCTTCAATGATAAAATCAATCAACTAAGGAGGGTCATGAATCAAAACTATAGATACACTTAAATGGTGGTGACATTCCAAAGGAATGTGTGGTGTCTCGCATTTTACCAATTCTATGCCAACTGTAGCCATGATGGACATGAAGCTTCTTGTCCTGAAACATAGTTTCTCAAGTATCCCTCTAGACACATTTTCACATTTTCTGTCTGTCCATCTCTTTGGGGATGATAATTCATGAGTTTTGGATCATAATCACTTGTAATATTCTTTGGAAGCCTATACAACTTATAGATATGCCACATAATCGATTCAAACAACCTCTAAGGATTTGGTAGAAGTGTCCATTGTAATCAACTAACTATACTTGGACAATCGATCAACCACCACAAAAATGGTATTTTTTCTCCCACCTGAGGCAACTGAAGTCCATGCTAATGGAAGAACACTTTTCACTAAGAAGAAGCAAACGCTACAACAATTGACTTTTAACAATATTTTATTATTCCTTTAGTTTTCACATGAAGGAACATATTTGTTCACATCTAATTTTAAGCCCATTACAAATCATTTACTACTTATAATGTGATAGGTCTTGAGGCCAACATTACTTGAATAAAGTATTAATGAAGCCTTCGATAACAGGGCAAGGAATTTAAACCCCTTAGAAACCCTTAACTAACAAAGGAGTAGTTTTCAATGATGAAGACCGTGTTCCAGAATGCTTGCATTGAGAGGCCCCATTGGTCATTGGGGGTAAATAATTAATGAAGGTAAGGAACTTGGGAGTTTGTTCCAAGATTTTAAATGGGCCATGATTTGGAACGACATTCTATTAAGATAATATTTTTAACATTAGAGATTGCCACAACATAAACATGATTCTCATGAAACATCAAATCACCTAAGAAGGTAAAATTGTTGTCCTATTTTAGTTTATTTTCAAGATTTTGTAACATAGCAGCAACCCTTTCCTTTAGAATATTCAACCAATATCTGCTTCCCATATTGGCCAGATATAATAAGTAAATTAAATAGGAAAGTTTCTAGGTGTATATTAATATGACCATAAATATGACAGTGAACGTAGAGGTATCATTCAAGGATGAGGGTAGAATAATAATACATAAGAAGTAGAAAAAGAGCACGATGCATTAGTGGATACCAATGGGGCCCTAAAATCCAACAATGAAGTTTTCCATCCCACCACATACCCTAAATCTTCTTCATTATTATCCCAAGTCTCCAAACCTTTCATTTTTTCTATAGTTACTACATTGGAGTAGATCTATTCAAACTATTCTTGTAAGGAAATGAATATTTTATTTAGTTCAGATTACCAATATTAGTTGGAACCTGTCCAACCAAATAATTGTTATAAAAAACAAACAGATTTTAAGCTGTTGCAATTCCTAAGTGAATTTGGAATGGGACCATAAAGTGAATTTCAAGAAAAATTGAGATATTTTACTTTTGTGTAGTTTTCAACTATGCATGGAATCCGAATCAGTTAAATAATTGGAAGAAAATATGTTTCCTGAACCATGGTCATCTTGCCAATCTCTTGAAGTAGAGATCCCTCTAAAGATTTCTAGACAAATTGAAATACAACTAATATTTTGGAAGGACTGTAACTGTTGGCAATATATTTCCATATAATCTATTGTGAGACCTGTGCACACCTCGAATGTCAGTAAATTCCTATGTTGGGATATTTGTTCCTCAATGATTTGTTTTAATAAAGTGAAAGTTTTCTAAGCTATTGGAGTTGTCCCAAAAACTAAGGCAACTAAAATATGCCCTCCACTTATTTATTGAGTATTGGCTCTATGATTTATCTCCCTTCTTGACTACATTTCAACTACAATGTTGAGGAGAACCGAGATCAAACTTTTGTTAATTAGAAATGCTCAAAGAAACATGCCACAAGGAGCCAACTTTGTGGGAGAATGTTTCTATTCCACCAAAATTGCTGGAGACTTGTATTGAGCCTCATCCCTTTGAAACTTATGCCATGTTGAGAGGGAGGATCTAGTGTTACCAAATTCTTCCGAGACCGAGTTGATGACAAGTTTGACTCTACCCAGAGGAAATTAAGTTGAGTCAACTACACTAAGTCCCACAATTTTCACTCACGAGAAGAGCTCAATATCACAAGTTAGACTCAATCATCTTTTTATAAAATACAAAAATACAAAGGGAAAAACACTCATTTTGTTTGTTTTTTGACCCCAATTTCATAGATGACAATCAACAGACCCATCATCTGCCCAGAATCCATGGAATTTTGTAGCATGAAATATGATCTATGTACTTTGAAAGTAGATAAAAATGTGATACAAGTAGATAATAACTAATGTAGCAAACTTTCCTGCAAACAAAACCCACAATAAGGTGTATATTTGAATGTAACTATCATGAGGGTTGATTACAAATCTGAGGAAATGAGACATCAACTAGTCTTTTTTGGTTGGAAGTGATTCAAGAAACATGTTCCAAGGTTCTAGGTCTAGGGAGGGTATCTGTTCCACCAAAATTTCCCAAAACTTGCATCCAATCTAAAATCAATGACTTTGACCCATTCCCCAGTGATAAAAAATTTGACTCACAAGAAGGCTTGGACTCAAAAGTGAAATACTCTATCTTCTTGATTGACTACAAGGCCTCCGCTCTTATGGGATTTGGAATGAATTCAGGATTTTGACACTATATTGTTAATACTATCTACTCAATGATATTAGTGATTCCATCCTTGAGCACTACAAGATGCCTCCTTATCATATACTAGTGAGGTCAAATAAGCATTTGATAATGATTTATCTCTTGATTTTGCCCTCAAAAGACACGGGTTATAGAAGCATTTGGTAAATCCTTAAAAAGAGACAAAGTTTCATCCAAAAGAGATTGTAAATGGATAGTTTTCAGCTGGTACTTACTTGCTGTATAATTTACAACAATATGAGAGTCTCCAAAGATGTCAACATGGGGTTATACCCTTTTCCAAATGCAAATTCAAGACTAACAACAAATCCCAAAGCTATGGAAAATTGTTCTATCCTATACCAACACCATATTTGAAGATGAAATAACGTTCTTTAGATGCATGTATAATGCTACCAACACCAAATATAAGAGTGTTTCCTTGAGAAGCTTCATCAAAAACGTTTTGTGGCAATATAGAGGTTATCTTAGTAAGGGCCCAATCCCTATACTAGTTAACAATTGACTATGCCATATGATCCCTTGTAATGTTTATGCTAGCAATTTCCACCTCCGAGGTGGATTTTAATTTCCCTTTAAAGAGAACACCACCTTATCACTTGATACCATGTCCCACCTTCTTCCCCTAAAGGAGGAAATTAATTCTTCTATTAAGTAGAATATCTACAAGAGATTCACCCAAGTTTTCCACATTGAACCATTCGAGCCTTCAAAGTCCCAAGTTGGATTTTTACTTCAAGCACTTCATCTTGATCTCTAACGTGGTATATTTTTGTGCTTATTATTGTGTTTGGACGAAAAATAAATTGGATTTTAAGCATGTTTTTCTTTGGAAATATAAATTGGATTTTAAACATGGTTGTCTTTGGAAATATAAATTGTATTTTAAGCATGGCCATCTTTGGATCTTATTATTTTTTCTTAGAATTAAAAATGATACAATATGCGTGTTAATATTTCTCCTCTCCCCAATTCTTAAAGGGTTCTAGCTCAATGGAAGACACTTGCTTTACTAGTAGGAGGTTGGTGGTTCAATTTCTATGTGCCCTAATGATATTGCAATATTGGTATTTCTAATAAAATATTTGTAATGATGATTTATATTAATGGCTACAAGGGGGTTTCAAAATGTCTTTATATGATGCTATGAGGGGGGTTCTAAACCACCTTCATATGTCACTACAAGGGGGGTTCTAAACTGTCCTTGTATGTTACTATGAGAGGGGTTCAAAATCTCCCCGTAGGTTTGTAAGAGGGGGGGTTCAAAACCACCCCCATAGGTTTGTAAGAGGGAGTTTATGCAGTGGGTTCAAAACCACCCTCTTAGGTTTGTAAGGGGGAGTTTTGGGGGGGTTGTAAACCGCCCATATATGTATCTATTGGGGGCCTTAAAACCACCCCAAAAGGTTTGTAGGAGGGAGTTTCAAGGGGGTGGGTTTCGAAACTGCCCCTATAGGTATCTATCGGGGGGGTTCAAAACCACCCGTGTAGATATCTATAGGGGGTTTAAAAATGCACCCAAAGTTTTGTAAGAGGGAGTTTTAGGGGGGGTTCAAAATGCCCCTATATGTATCTATGGTCGGGGGGGGGGGGGTGGGTTCAAAACCAACCCTATTGATATTTACAAGGGGGTTTAAAACTGACCCCAAAGGTTTGTAAGAGGGAGTTTTAGGGGGGTTCAAAACCACCCCCGTAGGTATCTAGGGGGTAGGGGTTAAAACCACCCCCAAAGGTTTGTAGGAGGGAATTTTAGGGGAGGTTTTAAACCGCTCTATAGGTATCTACTAGGAGGTTTAAAAACACCCCCAAAAGTCACTTTTCGGGGAGGTTTAGATCTCTTCCAAAACCGCCCCTAAATGCCCAGAATTTTAGTGTAGGTATAAAGACAAAAGTGCACCCAAAATTGACTTTTGGGGGCGGAAGACAACCCCCCTAAAATTCAAAATTGTTGTAATACTCATGAAATAAAAACTTAGAAACAATAATGATATGGTCAACAAAATTGGACGGAATGTACATGAGAGTCATGAGAAATATTTAAACTGTTCCTATACAATATTTCCTCTTCTGTTAGCATTGTTGTGTATACTAAAGAGTGCTCCAACAATCCCCTTCTCAAGAATATATTAGGAATTAACTACTTCACCCTCTCTTTATGTCATTGCGTTTGATGTTTGTTGTCACCTAGGATTGTGGTTTCCCTAACAATGTATTCAATATTTAAATAAGGATCGCATGTCTGTGTTGATCTATATAATTTGCTATAATAATTTTCACCATGTCCCTTGAATCCATTTTCCATATCTCGTACTTGTATGATTAAGATGAGTAAACACACATTCACAGTTAATGACATTTTCTTCATGAATTTTTTAATTTGCTACATAGATAGAGAAGTGCAAAACTTGGGAGCTACATTAGGGATACAATTCCAAATGATACTTGTTGCAGCTCAGCAACAGGATTATGGAAAGGATTTATTAAGAGTTCAATTACACATAGGAACACAGTAAAAAAGGGGGACTATCTAAAGGAAGATAATATTGTCATTTACAGATAAGGATAAAAGTGTTTTAAACTTTCATTTGTCATTACATTGCAATAGTTGGTTACCCCATGTTGATTTGTTCATAGAACAGGAACATAGGAAGAGTATGACCACATACTTTGGCCTCCAATGGGTTAGATTCATTATATAACATTTTATCTAGAACTATGATACATGTTGGAGGTGAAAACTTGTGGGAGTAAATGTTTTACTGCTCCAAACTTGTTAAACAAGAAATGGGCAAATTGTTGATTTTGAGAGATTAAATCAACATTATTATCAATGATCATGCTTTGTTTTCTTAATCTGTACAATCCTTAGTGTTATGAATGTATCTCCCAATTGCCAAGATCAAGAAATTTGAGGGTAATTTAACCTTCATAAGCAGTTGAAACCACTATGTTTGGTGCAAAAATTATTAATTGGGAGGGAAAACCAAGTATATTGACTCTTATCATTGGCATAGAAAACCAAAACATGATTTGACATCGTTCCTTTCCTCTAACATGGAAACTAACTGTCATTATATTTCTCCTTTGCATGATCATTTGTTGGGTGTGTAAATGTGTCACTAATTTTTTGCCCAAGATATGTCATGTCAATGAAATAATATTAAAGTTCCTACATTTATGCCACCTTCGCATCTATTCCTTTTAATTTCTTAGAGAGGTCCTACCAGACTGCCTGGAGTTCAGTAACCATTGCATTCATGTTGAGTGGGTAATAAAGAGTTGGGATTGAGATTGGTAGTTATAACCTATGAGAAAATATTCGTTGTAGTGATTACAAGAAACCCTAAACACTACCAATTCTAGTAATGTGTCATTCTACAAGCTCTGTCTGACAAAAATCCTTCCACTTGTAGTGTTTAAATATGCTTGCATCTACCACCTTGCTCATTGTTGATATCTATGAGCGACTAGGATTTCACATTATCTTTCCTTTATTGCCATTAATGTCATCAGTTTGTTTGCAATAATGATAATTCTTTGTATTAAATGAGGTTGTGGTGCAATTTAATTCTCATGGATAGCTTCACACCCACCAAAATATACTCTCTTTCATGGGATGCTTTTCATTGATATGGCAACAACATAATCGACTAAGTATAAAACCATAAACATGAGTACCAATATTTATTTTGGAAAGAATAATGAAAAAATAATATGGCAAAGTCTCTCCATTGAATTCTCAAGAGGCATAGGGTACAACCTTTTTATTTTTTATGATAGCAAAAGGTTTAGAAAATCCCGGTTTTAATTTTATTATGTCCTTGGCATATAGTTTTCAGTTGGGGAAATTAGTTAGGTGTGATTGTCAAATTTTCACATCAAATTATAGTATGAAAATAGGAAATTTTATTTTAATTAGAAAAACAATTTTTGAAATAGCAATTTTTTGGCTTGTGATTGGTTGTTTGAGGCTGACGTTTTCCTTGTTATGTGTTTCCCACCACGTGGTAGTAGGATGACGTCATCCTATTTAAATGATTTGGATGGTCTGAATTTATTATTTTGTGAGTCGAGAAGCTTTTCGGTTCCCCACCCTTTGTTATTTTGGTGAAATCGCATTTAAGGTCAATTGGAAGGTTTGTCAGTGGAAAAAAATTTGTATGCAATCTCTGTCAGGGTTTGATTGTGCATTTTTTTAAAGAAAAAAATTGGTTCCAGCCACTGTAAATATGATTAGACACAGAGTCATCATCAAAATAAGAATACACTAGGATGACGTCAAGTTTAAATGCAATGGTATAAGGTCGAGGAAATGGTGGTATTTCAAGGTTCTGCCAAACGTCAACCATGATGATCCAAATATGTTCCAAGTTCCCATTAATGACTTACAGGTACAATCCAACCCCCTGCAACATGATCAATTATGCAAGGATTAATATGACACCATTGCTGCACAAATTTCAAGGGATTCAGATACTTGGGGATTTTTCCAGATAATAAATCATGTCAACCTTGAATCTCTTATTGCTCGAGTGAAATAAATGGGCAATTCCTTCTTCCAATTTCCCATTCAAGAGAAGGAATCCTACGCTAACGAAGAACACAATATCACCGTCTATAGTAGTAAAATTGGATATTCGACTGATGTAGAGGAAAAGTTGGATTGGGTAGATTATTACTATAACACTATTTGACCTCCTGAAATGAGGGACATGAGAAAATGGTCGATAGAACACTTTGATTTCATGTATATCCTCGTTTTCTTTCAAAATATTGATCTCTATATACTATGTTTGTGTGAGGGTGGGCGAAGCCTATAAGGATTGATGAGCAATTTTTTGGCTACAAGGAATCTATGGATGAATATAACAGAGGGTTGTTGAAATTATTCAAAGTGTTAATGAAGGCATTGTTGTGTGATCTGGACATAGAGACTGAAAAATATCTAAACGAGAGTGTGGGAGGGGAGAGGAAGGTATTGTATATGAGAATGAATTAGTATCCACCATGCCCTCTATTATGATGGTACCAACACCAATGTACCTGTAGAGGTACCCTAGGGAGAGGCCAATTTTTATTTTCGACTTGGAGGTCGTGATATAACCACTCTTCATAGGTTGGGTCATGGATAGGTCCTCTGGCTCCCTCCTGGGGGTAATATGGCTTAATGGAACTGTTGAATGCCTCATAAAAGGGCTTGAATCCCTTAGTTTGGTGACCGGGGCCCATGTCATGGCCCCAGGTATTCTCTTGCACCCTCCTGATGATCCAGAGCTCCAGCGCTAGCTCTCCCTGGCCTCCACAGAGGATGACATCATCCTTTCCTTGGCTGCAGAATGATTTCTTCAAGGGGGGGGGTGCATTGAGGGATTTTCAAAATTTCTGGGGTGTTGGCATGGGGTCGGAGCGCACAAGTGTGGAACCCCAAGTGACGAAAGGGTCAATGACAAGAACAAAGGACTAGTCGCAAAGCCGGGATATGCAGAAGTAATTAGTTAAGTTAGTTAGCAATGGGTCATTAGGACCATTTGTAATAGCCAAGTGTGTATATAAATAGAATTAAGATTGTAAACTTTAGAATCATAGTCGGTCGAAGGAGCTAAGGAGAAGAAAATTTTGTGTGATTGTAAGCCCGATGGCATTTTTCCTGAGTTACGAAACATGAGATGATACCTTCGCATCTGTTGTTTTCTGTCTTTTGGATTGATCTATGGAGTGATTATATGGTTTTGGCTCTGTACAATGAGTAATGTACATATCTTCTGTTTATCGCAATATGATGTTTTCTTGAGATCACATTAGATACTTTCACAGATATGTTATGTACCGCAGATTCCTAAAACATGCTGTGTTGATTTGTTTAATTTGCTAAGTATGAGATGATAATGCAGTTAAGGATTAGTAGATGATAATATGATGTTTTAATGCAAATGTAAATATATGGCTTGTGTCGATTGAGAGTGGAATAACGCATGTCTTCTCCCAATTGCAAAAACTTGGTTCTTGCAGCCCCCCTTAGACATCTCGGGTGAGACCTCACTAGCTCTATGGGTGTTGCTTGAAAGGGTAAAACCTTTGTGGGCCAATGCTTAAGGGTGTCTGGTTGATGTTTGTTGACATCAGTGCAAAGTGAACCCTTGTTGACAGAACGGTGTCAACAAATGGTTCTGTTGCCGGGACCCTAGTGCGAAAGAAGAGAGGACATGCTGTGGCATCTGACAAAGTCGGAGCTCAAGGAATGGTTCGCCAAGAAGGAACGGGAATTTGCTGAGGAGGAAAATCAGAACCATGAATGGTCGATGACTGAATAGCTACATAAGTATATCTACTCCTACATTCATGACATATTCTTCTGCGAATTCTTGATACTGATACATGAATGGTTGGAACAACTGATATTCCAAAAGAAGAACTTTCGAGGCAGTGAACTTGAACATCGAACACTTGAATTTATCTAGCAATTGAAGCAAGTGGACAACAAAGCATTTAGGGCTGTTGAGGTCTGGGTAGATAGTATTTTGGAAGGATACATGACTAAATTCGTTGTCGACAAAATTAAGTCATATAGCAACACGGAAAGGAAGTTTTTCAAAGGACCCAGAGGAAGGTTTCTACTGTCGTTGAAAATGTGGATTAAAATACTCATTTGTGAAAAAGGAATACTGAATATGAATTCTGATGAGTAAATATCATTGTGCGGAGGCTGTGGGTACTGCACGGATGCGGGTATGATAGAATGATGCGGGGTATATCGATATGACCTACGACGAAGTTTTAAGGTAGGTTGTGGAAGATTGTGGTACCTTGCAAAGTCGGGCGAGGTTCCGACTGGAGAAGAAGAGGAGAACTGAGAGCGAGAGAGAGTCTCTTAGGGTGAATGGAATAGATAACTACGAAATAGGAACACAAGGGACTAAGTGACCTTATTGTGACAAAGAAAGCAACCAGGATACCCCTGAAGTCAAAGAATGACAAACCTAAAGCTACACGAAACAGGAACACAAGGGACTAAGTGACCTTATTGTGACGAAGAAAGCAACCGGGCTACCCCTGAAGTCAAAGAATGACAAACCCAAAGCTACAATGTATCCACAACCCCGTGCACTACTCCAAATTTTAGAGGAAGAAATATAAGCTCTTCGCAGGGCTGTCCGGTGTGTCAGAACAATAGTAGGAGTAGTGGGTCTACAAATACCAATAGGAGAACAAGGATGGTAGGTCACAATGTGAAAATTTTGATCTTTCAAGGTAACGGGACTGAGGATCCCGAGCAGTATCGGTTTTTATGTGAAGCGGTATGGATAGTAAAATAGGTCCAATATGACGATATCAAGAAAGGAAAACTGGCGATGACCTTCAGGGGCTGTGCGCTGGATTGGTTTATGAAATTCATACAAGTACCTACATGGAGTCTTGAGAAAATGTTTCCGCAATTCAAGGCAGTATTGATTGAGGAGTTTAGGAAACCGAAGTTAGAGTTGCAATATATCACAGAACTAAAGGAGATCAAGCAATTCCCTAATGATTCAGTATGGGATTTCAACCAAATATATAATAACTTGATGACAAAAGTGAGTTTTGAAATGAGCGATGTACAACTCAAGGAATGGTTCATCGTGGGATTAGTACCACACATTTGTATGCCGCTAATGCAGTAGGAGATTGTGTCCCAGTCAGAGGTACTAGAAATCGTGATGAAGTTGGAGTCTTCACCAGTTGGAGAAATGGTGTTAGGTATGAACCACATACAAGTATAGTTAGAAAAACCGACGATCCAAATACAAGACATCAATAAAGGGAAAGAATCTCGTGAGTAAATATGGTGTAGTCGCTGCAAATCAGAAGGACATCATAAGGACCAGTGCTCGAAATTCCATGAATATTTATAGTCTGGCGCACCAAACCCACTCAGTCAGAGAGGAATTCCATGGTGTCGAATTTGTTAGAAAAGGGGGAATTGATTGAAAGAGTGCGTATACTTAGATAAAATGGTGTCAAAGCCAACCAATCTTTTCTACAACTTCTGTCGATTGGTTGGCCATGAAGAAAAGGATTGTAGAGTGTATGAATTACTCTAAGAAAGGACCGCGGATACATATTTTATGAAGCGAGAGGAGCAACCACGTACAACATCAAAAACAGAATAATCAGCAACAACAACACTAGAATCAACCTCTACCATAGTATAACCAGCTGCAACTCCACTATAGTCAACCACAGCCAGTGTACAACCAACCACCATCACAGTACAACCAACCGCAGTATCAACCTCCATAATATAACCAACAACAATACGGTCAGGCGTGAGGAAGTTTCAGAGGAGGATTCCGTAGAGGTCGAGGTGGAGGCGTTGGTCGAGGAGGAAATTTTGGATGAGGTAGAGGGCCATTTATATGCTATAATTATGGTCAGGTCAGACATTATCAAAGGGATTGTCTGAACTCGACTCCACAATGTACTTATTGAGCACAACGGAACACAATGTTGAGGAGTGTCCAAAGTTGATTGTGAAATGGAAGACTAAAAATAAACCCCAACCTCAACTGAATCCGAATGGGAATCTGAATCAAAATCCACCTCTGAAGGTAAAGAAGATCTCAGGGGTGATAAGAAGTCGACCTGTGAACGTCGCAGTAGTGACCAGAGGAGGGGCTGTGACAGGGGAAGACATGTCATTTCCTAGCATTCATTCTACAGCAAGGAAATAAGTCCGATTTGATGTGGAAGCAGAAAGGGAGATGTTATTAGAAGCACAAGAGGCAATGGGAAGGACTAAACTACCACTTGTTGGCTAGAAAGAACCTGTTTATGAAATGCCACAAATATTCGACACAACGAACTCATAGAAACCACCAGGAAGGGTCAACACCTTAAGGGAATTCCTAGAAAGTTGTTTGGCATTAGCAAAAGGTCAAGATGCATTAGTAGATAGAGCCAACCTACTACACCGACAGGAGGATGGACAACAGGATCAGACAACAAATAGACTGCATAAAAAGAAAACATGGAGAGAAATGAGGATTACTACACAGATTGGTGGATTTGACGTCGACTCTATCATTTTGGACTTGGGATCAAATGTAAATATATTGACCAAACAAACATGGGAGAAAATGGGGAAAACGAAGCTGTCATGGTCCCCTATACAACTCTGACTAGTGAATCAGAGCATGGTCACATCTATTGGTCGATTATGTCATCTCTCGGTCGAAATAGAAGGATTAAAGACTGGGATAGACTAGGCAATGGAGAATCAAGATGAGATCAGATTTAAGAAAAGAACAATGTCGTTTGAAAATCATGACATGAGAGTTATTGCCCCACTTGATATAGCAAAAAGACAAAGGTATGTCGAACCAATGCAGGATGAATTTACATAAGTATGGGACAGTGTCTACAACATCTCGGAGGACTACATCAATCCCACCATCGATGGGGAATGAGGGTGGTGATTTGTTAGCTCAGCATCGTCAGACTCTGATGAAGCACTTGAGAATTGGCATAACTGATTACACGAAGTATCATTCAAGAGGTGTGCACAAATCACCCAGTCGTTGAGATGGGTTGTTACGGAGAATAAGACCAACCTTCAAATGAATGTTCAAAGTAGATCCCCGTTGAGATTTCAATCTCTACACTTGACCCTGTAGATTAGTCTCAACAACAGATACAAGCAAGTGCATATAATATATGAAAGACATGAGCATAATAAATAACATGGTCCATGATATAACAAGCAAACATAACCCAATGTAATTTAAACAACATTTACAACATCAATTGGATGAGAAAATGAGTATTTCAATTAATGATAACAAGAAGTACATGATACAACCTCTTGTAGGAAACCCATTTGAACCAAGAACTAGGTCCCTCCACTTGTGCCTCCACCACTTCAATCCCCCATGTAATGGAAAAATCAAACTATGAAAGGAGTTTGGTAGGTGAACATAAGGAGTTCACAACAACAAGGATCAATGGATGTAAACTCAAGTGATGAAAAAAATCCAATAGAGTTATCGTGCTCTCTCTTTCTCCTCCTTCCATGCACCATAAGAGCTCAATATATAACCCCTTAAAGGTAGGTGAAAGGTTGAATCGAGTCATTTCGGGGGTACATGGAGGGCCAAAGGTAACCCTAAGACCACTTTTTGGAGTGAAAAGTAATTTTCTATTGTTTTTTACCATTTAACTAGGTGTACGTTAGCTATATGGGTGCAGCTTGCATATACACTGGCTATAGTGGAACAACTAGCGTACATGAACAAAAATAGGGAACAATGGTTCCTGGAGGAAAAATAATGGATCTGAGTCAATACAATGGATACTGAAGGCCAATGAGTGTTGATGCTCACAAGGTGGAAAAATACGTTGTAACAGATGCCCCCTAATGTGTTAGGTCAGAGAAGGTACTACGATGGACGAAATACATTATAATATCATAAGTGGAGTGATGGAGACACAAATGGAAGGAGTATCCCACTCGTCATAATACAATAATGTCTCTGGATACATGTCGGTAGAATACAACAATCTGATACAATGGCCATAAGTAGGCAGTACATAGTGAATACATGTCATAGGTGATCATAGCCATGATCCATCTACAATAAGAGGTAGTGTCTTGCTGAAAAGGAAACGATTGGTGCAAACTGGAGTTAAAAACTGCTCATGTATGAGAAATGGCATCTCATAAGTACAATCACGATCATGAGTAGCATACTGAATGCCACTAACGTCTGGGGTCTTCTACACAAATCATCTATGGTGCAAGTACCATCAAGTGAATAAAGGTGTTGAAGTTGAACATGATGTGACATCGTCTGCCTACCGATCAATGATGTATGCCGCGTTAACAGATGCAAGATAACCCACCAATAATGAAAATGGGAATCAAGGCACAAAGTACAATCATCAAAGTGTGAATAGATGTGTTGAGGTCGAAAACTAAGATGAATCCATCGATCAGGGGACATTGATGTATTCATAAAACTGTCGATGGCGAGAGAACCTACCACTAATGACTACAAGCCTCAAGGTACTCAACCGGACTCTAAGTCTCAATTCCAGAATAAATGAGTTGAAGTTGACAGAATGAAACTCATTGGAAGGAGGGCATTAAGGTATCCCCCATCAACCAGCACAAGGTAACAGCTACGCTGGAAGATTTGGAAGAATTCGGATGAATGGACTGACTTAATAAGGATGGCTGACATGCAATAGTAAAGAGGTATGAGGAGTGACCGACTTTGGTTTCAGAACTTCCTTTGAACAAGAGCATGAGTAGATGGATAGAATCATGCAACATAGACTCAAGTACTAGATGATAATAACACTGTGTGGTGCAGGAGGCATCAACAAAGGGCTCCATAATGACTGGAAGCTTAACCAGCCGGTGGAGTAAAATATGAGAAACGAGTACAACTCCTAAAGTCCTACTATAGTATCGACTCATAATGGATGGAGTGGAGTGAATGCTTTGTTCGAAGGCGACAGAACAGCTGCCAACAAGAAGTAGTAAATATTTTCCCATCCGACTTTTTCAGTTTTTTAATTTTTTTGGTATTTTTCATATTTGGAAAGCTTGAAAAAGAATAAAATTGCTTATAGTACAATAGGTGAGGGAATGAGTGTCTAATAGCAAGAAAACTAGTCCCAAGCAATGGAACATACCTATGATCAATGCAAGGAAGCATGTACAGGATGTGGACACTCGGGGGGGTGTTCCCTTATGGTAAAGGGTCATCAAATTGCAAAAGGAAAATGAAATCTCTGCTTGGCTCGAAAGGGAAAGTGCTCAAGCACATGGCTAATAATTGAGTAAGCGGGAGCTGACACAAGGCTCAAGTGGTAAGCAGGATGATGCAATCAATAACAACTTGATACAAAATGGGGGAGTCCTTATGGGATATGGCCAGCGCAAGACAAATTAGAGTATGAGTCTTTATCGCAAAGTCATGGCATAACTACAAAGGACTCCCAATCCTAAGGAGAGACAATGGAATGGGTGCGAAAAGGCATAAAAATGCTCTAACTAGGGCACCCATGGTCGGACAAGCCTTACTACCAAATAATGACACTTCTATAACAATGTGAAGGCTTTGTGTCGGTTAAAAAGCGGGGTTGCACCTAGGGTTAATGAAAAATGGTCAAAGGTCAAAATGCACAATGCAGGAGAAAATGACATCTAACCTATATGATGGGTGTAAACTATACCTGTTGTAGGTGCGAAATGGTCGAAAAACAACCCTTGTTAGAAAAATATGTTCAAAATGGTACTCCAAGATGACATATTAGTCCAATAATAGCTCAAAACGATAAAATATATAGGAGAGTGGGTTTTAAAAACTATAAAAAGTAATAAAAATTTAGAATTACTATTCCATTTTCACTTTTCACCCAAAATAGAGTTTTTGGTTAGTTTTCACCTCAATCTTCAGTTGTTTATTCTAGGAGCTATGGGCGTCGGATCATCGAGCCGTTAGGAGTAGGTTGGTAGTATCATCCCCCTCTTCTATTTCAATGCTTTTATTTTAGTTTTTGATGGTTGAATTTTTAGTTTTTCCAAGCCCTATATCTTCTAGGCGCTGTATGCGAGCTATAGCTCTACGAGTCGCGGGTAGGGCATCCTAGACACGGTCAACGCATGCATTGACCATGTACGAACATGACTGTAATAAATTTTGACTGCGTACATGGCCGTGAGGGTGGTTTTTTTAATTGATAAATGCTACAAAATACTTTGGTTTTTCCTCCAGGATGGTCCTAGAGTGGAGAGAAAGGGAACATGACGTTGTTGATGAGCAAGTGTAACAAGATTTTCCTTCCAAATAGGCGCTACAAGCATGTGGTCTTTATAAGTTTTGAAGCATTGGGGTTTTAAGGGCCCAAAACCAATTGCTCCGCAGATTGATCGATTACTAGGATGTAGATGCACAGAACTTCGACCTGGATGGTCAACCACTTCCATTGGAGGTGGAGGATATCTATTTCATCATAGGGTTGTCCCGTCTAGGGGATGTTCCAAGCCTCTGGTCCCATAATGTTGGAGGTGGGATCACGATTAGTGATTATATAGACAGGTAATGCCTACCTGGAACCTAGATGGTGGGCATCCAGATCCCTATTAATTCTATTGCGAGCCTGAGTATGAAGATTACAGTTCTCACACTCTGGAGGATATCAGGTTCAACTTCTTTACATCAGGCTTTGAGGCCGATGATATTCTATGTGGCAGAATGTACGAGACCGAATGTGTACGACTGGTGCACAACGTTGTTGGTTACTATGAAGAGCCAGCTAACAGAGTGCAATATGGGTAGGGAAAGGAACTTCGTCTTTGGAAACATACTCTGTAGTTTCTTCTTTGAGAGGGTTCCGGGCTTGAGTTCAACAATTGAAGCCCCCCCGCATAGTCTTTGAGATCCTTCCCAGTCCCAGTGGGCAGAGGTACTGACGCAACAGGGTGGTGGCCGATAGGCATCACCATATTTAGAGGAGTTCTTTTACTGCTAGGCTTGACAGGTCATCTCCATTGATGACTATCTGTACGAGGGCATAGACTTCAGCAGAGATAGGGACATGCCGCTCCCACCAAGGGTCGCGTTCGGAGACATAGGTATGGCTACTCTTTTTATGTTTTATGTATTTTAATTTTTTTGGATTTTTTATTATAAGTGAAATGCAGAAATATTTTTGGTGTGATATCATATATTGACATTTCACTGTTTGCTCGCATATCGGGGTCCATGAAGACGTCCAGGATTCCCACGGCACCGTCGCAGAGGCAGGGGAGGTGATATTGTAGGTGCAGTGGCATAGCGCACATTGGAGACAGTATGGGTTAACCTCTCTGGCATGATAGCTCAGGTACCACTGATAGAGGTATAGCATCTCCCTGAGGGGATGCAATACCAGGTGTATGGGTGTGGCTACTGCGGCATATATCTAACGTCGTGCACTATTATGTAGTCAGGGTACCAGGTGTATGGGTGCGGCTACTGCGGCGTATATCCAATGCCGTGCACTATTATTGTCAGACTCATCCCACTGAGGCATAGAGATCTCCCTGCAGGGCTTAGATGCCAGGGTCTCATTATTTATGTATTGGCTATGTATATTTTTGAGAGCTACGGGCTCCAGTTTTGTACTGTGACACCACATTTTGGACATATTATTTATAAAAAACTATGATTCTCCGGTTCTACTATATGTGTATGTACAAATGTATGAATGAATGTTTATTTGTGTGCTTATTGTATTGATTAGACAAATGCCAATATAGGACATAATTAGCATATGCATCAAATACATGATTAAAACATCTTGGAACATGAGTGTATGTAATGGAAACAAAATGACACTCCAAGAGTCTTACCCTTAAGAACCTCCATAGTAATGTAGGATCCCTCACACGATATTGGCCATTCAATCGAGACACAAATAGTTGCGAATCTAGGCGAACTTCTAAAGACTAGATACCATGCGAAATGGCATCACGAAGTAGCTCAACAACGACACTGTACTCATCCACATTGTTGGATGTAGGACCGAGACAAGCACCTCCCAAAGCCACAATCTGACGGTCATGTGAATAAATAACCCACACAGTAGAAGCGAGTTACTGCGTATGATGTCTAGCACCATCTGCGAATCCCAAGAACACTGGAGATTCTGTTGACATCTGTCAACCAAACGGAATATCAGATCCAAACAATCAAAAGAAATATAAACTATGTACAGAAGCAACTATACAATAGTATACAAAAGTATCAGCTCGAGCTAGAAGCTCAAGCATAATACCGCTTGTTGAGATATTGTAACTTCAAAGAATATTATATTTGTACTTTATTATTTTGGAGATGTTTCATTCCTCCTTGAAGATCTTATTGTATATTCGGAGATGTTTATTCCTCCGTTGGAATGTGGTAACTTGGGTTATTAGACTTCCCTAGTGGGGGTCTGCCCTGTATGTGTTATGTGGGTCAAAGGGTTATTAGACCACCCTAGAGGGGTCGGCCCAGTCAGTTGTAGTGGGGTATTTAACCCATTGGTTAAATACGAGCCTACATGATTTGTGTAAAAGACAAGTCGAAGTAGTATATAAATAGAGGAGGTGTATTCCTCATTTTACACACACTCACTCACTCGAGAGTGGCGCACTTGTGGAGGAGAGGTCTGCTGTGGAGAAGGAGTAGCTTATGCTCAGGGTTACATATTTGTATATTGCTGGTCATCTATATTGAGGAAGCTTTACTGGGTTTTCTACCCCATGAGGGTTTCCCAGGATAAATTTGTGTCTCTTGTGTTTATGTTGTACTTGTTGTTTCTTCAGTGATCCTGTATATGCTATTATTGTGAAATGGAATGCAATGCTGCTATTTTCTATCTTAGCATATTAAATCTTAACATGGTATCAGAGCTAACCTGAAGGAAGGCAAGGTATGGCACTTACGACACTTGTTTCTCTTGAGACAATTTGAAGGTTAGGGTTTTATATAGCAAAAACCAGTCATCGTAGAACTTTCGCTGTAAATCCATTTATTAGAAGGTTCAGAATATGAAACCTTTACAGGTCGTAGATGACATCTCCAAGTATCTTGTGTCCAACGGGCACCCTCAGATTCGTTGTACTTTGTAAGTTATGATCAGTACACGTTAGGGTTTCTGCCTCTTCCAGATCTCAGTCAAAATCAGGTTACCTTGGAAAAAAGGTCATAACTTGGGCTAGGAAGCTCCAAATGAAATTTCGTAAAAAGTGACAGGTAGTACACAGACTGTAATATCTCAGGAAACTGTTTTAGAGGCCAAAGTTGAACCAGTGACACGTGGCACACCATACAAGTTAGCTCTCCTGTTTTATCCCATAAACAGGTCACGTTGTGACACTTGGCATAAATCTCTCTCAGAGATTCCAAGTGAGGTCATACCTATCAGGATGGAAAGCTGACAGGGAAAGCTATCTCAAGAAAAGTTTTCAGAGGCCGAAATTCAAATAGTGACACGTGGAACTCCGTACAAGTTCGCTCTCCTGTATTACCCCAAAACAGGTCACGTTGCAACATTTGGCATATCTCTCTCTTAGAGAATCCAATTAAGGTCAGACTTGTTGGGATAGAAAGATGACAGGTCAGGCTAACACAAAAAACGTTTTCAGACCCTGTGGAGTGAAAATTTCAGACTTACAGCAGAAAAAATCAGGTACATATTTTTGTGAAAACAGAATTATTTTTTGAGCACCTTCATTCATGGCTTCCGGAATTTAGGGTTTCAGAGAAAGTTAGAATTTTTGGAATCGGAATCCAAGGCTGAATGCTACTCAGGAAAATTGAAATTTAGAGACCAAGATCGAATTTTTTGGTTGGGTATAAGACCGGGCTTGATCAAACCCCAGTTCTGGATTTTGATCGGAAAGATGGAAAATTAGGGCTTCAGCAAAAGTTGGAATTTTTTAAGTCTGTAACGACGGCTGGAAGCTCCTCAAAAAAATAAGAGTTTAGAGCCTTGGATCGAACCTTTTGATTAGACAGAAAGGTGGGCTTCATCAAACCCTAGTTCAGGTTCCTGTCCAGAAGATCCAGAAGTTTTGAAGGCAATTTTGAGGGGTCAAATTTTGGAGATTTAAAAAATTAAAGTATGCTAGTTTGATCAGCTCAGCAAGACACATCCTTCCATCCATTCAGAAGTGTGAAAGTCAAAGATTGAATTTTTAGGGTTTCTCTAGAAAACCCTAATCAAGCTCCAGATCAAGTTTCAGGGGGAGTTGAGGGATAAGGCCTTACATAAGAAGACTACAAGAAGTCTCGACAGGTATGACTTAAGGAGTTCAGGTATGTCTTGAAATCTAATTCTTGATTAAGTTCATAATGTGTTTGTCTTCATATTATTTATTAGTACAATCTTGATTAATGTTAGAATTGTCTTATCACCCTAGTAACAATATGAATGCATGTGAATGATCGAAGACATTCATTAATTAGGGCTATATGATTGTACTAATGCAATATGGTGTTGTGTGAGGTTGATGTTGTCTGCTAACAAGATACAGGTACATCACAAAAAACAAATCAAGTTCCATGACCATGACAACATGAAGACAAAGACTCATCCATAATCTTTGTTCTACTTATGAGGTATGTATGACTTTGTTATATTATGCTTAACCTATGAGACATGCAGGTTCTAGCTCATGATCTCTAAATCAATGAAGAGATTGTTTAGGTATGTTGCACATAACTAAGCAGGTATACTAATCCAGGTATGTTTTCCTATGTCATATTACCTTGTGTTACGATCCCTTATATAAGTATACTTGGTATGATTGGTTATGCTTATTCATAAAGTTCGTAATCAAGGGTTTATGCATATTATGTCTCTTATCTTGGTTGATTATTTAACTAACTAGATCAAACAAGAATATGCATGAGTAAAAGAAGACTTCCCTGAAACCTTGAATATTATCTATAATCATGACTATACATTTTCAAGATTATTTAGAACTATAATGTTTTGATAACATTGAGAATATACTAATGAATGTATGTTTTTGTATGAGATCATGAGGATGACACTTGATCATGCATAGTGGTACAGAATGAATAGAAGTTCAAAAGACATACAGAAGATCAAGCGGGAGGCAACCACAAAAACAGAAAAGATAAGTATTTGAGTTGTTATTTGAAATAGTAAATGATATTTCTTGTAATAGGTTGTATGCATATTTGTATTCCTAGAATATATGATGTCGAGCGTAAACATTCATAGAGCATTAAATAGTATACTACTAATATGCATATGATTGGTAAGTTGGACAAACATTCCATTGTTGCATGTCTAGAATGAAACCTCTTTGCTGGCATGTTGAGAGCTGTGCACACTCTCGATAGTATGTTTTGGTAGAGATGGAAGGCATCTAGATAGCCACTGTATGCATATAGGATATGGGAAAGTGTTGTGCCAAAGTATTGGTCAAAATAGTTTCATAACTATGTAAACGATATCTGTATGCATAATAGGTTATCATTTCAATATGATTTGATGATTATGAAGTATTACTAATCATGTACTTAATTTTGATTTGTAGGAAAGATCATGATGAATGATGGACACTGAACAAGCGATGGATGTTCAACAAAAGATTTACAAATCAAACACACTATAGAAGGCTTGTGGCTAGAAGATTCTCTTAGAAAGAGGAAGAGAATCATGATGATATGTTTGCTCCAAGTTGCTAGATAAGACCATTCTCTTAATGGTGTAATTAAAGAAGAAGTGTGAATCAGGTTCTGTATGGGTTCCCAGGATCGATAATCAATTGATGAGCTTAATCTCAACCTTTGCTACAAGGTTGAATATTGTTTCTATACACAGATGACATGGATGCAAGAAGGAACTCACCACAGAGTTCAAATTATTGAGGCTCATATCAGTAGACCCATCTAACGAGAGATGGCACAGATAGATATGCAGAAGATCATTCAATGCAGAGTGTGAATGATGTTTAGTCACAAAGGGAGAATTGACAGTTTCTTGATAAGCTTGGGCTTTACCAAAAGTAAAGTTGTTCCTAACCTTTACCTTAAGGTTGTGGATGATGAACCTATCATACCATTATTGTATGACGATGATCTCTTTCTGACAAAGAATGAGAAACAGATCATGAAAAGAAAGAAGAAGATGGCTGCAGAAATGAAAATGAAAGATCTCAGATTGATGCATTACTTCCTAGGTTTGGAAGTATGGCAAGGCTCAGAAGGAATCTTTCTCAACCAAGGAAAGTATGCTCAGAAATATTAAAAGGACTTGATGTGTTGGTATGGCCACTCTTGAAGTTGTTAGCAGATGACTCATAAGAGTTAGTGGATAGAACTCTGTACAGACAAAATTATGAGTCATTGATGTGTCTAACGAATACTAGGTTAGATATATGCTTTGCTGTGAACACCTTGAGTTAGTATCTAGTGGAAACTAGATGTGTTCACCTGATAAGCTGCAAATCATGTGATACGGTACCTAAAGGATACAATAGAATTTGATCTATATTATCTTGGAGATCACGACTTCAGATGGATACACAGATGTTGATTGGGAAGGAAGTGTATCAGACAGGAAGAGCACATCGAGAGGATGTTATTGTCTGGGATCAACCATGATCTCGTGGTTGATCAGGAAACAATCTAGTGTGGCTCTTAGCACAAGCAGCATATATGGCTGCTTGCTCTGCTATGTTATGAAGCAGTATGGATTTAGGATTGTTTGACTTAGAGATAGACCCAACTATGATCCTATGTGACAAACAAAGTTGTATCAAGATGGAAGAGAATCTAGTGTTCCAAGATATGGTGCAGAAAGGAACCAAAAGTTCGAATTTGTAACAAGTTACCAATGTACTAACCAAACTTCTACCGATCAGATGTACTAACCAAACCTCTACCTCAAGTAAAGTTTTTCCGAGACAAACTTAATATAGTTCAGAAGGACCCTCCTCGAAAGGGGGATTGATGTGATAACTCATGATGAGATTTCCTGCATCGACAGTGAGGTCGATGATGAGGATACCTATATTAGTGATGCCGACAGAGAGGTTGGTGGATGGTCCTTAGACAGGGTCTAAGGTGACAAGGGGATTGCATCATCCTTGAACATATATTCTAAAGAGAGACGTAGATGTATGTCTTCGAGAATGAAGTCCTTGGTGGACATGATAGGATTGCATCATCCTCAAGAGAGCCGTAGATGTATGTCTTCGAGAATGAAGTCCTTGGTGGACATGATAGGATTGCATCATCCTCAAGAGAGCCATAGACATATGTCTTCAAGAATGAAGTCCTTGGTGGACATGATAGGATTGCATCATCCTCAAGAGAGTCGTAGACATGATGTCTCCGAGAATGAAGTCCTTGGTGGACAGAATAGGATTGCATCATCCTAAAGAGAGCCATAGACAGATGTCTCCGAGAAAGAAAAAGGATTGGATCATCCCTGGACTTCAGTCCTAAAGAGAGCCATAGACTGATGTCTTCGAGAAAGAAAAAGGATTGGATCATCCCTGGACTTCAGTCCTAAAGTGAGCCGTAGACAGGTGTCTCCGAGAATGGAAGATAGGATTGCATCGTCCCTAGACCTCGGTTCAAAATGTACGTGATCAGGATTGCCTTGTCCCTAGACATGAGATTTGTCTTAAATTGATAAGGACTGATCATCCTGGAACTGGATCGGGATTGCCTCGTCCCTAGACATGAGATTTGTCTTAAATTGATAAGGACTGATCATCCTGGGACTAGATCGGGATTGCCTCATCCCTAGACATGAGATTTGTCCTAAATTGATAAGGACTGATCATCCTGGAACTGGATCGGGATTGCCTCGTCCCTAGACATGAGATTTGTCTTAAATTGATAAGGACTGATCATCCTGAAACTGGATCGGGATTGCCTCATCCCTAGACATGAGATTTGTCTTAAATTGATAAGGACTGATCATCCTGGAACAGGATCGGGATTGCCTCATCCCTAGACATGAGACTTGTCTTAAATTGATAAGGACTGATCATCCTGGAACTGGATCGGGATTGCATCGTCCCTAGACATGAGACTTGTCTTAAAGTGATAAGGATTGATCATCCTGGAACTTGATCTGGATTGTATCATCCATGGACCTATGTTCTAAAGAGAGCGGGATTGATCATCCTGTAATATGATATTGTGTGTTGCAGGATATGTTGCTATGTATTAGTGAGAATACATGCTTTTGATAATAGATGTATTAGTGAGAATACATGCTTTTGATGATAGATGTATTAGTGAGAATGTTTTTGATGATATATGTATTAGTGATAATACATGCTTTTGATGATAGATGTATTAGTGAGAATACATGTTTTTGATGATAGATGTATTAGTGAGAATACATGCTTTTGATGATAGATGTATTAATGAGAATACATGTTTTGATGATAGATGTATCAGTGTGGATACTGATGCTGTAGATCGAGATGATCCAGATGCTGATGCTTTAGATCGTGATGATCCAGATGCTATAGATCGAGATGATCCAGATGCTGATGCTATAGATTGTGATGATCCAGATGCTGTAGATTGTGATGATCCAGATGCTATAGATTGAGATGATCCAGATGCTGTAGATCGAGATGATCCAGATGCTGTAGATCGAGATGATCCAGATGTTGTAGATCATGATAATCCAGATGCTATAGAGCGAGATGATCCAGATGCTGTAGATCGAGATGATCCCGATGTTGATGATCGTATCATGATGATGCTGACGATCATGAGGATCCAGATGTTGATATTGTTGTAGCTGTTCGAAGTGCTACAGAAGATAAAGACTCAGTACTGAAGATGTTGATGTTCCAGTATTGAATATGTTCTAGTAACTGCTCGAGTTACTGATGATGTTGAGAAAGCTTCCAATGATTTATAGATGTATCATGTATGATGTTGATGACTCCTTGCTCATGCAGATGCTGTTATAATATCCTTCTCGTTAAGGGGGAGTGTTGTGATATTGTAACTTCAAAGAATATTATATTTGTACTTCATTATTTTGGAGATGTTTCATTCCTCCTTGAAGATCTTGTTGTATATCCAAAGATGTTTATTCCTCCGTTGGAATGTGGTAACTTGGGTTATTAGACTTCCCTAGTGGGGTTCGGCCCTGTATGTGTTATGTGGGTCAAAGGGTTATTAGATCACCCTAGAGGGGTCGGCCCAGTCAGTTGTAGTGGGGTATTTAACCCATTGGTTAAATACAAGCCTACATGATTTGTGTAAAAGACAAGTCAAAGTAGTGTATAAATAGAGGAGGTGTATTCCTCATTTTACACACACTCACTCACTCGAGAGTGGCGCACTTGTGGAGGAGAGGTATGCTATGGAGAAGGAGGAGCTTATGCTCAGGGTTACATATTTGTATATTGCTGGTCATCTATATTGAGGAAGCTTTACTGGGTTTTCTACCCCATGAGGGTTTCCCAGGATAAATTTGTGTCTCTTGTGTTTATGTTGTACTTGTTGTTTCTTCAGTGATCCTGTATATGCTATTATTGTGAAATGGAATGCAATGCTACTATTTTCTGTCTTAGCATATTAAATCTTAACACCGCTTGAGGTAGAGCCCATTTCTAGGATCCTTCAAGGCGTTACCCTCATAGTCTTCCAACTCGTAGGATCCTTTCTGAAGGACACGTCTCACTATGCAAGGACCGTACCACATGGGGTTAAACTTGCCTGCCCCCAAGGGTTCCTTAGCTTGATCATACAAGAGAACCAATTCACCTTCAACATATTGTCGGGGATGGATATATCTATCATATTGAACCTTGACACAACGTTTGTTGGCATCTATAGCCACGACAACATATCGACGCTTCTCATCAAGATGCTCAAGGTGGATCAAACGTTGCTCAACATATGAGGTGTCAGGAAAGAGCTCTATGGCTAGTTTCAATGAAGGGATTTTGCTTTGAATCGACAAGATAGAATCCAGACCATGTACTAGCAGAAATGGTGAGAAACCAGTGGTAGTCTTAATTATAGTTCGATATGCCCACAAAGAAGGATATAACATGATATGCCAATTGATTTTGATTTGCTGGATGGTACATTGGAGAATGGTCTTTAAGGACTTATTAACTTCCTCGACCTGATCATTCTTTTGGGGGTAGTAAGAAGATAAATGGCCTTGACGAAACCCAATCTTGAGTGATAAATCCACCATCATTTTGTTTTGGAAGTGACTACAATGGTCAGTGAAAATCTCTTTCAGGATACTGAATCGAGTGCTAATCTGATTGAATATGAAGTGGGATACAGTAGCACTGTCGAATTTTACGGTTGGCATGGCCTCAACCCACTTGGAAAAGTAGTCCACAGCCACAATAATATGGTGATGCCCCCCAGCCGAAACTAGTTTTCAATCCATGAAATCCACCCCCCACTTGGTGAAGGGACCGACGGTGACGACCGGATGAAGGGGTGCGGATGCGAGTTTACATTTCAAGAAAACATCTGGCAAGGGTGACATCCCTTCATGGAGTTCATACAATCTTTGAAGATCGAAGGCCAGAAGTAGCCTACTCGCATGATACGATGGGTTGTTGCAAGCCTAGATAAGTGACCACCACACACCCCATCGTGGCAGTCATTTATCACTAACTCTACTTCTTCGTGAGTCAAACAATGACAGAGGATGGAGTCTTTTCCTCGACGATACAAAGTGTCGCCGACGATGACATAATCTTTAGCTTGATGTCTCATACCTCGTCATTCATGTCGCGAATAGTGCGAAGGGAACTTTAAAGTTTGGATATATATAATGATATCCCCATACCAAGGGTCCGTTGACACGATAAGAAACAAATGCTCATCCACAAAAGAGTCTTCATGGATGATACCCTCATCAAGTCACGGGAAATCCGACATGAGCTCAGCGAAAAACAAGGATTTCATTGATTTCGCCGAAGCAAAATCAAGATCAAATTCCTGAAGAATAACAATCCACTTATTATACTCCCCCCCAATAAGGAATCGTGAAAGCAAAAACTGAAATGGATTGACATGTGCTATGAAAGTGGTTCTCCTCAGCATAATGTAATTTCGTATATGTTGGACTGCATGAACAGCCGCAAGTGCCAATTTCTCCACGTGAGAGTATCTCATCTCAGCATCTACTAAATTTTGACTAAGGTAGTGTTGATGCCTCGGTTGAACATGTGTTGGAATGGTGTTCAAGGCAAACAACAGGGGATGAAAACCCAGCCAAAGGCTTTAGATAATCCTACGCAATTTTTACCCTATCCTTGAGCTATTTGGTGTGGTTAACACCCACGGATACAAAGGCCTCCACTGGCACTTGTGTTTGTTTGATCCTAAAATGATCTGTCTTCCTATCGAGAAAGACAAGAGTTTTCCTAATCCTAAGAGTTAGTCTAACTTGGAAAATTAATCTAATCTAAGTCAGGCCTATTCTAACAAGAATGATTTGTTTGTATACAAGATAGCTTGATCTAAAAATTACTAAGTCCTTTCACCAATTTGACAGACATGCAAAAATGGATATTGGTTCAGCAGCTCAAGATATAATCAGTTAAATACATTCAACCAACAATAACTTAAGAATGAAGTGCATACAAGATTATCCTGAATCTGGAATGTTAATTGAAAAATTAACATTAACTTAATGCTTACTGTGAATCATTTGCAGAAATAGATAAAATGTTTTAGATAAAGACATTCATTTAAAACATCAATTACAGAGATCATAAGTTATGAGAAATCTCAACTATAAACCAATGCAAATTACTGATTGCAAACAATAAACAATATTAGTGAATGTATCACAACAAAATCACAATCCATCAAAGACATTTGACAAACTATAACAGAAGAGATAGCTGAATAAAACTAACTGTGTATTAAGGCTTGCAAAACATTACATAGTCTGCAACAATAGAGCATCTCCAGTCTCTTTTGGCAATTCTATCTCCTAACCATCCATCCCTTGCTATGAGATCTAAGGCCCCTTAAATAATAATTACAAAGTAATATTTTAGGATCAAATCTCCCACAGAGTAGGGATAATCAAAACTAAATTATCCTAAAACTAGCCAAGCAAAAGGCTGCCTCTTGGCCTAAAATATCTAACAATCCATATACATAGGGATAATAAACCAACTCAGACCCCAAACTGGGCATCATACAGTTTGTAAAAGATTGCACCACCCATTCTCGAGAACATTCTGTCGTAAGCTGAAGATAATCAAGATAAATCATGAGTTGTTGGAGGTAGCCGACAAGGAACATACGAAACTTTCCCTGGATTCATGACAACCAGACATATCTTAAAAAACTGAAAAATCAAGTAACAGATCATCTTTGACAAGAATTACGGGACACAAAGGTGGAAAATTGGTAATTAAGTCTCGAACAATTGTATCATCTTGATGAACATACTCTTTATCACCCTTCTTCTAGCTGTTGAAAGGAAGTCTTTCATATGTGAATTGAATCTTGTCATCTTCCTCTTCACTATCGGTGCTATCGTTAGAAACATTAGCGTCAAATGGTGCAGGAATAGGTTCAGAGTTGTTGATGTAATTGTAACTTCAGAATGTATTTCACATATATGTATATTGTATTCCTATAGAGATGTTATTATTCCTCTATATGGAAGTGTCGTCATTTATATTGTAAGTGTCGTAAATTATACTTGATGGCTTATTAGACCACCTTGATGGGGTCGGCCCTGTATAAGTCATGTGGGTTAAAGGGTTATTAGACCACCCTATTGGGGGTCGGCCCTATCAGCATTATGCTATGTGGTTAATTTGAGGCCGACCTAGTAAAGGTTATTAGGCAAGTCAAGTCATGTATAAATAGAGTGCTGGAGGCACTCTATTTGATCATTCACTTTATCACTCTTACACTCATTGGAGAGTGGCGCACTAGTGGAGGAGGAGAAGCTGCTGCTAGGAGTATATCTCTTATGCTTGGGTTGTATCATTGCTCTATCTATCTCTGAGGAAGTTGCGGGGTTTTTCACCTTCTTGGTTTTCCCCGGTGAAACTATGTGTCTCTTGTGTGCTTGCATTATTGTGTCCATGATTGATATGCTGTAGATATGCTATAGATATGCTGTACATGTTATTCTCTCAGTTAAGATCCTAGATCAGATTGAAATTTCTGAAAAACTAACAAGAGTATTCCACCGGCTGAAGCTCTTTCTCAACAAAATGTTTGACAAGAAAACTAGGAACTTTCTTCATTTTACTTACAGCATGCAATTGTTAGAAGAGATATTAAAATACTAATCAAAATTTTGCACATATGATCGTAAACTAACAGATTATCCATAACAGTGCTTATGGAACATAAAACTACAGGATTTGACATCAATTGAGTATAACTAACTGGCATAATTGCAAATCTAGAAAGTTCAGATTGCAATTAACGTTTCTACGAGCGAGATATCAGTCAGCGATGCATCAATTAAAAGTTGGTGTGATTTAAGATAAATTCACATAATAACACAAGTACTTAACAATCAAATCTCATAGTTTTAATCATTAAGAAATCATTGGACTCAAAGACTTCATGCCTGATCAAGCATAATGAAGACAAAAATGGATTAACACTCGAAATCAATGATCAAAGGACATAAAATCAATCATTCAAAATATTCTTCGAGATGCAATCAAAGCCGTCGGATTGTCGCATATCAATGGTCGAGATGGGAGATGCGGGATGCCAAATGCAGGCACTCATTATTCAAAAATATGCACACTCTTCCGCAATCCACAATCTGCAAATTGTGGGTTGCGGGTTGCGGAACGTAAACATAATGCGAGGTGAAAACACTTCCGACATCCCGCAATCCACAAATTGCGGGTTGCGAGAAGAAATTTACGTGCAAATTTTAAAACCTTTTTTCACATCATGCAATCCACAATTTGTTGGATGAAAAACTTCAAATGTAAACAAAGGCGCCCGCAATCCGCAATCCGTAATTGTGGTTTGCGGGATGATCAAAATTTCAACCCAAAAACGTATTTTTGCAATCCATAAAAAAACACACTAAAAATGCATAATTTTTAAAGAAGGAAAATCTACTGAGTTAACCAAATCAAAAGAAAGGCAGCAGAAACGAATGGAAAACACACTAAACAACCCCAAAAATTAATTAAGTCACTCTTTGATATAAAATTGGGGCTCCCATATTTTGGATAAAACATGGGATCTGTTGTGCCTACATCAAATGGTGACCGGCTGGGAAGAACCGATTATCTTTGTAAATGAAACCGTTAGTTATAAAGTAGACATTTCAACCAACTCATTTCCAACCTGCAATCCACAAAATGATCTCATGACAACATAATCAAAACAACGGAGTTAGTCATATGATCGATACATTCCCATCCAAAACCAATTAATGATAATATTTAATCTAGTAAGGCAGTCTAGGAGCAAACATAAATCTTATACCTTTATGTAATCATGGAAGGGAAAATTTATGATTAACCTTTGGAATAAACTCAGATCCATTCTGGATTAAAACACATGAATCACCCTGGCTTGATTAATTATTCATTTATGTACATGCATATTTCTCTCCCTTTTTTTTTAAAAATAAAACTTCTTCTGATATATGGCCATTGCCCTAACTTGGTGACCAAATGATGGCAATGCCATTCACAAACTTGATTTGAAATCTAAACAAGCTAGCTCGATCAAGAGACTCCTTATCTTCCAGCTCTCTAGGATGGAAGCAATTACCATGGCTTGGTAATCACAGGTGGCAATTCTAGTCCAAAGTCAAATCCATGAACATGGTAGGGATGGCTTGTAATAAGACCCCCCTTATCCTCATATAAAACAAACCATCTTATAATAAAACAAGAATTTATTAAGGCATAGATTACAAGACACTACCATGGCTTGGTGACAACATGACAGTAGTGTTACTCACTAATGATTTGCAGATCATGAATGGACCGACTTGTGATAGGATCTTCCACCTTCCAGCAAGAGCTGAAAGTCAGCTCCCAAGTTTGGTGGCTTGATGTGAAGATGTTATTCTACTTAAACATCTATGAACATAATAGGATGGCTCATAATGAGACCCCCCATCTTGTAACCTACTTTTATTGAAGTAAATTATTAACAAAGTGATCATTATGGCATCCAGAATAGATAAGTTTAACTAGGTTATGAGAGATTATGCCATTTACCCATGAAACACAAAGTAAGGAACTCTAGTCTACTCTTCAACTCCAATTAATCAGACCAATATTTAAAAGATGTTGATGATAGTGGGAATATATCGATCAAGTCCTTGCAAAAAAATTGATTGTTTGATTCCATGAAGAGCATTTTTTATATAGGCTGAATGGAAGAGAAGCTGGCAGATTACCTGAAACCTTCAGATTGTATTAATATCAGAGAAACACTGATTAACAACTTTTTCCATAGTTTTATTAAAAAGAAAAGGATCAAAAGGAAATCAATCAAAATCCAAGGAAAATAAATAAACCACGCTTTATGTACAGGTTGTTAGGATATTCCTATACTCCATCCTAGTCCCACCAGTATTTTGATCCTTTACATTTTCAGTCATGTATGCACTTTTAAGGTTTGCATGCATTTTGCATGCATCCCAGTCATTAGTCCAGCACCTAGCCCTCAGTTAGCCAGCCCCAAGGAGCTTCTCACTATTTAGTTTTATCCCTCCAGTTGCTTAATGCGCCCTTCTTCCTTGATTTTAGGAAGCAATTCGCCCTTCCTCACCTACCAGTCCAGTTTTCTTCAGTTACACTCAGTTACACTTAGTTACACTCAGTTACACCTACCAGACTCAGTTTGACTGATGGTTGATAGTTACTTGAGCATTGATGACTCCACTGATGATGATGAAGACCTCTAGTTGTGCTCCGATGATCATGAGGACACCTAGTTGTGCTCCCATGACATTCTATTGATCTTATGATCACTCTGAGAGGATAATTCGAATTGCCACCTTAGGAATTCGAATCCTCTCTACCATTGTACTATTTATTTTTCTATATTGTGATTAATTAACTAGTGTGTGTGAAGTATTATTGCTTGTATCTGAGTTCTACCGTACCATATTATTCTGTTGCTCATTATACTATATTGACCACTCTTCTATTTTCTTGCTTAATCATAATCATTCTCTTGTGAGGTATACATCATCTCTTAGATTTGTTGTGAGGATTTTCACATGGTATCAGAGCAGGTTTCGAGTATTGTTTATGTCCATTCTTGAGAGGTTATTGCAGGTTACTACCAAGATTTCGAGTGCAGCAGTTTCTGCATTTTTGCAGCAGTAGCAGTTGCAGTTATTCTATATTGTTTTTGTAGGTCCTCTACAACTTCTATGTATTCATCGGGAATTACTCCTCTTTCTCCATTCAACTATGATGAATGGAAACCAAGAATGATAGCATACTTGAAGGTCCATGATCTTTTTATTGTCATTTTGAAAGAGAGTTCGAATCCTTTGAAGAGAAGATTGATTGGTTAAATAAAGGTGATGGAGCCTTTGGAGCAATGATGCTTTCTTTTCCTGAATACCTGAGATTCTATTTCCAATACCGTTATGGTGTTGAAACTCCAATGGATTTATGGACTCCAAAAGAGTTATGGGCTCACCTGGATGAAAAGTTTGGCAAAAAGAATGAAGGGATTGGTCCAAACCCATTCGAAAGCAAACAAAGTGATGCATTCGCTCCCCTTGATGGTCTCTTAGATCATGAACCAATATCATCTCATATTGAAGTTGTTGACAAAGAACTTGCAAATTATCCACTCATGCTCCAACTTTCTTCTCTTTCTGTGCCAGCTCACACTCTAGATATTGCAGAAGGTCCTAAATCCTCTCTTGCACCAGAGTCTATTGGTTTGCATCATGATCACATGATTATTTCGGAGGTAAAATCAGCTATTGGAGGTAATGCATTCGCTCCTCTCAAGCAATCATCTCTTATAATTTACTACTATATGATCATTAGCACATGCTTTCAGAAGGTTATTGAAGAATATGGCCATTGCCACCCACTTGAGATAATTTCTCATGCATCCATTGGTTTTGATCTCACCTCTTATGGTTCAAAGGAGATCTCAAGAAACCATTGCCATTCGCTTGGGATAATTTATCATGCATATGATAGTTTTGATCTCACCCCTACTGGTTCAAAGGAGATCTCAAGAAACTATTCTTCAAGTCTTAAATCTGATTTGGATTTCAAGCAAATATTATTTGATGGTTCTTTTTGGCATAATCTCACCCATGATGGTTCGAAGGAGAAGAAAAAAGACTATCTGCATATTCATGATTTTGATCCTCAGCTGATTCGAATCATAGGTTCAAGGATCATCCTCATACTTTTGGATTTGTTCTCATCACATTCAATCTGAAGAGCAAGTACAAGCACATGTTTTTTAAGCATGATCCACTTCTTCCCAAGAAGAAGATACCTCTAGACATATGACCAAGCATCACACCTACTTGAGTTTGGAGCATTTATTTTTTATGTGTGCCTTATAGTCTGTTTTGAGGGGGGGGGGTATTTTTCCCATGAACTTTTCCTCACTCCCTTGGATTATTGACTGTTATTATTTATTGTATTGGGTGACCTTTGGTCTTAGTTACCAGGGCCCAGGATGGATTAAGGGGGGGTGTTAGGATATTCCTATACTCCATCCTAGTCCCAACAGTATTTTGATCCTTTACATTTTCAGTCATGCATGCACTTTTAGGGTTTGCATGCATTCTAGGGTTTGCATGCATCTCATTCATCAGTCCAGCACCTAGCCCTCAGTTAGCCAGCCCCCAGGAGCTTCTCACTATTTAGTTTTATCCCTCTAGTTGCTTAATGCGCCCTTCTTCCTTGATTTTAGGAAGAAACTCACCCTTCTTCACCTACCAGTCTAGTTGTCTTCAGTTTACACTCAGTTACACTCAAATACACTCAGTTACACTTAGTTACACCTACCAGACTCAGTTTGACTGATGGTTGACAGTTACTTGAGCATTGATGACTCCACTGATGATGATGAAGACTTCCAGTTGTGCTCCGATGATCATGAGGACACCTAGTTGTGCTCCGATGACACTCTATTGATCTTATGATCACTTTGAGAGGCTAATTCGAATTGCCACCTTAGGCATTCAAATCCTCTCTACCATTCTACTATTTATTTGTCCATATTGTGATTAATTAACTAGTGTGTGTGAAGTATTATTGCTTCTATCCGAGTTCTACTGTACCATATTATTCTGTTGCTCATTATACTGTATTGACCACTCTTCTTCTATTTTCTTGCTTAAACATAATCATTCTCTTGTGAGGTATACATCATCTCTTAGATTTGTTGTGAGGATTTTCACATAGGTGGACCAACATGTTCTCCCCAAACAAAGTACTTCTTGAGCATCTGAACATTCACTGGATTATAGGTTTATGAAAAACACTCTAGTGTTTGTAACTGGACAGTACTAGGACCAATCTTTTCTATAACAATGAAAGGTCCTAGCCACACGCGTTGAAACTTAGTGTAATCATTCTTTTCCTTATGTTTCTTGTCCCATTTTAAAACTAAGTCCCCCACAAAGAACTCCATGTCAGATGAAGACTTCTTATCAAACCACCTTTTCACAAGCTGTTAATGTTGATACAACTTGTTTTTAGACTTTTCCCTGTCCTCTTCTAGTTTGAGTAATGTATCAATTCTGTGTTGGAGTGGGGAAGAGTCACATTCCTGCACAGACTGTGCTAGCTGCAGGGAAGGGATCATAAGGTTGGCAGGTAAGACAAACTCCTTACCATAAAATAGGTAGTAAGGGGAGTTTCCAATGGCCACTTTAGGAGTGACATGGTCTGCCCAAAGAGCATTGTTTAACTGAATGTGCCAATTGTTGTGGTGAGTAGCCATTGTCTTCTTTAAGATGTTAATTAAATTCTTATTAGAGGACTCTGCTAATCCATTTCCATATGGATAATAATTGGAAGAAGATTTTAATTTTATCCCCTTTTCAAGGGCATATTGAGTCAATTCAAAAGAGGAGAAGTATGAAGCATTGTCAAACACTAGGAATTATGGAGCACCAAACCTTGTGACTATCTGACTTTCCAGAAATGAAATTACTTGGTTCGTGTTTGCTTGTCTAAGAGGGACTGCCTCTACCCATCTGGTGAAGTAGTCCGTAGCTATCAAAATATATTTGTGTTGCAGGGAAGAAAGAGGATTAATAAGTCCGACAAAATCTAGACCCCACTCCTCGAACGAGAATTGAACTGTGACTGGCTGCAAAGGAAATGCAGGCTTCTTCATTTTTCCAGCACACTTCTGACATGGTTCGCATCTTCTCGCGTAAGCATAAGCGTCTCTGAACAAGGTAGGCCAGTAGTAACCCCCTCTTAGAATTTTTTGGGCAGTAGTTTCTCCTGAGAAGTGTCCTCCTGCAGGTCCTACATGAAATTCCAAAAGAATATTGTCACTTTGAGCTTTCTCTAGACATCTAAGGAAGACACCACCATAATTTTTTCTAAATAAAACACCATCTATAAATTGATATGGTGCATTTTTCAATCTTGAGGCTCTGCATTTTCTGAAGTCAAGGGATTCAGGATCACACCCACGAGTTGAGAAAAATTTAATGTCATCATACCAGTCGGATGCCTGAGTAGTGATAACATTGACAGAACCTACTGAGGTGCTTTCTTCTTGCTCCCACTCGACTTGTTGTTTTACAGGATCATTTGACTGAGTGGTAAGCAAACACAAACCTTTTCCTTTCACTATTTTTGTTGGTCTTATTTCTAAATCGTATTATTATGGAGCTGTCATCTAGTGAGATCTTTTCTCCCCCAATTCCTTTTGTATCAGAACATTTCTAATCGTTGCATAGCGCACAATTACTTTAGTTCTAGAATTCAATAAGTGTGGTCTAAAATGTTTAACTGATTTATAAACCGCATAAGCTTGTTTGTCTATTTGGGAGTAATTTAATTTTGCTCCCTTGAACATTTGGGTGCTTCTGTGTAAGAACCTCATAAAAGAAATAGGAATCTTAAGATCATCTGGGTGCTTCTGTGCAAGAACAACAACATAAGAAAAGTCAGTAGCAAAAGTATATAAAATAAAATCCTTACTGAAGTCAGGAGACATAAGAGCATGAGCTTCTAAAATAGCCTTCCTAATCTCAGTAAAGCATTTCATTGTTCATCAAACCATTTGTACTGTGCATCCTTTTCTAATCATCAATTGTAAAGGTTTAACAATTTGTGCAAAATTAGGGACAAATCTGCGAACAAAATTTATTGTACCTAGGAAATATTGCATGGCTTTGCGTGTACCTAGCAATCCGATCCTTGCGATGGCCTCTGTGCGTTCCAGATCGATAATCATACCTTCTTTTGAAACAATAAATCCCAGCAGCTTGCCTTCAGTCACTGTGAAGATGGATTTCTTAGGATTGAGTGAAATTCCGTATCTTCTGCAACGTTCGAATACTTGTTTTAGGGAAAACAAATGCTCATGTCATTTTTTTGAAAATATAGTAATGCCATCTAAGTATACAACAATAGAATCATGCATAAGTCCCCTGAAAGCTATGTCCATTGCTCGCTGAAACGTAGCACCTGCATTTATCAGACCGAATGGCATTCGCCTGTAGGCAAACGTTCCCCAAGTGGTCCTGAAAGTTGTTTTTAATTGATCATCAGGCGCAACCAAAACTTGGTTATACCCTGAAAAACCATCGAGGAGAGAAAAAATTTATGAACCTGCAACTCTTTGTAAGATATGCTCCATAGGGGGAACAGGGTAATTATCTTTCTCGGAAGCTTTATTAAGATTTCTAAATTTGACGCAGAGCCTAATGTCACCATTTTTCTTGCGATATAGTACTAAATTAGCGATCCACTACGTATGCCTGACCGAAAAGATGATTCTTTCCGCAAGGAGATTTTCCATCTCCTTCTTGACAGAAGGTTCCAAGCTAGGGTGCATCTTCCCGAGCTTCTGTTGGTAGGGTTTACTGTCTGGCTTCATCAGTATATTATGATGCATAATATTAGTGTCAAATGTTTTCAACTTGTCATATGTCCAAGCGAAGACGTCCTTAAATTCTATGCATAACTTGACAAAAGCTCTTTTTTCATCGGGTGAACAGTCAATCCCTAGGTTAACCATGCGAGGGTTTTGTTCACTTCCCAAATTTACTTGTTCATAATTGAGAGAAGAGCTATGAGTCTTACAATTTACCTTATGTTTGAACTTATCTTGGAGGTCATAGAAATTTTCCAGGTTGACAATTGACTTAGGAATCAAACTGGTAGTGCAAGTGGGATCAACTAGAGATTTTTCATGCTCACTTTCATCAATGGAAACATATTGAAACATGTCCTGAGTTGTAAGAAAATCTAGAATCTACTGATCATCATTAAACACTTTCCAACTGGTTATATTATCCAGAATCAAAAGTCTGTACATTAATTCAATAGAAAACGTGTCGGTGACAAACCTTCTAGAGGTATCATCCTGGATGCAGTATTTGCTAGTAGGTCAACATCGAAATTCTGAGATCTTGGGACAGACTTAATGTTAAAAGTAGTGAAATAATTAGTTAAGTCCCTAACTAAATTTTGATAACTAAGCAAATGAGGAGATATGCAATGAATCTTGTTTCTTACCTACTTAACTATTATTTCCGAGTCTCCATAACACTAAATTACCTAGGAATTCATATCGATTGCTTTCCTGAGTCCCTGGACCAAGGCCTCGTACTCAACAATGTTGTTGGTACATTTGAATTCCAGCCTGCAGGAAATCATGGTTTTGGTTCCTTTGGGATCAATGAGGACACAACTTGCACCAGCTCCATCTTTAGATCTGGAACCATCAAAAAACAAAGTCCATGCATTCAAATCTAACTTAAAATTGGTATTAACACTATATACATTATTTACAATATCACCTGAGAATGGAATAGATGTAAAATTGACAATCTGAGACTGCTTTTGTATACTCTCAATAGGTAACAAATCTGCAGGTAAGTCTCCAAAAAATGTATCAAAAGTGAAATTCTCCACATGTGAGCTGAAGTATGTAGCTGGCTCACTAGGGTGATTCAAATCTGTGACAATCTGCTTCATATAAGGCTCCCTGCTAATCTTTATCTTGTTTGGCCTCCCATTGTAAGGAAGCCACAAGTGAGACCAATCAGTTGCAAAGTAGCCCTTAAGTTTTTTCGACCAATCTCTGCTTAGCCACATCCCATACATCTCTAGGATGTCAGCCACAACGATGTCCACTATTTGATGGATCCCAGGGTTAGCAGATAGAGTTAACATAACATTCCTTAGTTCCCCTACTACTTTCACTTTGGATCTGTCGAGCTGGACAATCTGAGTAGGACATGGTTCCCAAGCAGCATTTAATTTCTAGCAAACTGATAAGGGAATTACATTGGATGAAGCACCTGAATCTACCATACAATTATGAACGTTTCTATTAAAGATATCAAAGGTTAACAAAAAGGGAGGTGCCTTTTTCCCAATAGGTTTTGAACTGTTGGTTTTAGTATATGTCTCCAGATTATTGTTTTGAGTCTCCCTTGGTTTGTTGACAATTATGCTTTTGGGAAAACTGTTCCTCATAGCAGGGATCTTCAAAAGTTCAAACACAGATATATTAGCTTTCATCTTCTTTAAGTCATCAATCAAGTTGTATTCTATCTTAGGAATACGTGTATCCTTTTGTATGGTCGTTTTGACTCTGTTTGTTGTGGGTGTGGAGGAAGAAGCTTCTTGAGTCGTTTGTCCTTTACTCCTTGTGTTTGTAACATCCCAAAATTTCATAAAATTTAAATTTTTTGATAATAGTAATAAATATGATATTTAAATATGTGGAAGTAATCAACTGTTTGATTTGTTTATTTTAACGATAGTAATTCATCTATCGTTGTATATTATTTTTTTTGAAATACGATTACGTTCCTTAACGAGATGTTTGTCAAGATTGCTACTTAATGTTTGATTATTTTGTTTGTACTAACTGTTCGCACCTCTTCTGACAATGAAGGGGTCCTATGGCACCCCGAGCTTACTTAGCTGCATGGCTAAAGTTATTACACTTGACGCAGGTTGTAGGTAAAGATAATTCCAACCTTTTAAATTATTTAAAGTTTACCAGCATATATTCAACCAACAATAATTTTGTTTGAAGATTATTTCAGGGTGAGATCCTATCTTTTATTATGACTTCAGTTGGACAGCTTCAGCATGTATATTATTAATTTGAATTATCATTCTTATGGCTTTTCCAAACGATAGATACATACCTGAAACTTAGATTCTAATTCTGCGATCAAATGATGATTTCAAAATACTATACAGGTTATGATAGAAGTTATCTAGTTTATCCCAAACTTAACATGATCTTGTTAAAGTCACAAAGAGGTACTATTTGATTTACATTATTGTGTAGCTAACATTCTGCTATGGATACCATAGATCATCATAATCACTCAAATAATATTTTGTGTAGAAAGTAATATAAATCTAACACTATCAAGACTTATTGTAAGTATTAGTGTTACCATGTACATTTGATATTTTACACATATAGTCAGGAACGAATCAACATTCATAAATATGAAGTTATATAACATTCATATATCTACAAAATTATATATTCATCTATGTACATGAAAACTTTACAATGATTCTACCCATATCATGTAACTACTTATGATCTAGGTTACAATTCATATCATTTGATGTTATAATTCTAATGTTATACAAACATTCTAGGGTTAACATCAATATACAATAATCGATTGCATTAACACCTATACTATGTAACAATTCTAATATTAAATCAGGTACTATTTGATTTACATTATTGTGTAGCTAACATTCTGCTATGGATACCATAGATCATCGTAATCACTCAAATAATATTTTGTGTAGAAAGTAATATAAATCTAACACTATCAAGACTTATTGTAAGTATTAGTGTTACCATGTACATTTGATATTTTACACATATAGTCAGGAACGAATCAACATTCATAAATATGAAGTTATATAACATTCATATATCTACAAAATTATATATTCATCTATGTACATGAAAACTTTACAATGATTCTACCCATATCATGTAACTACTTATGATCTAGGTTACAATTCATATCATTTGATGTTATAATTCTAATGTTATACAAACATTCTAGGGTTAACATCAATATACAATAATCGATTGCATTAACACCTATACTATGTAACAATTCTAATATTAAATCTCTCTCTCTCTCTCTCTATATATATATATATATATATATATATTCGAAACATAAAGCAATGATATTTGAATTATTTTGGAGTTAGGGTTAGGAGCTTATCACAACAAAACCTAACACTTATATGAATATGAACTATATGATGATCCTATCATTAAACAAATGGTATATATATTATAATGCAAAGATATACGAGTTATGATCACGAGGTAAAGTATTGGAACTAACGTTTATTATATGCAGGTTGGAAAACACTACGAAATTAATGAGCATTAACTGAGATCCTGGTGGAATGCTCAGTGGCATCAAACCTAACTTGAGGCATGTGAACATCTCTTGGATACTGCATTACCACACATGTGATAGAATTAACCTTCTCTTATCCAAAACCCTTGTATTCATTGTTATGGTTGTGATTTTGGAAGTGAGGCCAACAGGCCGCGAGGTCTTAGGGTTTCGAGGTGGTCATCTAGGGTTTCGATACCACAACCTCGGTATGATTTAATGGTGATAACCTGAACCTTGAAAAGTGTTAGAGCAATATTGTACCTTAGTACCTTAATCATTAATTAAATTATGATTATTTGGTGCTAATCTGGTTAATAATATCTCCTAGGTGTGAAATTGGTTATTATGAAGTGGTTTGGACTTATTTGGATAAGTGTGAACAAGTTCCCAAGTGTATGAGCCAAGAGTATGGGCCAAGGGAGGTCAAACTAGCTGTTGGGCACTTCCTCCCATGCATTTATTACCTCCAGCACACCTAAGGCGCCCACTTTCCTTGTTTTGAGGAAACACATTGACCAAGGGTGCTCATGCACTGTATGTGGACAATTCCCACTCCCTAGGCCATTTTTGGCATGCCAAAGCCTAACCAAATTCCACCCAACCTTATCCTCACATGTGTGAACCTATTTATGACTTCCCATGCTTACTCAGTGTTCACATGCATATTTTGAACCTATTTGGGTTATTTTGGAAACCATTTTGGTTAACCTAGGGGGGATTGAGATAAAGGTAAGCTAGCTAAGTGTGGACACTCCAAGTGGATATTTTTCCTCCTATTTGTATATAAGGATGAACCAATCTATTTCACAAGGTTGGAGAATTAATAATATCTCATATTTGATCATTTGTGCATTTCTGGAATTTTGAACATTTGTTCATTCTGTAATAGTTTGCACTTGTTTACTTGCTTAATGAGTTAAAATTTCATCTGTGAGGAATCCATGGTAGCTAGGTCCTAGTGTGTCATAGATTTTACATGGGATCAGAGCTCTTGGAGCTATTATTCGAACCAACAAGACTGTTTTAGTGGATTGCCA
This sequence comes from Larix kaempferi, assembly GCA_027924585.1. Taxonomy (NCBI): domain Eukaryota; kingdom Viridiplantae; phylum Streptophyta; class Pinopsida; order Pinales; family Pinaceae; genus Larix; species Larix kaempferi. The sequence continues at coordinate 4,876,335 of BSBM01000009.1, forward strand.
TAAGTAGTGGAGAAACCACAGAATTCCTAAGGCCATTGCATTGAGTCCATTGGAGAAATCTAGTGGCTCTTCTCAGGTGTGATGCTCTCTCGAATCCACCCACTATCAAAGAGGGTTCGAATCTGTTAGTGTAGATACCTCCTAAGTGATTGAGAGTTTTTTTGCAGGTTTTCAAGAGCACCATTGTCACCCAGTGCGCAAGCAGTAGAAGAAGATGGAACAATCTCATCCAAATTTGCTCACTCCTTTCAACTATTTTGATTGGAAGGCTGAAATGGTGATTTTGTTGAGATACAAGGGTCTTTTCAGGATCACAATGGGCACAGAGGTTGAACCTAACTCTGCTGTGGAGAAATCAAAGTTTTTTAGCAAAATGGATGAGGCATTCGGCCTCCTTTGCCTCAGTATCTCGAGAGACCTCCCGTTTCATGTGGAAATTCTAGCTACACCCAATGAAGTTTGGCTCAAGCTTGAGTCTCTATTTGGGAAGACTGATGAGATGAGAGGGCATCAACTTGAGAATGAGTTGATCTCACTGAGTCCAAGCAATTTCGAATCCATCCAAGATTTATTCACCGAGTTGAAGAGCTTGGTCTTGCAAATCAAGCAATGTGGTATTGACAAGAAGGAAGAATAGTTAATCTTGTCCATTCTCTCAAAACTAGGTCCTGAGTGCTCATTTTTTGTCTCTACATTCAACTCCACAAAACTTACAGTTAGAAACTGGAAGATGCCATCTTTGGCTGATTTCATGGAGATGCTAACCCAAGAGAAAGACAAGTTGGTTTTGATGGGCACCATCAAGCAAAAATACCAAGTACTTGCAACTGGAGATTCAAAAAATGGAAGAGGCAAGCAAAAACCCAAGGGGGCGAAACTACAAGAGAAGAAGAAGAAGGATGAGAGACCCAAATCCAGTGATGGGGGTTCAAATCCTGTCAAATACAAAGGAAATAAGAAGGAGAAGACTAAGTGCATCTATTGTCAAAGAGGCTTTCATCCATAGAGCTCATGCATGAAGAAAACCATAGACATGATGACCCATCTCCTATAGAAAAATAACATTCCTCTTCCTGAAAGTTACAAGAACAAAGAGGGTGTTTCTTAAGACAAAGAGAGGTGTCATGCTTTGGTGGCTAGTACATCTCAGTCATCCTTGATCATCATTGATTCAGGTGCCTAAAGGCACATGTCTTCTTCAAGATATTCATTCTCTACTCTTGCTCCTTACAGTGGTCCCTCCATTCGCATGATAGATGACTCAGAAATTCCTGCTCATGGCATTGGAAAAATCTCTATGGAGAATAGGTATTTCAGCAATGTGCTGTATGTACCTGATCTTGCAACCAACCTACTCTCTGTATATCAGATGACACACACTGGTGCAGCCAAGAGAGTTATCTTCACTCAGAATGATGTGGAGATATCAGAAATTTCCACTGGACAAATTGTTGCAATGGGTGTTGCAGACCATGATATGAAGATGTACAAGTTCTCACATTTTCTTGGGTTCTCTTCCTCATATGCACTTCTGTCACCTGGAAATGATTTCAACAATCTATGGCATGAGATATTTGGGCATCTCAACTACAGATATCTCCAAGCATTGAGTAAAGAAGAGATGGTTGAAGGGCTTCCACAAATCAGATTTTCCAATGGCACTTGTAAAGGGTGCATTGTTGGGAAACATGCTGAGAAGAAGTATGAGAAAGGGAAGGAAAGGAGAGATACTGAACCTCTTGGTTTAGTACATTCTGATCTGATTGGTCCACTCCCCACTCCCTCCTATGGCTGCAGCAAATATGTGCTCACCTTCATCGATGACTACTCAAGGTATTGTTGGTTGTATTTTCTCAAGCAAAAATATGAAGTTTTCCAATGTTTCAAAGTTTTCAAGAACATGGTGGAGAACTTTAGTGGGAGATCCATGAAGGTCTTGAGGACTAATAATGGAAGGGAGTATGTCAATAGGGACATGCAGCAGCTCTCTGAAGAAAATGGCATCCAAATGCAACATTCTGTGCCCTACACACCTCAGCAAAATGGTGTTGTAGAGCACAAGAATAGAGCATTGAAGGAGATGGCCACTTGCATGATGGAGGCTAACTCTTTGTCTCCAAAGACATGGGATGAAGCTATGAATTGTGCTGCATATGTTAAGAATAGAGCACCACATAAAGACTTGGAAGGCATGACTCCATATGAGGCTTGGATGGGCCACAAACCCAATGTGTCTCATTTCAGAATGTTTGGCTTAAAGGCTTGGGCTAGAATTCCTCTAGAGAAGAGAAAGGCCTTGCAGCCCCAAAGCAAGGAGTCAATAATGGTTGGGTATGCAGAGGATTGAAAGGGATACAAGCTATTTGATCCATCCACTCTCAAAACTTTCATCGAAAGAAGTGTCCAATTCCAAGAAGAAGAGCTCATGCAAGCTACATAACAAGGTGATGGGGAATGCACATATCCTCTTCTTGATGATGATGTAAGTAGTGGTTCTTCCTCTGATATTTATGATTCTGATATATTTGAATATGATGATGATATGGATGCTGATCATTATCCTACCTCAAGGCCCAAGTGGGCTGAGAAAACAATACAAGCTGCTGGTGAGCTTGCAGGTGATCCTCAAGATGCTAGGAAAACTAGATCTCAGTTTCACAATTGTTTTGCATGTTGTGATTCTGATTTGAATAATGCATGATATTTGATGGTTGGACCTGATCCAAAGTCATACTCAAAGGCATATAAAGACCCAAGGTGGAAAACAACCATGCAAGAAGAGATGAACTCCCTCCATGAGAACAAAACTTGGGATTTGGTCCCTCTTCCTCCCAAAAGGAAACTAGTGCAATGCAAATGGGTTTATAGAACCAAAGTTGGATCTGATGGCTCTAATCTGAAGTATAAGGCCAGGTTAGTGGCTAAGGGTTACTCTTAGGTCCAAGGAGTGGACTATACAGAGACAATTGCACCGGTGGCAAAGATGGACTCCATAAGACTAGTTTTGGCCATTGGGGCTTCCAAGCAATGTGAGGTTCATCACATGGATGTGAAGAGTGGCTTTCTTCACGGGGATCTGAATGAGGAGATATATATGCAGCAGCATGAGGGATTTATTTCTGATCATACACTTGTGTGCAGGTTGAGCAAGTCACTATATGGGCTCAAACAAGCTCCTATAGCATGGTATGCAAAAATGGACAATTTTCTGCTATCTTTGAAGTTTGAGAGGTGTAATTCTGATCCAAATGTGTATATGCAGCATATTAGTGATCTGATATTGATTATTGTACTGTATGTTGATGATCTTTTGATCACTAGTATCTGCACCAAAGAACTTGACTCAGTTAAGAGTGCTTTGCATAGTGCATTCTCCATGACCGATCTAGGATTGCTGAAACAATTTCTGGGTTTGGAGATAGACCAAACTGTGAATGGGATATCTATATGTCAGTCAAGGTATGCTTCATATTTTCTGCAGAAATTCAAGATGGATGAATGTAAGTCTGTAAAATTTCCATTCCTTTTGGGAGTTAAGCTTACAGATTGGGGTTCTTCACCACTAGTTGACAGTTCACTATATAGACAACTAGTTGGGAGCTTGTTGTATCTTACACACTCTCGACCAGATTTGTATTATGATGTTGGGACTGTTGCAAGGCACATTAAAGAGGCTCATGAGGTCCATTGGAAGGAATCCAAGAGGATCCTTCATTATGTACAGGGTACTAAGCATTTTGGTATCCACTATGTAGCTAGTTCATCTCTTGAACTAGTTGGTTTTACTGATTCTGCTTGGGCTGGTGATAGTGCTGATAGGAAGTCCACCTCTGGTTATGTATTTATGCTTGCACATGGTCCCATTTGCTGGTCAAGCAAGAATCAGCACACTATATCCTTATCTTCAGCTGAGGCCAAGTACATGGGAGCAGTGAATGCAGCTACACAATGTGTGTGGTTGCAAGGTATTCTTGGAGAGTTTGGAATTGTGTTTGATTCACCCATAGTCATTTGCTGTGATAATCAAAGCACAATCAAGATCTCCACTGATCCAGTACAGAGACAAAGGACCAAGAACATAGAGATTCACATGCACTATATTCGAGGCTTGGTGCATGACCAGATCATAGCATTGCAGTATTGCCCTTCTGCTGAGCAAACTGCTGATATCTTCACCAAGAGCTTTACTGAGAAGACCTTCACTTACCTTAGATCACTCCTTGGGGTGAGTGATGCATGGTGAATATTGGTGTATTTCCATATATTCCACATGTCCATTTTTTAGGGGAGGTTTTATTTCCCATGTGGTTTTCCTTCTTTCCTTGGTTACATGGACAAATAATCTTTTTTTATGTTGTAAAAGGTGACTTGAGCCTTAATTGCCAAGGCCTTAATTTTTGATATTCCACTAAGTCTAGCTTATGGGGGGGTATTAAAGAAATATTGTACCTTAGTACCTTAATCATTAATTAATATATGATTATTTGGTGCTAAACTGGTTAATAATGCCTCCTAGGTGTGAAACTGGTTATTATGAAGTGATTTGGACTTATCTCGATAAGTGTGAACAAGTTCCCAAGTGTATGAGCCAAAAGTATGGGCCAAGGGAGGTCAAACTAGTTGTTGGGCACTTCCTCCCATGCATTTATTGTCTCCAACATGCCTAAGGCACCCTCTTTCCCTGTTTTGAGGAAACGCATTGACCAAGGCACTCATGCAATGTATGTGGACAATTCCCACTCCCTAGGCCAATTTTGGCATGCCTAAACCTAACCAACTTCCACCCAACCTTATCCTCACATGTGCGAACCTATTTATGACTTCCCATGCTTACTCAGTGTTCACATGCATATTTTGAACTTATTTGGGTTATTTTTGAAACCATTTTGGTTAACCTAGGGGGGATTGATATAAAGGTAAGCTAGCTAAGTGTGGAAAATCCAAGTGGATATTTTTCCTCCTATTTGTATATAAGGATGAACCAATCTATTTCACAAGGTTGGAGAGTTAATAATATCTCATATTTGATCATTTGTGCATTTCTGGAATTTTGATCATTTGTGCTAAGTTTTGATCATTTGTTCATTCTGTAATAGTTTGCACTTGTTTACTTGCTTAATGAGTTAAACTTTCAGCTGTGAGGAATCCATGGTAGCTAGGTCCTACTGTGTCATATATTTGACAAAAAGCATGGGTCTTGAACCTCGTCCTTCCAATGATAAATATTGATCCATATCTCGATATCCACAGGTAACATATCCGTCATTGCTTGCATTGGTTATTTTAAACTTGTAAGTTTGGTTTTTATAATAATTACGAATCTAACTAAAGTTTTTTGGTACAAATTGTAGGGTTTGGTGGTCTCTCAGCTACTTTTCCTGCGGAGGATAAACACTGAGGACTTCAATGTCCTGGTAAGTCTCGGGTTCATCCATGTGCCTTGGATTCATCGGGAGATGAATATTTTTATTCTCTACTGTAATTTGAAATTAGGTCTTAAGCCATGGGCAAGATAATGTATAGTATGAGTTGAGGCTTCAAGCCTTTATTGTAACCGGTTAATTTGAGCATTTCACAGACTTGTTGTTTGTACAACCTGTGCTTGCTTCCGTTCGATGGTTATTAATACATTTTGACAAATAATATTAATACTAGTTTTGATACTGTATTCACTGTGTTGTTTTTAATGTATTCGATACTATTGTTGTTATGACTATTATGGTTTGATACCTGGTCTGGGTGAGTGAAGCACTCGAACCCAAGACTTGGATGGCATACGATTGAAATTTTTAGATTCATATTATACAGGGTTTTAGAAATGAAAAAGTACAGGACCTTTATAAAACATTAGACACAGGGTTTAAGGATTTCGTTACTACTCTTACAGATTTGTAATTTAATACTTATGCTTCATTTTGTTATTGTAAATGTATTATGAAACGATAGTTTCGAACTCGTATTTGTGTTTGCAATACAATGAGGAAAAGGGTTTGGAATCCCTGATCTTTAGTGAGCGTGACTCGAATCATTCTTATTATGATAGTTTTTTATATAATCTGGGCGAGTGTGACTCGAGCCTGTGAATTGATATAAGAAATGTTTTTATTTTTTTTGTTTAAATAAAGTGATTGATAGGTTGCTTTAGGTTTGGGTTTGACCAACATTGATAATGCTTAAACTTTACCTTCGGGAAGGGTTTCTAGAACCCTTGCCATGATTCTGTACTACTTTATAAAATTTGAAAGTTCGTTTTGGTAAGTACTGCATATGTAGACTTGATTCATGCCTTGGTTTCCAAACCCTTAGGGTTTATCACAACATTTCTGTCTTGGTTAAAATAATACTTAATTTGATATTAATGAACCTAAACCATGACTTGGTTCTGTGCATGATGATTATACTTCTGCTATGTGATTTCTATTTATCAATAAATATTTTAAAGGTTACTACAGTTATAATTAAATTGCAATCTATAATGTATTATGAACTGTTAAGATCATTTTTATTTATTAGGTTTACAAAGTTACATAGTTATTATATTACATGGTATGATGACAATAAAACAATGTATTGATAACAAAAACTATAAGAAGTATATGGACTCTACTTCTAGCCAGCATAGGTTACTTACAACTACTTGATAGTAAAAAATTAGGGTTACTGTTTGACTTAGAACACATATTTCAATAAAATTGGAAACATTTTATTCCAAGGACATTAGCAAAAATGAGTTTTACAGTTATTTTATGATTCTAGATCCACTGTTTAATTCCAAATTTAATGAAATATGTGTTTTAGGAAATAATACATAATTATGAATACCATATACTGAATCAATTATCATTTCATTCTGCATCTTTTAATTATCCTATTTAATTATTTATCTCATGTACTAGAGCATGACATCTCTTATGTGTATAAAAATACATAAAAATAATTTATTTATTTAAAAACAGAACTATTCTAACCTATCCTAACTTTAACAGAATATACAGTTCAGCTAAACAATTTAGTCAATAAATCTTCATTATCAAGCCAGGAAAAAGGGTTAGAGGTTTAATAAAACAACTTCGTTCATTCAACTGAAAATAAACAAGACAGAACAGTAGAACTTGATGAATGTAGGAGAAACAAACAACCCAAGGAGCCTGTTCCACCCAACCTACTCCTGAAGACAACCAAATTACTTGCCTTAGGACCCCCGAGCCTATTCACTGAACCACTAGGAAGAAGAATCTGTAGAAGCTTTGGGTCATCAACTTGCAGCAACAAAGTAGATCATCTAGTCATATAGACTTAGCAGTCAAAGAGACCTGCACCAACACCTCTGGTTTCCTTCTCAGAATAATTTCAGTAGACTCACAATGCACATCCACTTAGCCTCCCTATTCGAATCTCTCAGTGATCACCTGATACACTTGAGGAATTATTTCTGCAGAAAAATAATTATGGAGCTCCCTGCTCAATTCGAATTTCCTTCTATAGGGTACCTAGGCCTTTTTAGTGGTTAACCTAGTCATTGATGAGCTAATAGCTCTGTTCCACCCAAATGGGGGATAATGCCACAATTTTAGGGGTAGTTGTCCCATAACCAACAGCTAGTGGTGGAGTGCAAATGCTGACACTTGTCCCATGCCTTCTAGCAGCTTCCATTCCTCCGAGTGGGTCAGTGAACACTCATTCAACAATTCCCTTGGTGTTTGTCTCCTGTTTTAATTTATTAAATAATAATAATATGTCATTACACTCATCCTTGACCAGATTTGGTCATAATTACAAAAATTTGTAATTATAATTTAACATAATTTTTTTGCAGTAAAATAAATAGTCTCAAAATTTGGGTAGTTGACATACACCCCCCCTTAAGTCTCAACATCATCCTCAATGTTGTTCATTCATTTTCTGAGTGTTCTTGAAACAGAGCTGGGTATGCTACCGGCATATTACTCTCCAACTCCCGGATTACCTCTTCTGGGCTAAGGTGCTTGCATTGCACCTTAACCTTTCCAATGGTGCGATTCCGGAGTAGAGTTTCCCTCCTTTAGAGGATACAATCTGGTTCCACCTCAAAATCATTGTCTTGTTCCACGTGTACATCATTCCAATTTATAATATGAGTAGCATCGTGTACATATTTCTTTAAAACTAAAATATGAAAAACATTATGTATTCTTAGATTTGGTGGCAAAGCTAGTTGGTATGCCACGGGTCCAACCCTTGACAAAATTTTGAAAGGACCAAAATACTTGAGTGCGAGCTTGGCACAACTTACCAATTTTAATGAGCTCTTCTTCGGTCTTACCTTAACGAAAACATGCTCACCAACCTGGAACTCTTTATGAGTCCTCTTAAGATCTGCTTGACTCTTTTGCCTGTCTTGGGAAGCTTTAAGATTTTTTTGTACTTGTTTCTGTAACATCCCGAAAAATACCAATTTTTTTTTTTTTATAATAGCAATAACTATCAAAGTCATTAATGCAGAATATATAAATTAATTAGATTTCTTAACTAAGATAATTTGTAATGATGACACGTCATTATTCTCCAATAAATATAGTATAATTTTATTTGCTATTTCAGATTTAAGTGGACGTTAGATAGATCTTTTATGATTATGCAAACAAGTACAAAATATAGATTTGCTTAAGTTCTTGAATGTGATTACATGTTGTACTATTGTGATGTTTTGATGAAGTGCTGACAGTTTGTTTGTATGATGATGAAGGGGTCCTACGAGGTACCCTGGAGTTTACTTAGCTACGTTTAGCTAAGTCATTTCAATCTTGTTTCCATGTGCAGACCGCAGGTAAGAAATCCTATAAGACAACATGTGTTAAGAGTACTTGTATCTTTCAATTCATCGTCAATGTAAAATTAGAATGCTAAGTACTTCCTTGCAACACAAGTTAATGGAGGTATGGATACATGGTTCAAATCCTAGCTTATGTACTGGCATTTAAATTCTTCAGTGTTATATTTTCATGTTGTCCAAGTGTTCTGTTATAATGATACATATAAATCATCATATGACTACTGTCATTATCATGAATACATCGATACTGATATCTATTGACACTGCTATTAGGAAAATTGCAGAAGAAGTGTTTATACCTTTGAACTATTATTATGTTCTACGTCTACAGTACTCAGACTATTCTATGTCCTGAATTCATTATTTGATTATCATTACACAATTAAAGTATAAGAACATCTCATGACTAGTGTTATGAACTCTGCATTGAAGTGTAATGTCACCTTTTAAACTATGCCCTTGGTATAATGTTTAATAATTAAACTTTACTATACATGGCGTAGCATATTAAATGTGTATTACTTAACTATACCTAGAGCATCACACTATTATTATGCATTGGAAAGTTATAGTTGATGTATGAAATCTATAATGCTTTTAGTATCTAATACTATTTATGCATAGTTAGAAACCTAACCAAATCTATAGTATCCATTATCTATTGTTTAACAATATACATATATGGCTAGTTCTATTCTATATGCATATATGTCTATACCTGAGCCTTAGTAATTGAATCGTTAAAATCATAAGGTGATTATACAATCACACTATACCTTAGCATATAATACCATATTACAATGCATAATGAAGGACTATAGAGATTGATATGAAATTTGATCAATGGTTATAACAATGCAATCAATTCGATATTGACAGGTGATAAAGCTCAGTCCTTAACATGATTGAACTGGCGATGATAGGTCTTAGCTATTAATGTCGATCCACTCGATGGTGATGTGGAAACTCTACTATATGATCTTCACGTGCTTGTGATTTCAACGATCGCCATGATGAGGCTGAGTTGTGCCATGCACCAGCTCTCGGCCCGCTTACTTGGCAGTTGGTAGATGCAGCTATTAAATGGTATTGATTGTACTGCAGGTTCGAATATCAACGTGCCTTATCGACAGTTGATCCACCGTTGATTTTCCCCATGATCTAAGGCTGTGAAACAAACCCTAAACCTTGTTATATGTAATGGTAGTGAGTTTCCCAGTCTTCATTGTTACGTTAGAGTTGAGGCTGACAGGCTGCCAAAATGTAGGGTTGGGGAGAATTCCTCTGAGGGGTTTCGATCTTGTGACCTGTAGGGGGTAATTTTTAATAGTTGAAAGCTTAAGCTTCGTGCCATATAGCCACGATACAGTCATATGAAGTGTGGTTTTCCTGGAAGCTGTTGAGAGTGGTTTGTATTTGGCTTTCGATTCTTCAATAGATGGTATCGTCTTCTGTGTCTATGCATGTATGAATGCTACAACCAACCTCTAGCTTCGTCGTTCTTGCTTGGAGTGAATCTTTTAAAGGGTAAGTAATTTGATACTGAATTTAATACTGTGAACTTATTGTTTGTGTTTGCATGCTTTTAACCCTTCGAACTTGTAATATTGCAGGTACCCACTTCATAGAATGGTTCCTGTGCAAGCATGGAGAATGGAATATGATTCTACTTCTCCTGGTAAGCTCCGGTGGTTCTTGAAAAACCTCATAGGTGACTTCGATGGTGTTTTCTATGTGCCAAGAGTTGGAAACCTTCGACTTGTTTCAGTGATGGCCAAATGCGAATTTTTAAGTTTGTCTAGTTTTGTTTTAAACTGTACAGAGGGTAACCTCTTAGTCTTTTAAGTTACCACTTTGATATTTGATGCTTGGATGTGTTGTTTATGAGAACTTGGTTCTCATTTTCATGTTGTTTAAGTCCAAGGAAAAACCCTGTGTAACTTTGTTGTTCCACGGCCTCGGATTAATGTTAAAGATTATGAGGTAACTCTGTGTACTATTGGGAACCTTGTAAGGCCGTAATGTAATTCTCTGTTATATATTTTGAATGGAAACCAAGAACCGAGGGTTCTTTTGCACTTGTAAACTATAGTTCGTTTCTTTGCAATGGAAAGTTATGTTTTGAATAATAGTTGAGATCATTGTGTGAAAGTTGGTTACGGTGATGCCAAGCAACAATGGTTGTCTTGTGCCAAAAATTATAATTTGCATGACTATAAAATATGTATGTCTGTGTTTCATTCTCGTTGATGATAATCTTGTTTGGAAATAGATGAAATAGTTTGACTATTAAAATGATTTTCGAAAAGGTTAAGTCTCCATGTTCTAGTTTTGTTTTATGATGGTTACCCTACATGTAGCTTCGATTTCTATCGGGCTTGTGCTGGGCTTTGTACCCAAGACTTAATATTTGTAAAAATAATTTCGGTAATGTATATGTGTTATTTGTTAGGGTTATGAGATATCAAAAATCAATAGTACAGAACTGTATTTTCTGTTAAGAGATAAATAATGTCTTACTGTTAGTCTTGGCATAAATCGAAGAAAGTTGAAACATTGTCTAGGGTTTAGTTATCAAGCTGCTGTAACTTTGAAAATAATGTCTAATGTTGCCAAGAATAAGGTGTTATGAACTGTGTAATAAAAGAACGTTTAGATTCTAGGGTTTGCGATAGTAGGGTTTTGACATTATCGTGAAAAGATTTGTAATTTAAATACTGAAATGAAGGGATGATGAATTAATAGGTTTACAAAAAATAAATTTGTGTAGAGAATAGATTTTATAGATGCTAAATTCTAGATTGTACTTTACTGGAAAACATTAGGAAAATAAATGTTGAATTGCATGATATTTCTATCTAAAAAAGATGTATTGAAAATGGAATATATAAACCTTATGCATAAATTGATTCTTGCAACTGCTATTATTCTTGAATTACACTTGCTTGAAAAACATGCAATGTATAATATTGATGCATTTAATTTCTATCTGCAATGAATAGAGTTAAGAGAAATATATAGAACTATGCAGAAAATAGACTATGTTTTTCTTTCCTGTATTAATAAAAGAATTCTATACTACTGTTGATGCTATACTATAATGTTTACTATGTTTAATTATAGGACAAAATTTTAAACCAAAACACTACTGAAATCATTATTCCAATCATTGGCATTCTTCCTATCTCTCATCTATCCTTAATTTGCTTCTCTATACTAGAGTACTATGCAGAGAACAACATGGGGAAAAATATAGAGATGGTTATCAAATCAATTATTTCACAAAGCTTTATAATTCAGAATCATACATAGATCAGAAAGTAAAATAACTTCTTTTACATGACAGAGTTTAATAATTTTACTAAACATAAACATTAAACTGTAAACAAAAGTAGGAACAATAAAACTTGGTTAACGGTAGGGAAACAAACATCCCAAGGAACCTGTTCCTCCCAACCAATTCCTGAAAATAGCCAAGTTACTTGCCTTAGGACCCTCGAGCCTATTCACTGAACCACCAGGAGGAAGAAACTTAGAAGCTTAGGACCTCAACTTGCAGTAGCAATAGTTACCTAGTCTTAAAGACTTAGTAGTCAAAGGGACCTGCACCAACACCTGTGGTTTTCCTTCTCAGAATAATTTACAGACTTACAGTTGCACTCTCACATAGCCTCCCTATTCGAATCTCTTAGTGATCACTTGATGCACATGAGGAATATTTCTGCAGAAAATATTGTAAGAGAGTTGCCTGCTCAATTCGAATTTCCTTATGTAGGCTTCCTAGGCCTTTTAGTGGTAAAATGGTCATTTAATGAGCTTCCTACTCACTCCCACCACCTGAGAATAATGCCACATTTTTAGGAGTAGTTGTCCCATAACCAACAACTAGTGGTGAAGTGCAATTGCTGCCATTTGTCCCATGCCTTCTAACAACTTCCATTCCTCCTAGTGGGTCAGTGAACACTCATTTAACAGTTCCCTTGGGTGTTTGTCTCCTACTTTAATTTATTAAATAATAATAATTAGTAATTACATTCATCCTTGACCAAACTTGGTCATAATTACAAAACTTTGTAATTAAAATTTAACATAAAGTATTTTTCCAATAAAATAATATTTTCAGAATTTGGGTAGGTGATAGTTGCATAGTTAGTTCTATTTCCTTTAACAATTTAGGTCCTAAAATAACTCTATTAATTTGGTCATTCTAAGAAACTGGTGTATTACATTTCCTACCATAAATAATTTCAAAAGGGCTAAGCCTGGCTGATGCATGGTAATGGTTGTTATTTGCAAATTCTGTTAGATGCAAATAGTCCTCCCACTTACCAGGCTGGTCCTTAAACATACATCCTTAGCATGTCTTCCAATATCTGATTTACTCTTTCCATCTGTCCATCCTGTTAAATTTTCAGATCTTACATCAATATGATCTAGGATCTTAATTGAGAGAACAACATGTACAACAAATCTACAGCATATCAATCATGGACACAATAATGCAAGCACACAAGAGACACAGAGTTTGCTTGGGGAAAACCATAAAGGTGAAAACCCCAATAACTTCCTCAGAGATAGATAGAGCAATGATACAACTAGAATACAAGAGATAGTCTTCTCCTAGCAGCAGAGCCTCCTCCTCCACAAGTGCACCACTCTCCCAAGTGTGAGTGAGAGTATAGAATGTGTAAAATGAGAGAGACACACTCTCTATTTATACACTAACTTGACTTGACCTTTACTCAACTAGGTCGGCCTCAACTTAACCACTTAACATAATGCTGACTGGACCAACCCCCACTAGGGTGGTCTAATAACCCTTTGACCCACATGGACGACCCCCAATAGTGTGGTCTAATAACTCTTTGACCCACATGAATTATATAGGGCCAACCCCAACAAGGTGGTCTAATAACCCATCAAGTATAAGTTACGAGAATTACAATGTAAATGATGACACTTCCATATAGAGGAATAATAACATCTCTATAGGAATACAACCACTTCCGTATAGAGGAATAATAACATCTCTATAGGAATACAATCACTTCCATATAGAGGAATAATAACATCTCTATAGGAATACAATATACATATATGTGAAATACATTCCGAAGTTACATATACATCAACACTCCCTCTTAACTAGGAAGGTATTTCTCGACACATGTCTTCTAGCACAAGTCATCTTCTCTAGATCATCATCACAACTGCTGCTATCTCAATCAATCTCTGAATCTACTCGTCATAGGAAGTTCTACAGAGCCATTCCTTTTTCATACTGGATGTAGGCCCACCATCTGCAGGTATTCGTCATCGTTGGCCATACTGTGGAAATCTCAGGACTTATTACATGCATCACAAAACCTTAAAAGAGTCTCTTGACTAGAAAGAACCCTAAAGAGCATCTGAGGCCTTTTCATCCTGTCCAGATCTCCAGGACTTATTACATGTGACCCCACCACAAAACCTTGAAAGAGAATCCCAGGATTGATTACGAGCACAAGGCTCAACCTATCGGATCTCCCAGGGCACAAATTACATGTGGTCACCACAAAACCTCGAAAGAGCATCCCAGGACTGATTATGAGCACAAAGCTCAACCTATCAAATATCCCAGGGCGCAAATTACATGTGGTGATGGAAAAACCTTGAAAGAGCATCCCAGGACTGATTACGAGCACACGGCTCAACCTATCGGATCTCCAAGGGCATAAATTACATGCCATAGGACAAAACCTTGACAGAGCATTTGCCAGATATCCCAGGGCACAAATTACATGCCATTGGAAAAAAATCGAAAGACTATCTACAAATCTCCCAAGGCACAAATTATATGTCTTCCCAAGCAAAACCTCAAAAGAGCATTTGCCAAATATCCCAAGGTACAAATTACATGCCATAGGCAAAACCTCGAAAGACTATCTGCAAATCTCCCAGGGCACAAATTACATGCTTATCTGCACAACCTGTTCCACGACCACAGAGTATCAACCTGATACTCACCATACATCATCCTGATGTACACATGATCATCCTAATCATCATCAATGCAACATCCTACTGCATTTCATATGGAGAAACATCCTGAAGCTCGTCATCCATGATCATCCTGATCATACAATGCATCTACCTGATGCATACCAAGAATCTACCTGATACATATCATCATACATGATCCACCTGATCATACAGTGTATCCACCTGATACAAATACAAATACATGAGCCACCTAATCATCCCTGATACATATCAACATACATGATCTACCTGATCATACAATTTATCCACCTGATACATATACAGATACATGGTCCAAGCATCCAACATGATGCATATACAAAATACATACAAATGATCCAACCGATCATATCCAGCATCCAACATGATGCGTACATACATATAAATGATCCAACTAATCATATCTAGCATCCAACATGATGCGTACATACATATAAATATAAATGATCCAATTGATCATATCCAACATCCAACATGATGTGTGTTATACCTCAATATTACACATTATGCATTAGTGTCGCATCCTTGTACTAGCGACCTAAACGACAATTTCCCTTAAAGATCATCTGAACATCCAGAGTGAAAACCATTGACTGAATACTGAAAGCAAAACCTTTTTTTTGCCATCTTCCAGCCCAACTTAGCCCTGTTTGTGAGCACTTCCGCTCCTTGCACATCTACAAGGGCGCGGTAGTTAGCACTACCGCGCTTTGCTCCTTCTCTGGGGCGCGGTACTACCGCGTTATGCTCAGTTATAGGGGCGCGGTAGTCTGAAATTAGCCTTTTTGCCTTGGATTTTGGGATTTCGACCTTCGAGGAGATTTTGTTGGGATTACCACCTTTGGTTCGATCCTAACTCCTTCTTTGTTTAGCTGGCCTGATCCACTAAACCCTCCATAGATCCACACTTCTCTCTTGTTGGTTAGCCTTCCCATGTGCTATAAGAGAGAAGCTTTCCATGGGCCAAAGGGAGGACTTTTGGGGCATCAAACCTATGATCTTGCAGCCTTGTGGAGATAGCTAGAGGAGAAGACAATTGGAGTTGGAGGATTGGCTTAGGCATCAAGCACCCTTTGTAAGTAATCTTCAAGTTGTAATGGAATAACTTGTCTTGTTTTCCCAAATCATTTGTGTTAATATTGTTTTAATGATATGATTTGTATCTCTCATAGATTTAGATCCTAACTCATGTTTTCAGACTGCTAGAGAATAGTACATGCTTGTGTTTTGGTTCCATTGTTAACAGGTTTACTTGTGAGGACTTGGAGCTTGGAGCAAATATCAAAGATAAGCGTTTGGACATAAGGTCAGTTAAAACTCCTTCTATTCTCTTCAGTATTTTAATTCTGAGATGTGTGTTAGATCTAGGAATTCAAGGTTGCATTTGTTTTGTCTGTTCTTAGCCTAGAGTTAGTTAAAGTCTACTTTAGCCTAAGGGAATTGTGACTTATCCGTAGGGCAGAATTCCACATAACAAGAATGGCGACTCCGCTGGGTTTGATTACTGCTTGATTGGTTCAAATTCACAGTCAATTATCTTTGAATTATCAGTCTTTTGTTGCACTTCAAACCACCTTGAATTTTGGTCTTTTTTGACCCTTATTCACCCCTCCTCGCAGTATTTATCTCCCTGTTTAATTACTGAGTCCCCTGGGTTAGCAACAGCCCTGAAAACTTTATTTTTTCTTTTCCAGTTGCGTTTTTTTTTTTTTTCCTCTTGCCACAGTGCCGCGCCCTCTTAACCACTTACAGAGCGACAGTTACACAGTGCCGCGTCCTAGGCATTAATACCAGAGCGGCAGTTGCACAGTGCCGCGCTTCAGTCAGGCTATAGCCCGCGGTAGTTCCTGGAAAGTGTGTTCATTTGGTTTGTTTGGTTATTTTTTTTTTTTTGGGTCTTTTCGAGATTTGGATCCATGTTGGCCCTTTGAGTCAATACTAGTGTTTTGCTTGCAGTTTTTAAGTTTTTAAGCGAAATGGGGGGCCATGAATCGTGCATCCTTTAGTCGTTTTGACCCATATTAAGGTTTTGAGATCATTTTTGGTTTGGTGTGCTTGGCGTGTTTGGATTGCTTGGCATCTTATTTCCTTTACATCCTATCTGATGATTGTTTGAAAAGATTGATTCCTTACCTCTACTTTAGTTCAAAGAGAAGCTTGATTTTGTCGTTTTTTTTTACCATATTCATGAAATTGAAACACTAAAGTATTCTTCTTGCCTTAATTTAATCATTTGATATTTTTTGGTATTACATTCATGAAAAGAAGAAATACTTGTTTCATATTTATGTGCATTTGAGTTAGACAAAATTATTACATTCTTCTCTTTGTCTTGCATTTGATTGGAAGCATTTGTAGAATCTTTCTTTCCATAGCTTGGATGTGTCTTTTTCAAGTGTAAAAAGATAGGAAATGAATTAGAATCATTACGTTTGGTGTTCATATGAAGAAATTTTTCATTACTTTGGGTTAGTTTTGGGTACATATTTTACTTCTTTCTATCATTTTGAAAAGAAATAAAATTGCATGTGCATTGGGTTGTGCATATTGGGAACGGAAAGAATTCTTCCTTACTTTAGCTAGTGTTCATCGAAGAGAAAGGCTCATTTTGATTCATCTTCATTTGCATGGTTTGGGTCGTCATAACACCATCAAGTTGCACTTCCATAACCCGAGTGAGTAAGACAGCCACTAAAATTAATCTCCCTAATTAAACCAACTTTAACCTCACTTCAGGAAATCAAAATAATTTGGTAGTTAGGTAGGACACCGGGGATAGGCATCAAAATAATTCCCCCTTGTCATTCTCATCTGAGACATAGTCGTTGTCTTTAGGGAACTAAAATCCTCTAGTACTTATTGACACGGTCACAGCTAGTTTGTGGAGGGGCCTCCTGACTGTTTCCAACTTTCAGGGGTTAAACGGCCGCGAGATTGAGAACCGGACGGACTCTGTGGAATACCGCACTCCACTTAGCCCTAAGGCAACATCGATCGCTGTCTTCTTCGGAAGGCTGAAGTGCCCAAAACCTTTTCCGACGTGTCATGAACGAGGTAGCTTAGTATCTATTCTACTAGGGCTCTTTTACCCAGGATCCCTTTCGGTAGAGGGATATCCTTCTTATATCGGTCTCTCATGTTGTATTGTTCGACTTGGATTTCATCACCTTGCGAAGGATACAATTTGTTGAGGTCTCCAGCTCTTAGTTAGGAGGTTTTGCTTGCTATCTTGTAGAGGGTCTTTTTCTTTGTAGGGCTGCTTGTTGGCATTCTGGCCGTTTTGTTGTACAGCTCACTTACTGTGGCAGCGGCCTCAGTATAGTTTTTTGAGCTTGCTCTTTTGGCCTGTGAGCCTTGTCTTTTCCTAGCTCCCCTTTCGCACGCTCGGTTGCCTGAGGGTTTTTGAGTTCTTTTTAACAAGACTTCGTCCACATCACTTAGTTTTGTTCCATGGAGAATCCACCTCCATGCGCCCATGCTCCTTCTGGGACTACCAATCCGGAGACCCCTTTTCAAGGGGTACCTTTTACTTTTCCTCCAGTTGGAGATATTGGTCCTCCCTTTATTGCCACGTTAAATCTTCCTGGATTAACCATAGGATTACCGGTATGGTTATTCAATCCGGTAATTCCGATTGCGCCCAATGTTTCGAATGTTAACTCTCCACCACGAGAGAGTCAATCCCAAACTAATCCTTCTCCTTCTTCATCGGATGAATCTTCTTCCGTTCCTTCTTCCTCGCCTGACGAAAGCAATAGTGTTAGTAATCAGGTGGATAAGAAGAAGAAGAAAAGGAAAGTTAAGAAGAAGAAGGATAAAAAAGAGACCAAGCGTAAACCAGTTACCTCTAATGGTACTCATTCTACGAAAACACCCCGTAAGCCCAAGTTCCCTTGCAAACTTTGTAAGGGTGATCACCTTCTCAAGGATTGTCCTGATCTTTCCCGTGTGTCAGAAGTGTGGTCTAAAAACCCCAAACCAATCGTATCGTCGACCTCTGACCATCATGTCGATGGCACTCCCTCAACCAGTGACCCCTTGGTGAAGGGTCGTAAGGGTAAAGTCCTATATCCCTGTTTGATATGCAAGGGTATGCACCGTACTTTCCTTTGTCCAAGCATGGATGAAGCCTCGCGGTGGTTGGAAGATATTACTAGTTCTCAACTGGTGCCTCCAACAGACCATAGTAAACTATCCCTCGACCCCCCGCTGGTTGACCAAGTGATCAATTCAGTTTCATCTGCAATTGATCCCACTCTCCCTTCCGAGAGTGAAGTGATTGAGTCGCTGTCATCCCCACTTGATCCCGCTCTTTCATCGGAGAAAGTCCAGACTGAAGCAGTCACCTTGACACAATCTTTGTCTCATTCTTATCTTCCAAGAGAGAGTGAATTGGAAACCACTGATGTTTTCCTTATCGGTTCAGAATGTCCTCGGCAAGGGGAAACCCTGTCCGTTTCCGCGAGACCCCCTCCAAGCACTGAGGTTATTTCCTTTGATTGGAATGGTCTAAGAGAATCTCGTCTTCCTTCGAGTGTTCCTTTTCAAATATCTGTAGGAGTTTCCGATAAAGAAATTTTTCATACGATAGTTGATGAAGGAGCTTCTGTTAGTATTCTATCCTCAACTGCTTGGCAAGCCTTAGGTTCTCCTCGGCTTGTGCCCGTCACTGATCAGATACTGGCTTTCAACAGAAGGCCTACTGGACCTTTAGGGTCCCTTCCTCAGTTACCTATCACTTTGGGAGGGAAAACTGTCTGTATTGATGTCATGGTCATCCAAGGTCCCTTAGATTTTAATCTACTCCTTGGACGCGATTACGTCCATGCCATGAAGGCTGTAGTGTCCTCACTCTTCCGAGTGATGTATTTTCCCCATCATGGGAATGTTGTGACCATCGATCAGCTTTCCTTTGTGACGCCCACTCATCGCATGACTCCTAGTCACCAGACTTCCCTAAACATTCCACATGTTTTAGTGGTTTCTTCCCCCTAGGGGGGGGGACTTTTGGAGCAAAGTTCTATTCTGGTGTCAAGCTCGTTAAAAAATGAAACCATCATCCCAAGCATAGTTTACTTTTGGTTTTAAGCTTGTGTAAAAATGAAACCAACCATCACTTGGAGCAAAGTTCTATTCTGGTGTCAAGCTCGTTAAAAAATGAAACCATCATTCCAAGCATAGTTTACCTTTGGTTTTAAGCTTGTGTAAAAATGAAACCAACCATCATCCCAAGCATAGTTTACTTTTGGTTTTAAGCTTGTGTAAAAATGAAACCAACCATCACTATGAGCATAGTTCCCTTTCTATGTCAAGCTCGTTAAAAAATGAAATAGATTCCCACGAGCATAGTTTATTCTTTGTTTCAAGCTCGTTAAAAAATGAAACCGACCCTCAAGCACAGTTTACCATTGGTTTTGAGCTTGTGTAAAAACGAAACCAATCCCAAGCATAGTTTACGTTCGGTTTCAAGCTTGCGTAAAAATGAAACTACCCTCAAGCACAGTTTACTTTTGGTTTTAAGCTTGTGTAAAAACGAAACCAAATCCCAAGCATAGTTTACGTTCAGTTTCAAGCTTGCGTAAAAATGAAACTACCTTCGAGCATAATTTCTTTCTGTTTTAAGCTCATTAAAAAATAAAAAGGACCCTTTCAAGCATTGTTATTATCTATTTCAAGCTTGTGTAAAAATGAAATAGATCTCCCTTCGATTTGTTCGAGTCTCTCGCTAGAGTTAGGATTTGAACCTTCATTTCATCTGCCTGGGTCACTTGGTCCTGGTTCTCCCTACCCCCCTGGCGAACACATTCAGATTAGTAGCCAGGATTTTTTGGGTAAGGAAGAAGAGTAGT
This sequence comes from Larix kaempferi, assembly GCA_027924585.1. Taxonomy (NCBI): domain Eukaryota; kingdom Viridiplantae; phylum Streptophyta; class Pinopsida; order Pinales; family Pinaceae; genus Larix; species Larix kaempferi. Next base: position 4,897,017 of record BSBM01000009.1, read on the forward strand.
CAGACGAAACGAAGCTTGGGGGGCATGTTTAGCCTTTAGCAATCGTGCTGGGGGCATTTACCAACCTCTGATCATCATGTTGGGAGGGAACCCATCAATGGGCCTTAATCATGAGCAGAGTTTACTTTTGGCTTCAAGCTCATTAAAAAATGAAACCAGTAGTCTGAGCAAAGTTCTACTCCTGTGTCAAGCTCGTTAAAAAATGAAACATATACTTTCCCTTTGAGTCGAGTCTCCTCGTAGACTTAGTACCTGAACCTTCTTTTCACCCGCCTATACTTTAGGAGAATGAAAGGAAGCTTGGGGGCATGTCTTCAACCTCTGGGAGTTACGTTGAAGTCAACTCGATCGCCTCTCCACACCACGTTGGAGCTAAGTCACTTACTTCCAGCAATCATGCTGGGGGGCATGTACCAACCTTTGGATTTCATGACGGGAAGAAGTTCACCATTGGGAACATTTTCGAGCATACTTTCCTTTTTAGGTTTTGAGCTCATTAAACCATGAAAATTATTCCGAGCATAGTTCATTTTCTGTTACAAGCTCGTTAAAAAATGAAGCAGACATCATGAGCATTCTTCCAACCTATCTTCGAGCTCGTTAAAAACAGTAAGATGGTGTTTGAGCTTACTTTTCACTTTTTTCGTGCTCTGGTTAAAACATGAAAAGTGGTTTGAGCTTACTTTTTCCTTTTTCGTGCTCTGGATCCAAACATGAAAAAGATTCCGAGTGCTTTTGATACCATTATCGTGCTCGTTAAACAAATTGGAGTAAAAAGGTGTGTCTAACGAGTATAGGTTTATCACTTTATCCGGCCTCGCTAGACTATTTACGGAAAAGGAACTGTGCCGAGTTTACTTTTCCTTTGTCGTACTCGGTCATCAACCATGACAAAGTTGTACATGGAGTCCATAGTTAAGCTCTTTTCAGACTCCCTAAAATTGAAAAGATTGCCAAGCGAAATTGATTCGTTCACGCTTGTAAAAGGATTTGAATGATCGTCTCCCTAGTGATAGTTTACCCCTTTTTCGGACTAGGGGGCACTACTTACGAAAAAGGAATACTCCAGCCAATCATGACTGGAAGAGTCCTCTTCCGCGTTGTTTTACCCTTTTTCGGGCGATGAGGCTAACCTTACGAAAAAGGACCGTTGGAGTCTTCTTTAGTTCTTTTCAGACTCTCTAAACATGAAATGACAGCCGAGTTTTCCTTCCTTGGACTCGTAAAATCAAACATCGAAGGACCCTTTTGGGACCGAACCCCTCCTTTCTCAGGTTCGAAAAACATGTGAGATTGGACTCATCTATGAGATGAGCTATATCGAGCATCTGTTATCCTCCTCAAGCTCGTTAAAAAACAAAGAGGTACTCGTCCATCATGTCGGGGGAAAAATGGGAAAATGAGTCAAGTTTACCTTGTTGGCAGCTTGTGAGTCATCACCTTTGAACATGGCATACATCCTCACATTGTCTGTTTTGGGTAGTCAGTCTTGCTGATAGTGTCATCATTATGATCATGCGTCCTCATTATTGCTATGAGTTCACACTTCCTGTGGTTCTGTCTATTTAAGTAATCCCTGCTGCCAAGCTCTGTTTCATGCCGTTATATGTTCAAAGGGTTATTACCTTGAGTCCACCTCCACTTTATGTCAAACCTTCCCTTTGTGTCAGTACATATTCTATTGTTTCATCGGTTCATCTTATCTCTCGTTCTGATTTCGTGTCGATGATGTGGGAAACATCATGGCCCACCTTCGACGAGTCTATTCCTGTCGACACCAAATCACTATCCAGGAATTAGGCTTAGGAGTCAACCACTAGTACCTTGGTACCTGCATGCCTCAATGGCAGGTTTCCTCGTATTCAACAGTAGGTTTTCATCAATGACCTCTGATTGAATGATCTCTCGGATGCTCGACATCAACTCCTTTATTCGCATTTCGTTGAGATGTACTATAGATACCTTGGGGATCATCGTCATCATTGGTGATTTCCCTCGCATTTGTTAACGGTTCACATCATTGACCGGTAATCAAATGGTTTCTACCATGTTCGACTTCAACACCTTGTAATCACATGGCTAGATTCGTATCGTTTGTGATTGGGTAGAAGACCCTGGACACCCTTTTGTATTTTGATTACGTCCAGGTTGCAATGGAGATTTCCTCTGTATTGTCACACAGATCCACTTTTGTATTGGTCGTGGCTGTGTCATTACTGTCTCATGGATCTACGCTTGTTCATAGTAGCCATGATTTGTCTACAGTCTATATCATCTCAGTACTCATGGATCTGCAATGTATTGGTCGGCAGCCATGCTTTGAGTCATTTGTTTCCGAGCATGGGAATGCCCGCCTCGGTGGTATATATCTGACATTTTGTTTCTATTTTTCAGCTCCTTGTTGCTCCCCTCGATGCTATCTCCGAACCATATTTGTAAAGTCTTTCGGCCATCAGTCTCTTCTGACCTCACACTTTAGGGGGCATCTGTTATACCTCAATATTACACATTATGCATTAGTGTCGCATCCTTGTACTAGCGACCTAAACGACAATTTCCCTTAAAGATCATCTGAACATCCAGAGTGAAAACCATTGACTGAATACTGAAAGCAAAACCTTTTTTTTGCCATCTTCCAGCCCAACTTAGCCCTGTTTGTGAGCACTGTCGCTCCTTGCACATCTACAAGGGCGCGGTAGTTAGCACTACCGCGCTTTGCTCCTTCTCTGGGGCGCGGTACTACCGCGTTATGCTCAGTTATAGGGGCGCGGTAGTCTGAAATTAGCCTTTTTGCCTTGGATTTTGGGATTTCGACCTTCGAGGAGATTTTGTTGGGATTACCACCTTTGGTTCGATCCTAACTCCTTCTTTGTTTAGCTGGCCTGATCCACTAAACCCTCCATAGATCCACACTTCTCTCTTGTTGGTTAGCCTTCCCATGTGCTATAAGAGAGAAGCTTTCCATGGGCCAAAGGGAGGACTTTTGGGGCATCAAACCTATGATCTTGCAGCCTTGTGGAGATAGCTAGAGGAGAAGACACTTGGAGTTGGAGGATTGGATTGGGCATCAAGCACCCTTTGTAAGTAATCTTCAAGTTGTAATGGAATAACTTGTCTTGTTTTCCCAAATCATTTGTGTTAATATTGTTTTAATGATATGATTTGTATCTCTCATAGATTTAGATCCTAACTCATGTTTTCAGACTGCTAGAGAATAGTACATGCTTGTGTTTTGGTTCCATTGTTAACAGGTTTACTTGTGAGGACTTGGAGCTTGGAGTAAATATCAAAGATAAGCGTTTGGACATAAGGTCAGTTAAAACTCCTTCTATTCTCTTCAGCATTTTAATTCTGAGATGTGTGTTAGATCTAGGAATTCAAGGTTGCATTTGTTTTGTCTGTTCTTAGCCTAGAGTTAGTTAAAGTCTACTTTAGCCTAAGGGAATTGTGACTTATCCGTAGGGCAGAATTCCACATAACAATGTGTACATACATATACATATAACTGATCCAACTAATCATCATAGCATCGTCCTCTTCAGATCATCGCATCGTCCATGAAGCACAACGCAGATGCACATCATCCAACACTTACACCACCGACATGGGAGAACACATCTACCACCATTCAGGGAAGGCTCCAGCCCTTACTTTTTCACCATGGGAGAACACATCTACCACCATGTGAAAAATGGCTTCAACTCTTACATCTACACCATGGGAGAACACATCTACCACCATGTGAGAATGGCTCGGCAATTACATCACGACCATGGGAGAACACATCAACCATGTCAGAAAAGCTCATGTGCATCTGCATCTTCCGGACTCATCACTTCATTTTGGAAGGAACCTCAATCTGAAGTGCACGAAGCCTCTCTCTGAAGTACTCAAACTGCACTTTGGCCAACGGCTTGGTCAATACATCTGCATATTGCTCATCCGTCGCAACATACTTTGCTTCGATTGTACTCAATGCTACACAAGACTGCTTCCTGCTAAACCAAGAGATCACACCTAATCCCATACTGAAGCAACACCCAGGAGTGCTCTTCTTATTTGTAGCACTGCCTGCCCAGTTTGAATCAACATAACCCTGCGGGTTAAACTTTTGATTCGCGTCATACTTGAGCCCATAATCAATTGTACCCTTTAGGTACCTCAAAATATGCTTTACAGCAACCAGGTGAACATCTCTCAGATCCGTCAGGAACTGGCTCAATGTGTTCACCGCAAAGCAAATATCTGGTCTCGTGTTCGTCAGGTACATAGAAGACCCAATCATCTGACGATACATCATGACATCAACCAGATTAGATGAAGCATCACAAAAAAGCTTTAGGTTCGATGCCATAGGTGTGGCCATATCCTTGCAATCCATCATCCTGACCCTCTTCAGGATCTCTAATGTATACTTCCCTTGTCCAAGGAAGATTCCATCTGCACTATGCCACACCTCCATGCCAAAAACAAATAGTGCATCATCCCCAAGTTCTTCATCTCGAACTTGGCAGCAAGCTTCCTCTGCGTGTCGGCAATCAATCTATCCTCACCTGTTACAAACAGGTCATCCACATAGTAGTATCACTGGATTGCCTTCCTCAACCTTGTAGTGAAGGTTGGAATCCTCTTTACTCTTGGTAAAGCCCAAACTGGATAGAAAGTTGTCTATCCTACCAAGTTCTGCACACATATATGACTACACCATTCAAGAAGGGTGTCTTGAAATCCATCTGGTGTATCTTCTATTTCCTCACTTTTATATTTCTCTATGCTGCCATCTGCAGCATACTTGATCTGATAGTTCCATTTGGAGTCACAACAGACTTCCTTTCAGCTCTTGGGACCGCATCCCAAACATCATTCTTCATGATTGACGGATCATGGCATTCTTCCCGTATCTTGGGAACTTCAATATCTTCAATATTTTCAATAGATAACTTTGTTGCTGAAAAAATGTTGTAGTCCTTCTTTTGTAGGTGATGGCATACGATCTTTCCTACACAACAAGTTAAATTACATGATTAGAAAACATCTCATAGTTTTCAAAACAAATTCTTACACAAAGAAATATGTCATACAGTCATGCAATTATCTTAGCCAATGCTTCAATACAACATTTATGCATATCCCGTAACTTTCTAGATGCCTTCCAATCTCTACCAGAACATTGCTAAGAGTGTGCACAACTCCTAACATGTCAGCAAAGAGGTTTCATTCTAGATAAGTAGCAATGGAATGTTGTACAGTGCCATAGGCCACTTACCCATGTATATTAGTAGTATATTGTTCATCAATGCAACTATTCTAATATGCATAATACACAACCTAATTATAGGAACATAAGCATATACATCATTGAATAACATTATGTAAGAAATGACAATTCAAATACTTATCTTTGTTTGGTTGCTGGGTGGACTCCCTCTGAATCTTTGCAACTCCATTATGATGTGGATTGTGAGAAGTGGTCAACTCCCTCTAAATATCTGCATCCTTGCAGAAATTGTTGAAGTGTGCTCCTTTGCTTTCTTGCAGGAACAACTGGAGTGTGCTCCCTCTTGATCTTTGCTTCCTGGATTACCTATCCTTGAACTTACATCCATCCTTAATCACTATGCATGCTTATTAGTATCATCATTGTGTTATCCATCCTTAATCACACATTTATTAGTATCATCTTAATACTATCAAAACACAATAATCTTAAACATGTATAGTCATGATCATTCACAGATAATAAACATTAGTATTCAACGTTTCAGGGAAGTCTTCTTTTACTCATGCATACTCTTATTTGATCATAGGACTCTTCTAATTAGTTAAATCATCAATGCATAAACCCATGATTACTCAAACCTATACCTTCATGATTCTTCTCGTTAGTCATATCATCAATTATGGTAAGAAACATAATATGCATACAACCATGACTATTCAAACCTATGACTTCATGAATAATCATTATCAACAACACAACAGTATAAGATCCTAACACAAGGTAGGATTCTAGCTTGATATAGGAAAAACATACCTGGATTAGCATGCTAGTTAGTTATGTCTAACATACCCGCATAATGTATTCTGGTTCTCTTTAGTGACTTGTGCTAGTAACCTGGATGTCTCATAGGTTAACCATTGTAGGACCAAGTTGTACATACCTCGAAAGTAGATCTTCTATGTGATCCATGACAATGGATGAATCTTTGTCTTCATGTCACCATGATCATATGTTCTTGGTGTACCTTTTATGTTAGCAAACAACATAAACCTCATACAACATCACAATGCATTAGTACATTCATAAGTGTCAAAACCTTAATCAATGAATATCTTCTATTAAGGTGATACGACAAGTCTAGTAATTAATCGAGATTGTATTGTAATGATATGAAGACAAACATATGACAAACTTAACCACGAAAGATACCTGTAAGCCATACCTGTCAAGATTGCTTGTACTCTTCTTATGGAAGGCCTTAGCCTCATCTTCCTCTGAGACAGGAACTTCTTCACTTATGCAGGTGACCAATCCATCTTCTTCTAGGATTAACCCAATCCACTTGATTTGAAAGAATTGGACCTGGAGCTAGATTAGGGTTTGTCAGAGAAACCCCAAAAATTCAAACTTTGAATTTCAAACTTTCGAAAGGATAGACATATGCGCCTTGATGAGCTGATCAAGCTGGTATATTCAGAATTTGAAAACTGCAAAGTTTCATTCCTCAATTTTGCCTATGAAACTTCCGAATTCAATGGACATGACCCCGAACTGGGGTTTGATGAATCCCACTCTTCTTCCCCATCAAAAGGTTTGATCCAAATCTCTAAGCTTCTATTTTTATGAGGAGCTTCCAGCCGTGGTCACAGATTTAAAAAATTCCCATTTTAGCAGAGGCCCTAATTTTCCACTTTTCTAATCAAAGTCCCGAACTAGGGTCTGATCAAGCTCGACCTTATGCCCAACCAAAAATTCTGATCTTGGTCTCTAAATTTCTATTTTGATGAGTATCATTCAGCTGTGGTCTCCGATTAAAAAAATTCCAACTTTATCCGAAACCCTAAATTCTGGAAGCCATGAATGAAGGTACTAAAAAATAATTTTGTTTTGACAAAAATATGTACCTGATTGTTTTTGGTGTAACTCTGAACTTTTTGATCCACAGGGTCTAAAATGTTTTCTTGGGATAGCCCGACCTATTATATTTCCATCCCGATAGGTCTGACCTCAATTGGATTCTCTGAGAGAGAGAGTTATGCTAAGTGTTGCAACATGACCTGTTTATGGGATAATATAGGAGAGCGAACTTGTATGGTGTGCCACGTGTCACTGGTTCAACTTTGGCCTCTGAACAATTTTCTTGAGATATCCTGACCTGTTATCTTTCCATCTCAATAGGTCTGACCTCAATTAGATTCTCTGAGAGAGAGTTATGCCAAGTGTCGCAACGTGACCTATTTATTGGATAATACAGGGGAGCTAACTTGTATGCCGTGCCACGTGTCACTGGTTCAACTTCGGCCTCTGAAATTTTTTCTTGAGATAGAATAGTCTGTGTACTACCTGTCACATTTTACGAAATTTAATTTGGAGCTTCCTAGCCCAAGTTATGACCTTTTTCCCAAGGTCACCTGATTTTGACTCAGATCTGGAACAGGCAAAAACCCTATATTGTACAGATCATAAATCACAAAGTAAAACCTTTGGAAACAAGGTACATGAGGATCTGATCTTTGACATGTAAAAGTTTCAGATCCAAAAAATTCTCCAAAATGGATTTATAGCGAAAGTGCTACGATGACTGGTTTTTTCTATATCAAGACCTAGCATCGTAAGTGCAACAAGTGTCATACATGCCATATCATGCCTTCTTTCAGGCTAGATCTGATACCATGTAAAATTTTCAGAGCTTACTTCAATATGATCTAGGATCTTAACTGAGAGAACAACATGTACAGCAAATCTACAGCATATCAATCATGGACACAATAATGCAAGCACACGAGAGACACAGAGTTTACTTGGGAAAACCATAAAGGTGAAAACCCCAATAAATTCCTCAGAGATAGATAGAGCAATGATACAACCATAATACAAGAGATAGTCTTCTCCTAGCAGCAGAGCCTCCTCCTCCACAAGTGCGCCACTCTCGCAAGTGTGAGTGAGAGAATAAAATGTGTAAAATGAGATAGACACACTCTCTATTTATACACTAACTTGACTTGACCTTTAATCAACTAGGTCAGCCTCAACTTAACCACTTAACATAATGTTGACTGGACTGACCCCCACTAGGGTGGTCTAATAACCCTTTGACCCACATGGCCGACCCCCAATAGGGTGGTCTAATAACCCTTTGACCCACATGACTTATACAGGGCTGACCCCAACAAGGTGGTCTAATAACCCTTTGACCCACATGACTTATACAGGGCTGACCCCAACAAGGTGGTCTAATAACCCATCAAGTATAAGTTACGAGACTTACAATATAAATGACGACACTTCCATATAGAGGAATAATAACATCTCTATAGGAATACAACCACTTCCGTATAGAGGAATAATAACATCTCTATAGGAATAAAATATACATATATGTGAAATACATTCTGAAGTTACATATACATCAACACATCCGTTTGTGGATGAAATGTTGTGCTTGAGTTTAAGGTTGTATTCAACCCTTTAAACAAAGATCTCTAGGAGTTTCCAGTAAACTTAGAATCACGGTATGAAACTATCACTTTTGGTATTCCATGTAATCGAAAAATCTGTTTCATGAAAATTTCTGCAATATCTGAAGCCTTATAAGTAGTTTTTACTGGTATAAAATGTCCTGCCTTCTTGAGTTTATCCACTACCACCATGATGGAATCATTTTTTATTTTTTATTTTTTTTTTATTTTTTATTTTTTATTTTTTATTTTTTATTTTTTATTTTTTATTTTTTTCTTCTGATTCTTGGGTAGTCCGGTAATAAAATCTATGCTTATGATCTCCCATTTCCAACTAGGTATAGGTAATGGATGTAATAGTCCAGCCGGATGCTAATGTTCAACCTTTACTCTTTGACAGTCAATGCATTTAGCTATATATTCTGCTACTTCATCCTTCATCCTGGGCCAATAATAATCTTTCCGTAGCATAGTTATGGTTTTCTGATAACCTGGATGACCAGAATAATGACTTTTGTGCATCTCATCTAAAATCAGAATTTTTATCTTTGGTACGTTGGGCACATATAATCTGTTCTTGTACAGCAACAATCCATTTTCTTTTAACTTGAAATCTGCAATAGAATTTTCAGAATTACTTTTTGTTGTCTTTTAATGTAAATTTCTATACTCTTCATCAGTTTTAATCTCTTCGAAAATCTGATTTTCTAAATCTGTTGTGTATGTACTGATGGCTGAAATAAAATTTAACTTTGGATTACGACTTAAAGCAACAACAATCTTGTTCTCTTTACCCTTTATATGCTGAATTTCAAAATCATATTCACTTAGAAAGGTTAGCCATCTAGCTTGTCTAACATTCAAGTTCGTTTGATCTAGTAAATACTTCAGCCCCATGTTATCTGTCATCAAAGTAAATTTTCTACCAATAAGGTGGTGATCCCACATTTTTAAGGCATGTATTACTGCTAATAATTCCAGATCATATGTAGAATAATTTTTCTCATGTATTTTCAGCTTTCGAGACTCATATACAACGGCATGTCCCTCTTGTGTTAGGACTCCATCGAGTCCGTCGTGACATGTTTCAGTGCATACTATAAAATATTTATTAGGATCTACAATTCTCAGAATAGGTGTTGTAGTTAGTAATTCCTTCAACTTCTTAAAATTGTCTGCACAATTTTGAGCCCATACAAACTTCTTCCCCTTCTTCTGTAAGGAGGTTATGGGGTTTCCAATCTTTGAAAAACCTTCTATGAATTTTCTATAATATCCTGTAATCCCCATAAACGATCGTATGTCCGACACATCCTTAAGAACCGACCATTCGTTAATGGATTTTATCTTATCGGGATCAACCGAAATTCCTTAGAGATTATGTGACCTAAATACTGAATCTTATCCTTGTAAAAGTCACACTTACTAAACTTAGCATATAGCTGATGATCTCTCAGAACTTGTAAAATAATATGTAGATGTTTGTCATGTTCTTCCTTACTTTTAGAATATACTAGAATGTCATCTATGAATACAATGACGAACTTATCCAAATACTTATGCATAATATTATTCATTAAGCACATAAATACTGCAGGGGAATTAGTCATCCCAACTGGCATGACCACAAACTCATAATGTCCATAATGAGTTCTAAAGGTTGTTTTAAAAATATCCTCATCCTTCTCACGAACTTGATGATATCCTAACCTTAAATCAATCTTCGAAAATATCATTGCTCCATGTAGCTGATCAAATAGATCGTCGATGCGGGGCAACGAATATCGATTCTTGATTTTCATCTTGTTCAGTTGGTGATAATATATGCAAAGCCTTAAAGTGCCATCCTTCTTCTTAACAAAAATAACAAGTGCTCCCCAGGGAGACACGCTGGGTCTTATATAGTTTTTATCAATCAGTTCTTTCAACTATGATTTTAACTCATTTAATTCCAATATGTTCATCCTATATGGAGCTTTGGAGTTCGGTACTACACCCGGTATTAGCTCAATGGTAAAATCTAGATCCCTCTTCAGGGGTAATCCCGGAATCTCTTCTGGAAAAACATCCAGGAATTCTTTTAGGATAGGTATATCTTCTAGTTTCAGTTTTTCCTCTTTTGTAATTGAATCCTCATTTACTACATTCACTGCGAACATCTTACATCCTTTTCTAACTGCTCTTTTTACTTGCATAGCTGAAATCTGTCTAAGTGATGTATTCCTAGGAATACCCTTCACTTCTACTACTTCTCCTTCATCATTTAGAGAGGTAAAAATTTTCTCATAACAATTCAAAATAACATGATGTGCTTCTAACTAGTCCATTCCAATTAAGATGTCATAGGATCCTAAAGGTAAAACATTTAGCTTGGTTCGTGTCTTTAACTGATTCATAGATAAAAAAAACTTTCAACAAAATCAGACACTTTTCTTTTTGTTCTTGTTGCTAGTCTAACTAACCAAGATTTATTAAATTTTTCTATTTTCAGATTAAAATTTTCTACAATATTTGGAGATATATAACTCAGGCTAGCACCTGGATCAATCAAAATAGAAACAAGGTGGTTTTGTAGCATACCTTCAATATCTACCATAGAGACTTGATGCTCCGCTTGCATGTTGTCTAGAGCTGCATTAATTCTGGGCATCTCTCTTGTCAAGTCTCCCATAGTAGGTCCAGCTTGTATGGAGTGAATATTATTTGTTGTTTGCTTTTTATTGGGATAGTTTGAAGCATAATGAGGACCTTGACACTCAAAATTTTTTATAGGTGTCCTCTGATCATTAGTTCTGGTAACATTGGGTGTATTTCTAGCAGCTGTAAAATTTTGTTGTTGATTATTTATGGGACTGTTTCCTTGGAAATTTCGATTTGGAAAGTTTTTCTTTTGAAAACCAAAATTTCCATTGAACCTGAAATTCTTATTCTTCAGCTCAAAGTTGCTGGGTTTATTATTTTTCCAGTTAGATATCCCTTATCTTTTCTGGTTCTGTTCATAGCAGAAAGTTGCTTTCCTCATGGCTTCTTCTAAGGTATTTGGATTGTCATACTCTATTATGTCCTTGATGTTGAAAGGTAGACAAGTCATAAACCTATGAATCTTTGGTTTCTCCTCCACAAATTATGGCACATACCTTAGCAAATTCAAAAATTTGTTGTTTAGCTCTTTCATGTTCATGGTTCCCAGTCTTAAATCATAAAATTCCTTGGCCTTTTCTTCGTAATATTGTTCAGATAGGAACTTCTTCTTGAAGTACCATTTAAAAGTGCTCCAATTCCCATCCTTGTCCTTGATGCCCTTCACTCTTTTGATGTCCTTCCACCAAATGTGTGCCTTCCCGATCAGGTTGTATATTTCCATCTTTGCTTTCAATGATTCTGAATAATCATAAATTTGAAAGTATTTCTTCATGTCGGACAACCATGCTTCAGCTGTCTCTCCTTTCTCAATTTCACCATTGAATGTTGGGGGTTTGATATTCTTGAATTCCCCAGAAATCTGCTCATACTATTTATGGCTTTTTCTTTTTGGTTTGTAATCCCCTTCACTACTATCACTTGAATAATTATGTTTCTTTTTACGTATCTCAATGGCAGCTCCTGCTGATGTTGAACTGCTATTCACATCATCAATTTTCACTTTCTTACCCTTTTCCTGATGAGGCAAGTCTTCAATCTTGGAGGTATTTTGAACCTTTCTATCCTGTTCATGAGTTGCGCACTAATCGAACAGTACTTGGTTCAATTCTTCTTGTGCCTTCAAAATTCTCTCATTATCCTATTTAACATATCTTACTTCTGCTTTCAATTCCTGAAATGCACGTAACAATTCTGATGAATTGTCATTCAATTCACCATGGACTTCTTCTTCATAATGTTGTCCAGTGCTTTTGTTAATATGATTGGTCATTCGAAATCTGTCCTCCATGTGTTCATCTGATCCTTCCATACCTGTAATTTAGAAAACAATTTTTTGTATAACAAAATAATTTAACTTGAATTAGTAAAGATTTTTGCTGTCATAAAATTTTTCTGTTGCGTGTTCTTTGGACCTTTCCAGGCCGAGAGTTCGAACATGAGCTCTCATACCACATGTAACATCCCAAAATTTCGTAAAATTTAAAAAAATTGATAATAGTAATAAATATGATATTTAAGTATGCAGAAGTAATTAACTATTTTATTTGTTTATTTTAATGATAGTAATTCATCTATCGTTGTATATTAATTTTTTTGAAATACGATTACATTCGAGTGAAAAAATGAAGATGGGTGTCTATTTTGGGGGGTCTCGTGAGAAAATAATTCTGGTTTTTTCATGTTTTTCAACTTCGGGCGAACAAAAGTGATATTTTTGTTTAAAATTTCACTTTGCCGTAAAAAGAAAACTTTTGTAGAATTATGTTAGCTTTCTACTCATAATTTTTTCAATTTTTTTTATTAAGATTTGATATGTCGATTTCGCAAATGTTTGACAGTGTGTTCTTATAAAATGAAAAGACTACAAAAGAGTTATGATTTGTTGCACCACTAAAATCGTTGTTAGACTTGTGTTTTGCAAAAACTGAAAATGCTACGACAATCTACACACAATGTACTAGTGCCTGACTATAAGTTTGCATCCAATGGACCTCTATACTAATTATTATATTTTTTTAAAGTCGATCAATGGGGAAACTCAGTCGATTTTCAACAACCTTTTTGTTGCACCACTTTTCTCTCAATCCGCTATAAAATCAAAAAATCTACGACCACCCTTTTGAAGTAGACACGTCAATGAAGAGTCCCACATTTTCTTCGATTTTTTTGGTGTTGTATTTTCAAAGTTATGGATTTTTCTTTTCGCTGTTTGTTTAAAGAGCTGAATCATAACTCGACACATGTTACGAAGATAAAACTTAAAAAATATCAGTTCTTATCTATATATAACAAAATTTATACCCTCGTAAAGTAGATTCAATGATGAATCTACTGGTATGAAGTCCGACATTCGTTTTGTTGTGTAAGAGGTGGTTTTCTCCTTCCGAAAATGGAGAAACCTGAAAATTTTGCAGAGATCTGAATCTTTCATGTTTCAGAGATTATTCGGCCGAAATAATTATTCGGCCGAATAGTTATTCGGCCGAATAATTATTCGGCCAAATAACTGTTTTCCGTAACGGCGCCGTAACTTATGGCGAAGGTTATTCGGCCGAATAACTAAACGGAAAAAAAAATACGTCGACCGAAAAAAAAAAAAAAAAAATAAAAAATAAAAAAAAATATATATATATATATATATATATATATATATATATATATATATATTATACTCATATAAATAAACGTAAAGTTAATTCATTATTTTTGCATGTTTGAACTTCGCATTTTTTTGTCAAACTAATTTCGGAAGGAGGAGATAATTTTTGCAAAAGGAGGTTTTTACAAGGTATGTTTCTTCTTCTTCTTTACAAAAGGCACATTGAAGGAGTTTTTTTTTCTAAGGCATATTTGCAAGGAGTTTTTCCAAAATATCTCTTTTCTTATTGCATTTTTACAAAGAAGACATTTTTTGCAAAATGAGGTTTTTACAAGGTATGTTTCTTCTTCTTCTTTACAAAAGGCACATTGAAGGAGTTTTTTTTTCTAAGGCATATTTGCAAGGAGTTTTTCCAAAATATCTCTTTTCTTATTGCATTTTTACAAAGAAGACATTTTTTGCAAAAGGAGGTTTTTACAAAGTATGTTTCTTCTTTTTTCCAAAAGCACATTGAAGGTGATTTTTTTCTAAGGCATATTTGCAAGAAGTTTTTTCCAAATATTTATTTTCTTATTGTATATTTGCAAAGAAGATATTTTTTTGAAAAAGAGATTTTTACAAAGTATGTTTCTTCTTCTTTTTTCCAAAAGACACATTGAAGGTGTTTTTTTTAAGGGATATTTGCAAGGAGTTTTTTCAAAATATTTCTTTTCTTAGACATGTTTGCAAGGAGGTTCTTTGCAAGGATGTTTTTTTTTCAAAGTAGCTTTGCACTTTTTATTTAATTGAAAGAGGTTTTTTCAAATAGTTGTTTTGCTAAGGTATTTTGCAAATAAGTTTTTTCCATAGTAGTTTTGCACTTCTTATTTATTTGAAATGAGTTTTTTCAAATAGTTATCTTGCTAAAGTATTTTGCAAAGGATTTTTTGCAAGGTAATTTTGTACTTCTTATTTTTTTGAAATGGGTTTTTTTTCAAGGAGTTATTTCTTTACAATGATTTTTTCCCAGATATATTTATAAATAAGTTTTTATTCAAAGTATTTTTTTATAGTGGTTTTTTTCGTAGATATTTTTTCAAAAAAGTATTTTTGCAATGAATTTTACAACAAAGATTTATTTACAAGGTGTTTTATTTTCTTCCTTGGCACAAGGTGTTTTTATTATTTTCCAAAGAAGATTTTTGTTCAGAGAATTTTTTCAAAGGAAAGTTAACTCCAAAGAAATCTTCTTCAAAAGACTCTTACAAAATTTTTAAAAGGTAAAGTAAATTTCAGTTCATGTTTTTATAAATTCCGTAAATGTTTTTAAATCTTAATTTATTTATTTTTACTATAAAGTAACATGATTCTTTAATTTATCGTCTATAGATTAAACAACCATGGGCAATAAGAGAAAACGTCAAAGAAAAGCTGATCGTAAACGTGATGATGATGATAATAGAGAGAAACAAAAACTCAGATATATTGCCAAAAAACAAAGGGTTGCTGAAACGGAAGAGAGAACTATTGAAGATATAAATACAGATTTACATGATAATGTTGAAGAAATGGAAATTGAAAATAGAGTACAAGAAGAACAAATTGAAGTTGAAAAGAACATTGTAGAAGATGTAAATAGTGATTTACATGCTAATGTCGATGAAATCAATATTGAAGATCAAGTTCAAAATCCAGAAATTGAACCTGGTATGTATATATCATATATTTTCCAAATTCATTTTTTTATAATGAATTTTATTTTTTGATATATGTTAAATTAAATTTAACTTGATGTATAGGTACTTTTACTATTGATGATGAAATGTTAGAAGACATTGATTGCGACAAATATGGAGAAAAACTAGCAATACATGCTGCACGATATCGTGCTACAAAATTTTATGATGAAGTTCTCAAGGATTACTCAATAGCAGGACAAGCACAAATTTTGAGATGTTTATTAGTGTCCAAGAAGTTAGAAGGTGCTACATCATTATTGGGTATTCACAAAGTAACAAAAGAGTCGAAATTGAAACAAAATGTGATGGAAAATATAGGCGATGCAATAAAAAAATTTGGAAAATCCAGGAAGAAAGATATCAGTGCTGCACATAAAGCAATTCATACAGCAATTCTTTCAGCTAGTACTAAACAAAAGCGTTTGACAACAGAACTAGCAAAAGCAGTTGGAACATCAAGAAAAACATTATACAAACATAGCAAATTCAGAATGCAAATAGACGAAAATAATGAACTTGCTTGTTGGGCAATTATTTGTAGACAACCTTACAAAGATAGATTAGGAGCAGGTGTTAAAGATATTGTACGAGAATATTGGTTGGAACATGCTCGAGTTTCACCAAATTCAAGAGATGTGATACGCAAAAGAATATCACGAAATGTATATGAAAGCCAACCAAAACATATAATGGACATGACACAAGTACAATTGTTCAATAAATTCAAGGAAGATCATCGTGGAATTAATATATCAATCACTACATTTGTGCAACAAAAACCATGGTATGTTCGACCTATAACTATACGTGATACATGTTGTTGCCGTTATCATGTGCAATTTCAGTTATATTATGACACGTTTCTTGAATTTGGTAAAATGTTTTGGACAAATTCACCACCTCCGCCGACGATACGTGAATTCATATCTCAAATTTTATGTGAGAGAAATCACGATGAAGTATTTTATTCAAAGAAATGTGTCAATGGAAAACATTGTCATCATTGTGGAAATTTGGTGTTATTCCACAATAAATACCCTATCGATAATGATCAATCGTTGTCAAATGTAAATGTTGATTGGAAGAGATACGAATACATCAACTATAATACAAGTTCTAGTGATTCACATTCCAAAAGAATTGATTTGCTAGAAGACAAGATATGCGTCACAGATTTTCTCAAAAAATTTGAAAGCAAAATTTATAAATACACCCAGCATTCACATAGAGCACGATGGCAAGATCTTCAATTCAAATAGTCTCGTGAAATTTTTCCACCCGGAACAATTTTGTCGGTGGTTGATTTTGCTGAAAACTATACATTTGCTGCACAAAAAGAAATACAGAGTGAATACTATCACTCTGACCAAGTTTCGATATTTGTCCATGTTGTATATAGACATTCTCAACAGGATGTCAATGGCATTGAAAGCACATGTGACAATCGAGATGTGATTAAAGAATATCACTTCTATATCAGTGATGATCGTACACACGACACACATTTTGTCCAACATTGTATAGAAAATATTTTCTATGACTCACTGAAAAAACGCGAAGTCAAATTCAAAGAGCATTGGATATGGTCTGATGGATGTGCGGGTCAATTTAAATCTTCACGATCATTTTTTTGGTTATGTCGACTTCATAAAGCGCTGAACATTAAACATCGTTGGAATTTCTTTGAAACTGGGCATGGAAAAGGTGAGCATGATGGTGCAGGAGCATGCGTGAAAAGAGCACTTCGAAGATGGAAAATGAACTATTCTTCAGCACGGTTTCATTCAGCTGCAGAGGTTGTCCAATGGTGTCAATTAAATCTAAGCCATGATTATAATCAACAATCAAAAGACGTGCGCAGGTATGTCCACTATTTTTTTAATTTATATTATTTCTTAAAATTTAAAAAAATGTATATACTAACATTTAAGTACACATGTACACTATTTATTGTGTAGGTTTTTTTGGCTTGTTGGGGTCCAAGATATAAATAGATCAATACCATATGACGCTAGCACCATACATGGAACTAGAGATCTTCACTCTATTCAAACAAAATCATTTCACAACGTGTTTGCATTTGACAGTAGAAAGCAATCATGCTTTTGTCATATTTGCATTGAAAATGTTGAGTCTACAGAAGTTTGTGAAAACATAACAAACAACTACATAAAAGCTTGGAGACACACAGAGATTAATCCAAAAGGAAAAATGCCACTGGCAAGTGTTGAAGAATTAGAATCAGAAGAAATAGCAATATCGTCTGATGGCGATAGAATTTCAGATCTCGTAAGAGAAGGTAATAAACTTGTTTTTGACTTTTTAATCAATTGTTCATTCTAATCCATCGCCATAAGTAGTCAATTTAATTCATTTAAATACGCTAACACCAATCATAACTTGCACATGAGATGTTTTCGCTGTGATTGCACCTGTAGACAACAACGAAAATTTCAAATATTATTTGATGCGATGCACTGAAGGAAAAATGAAGTTATTGGAGGACTACAACGACAACGGATTTACATACGAAAGAGGATCCATCATTTTAAAAGGCTACTTTTTTCAGCAGACGCATATGACTAAAAATTATGTCTACTTTCAAGATTATGAGCCCGATGTTATATGTTGTCAATATAGTCATTTAGTATGTGCATCTAGAATAAAATTGATACAAGTTCCATAAAAAAAACAGTTAAAAACCAAAAAATGGAAACTATCCATATGTGACCATGAACGGATAGTTGAAGATGGTATTTCATTGCGATGTTTTTAACTACATATCAAAAATAAATTGATCTATATTTTTGTCCATGTCAATTGTTGTGTGCAATATATTTTTTGTCCAATTATCAAAAAATTTGTGCACAGTATATTTTTTCATTGAGATTTTATGAATATTTTCTTAAATGACAACTAACATAAAAGCTTAAATGGTTGTACTTTAACATGCTTAAAAATGAATTCAAAAGTACTTTATTCGGGTCCCCATATGTCTATTAGACCACTAAGGGATGAGATAACGGATGTGGCTATCCCCACTCCGCCCCGAATTTTTACTTTTGGTTGATTGATACTAACGAAAAATCACAAAAAGACCTATTAAATTTTGTATTCTTTTAATCCATCGAACATGTTTCTTTAATACATACTTCACCATAAATATGATCTTAAATAGATGTCTTAAAATTGTCACCAAGTTCTCCGTCCCAAATCTTTAATTTAAAATATCGCTTGTGCAAATTCACATAACTGAAATCATGGCAAATGGAGATAACGATCATTTGATTTTTAATCACAAGCAAGGATTCCAGGATTGTGAAGCTTATGCTAAATTAGAGAAATGATTATTTACAACAAATCAATGAAAATTCATCAAATTGTTGTTTAAAATCATTGCTCTAATTTAACACAAACTTCACAATCCTGGAATCTTCGCTTATGATTAAAAAACAAAAAAACCGTTACCCCCATTTGCCATGATTTCAGCCGCATCAAATGTACCTGAACATTGAAAATAAAAATTAAATTAATTAAAAATCCATTATATCAAAATTTGAACTTAACACATATTTGCTTTTAAACTTCCTAATTCATCCATATTTCTATCAAAAATTTTAACATTCATAAACTTCTGCCCAACATTAATTCTTACCATAACATTCATTTTCAACATTGAATATTTCCTAACTTAGATTATCATTTTAAACATTTCCAACACCTCCCATTCATTCAACATTTCCTACCCTTGGGTTGCACCTATCAAGACATTTTAAACATTCATGCAAAACATATTATAATAACACTTATTCTCAACATAACAAATTGAAAACATTCCTTCTTCCATAACACCTCCCATTCATTCTTTCCCAACATTCCTTTTTCTCTAACACCTCCCATTCATTTTTTCCCAACATTGATTCTTACCATAACATTCATTCTCAACATTGAACATTTCCCAACTTGGAATAACATTTTAAACATTCCTAACACTTCCCATTCATTCTTTCCCAATATTCATTCTTCCATAACATTCGAAACATTCAACATTCATTCTCATCATTCAACATTTTCTAACTTCATAACATTCATTCTATAAAAACATTTTAAACATTCATAACATTCATTTCCTAACCTTGGATTGCACCTATAAAAACATTTTAAACATTCATGCGAAACATATTATAAATATTATCAAAACATTTTAAACATTCATGCAAAACATATTCTAAACATTTACCAAATGAGAAATAATGGACATGTACTCATGTATATAATCCAAAAAAAAGTTGATGAACATGTGAATTCAATGTACATATATATATAATCAAAAAATAAATACCCTCCATGTTCAAAACAACTACAATATATATATATCAACAAAAACAATAAAGTCTGAACCACTATCCATCTAGACCAATATCTTTCCACTATTTTCCACTAGGACCTTCCATGGGACTCAACTCCACCTACAATACACAAAAAAACAAATTATAAATTTAGATCATAAATTATTTAAACAATTTTAAACTAAATTCAAAATATTAAGATATTAAACTCATCTACAAAACAATTCAATTATTAAAAAAATCGTACATCAAATTCTTTGAATGCATGTCCACCACTTTTTTCCCCTAGAGACTTTCCTTTGGCTCCAAAGGATCTGAAAGAGCCAAGCTGCAACATGTACAAAAACAATTTTCAAATAAATCAAAAAAATATAAAACATTAAACTTATATCAAAGATCATTTCTAGTTCAACAAAATTACCTCAGTGCCAATATCTGCATTCATTAAAGACCCCACATCTTCGCCCCCAATTTCCAAATGGTCCCTTCCCTAAAATTTAAATTTTGTTAATAAATAAAACATAGTATATACAAATAATAAATTAAGCAATTAACTTAAAACCAAAACAAAAAAATTAAAATCATTAGCTCACAAGAGATGGTAAATCATCTAAAAAGTTGGATTCTAATGAAACCTGCATAGATAAGTCAAATTAACAATAAGATACATTGATATTTATTAAAATTCAAACAAACAAAAAAAATATCATGTTCAATCATAAATATTATAATTAAAATACCTCTCCTAAGCGCTCTTCATTTTGACTAAGATGCTCTTGGTTTTGACTACTGGAAACTCAAAAATTATTTGCATTTAACATTCTCGTAAACTGCAAACAAAATACATTTGCTTAATATATTTATTCCCATGTAGCAAAAAATTCAATTCAAAATGATTAATAAAAAATCAAATAGATTGTCATAGCATAATCAACAAACCTCTCCCATGCTCGATGTGTCATTGGATAACACATCTGAAGCTATATCTCGACAAGACTTAGCATAAGCCCTGAGATCATCAATGCTCAATGCATCTACCTCGTCATTCGTCTTGTAGACAAAACTCTGACGAAGAATAGCACGAGCCCTCTCTCACCCCAAACCAACTTCTACTCCAGCAAGAGCTGAAGCTAAACCATCACCTACCGATTCCCTTCCAACTGTCCCTAGTTGAGATGTTGTCTCCATCTCTGATCTTAATCCAACAACCCTTGGTGGACGAGGTATCTCAGGTGGAGGTTGTATAGTGGTAGGGTCTCTGAGAGCGCCTTTTCGATTATATATTCTACCCTTTCCAACTCCATAAAATTCAGAGGGAACATCAGTATAGTTAGGCTTCATACCTAAAAAAAACTCCGCATAAAAAAATCTAGCAAAATAATTAGGAACCTCATCGTTCCAAGGCAATCGACCATAAGCTGCAAGAAATCGATCATATATTAAATGTGCAATTTGAGGATGCTTGAAATATTGCACTTTCAACATTTTTCGCTTAAGGCCTTCTTTGAAATTGAACATTGAATTGGCTTGTTCTCTAGTGATTCTCTCCTTCACAACCTCCCACTTGTCTGGACCCATAACTTGGTCCCTTCGCATCCGCATCAAATGAACAAAACTATTTGTAGTTGGTCCAAGTTCCTCGTATGCATCAATGAATTTTTGCAAAGACACCAAAACAATCTCTAGACTTTGTCGACTCTCTAGAGGGAGATCCAAAGAACAAAGATCATTGTTCAACCTGTCATAGTGGGATCTACAACTTTCAAGAATAGTTTGTTGCACAACACCTTGCCATGGAAGCTCATCAGGTAAATCAGACGGATAAGTTGATATGGGTGTACACCCCTCGGCTAGTGGAACATATGTCGTCCTAGCTCTAGGAAGATCTTCAGGACCCTGCTCTCCACCCACACCTATTCCATCATCTATAATCCTATCTTGATCTTCCCCTTGCTCCATCGAATTACGCACATCTTCTGAACGTCGCTCTGCTTCAAATATAGCCGTAGTCAAGAATTAACCTTTTCCATAAATTCAAAACACAAAAAAATACAAATTATACATTATTAAACATTAATGTTCATACCAACAGAAGGTTGAGATCGACGCTCTCCCACAGAAGACGAAGGAGAATCATTTGTACCCCTTCGAACTTGTTGGTGATCAAATGACTGGGACCCATGCAATAAACTTGAACCCCGCGGTGAATTCGACAACCTTCGACTACCAATTGGAACACCAATTCCTGAGGATTGTGATGACCTCCTACGCTTTCCCTTCGAAGACTCTCTTTCCATTTGATATAACTTCTAAATTTACACAAACGTTAACATATTGAAATTGTACATGACTATTCTACAAGCATCAAGCCAATATTTGATTAAAAACTTCAACAAAATTTAAGTCCCCCTCCTAACTCTAATTAATTAACTAAAATTCCTTACCATCCCTAAAATTGCAACATAAAGATATATCTAATAATCATTACATTATCAAATATAAGTTATAACACGGTTAATTGAAGTAGTATACTATCCTTAAAAACTTGTAATCCAACAAATATGGTTGAATTATATATGTCAATGAACGAACATCTCACTAAACATATATATATATTCTTATTAAAAGAATTCTAACTTATATTTATGATAATACAGTTTACACACATTGAAGTTGTACATGTTAACTCTACAAACTTAAAACATATCTATTAAAGATCTGCATACAAAATGTAGAGGTTCCTAAAATAGTATAACATATATATACCCTTATTAAGAGATTTCTAGCTTATATTTATGATCAAACAATTTACAAACATTGAAGTTGTACATGTTCATTCTACAAACTGAAAAACATATCTCTTAAAGATCTGCATAGAAAATGTAGAGCCACCTAAAATATTATAACTTATTTTCTTTTGTAAGTTCCTCTCCTAACTCTAAGAACACTATTGCAGCATAAACATGAAATCTATAATCATCTCATAATCATTTGATTGTAATAGTTCAATGACCTTCCTAATTTTTCAACGATCACTTATGTTTTCATTCTATATCTCAATAAACAAACATTCCCTAATTTTTATAAAAAAAATACCTAAGAACTTACAACATTGAATTTTTAAGTGACTTTCTACATGAACTCTGTTCATGAAAAGGTTATGTTCATGAACAGACTTCATGAACTCATATGACATTCTTCTACCTCACTTAACATAGTAAAACCACAGGTTGATCATTTATAAAGTTGTGTAGTATACCCTTTATCATCCCTTCATAGAGAATTAGGGAAACTTAATATGAAACTCGTTCGGGATTAGGGTTTAAATATCCATATATATAAAGAAGCCATGGAGTCATCGATCTTACCATTTTTATAAAAAAAAAAGAGTCATCGCTACCGCCTATAATTTCAGAGCATAACATGAACAGAACTCTGTTCATGAACAGAACTCATGAACAATATATAATTCAACAAATATAGTTGACATGAACACAGTTCATGAACACTGTTCATGAACACTGTTCATGAACTGTGTTCATGAACAGAGTTCAAGAACCCTGTTCAAGGACATACAACTGACATCTCTAAAATAAAAATAGAATTTTAAAAAATTTAACCTTCTGATTTTAACAACCATTACAGATTTTTTTTACTTCTCCTACTGCCAACAACTTAAGAGCAAAGTTTGTATAACGATACATACCTGTATCCAAAAGTGCAGTGAAGAATCGTCGATCCACGACGCCGCGTCAAAACAATCCACCAACGCTCCAAACACCAACTAATTCCTTCACCAAGCAACGAATAATGTAATCAAGTAAGACCTATAACATACACAAACAGAATCATAACGTCACAACTTAAAGAAAAACGCACCTTAAAATAACAACTTTGAACCCTGCACACGAAACCGCAACACCGTCGACGCAGCAACACAACCGAACACACCTGCCAACCAAAACGTAACGGCCGACGAGCAGATTCCAACGAACAACAGCTAGAAGCAGATGACGACCCGACGAAACGTAAAAGCCGACGAGCAACAGCAGAAATGGAGCAAAAGCGGGTCGTGGAGCAGAAGCGGGTCGTGGAGCAGAAGCGGGGTGGCGAACATAACACCAACCGATCGTGGAGCGTGAACAGGTCGTGGAGCAGCAGCGGGTTGTGGGGCATCGGCAGGGTGGCAGACAATCTACTGCAGGCCCATGCGGGGTCCAAATATTTCCAACAAGGAATGCCAAATGGCAGCCGATGCTGTCTTTTTATGCAGAAAAATAGTTTGGCCGAACAATTAGTCGGCCGAATAATTATTCGGCCGAAGAATTATTCGGCCGAACAGTGTTTCGGCCGAATAATTGTTCGGCCGAATAATTATTCGGCCGAATAATTGTTCGGCCGAAACACTGTTCGGCCGAATAAACTATTGCCCGAAATTTTTTTCCGTCCGGCAACTGTTTGCACACATTTCAAGGATCTCCGTTAAACGGGATGGAGAACTGTTTGTGGTTATTCGGCCGAATAACCTCTGCATTATTCGACCGAAGAATGTAAATTATTCGGCTGAACAATGTTTATTATTCGGCCGAATAATATTTATTATTCGGCCGAATAACTTCCGCTAAGACGATTTTGCACTGGTTTCTCACGAAAGTGTTACCCACCTTCACGTTTTCACCCATTCCTTAACGAGATGTTTGTTAAGATTGCTACTTAATCTTTGATTATTTTGTTTGTACTAACTGTTCACGCCTCTTCTGACGATGAAGGGGTCCTATGGAACCCTAGGCTTACTTAGCTGCATGGTTAAAGTTATTACACTTGACGTAGGTTACAGGTAAAGATAATTCCAGCCTTTGAAACTATTTAAAGTTTACCAACATATATTCAACCAACAGTAATTTTGTTTGAAGATTATTTCAAGGTGAGATCCTAGCTTTTATTATGACTTCTGTTGGACAACTTCAGCATGTATTTTATTAATTTGAATTATCATTCTTATGGCGTTTCCAAACGATAGATACATACCTGAAACTTAGATTCTAATTCTGCAATCAAATGATGATTTTGAAATACTATACTGGTTATGATAGAAGTTATCTAGTTTACCCCAAACTTAACATGATCTTGTTAAAGTCACAAAGAGGTACTATTTGATTTACATTATTGTGTAGCTAACATTTTGCTATGGATACCATAGATCATCGTAATCACTCAAATAATATTTTGTGTAGAAAGTAATATAAATCTAACACTATCAAGACTTATTGTAAGTATTAGTGTTACCATGTACATTTGTTATTTTACACATATAGTCAGGAATGAATCAACATTCATAAATATGAAGTTATATAACATTCATATATCTATGAAATTATATAGTATCTATGTACATGAAAAATTTACAATGATTCTACCCATATCATGTAACTACTTATGATCGAGGTTACAATTCATATCATTCGATGTTATAATTCTAATGTTATACAAACATTCTAGGGTTAACATTAATATACAATAATCGATTGCATTAACACCTATACTATGTAACAATTCTAATATTAAATCAACCTATATATATATATACGAAACATAAAGCAATGATATTTGAATTATTTTGGAGTTAGGGTTACGAGCTTATCACAACAAAACCTAACACTTATATGAATATGAACTATACAATGATCCTATCATTAAACAAATGGTATATATATTATAATGCAAATATATACGAGTTATGATCACGAGGTAAAGTATTGGAACTAACGTTTATTATATGCAAGTTGGAAAACACTACGAAATTAATGAGCATTAATTGAGATCCTGGTGGAATGCTCGGTGGCATCAAACCTGACTTGAGGCATGTGAACATCTCTTGGATATTGCATTACCACATGTGTGATAGCGTTAACCTTCTCTTATCCAAAACCCTTGTATTCATTATTATGGTTGTAATTTTGGAAGTGAGGCCGACAAGCCGCGATGTCTTAAGGTTTCGAGGTGGTCGTTCATGGTTTCAATACCACAACCTCGGTATGTTTTAATGGTGATAACCTGAACCTTGAAAAGCATGGATCTTGAACCTTGGCCTTCCAATGATAACTATTGATCCAGATCTCGATATCCACAGGTAATAGATCTGTCACTGCTTGCATTGGTTATTTTAAACTTGTAAGTTTGGTTTTTATAATAATTACAAATCTAACTAAATTTTTATGGTACAAATTGCAGGGTTTGGTGGTCTCTCATCTACTTTTCCCGTGGAGGATAAACACCAAGGACTTCAATGTCCTGGTAAGTCTCGGGTTCATCCATGTTCCCTGGATTCGTCGGGAGATGAATCTTTTTCTTCTCTACTGTAATTTGAAATTAGGTTTTAAGCCGTGGGCAAGAGAATGTATGGTTTGAGTTGAGGCTTCAAGCCTTTGTTGTAACCAGTTAATTTGAGCATTTTGTAGACTGGTTGTTTGTACAGCCTGTGCTTGCTTCCGTTCAGTGGTTATTAACACATTTTGACAAATAATATTAATACTAGTTTTGATACTGTATTCACTATGTTTTTTTTAATGTATTCGATACTATTGTTGTTATGACTATTATGGTTCGATACCTGGTCTGGGTGAGTAAGCACTCGAACCCAAGACTTGGATGGCATACGATTGAAATTTTCAGATTTATATTATAGAGGGTTTTAGAAATGAAAAAGTACAGGACCTTTAGAAAAGATTAGACACAGGGTTTAAGGATTTCATTACTACTCTTACAGATTTGTAATTTAATACTTATGCTTCGTTTTGTTATTGTAAATGTATTATGAAACGATAGTTTCGAACTCATATTTGTGTTTGCAATACAATGAGGCAAAGGGTTTGGAATCCCTGATCTTTAGTGAGCGTGAGTCGAATCATTCTTGTTATGATAGTTTTTGATATAATTTGGGCAAGTGTGACTCGAGCCCGTGAATTGAGATAAGAAATATTTTTCTTTTTTTTTCTGTTTAAATAAAGTGATTGATAGGTTGCTTTAGGTTTGGGTTTGACCAACGTTGATGATCCTTAAACTTTAGCTTTGGGCAGGGTTGTTAGAACCCTTGCCACGATTCTATACTACTTTATAAAATTCGAAAGTTCGTTTTGGTAAGTACTGCATATGCAGACTTGATTCATGCCTTGGTTTCCAAACCCTTAGGGTTTATCATAGCATTTCTGTGTTGGTTAAAAGAATACTTAATTTGATATTAATGAACCTAAACCACAACTTGGTTCTGTGCATGATGATTATACTTCTGCTATGTGATTTCTATTTATCAATAAGTATTTTAAAGGTTACTATAGTTATAATTTAATTGCAATCTATAATGTATTATGAACTGTTAAGATCATTTTTATTTATTAGGTTTACAAAGTTACATATTAGTTATTATATTGCATGTTATGATGACAATAAAAACTTAGGGTTACTGTTTGACTTAGGAAACAATACATAATTATGAATACCATATACTGAATCAATTATCATTTCATTCTGCATCTTTTAATTATCCTATTTAATTCTCCATCTCCTGTACTAGAGTATGACATCTCTGATGTGTAGAAAAATATAGAAAATTTATTTATTTATTTTAAAATAGAACTATTCTAACCTATCCTAACTTTAACAGAATATACAGTTCATCTAAACAATTTAGTCAATAAGTCTTCATTATCAAGCTAGGAAAAAGGGTTAGAGGTTTAATAAAACAACTTCATTCACTCAACTGAAAATAAACAAGATAGAACAACAGAACCTGATGAATGTAGGAGAAACAAGCAACCGAAGGAGCCTATTCCACCCAGCCTACTCCCGAACACAACCAAATTACTTTCCTTAGGACGTCGATCCTGTTCACTAAACCACTAGGAAGAAGAATCTGTAGAAGCTTTAGGTCATCAACTTGCAGCAACAAAGTAGATTATCCAGTAATATAGACTTAGCAGTCAAAGAGACCTGCACTAGCACCTCTGGTTTCCTTCTCAGAATAATTTCAGTAGACTCACAATGCACATCCACTTAGCCTCCCTATTCGAATATCTCAGTGATCACCTGATACACTTGAGGAATTATTTATGTAGAAAAATAATTATGGAGCTCCCTCCACAATTCGAATTTCCTTCTCTAGGTTGGCTAAGACTTTTTAGTGGTTAACCTGGTCATTAATGAGCTAACAACTCTATTCCACCCACCTGGGGGATAATGCCACAATTTCAGGGGTAGTTGTCCCATAACCAACAGCTAGTGGTGGAGTGCAAATGATTACACCTATCCCATGCCTTAGAACAACTTCCATTCCTCCTAGTGGGTCAATGAACACTCATTCAATAGTTCCCTTAGTGTTTGTCTCCTGTTTTAATTTATTAACTAATAATAATATGTCATTACAATCGTCCTTGACTAGATTTGGTCATAATTACAAAACTTTGTAATTATAATTTAACATAATGTTTTTGCAATAAAATAAATAGTCTCAAAATTTGGGTAGGTGACAGTGTTGTAGGGATGTTGGACATTAAACATTGTTTCAGGTTCTTCTTCTTCCTCAACCATGGGAAGTTCTGCAAAGAAACTAATGGTATTTACCTACTGGTCTTCTTCCTCATCCAGAGGTTCAGGGTCTTGATTCTCCTCTAGTTCTTGTTCTAGGTGATGAGGAGAATGATGGGGCTCTGAAACTAAGGATTTTAAAATAGACAAAATTTCCTCAGAGTTCAAACCTTTCTCAGGATTGGGAGGGACCTGGTTTTTTTGAGGTTGATAGGGCCTCCTAAATGGTTGCATGTTGAACCCCTTGTTTGTGTTCTGGTTTTTTGTATTAGTTCTCTTGAGGTCAACCATTTCGTTAGAATCATATGGAGTATTTTCTTCATGTCACCCATTTCAAAAGGGTCTTTGTCTTGTCTAACAGGTTTTGTGGGTGTTGATGTATATGTAACTTTGGAATGGATTTCATCCATGTATTTCATATATATTTATTGTACCCTTATTAGAGATGTGTTATTCCTCTATAAGGAAGTGTCGTAATGTGGATTGACAAGTGTCGCAAGGGTGTGTACTTGCCGATGGGTTATTAGACCACCATGTGTGGGGTCGGCCCTAAAATATATATTATATTGTGGATGTATCTAGATAGACAAGTCGGCCCCATAGTGTAACTGGGAAAACAGGTTAAGTATAAATACAGATCTGGAGATCTCTATTTGGATCATTCGGAAAGTCACACTTCTCTCACTCAGAAAGTGGTGCACTAGTGAGGAGGAGGATCATCTGCTCTAGGAGACTATCTCAAGTGTATTTTGGTTGTACTTTGGTTGAGCCATTGCTCTCTCTATCTTTGAGGAAGTTGTGGGGTTTTTCACCTTAGGGTTTTCCCCATGGAAACTCTGTGTCTCTTGTCTCTCATGCTTTTGATTCTTGTCATGCTTGTCATGCTTATTGTGATTGTTATGCATTGATATACTGTATATGTTATTCTCTCAGTAAAGATCCAAGAGTATTGTGAATTAATGCTCAAAATTTAACAGTGGGAACATCAATTTTCTTATGTGAAGTGGAAGGTTGATCTGTTGAAGTATCTGGGTTATACTTTAAACCGAAAATATGCTTCTCAAACTGAATGGCCTCAGCAAAGGCCTCTGGCAAGGTTTCCTTGTGTTCCTGTTTAACCTACATAGCTATGGAAACCGGAAAACCTTTTACATAGTATGCAACCAAGAGTTCTTCCGCAGGAAGAAGAGTAACAAGGATTCTATTTTTTAGATAGGAAAATCTCTGATTATAATCTTTTACTCTTTCTTTACCTCGGATTTTCATAGAAGACAGATCAATTACCAAGTCTTCAGGTGTCTTATTGTCCCCAAACTTTTCCATGAATATTTTCTCAAAATCATCCCATGAAGTGATAGACCTAGCTTCCAAGGAAAAATACCAAATGGATGCTTTCCCTTGGAAGGTATATGGGAGTAACCTACAAACCACATCTTCATGGACGACGTTTCTTAGCCCGATGGCTTGCATGAATGTCTTGATGTGATCAAGCACAGGTGACTTCTCATCAGGGTCAAACTTGGGACGCCATTTTTCGGGATTTTTTGGGAGTCTATGTTGATCTCCTAGGATAAAAATGACATCCTGGTCCAACCAGGGTCTATTTTTACCTTCAGCCATTGGTATGTCCTCTGAAGATGAGCTCGAGGATGAATCACTTTCTAAGGATTCTTCAGATGAAGAGGATGAAGACAGAGGTGGTGGTGGTGGTGGTCCACCTGTTGTCACTTGTGGTTGATCTTCTTATCTTTCCTCAAATAAGGAGTTAAGGTTAAAATATGGAGCATATTGTGGCGGGGTGAATTATGTTGTTTAGGATTCTAGTCACCTGAGTTCTGATTATCATAATTATTGACTTGAGGACCAATGTTCTAGTGATCTTGAATTGCCGCTAGTCTTATATTACGTTGATCAATGATTCTTCATTGTAGCCTACCAACACTATCATAGGAAATTTTCAGAATCTGTTTGAGTGTGAGGGGTCCCCTTGTGGGTGATACAATAATACTATCGGCCCTCCTAGTTCCCTGTGCTACGACAGGGGTGGCATGAATACTTTGGGAATTTTGTACTGGTTGTTCTGTTGACATTGAAGCTTGAGTATGGCTACATGTAACAACCGACTCTCTTATTGGAGGAGGCCTATTTGGTACATGGCCCTCCTTCTAGCGCCATTTGTTGATGCCTCGGTTGAACATGTGCTGGAATGGTGTTCAAGGCAAACAACAGGGGATGAAAACCCAACCAAAGGCTTCAGATAATCCTACGCAAGTTTTACCCTATCCTCGAGTTGTTTGGTGTGGTTAACACCCATGGATACAAAGGCCTCTACTGGCACTTGTGTGTGTTTGATCCTAAAAGGATATGTCTTCCCATGGAGAAAGATAAGAGTTTTCCTAATCCTAAGAGTTAGTCTAACTTGGAAAAGAAATCTAATCTAAGTCAGGCCTATTCTAACAGGAATGATTTGTTTGTATACAAGATAGCTTGATCTGAAAATCACTAAGTCCTTTCACCAATTTGACAGACATGCAAAATTGGATCTTGGTTCAGCAGCTCAATATATAATCAGTTAAAGACATTCAACCAACAATAACTTAAGAATGAAGTGCATACAAGCTTATCCTTAATTTGGAATGTTAATTGAAAAATTAACATTAACTTAATGCTTACTGTGAATAATTTGCAGAAATAGATAAAATGTTTTAGATAAAGACATTCATTTAAAACATCAATTGTAGAGATAATAAGTTAAGAGAAGTCTGAACTATAAACCAATGCAAATTACTGATTGCAAACAATAAACAATATTAGTGAATGTATCACAGCAAAATTGCAAACCATCAAAGACATTTGACAAATTATAACATAAGAGATAGCTGAAGAAAACTAACTGTGTATTAAGGCCTGCAAAACATTACATAGTCTGCAACAACAGAGCATCTCCAGTCTCTTTTGGTGATTCTGTCCCCTAACCATCCATCCCTTATTATGAGATCTAAGTCCCCTTAAATAATAATTACAAAGTAATAATTTCGGGATCAAATCTCCCACAGAGCAAGGATAATCAAAACTAAATTATCCTTAAAATAGCCAAGAAAAAGGCTGCCTCTTGGCCTAAAATATCTAACAATCCATATACATAGGGATAATAAACCAACTTAGACCCCAAACTGGGAATCATACAGTTTGTAAAAGATTGCACCACTCGTTCTCAAGAACATTATGTCATAAGCTAAAGATAAGCAAGATAAATCATGAGCTGTTGGAGGTAGCCAACAAGGAACATACGAAACCTTCCGTAGATTCACGAGAACCAGACATATCTTCAAAAATTGAAAAATCAGGTAATGGATCGTCTTTGACAGGAATTGCGGGACATAGAGGTGGCAAATTGATAATTAAGTCCCAAACAATTGTATCATCTTGATGAACGTACTCTTTATCACCCTTATTTTGCTTGTTGAAAGGAATTCTTTCATATGTGAATTGAATCTTGTCATCTTCCTCTTCACTATCTATGCTATCGTCAGAAACATCAGCGTCAAATGGTGCAGGAATAGGTTCAGAGTATTCCATCGGCTAAAGCTCTTTCTCAACATAATGCTTGACAGGAAAACTAGGAACTTTCTGCATTTTACTTACAGCATGCAATTGTTAGCAGAGATATTAAAATATCAATTTAAATTATGCACATATGATCGTAAACTAGCAGATTATCCATAACAGTGCTTATGGAACATAAAACTATAGGATTTGACATCAGTTGAGTATAACTAACTGGCATAATTGTAGATCTACAAAGTGCAGATTGCAATTAAAGTTTCTATGAGCAAGATATCAGTAAGTGATGCATCAATTGAAATTTGGCGTGAGTTAAGATAAATTCACGTAATAACACAAGTACTTAACAGTCAAATCTCAGAGTTTAATCATTAAGAAATCATTGGACTCAAAGACTTCATGTCTGATCAAGCATAATGCAGACGAAACTGGATTAACACTAAGAATCAATGATCAAAGGACAAAAAATCAAGAATTCAAATTATTCTGCTAGATGCAATCAAAGCCATCGGATCGTCGCATATCAATGATCAGGATGTGAGATATGGGATGCCAAATGAGGGCACTCATTATTCAAAAATATGCACACTCTTCCGCAATCCACAATCCGCAAATTGTGGGTTGCGTGTTGCAGAACGTAAACATAATGCGAGGTGAAAATACTTCCCGCATCCCGTAATCCTCAAATTGTGGGTTGCGGGTTGCGGAAAGAAATTTATGTGCAACTTTTAACACCTTTTTTCGCATCCCACAATCTGCAATTTGCAGGTTGCGGGATGAAAAAATTCAAATGTAAAAAAAGGTGCCTGCAATCCGCAATCCGCAATTGCGGGTTGCAGGTTGTGAGATGATCGAAATTTCAACCCAAAAACTTATTTCCGCAATCCATAAAAAACACACTAAAAATGCA
Organism: Larix kaempferi; assembly: GCA_027924585.1. Lineage (NCBI taxonomy): Eukaryota > Viridiplantae > Streptophyta > Pinopsida > Pinales > Pinaceae > Larix > Larix kaempferi. The sequence continues at coordinate 4,930,059 of BSBM01000009.1, forward strand.
TAATTTTTAAAGAAGGAAAATCTATTGAGTTAACCAAATCAAAACAAAGGCATCAGAAATGATTGGCAAACACACTAAACAACCCCAAAAATTGATTAAGTCACTCTTTGATATAAAATTGGGGCTCCCATATTTTGGATAAAACATGGGATCTATTGTGCATACAACAGGTAGTAAACAACATGCTCTTGGAGCACATCATCCACTTGAAGTAAGACCATACCAATCATTTCTTGAGACGCGGCCACATAAAGAAAAAAATATCTAGCAAAGTCGGGTGGACTAAGCAGAGGGGCCGATACCAAATCTTTCTTCAAAGCGTCAAAAGACTGCGGTGCTCGCTCATCCCAGATAAACAGAGTGTCCTTCTTCAAAAGTCGCGTGAAACCTTTGGTAAGATTGGCATAATTTACGATAAAGCATCGTAAGAAAGTGGCTCTCCCTTGGAGGCTTTGAAGCTAAATTAAGTTATGTGGGGGAGGCAACCGAAGTATTTCCTCAACCTTAAGAGGATCGACTCTTATACCCTCTTTGGAAACTACGAACCCTAAAAGGTGACGCTTTTTCAAGACAAAGATGAACTTGTTGGGATTCAAACGAATCTTGTAACATCGACATCTCTCGAAAATGAGGCGGAGGTGCTTGGGGTGGTCCACTCTCTTACGAGAATGGCCAGAAAGATCATCCAAGTAAGCCTCCACTATGCGCTTAAGGTCATGAAAAGCATAAGTCATGGCACGCTGAAAATTAGCTCTAGCGTTTTTAAGTCCGAATGGCATCTTTCGGTATGCAAATGTACCCCAAGGACATATAAAAGCAGTTTTATGTTGATCCTCAGGTTTTATCTAGATCTTATTATATCTTGAGAAACCGTCCATAAAGCTGAAAAGTAGCTCCAAGATTTGATCTATGAATGCAGTGGAAAAGTTATCTTTCAGACATGTGTGGTTCAGATGTCTAAAATATGTGCATACAAGGATGGTTTCCTACTTCTTATCCAAATGAACGAGATTTGACACCCATTCAGTAAGGGGAACTGGGTAGATGAAACCAACTTTAAGTAGTTTCTCCACCTCTGCCTTAATCGCAGTTGCCTTCCTAGGATTCACAACATGAAGCCATTGTCGAACCGGCTTAAAATTAGGATATGTCTTAATCTCATGTTCGACAATGCTATGGTCTATTCTTGGCATCTCCTCATATGACCAGGTGAAAAAATCCTGAAATTCCTTGAACAGCTTGGTATATATGCGGATCTCATCAGGAGAACAATCAACACCTATATAAATGTTCTCAAATTTCCGAACGTGCGAGAGATGTTGATTGGTATGGTTGGGGAGATATTAGCCATATTCCCCTCCGCGTAAATCCCATGTGAATCCAAACGAGCCACATGGTGACCAATCTTCTCTGCAAGAGTCATCCTAAACTCTTCTCGCTCAATAAGATCAAGGTTAGGAAGAAAATAAGATTGATGATGCAAATATTCCCAATGCCTCTTAGTACTAGACATCTCCTCGATGATAGCTTCATCCGAAGGAAAAATACCATCAAGACAATCATGCGAGCAAGACGAGTCGACTGCCCACGGGGGCAGCATAACGGGATCTTCCTCTTCTGTCTGTGAAGAGGAGAGATCCAACTCTAAAGTGGCTTGTTGAATTTCATGGTATGCAAGCTTGGTTTTAGACAGTGGCATAGCCATTTGAACGTGCACAATGTCTCCAGACAGGGAACTTGTGGATGGTAAAGTCCATGAATCATTAAAGTACAAGGTCCAGAAAGGTACATTATTTAAAGAGGATGGCGCACTATCGGAAACGGTTCCAATAAAGGATATTGGTGCAACAAAGTCGAATGACCCCATCAAAGATGGATACAATCCTACACCAATATTCCCATTTTCTGGCTCAGAATTTTCGATATGGGGAACAACAATCCTCAACGATGCTACGGAATTGGAACTAGAGAAGTCTAGATGATCAACTGTCATAATTTTTCCTTCATGAGGAAAGCAAATAACTCTAAACACAGAGGACATGATCGATTTCATTGCATAGATCCAATTCCTACCCAGAAGAAGGTTGTAGTCGATGGGCACATCAACCACCTTGACTTCAATAGGCACGAATTTCCCACCAAAGGGGACCTCAAGGGAAGGGAGAATACGATGCGGCCTAAAAGATCGACCATCGAACGCAGTAAGCATGGTCATATATTTTGACAAGGGAAAAGAGCTAAGATATTTCCAACAATCCAATGAAATCATTGAGGTGGAATCACCTTCATCCACCACCGTACGTTTAACGATTTTCTGTAAGCACCTAACATGGACTTGAAAACCCACATGATAAGGCAAGTGAGGCTGGATATAAGTAGTGTTGAATTTAATCATATTAGGGCTACCCTGATCCTGAACTCCCAAAGCACATAAAGGGCGTTCCTCTACGAAGTACATGCCTATCGAACCTCAAGAGCCGACATGGTACATGGATTTTAGCCCAAATATTCTACAATGGAGTATTTTTGGGTGGCTCGGGCATTGAGATTATGTGCGGAGCGCTTAAGAACACCTTTCGGTATCCACGACATAGTAGTGGGATTCTCGATATGCAAAGAAGAGTCAGGAGGAAGGGGTTCATTCCCCATATTTGATTGTGGTGCACCATAATCGTGTTGGCGAGTAGCAATACTAACCTCAGATTTAACCATGTTCACGCATCCGTAGCCACTGGCATGAGAAGAGCATGTCAAAAATTCGTTAGTCCCATAACGAGTGACAGAAGCATTCGAAGCCATATTCTAATGACATTGAAAGGGATCTTTCAACACAACTGGGCTCTATGCAAGATGCTTCAAAGATTCTTCAATTCGAGGACACAAGTGTGTAAGGTGATCTTCTGTACAAAGTTTGCAAGGAAACTTCACCTTACGTCTAGGCTTACGGTCCCCACTAGCATTTCCGTCGTTCTCAGGAGGGTTGGAATTCTCTTTTCTAGGAGTATTTCGATTACTTCCATTATTCCCATTATTCTCACCCTTACAATTTTTTCTTCCCTTCTTCTTTCCACCAGGTTTCTGGTTACCTAATGGGTTCGCCGATTGTATAGAATGAACATCGGACAATTGCGTGGAAGTGGATGAGGCATGAGCCTGTCTGGGGGTATATTGTCTAATAAACAAATTTTTCATTTGATTTGTAACCAAATCTATGGGTCAAGTACTCATGGATCCAGTGATGCCATCATCATGTGGTACAGGAATAGGCATGGGCTCATGACGTGAGCGCGGTGTGTCAAGAATAATATTGAACAGGATACCAGACTGAACATAGACTAGGTCTAGCTATTGGGCTTTGAATATAGCTTTCTCCTTAGTCGTAATGTCGTACACTGAAACGTTCTTTGAGATGTAGGGAAGCAAAGACTTAAGGAACCATTCGAATAGAAAGTCTGGAGGAATGTTGGATTTCACTAGACTCTTCCGTCGATGCCACTCTTGAATATGATCACCTATGTGCATGGCCTTGTTTTGGAAGAAGGTAGATAAGATTTTGGTGCCAGTATCGTAGCGAACCAGTAGCTGGAAGTGATCTAGGAAAACCAAGGCTATCTCATTAAAACTCCTATAAGTTCCCCCAGGAAACTCGATGTACCATTTCGTTGCTACCCCCGTGATGGTGCATTGAAACAGTCTCAAACAAATAGAATCGTGATTTAAGGAATTTGAGGAGCACCATAGGTGAAAAGTAGTAACATGATCACCCTGATCCTCACCATTCTTCCCTTCAAACTTTGGAATTTTAGAAGGGAGCTTGGTAGGGATTGGAGGCCAAGTAGGATCGTGACACACTAGATCATTCGTGAGCTTCGAAAGATCTGGTAGATTCAAACGAGCAAGAAATGGGAGCTACAACTGTGAAGCTTGATTATAAGCTCCCAAAAGAGGTTGACCTTGCAGACCTAAAGGATGATATAAACCATGACCATGACCATAAGGATGATAACCACCTCCAACCTACCCGTGTAAGGGTATGAAGGTATATGCGTGTTGTAAGCACCATAGTGAGGAGGGTTGTAATAAGGGCTAGAACGGACTGTGTTGTAATAAGGGTTACCACCGTAATTATGGGGTATATAAGTGTTATTTATAGCAGGAGCATTCGAGTGATGACCATAAGTAAAGGCTATGTTCCCACCTCTTGTATTAGGAGATACATTCATGTTAGCAAATGTTGTCGTAGTAATGGGTATATGCGTAGAAGCATGTGGCTTAAACTGTGGAATATGAGTCATGCCATGAGAAGTGTTCCCACCAAAATTAGAGGTAGTCCTGGGAGGTGGCCCTCCTCCAACATTTGGAATAGATGAAGGAATATGACCAGTCCCAAATCAAAATGCAGAAAAAGAGGGTGTAGTTCCCCCAAAGGGAGCATTGCCCCCAGCTCCAAGGATAGAGTTGGTATCACTAACAGACGTAGTGGATGTAATATTTGTGTTAAGAATAGGCATACCAAATGAAAAAGGAGTAGTCGTCAAAGGAATTGTTGTATCATTAAGATCTAACATCCCATATCGGAAACCATGTGTGTGTGTACCATCAAATGGGTTTGAATCCAGGGGTGGGTTTGTTCCAAACACAATAGGATTGACGTGTGGTGATGAACCTCCCTCCCCACCACCCCTAGGAGTGGAAGGAGTGGGGTTGTCTTCAAATCTACCCGAGGGATTTGTGGGGATTCCCCCGGTTCCAGATGGATTAGTCATAATGTGAGCTTCTTGAAGCTTGTGAGGACTATCAAAAGGATCACAGACAATCCTCCGACGTCTCTCATAAAAAGGACGTGCTACCTCATCAGCTGGTAGACCAACCAAACGACGAGAACAGTGGATATGTGTATCTCGCTCCACGATAACTCCAAAAAGTCAATAAATCAAAACGCCTCCTAATGACCAACTAACGATCAAATAGCACACACCTAAAGAAACTACAACCAAATGCACACAAACAGGACTGGATCAAGGGACCTCCCGACACTACAACCGGTATGTCTCTCCTAGGAGAGGCTTGAGACTCCCAAACTATAACCGGAGGTAACACAATCAGTTATAAGGGCTCCCAGACTTCACTGCATGCATAGGGTCAAATCCCTATACAACAAAAATTGTGATGTCCAACCCATATCTGACTCAGGAAAATCGCAGAATAACCACAGTGAATGCCCTATGTGATACCTAGGTAAATCAACTGAGGACACCACGTATAACCAATGCTCAGGAGGACAATCGCAGGTGGGATCCGTTGTATGGGCAGGGTAGCTAAGCCCGAAACTCAAGAGGGTAAAATCCCCTAAGGGCCCCCATACATGAACAAATCCTGGAAATATCTCCCACGTTCAGCTAGTATTAGAGGGCTATCTCCGCAACCAACCTCCCATGACCTCGTGCTTAACTCTGGTTTGAGTAGAGCTTCCTGAGAACATTGATGTATACCACGGGTTTCACCACTCCCTGGTTAGACACATAATGTTTTGTTTAATAGTCTTGGATTGTTAACTCACAATGAACTATTCCAAGACTCTAAACCTATGCTAGTTGGTGCACCCTATCAAAGAGAAAATGATTTCTAATCAATTCTAATATTAAGCGTTAATTTTAATGGATGTAATTACTCAAAGGATATGGTCGTGAAACTGATGATATACAAGACTCAATGGTATGCACAATTGAAAAGCACTAGACTCATTTATTCAATAAAAACAATGCTACTAATATGACAATCAATCCAACGGTTCGAAAATAAAATGCAATCTCTTTTAAAATTTCAATGCACAAGCAAGTCCTAGATGAAATCACCAGCACTCTGATGCAAAATGTAGAAACACAAAGAAAATATTTTTGTATTTTTGCTTATAAATGAAAGGAAAATGCAAAACAATATTTTTGTATTTTTTCAATATAATGAAATAAAAAATGCAAGCAAAATCTAACTATTCAGTAAAAAATGCAGAGCGAATTAGGAAGACAACCCGACAAATCCCAAACATTAAGACTCAACCAAGCTAATGAGCTATAAAACAAAAAATGGTGGGAAACCAAAAAGCTCAAAAACTAAAGAAAGAGGAGTTTCTGGTCAATAAAAGAGCATGAAACAGGCAGGAAATAGGCCTACTAAGACTCAAGAATACTCATAACCAACCTAGCAACAATCTAAGGTAAAAAAAAAGACAATCCCGGAGTTGTACGCGACTGTTCATAGAACAGTAGCGTCTGTATGCTAGCTACAATATTGACAATAGCGGGTAGACGTGGGAAAAGTTAGGCTGACCCACGTACAGGGAAAGGTAAATGAGCCAAAAAAGAGTCCAACTACCAAGAAAAATCCATTTTTCTAATGCAAATCCCAACGGCCAGTCATTGACATAGAAGCTCAACAAACAACAACTCAAAATAAGGAAAAATGCCTAAAAATCCCCAAAATGGAGGTTCCTCCCCAGCGGAGTCGCCATTTCTATTACAAAGAAAAAATTCCTATGGTATGGTGCAGACCACAACAGACAGATGATTGCTAGAAATCAACTCAATTCTCAAAACAATGTTATATAAATGAAAATGCTAAGATAATGGAGAATAATACCAACCTTCAACCGGATGTTCGAAGTAGATCCCCGTTGAGCTTTCAATCTCTACACTTGAACCTACAGATTAGTCTCAACAACAGATACAAGCAAGTTCATATAGCATATGAAAGACATTAGCATAATCAATAACATGGTCCTTGATATAAAAGAAAATGTAACCCAATCTAATTTAAACAACATTTACAACATCAATTGGACGAGAAAATGGGTATTTCCATTAATGATAACAAGAAGTACATGATACAACCTCTTGCAGAAAACCCATCTGAACAAAGAACTAGGTCCCTCCACTTGTGCCTCCACCACTCCAATCCCCCATGCAATGACAAACTCAAACTATGAAAGGAGTTTGGTAGGTGAACATAAGGAGTTCACAACAACAAGGATCAATGGATGTAGACTCAAGTCACAGCAAAAATCCAATAGAGTTACGGTGCTCTCTCTTTATCCTCCTTCCATAGACCATAATAGATCAATATATAACCCCTCAAAGGTAGGTGAAAGGTTGAATCGAGTCATTTCAGGGGTACATGGAGGGCCAAGGGTCACCCTAAGACCGCTTTTTGGAGTGAAAAGTAATTTTCTATTGTTTTTTACCATTTAACTAGGTGTGCGTTGGCTATATTGGTGCAACCTGCCTATACGCTGCTTATAGTGGAACAACTAGCATATAGGAACAAAAATAGGGAACAATGGTTCCTGGAGGAAAAATAATGGATCTGAGTCAATACAATGGATACTGAAGGCCAATGAGTGTTGATGCTCACAAGGTGGAAAAATACGCTGTAACATGGGTGGCGACAAAAGTATGCAAACTGCCAACATATGAAGGATTTCCTAATCTGACGGTATTTATCGTTGAATTTGAAGAAAGAGTATCAGAACCACAGAGATGGATGGCATTAGAGGAAGCACTAAAATCTACACCAGCACGGTGGTGGGAAACGCACAAATTGACGATAACAAACCGACCACTATGTCGACAACTAATGGAGGTCCGATTCAGTGAAAATGAAGGATACCGTGGGAGAAAATATAATGGAAGGAGTGACCTGAGGGATCACCTAGAGGAGTGTCAAAATGCATGGGGAATGAGACCAAAAAAAGAAATGGATCCATGCATTCATCCATACATTGGATGAGGTACCGCGAAGCTGGTATATCGCAGCAGAACTACAACATGGAACAACTACATGGGAAGAGTTAGCTATTAGTTTCAACCAAACTTTCAGCATCGTGGATGAGAACCCCTTCATCCATAGCGCACTACACGAGATTCATGAGAAAATACTTGAAGCAGTCTCGACGGAAAAACTAATGGGATTACAGTGGACTACGACACCAGAAATGTTGATGGAGTGCTACAACATGATCAGAGGACCTGATGAAGAGGATGATCTACGAGTTGTTTATGCACCAGAGTAAGAAGGGAGATGGGATGTCGAAGCACCAGATATGCCCTTCGAGAAATTCCAATAGCCACTGCGAATCAAGAAGGTTAATTTTGGGTCGGAGGAAAATCCCAAGTTCGCAAGCATTGGGGATTATTGGGACGATGCGACAATCGCAAAAGTCCCTGACCTACGACATGCGTTTCAAGATTTATTCCCAACAAAATTTTCAGAAATGAAAGGCATTTCTGCGGACCTAGGAGAAAAGAAAATTTTACTGAAACCTGATGTGAAGCCGGTAAAGTAGCGACCCTATAGATTGAATCCTAGATACAAGGAGAGAGTGAAAGCCGAGATAGAGCACATGTTGGATGTAGGAATCATAGAGCCTGTGGAGGAATCCGAATGGATCAGTTCGATGGTTGTCCAAGATAAGAATACTAGCGAAATCAGGATTTGCGTCGACCTAAGGAAACTGAATGATGCATGTCTGCACGATCCATTCCTGACACCATTCACTAATGAAGTACTAGAAGGAATCAGAGGCCAGGAGATATATTCATTCATAGATGGATTCTCAGGATACCACCAAATAAATATTGCGAAGGACGATCGACATAAGACAATGTTCTTAACATAATGGGGTTTTTTTCAATACATAGTAATGTTGCTTGGTAACAAAAATGCCCCAGCGATCTTTTCAAGATGAGTTGTTGCTGCATTCAAATATTTCATTCATAAAATCCTCGCAGTATATATGGATGACTAGACCGTATATGGCCTAGTTTAGGACCATATTATGAATCTAAGGTTGATGCCGAAGAGATGTCGACAACATCAAATTTTGCTAACCTTGAAGAAGTGCATCTTTTGCACTCCATTTGGGATTCTGTTAGGACATATTGTATGCAAGGAAGGGATGTTGGTTGACCCAACGAAGATTGCAATCATCGTCGACTTACCACCTCCAACGACAGTGAAGCAACTAAGGGTGACACTGGGACATACTGGGTATTACAAAAAGTTTATCAGGGGATATGCGGCGATCACAACGCCAATGGAAAAACTGTTAAAAAAGGATGCGATGTTCGAGTGGAATGAAGAGTGCTATAAGAGACTCGACATACTGAAAGAAAAGATGGTTGCAACACCAATCCTAGTCCTTCCCGATTGGACAAAATAATTTCATGTTCATGTGGACGCGTCATCAGGCACACTAGGAGTGGTATTGGACCAACCAAGAGAAGTATCGATTGATCACCCGATCGCATTTGCAAGTAGGAAGTTTTCTACTGCGGAGAAGAATTATACGTCGACAGAACATGAAGGCCTAGTAATGGTCTATGTGCTACAAAAATTCTGGAACTACATAATCAGAGGACATTTTAACATGTTTACTGACCACTCCGCATTGAAATAGTTGGTCAACAAGCCTGTGTTAGGGGGGAAGATCTGTCACTGGTTGTTGTTGTTTCAAGAATTTGACTTTGAGATCATTGTGAAACCGGGGTGATTGAATGTAGGACCTGACCACCTATCCCGGTTTGAGTCTGGAGAAGAACCAAGAAGCATTGATGAAGGCTTACTAGATGCACAATTATTTCAATTTGAAATGGTCGATGACCATTATTAGCAAATCATTCAGTTCTTGACCACATGACATGAACTAGAAGGATTCACTACTAGTTAGAAAAATTAGTTAGTTGTTAAGGCTTCCAACTTTCAGCTAATCGTGAGTAACCTCTATAAGATGGGGCCAGATGAAATCCTTCGTTGATGCGTCCCTCCACATGAACATGAAAGGATATTAGCAAAAGCTCATGATGGAATCACAGGAGGACACTATCGAGGGCGTTCCGCTGCTAGAAAGATACTCAGAGTTGGACTATGGTGGCCAACGGTGCATGGAGATGCTGCAGATTACGAAAAAAGTTGCGATGTATACCAAAGAACAGGGAAACCATCGCAAAGGGATGAAATGGCGCTAGTACCTCAACTAACACTACAAGATTTCAAAAAATGGGCATTTGAATTCGTAGGACCTATCAACCCACTGGGAAAAAGGAGAGGGTCATGATATATAATTACTGTGACTAATTATTTGACGTAATGGGATGAAGCTGCACCAGTAAAGGCTTGCACGACTGCGACAACAACAAGATTTCTCTTTGATAATGTGGCACCAGGTTTGGGTGCCCAAAGATACTAATGAGTGAACAAGGCACTTACTTCGTCAACCAAACTATCGGGGCCATGATAGAAGAATTCCAAATCCAACACCAAAGGAGTACCCCATATAACCTGCAGGAGAACGGTGCAGTGGAAGCACTGAATAGAGTATTGGAGCATGCACTCACAAAGGTGTGTAACACAATACGCGATGACTTGGATTTAAATATTCCAGTGATACTGTGGGCCTACATAACGACTTTTAAGTGACTGATAGACCAAAATCCATTCAAGTTAGTTTACAGATAAGAAGCGGTGATGCCAATGGAGTATATCGTCCCCAGTTTGCGCATCGCAGCAACAACATGAATGAGTGATGGCGAAGCCATTGAAGAACGATTGGCGCAGTTGGTATAACTTGATGAGGACATGTTTATTGCATGATTCCATCAACAGGTAGAAAAGGATCGACAAAAGGCTTCGCACGATCTCCATGTCAAAGTGAAGCACTTCCTGCACAGAGATATGGTCCTATTGTATGATAGCAAGTTTGCAAAAAACCCAGGTAAGCTACAGATGCATTGGTTGGGTCCATATATTATAAATTTTATTACTGATGGAGGTGCGGTGTAGTTACAAAAGATAAATTGGACATTGTTGGAAAATTTAGTGAATGGAAGCCGGTTGAAGCCTTATCTCCATATCCAGGCACATAGCGACTGAAACAAAGTTTGCCATAAAAAAAATGATGATGATTAAAGGGTGGAAATTTGTCGACAACATTAGGTCTGTCGACGAAACAATAGCAGAGGAAAGAGTAAGCGACAAAGCTTGAAGCTTGTTGATTCTCAACATGCATGAGTCAAATCAAATAATAATTACAGCATTCGACCATCGGCGGAAGATGGTGGAGGTAGATTATGACACACTTGATGACATAATTTGGTAAATCAGTAAAAGATTTGATGAATGAATTGGTAATCATTGATCAAGAATGACAATATGGATGGGGAATGAGCAAGTTAAGTAATAAATACCCAAACAAATAGATAGATAGAGTCATTAAGACCAATGCACATTACATATGAGAGTCATTGAGCCCAATGCATGATTCTAAAAATTTGCAGAGCGAAGGGTGAGATTAGTGGATTGCAATGGGGCATTCCAATTTTAGCATGAGCACAGAAGGCGTGCTAAGGGAAAGGACGATAAGAATTCATGAACAACCAGTGTAGATGATGAGGAACAAGAGAAGTACCAGTAAATCAAGTGATATCGACTGAAGGACGAAGTGGGATGCTTGCATCTCAGCACGAGTTGCAACTGAGAGAGAACTGATGGGTTTTTTGACCACTGCAAGACCAACGCAAGGGACACTCTGGTTCCAGGGAAGGATGATCAAATTCATGAAACCGATGTGATGGAACCATAGCAGTTGGATGTCGAAATATTCATTCACCATGGGGGATAGAAATATTCTTCCTCAAAATGGGAAAGAGTGCAAAGCGACATTGACAAAGTAAATTTTCAATCAGGTCATGGCAGCTTACGCTGAGTTTAAGAAGCAAGTTGATTCACCAACAATTTCCAGCTGAAGTGGCTTGAGGGTGAGGCACAATTTTGTGTTGGGGGCCTGTTGGCATGGGGTCGGAGTGCACAAATGAGGAACCCCAAGTAGAAAAATGGTCAAAGAAAAGAAAAAAGGACCGGTTGCAAAGCTGGGATATGCAAAAGTAATTAGTTAAGTTAGTTAGCAATGGGTCATTAGGACCATTTGTAATGACCAAGTGCACCTATAAATAGAATTAATATTGTAAAATTTAGAATCATAGTCGATTGAAGGAGCTAAGGAGAAGAACCTTTTGTGTGATTGTAAGCTCGAGGGAATTTTTCCTGAGTTATGAAATATGAGATGATACCTTTGTATCTGTTGTTTTTTTGTCTTTTGGATCGATCTGTGGAGTAATTATCTAGTTTTGGATCTGTACGATGAGTTATGTGCATATCTTCTGTTTATCGCAATCAGATGTTTTCTTGAGATCGCATTAGATACTTTCGTAGATATGTTATGTACCGCAGATTCCTAAAACATGCTTTGTTGATTTGTTTAATTCGATAAGTATGAGATGATAAAGCAGTCAAGGATTAGTAAATGATAATATGATGTTTTAATGTGAATGTTAATATGTGGCTTGTGTCGATTGAGAGTGGAATAACGCATGTCTTCTCCCAACTGTAGAAACTTGGTTCCTGCAGGCCCCCTTAGACATCTCCAGTGAGACCTCACTCGCCATGTGGGTGTTGCTGGAAATGGTAAAACTTTTATGGGCCGATGCTTAAGGGTGTATAGTTGATGTTTGTTGACAGCAGTGCGAAGTGAACCCCTGTCAATAGAACTGTATCAACATGGGGTTAGTAGGGGTATCCAGACCCCCCTTTCGCATCTCAGCATCCAGTTCATCCCGATGTGGCCCGTTTCAGACATTTTTGACATGCAAGGGTGAATACTAGTGAGAAAGTCCCAATTCACCCACTCTTATCATTATTTTATATTATTTTTGTTTTAATTTTAAGTTGACATTTTTAGTATTAATTTGACCTTATTTTATGTAAAAGTGAGTGTGAGATCATATAAATTCAATATCCTCACTTCAGTTTTAGACATAAACTCTTGGGATAATTTCATTATGTCTGTTATTTTCCCTAACTAGGGATCTTTCAAGGGATGCACTCCTTGATGAAGGTTATTTTGCAATTTTGAAGCATTTCTTGGAACTTTTACTATTGTTCATGCCATTGCTATGGTGAGGATAGAGTTGTTTGCTTAACACATGCACTTGGAGGTATCTATACTTTTGGTTTGATGTCTCTTAGTCAATTTGTATGAAAGTGATGCTTGTTAGGGTTGAATGGAAGCAATTGTTGTTTCATTTGTCTAGATTACCATTATTTTTTTTATCTTTGATCACCCTTGCATTCAAGCTTGAGCTTTAGGTCTTCAAGTTTTTCTAGGCTAGGTCTCCTCAACGAATCCTAGAGATTGTTGAGGTTTGCCCTAGTTGCCAAGCTTGCCAAGTACTAGTTTCCAAGCTTGCCAAGTACCATCTCAAGGAGGGTAACTCCTCTCATTGATTCCCTAGGGTTTGGAAGATAGTTTTCTTATGAAACCCTAGATTGTTCAATTACCTTCTAAACCTAAATTTCTGAGTTGTATACTTGTAAATATTATTGGTTAAACCTAGTTTTTATTTTGTTAATTAGTCTTTTATCTTAATGTTTTTGTGTTATTTATTTTATATGTTAAGAAACTTAAAAATTAATATTAAAAACCTAAACTAAACGTCATCTCTGCTGCATAAAACCCTAGTTTCATCCCTAAGAACCTCCAACGACCTAACTCCATAGCCCCCTTCTCCTTTGTTCTTCCTAACAACCAACTCATGCTCCTCTCCTAGCTTGCTTGACACCTCCGCTCTCCCAAAAATCCTCCTCGCTTCGCTATCCGCAGATCCTCCCAAATTTTTCTCTATAGAGCCTTCTCTTACCCTAGCTCGGGCCTCTTTCCTCCCTTTCTCTTCCAGCCGAGCTCCTACTCTCGACCTCTCCCTTCTCCACCTCTTTTTAGCTACACCCTCCATCCCCTTTCTGCCCTAAACCGTGACCTTGTCTTTTCATCCTAGTCCCCTCTTCACTGCTATTCCATTCTTCCCATTACCTTCGCAGCCTTCCCATCCTACCTTCCCCTTTTTCCTTAAATTCCTAGAAGCCCTTTCCCAACCTTCTACTCCTCCATCTAGACCCTCTCCTTGAAAGAACACAGGTCTGCAATTAAAATTGCAGACCATGTGTTTTTCTTTCACTTTTCATCTCCACAAGCATAACCAAAAAACTGAGTTAGTATTTTACTACCTATAAATTGGATAATTTGTTAGTCATTTCTTTCCTTTTTTCTGTGCATTTTCCAATACAGTTCACTGTGTATTTTCACCTCAAAACTTTCACGTACAAATTTGCAAGTGGTGGATTGTTATTAACTAGAAGTATGTTAGTTATTTATTGACACCTATTGAATAGTTAAATTGCTACAAAGTCTTGAAATGTGATATCATTTAGTTTCTCTTTCAAACTTTGATACACACACAATGACAAGCAACATGCAGATCTGAATGATGATAGAATTATTTGTTCATTGATGGGCATTGATACTACATTGACTTGGGTACTTTGTAATAATACATGTTCACTGGCTATGACATTTATTTGTGTGTTCTTATAGCATTTGGTTATTGAATGGTTCTTAGGCGATATTAACTGATTGGTTGATGAGACGTATTTAAGTGTTATACCTAATTAACTCTTGCTGAATGATAGTCATTATATCATTTCAATTATTGGCTTTTGCTGTTATAATTGCATTCAAGCACATGACATTGAAAATTATCACTTAACACATATTTGGCTATTGGTTGATGGTTTTAGCAATATAGAATTTTGATCCAATATTGATTATCATAGTGCATGTGTACACGTTCTTACCTTTCATTGAATTAAGTAAGCATTGTTGGATAAAGCACAATACATTTGCTCCATTAAGGCACTGGTCTAACTAGAAATTGCATAGAGAATACATTTGCTTGGTTGTACTAGTGTCCTACAAGATACTTCTCCTTGGAGGTTATTGTATTCCGAAGAAGTTAGAACGATGACTGAGGTGACATTGGGTCATTGTTCTTATTTTTTCTTACTGAGAATGAACCTTGCTAATTTGCCTGGTAACAATTTTTGCGTCGTTGTCGGGGACATTTTAAAAATTGAAGTGGTTTATCTGAAGTCATTACACCCTTGGAAAAAAGAAACTTGGTAAGAAAATCTAGGTAAGTCTTGGATTGGTATTTCAAAAATATTATTGAGGATTAATCTTGTAGATCTTACCTCAAGACTCCAATTAAAAAGAATTTGGTTAAGTCTCGCAATGTTGGTAACAATTTTGGCGTCGTTATTGGGGACGTTTCAAAGATTGAAGTGGTTCATCCGGAGTCAATGAAATCCTTGGTAAAATGACATTTGGTAAGAACTCAAAGGTGAGTCCTTTTCCTTATATTTGAAAATATCTATAAAGGACTAATCCCGCAGGACTTATCTGGTGACTCCACACATTTAAGGTGACTCCACTTATCAAGAAGCAATTTAGGACATTCACCATTATCTCAGGTATGTATTTGTTTAGTGTTTTCGATGAGATTTGTTTAAGTCTAACTTGGAAAGTCTTTCTTGGTGACTTCGACTGAAGAAAATATAAAGTAAGTACTATGCAAAACTTAAAGTCAAGAGATATGGTGACCCTTGATCCGTTTGACTTCTCAACTATTCTGGGATCCTAATAAGTTCAACAAACACCATAGCTTGAAGTCTATCCCGATGTTCCAAAAGGAAAAAGATACACATACAACACATGTCATGAAATTCAAAGAAGTTTTGACGACATGGGATATCACAGATGAGGACACTATTATACAATGTCTTTCGAACTAGGTGGTGATCCAGATATAGATTCTTAGTACGAAGGGATCCCTCCCAAGGGAATATCTTCCTTCTTCCAACTAGTTGAAGTATTCAATGATCAATGGTATCCCAATGCTAAAGAATAAATCATGAATATTGTAAATGTCGATCATACGGATATTGACGAACAAGTATTGGAGGAGCAAGAAATAGTCCCTGATGAAGATCAAGTCTCATAAGGCTTACTTTAAGAAACTATTGTTTAGGACCACAAAATCGAAGTAATTACAGAATATGAAGAACAAGAGGCCTCAGTTGAAGAAACTAAATAATGTATAGGAATGGTAAGTGCTCCATATCCTCAAGTTACGGTTTCTTATGATATGTTGGGTCTCTTGGAAGAAAGTTACAGGTATGTATAAAATGATGATTATTGGAAGTTCATTGCACAACAATGTACGATTCTTCAATGTCTTGTAGTGTTATAATAGACCGTCCTCAGAGCATATATATGGATGAAGAAGCTTTCTCTGCCTCTGATGAAGAATGGATCATTCCTTTTTCTTTGCTAAAAGATGCATTGGTGCAAGATGTGGTGCCTATTGACAATGCTCATGTGAAAAGTTTATCCATTATATCTCAGTTCATGGTATTCCCTAATGAACTACATTCTACGAGAAGTGTTTATCCTTTTGCGTCGAGTATCAATAAGTGGTCAACAGTACTTTTCAATAAAGGAAATACAGGTATGTGGACAGGTATGATTCTCTTTTCACACTGTCATGATTACTATTGTATATATTTTCGTTTAAAATGTGAAGGATTGAATTATGTAGCTGAAAATTTTAAAATGATAAAGATCATTAGTAGTACTAACATGGTAATTATAAAGAAAAACAATATGCATGTGTTTCCAAAGGATTGTCTAAACAAGTTGCGGCTCATATGTGAAGATTTGCAAGGTTCACCTCCATAGAGGATTTCTCAAATGGAAAATTGAGCAATTTTCAAGCAAATGTTTTCCTCAATACCAATATATCATCAAGATGGTCCATACATTAGTCCGGTGGAAGCTTGGATAAATGGAGCTTGTAAAAAATATTTTTCTCCATGGAAACAATACTACAGCTCCCAGATCCTCGTAGCCAGCCAATCCTCATCTCATATCATGCAGGAGACTTGGGTACATACATCTTTGTGATCGATCATGTTTTATCATGGACTATATCTAAAGACAAAGGTAAAGCAACATGTATGAATTGCTTACTCAAGTGGTTACATTGGTGGTATGATTTTACCTAGTCCTTTATGCTTCTTATGGAACCATAGGTAGGTAAGTTAGGTATATACTGTTACCCATGCATTTCATTTGATGTTCTTCATGTTCACATAGTTTAGTCATATGTTTATGCATTTATTTAGTCTTCTTTGATGAGCAAGGCAAGACGAAAGTGTCTTCCTCTGGGTATTATGATGTCCTCAATTATTTTATATGAGTGTAGGCCTATAGGTACCCATATGATTCTTGTATTCTCAAGCACCCTCAGGAGGAGTACTCGTCTCGTAGTTGGAGCCAGTGTTATGATGATGCCAGCACCAACGCACCTATAGAGGTACCCTAGGGAGAGGCCATCTTTTTTTTCCGACATGGAGGGTGTGATACAACAACTCTTCATAGGTGGGGTCATGGACAGGTCCTCTGGATCCCTCTTGGGGGTACTATGGATTAATGGCACTGCTGACTGCCTCATAAAAGGGCTTGAAGCCCTGAGGTTGGTGACTAGGGCCCCCATGGATGGGTCTTTGGACTACATGAGTCCCACCATTACTTTACATTGGTGGCATGCCTTTCTTCAGCACTAGGGCCCATGTCATGACCCCAGGTCTTCTCCTGCACCCTCCTGATGCTCCAGAGCTCCAGCGCTATCTGTCCCTGGACTCCACAGAGAATGATGTCATCCATTCCTTGGATGCATAATGCTTTCTTTGAGGGGGGCATTGAGGTATTTTCAATATTTATGGGGTTAGTAGGGGTATGATGAACCCCCCTCCGCATCTCAGCCTTCAGTTCATCCGGATGTGGACTTTTTAAGTAATTTTTGACATGCATGGGTGAATACTGGGAAAAAAGTCCCAATTCACCCGCTCTTATCATTATTTTATATTATTTTTCTTTTAATTTGAAGTTGAGATTTTTAATATTAAATTGACCTTATTTTATGTAAAAGTGAGTGTGAGAGCATATAAATCCAATCTCCTCACTTCATTTTTAGACATCAACTCTTGGGATAATTTCATTATGTATGTTATTTTCCCTAACTAGGGCTCTTTGAAGTACTTATATTAATCTTACTTAGCACCTCTTGGAAAAGTAGTTTCTATTTATCTTTCTCACAAGAGCAGGTGGAAATTTTGGGGACATTGCCACCTCGTGACTCTTGTTAATGATTTTTTTGGTCATAGGAGACATAGGAGGAAAAAAGGGGGAGGTGTTTTTATTTTTTCCTTTATAGTCATAGAAAATATCGAAGGTGAGTTTTTGGGAAGGGATAAAAGGTTTTACTTTTAATTTTCATGGGATTTTGAAAGAGGAATCTTAACATAGGGGATACCTTTTAATTTAATTTACTTAGGGCATTACTTTTTGGAAACATTAAACTTTATAAGGATGGGATATTGCTAAAAATGGGGACAATCATTTTTTTATGGGAGAAACGTTATTCAAGTAATTGGATAATTTTCTTTTCCTCTAAGTCTGCAAGCCAAATAAATATTTTTTCTTAGTCTAATTATGCTTGTCACCTTCTTCGCTAATTTCACATGGAAGATTGTAAACCAAACATATGTCCCTTTTAGTATGGATTCAAACATGCTACCATTTTCACTTTACCCGAAGTAGTTCCCACTTTGTACATACATCTATCTGGTATCCTTTTGTACTTGACTCAATACGTATCTTGATATTTCCTGTCATTAGTCTGGTTTTTTAGTATATGCAAATGCCCCACAAAAGTCATTGGAAAGCAACACAATGGATATTTGACATATTTGGGGTACAATTCAATTTGAGTTTCATGACAATTTAGGGGGGAATCCCTTGTCAGTCAGTTTCACTTATTCGGATTAGGTTAGACATCCCAATGATTAGAATTCTATTACAAATTATGTTTTCAATCTCAGATTTAGACCTATCACTTGTAAGAAATGCACTCTTTCTTTTTCTTTAATATAAGCAAAGTTTTGAGTCATAGTTAATGCAAGTGAATAAAACTCCACCAAATATAGTAAATTAGTTTCTATAACATTTGTAGCGAGAATCACAATAATTTTATAAAAAAAAAATGACTATCATTAAAGCCTCTCTCATTAAATTTTTTGAATTCTTAGTAAAGGCATTGAAAGCATCTCTCCTCATCCCAACTAGCGACAACAACAAACCCTACCGATATCATTATTACAAAAACAAATTCGTGAAAAGAAGCCACAATTATGATAACTTCAAATCATTGAAAATCCTTACATGATAATATTTAAGGCTTATTACCAACCAAAACTTAAAAAAACATTTCAAAACCATTATCATTAATACATTATTGACTAAACCATAACTACCAATAACCATGAGCAAGACAATAAATTATGCACATCACCAAATGTTAAGGAAATAATGGTCAACCATCACTTGTCTAAGATGTAAAGGCTCAAAGAAAAATAATCTTTACTAACTCATCACTAGATCTTTTTATATTAGTTTAAGGAAACAACCATAAAACTTTAATTTAAAATTTCAAAGATTTTGTCATAACAATTATTCTTTGTTACTAATTTTTTTTTAAAATAAAATAAATTAATATATACCAAATTTAATATAGTTTAACAAAAAAAATCATATTTCTATTATTTCAAGTAGAAATCAAAAAGTACAAAAGAGTCCCATCTTATCAAAATAGGATCATCTATCCCAGCTACATGAGGATTACATACAATCAAAATTAAAAAATCAGACAAAGTTGTACCAACACCACAACATCAAAACGAAAAAACAAAGTAAATGACCTAACAAAAAAAACTAAATGACATCCTAGAAGAAAGCCATAGTGTCAAGAGAGTAAGTTCCTTATCGACCCATTCTTCCCAAAGGAGAATGCCTGCAGATCCATCAAGTGCCTCTTTGAATAAGGCATTAGCCAAATCATTGTTTTTCCTTAAAGTATGATCAATAAAGAGCTCACAGAACCAAGTCATTAAAAAAGAGGTTCTTCCACACTAGTAATTGAGATTAGAGTTTTTCGGTGGATGTTTTCCTTTTTCCCAATTTACTATGGCAGAAGAATCGCCATAAACCCTGAAAGAACCTAAGCCACAACAAATTGCAGCTTTCAGAAGTCCCCACAAATCAAGCAGCTAAAGAATCTGTCCCATGTCCACACATAAGTCTGAATTTGTAAGTAAGGTCCTAGCCACAATAGATTATAAAACCAACACCAAAACTAGAAGCTGTCCCAACCCCATCAAAAAATATAAAAGCAGAATGATGATAATGAAGAAGCTTAATACCTCTGCTAGGATTCTTACAGGTAAGTGAAGTAGTATTGTAATGGGAGAAAAACTGAAAAAAAAAACCACAGTTATGATGGAAAGTCATCATGAAAGATATCCCAATTACCTGAGTGCCAGATCGACCAAGCCACAAAACCCGGAACATTCTTCAACTGCCCGAATTTCTGAGAACATAAGAAATAGGCATTTTCGAACTCAATAGCAAGCCAGTCAAAAACCTTTTTCAACCTATCTAGCAAATGATCTTCTAAACCTTAGTGGAGAAGCACATCGAAAAAACAAATTAGCCACCGTGTCATCACCTCTTTTGCACAAGCTGCATAAATTTGGGTCCTTTACATGATTTTCAACAATAATCTGATAAGCACTGCTGGCCGAAACCTGTCCTGTAGAGGAATTTTTTGACCATGCAAGACGGTCTTTACCAAATGAAAGTCTGATGCCAGCATTATTTAAATTCTTCAAGTAATCATTCCATTCAATTTCCCAACTCCCAGAGAGCCCAAGATTAGTCGCACAGTATACCACTAGGAGGTGTCGTGAACTAGGGTACTCTTTCGCTTGAATTGGCTCGGATACAACAATCCATATTCTTTGAAATGCTTTCGAAGACCCAGTTCAATCTTACTTCAATCCAAGTTCACGCTTTCAACATCATTTAATAACACAAAATTGAATCCCATACACTCATAAAACCTAAACCTAAAATGTCTTCAAATAAATGCAAAGATAAAATTGCATGAAATAAAATCATATAGTCTTTCAACATAATTTAATAACACAAAATTGAATCCCATTTTTACACTCAGAAAACCTAAACGTAAAATGTCTTCAAATAAATGCAAAGATAAAATTGCGTGAAATAAAATCATATAGTCTAATTAGATATAGTAACTCTAACCCTAAAGCTCTACTTGCAACGTCTAAACAATTCTTTTTTTAAATACACAGTCCGATTTGGTCAATACATTAACATATTTCGATTTACATAAACGATAAACACAATCGACTCTCAAAGAAATGTAAGTTAGGATGCCTTCGACCTCTCATAGAATAGATGATGGACGGTACTGGTTCACTCAATCCCATGTTACATCCCAATCCCAGCTACTTGTGCCGTTGTCCGGTTTATCCTCCTCATCAGCGCTCTTTGATGATTCTCCAATGTGCTCCTCCATTTCAGCTAGTAATGACTCCGAAGGTTTCATCGATAATGACGGGAAATCAGTGGGGGCACTTGATAAAATGGCCCTGCACGTATTACTGAAATGAGAAAGTTCTTCGAACTGTTGTATGTTTTGTTTGTAAAGCTGCACTACCTTTAGAGCCTCTTCTCTGGGCAAGCTGAAGAAGGAATCCAGTAGCTTTCCCATAGAAGAGTTGATGGCTGCATAGACAATGGGACAATCCTTCACAAGTAAATGGAGTGCATACTGAATGACGGAGTTCAATGCGGCCTGGCTTCCCTGGGGAGTGCAGTCTAAGAGTAAGCCAACAAGTTTTTGCAGAGATAGCAAACATTCCAAATGTTTTTCGATTGTCAAATCCTCTATTTCCTGCGTATTTTGATTTTGGACTACTTTGGCATGCATGGAAGGTAGCCTCAGGCATTGCAGTCTCTGACTCAAATAACAGGAGTATGTGCGAACCCAGAAAACATATTCCCTGGTGAGAGGGCTTGATCGATCCCCGAATTGCGACATTGTATTGAGTGCGTCTTTATGATACCAGTACTGCGAGTAAAAAGTAGCGTGCAGACCTTCCTGCACCAATCGATGAACAATTGCCAGAGTCTTCACGGCGACCCTCCAGTCCGTGGTATTATTTAAGCGCATCCTAACAGAATTCATTACAATGGGGTACTCCTCGCGCTCTTTCGTTGCAGACAATAGCGCTACTATGTGTTCTTCCCCTGGAGGACAGTCGTTCTCAGGAGTGCCCTTATAGACTGCAATATCGATGGAAAGAATGCGCCGAACCCCGACGGAAGCGGCGCGCTTCGCTGCGTCAACATATTGACTAAACCAAGACATCCTCGGCGTTTCTTTCAGATTATGTGAATTGACAGCAACGGGGACGATAGCTAAGAAAGTACAGAACGCAACAACAATTACAATTACTGTAAGGCGATCTACAATGAAAGTTCGTTGTTGAAACGATATTTATAATCCTCTTATCTCCTTCCCGGTACGGTTATGCCCGCCGACCAACTGAAAACGAGGTTTTGTGAATTTATCAACTCGTCATCCATATTGCATGGGGTTATTATACTACCCGCGGCTATATCATCGTCCAGTCCTACGGATCACGTTAAGAAAACCCTTTCTTTGGTTTGTTATACTGCCCGACTCCCGAGTAAGGGCTACGTGAGCATGCTTTGTGCCCGTTTTAAGCAAATTCCTTGGACTGTTTGGGGAGACACTGAAATAGAAATAATATTGCTTCCCTCATAACGTTTTTTTGTTTGCCATTCTTAAACACACATGTATTTGGATGTTTCTTTGACATAAGTGGACTGTGGGGGCACCGGTTTTACTGTAATTCTTTTTATAAGTTTTTCCTCAAAATAGGGAGCACAAAGCAACTAAGTATACATTTCTTCTTAGGATACATCCTCGTTGGAGAATTCTTTTTCATTAGGGTGCAAGCTAGTTGGTAGGGGCATCACGGAATTATCTTCTTGTAGCCTAAGATTTTTTTTCGTGGAAATCGCTAGTGAAGTGAAAATAAATTATTGTTATTGGTTTGATGGGTTTGGGGTTTGTGGCTCATTTTGGTGCACCATGTTATGTCACTCTTAGCATTCATAAATTAGATAACAAATCCTAAGGTGTGATCTAGACTTATGGAAATGGGACAAATTACGTTAAAAATTACTCTTAAGGAACTCAATTCATGGTGTATGGTGTCTTAATCTCAAGAAACTTAACTTATGGTACAAGGGGATTTACCAGGTACTCCAAAATCTTTCAAACATGACTTGTCGTGACTTCCACCTTATGAACATGTACGTCGATTTCCAAGTTATGAACATTGGTACAATCCCATTTTGAAGTGTAATCATGCAATAATATCTATTAAGTTTAATTATAATGATTTTATTATTTTTTAGTAATAAACATAATTCTTATTCTAGGGTGAGTGTGTGAAGGTGCTTGTCCCAAGTGAAGAGATTATCCCTGATATTTTGAATCAAACTTGGCTGATTAAAGATGGGTCTTTTAATTTGAAAAGATGGCATATTAAGTTTAACCCTAATACTCAACACTTGAATCTTCGATACTTATGGGTTCTATTGCCAGGTTTCCCTTTCGAGCTGTGGAGGCCGAATGTTTTTGAAGAACATTGGAAATTTTCTTGGGTGTTTTATTAGTGTGGCGAAGAATCTCATTTTTGGTATTAACAAGAAGGTGGCATCGATGTTGGTGGAACTAAATGTTGAAAAGGGTTTACCAGCCACAGTGGACATTGTTTGGGGTTAGAGGGTTCTTAAACAGAGGCTAGAGTACAAAAATGTTCCCTTCCGGTGTTTTCATTGTCGGGGTACGGGTCATGTGAAAGCTCAGTGCCCCATTTTACTTAACAGGAAGACAAAAGACACACGTGAGTCTTCGCTCAGTTCAGAAAGGAAATCCAGTCTTGCTAAACATGTCTCTATGAAACCAGGTATACAAATCGATGAACCCTTTGTTATCTATGAAGGGGTCTCAAAAGTTGAGCTGCATTTCTATTTATCAATGGAAAAAGCTTTGGATCTGAGATTGAATAAGTATAAACCTTTGGCAAGGTGTCTTATTGAGGACCTAAACTCTGTCGATGTAAACCCGGATGTGGAAATTTCAAAATACCCAGCTCCGGTTAACTTGTTGGACTCTATTACGATTTTGAACCCGGTCAACAGTCCTATTCCAAATGAGGATCTCTCTTTTTTTAATGAAACCGGGATTTTGGTTAGCAACACACCTGGTAGGGTTCCTACTACAAAATTGGATAGAATTCCTCCTATTCCAGCCACTGCCCCAATTGAGGAACTTCCCGGCCCAAAGATCTTCTCTGATTCTTTGTTATCCATGACAGGTATTGATGGATCACCCTTAGAGATATTTGTTGTTGATCCAAAACCCTATGATGATGTGGTTATCCCCTCAATCGGATGTATGAATGTCGCGATGAGGAGAAAAAAAAACAAAGGAGAAGGGTGTTGAAGTTACTTTTATTCCTCTATCAAAACGTTTGGATAATGAAGTTGTTGTAACAAGTTTTGATTTACCCTCTTCCCTGAAGACCCTTAGAGCAGTTGTGTCCCCTCAAGTTTTGACTTAATGTCAATACTTTCTTTCAACATTCGGGGTATTGGTGGGGTTACTAAGGCTAGGACCCTAATCAAAATTTTAAAAGCTATTAGCCTTGACTGTTTTTTGATTCAGGAAACAATGTGCTTGGCAAGTCAGGAAGTCGATTTCTTCTCAAAACATTGGTTTGGATGGCATTTTATCGCCATTGACTCCTATGGACTGTCGGGTGGCCTTCTCTCTGGATGGAACCCTGGAACTATGTCCTTCAAGACCTACAAATCTATGGGGGGTTTGTTGATGAAAGGAAGGTTTCTTACTACTGATTTTAATTTTGCTATTCTTAACATGTATGCTCCTTACAAAGATAGAGAGCCTTATTGGTTTGTGCTAGATGCGTCAAGACTGCTAAAAAATCAAAATCTGATTATTGCAGGTGACCTCAATCTAACTCTGTTGACGATAGAAGTTTGGGGTCCATCGGGTATGGTGGATGATTTGGATGAGTTTTTCAAAAATTTGTCTCAAAATTCTCAGTTGGTTGATGTTCTGCCAAGGAATTTGGAAGCTACCTAGAGTAATAAGCGATATAGAAGAAGCTGTGTTAGTAAACGGTTAGATCGCTTCCTTATTGCAGAGTCTGTGGCTTCTAGATTCTTCAGATACAGGACCTGGATAGAACATTCAAATGTATTGGATCATAAAGCTATAATTCTTCAATTCGATGATCTACTTTCTCGAGTGAGCAGACCCTTCTGGTTTAATAATAACTAGTTGGTAAATAAATATTTTTGTGATATGGTCAGGAATTATTGGACGCAGGTAGAAGCTCCCCTGTCTCTTAATCCCGTGGACTCTATGTTACTTAAACTAAAGGGGTTAAAAGAGGAAACAAAAGCTTGGGAAAAGTTAAAAAAAGCACAGGATCAGGCAGATCTCAGCAGGGTATTTTTTAAGAATTTTAAAAGTATACTTAAGTATAGTATTCTAGGCGATTATTTTAGATTGAAAAAAACATATATATAGATTGGTAGGTGAATATTAAATATGAAACATACAATTTACTACTAAAACCTGTAAATTTTGGCGAATATTATGATAAGATAAAACATATTTTACATATATATAGGCGATATTAGAGTCTAAAAATGACCAAATAGCGAATTTTTTTTTTAAAAGGTCCAAAAAATAGACAATTGGCGAAATTTTGCCCCTAAAAATTTCCCTGGATCTCAGCTCCATAAAAATTAAAATTAAACTCCTACACAAGCTCCACTCAAATGGTATCTTCTCTGAGGAAGAACATATTAAACTGCAGACTCTTCAGAATAGGTTGGATGAAATTCTTAAAGCAGAAAAAATTTCGTGGAGGCTCAAAAGCCGAGCCTTGTGGGTTGAGTTAGGAGATAAAAACACTCTCTTTTTCCACAATTATTCCTCGCACAAGAGGAATGCGAATTCAATTTGGTCCATCAATGACGTATAAGGTAAGGAAGTTAGTGAACAAAATTTAATTGAAGAGCTTGCTTTTGGTCACTACAAAAACCATTATGTTGATCCAAAAGCTACAAGTTTAGAAGCTCATTTACATGTTCTGAAACTTTTTCCTTCCTTCTTTAATGGTGAAGAGGGGGAAGAGGTTGGAAAACTTGTAACCCTGGAAGAAATTGAGAAAGTTTTAAAATATTTTGAAAAGGACAAGAGTCCCAGACCAGACGACTAGTTGGTTGAACTCTTCATTGCATTCTAGGACATCATGGGTTTAGAGTTACTGAAGATGGTTGAATTTACTAGAGTTGAAGGTTGGATAGTGGGAGGGATGAATTCAACATTTTTGACTCTCATTCCCAAAAAGAACATGCCTGACTCTTTCGATGATTTTAGACCTATTGCACTTTGTAACCTGATTTATAAACTGGTGTCTAAGATCATTGCAAATAGGACCAAACCCTTTCTTTCCAGGAGGATGTCTATTGAGTAGTTTGGCTTTCTTGAGGATAGACAAATTTTAGATGCAGTGGGAATTACTCAGAAAGCTTTACATATGGTCAAAACAAAAAATATAAATTCCCTAATCTTAAAAAATGACCTTGTAAAAGCTTATGATCAAGTAAATTGGGATTTTTTGAAGTTGGTCCTATCGCAGATATGTTTTTCAAGGACTGTTATCAACTGGATTATGGATTGCGTGACGACTGGAATTTTTTCTGTGCTCATCAATGGAAGCCTGACTGATTTTTTCAAAATCTCCAGAGGACTTAGACAAGGCTATCCACTTTTTCCACTGCTTCTCTTGCTAGTTATTGAGGGTCTCATCCTGCTGATTAGAGATGCGAGCTCAAAAACGACTGTTAAAAGAATTAAATTCTCAAAGGTAGTATCTATAACCCACTTACTCTTTGTGGACGATGTTATCACTTTCGGGTCTGATTCAGTGGAAGAATGGAGATTATATTCAAATATTCTGAGCATCTTTTGTAAGGCAACGAGTATGCAAGTTAGTCAAAGAAAGTCTGTGTTCATCAGTACTTTGGAGGATAATCCAGTTTTGAATGAATTACTATTTTCCATGCCCTATAATTGATCCCCTTTAGAGGTGACAATTATGTATTTACTTTTTCATATTAAACCTAACAGCTATGGTGTTTAGGACTAGAGATGGCTTATTGGAAGATTCAAGAAAAGGACAAATATTTGGTGTATGAAATTTCTGAGTCTGGGTGGGCGTCTCATTTTACTCAAGGCTGTGTTGAGTAGTATGTCGGTTTACTGGGCCTTACTTGCTCATATCCCACATTTTGTCCTTCATAAGTTGAAGAGTTTAATGTTTACCTTCTTATGGTCTGGTAACTGTGATGGATGCCAGTATCACCTAGCTAGCTGGGAGATGTTATCTCTACCTAAGAAGTATGGAGGATGGAATATTAAAAATCCATTCTGGTTCAACATAGCGTTGTCTTTAAAGAGTCTTTGGCGAGGTTTGATAGGAAATAATTTGTGGTCAAAGGTCTTGCTTTCTAAATATATTAAAATAGATTTAAATTGTTGGTTGAGGAATCCTCTAGTTTCTGCTAGAAATGCTTCTTAGATATGGAAGGGTTTTAAAAATATACCCTTGTATTGGATCTTCGTTGGCCTGGCATGTGGGACGGGGCAGTGAGGTTTTTGTTGGTGTGGACCCTATATTGGGTGTAAATTCTGACTGTTCTCTTTCACAAGACCTACGAAACTGTTTTTCAAGCTACGGTCTATTCAGGCTCATCTAATTCAAGTGTGCACGTAATCTTGTTCCCGACCCTTCTTATTGGATTACTCCATCAGATTTGGATCTTGTAGGGGCAGATGGAAGGATGAATGGCTGCAGTATACTCAGAATATTAACCTTTCTGGAATTAGACTCTCTTGGGACCCCGATATATGTTAAGTTTAGCCTAAAGTCACAAGCAATATCACTGAAAGAAACACAATCACAAGATAGACAAAGAATTACCCTGGCAAACCCTCATGGCATAGAAAACCCAGCAAAGATTTCCTCAATATAGATAATCAACCAATACAAATATGTAGTCCCCAAACAAGAGCTCCTTCTCCTCCTATGCAGATCTCTCTCTCTCTCTCCTATGCGCCAATCACAAGTGAGTGAATGATTGATAAGTGAGGAACACACCTCCTCTACTTATACTCATCTTCTAACTGACTTTTCACCCTAACTGGGCCAACCTATCCTTAGAGAGTCTAATAACCCTTAAACAGCTAACTTAGGGCCGACCCCACATGGGATATCTAATAACCCTAGTTACCACATTATCTCGGAGGGATAAACATCTCCGGATATACAATAGGGTCTCCACGGAGGAATGAAACATCTCAGAATAATAAAGTACAAATATAATATTCTTAGAAGTTACAATATCTCAACAATCCCCCTTGACGAGAAGGATATTATAACAACATTTGCAGGAGCAAGGAGTCATCGACTACATGATACATGATACATCTATAAATCAATGGAAGCTTTCTTCATACATCATCAGTAACTCAAACAGTCACTGGAACATCTTCAATATCTTCAATACTAGAACATCAACATCTTCAGTACCGAGTCTTCATCTTCTTCAGCACTCAAACAACTACAGTAACATCATCATCTGGATCTCTCGATCAACATCATCAACATATGGATCTCTTGATCAACAACATCAACATCTGGAGCCTCTCAATCAACAACATCAACATCTAGATCCTCTCGATCAACAACATCAACATCTGGATCCTCTCGATCAACATCATGAACATCTGGATCCTCTTGATCAACAACATCAACATCTGGAACCTTGTTGATGCCTCGGTTGTGCAGGTTACTACAAGGTGCTGGAATGGGTTCCAAGGCACACAACAGGGGATGAAAACCCATCCAAAGGATTCGAAAGACCCTATGCAAGGGCAATTCTATCCTCGAGCTATTTGGTGTGGTGATCACCCACGGATATTTGGCCTCCGCTGACACTCTATGAGTAAAAGATTTAATCAATAAGATCAGTTTCCCAATTTAGGGAAATAAAGGTATGGAAAATCCGTTAGCAATTCTAACTTAGCCTATTTGAGAAAAGAACCTAATCTTAAGTTAGATCTATCCTAAAATGACAAGCTTGGTGTTTATGCAGATCAACCTTGAGGTGCAAGAGAACAAACAATCTATCACCCTTAACAGAAATGCGTTTAGATGAGATATTTTTTGACTTAGATTATGATTTATTTAATGAAAATTAAACAAAATAATCCAAGCTTAAATACCATCAAGATATAACCTGTTATCCTTTTGTTGATTGAAAAATCAACAATGAATGATTATATATATATGTGTGTGATCAATTGCAGAAATCGATAAAGAAAGTATTTAATCAAAGAAATTTAATCAAATATTTTCATACACACATCAGTTATACAGAAAAACCAATACAATCGATCTATGTATTCATTATATATTCAACAAGAGATCATATGCATAACGGATGATAATCTGGAACATAAAATCAGAAATCCTTAAAGAAATTTAAGTGATAATCAGAAGATGGATCCGAAGATGACATTACTGTATTAAGATGCCTTGTAACAAAATTACAATGACTTTGACCACATAGTATCTTCAGTCTTATCTCCTGCTGAATTATAATTCCAAATCTCCCACCCCCCTTACTAAGAGAAACACCCCCCCTTAAATACTAATTAACATAGGAGTCCAAAAAGAGAAGTTCTACAAAATAGGGATTACAAAATCAGATCTAATTAAAGATCCAGGAAATCCTGCCATTTTTCATAAATATCTAACAATTCATCTACATTTGGGAAAATGACAGATTCTAAGGATAATTGAGCATTGCATGCGTTGTTCTCCATATCATCCTTCGAAAGCTTATGCCAAATACATAGGTACATACGAATCCTCCCTTCCATGATGACCGGTTCTTTAACCAAACGATCTACATCTTGAATGTTGAATTGTTCCAAATCCCGAATCTTCTGTGCAAATTCTTCACATCTGCTCTCGATTTCTTCAAGTTTGCATTTTGGTGGCAGAGCTTCCAAAATAGGATTCATGAGTGGAAAACCTAGGGAATCCATGATATTGTCAACTGCATACCATCGTCTGGTGCAGATGTCCTGCGATTTATTAATGATCTCGTCAGCCGATTCATTCAAATCAAGCCACGTGTTCAAAGATGCCTTGACTTTCTTTATCTGGAAAGTATTAAGGATTGGGATGTTCTCTGGAACATTCTTGATATACAATTGCAATTGACTAATTTCTTCTTCATCTTTAGAAGCTTGGAGTCTCTTTGCCTTCTGTTCTTCAAGAGTAGAAGACATCTTAGAAAAACTAATGAAATTTTCCATGATCTCATCTAAGGCAATATATAACTTCTTCAGTTCTTCATGATGACTCTAATTCACTTCAAGGGCTAAATTTTTGAATTCATAGGATGTGAACTTGAGAACATTGGAGGAAGCTGCACTTGCACTTACATATTCAACCTGCTTTTCAAAAGATTCTATCTTTACGAGATCAGTAGCATGTTGAGACTGCAAAAGGTTGAATTCAGTAAGAAGAGTAGCATTCTTCTGTTCTAGGTCTTATACTTTGTTTACCCAAGTTTTCCTAAGGTCAGCCACATCAACAGAATGCTGATAATTTGTTTTAGCCAACTCTTCTTTTAGGTTTCTAATTTCTTCCTCTCTGAGGTCAACTTCTTTTTCCAAGACCTGAACCGAATCCAAGTTAGCAGTGGCAAAAGCCCCTAAGGCTGCTGCTGTTTCAATCGCTTCAATTCTTGGGTTATTAGTTCTGGGGGCCCATATCACCTGATCTGGTTCATGTGCTTCCAAACCACCTTGGTCTTGACCCCTCTTCCTGCTTCTTTTAACAACTGCTTTGTCATCTTGACGATAGAAATAATTCCCAAGAGGAACCACATCTCTGTCTGTATACTCAGCAATGGACTGTGTAGGAACATAAGTGACACTAATTGTAGAAACCAAAGAAGGTGTCTGTGTGACAGCAGAGGTAGGGATAGGTAGAGTGACTTGAGATGTAGCTAGAGGTGTACTAATGACCTCAGGAGCTCCCACACCTTTGCCTGGGGAGGGAAGTGAGACAAAGACTTCAGAAAGTGGGACCTGAAAATGAGTACTGACTTCTGGGAAAGGAAGTGGACTCTGATCTTTACTAGGTGAGTGTGTAGGAGAAACCTTGGAAGATGCATCGCTGGAGGTTATAAATAAATCAACTACAGATGATTGCGGAGGGATAGCCAAAGGCTGGGATTCTGCAGTAACATATGGTGAAATGGAAAAAGGGGCTGAATGTTCTAGTAATGAAGTAGTGGTGTTGTTGAGGGTATTAAACAAGTGGGATAATGGGAATGGAAGTGTTCCTCCTATAGGCACAGTAGAATTTGTTTGAACAGATGACAACACAACTGCTGATGATGTGATACTAGGGGCAGCATTAAAATCCAACACTGGCTGTTCAGGGAAAGACTGATCCATATCAATATTGTCCAGCAATTCAATATCAGTCTTAGTATCCCTTGTGACTTCTTCAACTACTGGTACTGGGGAAGGTGAAACTATTTCTTGATCACAGTCAATTATATATACAGTAGAAATCTATGATGAGGAAGGCATGACCTTCTCTCTTTTAGCCGAGCTAGCCTTGGTTATGACCAAGTCATCATATTCTGGAGCGTTTGGAGTAGAGACCTTATCATCCAGTGTACCTGGTGGCTGAATTTTGTCTGTAGGCCTTGGAGGTTCTAGCAACTGAGTATGTAACATTGATGACAACTGTGGCATTTGTTGTTTGGATTCACGGGCTGTCTACAGCATGAGTTTAGCTTCTTCATTAGCTTTGTCTTTGAATGGTTCCCATTGAATAGTTTTACCTTTCTCTCCATCGAAACTCGTGGCCAAAGGAGGAGTGTTAGATTTCTGAGCTTCTTTCTCTTCCCTATCCTTTGTTGCTTGTTCAACAAGATTCAACTGCATGGCCCTGTAACTTAGGATTCTGTCCTTTAATTGTTTTTGATACTGTAGAATATCATGTTGTTCTTGAGAGTCTTTTGCTTTGGCCAAGACTTGAGAAAATATGTCTACACCCTGATATATGGAATCATCGAGGATTGACTCATGTGTATAATCTATCTTCATGTGAACTTTCTTTAGGTGTGCATCCAAGAACTTCTTAGGATCATGTTTCCTTTTCGAGGCAACACCTAATCTCAAAGCAGTTATTTGATCAACGAGAATTGCAGCTCAGGTTGAAGTTGGGATGACCAATTGACCCAGATTCAGAGCAAACTTAGGCCAATTTTTCTTCTTGGGTCCTATGAGTCTCTTATACATACCATCAGTGATAGTTTGAAAAGAAACCTCCTCTATTACCATCCCGTCTAGAACTATTCTGGGAAACAAATGAACTGTTTCACTTCCCTAGATTCTGATGTATGAAAAGTACTCACCTACATACCAGTCACCCATTGTGTTGATAAAAGCTTTGGCATCCTCTGAGAATGCAGGTGGCTGCTGCTGGAAGATCTTGAAATAGATGGTACCCAAAAAACAGTCACAGATGTCATATATCATAGGTGCAAAATTTCCTTCCCATAGTGCTGAATGGTAGATGTGTACAGGTGGATCTGAAGGGGTCCAATGCCAACCCAAATTAGGGTACTGGAACTCTGAGTAGAAAACTTCAAGAACATATGCAGACAGGAAGAAGGGTGGCTTCTTATGAGTAGGTGCCTTCTGATATTCATGGATGGCGTTTTTTAGTTCCGCTGATAAGATAGAGGCCCACGGAAAAGACTCACCTATGAGTAACACATGATGTGCTATGGGTGCCCACTCTACTTTAAAATGGGAACAATTGGGTTGACCGAAAAGCCAGCAGAGCATGGCTGCAAGTAGAGAAAAAGGTTCCTTAAACCAGATAATAGGATAAAGGTTATCCGACTTAGGTACAAAGGAATTAGGCTTGAGCATCCAATACTTAATCATTTGATCAAAATTATATCAGGTTTTGGACTATTGTATGAACTCAACAGAGAGGGTCTGTTCATGGGGTTTCAGGGAAAAAGCTCGAACAAAAACCTCTGGGCGAAAACTTGTCAATTGACAACCTGTACTGTCATTAAAAGAACAGTCTTTAACAATAGCATTCTCAATTATCCACTTAACTGCATCTGTGTAGGGTAAGACAGTAGGGCGTGCAACAATGGTGTGAATTTGGGAAGCCCTAATTTTCTCGTAGACTGTTCTACCATTCTCGATATGGGAGAGGTTGTCATTATAAAAAATGGTGTATATCCTAGACCAGTCCATCTGGTACATTTCAGTAACTCATTCACTTGTGTTAGAGAGAAAACCAAAATTTGGGTCTTTGACGAGGGGGTCTTTGTACGACGATTTAGACCGTGTATTTCTAGACATGGTGAAATAACTTTGCAATATCTGATAGATACAGAAAATCAAATCAAATTCAACCCAAAAATAGCAGACTTGCAGGCTAGTAGCATAAGGATAACAGTGGACTTACCTGAAATAATCAACAAACTGAAAAACGGCACCTGACACGCAATCCACAGTAAAATGATAATGCGACAGCATAATTTCTTCAATAGTTAAAATGTAAAACTAAAAGGTAAAAAACCCTATTAAATACATTCACCAAAATAAAACCAGTTGTGCGATTATAACAAATGGACGACTGAGATTCACCATGGGACGCAGAATCGAGTTCAAGTATGTTGACGAAACTCTTATTCAAAGGTCCCCGCAAGATGAAACTCGAAAGTACGGATTTGTGGGTTGCGGGTTCACAAAAATAGAAGCAGGAGAAAAGATTTTGGAAAGCCGAAAACTGACTATGCGGGTGGCGGGCTTCGGAACATTAAACTTGTGAAGCGAAATAGCCATCCCGAAAGCCGCACCCCGAAATTACGGGTTGCAGGTTTCGGGAACTTACACCAAATAAACGAAAAGAACACAATCCCGAAAGCTGGATGCTGCCATTGCGGGGTTCGGGTTTCGGGGTAATTATTTCTCAATCTTATTACATAATGATTCTGCAATCCACACCTATCGGGTTGCAGGTTTCAGAATTACCAAAACCAAAACATAAAAACAACAGTCCCGCAACCCGCACTTGTCGAGTTGCAAGTTTCGGGATGATGATAACAGTCAACAAAATACTCAAAAATCTTGGCTTTTCCCAAACCGAAACAATTTGGAAGAAATAATCAAACACTTGCAAACAAGCAAAGCAAAAGCATGGGTGAAGAATTTTAGAGGTAAAATCAAAATCGAATATTTACAAGATGACTCACCTAAATACCTTTGCATTTATCTAGAAATGGGGTTCCCTTGCTTAAGTCCCATAGTCATTAACCGTATGTCCTATGTTGAACAATTTCTAAGTACATGACAAAATCATAGCTGGCAGACAGTCATAAAACCAAAACTAGAATGATCACCAAGAGATAAACTGATTACTAAATATTGCTACATGTGTGGGGCTTTGAAATCAAACAAAAGATAAATACAAAAAATAAAACAAACCAAACAAAATAAAATAAGCAAAATCAACCTATGTACAAAAATATTAGTTTGATTTATACAAAATGACTTTTCAGGAGTAAAACATTCACTGGATGGGTGTCCACAACACCTTCCAATGTCTATAATCGAACAGTACTAGAACCCACCTTAGATTCGGTTTGTCGTCACAAAAACTTTATCGAAGAGAACTAAAAGGGAAATCTAATTATTAAAACTAATTTGTTCTATACCTACTCCTACACTATTCTAAAGTAAACAGAAATCAAATATACTCGAATATCCAATGGAGCCAATCAAGTAACCTAAAACCTGCAAGATAAAATAAATGATGAATCAGCAATTAAAATTTTGAAACTGGAGATCCTAAAATAGGAAAAAATGAACTAAGCTTCTTATTTACAAAGAAATGGAAATGACATGGGAAATTGCTCAAAAATGATTGTTCCAACCATAAATAAATTGAATCATAAAGAGTATGTTGGATATTATTAAGATCATGATCCAAAATATTTTCATCAAAATTGAGAGTGGAGAATATTTCCTTTAGCAATATATCATCGTTATTGTGTTGAAAGGAAATATCGGAATTTGAATCTTGTGAATGATTAACTTCGTCTTTTAGATATTCGTGTTTGTCAAGTGTATCAGATTTATTTGATTTCAAAACATTTGATCGAAATAACTTTTCATTTGAAATTTGATTCATATAGAAAGTATATTTGGAACAAATATTTTGAATTTCAATCTCAATTTAAGCCAACTCATCCTCTAGAGACTTATGGTTATCATTGCGTTCATAACAATCAAAATTGAAGGACGAAGAACAAGAATTTTCAGATTTTGTAAAATGAGTAGAATCATTATGTTCTTCAGAATCTGAAGTATAATCAGCGTCTTCAAAACTTTCTATTCGAACATCCATCTTTTGATTAAATGAAGAAGAATGAATATCACTTATAAAAGAATGACTCTTAAAATTATTAGAAACACATGAAAAATCCTCTTCATAATTCTCGAAATCTTCATTTTTATTGATAATTGTATCATTATGATCAAATTGAAAGAAAGGAAAATGTTCAAAATTCATTCAAACAAATTGTTCATTACATAGATAAGAAATATTAGAATTAAGATTTTCTCTAGCGGTTTGAGATCGAGGTTCCAAACAATGAAGGGAAGATGTAAAACAGTCATCGTACTCACATACATTTGAAAGAGAATAATGACTATTAGAATTTGCATCTAATTTCTTTTTGGTATTTAAGGAAGATTGAAAACTGGATGCAAGAATTATTCGTTTCAAATCATGTAAAGTATTTTGAATATCATTTTCCTTCTTTATGGACATAATTTCATTGTACATGTCATTCATTTGAGAATTAAATTGAGTAATTTGTAAATCATTTGATCCTTCATTAATAGATTCAACATCATATGAAAGGAAAGGATGAAAAAGATCTGGAGGGTACCCCTTAAAGTCTTTCTCAAGAACTTGAGCCTCTTTGCATGCTTCATTGAAGTCCGTTATCCCTTGTCGCAAAATAAACATTGCTATAATATGGGGAAGAGATCTAACATACCAACAGAAAGTGTGTTGTGCTGTAGGTCTACGTTATTCGTGTAATCTATAATACACTTGTCGAAAACATGTGTTGAAATCCCGAATTGATTCTCCATCAAGTACTTGCATTTGAATCAAATTTTGATGAATTTCAACCACATCATAATCTTCAAAAGAATCTCTAAACACGTTCTTAAATTCTAACCAACTAGAAATTGAATTCAAAGGTAAAAAATAAAACCAAAAAGAAGCCTTACCTTCGAAGGTAAATGGGAATAATCTGCAAGCAACATATTCATGTATGATATTAAATAAACGCAAGATAGATTCATACCTTCTAATATGCTTGGTGGCAGAAACATTACTTTCTCCATCAAATTTTGGCAAGATCTTAACTGCCTTTTTAGGGAGTTCATGTAAAGGCCCGAGTAGGTTCAATGCGGTATCAGACTCCCATGCAGGGATTTGAAAAGAGCCATGAAAACATAATAAGTGGAAGTTAGCTCTTATTGTGGGCAATGTGCCAGTACATGCTCTCCTTCTAGCGCCATTTGTTGATGCCTCGGTTGTGCAGGTTACTACAAGGTTCTGGAATGGGTTCCAAGGCACACAACAGGGGATGAAAACCCAGCCAAAGGCTCCAAAAGACCCTATGCAAGGGCAATTATATCCTCGAGCTGTTTGGTGTGGTGATCACCCACGGATATCTGGCCTTCGCTGGCACTCTATGAGTAAAAGATTTGATCAATAAGATCAGTTTCCCAATTTAGGGAAACAAAGGTCTGGAAAAGCTATTAGCAATTCTAACTTAGCCTATTTGGGAAAAGAACCTAATATTAAGTTAGATCTATCCTAAAATGAAAAGCTTGGTGTTTATGCAGATCAACCTTGAGGTGTAAGAGAACAAACAGTCTATCACCCTTAACAGAAATGCCTTTAGATGAGATATTTGCTGACTTCGATTATGATTTATTTAATGAAAATTAAACAAAATAATCCAAGCTTAAAGACCATCAAGATATAACCTATTATCCTTTTGTTGATTGAAAAATCAACAATGATTGATTATATATATATATGTGATCAATTGCAGAAATAGATAAAGAAAGTATTTAATCAAACAAATTTAATCAAATATTTTCATACACACATCAGTTATACAGAAAAACCAATACAACTGATCTATGTTTTCATTATATATTCAACAAGAGATCATATGCATAACGAATGATAATATGGAACATAAAATCAGAAATCCTTAAAGAAATTTAAGTGATAATTAGAAGATGGATCCGAAGATGACATTGCTGTATTAAGATGCCTTGTACCAAAATTACAATGACTCTGACCACAGAGTATCTTCAGTCTTATCTCCTGCTGAATGATAATTCCAAATCTCCCACCCCCCTTACTAAGAGAAACACCCCCCCTTAAATACTAATTAACATAGGAGTCCAAAAAGAGAAGTTCTACAAAATAGGGATTACAAAATCAGATCTAATTAAAAATCCAGGAAATCCTGCCATTTTTCATAAATATCTAACAATTCATCTACATTTGGGAAAATGACAGATTCTAAGGATAATTGAGCATTGCATGCGCTATTCTCCATATCATGCTTTGATAGCTTGTGCCAAATATGTAGGTACATACGAATCCTCCCTTCCATGATGACCGGTTCTTTAACCAAACGATCTACATCTTGAATGCTAACTTGTTCCAAATCCCGAATCTTTTGTGCAAATTCTTCACATCTGCTCTCGAGTTCTTCAAGTCTGCATTTTGGTGGCAGAGCTTCCAAAATACGATTCATGAGTGGAAAACCTAGGGAATCCATGATATTGTCAACTGCATACCATCGTCTGGTGCAAATATCTTGTGCTTTATTAAAAATCTCCTCAGCCGATTCATTCAAATCAAGCCACGTGTTCAAAGATGCCTTGGATTTCTTTATCTGGAAAGTATTAAGGATTGGGATGTTCTCTGGAACATTCTTGATATACAATTGCCATTGACTGATTTCTTCTTCAGCTTTAGAAGCTTGGAGTCTCTTTTCCTTCTGTTCTTCAAGAGTAGAAGACATCTTAGAAAAACTGATGAAATTTTCTCTGATCTCATCTAAGGCAATACATAACTTCTTCAGTTCTTCATGATGACTCTGATTCACTTCAAGGGCTAAATTTTTTAAGTCACGGAATGTGAACTTGAGAAAATTGGAGGAAGTTGCACTTGCACTTGCATCTTCAACCTGCTTTTCCAAAGAGGCTATCTTTATGAGATCAGTAGAATGTTGAGACTCCAAAAGGTTGAATTCAGTAAGAAGAGTAGCATTCTTCTGTTCTAGGTCTTATACTTTGTCTGCCCAAGTTTTCCTGAGGTCAGCCACATCAACAGAATGTTGATCCTTTGTTTTAGCCAACTCTTCTTTCAGGTTTCTAATTTCTTCCTCTCTGAGGTCAACTTCTTTGTCCAAGACCTGAACCAAATCCCAGTTAACAGTGGCAAAAGCCCCTAAGGCTGCTGCTATTTCAACCACTTCAATTCTTGGGTTATTAGTTCTGGGGGGGCATATCACCTGATCTGGTTCGTGTGCTCCCAAACCACCTTGGTCTTGACCCCTCTTCCTGCTTCTTTTAGCAACTACCTTGTCATCTTGACGATAGAAATAATTCCCAAGAGGAACAACATCTTTGTCTGTATACTCGGCAATGGACTGTGTAGGAACAGAAGTGACACTAATTGTAGAAACCAAAGAAAGTGTCTGTGTGATAGCAGAGGTAGGGATAGGTAGAGTGTCTTGAGTGGTAGCTAGAGGTGTACTAATGACTTTAGGAGCTGCCACACCTTTGTCTGGGGAGGGAAGTGAGACAAAGACTTCAGAAAGTGGAACCTGAACATGACTTCTGACTTATGGGAAAGGAAGTGGACTCTGATCTTTAGTAGGTGAGTGTGTAGGAGAAACCCTGGAAGATGCATCATTGGAGGTTATAAATAAATCAACTGCAGATGATTGCAGAGGGATAGCCAAAGGCTGGGATTCTGTAGTAACAGATGGTGAAATGGAAAAAGGGACTGAATGTTCTGGTAATGAAGTAGTGGTGTTGTTGAGGGTATTAAACAAGTGGGATAATGGGAATGGAAGTGTTCCTCCTAGAGGCACAGTAGAATTTGGATGGATAGATGACAACACAACTGCTGATGATGTGATACCAAGGGCAGCATTAAACTCCAAAACTGAGTGTTCAGGGAAAGACTGATCCATATCAATATTGTCTAGCAATTCAATATCAGTCTTAGTATCTCTTGTGACTTCTTCAACTACCGGTATTGGGGAAGGTGAAACTATTTCTTCATCACAGTCAATTATATCTACATTAGAAATCTGTGATGAGGAAGGCATGACCTTCTGTCTTTTAGCCGGGCTATCCTTGGTTATGACCAAGTCATCATCTTCTGGAGCATTTGGAGTAGAGACCTGATCATCCAGTGTACCTGGTGGCTGAATTTTGTCTACAGGCCTTGGAGGTTCTAGCAACTGAGTCTGTAACATTGATGACAATTGCGCCATTTGATGTTTGGATTCACAGGCTATTTGTAGCATGATTTTAGCTTCTTCAGTAGCTTTCTCTTTGAATCGTTCCCCTTGAATAGTTTTACCTTTATCTCCATCGGAACTCATGGCCAAAGGAGGAGCATTAGATTTTTGAGCTTCTTTCTCTTCCCTGTCCTTTCTTGCTTGTTCAACAAGATTCAACTGCATGGCCCTGTAACTTAGGATTTTGTCCTTTAATTGTTTTTGATACTGTAGAATATCATGTTGTTCTCGAGAGTCTTTTGCTTTGGCCAAGACTTGAGAAAATATGTCTACCCCCTGATATATGGAATCATCGAGGATTGAATCAGGTGTATAATCTATTTTCATGTGAACTTGCTTTAGGTGTGCATCCAAGAACTTCTTAGGATCATGTTTCCTTTTCGGGGAAACACCTAATCTTAGAGCAGCTATCTGATCACCCAGAACTGTCGCCCAGGTTGAAGTTGGGATGACCAATTGACCCAGATTCAGAGCAAACTTAGGCCAATTTTTCTTCTTGGGTCCTATGAGTCTCTTATACATACCATCAGTGACAGTTTGAAAAGAAACCTCAGTATTACCATCTTGTCTGGAACTATTATGGGAAACAAATGAACTGTTTAACTTCCCCAGATTCTGATGTTTGAAAAGTACTCACCTACATACCAGTCACCCATTGTGTTGATAAAAGCTTTGGCATCCTCTGAGAATGCAGGTGGCTGCTGCTGGAAGATCTTGAAATAGATGGTACCCAAAAAATAGTCACAGTTGTCATATATCATAGGTGCGAAATTTCCTTCCCATAGTGCTGAATGGTAGATGTGTACAAGTGGATCTGAAGGGGTCCAATGCCAACCCAAATTAGGGTACTGGAACTTTGAGCAGAAAACATCAAGAACATATGCAGATAAGAAGAAGGGTGGCTTCTTATGAGTAGGTGCCTTCTGATATTCATGGATGGCGTTTTTTAGTTCCGCTGATAAGATAGAGGCCCACGGAAAAGACTCACCTGTGAGTAACACATGATGTGCTATGGTTGCCCACTCTGCTTTAAAATGGGAACAATTGGGTTGACCGAAAAGCCGACAGAGCATGGCTGCAAGTAGAGAAAAGGGTTCCTTAAACTAGATAATAGGATAAAGGTTATCCGACTTAGGTACAAAGGCATTAGGCTTGAGCATCAAAGACTTAATCATTTGATCGAAATTATACCGGGTTTTGGACTATTGTATGATCTCAGCAGAGAGGGTCTGTGCATGGGGTTTCAGAGAAAAAGCTCGAACAAAAACCTCTAGGCAAAAACTTGTCAATTGACAACCTGTACTGTCATTAAAAGAATGGTCTTTAACATTAGCATTCTCAATTACCCACTTAACTGCATCTGTGTAGGGTAAGATAGTAGGGCGTGCAGCGATGGCGTGAATTTGGGAAGCCCTAATTTTCTCGTAGATTGTTCTATCATTCTCGATATGGGAAAGGTCGTCATTATAAAAAATGGCGTATATCCTAGACCAGTGCATCTGGTACATTTCAGTAACTCGTTCACTTGTGTTAGAGAAAAAACCAAAATTTGGGTCTTTGATCAGGGGGTCTTTGTACAACGATTTAGACCGTGTATTTCTAGACATGGTGAAAGAACTTTGCAATATCTGATAGATACAGAAAATCAAATGAAATTCAACCCAAAAATAGCAGAATTGCAGGCTAGTAGCGTAAGGATAATAGTGGACTTACCTGGAATAACCAACAAACTGAAAAACGGCACCTGACATGCAATCCACAGTAAAATGATAATGTGGCGTAATTTCTTCAATAGTTAAAATGAAAAACTAAAAGGTAAAAAACCCTATTAAATACATTCGCCAAAATAAAACCAACCATGTGATTATAACAAATGGACGACTGAGATTCACCGCGGGACGTGGAATCGGATTTAAGTATGTTGACGAAACTCTTATTCAAAGGTCCTCGCAAGCCGAAACTCGAAAGTACGGATTTGCGTGTTGCGGGTTCACAAAAATAGAAGTAGGAGAAAAGATTTTCGAAAGCCGAAAAACAACTATGCGGGTGGCGGGCTTCGGAACATTAATCTTGTGAAGCGAAATAGCCATCCCAAAAGCCACACCCCGAAATTACGGGTTGCGGGTTTCGGGAACATACACCAAATAAACGAAAAGAACACAATCCCGAAAGCCGAATGCTGCCATTGCGGGGTTCGGGTTTCGGGGTAATTATTTCTCAATCTTATTACAGAATGATTCTGCAATCGACACCTGTCGGGTTGCGGGTTTCGGAATTACCAAAACCAAAACTTAAAAACAACAGTCCCACAACCCGCACTTGTTGGGTTGTGGGTTTCGGGATCTTCAAATGTCGGGTTTCGGGATGATTATAACAGTCAACAAAATACTCAAAAATCTTGGCTTTTCCCAAACCGAAACAGTTTGGAAGAAATAATCAAACACTTGCAAACAAGCAAAGCAAAAGCATGGGTGAAGAATTTTAGAGGTAAAATCAAAATCGAATATTTACAAGATGACTCACCCAAATACCTTTGCGTTTATCTAGAAATGGGGTTCCCTTGCTTAAGTGAAGCATGGGATCTATTGTGCCCACAACAATCCTCTCGATCAACAACATCAACATCTGGATCCTCTCGATTAAAAGTATCATAGCAGCATACCCTACAACACACATGATCTACTTACGGGATGATCAATCCCTATCCATTTAAGACACCATATCATGTCTAGGGACGATGCAGTCCACTTGTTAACTTAGACAAAGTCTAAGCACCTCTTTTCGGAGACATTTGTCTACGGATCAATTTAGGGTCCGAGGTACAGGGATGATACAATCCCTCTCGCCCACTAGGGACCACTTCTCAAAGACATCTGTCTATGGATCTATTCAGGGACTAAAGTCCAGGGATGATACAATCCCTCCTCGTCCACTAGGGACCACTTCTCGAAGACATCTCTCTACAGATCTATTCAGGGACTGAAGTGCAGAGATGATACAATCCCTCCTCATCCACTAGGGACCACTTCTCGAAGACATCTATCTATGGATCTATTCATGGACTGAAGTCCAGGGATGATACAATCCCTCCTTGTCCACTAGGGACCACTTCTCGAAGACACTTGTCTACGGATCTATTCAGCGACCGAAGTCTAGGGATGATACAATCCCTGCTCGTCCACTAGGGAACACGTCTTGAACACATCTGTCTATAGATCTATTCAGGGACCGAATTCCAGGGATGATACAATCCCTCCTCGTCCACTAGGGACCACTTCTCAAAGAAATCTGTCTACGGATCTATTCAGGGAATGAAGTCTAGGGATGATACAATCCCTCCTCGTCCACTAGGGACCACTTCTCGAAGACATGTGTCTACGGATCTATTCAGGGACCAAAGTCCAGGGATGATATAATCCCTCCTCGTCCACTAGGGACCACTTCTCGAAGACGTCTGTCTACAGATCTATTCAGGGACCGAAGTCCAGGGATGATACAATCCCTCCTCGTCTACTTAGACAAAGTCTAAGGACCATGCATTGACCTCATCGTCGTAACTGGAAACCTCATCATCGACCTCATCGTCGGAACATGTACCCTCATCATTGACACAAGTATCCTTATCATCGATACAAGTATCCTCATCATCAATACAAGTATACACATCATCAATATAGGTATCCACATCATCGACCTTATCGTTGATGTAGGA
Source organism: Larix kaempferi (assembly GCA_027924585.1). Taxonomy (NCBI): domain Eukaryota; kingdom Viridiplantae; phylum Streptophyta; class Pinopsida; order Pinales; family Pinaceae; genus Larix; species Larix kaempferi. The sequence continues at coordinate 4,973,597 of BSBM01000009.1, forward strand.
AAACTCATCATCAATATCGGTATCCACATCGATACCAGTGTCCACATATCATCATTAACCATATCACTTATTGAAATATTTTAACTTCTAAGAATATTATATTTGTACTTTATTATTCCGGAGATGTTTCATTCCTCCGTGAAGACCTTATTGTATATCCGGAGATGTTTATTCCTCCGTCGAAATGTGGTAACTTGGGTTATTAGACTTCCCTAGTGGGGGTCAGCCCTGTATGTGTTATGTGGGTCAAAGGGTTATTAGACCACCCTAGACGAGTCGGCCCAGTCAATTGTAATGGGGTGTTTAACGCAGTGGTTAAGTTGGGGCCGACCTAGTTAATATAAAACACAAGTCGGAGTTGTGTATAAATAGAGGAGGTGTGTTCCTCATTTAACACACATTGCACTGACTTGTGAATAACACATAAGTGAGAGAGACATCAGCTATGGAGGAGAAGGAGCTCATGGTTGTGGATTACATCTTTGTATTTTTTAGTCATCTTGATTGAGGAAGCTTTGCTGGGTTTTCTTCCCCATGAGGGTTTCCCAGGATAAATCTGTGTCTCTTGTGTTTATGCTATGCTTGTAGTTCTTTTAGTGATCCTGTATATGCTACTGCTGTGAAATGGAATGTAATGTTTATATTTTTTGTCTTATCATATTGAATCTTAACATGGTATCAGAGCTAACCTGAAGGAAGACAATGTATGGCACTTACGACACTTGCTTCACTTGCGACAATTTGAAGGTTAGGGTTTTGTATAGCAAAAACCAGTCATCGTGGAAATTTCACTATAAATCCATTTTGGAGATGGTTCAAGATCGGAAAACTTTATAGGTAGTAGATAAAATCCCCATGTACCTTGTGTCCAAAGGACACCCTCATATTCGTTGTACTTTGTGAGTTATGATCAGTACAAGTTAGGGTTTTTTCCTCTTCCAGATATCAGTCATAATCAAGAATCAGATTTCAAAACATACCTGTATCTCCTTAAGTCATACCTGTCGAGATTTCTTGTAGTCTTCTTATGCAAGGCCTTAGCCTCATCTTGATCACATCCACTAATTCTTGATTATGACTAAAAAGGATGCAACCTCACAAGACATAAAAATATAAGTATTTGAATTGTTATTTGAATTACTGAATATTCTATGATATTGCCCATAATAGTTGTATGCATATTTGTATTCCTAGAATATATCATGCTAAGTGTAAGCATTCATATAGCATTGAAAAGTATACTACTAATATGCATATGATTGGTAAGTTGGACAAACATTCCATTGTTGATTGTCTAGAATGAAACCTATTTGTTGACATGCTGAGAGCTATGCACACTCTCGATAGTATGTTCTGGTAGAGATGGAAGGCATCTAGATAGCCACTGTATGCATACAGGATATGGAAAAGTGTTGTGCCAAAGTATTGGTCAAGATAGTAGCATAACTATGTAAATCATATCTGTATGCATAATAGGTTATCATGTCAACATGATTTGATGATTATGAAGTATTACTAATCATGTACTTAATTTTGATTTGTATGAAAGATCATGAAGAATGATGAACACTGAACAAGTGATGGATGTTCAACAAGAAGATTTACAAATCAAACATACTATAGAAGGCTCATGGCTAGAAGATTCTATTAGAAAGAGGAAGAGGATCATGACGAGATATTTGCTCCAAGTAGCTAGATAAATACTGTTCTCTCAATAATGTGATTGAAGAAGAAGTGCGAATCGAGAAAACTCCCAGGATTCAATTGAAGAAAGCTCTGTATGGGTACCCTGGATCGATAGTCATTTGATGAGCTTAATGATCAGCATGGGTGATGTAGATTTCAACCTTTGCTACAAGGTTGAAGATGGTGTCTATATACAGAAGGAACTCACCACAGAGTTCAAATGATCTTGAGTCGCATATCAGTAGACCCATATGACGAGAGATGGCACAGATAGATATGCAGAAGATCAGTCAATGCAGACTATGAATGATGTTCAGTCACAGAGGAAGAATTGATAGCTTCTTGACAAGCTTGGGCTTTACCAAGGTAAAGTTGATCCTAACCTTTACCTTAAGGTTATGGATGATGAACCTGTGATACTATGATTGTATCATGGAAAGCAAGAAGAAGCTAGCTACAGAGTTCGAGATGAATGATCTTGGATTGATGCATTACTTCCTAGGACTGAAAGCATGAAATGGATCAGAAGGAATCTTTCTCAACCAGGGGAAGCATGCTGAGAAATATTGAAAAGACTTGATGTGTTGGAATGGCCACTCTCATGGGTTCCAACTTCAAGCTATTAGATGATGAATCATCAGAGTTAGTGGATGTGATTTTGTACAAACATATTATTGGGTTATTGATGTATCTGACGAGTACAAGGCCAGATAGATGCTTTGTTGTGAACACCTTGAGCCAGTATCTAGTGGAACCTAGGCATGTTCACCTGATAGTTGCAAAGCATGTGATGAGGTACCTAAAGGGTATGATAGACTTTGGTCTATTTTATCTTGGAGATCATGACTTCAAATTGTATGGCTACACAGATGCTGATTGGAAGGAAGTGTACATCGGGCGGATGTTATTGTCTGGGATCTGCCATGATCTCATGGTTTAGCAGGAAGCAATATAGTGTGTCTCTCAGTACAGCTGAAGCGGAATATATAGCTGCTTGCTCTGCTAGTTGTGAAGCGCTTTGGCTTCGGAAGTTGTTATAAGGATTGTTTGACTTAGAGATGGACCTCACTGTGATCCTGTGTGACAACCAGAGTTGTATCAAGATGACAGAGAATCCAGTGTTCCATGATATGTCAAAGCACATAGAGATCCGATATTTCTATATATGGGATATGGTGCAGAAAGGAGCTATCAAGCTCGAGTATATGAGCACTGACGAACAAATTGTTGATGTGTTGACCAAACCTCTATCTCGAGTAAAGTTTGAGTATTTCTGAGATAAGCTTGGTGTAGTTCAGAAAGACCCTCCTTGAAAGGCGGAGTGATATGGTCGCTGAAGATGAGACTGCCTGTATCGACGGTAAGGTCGATGATGTGGATACTATATTGATGAGGATGCTGTATCGATGATGTGGATACTTGTATTGGTGTCGATAGTTGTATTGATGATGTGTATACTTGTATTGGTGTGGATACTTGTATTTGATGATGTGTATACTTGTATTGGTATGGATACTTGTATTGATGATGTGGATACTTGTATTGATGATGAGGTTACCTGTTTCGACGATGAGGTCGATGATGAGGTTACCAGTTCCGACGATGAGGTCGATATATGGTCCTTAGAATTTGTCTAAGTGGCTGAGGAGGGATTGTATCATCCCTGGACACATGTCCTAAAAGAGATCCATAGACATATGTCTCCGAGAAAGTGGTCCCTAGTGGACGAGATAGGACTGCATCGTCCCCGAACGTTTAGTTCAAAATGTACATGATAGGACTGCATCGTCCCTGAGCATTTAGTTCAAAATGTACATGATAGGACTGCATTGTCCCTGAGCATTTGGTTCAAAATGTACGTGACAGGATTGCATCATCCTTGGACTCATGTCCTAAAGTGATAGGGATTGATCATCCAGTAAGTGGATCAGGATTGCATAATCCTTCGACTCATGTCCTAAAGTGATAGGGATTGATCATCCTGTAAGTGGATCAGGATTGCATCATCCTTGGACTCATGTCCTAAAGTGATAGGGATTGATCATCCCATAAGTGGATCACGATTGCATCATCCTTGGAATCATGTCCTAAAGTGATAGGGATTGATCATCCCGTAAGTGGATCGGGATTGAATCATCCTTGGGCTCATGTCCTAAAGTGATAGGGATTGATCATCCCGTAAGTGGATTAGGATTGCATCATCCTTGGACTCATGTCCTAAAGTGATAGGGATTGATCATCCCGTAAGTGGATCAGGATTGCATCATCCTTCGACTCATGTCCTAAAGTGATAGGGATTGATCATCCCGTAAGTGGATCAGGATTGCATCATCCTTGGGCTCATGTCCTAAAGTGATAGTGATTGATCATCCCATAAGTGGATCAGGATTGCATCATCCTTGGAATCATGTCCTAAAGTGATAGGGATTGATCATCCCATAAGCGGATCAAGATTGCATCATCCTTGGACTCATGTCCTAAAGTGATAGGGATTGATCATCCCATAAGCGGATCAAGATTGCATCATCCTTGGACTCATGTCCTAAAGTGATAGGGATTGATCATCTCGTAAGTGGATCAGGATTGCATCATCCTTGGACTTATGTCCTAAAGTGATAAGGACTAATCATCCTATAAGCTGATTCGAGATTGCATCGTCCCTAGACATGGTGAGGTGTCTTAAAGTGATAAGGACTAATCATCCTGTAAGCTGATTCGGGATTGCATCGTCCCTAGACATGGTGAGGTGTTTTAAAGTGATAAGGACTAATCATCTTGTAAGTTGATTCGGGATTGCATCGTCCCTATACATGGTGAGGTGTCTTAAAGTGATAAGGACTAATCATCTTGTAAGTTGATTCGGGATTGCATTGTCCCTAGACATGGTGAGGTGTCTTAAAAAGATAAGAATTGATCATCCTGTAAGTTGATCTGGATTGCATCGTCCATAGACATGAGAGATGTCTTAAATTTAGAGGAATTGATCATCCCATAAGTAGATCAGGATTGTATCATCCTTGGACCTATGTCCTAAAGTGAGAGGGATTGATCATCCCGTAATAGGATCTTGGGCATTGCAGAGTATGCTGCTATGTTGATGTTGTTGATCGTGATGATCTAGATGACGATGTTGTTGATCATGATGATCTAGATGACGATGTTGTTAATCGTGATGATCTAGATGACGATGCTGCCGATTGTGATGGTCTAGATGACGATGCTGCTAATCGTGATGATATAGATGATGATGATACTGATCGTGATGATCTAGATGATGATGTTACTGATCATGATTATCTAGATGACGATGTTGATGATTGTGTGATGATGATGTTGATGATCGTGTGATGACGATGTTGATGATCATGTGATGACGATGCTGATGATCATGTGATGACGATGCTGATGATCGTGAGGATCCAGATGATGATGTTGATATTTTTGTAGCTATTCAATTGCTGCAGAATATGAAGACTTAGTACTGAAGATGTTGATGTTCCAGTATTGAAGATGTTCCAATAACTGCTTGAGTTACTGTTGATGTTGAGAAAGCTTCCAATGATTTATAGATGTATCATGTATGATGTTGATGACTCCTTTCTCTTGTAGATGTTGTTATAATATCCTTCTCGTTAAGGGGGAGTGATGAAATATTGTAACTTCTAAGAATATTATATTTTTACTTTATTATTCCGGAGATGTTTCATTCCTCCGTGAAGACCTTATTGTATATCTGAAGATGTTTATTCCTTCGTCGGAATGTGGTAACTTGGGTTATTAGATTTCCCTAGTGGGGGTCGGCCCTGAATGTGTTATGTGGGTCAAAGGGTTATTAGACCACCCTAGAGGGGTCAGCCCAGTCAGTTGCAATGGGGTGTTTAACCCAGTGGTTAAGTTGGGGCCGACCTAGTTAATATAAAATACAAGTTAGAGTTGTGTATAAATAGAGGAGGTGTGTTCCTCATTTAACACACATTGCACTCACTTGTGAATATCGCATAAGTGAGAGAGAAATCTGCTGTGGAGGAGAAGGAGCTCATGGTTGTGGATTAAATCTTTGTATTTGCTGGTCATCTATATTGAGGAAGATTTGCTGGGTTTTCTTCCCCATGAGGGTTTCCCAGGATAAATCTGTGTCTCTTGTGTTTATGCTATGCTTGTGGTTCTTTTAGTGATCTTGTATATGCTACTATTGTGAAATGGAATGTAATGTTGATATTTTCTGTCTTAGCATATTGAATCTTAACATCACTCGCCCTTTCGAGGAGGGTCCTTCTGAACTACACCAAGATTTTCTCGGAAATACTCAAATTTTACTCGAGACATAGGTTTGGTCAATATATCAGCAACTTGTACGTTAGTGCTCACATAATCAAGCTTTATAGCTCCTTTTTGCACCATATCCCCTATATAAAAATATCGGATCTCTATGTGCTTTGACTTATGATGGAAAACTGGATTCTCTGTCATCTTGATACAACTCTGGTTGTCACATAGGATCACAGTGGGTTCCATCTCTAAGTCAAACAATCATGATAAAAAATTCCAAATCCGTATCGATTCACAGCTAGCAGAGCAAGCAGCAATATATTCTGCTTCAGCTGTGCTGAGAGCCACACTAGACTGCTTCCTGCTAAACCATGAGATCATGGAAGATCCCAAAAAATAACATCCTCTCGATGTGCTCTTCCTATTTGATACACTTCTTTCCCAATCAGCATCTATGTAGCCATACAATCTGAAATCATGATCTCGAAGATAACATAAACCAAAGTCTATCGTACCCTTTAGGTACCTCATCACATGCTTTGCAGCTATTAGGTGAACACATCTAGGTTCCACTAGATACTGAATCAAGGTATTCATAGCAAAGCATATATCTGGCCTGGTATTCGTCAGATACATCAGTGACCCAATAATCTGTCTGTACAGAGTCACATCCACTAACTCTGATGAGTCATTAGCTAACAGCTTCAGGTTGGAATCCATGGGAGTGGCCATGGCTTTGCATTCCAACATATCAAATATTTTCAGGATTTTCACAACAAACTTTCCTTGGTTGAGAAAGATTCCTTCTGGGCCTTGCCATGCTTCCAGACTGTTGATGTATATGTAACTTCGGAATGTATTTCACATATATGTATATTGTATTCCTATAGAGATGTTATTATTCCTCTATACGGAAGTGTTGTCATTTATATTGTAAGTGTCGTAACTTATACTTGATGGGTTATTAGACCACCTTGTTTAAGGTCGGCCCTGTATAAGTCATGTGGGTCAAAGGGTTATTAGACCACCCTATTGGGGGTCGGCCATGTGGGTCAAAGGGTTATTAGACCACCCTATTGGGGGTCGGCCATGTGGGTCAAAGGGTTATTAGACCACCCTATTGGGGGTCGGCCCAGTCAGCATTATATTATGTGGTTAAGTTCGAGCCTACATGAGTTAGGTAAAAAGGCAAGTCAAGTCAAGTATAAATAGAGTGCCGGAGGCACTCTATTTGCTCACTCACTTCTCACACATGCTCTCAAGGAGGAGAGGCACACTTATGGAGGAGGAGGATCTGCTGCTAGGTTATGTCTATCTCTTGGTTGGTTGTATCATTGATCTATCTATCTCTGAGGAAGTTATTGGGGTTTTTCACCTTTATGGTTTTCCCCAAGTAAATCTTTGTGTCTCTTGTGTGCTTGCATTATTGTCTCCATGATTGATATGCTGTAGATATGCTGTACATGTTGTTCTCTCAGTTAAGATCCTAGATCATATTGAAGTAAATTCAGAAAATTTAACATGGTATCAGAGCTAGCCTGAAAGAAGGCATGATATGGCATGTATGACACTTGTTGCACTTACGATGCTAGGGCTTGATATAGCAAAAACCAGTCATCGTAGACATTTCACTATAAATCCGTTTTGGCGAAGTTTTCGGATCTGAAATTGTTACAGGACGAAGCTAAAATCTCTAGGTACCTTGTGTCCAAAGGACAACCTCTAATTCGTTGTACTTTGTGATTTATGATCTGTACAATATAGGGTTTCTGCCTCTTCCAGATCTGAGTCAAAATCAGGTGACCTTGGGAAAAAGGTCATAACTTGGGCTAGGAAGCTCCAAATAAAATTTCGTTAAAAGTGACAGGTAGTACATAGTCTGTACTATCGCAGAAAACTTTTTCAGAGGCCGACGTTGAACCAGTGACACGTGGCACGCCGTACAAGTTCGATCTACTGTTTTATCCCATAAACAGGTCACGTTGCGACACTTGGCATAAATATCTCTCAGAAAATCCAATGGAGGTCAGACCTGTCAGGATGGAAAGATAATAGGCCGAGCTATCTCAGAAAACGTTTTCAGAGGCCGAAGTTCAAACAGTGACACGTGGCACGCCGTACAAGTTCGCTCTTCTGTTTTATCCCAAAACAGGTCACGTTGCGACATTTGGCATAACTCTCTCTGGAGAATCCAATTGAGGTCAGACCTGTCAGGATGGAAAGGTAACAGGTCAGGCTATCTCAGGAAACGTTTTTCAGACCCTGTGGATAAAAAATTTTTAGAGTTACACCAGAAACAATCAGGTACATATTTCTGTCAAAACAGAATTATTTTTTGGTACCTTCATTCATGGCTTCCGGAATTTAGGGCTTTGAAGAAAGTTGGAATTTTTGTAATCGAAGACCACGGCTGAATGCTACTCATCAAAATAAAAATTTAGAGACCAAAATCAGAATTTTTGGTTGGGAAGAAGGCCGGGCTTGATCAGACCCTAGTTCGGGACTTTGATCAGGAAAGTGGAAAATTAGGGCTTCTGTAAAAATGGGAATTTTTGAAATCTGAGACCACGGCTGGAAGCTCCTCAGAAAAATAGAAGCTTAGAGCTTTGGATCAAACCTTTTGATTGGGAAAAAGAGTGGGATTCATCAAACCCCAGTTCAGGGTCACGTCCAGTGAATCCGGAAGTTTCAAAGGCAAAATTGAGGAGTGAAACTTTGCAGTTTTCAAATTATGAATATACCAATTTGATCAGCTCATCAAGGCGCATATTTCTATCCTTTCGGAAGTTTGAAATTCAAAGTTTGAATTTTTGGGGTTTCTCTGACAAACCCATATCCAGCTCCAGGTCCAGTTCTTGCACATCAAGTGGATTGGGTTAATCCTAGAAGAAGATGGATTGGTCACCTACATAGGTGAAGAAGTTCCTGTTTCAGAGGGAGATGAGGCTAAGGCCTTACATAAGAAGATTACAAGCAATCTCGACAGGTATGACTCATCGAGGTATGTTTTGATATTTGTCCATGATTAAGTTTATGGTATGTTTGTCTTCATGTTATTACAGTTAAGTACAATTTTGTTTTTAGATTTGTCGTATCACCTTAACAAAATTATGAATGCATGATAGAAGGTATTCATTATTTAGGGTGTTGACACTTATGATTGTACTAATGCATTATGGTGTTGTATGAGGTTTATGTTGTCTACTAACATGAAATGTACACCAAGAAAGACAAATCATGCTCCAGTTCAAGAACATATGATCATGGTGACATGAGGATAAAGACTCATCCATTGTCATGGATCTCATTGAAGATCCATTTACGAGGTATGTATAACTTGTTTTTATAATGGCTAACCATTGAGACATGCAGGTTACTAACACAAGTCATTGAAGAGAACCAAAAGACATTATACGGGTATGTTAGACATAACTAGCTAGCATGCTAATCCAGGTATGTTTTTCCTATATCAAGCTAGAATCCTACCTTGTGTTAGGATCTTATACTATTGTGTTGTTGATAATGATTATTCACAAAGAGTCATAGGTTTGAATAATCATGGTTGTATGCATATTATGTTTCTTACCATAATTGATGATATGACTAACCAGAAGAATCATGAAGGTATAGCCTTTATGCATATTATATCTCTTATCTTGATTGATGATTCAACTAACCCGAAGAGTCATAGGTTTGAGTAATTACAGGTTTAGACATGTTATGTTTCTTATGATTTGACTAACCATAAGAATACTACATAAACCTTGAATGCTAATGCTTATTATTTCTGTTTGAAATGATCATGACTATACATGCTTGAGATTATTGTGTTTTAATAGTATACTAATGAATGTATGATTTTATATGAGTTCACAAGGATAACACAATCATGATACTAATAAGCATGCATAGGGACCAAGGATGAATATGAGTTCAAGAACAGGTAATTTAGGAAGCAAAGATCAAGAGGGAGCACACTCCAGTTGTTCCTGCAAGAAAGCAAAGGAGCACACTTCAGTAGTTTCTGCAAGGATGCAGATATTCAGAGGGAGTTGACCATCTCTCTACATTCCACAATAGAAAGGTGTAGAAGAAGCTACTTCAGATTAGGACTCTAGCAGCTCCTGCAAGGAAGCAAAGACTCAGAGGGAGTCCACCCAACGAACAAACAAAGATAAGTATTTTAAATTATCATTTCTTGCATATTTGTTTGTTTAAATAATACTGTTCAATAATGTATACACTGATGTTCCTAGAATTAGGTTGTGTATTATGCATATTAGAATAGTTGCGTTGATGAACAGTATACTACTAATATACATGGGTAAGTGGCCTATGGCACTGTACAACATTCCATTGCTACTTATCTAGAATGAAACCTCTTTGCTGACATGTTGGGAGTTGTGCACACTCTTAACAATGTTCTGGTAGAGATTGGAAGGCATCTAGAAAGTTACGGGATATGGATAAATGTTGTATTGAAGCATTGGCTAAGATAATTGCATGACTGTATGACATATTTCTTTATGTGTAAGAATTTGTTCTGAAAACTATGAGATGTTTTCTAATCATGCAATTTAACTTGTTGTGTAGGAAAGATCGTATGTCATCTCCTACAAAAGAAGAACTACAACATTTTGTTCCAGCAACAAAGATATCTATTGAAGATATTGAAGATATTGAAGTTCCCAGGATCTGGGATGAAGAAATGGAATGCCATGATCCGTCGATCATGAAGAATGATGTTTGGGATGTAGTCCCAAGATGTGAAGGGAAGTTTTTTTATGACTTCCAAATGGAACTATCAGATCAAGCATGTTGCAGATGGCAGCATTGAGAAATATAAAAGTGATAAAATAGAAGATGCACCAGATGGATCTCAAGACAGCATGGTGTAGTCATATATGTGTGCAGAACTTGGTATGGTAGGATAGACAGCTTTCTATCCAGTTTGGGCGTTACCAAGAGTAAAGCAGATTCCAACCTTTTCTACAAGGTTGAAGAAGGCAATCCAGTGATACTATTTTTTTATGCAGATAACCTGTTTGTTACAGGTAAAGATAGATTGATTGCCGACACGCAGCGGAAGCTTTCTTCCAAGTTCGAGATGATGCACTATTTGTTTTTGGCATGGAGGTGTGGCAGAGTGATGGAATCTTCCTTGGACAAGGGAAGTATGCAGTAGAGATCCTGAAGAGGTTCGGGATGATGGACTGCAAGCTATGGCCACACCTATGGCATCGAATCTGAAGCTTCTATGTGATGCTTCATCTGAGCTGGTTGATGTCTCCATGTATCGTCAGATGATTGGGTCCTTGATGTACCTGATGAACACGAGACCAGATATTTTCTTTGCTGTGAACACATTGAGCCAGTTCCTGACGGATCCAAGGAGTGTTCACCTGGTTGCTGTAAAGCATATTCTGAGGTACCTGAAGGGTACAGTGGATTATGGGCTCAGGTATGAGGCGAATCAAAAGTTTAACCTGCAGGGTTATGTTGATTCAGATTGGGCTGGCAGTGCTGCAGATAGGAAGAGCACATCTGGGTGTTGCTTCAGTATGGGATCAGGTGTGATCTCTTGGTTTAGCAGGAACCAGTCCTGCGTAGCACTGAGTACAGCTGAGGCAGAGTATGTTGCAGCCTGTTCAGCTAGTTGTGAGGCAGTATGGCTACGGAAGCTACTGTCTGAGTTATTTGATCTCCATTGGAAGCTACTGGTATCTTCTGTGATAACCAGAGTTGTGTGAAGATGTCCGAGAATCCAGTGTTTCATGACAGGTCGAAACACATAGAGATCAAATATCACTATATCAGGAATATGGTATAGAGAGGAGCTGTGAAGCTCCTGTATGTTGCGACGGACGAGCAGATTGCAGATGTGCTGACGAAGCCACTAGCCAGGGTAAAGTTCGAGTACTTAAGAGAGAGGCTTGGCGTTCTTCAGATCGAGGAAACTTCGAGGAAGAAGTGATGGACACATTTGCTGAAGCCATTCCAAGCATGTGGGAAGGAGGATCCTTCACATGGCTGTGGATGTAAGCGCTGGATGATGAGCATCAGGATGATGTTCTGGTTTCTGCCTGGATATGATCAGTTGGATCATTTATGTATGTACGCATCATGTTAGATGCTGGATATGATCGGTTGGATCATGTGTATGTATTTTGTATGAACGCATCATGTTGGATGCTGTTGGATACATTGTGTGGATCATGTATCTTTGTATGATCAGGTAGATCATGGATGATGATGGATACATTGTGTGGATCATGTATCTTTGTATGATCAGGTAGATCATGGATGCTGATGGATACATTGTGTGGATTATGTATCTTTGTATGATCAGGTAGATCATGCATACTGATGGATACATTGTGTGGATCATGTATCTTTGTATGATCAGGTAGATCATGTATGCTGATGGATACATTGTGTGGATCATGTATCTTTGTATGATCAGGTGGATCATGTATGTTGATGGATACATTGTGTGGATCATGTATCTATGTATGTATCAGGTGGATACTTGGATGATCGTGGATGACAAGCTTCTCCAGATGACATGCAGCAGGATGTTGCAGTGATGATGATCAGGATGATCATGTGTACATCAGGATGATGTTTGATGAGTATCAGATGATACTTTGTGGCCGTGGATCAGGTTGTGCAGGAAAGCATGTAATTTGTGCCCTGGGAGATTTCAGGTCGGAGTTGTGTACCCGTAACATCCTGAGATGCTCTTGCGAGGTTTTGTCCTATGGCATGTTATTTGCTCCTGGGAGATCTGGACAGGATGAAAAAGGCCTCAGATGCTTCAGCCAGGTTTTGCCATGACCACATGTAATTTGCTCCTGGGAGATCTGGACAGGATGAAAAAGGCCTCAGATGCTTCAGCCAGGTTTTGTGGTGAGATCACATGTAATGTGCTCCTGGGAGATCCGACAGGTAGAGCCGCGTGCTCGTAACAGCTTGGGATGCTTCAGCCAGGTTTTGTGATGGGTCACATGTAATGTGCTCCTGGGAGATCCTATAGGTAGAGCTGTGTGCTCGTAATAGCCTGGGATGCTGCAGCCAGGTTTTGTGACGCACGTAATAAGTCCTGAGGATTCCACAGTATGGCCAGTGATGATGAAGACCTGCAGGTGGTGGGCCTACATCCAGTATGAAAAAGGACTGGCTCTGTAGAACTTCCTATGACGAGTAGATTCAGAGATTGATTGAGATAGCAGCAGCAGTGACGATGATGATGACTCGATGATGATTATCCAGTGACGATGATCCAGAGAAGATGACTTGTGCTAGAAGAACTGTGCTGAGAAATACCTTCCTAGTTAAGAGGGAGTGTTGATGTATATGTAACTTCGGAATGTATTTCACATATATGTATATTGTATTCCTATAGAGATGTTATTATTCCTCTATACGGAAGTGTTGTCATTTATATTGTAAGTGTCGTAACTTATACTTGATGGGTTATTAGACCACCTTGTTTGGGGTCGGCCCTGTATAAGTCATGTGGGTCAAAGGGTTATTAGACCACCCTATTGGGGGTCGGCCATGTGGGTCAAAGGGTTATTAGACCACCCTATTGGGGGTCGGCCCAGTCAGCATTATATTATGTGGTTAAGTTCGAGCCTACATGAGTTAGGTAAAAAGGCAAGTCAAGTCAAGTATAAATAGAGTGCGGGAGGCACTCTATTTGCTCACTCACTTCTCACACATGCTCTCAAGGAGGAGAGGCACACTTATGGAGGAGGAGGATCTGCTGCTAGGTTATGTCTATCTCTTGGTTGGTTGTATCATTGATCTATCTATCTCTGAGGAAGTTATTGGGGTTTTTCACCTTTATGGTTTTCCCCAAGTAAATCTTTGTGTCTCTTGTGTGCTTGCATTATTGTCTCCATGATTGATATGCTGTAGATATGCTGTACATGTTGTTCTCTCAGTTAAGATCCTAGATCATATTGAAGTAAATTCAGAAAATTTAACACAGACCTAGGAAGTAGTGCATCAATCCGAGATCTTTCATCTCAAACTATGAAGATAACTTCTTCTTGCACTTGATAATATGTTTCTCATTCCCTGTCAGAAATAGATCATCCACATATAGCAACAGTATGACAAGTTCATCATTCATAACCTTGAGATAAATATTAGGATCAACTTTACTTTTGGTAAATCCCTAGCTTGTCAAGAAACTGTCAATTCTTCCATACCAAGCTCTGGGAGCTTGTTTCAACCCATACAAAGCATTCTTTAGTTTGCATATGTGGGTTCTTCTATCTTGAACCTCAAATCCTTGTGGTTGTTCTATGTACACTTCCTCCTCAATCACACCATTCAGGAAGGTTTCCTTCACATCCATCTGGTGCAATTCCCACTTCATCATGGATGCAAGTGCCATGATGGTTCTAATGGAAGTGTACCTTGCAACTGGTGCAAATGTCTCTTCATAGTTAATTCCCTCTTTCTAATAGAATCCTCTGGATACAAACCTTGCCTTATACTTTTCAATTGTACCATCTGCAACACGCTTTATCTTGTATATCCATTTGGAGGATACCACACTCTTTTCCTTTGGTTTGGGGACTATATCCCGAACATAATTCTTCATTATTGACTGGTATTCCTTTGTCATTGTGTCTACCCACTCTTTCTTATGAGACGCCTCTTCATAACTAGTGGGTTCTTGGTCTACAATATCACACATCAAAGCCATATAGTTGGAGAATGACTTTGGTTTCTTGCTCACTCTAGTGGAGCCTTCAGGAGCTCCATACCTTTTTTCTCCTAGTATAATGTCTCTTTCCCATGCTGGCTTTCTCTTTCTTGATATGTTTATGGTAGGGGGTTCTTGTGGTTCTATCATTTCATGGTCTTCAGGTGCTCCATCTTCAAGGGTGGGTACATCCTCTACAATTCTGTGTTAGGATATCTCATCATTTAGTATGTACTTTGCATGCATGCATGCATCTACATGCATTGCATGCATCCGCATGCTACCCAGTCACCATTTTGATGCCTCCAGCACATAGTCCCTAGTTTGCTAGCAACCGGGAGCTTATTTCCACTCATATTTATCCCTCTTATTGCTTAGTGCACCCAGCATGCACCTACCACCTGAAAGGGGTGCCTTTTATCACCTACTAGTCCAGTTCACTTCAGTTGTCTTTCCTTGATTTGAGGCTAGACTGACTCCTAACTGCTGTTACCACTCCGATGGACCTCCGATGAGACTTGACTACCTATTCCGAGTTCAATTAACTCCTCATGCGCCCTCCATTGATCCTCCTTCCCTACATTGGTGACATTACCATCAGTTTCACTTATTACACTCAGACGTTAGACTCAGTTTGACACCTGGCTGATAGTTACTTGTGCATTGATGACCACCACTGATTGATGATGAGGAATCCTAGTTGGAGCCAAGCTATGCCATGCAATATATTTGAATGACCTCCTTGGCTAATTCGAATTGCTCACTCATTGTGACAGTATTGTATTGTAATTCTACTATTCTGGATTATAGAGCACTGATGCATCTCTCTTGCATAGTTTTTACTCCAATTTGTTTTACATCATTGTGATTGATTTACTTGTTCAATAGATCTGTTGTGACTAATTTTACATGGTATCAAAGCCATGGAAGGGACAAGATCTCTCTTCTACAGGTGTTCTACATGAAGAATTGAGTGAATTTGCTCAAAATTATTGAAGTTTTGGCATGCAAAATCTCATGTGCATGCAAACCTAAAAAATACTCTCAAATCCACTCCAGAAGCTTGAGTTTTCCACAAAATTCTTGGATTTGATATATTGGATCATTCAAGCTTGCTTGATCTCCAATCCCAGGTGTGATGCAACTCTAAAAGGGTGGATTGTTTGACCTTACTGTTCTTGTTTTGATTGTGATTTGTAGGTTAATCATCTCTATCAAGTGCATTCGTTATCATTGAGATGGATTCTTCTTCTTCAAAGCTACTCACTCCCTTCAATTATTTTGAATGGAAGAATGACATGGAGATTATGTTGCACTCAAAAGGGTACTACAGAGTCACCATGGGCGTCGAAGTTGAGCCCAATACTCTCATTGAAAAATCCAATCACTTCAACAAATTGGATGAGACATATGGTCTTCTTTGCCTCAATATTTCCAAGGATCTTCACTTTCACCTCAGTGGATTGACTACTCCAAAGGAAGTATGGGAGCAACTCGAGAAGATTTTTGGAAAGCAAGGTGACATGCGATTGTTTCAATTGGAAAATGAATTGATTTCCTTGAATCCTAAGAATTTTGAGACCATCAATTATTTTTTCACAAGATTCAAGCATTTGCCTTTGCAATTGAAGAACAATGGAGTTATCAAAGAGGATAAACAATTGATACTCTCCATTCTTTCAAAACTTGGTAAATATTTCTCGGTATTTGTCTCTACTTTCAATTCCGGTCGTCTAACTACCCTGAATTGGAAGATGCCTACCTTAAATGCCTTCATTGAGTCCGTTACCAACACTAGTACAAAATGAGAAATTAATGACTAAAAAAATGACTTAAATTTGACTATAAACGACAATTTTTTAGTCGGTGACTAATAGTATCCGATTTCCACTATCTTATCTCTAGTCGTATTTCACTAGTTATTAATTGGTTGACTTATTAGTCATTGATTTAGTCATTGATAGTCACTAATAAAGTCATTGATTTAGTCATTGATACTCACTGATTTAGTCATTGATACTCACTAATTTATTCACTGATTTAGTCATTGATTTAGTCATTGATACTCACTGATTTAGTCAGTAATTTAGTCATTGATTTAGTCATTGATTGTCACAATTAATGAACAAATATACGACTAAATAAACTACTAGATGATAACATATTAATGAATAAGCTAAATATGACTAAACGTTAGTCGCAGTATAAGATACTGGAAATTAGCTACTAATAGTCGTATATATGCAAATTTAGTCGTTTTCTTAGTCACTAATTTATGATAGGGTACGGAGGAATCGAACCACCAATCTCCTGCCTATAATTAGGCAATTGCTCTGCCATTGAGCTAGCACCCTTTAAGAAGTTGTTATTTCTTGACAATGATGATATTCAAACAAATTTGGCATAGGAACAAAATGAATGTCAAACATATTCAAGAATAATGCTTCAAGTACTAAACGAATTCTAAGATATAGCAGTTCAACTGTGACAATGATGAAAATTCAAAGAAGAATGATCTTACAAACTACGCATGAGTACAATAATCCATGGCATCGGAGAGTGGAATATATTAGAAGAATATGAGGAAGGACATTCAGAATATTTTCATGCACCTTTTTAAAGTTTTTTTCATAGATGACGAGGTTGTAGCCTTATGTCTGTGACTCTTTGTTACTCTGTTCTTTGTTCTTTTTTTTATGCTGATAAAGTTTATGAATTGTGGAAACAATTTTTTGTAGAGTTTTGAAGTAAGAATGTTGCATCTTGAGGATTGTAAACGATGTTGAAGAAAATGACTATGTTTTAATACAAAGTTATAGTTCGAAAAAAAAATACAAAATGGGTAGTTTTCAAGAATTATATCCAAAATGGGTAGTTCTATTTAAAAGCATCGATGTGAATAACATATAAATTTTTATTAAGAGAATAATAATTGTGCAATGTCCTTTACATTTTATTTTATTTTAATTAAGTATGTATTGATTAAAAAGCCACCGAAAAAACATGGCGTTTTAGTTTGTTTTTGAACAACCAAAAAACTCCAGTGCAGATGAACAATTGCCTAAATATAAATTTTCCGTTGCTCAAATAACGATTTGGCTAGTTTTAAAATAACTTATTTAGTCTACGGTCTATCGTGATTGCAAAAATTGCAATTTTTTGACCAGATTTAAACCAAAATTGATTAAAAAGCCACCCAAAAAACAAGGCATTTTAGTTTGTTTTTATCTACGCACATTATTACACCTAATCTTAAAAGTCTTCCCCAACTTGGGCTCATTTGAGTGCAAATGACATTCATGGCCTTTGCAATCGTTATTTGACATTAGTTTAGATGTGTAGTCAACAACAACCTTAACTCATAAAATATTTTGGACACATTTTGAAAAGAATTTGTGCAAGTGATTTTGATAAAAATACAAAGGACTTATCACAATCATTTACAGGAAAAATAGATTTAATGTTCATGGCCAATCTTGAATGAAGTCTCCATTAATATTTTTGGATTGGTCAGGTATTCTGCTTTCCAGCCGCCCAGATCCTCCTCTTCTTCACCGTTACCGAACTTCTCTTCTATATGTTACCACAACATCCACCACCAACAACAATATTCAATTACAGAAGCTCCAAATTTAAACACAGAAGTAAAAGAACATAGTTAAAAGATGAAGTGAAATGCTTCAAGCACTTATTCATGGCTTTTGACAAACAATAACTATGGGCGAGAATGCCTGAAACACACCCAGTTTCAAATCTAAAAAAAAAAAAAAAAACATGTTTTTCACTTTAATAAACGATTTAACTATGATAATCTTGTGAAAAAAACAAAAAGCGAAGGACAACAAATATAAAATGGGGGAGATTAAATACAGAACTAGGATTAGAGTGTGACCTTGGGACTGAAGGTGAGGCCCACTTTGATTTTCCCACAGTAAGTGTAATCACCCATAACCACTCTGTGAACCATAGGGTGTAGGCTTCCTGCCTCAAATACTCCATCCAGTGGGATATTTCACACCAACAAAGACAATATCAGAATTGTTAGCCAATTGTAATCTAAGAATGAGCTTAAAGATTTTATTTTCAGTATCCCAGTTATGGTTTTGGTTGTTCTGAAATTTTATTCTCTTACTTTGCTTCTCCAATGAAATCATCGGTGGTGAAAGTATCCTTGTCCATTATTCGATGACTAGATCAGAAACTCCTTCTGATATCTTAAATACAAACTTCTCTTTCCACTAAGGTTTCTTGCCTTGATCTGTAACCTTTTTTTTCATTATTAGAGACTTAACCCTCTAAGGGAAATCATGTAGTATGGAGAAGGAAATTCATGGAAGGAATGTAGTCAAATACTCTAAAGAAAAAGTCCAAACAAAATAATACAACTAACCAGATGCTACTCTGCTCTTTTTGTGCTGATTTCGGTATTTTATGATGCAGTAAGGATCCATTTGAGCTATACACACATTGAATTCATAAACCAAATTCAGTATGCAGATGAATAAACAATAGTTCAAATTCAATTGAACAGATGGTGATCAAATTCTTGAAATTCTAAAGAAAAGAATCAACTTTTTTCATAGTTAAATTGTCCATTGGACAAAGCAAAAGTTGTATCAGGATGAATTTCTATGAACATATTAGAACTCAATTCTGTAATGCTAATTATATTCTTAACTTATTAAATCATAAAAACCTTTTCACAGTACTAAAGAAAACTTATATGTTAAATTAAATCAATTAACCATCTAATTTTTCAGGATCTAATTGATAAAATGAATTTTTGTGAACAATAATAGTCATCATGGGAGAGAGAGATGGCAGGTGAGTAAAGGAAGAGAATATTACAGAGAAAATTAGTAGTTTGGAGCCCCTGAGCATTCGAGAGAAGCACTTCCAATGTTCCCTTCGGCATATTTCGATCTTTTGATTTTGAGGGGCTCATGCTTTAAGTCCTTGGATCGGATGCATTGAACCCAACGAAATGAGTCTAAATAAGCGCTGGGAGGACTTGCAAACAGAGAGGAACTGTATAGTTATGCTGAGTCCTGACCAATTCTTAAATGGAAATTCTAACTCGATTCCTCCTCGGCATTGTAATTTGAAAAAGAAAATCAAGAATCTTTATTTAAGTCTTGAGCTCTAAAGCATGTATTTAAAATTTTAATTACTGATAAGGAAGGTTCTGCAAAATAAAAAGTCGTAAACGACTGCCTGGGGGAGTCGAGTGGTCGCGATTGACTTGATAAGGAAGGTTCTACGAAGGATATTGACTTGGCATGATTGACATTCTACGTTAACAAATTGTGTTCATTGTACTCTGGAATGCCAACAATATTTGGAGCTTAATTGGAATTTCACTTTAGCAAGTTGTGTACAATTGCAGTGTGTAATGTAGACAAATTTTTAACTGCATGAGGCTGTACCAGATTGTGAAGAATATAACTATGGCTATTCATTTGACCAAAGCAGATCAATGAGCCTAGAGAGTACATTGTATAACAAACCATAGTAGTCATGTGGGAGTACCAAGGCTACTCCAAAGTGGCAAAAGAAATACATATAAAATTAGTGCTAAAAGAAACAGTCAGAAACGATAAAGATTTTAGTCATAACAATGCCCTACCATGGGAAAACCATGAAATAAGATATTAAAGTACATAGTGAGAAGCAAATTGCCATCCTTCTAATTGTTAACATCCAAAAAAGATCACCACCTCATCTCCCTCACTACATGACTCATTTATCTATTTTTCCCACCATCTTTGCCTCCAAAACCTCAAAAAACTATTAATTGGTCACCAAAAAGCCAAAAAACCCCTTTTCCCCCTCCAAATAATTAAATTTCCTCAAAAGATAGAAAAAACCCTCTAAAAAGGCCCTAAATTCCCAAAAATCAGGAAAAAGGGAATAAACAATATAAAAAAGAGGAAAAAAGAGGGGAAAAGGAAGCAAAAACCCTAAACCGACTGACCTAAACCATATGGTGCCAAAAACCACGGGTCAGCACTCCATCACTAAAAAACCTATAAATAGGTAATGGAGGCCCCTCATTTCACATCCACAATCTATCATATCCTCATGCTGCCAAAATCACTCGTGAAACCTAAGCTTACCATTTGAGGTAGTTTTCCCATTTGAGTGCCCCTTTTGGCCCACCATTCAAGCACGTTGGAGAAGGAGAAGGAACCCATTGGAGCACGGAAGCAGCCCTCCTAGACTACTGCAAGAGCTCCACCAACCTCCACATCTGAGGTAAATGTAACTTTGGTCATATCATAATACAAAAGAAAAATTTCCATTATATTATCATTGTCTTTTTATTTCTGTTGATGCACACGTTAGCTTAGATTTTGTACTGTTTTACTGTTAAAATTTACTGTTGACTGAACTGCTACTAATGAGGCCATTCTCCTTACTAGGTGCTCATTTGCATAAGCTAGGGTGAAAACCCTAGCTACAGTTTGGCGACTCCACTTTTGGGCTTTGAATTTCTGGTCAAATTTTAAAAGTTTTTATTTTCTGCAAGTATTTTTCTGTTTTTTCCTATTCGGCTGTGGCTTTGGGTAGTTGGGTTTTCTGCTGCAAAGCACAGTTCTTTTCCTCGCAGCCGTGGCCCAGACCATGAGTTCCCATCCCTAATCCTCTACCCCACCGTGGTTAACCGCCTCCTGGGAGTGATTCAGATCGTAGTCATTCGGCTTCGTCCTGCGGCCCATAACGCGTTCCCCTATTTTTTTTTGCGACCCGGCTTGCCGAAATCCCTTTGCTTCCCGCGGCCCCAAATGCGTTTCCCTGTTTGTTTTTTGCGACCCGGCGTGCCGAAACCCCCTTTGCTTCCTGCCGCCCTCTCTAGCTCTAAGTTACCATCTTCCCATGCTCCTGCATCGTTTTTGCGCGCCCTCAGCCGCAGTTACCCTCTACGCATCCGCGGTTTAGACTGCGAGTTGTGAAACCCTCACTGCGATCTCGACCACACAAACCCAACCTATAGCTGCACTCTGACCGCTAAGCCAAATCCCATACTCACGGTTCAGAACGCAGGTTCCCTCTCGATAGCCGCGTCCCAGGCCACGCATTTCAGTCACAAACCCGTGATCTATTTTCTTCATTTTTTCCCTTTTTAGCCCAAAACTTTTCAGCAGCATTTTCTGCACCTGCATAGCCACCTGCCCTGTCTGCAGCCACAATTACCTACAGTTTTCTTTCAGTTTCATTTACATAATTTTTATAAAAATGTTTTAAGCATTTACATTGGAAAAAGAAAATTTTTCATTGCAAGTTAAATTTCTGCATCATTATTGGTTAAAAAGTTGCCCAAGCGTGCAACTTTTATTGGGTTCATCACCTCACATGCACATAGTTTGTCACCTAATTGAAGTGAGTCTTAAAAAACTACTTAACTCAATCAACATTCTAACCCCACTTGGGGAACACATAAGAATATTGTAGTTAGGTAGGACAGGGGGGATAGGAATCCAAATAACACCCCTCGGTGACTTACACTTGAGACATAGTAGTTGTCCTTTAGGGTACCAAAATCCCCTAGTACTTTTTGACACGGTCACGACCAGTTTATCAGAGGGCCTCTCCCTTAGGAGGGTTGAAGTATCAAGACTAGTTCGGAAAGTTTGAGTGGAATACCGCAATCCACTCAGTAACTGAAGGCTACCTACTCGTCCACGTGTGGTGTTCCTTTTAGGCCCACAGGGTGATAGGAATGGAGCTACATATTCAACTTTCTGGACATGTCATGAATGGGGTATCTTAGTTTCCTTTCTTCTAGGATTGTCTTACCCGGTGTCCCTCCCGGTAGGGGGATACCCTTAGCCACTTGGTTCCTTATCCATATTCTCTGACTTGGATTTCATCACCTTGTAAAGGATATGTCTGGTTGAATTAGAATACTATCTAGTTAGGTGTTTGCATGCTCCCTTACCTCCCTTTGGTGTAGTGAGGCCACCATTTTTATTTTTAGGAAACCTCCTGCTTGTTGGTATTCTGACCATTTTTTCTGACACTCCGCTTATTGTAGCACAACTGTTATAGTAAGTGTTTTGAGCTGGTTGTTGGCCTGAGTGTCGTATTTTTTGTGCTCTCCTTCTGTACACTCGGCTGCATTAGGGTTTTTTAGTTGTTTTTCACTCGACACAACCCCCAGATACTTGACACCATCTGTCACCATTGAGTCCCCAAGACACTCTTGGTGCCTCTGGGGTGAGTCCCCGCAGCACGTTTCACTCGACCTCACTCGTCATAGACGTCGAGCTTCATCACTTGACACCACTCATCATAAACCTAGAGCTTCATCACTTGACTCCTCTCATCGATGACATAGAGTTATGTCCCCTCACTCTGACGCCCCTTATTTCACATCTGATTCTGAGGTAGAGTCAGAAAACCCCACTTACATAGCATCGACTAGCCCCATGGCTAGAATGACCTCCAACCCTTTCTT
Organism: Larix kaempferi; assembly: GCA_027924585.1. Taxonomy (NCBI): domain Eukaryota; kingdom Viridiplantae; phylum Streptophyta; class Pinopsida; order Pinales; family Pinaceae; genus Larix; species Larix kaempferi. The sequence continues at coordinate 4,996,732 of BSBM01000009.1, forward strand.
TGTAGGGACTATCGGTGGAATGTCCACAACAACCCCAGCTACCACACTAGACACAACCACACATACTTTGGGTATTCCCTCGATGAGGCCCACACCCACCATTCTGGTCACTGTGCCAATTCCAGTAGCTAGCATACCCAACCCAACCCCATCGGCCACTCACGCTACGCTTAGTGGCACAGGACCCTCCCATACCACCTACACTCCCCCGTTTGGGGGTAACATCCATGTCACAAACCCAGCTCCTACACTTGGGGGTATGAGCCCCACTATGGCTACTCCCACTAGCATGTCACACCCTTCTACTAGTTTTAAGTTCATGTCTAGTCTCAACCTTCCTGACCTGGCCAGATTAACCAACGATCCCATCAGACACGATCCTACGTGGCCTCACATGCCCACCGAGCTCCCATCAGACATCCCTAAGTTTGAGGGTAATGAAGGTGAAGACCCCCAAAATCACATTATGTCCTTCCATCTATGGTGTTCCTCTAACTCCGTAGTGGATGACTCTGTCCGACTCCGTCTGTTACAACGGACTCTCACTAGCTCTGCAGCCAAGTGGTACATCGAGCAGGCTCATGGGACCCACGCCACCTTTACTTCCCTTGCCTCGACCTTCCTGCAGTTCTTTCAGTTACCTGTCCACTATGACGCGGGATTTGAGATCGTATTGTCTTGCAGACAAACTACGACCACCCACATCACTAATCACATTCATGAGTGGCGTCGACACCGAAGCCTGTGCAAAATCAAGTTAGATGACCATATCTTCCTAGATTGATTTCTCAAATATCTCCTTCCCATCATTGCTAAATATGTGGCATCCGAACATGGGGGCTTCACTCAATAAACCGCTATCATAGCACATTCATTCGTGGCATATGAAACAATACCCCTAATTTCCCTAAATATTGGAAAATACCTTCCAAAATCATTTTTTTACCCCCTCCCAATATGCCTTTGCCATTTAAAAAAACCCCTATTTTCACTAGATATTGTATGTATCAATTTTTTCATTATCATTTTTTATACCCCTTTATATTTCTACCTAGTATATTGATATGATACTCCTCTTATGACCCCACATGCATTCTACAGTGCACCTTGATTCTTTCGATGTATATTGTGGATGCACATTACTTCACCCACAATGCAATTACTCAACCACATATCATTATGATTTGCAACATCTAATGGTCTAATGAAGAGATAGGAGATCACTTCTTGTATGTCACTAGAGCCAATGCACATAGTACAACATTTAGATTGCATGTTGTAGTTCCCCAATCGTTGACTAAGCCTATTGTGGGCTAGGTATCCAAGCCCCCATGGCCTGTAAAACGCTCTAGGAGGTTGACTAAACCTCCCAAGGCCTGTAATAGGCACAAGTGGTAGGGTATTCAAGCCCCCAAGGCCTATCGAGGGCCTATAATAGGCCCTGGAGGCTTAGAGCCTCCCAAGGCTATTGGTAACAAATGGTTGAGTGTTATTGGTAACAATTGGCTGTCAATGACCACTGTCTCTCAACTATGATCGACTGGAAACCCACTTCAACACGAAACCCCTGGCCTCAAGCATGCCTCAAGATGCGATTTCCCCATGTACTGGTAAGCCCGAGCCTTGCCTCAACCCAATTTCTCATCCGGTCATGATCTCGCCATCTCCATTTGGCAGATATTTGTCAGCCCACCCATGTAAAAAATACCCCAAAGTATTTTTGTATTGTTACATTAAATAAAAAAACTCTTTTACCCTTAATATATAAGTAATATAATTTTTAGTTTTTCATGAATATTTACCACTGCAATATGAATGAATGTGATATTATATTGCCTTCTAGTGAATCCCCTGTGCATCCGAATGACCCTAGTCCGAAGAAGAAGCCATCTTAAAATCCCAGCAGTTTGACCTTATCTACGCCCAGTCTGGTTACCTATATACCATTATACCCGACGCTCCTTGCGGTGATTCCTCTCGAAACAATGTGCTGGAGGCATCCCATGCCGTCGATGGCATCATTGGCCATGTTGCATCGCATAACCAACCATTTTCCATTTCACGTACTAGTACTGGCTCCGACCTTTCGTGGCTACATCCCACTCTGGAGCAACCAATTCGTATGCTCCCACGGCACATAACGACCACTCCCATGGACCCTCATGTCCATCCCAGTGTTTCGTCCACCCACCCCCCGCTTATGTCCCCCCGATTACACCTCACACATATTACCACCAGCAGGTCGCGCACGCTCCTGCACCTTCCCAAGCCCCACTCACTTATTATCCACCATAGGCAACACCTGCGGCAACTCAACCACCGGTCACACAGATGTATCAACAACCCCCACAAGCACCTGCACCTGCACCACCTCCAGCCCCACTCACTTATTATCCACCGTAGCTTGCTCCCGCACCAGCATAACCCCAGAACCCACCTGCTGCCCAAGGGAAAGTGTACGCATAGAAAAATCTGTAGCAGAACCAAAATACAAAATGTAACCAACAAGGCTAGCAAAACCACGGAAAAGGATGTAACCATGGAAACAACCCTCCTCCAGACCAAGGCGGCTAGCCACCTAATCCCCCAAACAATAATAACACTGCACCCGCCACCCAAAACTCTGACAGGCAACCAAAGCAAGCTAAAAACCCCAACTTATGAACAAATCATCCTTGTTCCATCTGTGAGGTCTACGGCCATTACACACATGCTTGCCCACATTTGGAGTGGGCACGACAACTCTAGACCGATGATGCCCACCGCTAAGAGCACACGGCCCCACCAGCGCCACCTAACCCCCCACCACCTCAAAGTCAACCCTTGGTACTACATAATCCTTTACCAACCTAAGGAGTGGTGAACACTCAACCGTTGGCTCCCCCTCAAGTAACCGCGCCACCCCAACAAAAATTCACTTATGCTGCTCCTTCCCACCCCACTTTAGATTCAGGTACCCATCACTTGTTAATGATGTCATCCGTTGATGTCAACCTTCAAACCCACATAAATCAATATGGCTCCACCACTGAAGCCCCTCCCCCTAACAAAACCACCAATGCTCTTCCCACCGATCAGCCATTACGCATACCTCCTACCCCATTAGATGGAGCCCCAAAATCCCCTCTTTTCCCACTTCGTCGCATCAACAATAACGCCAATGCTCACATTGCATCTAATTACAACATTGTGGATGACTTAGCCCAATCTCCCGTCGCCATGTCTGCATTAGAGGTCTTAAAAACCTTTCCTACAGAGCGCAAGACCCTGCTATTCATCATTGGTGTTATCGATCCCACTGACTCGCGAATGATGGACTTTGATTTGGACCAATCTGAACCATGCCTGCCTTCCACATTAGCATTCCAAGTTTTTGTATCCATTTGGAATCTTGTAATCCATCAGTGCATCATCGATGAGGGTGCCTCCACATGCGTTATGTCCACATTTTTTTGGCAGAAATTAGGAACCCCTACTCTCCAGCTGTCCCCCACTACGTTGTGAGCCTACGATGGTCATTCAGCTCAACCTTAAGGTCTCTTAGCTAATGTCCCTGTTCAGTTGGCTGGTAAAACAGTGCTTATTGACATAGAGGTCATCAATTCGCAACTTGATTATAACCTCTTACTTGGCCGCAGTCACATGTATTCCATGTGGGCATTTGCTTCATCCGTTTTCCATATCATGATGTTCCCCCATAAAGGATGAGTAGTCAAGATTGATCAACTCACCTATTACGATCTGAATGCCCCAACTGCACCCGAAAATGTTCTCCCCATGGTTGAACAACTTGTTCATGGTGCATCTACCCCATTGATTTCCTCAGTTGGACCTGGAATCTACTCATATACGCTAATGACTTCCACATTCCAATCCATTCCACCCCCGTCCCAGGCGACAGAAATATCTGACTTATGTACCATATCCCACAATACACAAACACCCAACTGTCAACCTCCCTTGCTACCCCAACCACCATCGGTACCTGGTCATGTTGGCGCTACACCCATCCATACAATCGCCTTCCTATTCCCCCCTTTGGGAGTAGTAAGCGCCCCGGTTATGGCCACACTCAACCTCCTAGGGTTAACTTTAGGACTACCTGTGTGGTATCTCACACCTCCTGCTTCCCCTCTAACACCAAATGTCATCTTACAACCAGTGCAACCCATTACAACTACTAGTTGACCACCTCCTGGTGTCACCACTCTTTCCTCATCCACCAATCCACCCCCTCTTACCAAACACACTGGGGGTAGAGGCCCACAACCTTACACTGCTTTTCCCATGCCCAAAACAGTTAAAAATCCTCCACCATTTCGAGCTCCTCCCAAATGCTCTTTGTGTGATGAGTTAGGCCATGCTACCCATCAATGTTCACAATTACCCGCCCTACAGGAGCACATGCAAATGCTTGACGATGACCTTGTCCAACTCAACCTTAACCCTAAGCCTCGCGATAATCATTGCATACCAATCACCCTTGTGCAATATGCGGTATTTACGGCCATTACTCACATCACTTCCCTGATCTCCCGGATTAGAGAGCCACCATCTATGAAATGAATAACACAGAAGTTGAGACATCTCCTCTCACCATTGAAGATATCCACCCCTCAGAATCTCTGCCAACAGGAAAAATTAATACCATTTATATGATCTCTACTACTAGTGTTCCCTTGTCGACTGATTTGACGACAAAAAGTTTCGCAATGATGAGGAAATTATCGAGGCTCTCACCGCACCTGATTGCCCCTGAGATGATATGCACCATTGCTCCTGTTTCCTCCCGGAGGAGTCCTCCCCCACCACAGCCACCCAATTCTTTGTTGAGTCCAAATATTTCCTCCCAACCAAGGTCAACTGGTTTAAAGAGCCCATTCTCACTCCTGATGACTTTGAGGAAGGTAACATGGCCAACATCTCACCCATGATCCACATCGATATCTCTGCCCCAGCTGGTGCCCCCGAACTCATTACGTTGGGATCCTCCTGCACCGAGTAAGAGATCGAAGAGTACAAAAAATATTTTCAGGAGTTCCGCGATGTCTTTTCCTGGTCCTACACCGAAATGCCTGGTCTTAACCCAACTATCATAGAGCACCACATTGACACTTGGTCGGGCGTGCCCCCCGTTCACCAAAAACAACGCCCCATTCACCCATCAAACCTCCCCGCCGTCAAAGAAGAAATTGAAAATCTTCACAAAGCAGGTTTCATTTATCCCATTGCATATGCTACATGGGTTTCTAACCTCCTCCCTGTTAAAAAAAAACAAGGAACCATCTGGGTATGTACTGACTTCCGCGATTTAAACCAAGCATGTCCCAAAGACAACTTCCCCACGCCATTTATTGACCAACTCATCGATGCGTATGTGGGGCATGAAGTCCTATCCTTCATGGACAGGTTCTCTGGATATAACCAGATCCAGATCCGCAAGGAATATCAATACAAGACTGCCTTCACCACCCCATGGGGCACCTTTGCTTATCATGTCATGCTTTTCGGCCTTAAAAATGTTGGTGCCACCTTCTAGTGGGCCATGACCTATTGTTTTCACGACTTGGTTCATATCCTATTAGTCTATCTTGAAAATCTCACATCACGCTCCAAGAAACGATCTGACCACCTTAATGACCTCCGACAAGTTTTTCTGTGTTGTTGCAAGTATCAGATCCGCTTGAACCCACTCAAGTGTGTCTTTTTCATTCTGGCAGGATGATTGTTAGGTTTCATTGTTTACCACAAAGGAATCACTGTCAACACCCTAAAAGTTCAAGCCATATTAGACCTTCCATCACCACGTACGCTCCAGCAGCTACAGAGCTTACAGGGGGAATCTAATTTCCTCCGCCACTTCGTTCCTGATTATGCCACTGCCGTTCATGGTTTCTTACGATTGCTTCATACCCACATACCATTTTTTTGGGATGACCAGGCGCAAGCTGCTTTCGAATCCCTTAAAAAATCTCTCACACAAGCCCCATTGATCTCCCCTCCGGATTTCTCTAAGGACTTCATCCTTTATGTTTCAGCATCCAATTATGTCGTGTCAGGGGTATTTGTTCAAGAAGACTCTGCTCTCAAGGAGCATGTCAATTATTATGTAACACAAACCTTGTCCAGACAACCACTACGTTACCCGTATGAGGAAAGGTTGGCCCTTGCCATCGTCTTTTCCATACAGAAACTACGACATTACATTCTCCTAAGTCATACTACAGTTGTCGCCGACTCCAACCCCATGATCTACCTCTTGAACCGTCGCCTTATGCAAGGCCATGTTGTTGAATGGGTAATTATCCTACAATAGTATGACCTGAATTTCACAACCCCTAAGAGTACTAAATCCCTCGCGCTTGCCCAACTCATAACTGACCTACCATCCCTTTTGACGTCACCTCCAATCACCACTGAGTCACCTGATGACCATTTGTTTATCATCGCATCAAATGACCTATGGTATGGTGACATTTTGATATACCTTCGCACACAGAATTTTTGACCCGACATCGATCGTGATGGACGCCGCCGTATCCATCACCAGGCCTCCCAGTACCTCCTCTTGGGAGATGTCCTCTACCGGTGTGGTGTTGAAACTATCCTTTGTCGTTGTCTCACACGAGAGGAAGCAGAAAAAGTTCTCAATGACTGTCATAGTGGCACCTGCGGTGGACATTTTTCTAGGATGGCCACAGCCCAGAAGGTAATCCGTGCCAGATACTTCTGGCCCACACTGTTCACCAACTGCATCACATCAGTCAAGCATTGTTGTAATTTCCATCTCTTTGCCCCTAAGGCCCGGACACCACCCGCCCCACTCCACTCGGTCGTCACCGTTGGCCCTTTTTGCAAATGGGCCATCGACTTCATGGAGTGTAATCCCTCATCCGCAAACGGCCATAAGTACATCATTGTCGCCATCGACTACTTAACCAAATGGGCTGAAGCCATGCCTACCTTCAACTGTAAAACTGACACTGTTGCCCATTTCTTTTTTAACCATGTCATTACACGATTCAGGGTCCCTAAACCACTTGTCTTGGATCATGGCTCACATTTTGAAGATGCCATTTGGCGTGAGTTGTCAAATATCCTTAAATTAAAACATCAGTATGCCTTTACTACCCCCAAGGGAACGACCAAGTTGAGGCCATTAACAAAATTTTGAAAACAATCCTCCAACAAACTGTTGACTGACATAAGTCCAATTGGCACCACATGCTTTTCCCCGCATTATGGAATTACCGTACATCAATTGAGAACGCCATCAATTTTACGCCTTTTCACTTAGTTCACGGTGTCGAATCTGTCCTCCCCATCGAATGTCAGATCCCATCCCTACACATTGCCATTGAACTTCTCCCAAACACCTCACCACTTGAACAACGTCTGTTGTTACTAGAACAAGCCGCCGAGGACCGTCGCGTAGCCCTCCAAACCATTTAGGCCACCAAGAGCCGCTCCAAAGCTGGTTATGACAAACACGTCCACCCACGAGCTTTCCATGAAGGAGATCTAGTACTCGTTTACGACCAAGCTCACGACAAGACAGGTAAAGGGAAGTTTGAGTCCATGTGGCAAGGCCCATACATAGTACATACTTGCCTTGGACATGGCGCATATATCCTCACTGATTTAGAAGGCCACCCCTTGCACAACCCCTGTAATGGGTTGTATCTCAAACATTTTTTCCCTTAACATTCCTTCGGACCCGCTCGTCCATGCTGTACAGTTTGATTTCTTTCGTTGTTTTCCACTTTTTTCTGCAACCTTACATTCGTCATTTTCCTACATGATTATAGATGGACCATCTCCCACCCTATTACATTGGCTTCGCTGATGGAGAGGGTCGCTGGTCCCCAAACCTAGCCTCCGCAACTTGGGTCTTATATTCCCCTTCACATGAGTTGATTCACCTTGACGGAATGTGCATAGGTGCTACTACCAATAATCAAGCTGAGTACGATGCTCTGACCGGTCTCCTAACTGCTGCCCTTCAGATGGGTATACGTCACCTTGGTGTGTTCCTCGACTCCTAGCTTCTTGTCTCCCATCTCAACAACTACTACCATGTACGTGATCCTTGCCTCTTTCAAAAGTTCCTGCGCACAAAAAAACTAAGCCGACAGTTTGAATCCATCACATTCACTCATGTCCCAAGAGCTCAAAACAGTGTCGCAGATCAAATGGCTAACAATATCCTAGAATGGCATATCAATCACACCATGTAAACCATCCACCATGGATCATCATCACAACATGTACATATATCAAAAAACATAAAAATCCCAAAAAGACTACATCTAAAATAGGGCATCCACGTGCCTACTACAACACATCATTTGCATCCACGTGCAATAACCAACACAAAGCAATAAACACGCATCCACGTGTGTGCACAAAAAATAATAATAATAATCACCGCAAAATGCATCCATGGTCATAAATAAATATCATCGTCATCCAAATGTCATAAGTGCCCCAGCACTCAGCTATACAAAAAATATACATCAAGGATCCCCAACAGCATCCTCGTCAAAAATACATGTCGTATATACAAAAAATATCGAATGCCCATACGCATCAGGGGCAGTCCCTAGAACTCCCTAACGAGAGTCATATCCCCTGTCTAAATCCTCATCACTCCCTACTGTAGTTGCCTCTGCTGCAGACTCATCCTCTCCTTGCTCCTCCTCTGGATCCTCCTCATCCCCCTGTTAGTCCCAAGCCCTCCTCTCCTCGGCTAGCACCGCCACCTGCATTAGAGTTTCCCGCCAGTCCCGTGGAGCCTCGTAGTAGGCCTCGATCAACCTCTGATCAAGCTCTTGCCACCCCTCATTGGAAATCCCTGCTAGGAGCTGATCTAGGGTAACCGACAGGGACTTCAAAGTCCCATCAGCATCCCATTATCGCACCTCCCCCGATCCAATAGGGTTGGCACTTCTATACGACCACGGTTCCTATGCCCCTGAGATAGCCTCGGTCCCACATTTGCATCAAACCAAATCATAAATAGTCCGAATCATTGTATATCTCTAGCTATAAATCTAACACAAAACCAACAATAAAAAAACCGGATACATACCATCTGAACCCCAAACATGCCCTGGAGGTCGTGGCGCCTCTAGATCTCCCCGGTAGTCCATCTCATGGTACGGGTAGTCATCAAAAACCACCGGCATCTGCAACCACTGCATATGGATCTCCCACGTAAAGTACCACCCTACCTCCCCACCACCTAGGAGGCACATCATCTGACCCCACTGCACCATCCGCGGATCCCTTAGCCCCCCATCCCATATCGGCACACGCGGTCGCAACGTTGGAATCCGCTCCATGAATAAAGCGCACAAGAACGACCCATAGAAAAACTCCCCTCCCAATACCTTCCCCTTGTTCAGCTCCCGCTGAACATAGGTGAGGAACATCTACACCTAAGCAAAGAAGGTACACTGTATTACCTGCTCTACCAGCTGCATCTGTCCCCCCCACACTCGGTGGGGCGCTTGTACCCCTAGTACTCAAACCACAAATGCCACGATCGCTTGGATCGACGGCTCCTATAATTCACAGACCAGAAGTGCATTCTTATGCACTTCTGATATGGGGAAGTAGTATCGGTCTAGCATCTCCTCCATATCCACGTCCGTGGATCTCCATAGCTGGGTATCCACCACCCTACCCAAACAAGGCAGTCCCGTTAGAAAATAAACATCCGCCAGGGTAAGATCCAATCTCTCCCCCTGCACCATGAAAGCCTCCATACCAGGCTCCCAGAATCCCACCAACCTGTTCAACAACAACATTGCTGAATGCATCATCGACACCTACGCGAACATCAGTAGCCCGCACAGCTTTAAAGTCCATCGAACATGTCGATCACGCTGTATGTACTCCATGAGATAGTCGGGCATCTCACGCTCTCGCCATCGCACTCTCGGCATCCTGTCAATCACACAATGAAAATTGATTAGAACCTCCTCAAGGAAACCTATCATTCCCACCAGAACGATGTCTCGAAAAAATCCACAATCACGCTCCAGATCGCGGCTGTGGGGTCCACAGTTGCAATCCAGGATCGCGGTTGTGGGGGCCATAGTTGCGATCCCAAATTGCGGCTATCGGGGCTATAGCTGCGATCCCAGATTGCGGCTGTGGGGGAAATAGTCGCGATCACGGATCGTGGCTTTCGAGGCCATAGTTGCGATCTTGGACCATGGTTGTGGGGGCCACAACTGCGATTCATGATCATGGTCGTCGCTTAGGAACCCGCGGTCCACACCCCCCGTGACCGATATCATCCCCCTAAGGACCCACTACCCGCTCGAATCAAGATAAAATTAAAAGGTACAAGCTTAGTGAAATGCCTGCAACTCATGGAAATGAAATCGACCGATCGAATCACTCGCAAATGCCAAATCAGCTCTGGTTCACTACACTCTCCTGTCCAAGTAAACCATACAAATGACACATGGCACTATGGGTCCACTAAATATTTATAGACAGTTGACCATTTCTTGATTCAACCATTCCAGATCCATATGAAATCCGTTTTCTAAACCATTTCTACCACTGGAATCAGGACAGTGAGACCCTCATTGTGGTCAAGTCAGTTTCTCGGTTTTCCTGGCCCCTTTTTTGGGAATATTTTTTAGGCACCCCTCGTCGCCTCGATTTACATGCCACATCGATCGTTATCCTTTTCTAACATTCTTTATAACACCAGATTCAGTTTTTTGTGCTCGTGATGATGCTTGAGATCATTTCTCGTGCGCCACATCGACCGCCATCATTTTACAAACATATCCATGAGCCCTCCACTTCATTCAGACTGCAATTATTTCATTATTTTTCCACCATTCATCATCCCACAAGGAGGCACCACCAGTGTTTCCCCTAAAACCCTCATTCTTTGTTCTCATCGATGTCCTTTGACTGAACACTCCCTCCTTGCTTGTCCATTCTTTTTGTTCGGTATAATTTTATCCCTTTTTCGGGCCGGACAAGTCCTTTACGAAAACGACACTTAGGGAGTTTCTGTTAAGCTCTTTTTCTAACTCCTAAAAACAATTAAAAGATCATCGAGCAATATTGCTTTCTTTCATGCTCGTTAAAGTACCTGAAAGGGCATCTGTCTGGTATAAGTTTAACCCTTTTTCGGACCTAGTAGACTAATTACGAAAAACAAATACTCTAGTCACATCAGCTAGAAGAGTTCTTCATTGCATCCTTTTATGCTTTTTTAGGCCTTGGAGACTAACACACGAAAAAGGAAATTAGGGAGTTTTTGTTAAGCTCTTTTATGACTCCTAAAAACAATGAAAAGATCGTTGAGCAATCTTGCTTCCTTTCATGCTCATTAAAGTACCTGAAGGGGTGTCTATCTGGTATAAGTTTAACCATTTTCCAGACCTGGTAGACTAATTATGAAAAAGGAATACTCTAGTCACACTGGCTAGAAGAGTTCTTCATTGCATCTTTTTATGCTTTTTCGGGCCTTGGAGACTAACACAAGAAAAAAAACCCCCTGGGTTCTTCTTATTTATTTCAAACTCTCTAAAGTTGAAAGCAACCACAAGCATGCTATTAGAAAAACAGGATCGCAGAGCAATAATAATAAACAGAAATGCAAATATAATCACAAGTACACATTACAAGAGAGACACAGATATATCGTGGTTCACTCAACTTGGGCTACATCCACACTGAATTTTCCAGTCCTTATTATTATTACCATCCAGCAAGGTGAAGGGATACAACCTGCAGCACAGCCGCTGCACTTCCTCTTCACTATCTCACAGTCTCTCTCCTGATCTTAGAGATATTTACAATGCATAAAACCTAATATATCAACCCTAGCCGTATTACAATGTCTTTCTTTTATAGGGAAAATACAATGGGAAAAATACCATGGGATACCCAAAACCATGGGCCCCGCAAAGCAGCTGGCGAAAACAACCCCAAAAAATGCACAATGGGTGTACAGTCCTCTAGGGTGCACGAATAAGACAATATCATCTATGAGACTGGAAGATCTGGCTCCACAACCAACACATGCACCGTCCTGGGCTCGTACAAATCCACACGACGGTACCATTCCATTATTTCAGAGTCTTCTTATCACTTTCAGACTCCTTAAAATTGAAAGCAATCATGAGCATGAACTGTCCTGGGCTCGTATAAATCCACATGACAGTACCATTTTGAGCACACTTCTATCCCTTCTTCCAGCTCCTTAAACCATGAATAAGGCCCCTCTGGTGTCTCTCGGCACTATGATCAATCATCTCGGCAGCACCCCCAATAAGGTCACCTTTGTTCAGAGTATTCTTCGATATACCACCCTTAGAGTCTCCTGCCATCCTACACCAACTCGAGTATCCCTCATTACAGTCATAATCCCTAGTCCCTTAAATCTATGATCCCCTTCCCCAAAGTCAGTTTCATATGTTGCCCGATCATCCCCACCATCATACTTTGAACAAAGGAAGTTTGAGTCCCCCCACCCAACGACCCATGTTTCCTACCCTCACAGTATGTCAGTTACACATGCAATCCGATCACCTCTTGTTTATCCACCTCGTCCTCCTACCAAGTAAACATCATTTCCTTGCTAGTTGTAGGTCTCCCTTTGTCGATGAAATCCCATCTATGCCAAAGGATAGACCCAGAGGTCCTTACGCCTTGGAATCATCACTATCTATGGTGAGTGCCTACAGACCATTTTCAATGGAGTCCTCAGTGCCTCTCCGAATGGTTGTTTCTCACATGCTCAACTTCAACACCTTGATCGCACCGTTGAGATTTGTGTAGGGTATACATCCCTTCAGTTATTGGTCGAAGACCCTGGACTCCCCCCGACTCTATCACATTGGTGAGTCACTTTCGAACACCCAGTTATATGTTCCTGTGGATATCCAGGTTGCGTTGCGACAGTATTCGGAAGCCATCCACTCGTATGCTTCCTTGAGTACCCAATTCAGCTACAGTCCAGTGTACCATTGAGGTTATGACTCTCCGTCATTGTTTCCACCCCGTTAGTGGATATCTTCAGATCCAACAGCTCATCAGTTCCGCTGGTACCACACTCAACAACTCTATATTAGTTCTTCAGCTTCGATATGGTCCAACCACGAGTATGTCCCAGATTTGTGTCCCCTCTGGACCCTTATGATGTAGACAGCAGTTTCTCATGTATTTTTCAGATCCACCTTTTGGGATTAATTGTTATTTATATATCTTGATACAAGCATGGGCATGCCCGCCTCGTCCATATATTGATATTATTTGTCATTCATTATTGAGTTCATGTTTTTTCAATTTTTTGCAATTTGTACGGGACCGTTGTTCCGGTCTCTAATTCGTTTCTTCTCTTCTCCACACCCCGGGAAAACCATACAAGACCTATGATGTCTATCATCCATACGATGAGCTTCTTCCCTCACACATCAGGGGGCAATCTGTTAACACCCAAAAAATGCTCACCACCTCATCTCCCTCATTACATGACTCATTTGTCTATTTTTCCCACCATCTTTTCCTACAAAACCTCAAAAAACCATTAATTGGTCACCAAAAGGCCAAAAAAACCTTTCTCCCCCTCCAACTAATTAAATTTCCTCAAAAGATAGCAAAAACCCTCTAAAAATGCCCTAAATTCCCAAAAATCAAGAAAATGGAATAAAATATATAAAAAAGAGGAAAAAAGAGGGGAAAAGGAAGCAAAAACCCTAAAACAACTGACCTAAACCACATGGTGCCAAAAACCATGGGTCAACACTCCATCAATAAAAAACCTATAAATAGGTAATGGAGGCCCCTCATTTCACATCCACAATCTATCATATCCTCATGCTGCCAAAATCACTCGTGAAACCTAAGCTCACCATTTGAGCTAGTTTTCCCATGTGAGTGCCCTGTTTGGCCCACCATCCAAGCACCTTGGAGAAGGAGAAGGAACCCATTGGAGCATGGAAGTAGCCCTCCTAGACTACTGCAAGAGCTCCACCAACCTCCACATCTGAGGTAAATGTAACTTTGGTCATATCATAATACAAAAGAAAAATTTCCATTATATTATCAGTCTTTTTATTTCTATTGATGCACATGTTAGCTTAGATTTTGTATTGTTTTACTGTTAAAATTTACTATTTACTGAATTGCTACTAAGGAGGCCATTCTCCTTGGTAGGTGCTCATTTGCACAAGCTATGGTGAAAACCCTAGCTACACGAATATCTATGGATGCCTCATGAATATTTCATAGTAATCCAATGCATAAATACCTATAGAAATCGCTTTCTCCAAACACTCATATGTACATCGGACAAGTTGTTCAGAAGCCTCATCAACTTTTCCAACAAAATAAGACTCATTCAAATCTTCTGCACATTAGCTCACATGATATGGATTCAAGAATGTTGTCAACATTCAGAAGCCAAAAGCTAAATTAGAGATAACTGTATATATAGAAATGCAACAACCAAGAAATATCCAATATCTTACCATGGACACCATTGTAATAGACAGTTACATCCACATTCACAATATCACCTTCCTCCCATCTCCTACAATCAATAAAATTAAAATGTATGTTTCAATCTTCAGATTGACAACTGTGAAAAGTACATATTTTTTATAGACCTTTTGACTATTAAGTATCATGTAGACAAATGTAGTTCTCAGTTTAAATTTTATACTCCCTCGATATACAATTAAAGACAACTGATTTATAACCATTTCAATACTTAAGTATCACATTAAATGTCTTTCTTCTTTAGAAAGTTTGTCTTGATGGGAGGTGTATCATACTAAAGAGACAAAACTTTTGACAGCTTGCTTAATATCCCACTCACTATTTGTATTGATAATTATTACGTCAAAGCCATCCCATAGCCATAAAGGTTGTAACTATATAAATAAGAACTAAATCCATAAAATTTTATAAAAGTGCAAAGTTTTGGCACAATGTTGTATATGGGAATTGCTATGCTTGAAGGAATTTGTTATGGATGAGGTAAGGTATAACATGACTTCTGTAGACAGTAACCCCCACCTATGAAACACTACTGGAAAAGGAGAACCAGGTCTGTATTTCTTCTGAGGTCATACGTCAGAAAGCATCTCTAATATCCTCTTAAGAGATTAGATAAGAAATCATGGTTGGTTGGCTGAGTCCATTTTGTCTATTCAACAACTGGTTAGCAGAGGTATCTGTTCGTGAATATAATGAAGACTCTACACTAAATAGAGTTAATGCAATTTGTGTTTCACGAGAAACAGAATTTAGAACTACCAAGAATGAACATAGTCAATCATTCATTCTGCATCTCTTAGCACAAGAAAATGCTAACATGGAGAGTGAATGCAGTTATTATATGTGGAGGAAGTGTTTTCCTGTGCAGTATCAGAGTAGGATAGAGGAGAGGAAAGACATGGACAAGTGGGTAATAACATTGGATTTCCCATTTGAGGAACGCCTAAATAGAGCTGGAAATAAAATATCTTCTAATATTTATGCTTTCCTCCCCACAGAAATGATCACTGGATTTCCCTTTATAATTCAAGCAGATTTTTTGCTTGTCTCTTCAAGGGAGAGCATCATCTTTGACAGCAAGTGGAACCAAGGAATACTCGACTCCATTCCATCAGCTTTTACTTCTACCTTCATTTCCATTTTGTGTAGTGTGCAATCAGCTCCTCCAATGTCTAGAGCCCATTTCTTCAAGTACCTGCCAATTGATATTCCCTCTTGTATGGAGATAAGACGAGTAAGGGATGCCATTCAGGCACAGCTGAAGGAAGAAGTAATCTTATGTGAGACTCAGAATGCTTATTGTATTCCTAAAGAAGCTCGTAGAATACTTCTTGCCATTAGAGACATACTAGGCAATGCATCTAAAAATGGTTTAAAGAGCCCTAGTGCACTATGGTCGACTGGGGTATTCATAGTTCATTCTTGCATGGAGGAACAACAGTTTTTACATGTCTTGAAATTCTTAGGGGTGGGGTTTGTGCCTTACCAGTGGTATTCCCAGTGCATTCTTAGCATCTCTGGTTGGGTTGCAGATTTATCAAGGGATTTATATGTGCAACTTGTGTGCTTTCTTTTTGAACATTGGGAAAGAGGCATTTCAACTTCTCTCTGGAATTTTCCTCTCTTTAAGTTTGTTAATGATCACAACAGAGTGGATTGGGCTAGTTTATCAGATATATCTAATGGCTATAAACAATATTTTTCCTCTGAGGTGGAATACATTTCATGGTTGGCAAGATGGAGTGGGGAGTTTGGACGTGTTGCAAATTTCAAATTCATGCCAGATGCCACTCAAATGGCCATGAGAAATTTGGATTCTCGAGGACTTTCAACATTGCATGTATGGTTAGATTGCTATACTCATATCACTGAGCTTTCTGTATCAAGTTTTAGTAAGCAACTTGTAGAGCAAGCTAAGGTTTCTAAGAGCAATAAGTTTGTTGTTACTGTTGCTCAGTTTTTGTATTTTTCCTACACTAATGATTATAGTGACAACATATATTTTCAGAGATTATGCTCAGAGTTGCCAATGCTTAATGACTCTGGATATATAGTGAAGAGTCCCAAAGCAAAACTTATGCTGACATCCATAGGCAAGTGGGAAAAGCTATTGGAAATCAACCCATGGGCTGAACATGGGTTAGTTGTACTTTCAAGGGCTTACCTAAAGCCACCTCATTGTGCTTATGGGTTGAAAGGGGAAGATGATCTCGATTCGTTTATCAAAAATGATCTTGGAGCGATCGATATTCCATTTCTAAGACCACTAGATGTTGCTTTGCCTGGAATTTTCTCTCCTCTTGAGAAGGAGAAAGCATTTTTGCTCTTAGAGTGGATACAACATTTGACAGTAAATTGTATTGATACACTCCTTGTAGCATTCAAAAGAAGCATAGCTGAAGAAAAATGGCTAAGAACTCATAAGGGGTAACAATCTCCCAGAATCTCTTTTTGGTTCAATTCTGAATGGCAATCTGCTGGTCTTCAGTTAAAAGACCTTCCATTCATTGATAATTCATTCTATGGTAATCACATAAATGACTTCAAGAAGACCCTCGAATAGATGGGGGTGGTTGTTGAATTTGGGAAAGGATGTGATTTGATCACCGAACATCTCCAAATGCACACAAAATTGCAAGCCATAACCAGGCTTTATAAATATCTTCATCGATTCCGCTGGAAACCCGTTGACAGTAACCCTGTAAAAATTTGGATTCTGCTAGATGGTGGACATGGGGGTGAATGGAAGGATTCAAACCTATGTGCAGTTCATGGTGACAATGGGATCTTTCATTATAGGTTAGAAATCCTAGATAAATTCTATGAAAAGACATTACTTACTTTCTTTTCTAGTTATCTTGGAGTGGCTCTGTATCCTAGAATTGATCATTACGGCAGTCTGTGGCTAGATTGGATATCCACTGATCATCAAGTTTCTGCAGCAGAGTGCTGCTCAATTTGGAGAAACATTTTAAAACACTGGATCAGTTCATCTGGGAAAATAAGCGATGTCTTGGAAGACAACCTTTTAGGTTTCCAAATTACACAACCATTGTAGATATCCAATTAAGTCCTCCAAAAGAAACCTTCATTCTCGATGATTTGAAGTTGAAAGAATTATTCATGAGAACTTCTGCAAGGGAAAACTTTGCATGGCATCCTAACCCTTCTGATCCTGAGATACCATTGGATACATTGTTCTCAATTTATATCCATCTTGGAACTCAGAAGTTAGAACATATCCCAAGCAACAGTAAAAACTGAAATCTTTATTCCAAATAACAGCTCTTTGCGGAAGATTCCAACGGGAAAGGGGATGGTCAGCATAGGATTATACAAAATTATTCTTGCATACCTGGCACACCCCACTTTTAGATTGTCATCTGATAAAAGGCATCAAATTGTGAGTACTCTTGTTGAGTCTACCATATATGAAGCTACTGAACCCTTTACAGTTGAGTACTCACTTTGATCTTTACCATTAGAAAATGGTATGGCAGAGATGGTTAAAGCAAGAACAACTAATCTGGTGAGATGGGAAAAGCATAAATTTTGATACAAATACCTGATCCACACAACCAAAAGGAAAATATGTCCTTGGCAATTGATCTTGCAGAGGTGACTTCAGCTAGCCTGTTGTTAGAGCATCCTGATCTTGTCGTAGGATTATGTGAAATGGTTAAGTTTGGATGTATTTTAGGGTTTGATAATGATGCAGTAAATTACATGCTCCAGTTCAAAAACTTCCAACTGTTTGTCAAGGATAAGAGTTTCCTGTCATCACTTTTTCCTAAGATGAATGAAAGTTTTCTTCCATCAAAACAATCCATAGGATTCCATGGATGCAGCTCTAGGGCAGTAAAAGCATCTCTAGGCCAACTAAGCCAATGAAGTCGATCAAATATTTTTCAGCAGATTGTCAAAATGGATGTGAGAAGAATTTGTTTTCATTAAAATAAGCAATAGTAAATGTGGAAGAATCTGCATCGATCAGTATGAAAAAGAAACTGATGAGGTTGTTATTCCCATTGGCAACAACAGATACAGAGCAGTTAAACAACCATCTTCTGAAGCTGATAGGTGATTCCCACCTAAAAATGCTGATTATTTCAGAAGTGTTGGGTGGCAGTGAAAATAGTGGGATGGTACCACTAAAATTAGATGATTTACTTCGTAGTTCTGAGTTGAAAAAACATGTTAAGGGTGGTGAAAAAACAAAAGAAACTTCTTCATTGCCCTCCTTTAGTGGCAAGGATGACGTGGATGTTGAGAAGTTGAAGGCAGTAGTAGGAGCTATGGTTCTGAACTTTTATGGGGCCGAAGGGTGATCAACAGTAAATTTGATTTTGCGCTAGCAAAGCCGGGCTCAAATGAAACTCCATCCTATTAGGCATGGAGTTTATCTAAATATCAAATCTCTGAAGACCAAAAAGTATAGGACTATGTTCAGTCTAGGGACTAAATTTCTAGATACAAGCTGGTTGATTCATCATAATCCACACATTGAAGACAAGATTCCAACTTGGTCAGGTCATAAGCTATTATCTAAACAAGTTAATTCATGATTTTCCCATATTCACCCAAATATGGACGTTCCAAAATAATAAAAAAATTAGCATAACTAAAATAACTTTAAAAACACATATTTCATTAAATTTGGCAAACCAAATGAGAATACATTTTTTAATGAATATGTCATTGTCTAAGTCAGGGTTTGTTATATATGTCGGGTGCTTAACACTCCAATTGGTTGTGATAGGTTAAAAGAAGGATGGAATTATTTTAGTAGATTTGGAGAGGCCACAGAGAGCCTAAGGTATAAAGGTAACCACTCCTTTGAGGTACAAATCAATGCATATTTGGTTGGGTAACAAAGGAAAGAGGAAAAGGATCCCTTGATTCTTTGTAGATGCAATAAAATCTCCCTTTGATTTCATAGTAAGATGAAGTGCTCCTCAATTTCAACCGATTTGAAGAAGAAAAAAGATGATAAATTGTATATTCCTGAGAGAATACGGTGGAATGACACAATAATAATGTGCTCTTAATTGGTTAAGAAGGAATCTAAGAACATTTGGCTGGTGTCGCTGAAAATAACTTGGTCGAATATTAAGATTGTCAACAATCTTCATGATTTTTTTTGCATAATAGACCATCTTGGGGCAAAGGGCCTAAGCAGGAGAGACCCAAGAGTTCTTGATGTATTCGAGATAAATATCCTCCCTAATGGTCCTCCTAATTTCCCCTTTCAAGGAGAGAAGATTTGGATTGAGCATTGAAAGAGAACCTTTGAGGTCAATGAAAATCAATGGAGATACTCACTAATGAGCATTGAAATACCAACTTGTTTGATTGGATGGACCCAAAGACTAAATCTCAACAAAGAAATAAAGAGCTAGATAAGGATATCTCTTTTGGCATAGAATTGAGTGAACAATATTAAAGCTTATTTATAAAGGAGGTGAGTTTGAAAATGTACTTGAGATAATCTAGATGAACCCCAAATCAATCCAGACAATGCATTAGGGAACAATCCTCTAATAATAGTTCTTCATTGGGAGGATGATGACTTTGAACCTCTCAACACAGGACCAATAGGTAAGCCTGAGGCTAGGTCCACACACCTCTAATCCACAATGTGAAGTGTGTTTAATGGTGTCAAAGCGATGCATCATGGACAGTCTATGCTCGAAGCGTATCTAGAAACACTGATGACCAAGTACTGCAAGGTAGGTATATGCCGTATATAGCCATGAATGGTATGCTGATTTGAAAATAAAAGTTGATACTCTAATTGGACGTAGGTGGAGTACTGATCCCAACAGTTGTTTCATAGAGCTTCATAATAGCAGTGATAAGATTCTTAGAAACACCATTGTTGCAAAGCCTCTCAAACAACAAATTCCTAGGGATAGATTCAAAAGCCTTCTTGAAGTTTCCAAGGAAACAATAAGATAAGATAAGATAATTTTATTAATGTCCAACAAATGACCACAAATAGACCTTTGAATAATGTTGCTTAGCTTCCTCAATGATAGCACAAAGAATGAAAATGTTATTAATAGTTTGATAGTCTTGAATCATGTTTTTCCCTTAGCTCTGAAATGCTCCTACTCTAAAAACTCAGATAAGAACATATAGAGAGCAGTAGTATAAAGTTTGGAGAAGGTGTGCCTGATCATAATCATATTGTATTTATTTGGATCTAATTTTTCCCTACAGTTATAGATAAGGTGAACATGGAATAAGTTGAGATTATAAACCATGGAAGTGGAAAACGACAAAGAATATCATTAAAGAGCTTAGCAATAGGAGCATTGAGAGGGAACGGGCTATGCTTGAGAATTCATCTAGAATCCCTCACTATCAGTGTGTGCTCAACACTATGTTTCTACTATCTAGACAACCCCCTTGATTCAACTGGGTGTAAAGATAAGACAAGTAGTGGGAGATGAGACTAGGTTCGGGAAATGGTTAGGAACATCAAAAAGAGAGACGGCATAATATCTAAAGGGAGGTGGTATGATATCTAATGGGAGGTATCATAGGGATTTTATGTACTATAGACTTGGTTTACCATAAAGTTTTTGATTTTCAAATTCAAAGCATAAAATTTTTATTGTAGCATTTTAAAATATTGATAATTTATATTTATTGACTAGGGCTCTATTTTCATTGTGGTTTTCCCACTCAAAAATCATGCTTAAAAAATGGATGAAGCGAAGTGCAAGTCCCAATGAATTTTTTGGAATAGATAACTCTTTGAAGCCTAGCACATAAGTCAAAGGAATTCCATATGTTGGATAGAGCGTCTGAATTGATGGTGCGTTTCCTGAAGCAACACTGCAAAAAGGGGAGAAATAAAAATCATTTTAGAACAAGGTTCATACCTGCAAAAGTGGGTTTATCCAAGCTTCCTACCGCTGATTGAATTTGGTCAGAAGGCTCCTCCTGTGGGTCTGGAACCGTAGGCATCATGGTTACCAATAAGGACTCCATCTTGTCCCTCAATACAGATGGAGTAAGCCAATCGAAAACACAAGATCAAGAAATGTCTTTTATCATGGAGTCAAGATGGAGCCTATCATTAACTTTCACCATAGAGTCTGAATCCAATCATCAGAGACTCTAAGAGTTTTCATGATCCTGAAATGTGTTGCATCACATGTGGGGATAATCCCAAAAGTGAATGCCAGCTTCTCACTGTCGTTAAAGAGAGCAGCCTCCTTTTCCTTATTTTCTGCATCATGAAGTGCAAAGCTGATATCAGGTGCATACCATGCATCCATCATCGGTCGAGCCAAGCTATTCAGCATTGCATAGATCATTTCTATTTGTGGTTATGATCCATCTCCTACATGAAAAAAATGCACTATGGTCTTGACTTCAATCCAGTTGTATCCCATAAATTTTTTTAAATCCTTATCTTTCATCAAATTCCTGACTTTTGCTACATAATTCCACCTACCAGCAGTGGCATAGATGTTTGATAACACTAAAATATGTTATGTCGCTTGCTCTCCTATCTATACAGGAACCGAGCAAGGCTCCCCAAACACATGCATTGGGATTTAAGGTCATCTTTTTAACAAAGCTCTATGCTTCCTCCAAATGCCCAACACGACCAAGAAGGTCAACCATGCATGCACAGTGCTCAACACTTGGCATAATTTGAAACCTTATACCAACATGAAACCTTATACCAACATGAAAATAGGTCTATCTATGGCTATAACAGCAAGTATTTGAAATAATTTTTTGGCATTTTAAGAAGTATTTTGCAGTTACAAGGCAACAATAATAATGGCATAGGAAGGATAACATTAAAGGTGTCACTTATAGAGATTTCATACCATGAATATGGCACCAGTACCTTTTCAGACCTGATATTCACCCACAAATCACCCTTTGAACTATGTGTTATGTATTTTATATTATTATTTTGGACTCCTTGACTTATGGAAGTCACCTAATAATGAGATATAAAAGAGGAACCCTCTCAAATGAAAATTATCATCACAAAAATCATTCCTCATCTCTGTCCAAGAAATTTGTTAGGTTATTTGCAACTGTTGTTCATCTTCTTCATCTCAGCCATATTTGTCAAGGGTTTGGATCAGCTAGTAGGTTCTCAAAGTCTTCAACAAGACTAGTTTCTTTTCTTTGTCAGGCTTCCATTTTTCTTAAGGTTGTTATGGGTCTGTTCTGATCCCAACAAGGCTTCCATCTGGCTTAGCTAGGTTGTTGTGGCTCAAACCCATCCCTAGCAGGCCTTCCAAGTACCTGGTCCATCCCTAGAAGGGATATCGAGTTATGCAGAGGCCCTATACAAGGCTACCGTGGACAAATTATGGGCTACCGAGGGTTTCTAGAGGGTTGTCAAGGGTCTGTCCTCACCCAGTAGGGTGTCAAGGTCTGTCAGAAACTTAGAACCCTAAGAAGGGATGTTGAGTTATGTTGAGGCCTTAATTAGGGATGTTGTGGATAGATATAGCCCTAATCAAGGCTACCATGGCTCAGAACTAGCCTCAACAGGGCAGCCGAGGGTTCAAGCAGGTTGCTAGGTGTCTCAAGGAGACTATCGTGGGTCATATCAGGCCCTAGAAGGGCTAAGATCAGAGACAACATGTTCTAAGGGGTTGATACATTCTCCTTGAAGGCTTATACAAGTTACTTGAAAGCTGCTACAGGTTCTAAGAGAGCTGCTACAGGTTCTAAGAGAGCTGCTACAAGCCCTAAGGGGCTACCACAAGCTGACAGCAGGCATAAATATGTCCTAAGCCTAAATCAGGGCTGGCATCATAATCTATCAGGGCTTACATCAGCTTGTCATTTTCTTCTTTAGGTTCTCTTCGTATATGTGTGCCCTAGAGACAAGTTTATTTTTTATGTGAAAGTCTGCTCCAAAACTGTTCACGTAAACTTAGTCATCTCATATTAAGGAAGATATTCTTTGCTGGGGTTTTATTCCTGAAAAGGTTTCCCCAAGGTAAAAATCTTTGTGTTCTTGTGAATAATTCTTATGGATGATTGTTTTATTTACAGCTGACTTATAATCTCATAATTAAATGCTAAAAGTATGCAAAAATTTAAAAAAGACTATTATTGCTAAAAAATCAAATCTGCATTAAAAATTTAACAGATTAGGTGTGGGTGGAGGTCGAGGTGGGGGTGGAGGCAAGGGTGGTCGTGGACTCTTTAACATTGGAAAAGCTACTGTGGCAAAGCTAGATCAAAATTCAAAGGACAAGGTATTATGCAATGATGTAGCTAGTTGTGATGAAGCAAAGTAAGAAATCATGTATTTTGAGCATTTTCTTAAAAGCCATAAGAAGTGCCAAAGGTTAGGAGCTAAGATAACAAAAGGTGCCCTTTTAGTGGGTTTCCTGGCACAGGAAAAACTCTTTTGAAAAAAACTATAGTAGGGGAAGTTGGAGTCCCTTTTCTTTCAATTTGTGGTTCAGATTTAATGGAGATGTTTGTTGGTGTTGGGATTTCTAGAATTAGAAGTTTGTTTGTTGAAGCCAAGAAGACTACACCAAGTATTATCTCTATTGATGAAATTGATGCAATTGGTCAGGCAAGAGGTCATGGAGGGTTAGCAGAAGTGAATGATGAAAAAGAAAGTACTCTCAACTAGTTGCTGGTAGAAATGGATGGTTTTGGGACAACTCCAGGTGTAGTGGTACTTGCAACTTTGCAAGCACTAATAGACTTGACATCTTGGACAAGGCCCTTCTCAGGCTTAGGCAATTGAATTGGAAAATTTCTATTGATAAGCCCAACATAATTCATTGGGAGCAAATCATCTTCCAAATTTATATGAAGAAACTTAAGGTTGACCAAGATCCAAAATATTACTCCTAACGCCTTGTTGCACTAACTCTGGGATTTGCAAGCGCGGATATTGCAAATGTATGAAATGAGGGCGCTCTTATTGTTGTGAGGAATGAGAATATTGAGATTAGTATGCCACACTTTGAGGCAGCTGTGATAGTATTATTGGTGGTTTGGAGAAGAAAAATAAGGTAATTAGTAAGGAGGAAAGGAGGACTGTAGCATATCATGAATCAGGTCGTGGATGGTTCTTGGAGCATGTAGAGCCACATTTGAAAGTAACTAATGTTCCTCACGGAACTACAGCATTGGGATTTGTTGAATATCTACCAAATGAGAATTTGCTAATGACAAAGGAGTAGCTATTTGACATGCCATGAATGTCACTTGGAGGCAGGGCTGCTGAATAGGTTTTGTTGGGAAAAATGTCAACTGGGGCTCAAAATTATTTGGGGAAGGTGACAAAGATGACATATGGACATGCACAAGTTGTTGCCAATGAGAGAACAATAGTAATTGTTGCATAAATGCAGACTGCTAGTGTAACCAACATAGATCACCAATATTAGCATATTTCATTTTAAAATTTTAAGAAAACAACAATTGGACATGAGCTATTAAATGAATTTAAGTGCCCCAAACTATTGAACCCCATGGACTGGATATTCTTTAGCATGCAAGATCATTAAATAGGATTCCTTCTACCCCAGGAGAGCAGTTCAAGTCTCCTCTATGCTTATGGCTATTAAAGGTTCTGATGCGGATATTAGGAAAAACAACGATTCATTGTAAATATGTCTCCATCAATCTTAGCATCTCCTCCCTCCTTTGCTTGTCTTGGTCATGAGTATCAAAGTGGAGAGAAAATGCACAAGCCCTTGAATAAGAAATCCCTCGATGAAGATGAAAAATATAGAAATACTACCAAAAAGGATGACTTAGTGATAATGGCACATACTCTCAAAGTGCAAGAGCTCCATAACAAGCTTTCTAAGCATTTACTTGATACTTTTGGATGGAAGTTCGACTTGGTAAAATTTTGTGTTCATTATGTTTCTTATGTTGTAGTAAGTAGCAGAAGCAAAACAATAAATTTCTTAGAAATTTACAATGGGAATGGGAATTCAAATTTTCCTTCTGGATTTTTTCTTTGAAAATCTATAATATTTTTTTTTTTATATACGACAAAGATTTCTATAGATTCCAATTGCTCAAGTGAAATATATTACAAATTTCATACTACCAGAATAAAGTATATTCAGTTAATTATAAATCCCCAGTAAAGATCAAATATTGACAGTAACAATACCATTAATAACAACATGAATAACAATTATAACCGTACCTTTTTCTTGTATCATCCTCTTCTTCATCCAAGGGGGGAAAACCTATGTTGGCATTCAATAGATGCACTCGTCAAAAGTATGAGTCCCTAGTCGAGACCACATCTGGTTGAGGTATTGTTTTTAATAATTTCAAAGCCTCGTAGACAAAACCAATCTGTGCATTTCCTGTAATCGTCGTTGTAGAAGAGAACAAATTTCTTTGAGGCATATTTCAAAAAATTGTAAAGGCTCATTAAGACACCCTATCTATACATATCCTACAATCATCATTGTCCAAGAGACAATACTTGGTTCTGACATTTTGTCAAGCACATGGCATGCAGTCACTATTCTCCTGCATTGTTCATAGATGTCTACTACGGAATTCGCCACTCGTTGGTTGACTAGGGTTTTAACAACCTTGCGGGCAAGGATCTGGGTGAGTTAGTGTATTACATCTAATTCAATAATGTGGAAACGACAGCCTCTCCAAGGCTGAGAGCTCACTACCAGTTCAACCCAACCCAATAAGGATAAGAAATTCCACTTGCCAATAATCACTCAACCAACAGGCCAACCCTCTAAAATACCATGCATTGTAAGTGGAATTGGATATGGGCTTCCAATCCTATAACTTAGCAATGGATTTCAATGCCCAAAAAGAAGAAAGAAAACTCTGAAAATTGCTCTGTTACAGTTGAATTCGCAGGTGGATCGATTGGTTAAGGAGAAACTGCTTCCACACTAGACGATGAAGGTTCATGGTTGTCATCACAAAGGTTCTGAGTAATCTCTTCATTCACAAAGGAGGATGCAGGGGTGATCAGAAAAGGGACGATTGGTGGTAGCTTGATTGTAATATTAGAATCAAGAGCGAGGGAAATAAACTACTATGAAAGATAATGAATCGTAGCTTGATTATTTTGATGAATGAAAGATAATGATTGGTGATAGATTGATTAGATTTATTATTTATACAAATATGAGCATGAAATATCTGATGACTATGAAAGATAATTAATGCTACATAGACGATAATAACAAGGGATCTCAATAAGTGTGTGTTGTAATTCTAGAGGAGGGATTTTGCCTTGTTTTTTCCAAAAACATTGTTTCCACCACTTTTAGAGGTGCAAATAAAAATAATTTAAGGAGCATGGTTGGAAGTGGTGGTGATGGAAACAACACTAAAAGAGTCTTTTTAGAAAATGAACATTCTATTCCCACCTATTACGAGAGAAAAATATTTGTTAATAATGAACACGAATTATTATCCACGAAGATTGCTAAACAACTAATTTACTTGGGTGACAAAAGTGAATCGATTGAACTTTAATTTACTTGGAAGTCATGGTGAGGACTTGAACAGAGACTTGTGTTGGTGTAGGTAACTGATCTAGAGGTTTTCCAATGTAGACCCAGGTTCTTTGCGGTTTTAGATTTAACCAACAAAACCCCTTTTCACCGGCCCTTTTGACAACAACCTACACACAGGTCGAGGTCTCACTCGAGGTGAAGCTATGAGGGTGTTGCAAAATCAGGTTTCTACAGCGAGGTGATGAGTTGGCAGGACAAACCCATGGCGTAGCACACTATGGACTCATGCTGCGGCTGAGGGCCGCGCGACGACTGTCCTCGTCGCGGGTTAATACTTCGTTAACTGGAAAGTTGTGCACGTAGTGCAGCCACGGGTCGCATGGGTCAACCTTACTCATTCGATGGAATAGTGCAATAGACTTATGCAACCCCAGTTCGACGACAAACGTGTTAAGGGTTTACTTGGTACTTATTCCTTTATTTCCTACTAGTGATTATTTAACCTTATGGTTGGTGTACTCAAACAAGCTATCAATCCTGTGCCCTCCCAATATTACACATTAACCTAATTACATAACCATTCATTACTTGCATACATGTCTAGCCACAGCTGATACATTCACCTACTTAGAACAACTCACATTCATCAATCATTCATTCATGAAACACTTAACATATTATCCCCGTTCTCCTCCTATGACGAATACATATAAAAGCATTAACCAACCAACTGATAATTGAGAGTTCAAACATACATAGTAAGCAAACAGATAGAACAAAGCATGAACATATAGACAATCTCACTACACAATATTTAATGTGGTTCACCCCTCGGATGGAGGCTACGTCCGCGAGAACAGTTGTTAATATTGATATTTTGGGAAGGGTACAACCGTTCTTGGTTTGCGCACTCAACTGCAAATTCTCTTCTCTCTCGGATAGGTCTCTGCGCACACAGCTGCAGAGCCTTTATAATGGTTTTTTCTCAAAAGTCTAACAATATTCCAAAATGAAGAGTAACCCTTCCCTATACAAAAATGCCTTATTTATATATCATGCCCATAGGTCATGTCTTTACAATTCATAGGAAAAACCCCTAGGTTTCCAAAACATGGCATGGATAACTGCCACCCTGACTATCATCGTCGACAGCTTACTCCACCTGCTTCAGGTCATCTTGCAGCGCCACTCATGGCTCGCACGCTCCTTTGACAGCCGTAGTCCTCAAAACATTTACAACTGCATCGTGGCCTGTCTCTTTATGCCTCTTTCGCCTGCCTGTCTCTATCAATGTAGTGTCCTAGCTTCTCAACTGCTTGCCGCCACTATTCCAAATAGGACGCTTTCTCCTTCCTTCATTCAACTCTTTACCAAAAATAGGTCACTTCCTCGCCCGACCTTTTCTTCTATATTCTTACCAAAACTTGTTGCTGCGCGGGTCCTATGCATCAGCATAGCTGTGCTACTAAATATGTCGAACAAGCTGCGCACTCCCCATTGCTGTGCTTTTCCACTGTGCAGCTCAAAATCATGTTTCGACAAAATTTGTACCCACTTGAGCCACGCCCAACAGGCCCCTCACACTTACTTGTGGCTCGTCCTGAGCCACTCTAGTCCAGTTGCTCCATCTGTGCTTCTTTTGGACTTCCCGCCCACGTAGTGAATTCTTCAACTGTCTTGCTCAGCTATGCAACTACCTGCTTCACTTCCTATTCACACTCCTTTACTTTTTCATGCCTTTCCTGTGAAGCAGGTTCTGAAGTTTCTTCCTTGATATGATTTTTCGATGTCTGAAGTTCTTGCAGTTTTATTTCAATGTCATCGGTCAAGGTGAGTGCTTCTTCCATTAGTGGTTGCACTCTTGCAGAGGTTTCAGCCTCCTTCATCCTTAGGGGTTCGAGTTCCCTCCTTAATGCCTTGGTCTGCTCGAAGGCCGCCCTTTTCTGACGGACTGGTAAGTCCTTCATGGACACGTCTGTGGCATCCAATTCTTGTTGCTTTTATTTTCTTTCTTCGTGGATACTCTATAGCTCTGGAATTTCTTGTAGTATGATCCACTCATTGGAGATGTCATTTGCCAAAATATGACACTACGCTACTACTGCACAGATATTCTACAGTGAAGCCCTTATTCCTTTTGTTCTTGTTTCTTCTTCTTGCCTCTGTGTGTTATTGGCTGTCGTGCTGCTAGCTCAACTATTTTTGCTTGGTGGGAAGCCTTGATCCTTTCAAGTTCGTCTACGTGGGAGATCTCTAGGTCCCTCATATGTTCCTGTAAACTGGTCATAGCAGCACCTATCTGCAAGATGGCTACTTCTATCTCTGGTTCTTCTTTGACTGCAGGGAGCTTCGCACAGATATCCGAAACTGCTCCTCTGATCCTGCGCTCTATTGCCTGTGTGCGTTGAAGCTCTCTTTCTTTGTTCTCGTACTCTGCTTCTATTCTTCGATAATTTTCTTCATGTTGCAGGTGCTGATTGTGTGAAACGATGTCTCGCTCATGCATCTTGTTAGATTTAAACCAAATAGACAAGCAAGATCTCTGATAGAAACACAATCACAAGATAACACACAATATATCCTGGGAAACCCTCATGGGGTAGAAAACCCAGTAAAGCTTTCCTCAATAAGATGATCAACCAAAATACAAGATGTGCTCCTTCTCCTCTTGACTCCTTAGCAGATCTCCTCAACTAGTGCGCACCCTTTCACAAGTGAGTGAATGATCTAATGAGGAGTTCACCTCATCTATTTATACTTGACTCTCAACTGACTAAAAGACCTGTTGGGGCCGACCTCACCTGGAGAAGTCTAATAACCCCTAAAATATAACTACAGGGCCGACCCACACATGGTGGGTCTAATAACCCTAGTTAATACTAACCCTCGGAGGAATAAACATCTCCGGATACATAATAGGACAAATATAATATTCTTTGAAGTTACAATATTTAACACTCCCCCTTAACGAGAAGGATATTATAACAGCATCTGCAGGAGCAAGGAGTCACTACACATGATACATCTATAAATCATCGGAAGCTTTCTTCAATTCGACTTCATCAGTAACTCAACCAGTTACTGGTACATCAATATCAACATCACGATCTTTAGCATCGTCTTCACATGATCAGCTGCATCGTCGTCATACGATCAACAGTTTCGTCATCACACAATCAACGGCATCGTCATCACACGATCAGCAGCATCGTCATCACACGATCAGCAGCATCGTCATCACACGATCAGCAGCATCGTCATCACACGATCAGCAGCATCGTCATCACACGATCAGCAGCATCGTCATCACACGATCAGCAGCATCGTCATCACACGATCAGCAGCATCGTCATCACATGATCAGTAGCATCGTCATCACACGATCAGCAGCATCGTCATCACACGATCAGCAGCATCGTCATCACACGATCAGCAGCATCGTCATCACATGATCAGTAGCATCGTCATCACACGATCAGCAGCATCGTCATCACACGATCAGCAGCATCGTCATCACACGATCAGTAGCATCGTCATCATACGATCATACAAGTATCCTACACAACAATATGAGTATCCCACCGATACAGATAACCACATCATCAATACAAGTATCCTACCGATACAAGTAACCATATCATCAATACAAGTATCCTACCGATACAAGTAATCACATCATCAATACAAGTATCCTACTGATACAAGTAACCACATCATCAATACAAGTATTCTACCGATACAAGTAGCCACATCATCAATACAAGTATCCTACTGATACAAGTAACCACATCATCAATACAAGTATCCTACTGATACAAGTAACCACATCATCAATACAAGTATCCTACCGATACAAGTAACCACATCATTAATACCATTACTTTCTCGGAGACCATTCGTCTACGGATCAATTCAGGGACCGAAGTCCAGGGATGATACAATCCCCTTCACGTACATTTTGAACTATCAGTTCCGGGATGATGCAATCCCCATCACGTACATTTTGAACTATCAGTTCCGGGATGATGCAATCCCCATCACGTACATTTTGAACTATCAGTTCCGGGATGATGCAATCCCCATCACGTACATTTTGAACTATCAGTTCCGGGATGATGCAATCCCCATCACGTACATTTTGAACTATCAGTTCCGGGATGATGCAATCCCCATCACGTACATTTTGAACTACCAGTTCCGGGATGATGCAATCCCCATCACGTACATTTTGAACTATCAGTTCCGGGATGATGCAATCCCCATCACGTACATTTTGAACTATCATTTCCGGGATGATGCAATCCCCATCACGTACATTTTGAACTAAGGTCCAGGGACGATGCAGTCCTATCTTCTATTCTCGGAGACCTCACGTCTACGGCTCTCTTTAGGACTGAGAGTCCAGGGATGATCCAATCCCCTCAAGTCCACCAAGGACTTCATTCTCGGAGACCTCTCGTCTACGGCTCTCTTTAGGACTGAAAGTCCAGGGATGATCCAATCCCCTCAACTGTCCACTAAGGACTTCATTCTCGGAGACCTTACGTCTACGGTTCTCTTTAGGACTGAAAGTCCAGGGATGATTCAATCCCCTCAACTGTCCACTAAGGACTTCATTTTCGGAGACCTTACGTCTACGGTTCTCTTTAGGACTGAAAGTCCAGGGATGATTCAATCCCCTCAACTGTCCACTAAGGACTTCATTTTCGGAGACCTTACGTCTACGGTTCTCTTTAGGACTGAAAGTCCAGGGATGATTCAATCCCCTCAACTGTATCTTCATCCATACAGGTACAATCATATATCACATCAAAACATGTATTCATCACATCAAAACATGTGTTCATCAAAACATGTATACGTCAACAATCACATCAAAACATGTGTACATCAAAACATGTATACATCAGTACACATCACATCAAAACATGTGTACATCAAAACATGTATACATCACTAATCAAAACATGTACACATCACATCAAAACATGTGTACATCAAAACATGTATACATCAGTAATCAAAACATGTACACATCACATCAAAACATGTGTACATCAAAACATGTATACATCACTAATCAAAACATGTACACATCTCATCAAAACATGTGTACATCAAAACATGTATGTATTCTCACTAATACATCATATCAAATCATGTATAAACGATATGTAAGAGTTCTAAATCTAAATAATTGTAAGTAGCTAACAAAACAAAAAAAAATAAGTGACAGAAATACTATGCTACTCCCCCTTTCGAGGAGGGTCCTTCTGGACTAAACCAAGCTTGTCTCGGAAGTATTCAAACTTTACTCGAGACAGAGGTTTAGTCAAGATATCGGCAACCTGATCTTCAGTGCTTATGTACTCGAGCTTGATGGCTCCTCTCTGCACCATGTCTCGTATATAGAAGTAACGGATCTCAATGTGTTTTGACTTATCATGGAACACAGGATTTTCAGTCATCTTAATGCAGCTTTGATTATCACACATAATCACAGTAGGATCCATCTCTAAGTCAAAGATTCCAGATAAGAGTTTCCGAAGCCACACCGCTTCACAGCTGGCAGAGCAAGCAGCTATATATTCTGCTTCAGCGGTACTGAGGGCCACACTAGATTGTTTCTTGCTGAACCAGGAGATCATGGCAGATCCAAGACCATAACATCCACCTGAAGTACTTTTTCTGTCTGAGACACTACCTGCCCAATCAGAATCTGAGAAACCATGCAACTTGAGTTCATTTTCTCTAAGATAGTAAAGACCATAGTCCACTGTACCTTTTAGGTACCTCATGATATGCTTTGCAGCTATAAGGTGAACCTTTCTAGGTTCTACTTGAAACTGACTTAGGGTATTTACAGCAAAGCATATATCAGGCCTAGTATTTGTCAAGTACATCAAAGATCCAATGATTTGTCTATATAGGGTTATGTCCACTAGTTCTGATGAATCATTAGCTAGTAGTTTTAGGTTGGAGTCCATGGGAGTGGCCATAGCTTTACACTCCAACATATCAAACCTTTTGAGGATCTCCACAGTATACTTACCTTGATTTAGAAATATCCCTTTTTGCTCTTGCCATACTTCTAGGCCTAAGAAGTAGTGCATTAATCCGAGATCTTTCATTTCGAATTCTGAAGAAAGCTTCTTCTTGCTTTCAATGATTTGTTTCTCATTTCCTGTTAGAAATAAATCATCTACATATAATAGCAATATAACAGGTTCATCATTCATTACCTTAAGATAGAGATTGGGGTCAGCTTTACTTTTGGTAAAGCCCATGCTTTATAAGAAGCTGTCAATTCTTCCATACCAAGCTCTGGGAGCTTGCTTCAAACCATATAATGCCTTCTTCAGTTTGCATACATGGGTCCTTCCGTCTTTGACCTCAAAACCTTGAGGTTGTTCTATGTATACTTCTTCTTCAATTACACCATTCAGGAAGGCTGTCTTAACATCCATTTGATGCAATTTCCATTTCATCATAGATGCAAGTGCCATGATAGTTCTAATCGAAGTATACCTAGCAACAGGTGCAAATGTATCTTCATAGTCAATTCCCTCCTTTTGAGAGAATCCTCTGGCTACAAACCTTGCCTTGTATTTTTCAATGCTTCCATCTGCAGCATGTTTTATTTTGAAAATCCATTTGGAAGAAACCACACTTTTATCTCTTGGTTTGGGGACTATATCCCAAACATCATTTTTCATTATTGACTGATATTCTTCAGTCATTGCTTCTACCCATTCTTTCTTTTGAGCTGCTTCTTCATAGCTAGTAGGTAGTTGATCCACAAGATCACACATCAAGGCCATATAGTTGGACACTAGCTTTGGTTTCTTCCTTTCTCTAGTGGAGCCTTCAGGAGCACCATATCTTTTAGCTCCTTGTATAATATCTCTAGCCCATGCTGGTCTTCTTTTCCTAGATAATTCTGCAACAGGGGGTTCTTGTGGTTCCAGCATGTCATGATCCTCTGTTATGTCCTCCTCAGGGATGTGAACAGTATCTGAGACTCTGGGAGATGTATCTTCTTCATAAACTTCTTCAAGTTGACATTTTCTAGATTTCTTAAGAGCTGCTTCCTCATCGAAGGTTACATCTCTACTTATTTCTATATGATGAAAACCTGGTATGTAAATCCTGAAGGCTTTGGATGATTCACAATAGCCAACAAATATTCCTTTCTTACCAGAAGGATCCAACTTGGTTCTCTTTTCCTTTGGAATGTGGATGTACACAGGACACCCAAATATTTTAAGATGGCTTACTTCGGGCTTCTTTCCAGAAAACACTTCTTCTGGAGTTTTGAAATCAAGAGCACTATGAGATAATCTGTTTTGAACATATACTGCTGTTCTGGCTGCTTCAGCCCACAGATACATGGGAAGATCCTGGTCATGTATCATAGTCTTCACAGCTTCCATGATGGTTCTATTTTTCCTTTCTGCAACCCCATTTTGTTGGGGATTGTAGGGAGTGGTTAGTTCTCTTTTGATTCCAGCTTCCTTACAGAATTCTTCAAACTCTTTTGAAGTATACTCTCCACCATTGTCTGTTCTGAGAACCTTGATTTTCTTTTCTGAGAGATTTTCTATTAGAGCCTTGAACTCTTTGAACTTCCCAAAAACTTCATTCTTACCCTTTAGAAAGTATATCCAAGTTTTCCTTGAATGATCATCAATGAAAGAAAGATAGTATTCAAACCCACTTAGAGAGGTGGTGGGCATTGGACCACACACATCTGAGTGTATTAACTCCAAGATCCCTTTGGTCTTTGTTTCACTCTTTGGAAATGGGTTCTTGACATTCTTGCCTTTCTTACATCCTTTGCATGAGCCATTATGATCCACCTTTAAATCTGGTAGTCCTATGACCACCTTGCTTACATAAGGTAAGGCTTTGTAGTTAATGTGAGCTAGTCTTCTATGCCATAGCTCACTGGGGCTAGAGGTTTCATGAACAAGAGCAGCTTCTGGATGACCCTTGAGTTTATATAAACCTCCTTCCTCTTCACCAATAACAATTGCATCCTTAATGGATTTGCCTTTGGACCACATTAACACTTGTCCATCAATGAATGCAACTCTATAGCCTTTCTTGTCTAAAGCTGAGATTGAAAGCAAATTCTTCTTTAATCCTGGAACATATAGAACTTCCTTCATCTTCATGGGGGTTCCAGAATCGAGTTTGTAGTTTGCTTCACCAATTCCCTTAATGGGATATTGATAGTCATCTCCTAGAGATACCTTTTGGGGAGAATTTTTTTTTTTCTTCAAGATTTGAGAGGGTCCTCTTCTGTCCAGTCATGTGCTTTGAAGCACCACTGTCAATAAGCCATGTACCTTCACCAGGGGTTATGGATCCAGAGAGTGCGGAGAATAGAACATATTCTTCTGCATCTTCTTCTGTGTTTCTTCTTGACCTCCTTTTGAAGAAGGTCCTTTCTTCTTCTTCCCCTTCATCTCTAGGCCTTTTATTGTGAGACCTTTCTTCCTCTATTTCTTCTTCTTCACTGTCATCCTCTGCAAGATGTGCTTGATGTCTTTTGAAGTGATTACCCTTTTTTCTTCTGTAGAGGGCAATCTTTAGCAATGTGTCCTAATTTGTGACAAGAGTAGCATTGGAAAGAAGAGTAATCCCTTCTTTGAGTAGATCCTCTTTTCTTGTGAAATCTGTGAGGAGGATGAGACTCCTTGAGACCACCTTTCTTGAAGTAGGATTGACTCCTTCTTCTTTTGGTATGAGTGGCCAAGGCTTGGTCATCTTCTTTGAGCAAGGCTTCTCTATTTGCAACCCTAGCCTCCTCTTGTACACAATCTTCCCAAACTACATCAAACTTCATACTTTCTTTTCTGGCACACATAGTTTGAATGAATGACTCCCAAGGTCTAGTGAGACCATTTAGAGCTGTCATCACAAGTTCATCTTCATCAAGGGTATCACCAATGGCATCTAGTTGTTCTTTGATTTGATGGACTCTTGAGAAGTAGTCTTGAATGGATTCTCCTTTGTTCATCTTGGTGCTCTTCAACTGAGTCCTTAGATTCATCTTCCTATTGATGTTCTTTCCTTCATACATTCTTCCTAGGGCATCATACATTTCCTTTGGAGTCTTCTTGGAAGACACTTGGGGAATCAAGTGGTCTTTAATGGAATCAGCTATGATTCTCTTTGCCCTAATCAGATCCTTCCTGTGTTTCTCTTTGGCTTCATCTTCTTCTGGTTCTGCAACTTCCTCCTTGATATAATGAGCAAGATCATTCTCCTCAAGAATTAGACCAATTCTGTATTTCCATGCTCGGAAATTCTCTATGCCTTCTAGCTTGTCTTCAAGCTTAGTATTTGGAGCCATCTTCTCTTGGGGGAGTCCAAGAGACAGAGTAGACTTACCTGGAAAGTTACCTTTTACTTTTCCGGAATCTGGAACAAAATTTTATCGCACTTTTGGTAGAATTAGGGTTTGAATTTCCCGGAGTTCTACCCAACCAAAAAGTTCGATCTATAGCTCAAAAGAATGCTCTTGAGAAGGGATACCCAGCCATATAATCAGAATTCAAAAATTACAACTTTTTTCTGAAACCAAAATCTGACGTATCGCACTTTTGGTAGAATTAGGGTTTGGATTTCCCGGAGTTCTACCCAACCAAAAAGTTCGATCTATAGCTCAAAAGAAAGGTATTGAAAAGGGCTATCCAGCCATGCAACCAAAAATCAATAATATCAACTTTGGGCTGAAACCCTAACTTCACCAAAGAGAGAGAAAGAGGTATTCTTACCTTGTGAAAGATGTCCTATTCAGTTTGGCTCTGATACCATGTTAGATTTAAACCAAATAGACAAGCAAGATCTCTGATAGAAACACAATCACAAGATAACACACAATATATCCTGGGAAACCCTCATGGGGTAGAAAACCCAGTAAAGCTTTCCTCAATAAGATGATCAACCAAAATACAAGATGTGCTCCTTCTCCTCTTGACTCCTTAGCAGATCTCCTCAACTAGTGCGCACCCTTTCACAAGTGAGTGAATGATCTAATGAGGAGTTCACCTCATCTATTTATACTTGACTCTCAACTGACTAAAAGACCTGTTGGGGCCGACCTCACCTGGAGAAGTCTAATAACCCCTAAAATATAACTACAGGGCCGACCCACACATGGTGGGTCTAATAACCCTAGTTAATACTAACCCTCGGAGGAATAAACATCTCCGGATACATAATAGGACAAATATAATATTCTTTGAAGTTACAATATTTAACACATCTCATGGGAGATCTGGGTGTGCAAATAGTGCAACCCTTCGGCTAGAATCATGGCTATGTTTAGCTCCAACTACTGTAATCATCTCACAGTTTCTGTCATATCATCTGTGGGGAATAGAATGGATGCAGATGCAATCTTGATGATGTGTGCCCGCGTTGTGAAGTCAGGTGTTCTGCGCATCATGTCACTTGGTTCCCCTATTTAGTCATGTCGTTCGGTCTCCCGAGCAAAGTCGCGGTGGACTTGCTCCATCCTCAAGACCAAACTAGGCAGCTTGTCAATGTTGTCTCGGACTTGCGCCTGATCCGGCTCTTCCTGTCTTGCTGTAAAGCCAGGAAAATATTTTAGGTGCGCAGCTGTTTGTGATGCTATCATCTCATAGTCATCATCATGCAAGATTTTGTCCAATGGTTGTTTTGTGGCCTTAACCTTGTTCTTCTGCGGCGACTTCTCAGGACTTCTAGTGCCTGGCTCTTTCCTCTTATCTCCAACTTGTGGCTCTTTTGTTGTTCCACCTGCTTCCTGTGCAGGCTTCAAAGTTGAAGCACTTTGAACTTCCGCATCCTCTTTGCGGTCTTCTTCTTCTTCTTCGTCTCATGGAGTAATGAGCGATTCTCAGGCATGCTCTTTCCATTCAACAGGCCATTCCTCAATAATGAGCTCAACCATTGGGACTCCTAGCTGGTATTGTCCCTCAAACCATTTTTTGGCATTTAGGCGTGGCTGAATGAAAATTGAGTGAAGCCTGGCTTCAAAAAGAAAGAACTGTTTGTACTGGGTGGTCACTTCTCTCGTGATGCGCGGGGTATTCTCAATCACTGTGCGCAGCTACTCG
The DNA here is from genome assembly GCA_027924585.1 of Larix kaempferi. Classification (NCBI taxonomy): domain Eukaryota; kingdom Viridiplantae; phylum Streptophyta; class Pinopsida; order Pinales; family Pinaceae; genus Larix; species Larix kaempferi. The sequence continues at coordinate 5,034,863 of BSBM01000009.1, forward strand.
AGGAAAGTGAAGAATTATAGGTTATTAACCCGTTGGTTCTACGGAGTGGTAAAGGACCACATGTTTGCAAACCACACTACGCGGAAATCATCCTGCGCTACTGGTAGCCTGCATTGATAGTTGGGTTCTCTTCATCCCACAAAGGCGATGAGGACCAGTAGCCAATTAAAGTAGAAGGGAAGACCCTTATCCTGGACATCCTCAATGTGCAGTAATAACTCATTCAACAAGAAGTTCACCCAATTGTACTCGTGGCCATCCATAGCTTTTGCAGCTAAGGTGAAAACCGAAGTTGATACCTGTGCAGGTCTGGATTTCCATAGAAGTTGTCCTGCCAGTAGCTGAATTGCAAACTGCATAGGTCTAATTGGAATGGGGTCTGTTTCATACCCCCTGGTTCCTCTGGACAAATTAAATGTGCTCTTGATGTTTGCAGCGAGTTCTTGATCATCTTTCTTGCACACAAACTCTCTGGAAGGGTCGTCACCCTTCTTTCTCAACACTGTGATCCTAGTGATGAGATCCACAGTAATATTGACTTTGAAATCTAACCAGATATATCCCTGGTGCGTGCAAGAAATTAGGGTATGTACCACAACTTTATATTCCTTGTTGTGCCCAAAATGTGGGATGCGCAACAGGTTAAGCAGGCCGGCCAAGTGTAGCGGCATTGCCCAATCCATAGGCACAATCTCTGGCTTGTTTGTGGCCGGATTGTCGACACTGCACATATATTGATCAACCTGCAGATGAGGAAATCGCTTGGCATCCTGCAGATTGAAATCGGTCAACTTGCATTCCATGATCCTTCTGAGTAGATCATCCCTTTGTTTCACGCGCTTTGGTATTGGTGGCATCAGAACTTCATAACGTGGGTTCTTTTGCAGTTGCAGTGTCGAGGCATCAGCCTTCCTGGGGCTGATGTACTCAGAAATAACCCATACTGGTGGGGGTGGGTTCCCTTGAGGAACCTGATTCGAAGTAACCGATGCCTCTGGTTTCTGCGGTGCCGCCATTGGCTGCTTATCCTTATTTTTTGGTTGCTTCGGTTGGCTCGGCTTTGAGCTCTGAGATGGGGCCGACTTCTTTGCTGAGGCTTTCTTCTGTGGAGGCTTCATGACTCTGCTTATGCCAGAATGTTTGAATGCACCCAAGATCTCTTCTAAGTTTGGCTCGTCTGACATAAATGCAATGGAAATCAGTACTCTTGCTACTTCGACTCTTAAGCTCTTCACACTTGTTAAAATTTGAATTTCAGGGTCACTTTCCATAAGGACAAGTGTATGGGTATTTAAAGGGAATGCCCGGATTTTACGGCCGTTAATGAATCACCTGGGAGATAAATATTATAGTAACTTTAGCAAATCCCATCTAGATCTGCGTCTAATCCGATATTGAATGCAATGGTAATGGCTAGATTAGGCATTAAGTGCCAATCCCGTGGGATTAGATTCCTCCAGGTCATTGATCTCTTTCCGCCGTTCTTTACATTGTGTCATGTATACTTTCTTTAATTGCTAGTGTAGGCCGACAGTGCCAGGATGTCTGATAGCCGGTTAAAATTTAATTTTGAATTCCGTCGGGAAGATCCCATTATGACCCCAGTCAGTTCAGCCTTTATGATGCCTTCAATTGCATTATTCATCTTGGCGCAGCTATTCCATTCTCCGATAGGAGTAAAAAAAAATTATTTATTTTTTTATTTTTTTGCCGTGCAGCTTCAGAAGTGTTGCTCGGTACACCTCCTTGGATCATACAGGACTCTACGAAGCAGGGCTATCACGGTAAAGCTTTAGTCTGCTTCCATTGATCAAATTGGGCAAGGTGTCTCTAGCTAAATTGTGCCACCGTTAGTAACATGCATTACAATATATGGACCAAGCCAATGCATCTTAAATTTTCCAGGAAACTTCATAAACTTGTTATCGGACAGGAGGACTAGATCACCTACCTGGAAGCACTTGTTCTTGATGTGGCGGTCATGCCATGCTTTTTCGCGTTCCTTTTGTACCTGTTGGTGGAATCCTGCGACAAAGCGATCTTCTTCCAGACCAACCAAGTGTAGCACCCTTTCCTCTAGCGCTACGCGGTCTACCATGCCTGTAAACACATCTATTCTCAAGCTGGGAATGATGTACTCCATTGGAATTATTGCTTCTTGTCCATAGGCCAACCTGAAAGGGGTATGGCCAGTCAGTTTCTTGCATGTAGTCCTGTATGCCCATAATACCGAGGGGATACATAGGTCCCAATCGTCCCAGTTAACGTTTCATATCTTGGTGAGCGCATTCTCTAGCACTTTGTTAAATGCTCTTAACAGTTCCATTCGCCTGTGGATGATATGGTGTGCTGCGCTCATGGTGAATGTAGAATTCTTCGGTCAATGTTTCAATAGTTTTGTTCAAAAAGTGAGTGCCCTGATCACTCATCACTTATGGCATCCGAACCTTGTCAGTATGTTCTCATAGATAAACTCTGCAGCTGTAGCTATGCTACAGTCTTTTACTGGCTTTGCTTCTGCCCATCTGGTGAGGTAATCAGTTGCGGTAATAATGTACCTCGCACCAGTTCTCTTCCCTGGTTGGTTGATAGGACCCACAAAATCAATAGCCCATTTCTCAAATGCCTGCAAAGTTAATTGCGGGTTCAATGGCATTTCATCCCTACGCGATGGCTTCCCTATCCTTTGACACACGTCGCAGCTCTGGCAATGTTTCTTCGAATCTTTATGAATCGTAGGCCACCATAGCACTGCGCGCAATATCTTTTGCGCGGTAGCTCTTCCTGCGTAGTGGCTTCCTGCGACTCCTGAATGTTTCTCTACCAGTATGAATGGTTTCTCATGTTCTAGTACACATCTGCAAAGTACTTCATCCAGTCCCAAATTGTACAACTGACCTGCGATTATGGTGAAGTCTGCTGCGCGCACGACGAGCTACTTCTTTTGCTACGTAGTGAACTCTGTGAGTGCGAACCTAGTAGTCAGAAAGTCAATGATGTACTTATAATAATCATCGGCAACTTGTATAGAAAACAGTTGTGTGTCAGATAGATTTTCCTCCAGATTCGTAGGTTCCTCTCCTGACTCAATTCTTGACAGATGATTAGGTCCCAAATTCAACCTACCTGGCTTAAAAATGATTTCAAAATCATACTCCTGAAAGAGTAGTAGCCATTGACATATGCGCCCGCCTAACACTGGCTTGCTGACCAAGTATTTTAAAGCAGAATGGTTAGTGAACATGGAGAAATGCGCACCAAGCAAGTAATGTTTGAATTTCTGCAGCGTGTAGACCATAGCGAGTCCTTCTACTTCAGTAGTGGTGTAATTTTTCTCAGTAGAAGACAACTTTCTACTGGAAAATGCAATGGGATGATCAATACCTCCCTCTCCTGGTTGAGCAAGAACAATGCCCAATGCTATGCACGAGGCATCCACATGGACGTGAAATGGCTTCTCCCAGTCTAGGAAAACTAGGATCGGTGCAGTGACCATTTTCTATTTCAATGTGTCAAATCCTTTCTCACAGTCCTCATTCCAAGTGAATGGTACATCTTTCTTCGACAACTTTTCCATAGGTGGGGTTATTTGCGCATACCCTTTTATGAACTTTCTATAATAACCGGTATGCCCCAATGTAGTGTGCATCTGCTTAACTGAGTTTGGTGTTGGTAAATTCACAATGACTACAATCTTGGAAGGATCGACCATCAATCCTTGTTTGTAGACGATGTGTCCCAACATAATTCCATAGGGAACATAGAAAACACATTTCTTCAGATTCAATGAGATTTGATGCTGTCTGCATTTTTTAGAATCATCCTGAGGTTCGCGGCATGGTTATTCAGTAAACCGAAAATGGTCCAGTCATCAAAATAAACCTCTAAAACCTTATGTATGAATTCTTTAAATGCTGTGATGACCACTCTAGAAAATATGGCAGGTGCGTTCTTCAGACCGAAAGGCATCACTATGTACTGGAACAACCCCCATTCCGTAGCAAAAGTAGTCTTGTGCCTATCTGCTGGATCAATCCAGATCTGATGGTATCCAGACAATCCATCAGTGAAAGAATATGCCTCATCCCCTCCCACATTGTCTAGCACTTCATCTTTAAAAGGCATAGGAAATGGGTCATGCATCGAAGCATCATTCAGCTTCCTGAGATCTACACAAATCTTGATCTCACCCTTTGTTTTCTTATCCTGGATAACCATCGGGCTTATGCACTCGGATTCTTCAACTAGCTCGATGATCCCTGCATCGAGCATCTTATCGAGTTCTGCTTTAACTCATTCTTTGTAGCACAGGTTCAGTCTATATGGTATTTGTTTCACAGGCTTTGCGCCAGGCTTAAGAGGGATTTTCATCACTCCTACGTCTCCGAAGATACCTTTCATCTCTGTGAACTTTATCGAGAATAGTTCTTGATATTCCTGTAATATACCCACGACCTCCTCAACTGTATCTTCATCCCAATAATCCCCAATAGTTGTGAACCTTGGCTCTTTGCTCGTGCCAATGTTAAATTTTCTTGTTTTCACAGGTTCGGTCATATCTAAAATTTCGAGTGGAGGTCCTTCTACCGCACGTGAGCCCTCTGACTCAGGTATTTGTATTTTGCGCGGGTCCTCCTCATCACTATCTTCTTTTTCCTCGGTTCCTGCATCGATGTGATAACAATCAAGAGCATGTTCTAGCTGCTCCTCCCATTCTGGCTATAGTCGCCCAGGTATGCGTTGTGCCCCAAAGAATTCTTCGATTGTCATGTTTCCTTGTGTATAATCTGGGCTGAATATTTTTTTCTTAATAACTTGCAGCACGTCATTAATACTCAGATGTTCATCTTCGATACTGAAATCTTGCTGGAAACTCGCAGTTAGGACAGACCAATCCACTGTGCCTCTGCGCAACTCCAGGTCTAGGTACCACTTCTTTGGAGTCGGTTTCTCCAATGTGTGCACAAACAAATGCACCCATTCTGTCTGTGGTCTTTCCCTCCGTGCTTCTAAATAGATCCAAATATTCTCTCTTGGATCCATCTGTCCATTGTATTTCTCGAATGATAGGGTAACCTTATCAGCGAACCGGATTTGCATCTTAATTCTGCACTGATTCCATGTGGTCAGTGTCTTCTTATGCACAGCCCACCATCTGGAAGGTATCCCGCACAGGGCCATGTATAATGTTGCGACGTAGTATTCATCCGCAACTGCTATAGTATATTCTTTGATAAATCAATAAACATTAGATAAACCATCAAAGGTAGGGATTGGAGTTACCTCTTTTCCAATCCAACGGAGTGACTTTGTGATCCGCGCGCATTTCCTGGCAGATACTTCATGTAATCTTCTTTGCCAGTTTTCCAAACCTGTATCAGAGTCTGAGATGCAAGAGCTGCTGCAGCACCAACTGAGTGTTCCATCCGTAGTTGGATTAATATAATCAACAACATTAGTTGTCATTTTGTAAATACGATCCAAGTCTTGGGCTCTAGATTCCTCATGAATCGGTTCAACATATTGTTCACCCTGCGAAGGGTCCAATGGTGCAATGAACCTGATATCATTGCCTTCAAATATCATTTTCATAGACTTTAAATCAATAATGGTAGAGTTAGTCATTTCCCAATCGATACCCAGTAGTGTTGGATAAGGATGGCTGTCATCCATGATTTCAATTACTTCAAAATCAGCATGGTTGCGCACTCCATCAATGTCAACAATTGTGTTTGGTAATCTCCCCAAGGGTATAACTATCCCTTGGTTAGCCATTCTTAACTGTAGAGGTGACCACTGTAACTTTGGTTTTCCCATTTGATGCCATGTCTACTTGGTCAAGAAATTTACTTCGAATCCAAGATCAAGAATGATCTCATCCATCTCGTAGTCTCCAATCTGCGCAGTGAGTCTCATTTCCCTTCCTGTTCTTTTAGGACTCCTAATATTATGGACTCTGCCATGGGAAACTCCTTTCTCGCTGTTTGGATTATACTTCCTTAATAGCTTTTCAAATTCCATGAAAGCATCTACGCTCTTTAATAACTTCATACAGCTCCATAGGAACTATGCAACAAAAGTACCTATGTCTGCCTCAACACTCAGCTGATCGTATGCCACTGGTATATGTTCTACGTTTGGTGTTTCGCTGCACAACGGGATTCTTGTGAACTCAGGTGTTGATTCTCTAAGAATATCCCGCGCTTCTGTAAATGCTCCTTTATTTTTCTGTAAATACAGACCCGGTGTTTTTCCAGGGGCTTTTCTAATACATACTAGCTCACCTAGATTCTATCTAGGATCACGTGCTCCAAAAGTTGAAGCTTCTGCGCCTCCATCTCTTCCTGTATCAGCGCTACTGCACGTTACAACATTGACACTTGGATTTTCATTCCTTCTCTCTGCTGCAATCAACTAAATGTTAGGATTTGGTCATTCTGTCCTTCTTCATTTCTGCATTTCTACCTCTAGCACATGACAATCTTCAATAACATGCTCAAATGATTTACAATAATTGCACGTAGTGCATGGGTTCGTACAATCTCTCGATATGTGACCGGGTTTTCCACAATTATAATAGATTACTTAGCTGTGGCATCTTACCTGCGCCGGGCCTCTTCCTCTCCCGCGGTATCCACCACCACAGCCTCGATATCCTCCCTGATCATAGGGGGCGTTTTCTTGTTTCAGCTGATTTTACTCTTGGACACGGTACATTCCAGCACCTTGCATCATTTCCATATCTTGCTTCCTTTCGTTCATGAGCTCGTATGCCTAGCAGTTGGATTCGTCATGTCCAACTAATTTACAAAAATTACAATACAAGCTCTTAGGTGTCTTTACGTATTTCTGAATGAGATAACAGTCTTCAGGCCTGTGTCCTCTGCTTCTATAGATTTCACACCATGGTGCCTAATTGTGATTCATATTTATTGGGTTTGGTGTGCCACTATCAAGATAATCTTGAAATAGAGGGCAATGTTCTCTAGTGTGGCCCTCTCCTTTACATCCTATGCACCAAACCTCGCGTCTATCTTCATATATTTGCTCCTTTCCATTTTTCATACCTTGCAATTCTAACATCAAGGTCGTCAACTGGTTCTGGATCTGAGACATCCTAGAACTAGTTTCACCAATTAGTGAAGCCTCTAGCTTCATTACAATCTCTAAGGTCTATGCCTGCGACGCAACCTTCTGCTGCATCAATGGCTGTCTGATATGGGGCAACATCACAGCGATGAACCACTCCTGGTGTTGTTGCGGAGCTATAACAAATCTCACTTGGTCTAACAGTTTCTTAAACTTTTGGTCAAATTCCAAGAGTGTTTCAGTAGGTTTCTGCTTAATTTATTTTAGCTCAGCTATGCACTGCGACTCGAAGTTTCGTTTCTTAAATTCTGCTATGAGTGCAGCCTGGATTTCTATTAGGGTTCTCGGCTGTGCCTGAGAATATTTCATAAACCAATGCAATGCTCTATTATGAAAGGTAGTGATGAGATGCGCTCTCTTCATGGCATCATCCTGAATTTGATTTAGACTCCATATGGATTCACATAGAAACCAGTGTTGATCAGGGTCTTCCAGACCCGTTCCTTTGAATATCGGCATCTTTATATCGTTATCTACAATTCTCTGTGCTAGTTGTGCACTACCCTGAGGAGTGATGTGAGTCTGCGGAGGGTTCTGAGCGGAAAAAATAAAGGGACTATTCAGAGACTAAGTGTTATGAGCTGGACTAGCCTGAGCCGGGATGGCCTGAGTATCTACTCCTATGGTGTGCATAGTATCGACGTTCTGTAGGGTGGGCTGCGCTACGCTCGCAGCGGGTGGGTTCTGGTTTAGGGGTGGCGCGGTTTCTGCAACCGACGGATTCTGAGGTGTAATAGGGTGGATAGTGGCTGATGACAGGGCAGCCTAATTGTTAAGATCACATGGGAGTTCAGTATCTATGCTGAGTCGAGGTCCTCCAGGATTCTTTATTAAACTTATATCTCTTTCCACTTCTCAGATTATGTGTCTCTTCGTCAGAATCACTAAAAATTCTCTTGACCATGGCAGATTCAGAACTATTACTGCATCCTTAAAATGCATTTTTCAACTAAAAGAATTTTAATGTATAGACTAAGACTGTTCAGGTACTTACCTCTGAATCCTTTGAAAAAATATGCTTCAGCTTGACTGTAGGACTTCAGCGTGTCTACAGCAAATTCTGTTATGAATCCTTCAAGTATGCTATCAACCCAGAAGTTGACTGCTCGCAACAATGGGCTATCTATTGCTTTGAGCTGCGCTGTGAGATCCGGAGTCCACCTTGTAGGTACTCCCCCTTGAAAACAGGTTTTCTTCTCTGCAAGACGTGAGATCCACGCGTGTAGTTTGTTTCCAAACGAAGCCCAGAATATATCGTGAATGTCTCTCCACAAGTATCTGTTCAACCACGCTATGTCAGATAAGCACGGGTGTCTGTTCTCTTTCTTTGCAAAATATTTCACGGTCTTGTCACACCAATCCCAGATCTCTTTCTTTTTGGGATTCCAATTGTTTGAGCCTTCTGGGAACTGATATTCATCGTTGTTCATAAATTCCTCAACTCACCATGGATTCTTAACACAGCAATGGAACCATTTGTTGGCATAAGTAACAGATCTAGAGGTTTTCCAAGGTAGATTCAGGTTCTTTGCGGTTTTAGATTTAACAAACAAAACCCCTTTTCACCGGCCCTTTCAGCAACAACCTGCACGTAGGTCGAGTCCTCACCCGAGGAAAATTTATGGGGGTGTTGTAGAATCAGGCTTCTACAGCGAGGTGATGAGTTAACGGGACAAACCCATGGCGCAGCATGCTATGGACTCGTGCTGCGACTGAGGGCTGCGCGACGACTGTCCTCGTCACGGGTTAATACTTCGTTAATTGGCAATCTGCGCACCTAGCGTAGCCATGGGTCGCGCGGGTTGGCCTTACTCATTCGATGGAACAGTGAAATAGACTTATTCACCCCCACTTCGACGGCGAATGTGTTAAGGGTTTACTTGGTACTTATTCCTTTAATTCCTACTAGTGATTATTTAACCTTATGCTTGGTGTACTCAAACAAGCTATCAGTCCTGCTCCCTCCCAATATTACACATTAACCTAATTACATAACCATTCATTACTTGCATACATGTCTAGCCACGGCTGATACATTCACCTACTTAGAACAATTCACATTCATCAATCATTCATTTGTGAAACACTTAACATATTATCCCCGTTCTCCTCCTACGACGAATACATATAAAAGCATTAACCAAACAACTGATAATTGAGAGTTCAAACATACATAGTAAGCAAACAGATAGAACAAAGCATGAACATATAGACAATCTCACTACACAAGATTTAACGTGGTTCACCCCCCAGATGGAGGCTACGTCCACAAGAATGGTTGTTAATATTGATCTTTTGGGAAGGGTACAACCGTTCTTGGTCTGCGCACTTAGCTGCATAATCTCTTCTCTCTCGGATAGGTCTCTGCGCACATAGCTGCAGATCCTTTACAATGGCTTTTGCTCGAAAGTCTAACAATATTCCAAAATGAAGAGTAACCCTTCCCTATACAAAAATGCCTTATTTATATATCATGCCCGTAGGTCATGTCTTTACAATTCATAGGAAAAAACCTTAGGTTTCCAAAACATGGCATGGATAACTACCATCCTGACTATCACTGTCGACAGTTTACTCTGCTTGCTTCAGGCCGTCTTGCAGGGCCACTCGTGGCTCGCACGCTCCTCTGACAGCCGCAGTCTTCGAAACAGTTACAACTGCATCGTGGCCTGTCTCTTTCTGCCTCTTCTGCCTTCCTGCCTCTGTCAACGTAGTGGTCTATCTTCTCAACTGCTTTCCGCTACTATTCCAAATAGGTTTCTTTATCCTTCCTTCCTCCGTCTCTTTACCAAAAATAGGTCACTTCCTCTCCTGACCTTTTCTTCTATATTCTTACCAAAACTTGATGTTGCGTGGGTCCTGCGCATCAACATAGTTGCGCTACTGAATATGTCCAACAAGCTGCGCTCTCCCCATTGCTATGCTTTTCCACAGTGCAGCTAAAAATCATGTTTCAACAAAATTGGTACCCACTTAGGCCACGCCCAACAACTTGCTTTGACCAACTAGGAAAGCCACCATTGACAAAATAAAAGGATTTTTCATTAATCTCTTGCAGATGACCCTTTTCAAGTCTTTGAAAACTGTAGGACTATCTTCTCATGACCAGTTGAGGTAGACATCCATGTCATCTTCTACCATGTGCATATTCTCATCTATAATCACCTTTAGTAGATTCTCTAGGGTGTTTATCATAGGAGGTGAAAGGGTTGGATAAGACATTTGTTGAACTAAGACTTGTAACCTATTACCCCTTTCTTGCGTCTTGCTAGTTAAATCTATTGTATTTGATGAAAGGAGACTATATAAAATATTATCCTTAGAGGTTCCTTGATTTTTGTGAAGTGTGTACTAGATCTTCTTCTTTTCCTAAGGGGTGGTGTAGAAGGAATTGGGAAAGAATTCCCAAGTTTTCCAATGCATTTAAGAAGAAATTGGTCTTGTAAATATTGTTTATAGCTATGTGTTTAAGTCTTAACAAAGACATACCCAATTGATGTTGTGTGAGATTTTGCATGATAGAAAAGAAGGCATGTTCCAAATGTTGTAGACCAAAGTGAAGATTGTTATTTGATTGTTCATAGGTGGAAACATGCTCAGGTGGACTTGATACCTTTATTGGAAAAGGTCTACGAAGAGGAATATAAGAATAGGTGTAATGCTTACATCACATTGAATCCATAGGGCTTATTCTAAAAACTATTTATGGCCTTCTACCATTAGGAGTGGTCATGTTCACTAAGGGGGTGAAGAATGGAGATGTCCATAAGGTTTTGTAAAGGGAGAGATACATCACAAGGGATGAGTGGTGAGGTTGTATATTCTAATTCCCAAGAAAATCCCTTTTGCCCTAATTGTAGTCAATGAGTCACTACATACCAAAGAGTATAAAACAATGTAATGACCAGAGACAATAATAGTTAACAAGAGTAATATCAAAACATAAATATCATTAGGACAAACAATCTAATGGAGTTTTAGATTATGAGCAAGAGGAAAAGGAAAATAATGTCACGGTTGTACATGGTTATATTGAATATTGACCTGAAGAAACTTCAAAAAAACTCAATCTTGACAAATTGTTGATCCCTTTTTCCAAATTTACTTGTATTTCTCTTTCTTGAACGATTATGTAAGTGTTTCATTCTATACAACATTTCACAAGCTTTGTTTATGAGCTAACCCACACCAATATAAATATCCTTTTAGTTTCCAAATCCAACACCACCACCATAATAGGTTTCCTTTAAGATCGTCCAAAAATAGTAATGAATGCCCTAGTGACACTCTCAATAAGAGAGCATAATGGCATATAATGTCCTGTGTATATGTCCATACGACATCCTTGTGTCATACTACATAAAATTTGGCAATAACTAGGGTAGGTATTGTCATGAAGAATCCTTATAATAGTATACATCTCCTATAAAGTATCCTACTAATGCCAATCGAGCAAAGTGCATGCTCTTACCAAAGTTCTCTCAAGGCTTCCCATGCCTTAACTTGTCATGCCACTCTATTGTGATCTTGTACTTGTGTTGACTTGTCTGTGCAATCCTTAAGTTTCCTACCATCATTCCAATGCCTAATCTACCAAAGTGATTCATGTAGGGAGATGTTTGGTGCAATCCCTAAGGTAGGAACATCACAACCTCCCCCACTTAATGTGTTTCCATCCTTGGAAACTCTGGAATATTTTTTGTCATTCTCCTTCAACTGTCATTCAAACTTACTTTCCATTCAGTCTTCCTCCTCGTGTTCTCCTCCCCTGCTCAGTGGGCTGATAATCAGTCCTCCTCCTCGTGTTCTCCTCCCCTGCTCAGTGGGCCTATGATCAGTTAGAAACCATGAAAATCATGGAATGGAGTGATATTGGAGGGAAAATTCCAACATTTCAATAATGTTTCAAATTGGCACATTGCAAGTTTTCACTCATTAGAGGCATTTTGATTGCTAACACCAAGTTATCTACGTTTGTGCCATGTTATCGATGCTAAGTAACATTGCTTAAGCGTCGATTTGTTTCCTCCACTTAGGCCACTTACAAATTGGAGGGTTGGAGAAGAAGATAGATCTAAGAAGCCATAAGTGGAAAGAACAAGTGCCCATAGGGATTTTTAGAAGGATAAGTGGCCCTAAGAAGGCTCAAAAGGAGTTGTAAGAGAATATTGGCTTGAGGTTCAAAGGAATGTTGAGAAAAAATAGGATCCCATGAAAGGAGTAATGAAATCTAGAAATATGAACAAGGGGAGACCTTGTGAGGCCTTAGGTTTTAAAGAAACTATGGAGAAAGTGTTGGTGTACATGTCTACATAAGGGAAAAATTAAATTTTCTTGCACTTAGCTTCTCCTAGGGGCTAAATGCCACATTTGAATCCTAATAGGGGATAGGGCACATTCGTATATTTAGGGAAAGTTATCTAATTTTAAATTTCCTACCAATCATGAATTTTTCTATATATGGGAAGTTCCTACCAATTAGAACCTTTTTTTATAAATGGAAAGTTCATAACTACAATTCCAGACACACGGAAAACATCTTATGAAAATTGGTTCTCTAGTTAGGGTAGTATTAAACTAGGTGTACCTTATTACAAAATTGGTCAATCTAGATGTAGTGATTTTTTATAAGGAATCACCATGAAAAATTGAGCATTGAAAAGTTATATAAATATAAACAAGGAAACAATCAATTGGGCCTAGCCCAAGTGGCTTGAGTGAAGGAATGTTATTCTCAACACCTAGGTTCAATTCCCACAAGTGACATGTTGATCTCTTAAATGAGCATTTTTTGTAAAGGGCTATTTTGTTGTAGTGCTGTGACTAAATTAGTCATTTATGTTAGTCATTTTTATTTAGTCACTTGTTATCTAGTCATATATTTTATCCCGTGACTAAATTAGTCATTTATCTTAGTCATTTTTTGTTTCCTTATTTAAAATTGCTCAATTTTAGTCGTTTATCCCTTGAAAAAACAATGGTGACTAACTTTTTTAGTCGCCTAGTCACTTATCTCTCATTTTGTACTACTGCAAAGAGCATGATAAGTTAATTCAAATGGGGTCCATAAGCTCCAAAGGTTCAGCCCTCTTTGTTCAAGGATCCAAGAATTCGAATGGCAAAGGGAAGCAAAAGAAAGAGAAGCCCAAATTCGAACCTACCAAACAAAGAGAGAAAAGCAAACCATCAGATGCACCATCCGGTACAAGGAACAAGCAAAAGGGTAAAGAGGGTAAAGAAAAATCTAAATGTTCATTTTGCAACTGTGGCTTTCATCCTGAAAGTTCATGCATGACGAAAACAATAGATCAAATGGCCCTCCTTTTGGAAAAGAATAACATAACTCTTCCCGACTATGCACGAAAGAAGGATTGAAATGGTGATCATGAAAGAGGTCAAGCAGTCATGGAAACTGTTTCGAAACCCACCACTCTACAGATAGATTCTGGTGCCTCGAATCATATGGCTACAAATATTGACTCATTTTCTTCATTTGATCCAAACAGCTCCATCCGCATAAATTTGGGAGATGACTCAAAAATTTCATCAAAGGGTAAAGGTACCATCCATTTAGAGCATGGAATTTTTCAGAATGATCTTTATGTGCCTTCCTTAGATTCGAATCTAATTTCCATGTATCAAATGACACACATTGGTGCACCGAAGCAAGTTACATTCAGCCCTAACAAAGTGGAAATTTCTGATATTGAAAGTGGAAGACTTATTGCAGTCAGAAAGGCAAATCATACTGCAAAATACTATGAGTTTTCACACTTTGTGCCGCTTGAAAATCCCACTGCTCTTCTCACTCATGGAAATGAGGTTAGTAGGCTTTGGCATGAAAGGTTTGGACACCTTAATTACAAGTATTTTCTGCTTTTACAAAACAAATACATGGTTGATGATCTTCTGCACCTCTGTTCCTCGAAGAGAATTTGCCCAGGTTGCATCATTGGGAAGCACCGCGAGCACAAGTTTGACCGTGGCAAAGCTAGCAGAGCTTCTACTATTTTGGGTCTCATACATTCTGATATCAGTGGTCCGCTACCAACTATGTCCATGAATGGTTCAAGGTATTTTTTGACATTCATTGATGACTTCTCCCGCTTTACTTGGGTATTTTTTCTCAAAAACAAGTCAGAAGTGCTTGAAAAATTCAAGGATTTTAAGGCTTCTGTTGAGACCGCCACTGAGAGAAAGATCAAATCTCTTAGATATGATAATGGTGTAGAATATATCAAGACTGAGTTGTTTCAACTTTGTTCTGAAAGCGAAATTCAGATCCAACATACAGTTCCCTACACACCCCAACAGAACGGTGTAGCACAAAGAAAGAATCGGTCACTGAAAGAGATGGCTACTTGTATGCTTGAGTCAAAAGGTTTGGCTACAAATATTTGGGCTGAAGCCATGAATTTTGCTGCATACATTCATAACCAAGTTCCACATTCATCCATGAAAGGTAAAACTCCTTTCGAAGCATTCGCTGGTTACAAACTAGATGTGTCCAATTTGAGGGTTTTTGGCTCCACTGCATGGGCTAGAATTCCTTTTGATAATAGAAAAGATTTGGATCCACAAAGTATTGAATGCATCCTATTAGGATATGGAGAAGAATCAAAATCATATAAACTCATGAATATCAGATCCAAAATTATATTCATAGAGCTAAGTGTGAAGTTTGAAGAACCGCTTCCAGATCTGAAACTAGTCGAGGAAAACACTGTCGATTCGTAGTCTCTACAAGAAGAAGTTTTGAGAGAAGATGAAGAAAGAATTGGATCTGATATTTATGATATTTTATCAGAATTTGATGGCCATGACACATAAGGTTCAGAATCCAACCATAATGATCCTCCTCGGTTACCAAAGTGGGCCCAAAACACTCTACAATCTGCTGCTCCAAACATTGGAAATCCTGCTGATCCAAGGAGAACAAGAGCAGATTTTCAAAGAGTAGGTATGGATTTTTAATTTTCTAATTCATTATTATCTGAGAAATGTTATTTGATGATTGGTTCAGATCCCAAATCATACTATCATTCCCACTGAGACCCAAGATGGAAAACCGCCATGGATGAAGAGTACAGTTCTCTTCAAAAGAACAATACATGGGAGCTAGTTTCTCTTCCACCTGTAAGAAAATTGGTCCAATGTAAGTGGGTCTACCATAGAAAATTTATTATTGATGGATCTATAATAAAATACAAAGCTAGTCTGGTGGAAAAAGGTTTCTCCCAAGTCCAAGGAGTGGACTACACTGAGACCTTTGCACTGGTTGCAAAGATGGATTCCATCCACCTAGTTTTGGCTATTTCCGCATCCAAGCACTAGGAAGTGCACCATATGGATGTGAAGAATGATTTTATACATCGATACCTTGATGAAGAAGTATATATGAAGCATCCAGAAGGATACATATCATATCCATCATTAGTTTGCAGATTGAAGAAATCTTTGTATGGATTGAAATAGGCCCCAAGAGCTTGGTATGCAAAGATGGACTCCTTCCTTCTTTCTCAGAATTTAAAAAGATGCAAATCTGATCCGAATGTGTACCTATAGAAAGTTAAAGGTAATTTTCTGATTGTTGTTCTTTATGTTGATGATCTTCTCATTAATGGTAGCACTCTCCTTACAATCAACAAGCTAAAAACCGCTTTAAATCTAGCTTTTGACATGAGCGATTTAGGCTTGCTTAAGCAATTTTTGGGCTTGGAGATAGCTCAAAATTTTTATGGGATCAAATTATCTCAGAAAAAGTATGCTTCAGACCTGCTATTAAAGTTTAATATGGCAGAATGTAAGGCTTCTCTGTTTCTATTCCTCTCAGGAATCGGTCTTGAGGAAGGAAATTTTACACCGCTTGCAGATTGCACTATGTATCGACAGTTGATTGGTTCACTACTCTACTGGACACACTCAAGGCCTGATATTTCATATGCTATGAGTGTTGTATCAAGGTATATGCAACAGCCCCATGAGATTCATTGGCGGGAAGGAAAGTGGATCTTGCAGTATGTGCAAGGTACAAGACATTTTGGCATACATTATGCTACAGATTCTGAGCTAGATTTCATTGGTTTTACTGATTCAGATTGGGAGGGTGATAGCATAGATTGGAATTCCATTTTTGGATATTTTTTCATGATAGGACATGGTCCTATTTTCTAGTCAAGCAAAAAGCAGGCATCCATTGCACTTTCTTCAGTAGAGGCAGAGTATCGAGGGGCAGTCAATGCCTACATTCAGGCAGTTTGGTTGCAGGGTATTCTTTCCGAGTTTGATTTTGGTAGCACTACTTCGACTATCATATTTTGTGACAATCAAAGTGCTATTAATATCTCCACAGATCCATTTCAACGGTAGAGGACCAAGCACATTGAGATTCATATGCACTACATCCGAGACTTGGTGCATGATCGTACCATCATTCTGCAATATTTCCCTACTAATGAGGAAATTGCAGACATCTTCACCAAGAGCTTCACTGAGAAGAATTTCTCTTACCTTCATTCACTGTTTGGGGTGAGTTCCATCATGGTGGATACATATTAGATCCATTTTATGTTTAGCTTGAGGGGGGGATTTCTTCCCACTGGGTTTTCCCTCTTTCCTCACTTAGATTATTTTCAATATTTTTGGATTATTGTATTGGGGTGACCTTTGGTCTCAGTAAATAGGGCCCTAAATTTTATTTTTTACATCATAGTATAGCTTGAGGGGGGTGTTAGGATATCTTGTCAGTTAGTATGTAATTTGCATGTACTTTGCACTTTGCATGCATCCACATGTTGCCCAGTCACCAGTTTGATGCCTCCAGCACCTAGTCCCTAGTCTGCCAGCACCCGAGAGCTTCTTTCCACTTAGATTTATCCCTCCTATTGATTAGTGTGCCTAGCATGCACCTACCACCTGAGAGGGGCTCCTTTTCTCACCTACCAATCCAGTTCACTTCAGTTAGCTAATTGTCTTTCCTTGATTTAAGGCTAGAATGACTCCTAACTGTTGTTACCACTCCGATGGACCTTCGATGAGACTTGAATACCTATTCTAAGTTCAGTTAACTCCTCATGCACCCTCCACTGAGCCTCCTTCCCTACATTAGTGCCATTACCATCAGTTTCAATTATTACCCTCAGTTAGACTCAGTTTGACACCTGGATGACAGTTACTTGTGCATTGATGACCACCACTGATTGATGATGAGGACTCCTAGTTGGATCCAAGCTATTCCATGCAGTATATTCGAATGACCTCCTTTTCTAATTCGAATTGCTCACTCATTGTGATAATATTGTATTGTAATTCTACTATTCTAGATTATAGAGCACTGATGCATCTCTCTTGCATAGTTTTTACTCCAATTTGTTTTACATCATTGTGATTAATTTACTTGTTCAATAGATCTGATGTGACTAATTTTACAGGGTGGTGTATCTTCCTCATATACTTCTTCATACTGGCACTTCTTAGATCTCTTGAGAGCTGCCTCTTCATCAAATGTCACATCCCTACTAATTTCCATGTGCTGGAATCCTGGGATGTATATTCTGAATGCTTTGGATGCTTCACAATATCCAACAAGTATTCCCTTCTTTCCAGAAGGATCCAACTTAGTTCTCTTTTCTTTTGGTATGTGAATATATATTAGGCATCCAAATATCTTTAGGTGGCTTACCTCAAGATTCTTCCCTGTGAACACTTCTTCTAGGGTCTTGAATTCAAGAGAACTATGAGATAGTCTATTCTGCAGATAGACTGTTATCCTGGTTGCTTCATTTGATAGATACATAGGTAGCTCTTGATCATGTATCATTGTTTTTACTACTTCCATGATGGTTCTATTCTTTCTCTCCGCAACACCATTTTGTTGAGGATTGTAGGGAGTGGTTAGTTCCCTCTTGATTCCACCTTCTTTACAAAAGACTTCAAAATCCTTTGAAGTATATTCTCCACCATTATCTATCCTGAGTATTTTGATCTTCTTTTCTAAATGATTTTCTATCAAGACTTTAATTTTCTTGAACTTTCCAAAGACTTCATCTTTTCCCTTTAGGAAATATATCCAAGTCTTCTTTGAGTAGTCATCAATAAATGTAAGGTAATACTCATACCCAATCAAGGATGTGGATGGAATTGGTCCACATACATCTGAGTGAATCAATTCCAAAGTACCTTTAGTCTTTGTTTCACTCTTTGGAAATGGGTTCCTGATATTCTTCCCTTTTGCACATCCTTTGCATGTGCCATCGTGATCAATCTTCAAATCTAGTAGTCCTATAACTACCTTTCTCACATGAGGTAGTGCTTTGTAGTTAATGTGAGCAAGCCTGCTATTCCATAGCTCACTAGGGCTAGTGGTTTTATGAACAAGGGCAGCTTCTAGATTACCCTTGAGTTTGCATATCCCTCCTTCCTCTTCACCAATAACAATTGCATCCTCAATTGATTTCCCTTTGGTCCACATGATTACTTGTCCATCTATGAATGCAACCCTATAGCCTTTCTTATATAATGTTGAGATATAAAGTAAGTTCTTCTTGAAACCTGGTACATATAAGATTTCCTTCATCTTCAATGGAGTTCTAGAATCAAGCTTGTAGCTTGCTTCACCAATTCCCTTGATGGGATATTGATAGTCATCTCCTAAAGATACCTTCTGAGGAGAGGTCTTCTCTTCAAGTCTTGAGAGAGTCTTCTTTTGTCTTGTCATGTGCTTTGAAGCACCACTATCAATGAGCCATGTATCTTCTCCAGGTGTTACAGACCCAGAGAGTGCAAAGAATAGAACATACTCTTCTGCATCTTCTTCTTCTTCTTCTACTTTAGCTTTCTTATTTTGAGGCCTTTCCTTCTCTTCTTCTTCACTATCATCTTTTGCTAGATGTGCTTGTTTTTTTCTGTGATGGAAACCCTTCTTCTTCTTTGAAGGATCTCTAGCAAGGTGTCCTAATTTGTGACAAGAGAAACATTTAAATGATGAGTAATCTCTTCTTTGATTAGTTCCTCTTCTCTTTTGAAATCTTTGTGGAGGTTGAGACTCCTTGTGACTATCCTTCTTGAAGTTGGATTGACTTGATAAGGAAGGTTCTACGAAGGATATTGACTTGGCATGATTGACATTCTACGTTAACAAATTGTGTTCATTGTACTCTGGAATGCCAACAATATTTGGAGCTTAATTGGAATTTCACTTTAGCAAGTTGTGTACAATTGCAGTGTGTAATGTAGACAAATTTTTAACTGCATGAGGCTGTACCAGATTGTGAAGAATATAACTATGGCTATTCATTTGACCAAAGCAGATCAATGAGCCTAGAGAGTACATTGTATAACAAACCATAGTAGTCATGTGGGAGTACCAAGGCTACTCCAAAGTGGCAAAAGAAATACATATAAAATTAGTGCTAAAAGAAACAGTCAGAAACGATAAAGATTTTAGTCATAACAATGCCCTACCATGGGAAAACCATGAAATAAGATATTAAAGTACATAGTGAGAAGCAAATTGCCATCCTTCTAATTGTTAACATCCAAAAAATATCACCACCTCATCTCCCTCACTACATGACTCATTTATCTATTTTTCCCACCATCTTTGCCTCCAAAACCTCAAAAAACTATTAATTGGTCACCAAAAAGCCAAAAAACCCTTTTTCCCCCTCCAAATAATTAAATTTCCTCAAAAGATAGAAAAAACCCTCTAAAAAGGCCCTAAATTCCCAAAAATCAGGAAAAAGGGAATAAACAATATAAAAAAGAGGAAAAAAGAGGGGAAAAGGAAGCAAAAACCCTAAACCGACTGACCTAAACCATATGGTGCCAAAAACCACGGGTCAGCACTCCATCACTAAAAAACCTATAAATAGGTAATGGAGGCCCCTCATTTCACATCCACAATCTATCATATCCTCATGCTGCCAAAATCACTCGTGAAACCTAAGCTCACCATTTGAGGTAGTTTTCCCATTTGAGTGCCCCTTTTGGCCCACCATTCAAGCACGTTGGAGAAGGAGAAGGAACCCATTGGAGCACGGAAGCAGCCCTCCTAGACTACTGCAAGAGCTCCACCAACCTCCACATCTGAGGTAAATGTAACTTTGGTCATATCATAATACAAAAGAAAAATTTCCATTATATTATCATTGTCTTTTTATTTCTGTTGATGCACACGTTAGCTTAGATTTTGTACTGTTTTACTGTTAAAATTTACTATTGACTGAACTGCTACTAAGGAGGCCATTCTCCTTACTAGGTGCTCATTTGCATAAGCTAGGGTGAAAACCCTAGCTACAGTTTTGGCGACTCCACTTTTGGGCTTTGAATTTTTGGTCAAATTTTAAAAGTTTTTATTTTCTGCAAGTATTTTTCTGTTTTTTCCTGTTCGGCTGTGGCTTTGGGCAGTTGGGTTTTCTGCTGCAAAGCACAGTTCTTTTCCTCGCAGCCGTGGCCCAGACCACGAGTTCCCATCCCTAATCCTCTACCCCACCGTGGTTAACCGCCTCCTGGGAGTGATTCAGATCATAGTCATTCGGCTTCATCCTGCGGCCCATAACGCGTTCCCCTATTTTTTTTTGTGACCCGGCCTGCCGAAACCCCTTTGCTTCCCGCGGCCCCAAATGCGTTTCCCTGTTTGTTTTTTGCGACCCGGCGTGCCGAAACCCCCTTTGCTTCCTGCCGCCCTCTCTAGCTCTAAGTTACCATCTTCCCATGCTCCTGCATCGTTTTTGCGCGCCCTCAGCCGCAGTTACCCTCTACGCATCCGCGGTTTAGACTGCGAGTTGTGAAACCCTCACTGCGATCCCGACCACACAAACCCAACCTATAGCTGCACTCCGACCGCTAAGCCAAATCCCATACTCACGGTTCAGAACGCAGGTTCCCTCTCGATAGCCGCGTCCCAGGCCACGCATTTCAGTCACAAACCCGCGATCTATTTTCTTCATTTTTTCCCTTTTTAGCCCAAAACTTTTCAGCAGCATTTTCTGCACCTGCATAGCCACCTGCCCTGTCTGCAGCCACAATTACCTACAGTTTTCTTTCAGTTTCATTTACATAATTTTTATAAAAATGTTTTAAGCATTTACATTGGAAAAAGAAAATTTTTCATTGCAAGTTAAATTTCTGCATCATTATTTTTTAAAAAGTTGCCCAAGCGTGCAACTTTTGTTGGGTTCATCACCTCACATGCACATAGTTTGTCACCTAATTGAAGTGAGCCTTAAAAAACTACTTAACTCAATCAACATTCTAACCCCACTTGGGGAACACATAAGAATATTGTAGTTAGGTAGGACAGGGGGGATAGGAATCCAAATAACACCCCTCGGTGACTTACACTTGAGACATAGTAGTTGTCCTTTAGGGTACCAAAATCCCCTAGTACTTTTTGACACGGTCACGACCAGTTTATCAGAGGGCCTCTCCCTTAGGAGGGTTGAAGTATCAAGACTAGTTCTGAAAGTTTGAGTGGAATACCACAATCCACTCAGTAACTGAAGGCTACCTACTCATCCGCTTGTGGTGTTCCTTTTAGGCCCACAGGGTGATAGGAATGGAGCTACATATTCAACTTTCTGGACATGTCATGAATGGGGTATCTTAGTTTCCTTTCTTCTAGGATTGTCTTACCCGGTGTCCCTCCCGGTAGGGGGATACCCTTAGCCACTTGGTTCCTTATCCATATTCTCTGACTTGGATTTCATCACCTTGTAGAGGATATGTCTGGTTGAATTAGAATACTATCTAGTTAGGTGTTTGCATGCTCCCTTACCTCCCTTTGGTGTAGTGAGGCCACCATTTTTATTTTTAGGAAACCTCCTGCTTGTTGGTATTCTGACCATTTTTTCTGACACTCCGCTTATTGTAGCACAACTGTTACAGTAAGTGTTTTGAGCTGGTTGTTGGCCTGAGTGTCGTATTTTTTGTGCTCTCCTTCTGTACACTCAGCTGCATTAGGGTTTTTTAGTTGTTTTTCACTCGACACAACCCCCAGATACTTGACACCATCTGTCACCATTGAGTCCCCAAGACACTCTTGGTGCCTCTGGGGTGAGTCCTCGCAGCACGTTTCACTCGACCTCACTCGTCATAGACGTCGAGCTTCATCACTTGACACCACTCATCATAGACCTAGAGCTTCATCACTTGACTCCTCTCATCAATGACATAGAGTTTTGTCCCCTCACTCTGACGCCCCTTATTTCACATCTGATTCTGAGGTAGAGTCAGAAAACCCCACTTACATAGCATCGACTAGCCCCATGGCTAGAATGACCTCCAACCCTTTCTTTGTAGGGACTATCGGTGGAATGTCCACAACAACCCCAGCTACCACACTATACACAACCACACATACTTTGGGTATTCCCTCGATGGGGCCCACACCCACCATTCTAGTCACTATGCCAATTCCAGTAGCTAGCATACCCAACCCAACCCCATCGGCCACTCATGCTACGCTTAGTGGCACAGGACCCTCCCATACCACCTACACTCCCCCGTTTGGGGGTAACATCCATGTCACAAACCCAGCTCCTACACTTGGGGGTATGAGCCCCACTATGGCTGCTCCCACTAGCATGTCACACCCTTCTACTAGTTTTAAGTTCATGTCTAGTCTCAACCTTCCTGACCTGGCTAGATTAACCAACGATCCCATCAGACACGATCCTACGTGGCCTCACATGCCCACCGAGCTCCCATCAGACATCCCTAAGTTTGAGGGTAATGAAGGTGAAGACCCCCAAAATCACATTATGTCCTTCCATCTATGGTGTTCCTCTAACTCCGTAGTGGATGACTCTGTCCGACTCCGTCTGTTACAACGGACTCTCACTAGCTCTGCAGCCAAGTGGTACATCGAGCAGGCTCATGGGACCCACGCCACCTTTACTTCCCTTGCCTCGACCTTCCTGCAGTTCTTTCAGTTACCTGTCCACTATGACGCGGGATTTGAGATCGTATTGTCTTGCAGACAAACTACGACCACCCACATCACTAATCACATTCATGAGTGGCATCGACACCGAAGCCTGTGCAAAATCAAGTTAGATGACCATATCTTCCTAGATTGATTTCTCAAATATATCCTTCCCATCATTGCTAAATATGTGGCATCCGAACATGGGGGCTTCACTCAATAAACCGCTATCATAGCACATTCATTCGTGGCATATGAAACAATACCCCTAATTTCCCTAAATATTGGAAAATACCTTCCAAAATCATTTTTTTACCCCCTCCCAATATGCCTTTGCCATTTAAAAAAACCCCTATTTTCACTAGATATTGTATGTATCAATTTTTTCATTAACATTTTTTATACCCCTTTATATTTCTACCTAGTATATTGATATGATACTCCTCTTATGACCCCACATGCATTCTACAGTGCACCTTGATTCTTTCGATGTATATTGTGGATGCACATTACTTCACCCACAATGCAATTACTCAACCACATATCATTATGATTTGCAACATCTAATGGTCTAATGAAGAGATACGAGATCACTTCTTGTATGTCACTAGAGCCAATGCACATAGTACAACATTTAGATTGCATGTTGTAGTTCCCCAATCGTTGACTAAGCCTATTGTGGGCTAGGTATCCAAGCCCCCATGGCCTGTAAAACGCTCTAGGAGGTTGACTAAACCTCCCAAGGCCTGTAATAGGCACAAGTGGTAGGGTATTCAAGCCCCCAAGGCCTATCGAGGGCCTATAATAGGCCCTGGAGGCTTAGAGCCTCCCAAGGCTATTGGTAACAAATGGTTGAGTGTTATTGGTAACAATTGGCTGTCAATGACCACTGTCTC
Source organism: Larix kaempferi (assembly GCA_027924585.1). Classification (NCBI taxonomy): domain Eukaryota; kingdom Viridiplantae; phylum Streptophyta; class Pinopsida; order Pinales; family Pinaceae; genus Larix; species Larix kaempferi. Next base: position 5,058,833 of record BSBM01000009.1, read on the forward strand.
TCAACTATGATCGACTGGAAACCCACTTCAACACGAAACCCCTGGCCTCAAGCATGCCTCAAGATGCGATTTCCCCATGTACTGGTAAGCCCTAGCCTTGCCTCAACCCAATTTCTCATCCGGTCATGATCTCGCCATCTCCATTTGGCAGATATTTGTCAGCCCACCCATGTAAAAAATACCCCAAAGTATTTTTGTATTGTTACATTAAATAAAAAAACTCTTTTACCCTTAATATATAAGTAATATAATTTTTAGTTTTTCATGAATATTTACCACTGCAATATGAATGAATGTGATATTATATTGCCTTCTAGTGAATCCCCTGTGCATCCGAATGACCCTAGTCCGAAGAAGAAACCATCTTAAAATCCCAGCAGTTTGACCTTATCTACGCCCAGTCTGGTTACCTATATACCATTATACCCGACGCTCCTTGCGGTGATTCCTCTCGGAACAATGTGCTGGAGGCATCCCATGACGTCGATGGCATCATTGGCCATGTTGCATCGCATAACCAACCATTTTCCATTTCACGTACTAGTACTGGCTCCGACCTTTCGCGGGCTACATCCCACTCTGGAGCAACCAATTCGTATGCTCCCACGGCACATAATGACCACTCCCATGGACCCTCATGTCCACCCCAGTGTTTCGGCCACCCACCCCCCGCTTATGTCCCCCTGATTACACCTCACACATATTACCACCAGCAGGTCGCGCACGCTCCTACACCTTCCCAAGCCCCACTCGCTTATTATCCACCTGCGGCAACTCAACCACCGGTCACATAGATGTATCAACAACCCCCACAAGCACCTGCACCTGCACCACCTCCAGCCCCACTCACTTATTATCCACCGTAGCTTGCTCCCGCACCAGCATAACCCCAGAACCCACCTGCTGCCCAAGGGAAAGTGTACGCATAGCAAAATCCGTAGCAGAACCAAAATACAAAACGTAACCAACAAGGCTAGCAAAATCACGGAAAAGGATGTAACCACGGAAACAACCCTCCTCCAGACCAAGGCGGCTAGCCACCTAATCCCCCAAACAATAATAACACTGCACCCACCACCCAAAACTCTGACAGGCAACCAAAGCAAGCTAAAAACCCCAACTTATGAACAAATCATCCTTGTTCCATCTGCGAGGTCTACGGCCATTACACACATGCTTTCCCACATTTGGAGTGGGCACGACAACTCTAGACCGATGATGCCCACCGCCAAGAGCACACGGCCCCACCAGCGCCACCTAACCCCCCACCACCTCAAAGTCAACCCTTGGTACTACAGAATCCTTTACCAACCTAAGGAGTGGTGAACACTCAACCGTTGGCTCCCCCTCAAGTAACCGCGCCACCCCAACAAAAATTCACTTATGCTGCTCCTTCCCACCCAACTTTAGATTCAGGTACCCATCACTTGTTAATGATGTCATCCGTTGATGTCAACCTTCAAACCCACAGAAATCAATATGGCTCCACCCTTGAAGCCCCTCCCCCTAACAAAACCACCAACGCTCTTCCCACCGATCAGCCATTACGCATACCTCCTACCCCATTAGATGGAGCCCCAAAATCCCCTCGTTTCCCACTTCCTCGCATCAACAATAACGCCAATGCTCACATTGCATCTAATTACAACATTGTGGATGACTTAGCCCAATCTCCCGTGGCCATATCTGCATTAGAGGTCTTAAAAACCTTTCCTACACAGCGCAAGACCCTGCTATTCGTCATTGGTGTTATCGATCCCACTGACTCGCGAATGATGGACTTTGATTTGGACCAATCTGAACCATGCCTGCCTTCCACATTAGCATTCCAAGTTTTTGTATCCATTCGGAATCTTGTAATCCATCAGTGCATCATCGATGAGGGTGCCTCCACATGCGTTATGTCCACATTTGTTTGGCAGAAATTAAGAACCCCTACTCTCCAGCTGTCCACCACTACGTTGTGAGCCTACGATGGTCATTCGGCTCAACCTTAAGGTCTCTTAGCTAATGTCCCTGTTCAGTTGGCTGGTAAAACAGTGCTTATTGACATAGAGGTCATCAATTCGCAACCTGATTATAACCTCTTACTTGGCCGTAGTTACATGTATTCCATGTGGGCATTTGCTTCATCCATTTTCCATATCATGATGTTCCCCCATAAAGGATGAGTAGTCAAGATTGATCAACTCACCTATTACGATCCGAATGCCCCAACGGCACCCGAAAATGTTCTCCCCATGGTTGAACAACTTGTTCATGGTGCATCTACCCCATTGATTTCATCAGTTGGACCTGGAATCTACTCATATACGCTAATGACTTCCACATTCCAATCCATTCCACCCCCGTCCCAGGCGACAGAAATATCTGACTTATGTACCATATCCCACAATACACAAACACCCAACTGTCAACCGCCCTTGCTACCCCAACCACCATCGGTACCTGGTCATGTTGGCGCTACACCCATCCGTACAATCGCCTTCCTATTCCCCCCTTTGGGAGTAGTAAGCGCCTCGGTTATGGCCACACTCAACCTCCTGGGGTTAACTTTAGGACTACTTGTGTGGTATCTCACACCTCCTGCTTCCCCTCTAACACCAAATGTCATCTTACAACCAGTGCAACACATTACAACTGCTAGTTGACCACCTCCTGGTGTCACCACTCTTTCCTCATCCACCAATCCACCCCCTCTTACCAAACACACTGGGGGTAGAGGCCCACAACCTTACACTGCTTTTCCCATGCCCAAAACAGTTAAAAATCCTCCACCATTTCGAGCTCCTCCCAAATGCTCTTTGTGTGATGAGTTAGGCCATGCTACCCATCAATGTTCACAATTACCCGCCCTACAGGAGCACATGCAAATGCTTGACGATGACCTTGTCCAACTCAACCTTACCCCTAAGCCTCGCGATAATCATTGCATACCAATCACCCTTGTGCAATATGCAGTATTTACGGCCATTACTCACATCACTTCCCTGATCTCCCGGATTAGAGAGCCACTCTCTATGAAATGAATAACACAGAAGTTGAGACATCTCCTCTCACCATTGAAGATATCCACCCCTCAGAATCTCTACCAACAGGAAAAATTAATACCATTTATATGATCTCTACTACTAGTGTTCCCTTGTCGACTGATTTGACGACAAAAAGTTTCGCAATGATGAGGAAATTATCGAGGCTCTCACCGCACCTGATTGCCCCTGAGATGATATGCACCATTGCTCCTGTTTCCTCCCGGAGGAGTCCTCCCCCACCACAGCCACCCAATTCTTTGTTGAGTCCAAATATTTCCTCCCAACCAAGGTCAACTGGTTTAAAGAGCCCATTCTCACTCCTGATGACTTTGAGGAAGGTAACATGGCCAACATCTCACCCATGATCCACATCGATATCTCTGCCCCAGCTGGTGCCCCCGAACTCATTACGTTGGGATCCTCCTGCACCGAGTAAGAGATCGAAGAGTACAAAAAATATTTTCAGGAGTTCCGCGATGTCTTTTCCTAGTCCTACACCGAAATGCCTGGTCTTAACCCAACTATCATAGAGCACCACATTGACACTTGGTCGGGCGTGCCCCCCGTTCTCCAAAAACAACGCCCCATTCACCCATCAAACCTCCCTGCCGTCAAAGAAGAAATTGAAAATCTTCACAAAGCAGGTTTCATTTATCCCATTGCATATGCTACATGGGTTTCTAACCTCCTCCCTGTTAAAAAAAAATAGGGAACCATCTGGGTATGTACTGACTTCCGTGATTTAAACCAAGCATGTCCCAAAGACAACTTCCCCACGCCATTTATTGACCAACTCATCGATGCGTATGTGGGGCATGAAGTCCTATCCTTCATGGACAGGTTCTCTGGATATAACTAGATCCAGATCCGCAAGGAATATCAATACAAGACTGCCTTCACCACCCCATGGGGCACCTTTGCTTATCATTTCATGCTTTTCGGCCTTAAAAATGTTGGTGCCACCTTCTAGTGGGCCATGACCTATTGTTTTCACGACTTGGTTCATATCCTATTAGTCTATCTTGACAATCTCACATCACGCTCCAAGAAACGATCTGACCACCTTAATGACCTCCGACAAGTTTTTCTGTGTTGTTGCAAGTATCAGATCCGCTTGAACCCACTCAAGTGTGTATTATTCATTCTGGCAGGCTGATTGTTAGGTTTCATTGTTTACCACAAAGGAATCACTGTCGACACCCTAAAAGTTCAAGCCATATTAGACCTTCCATCACCACGTACGCTCCAGCAGCTATAGAGCTTACAGGGGGAATCTAATTTCCTCCGCCACTTCGTTCCTGATTATGCCACTGCCGTTCATGGTTTCTTACGATTGCTTCATACCCACATACCATTTTTTTGGGACGACCAGGCGCAAGCTGCTTTCGAATCCCTTAAAAAATCTCTCACACAAGCCCCATTGATCTCCCCTCCGGATTTCTCTAAGGACTTCATCCTTTATGTTTCAACATCCAATTATGTCGTGTCAGGGGTCTTTGTTCAAGAAGACTCTGCTCTCAAGGAGCATGTCAATTATTATGTAACACAAACCTTGTCCGGACAACCACTACGTTACCTGTATGAGGAAAGGTTGGCCCTTGCCATCGTCTTTTCCATACAGAAACTACGACATTACATTCTCCTAAGTCATACTACAGTTGTCGCCGACTCCAACCCCATGATCTACCTCTTGAACCGTCGCCTTATGCAAGGCCACGTTGCTGAATGGGTAATTATCCTACAATAGTATGACCTGAATTTCACAACCCCTAAGAGTACTAAATCCCTCGCGCTTGCCCAACTCATAACTGACCTACCATCCCTTTTGACGTCACCTCCAATCACCACTGAGTCACCTGATGACCATTTGTTTATCATCGCATCAGATGACCTATGGTATGGTGACATTTTGATATACCTTCGCACACAGAATTTTCGACCCGACATCGATCGTGATGGACGCCGCCGTATCCATCACCAGGCCTCCCAGTACCTCCTCTTGGGAGATGTCCTCTACCGGTGTGGTGTTGAAACTATCCTTTGTCGTTGTCTCACACGAGAGGAAGCAGAAAAAGTTCTCAATGACTGTCATAGTGGCACCTGTGGTGGACATTTTTCTAGGATGGCCACAGCCCAGAAGGTAATCCGTGCCAGATACTTCTGGCCCACACTGTTCACCAACTGCATCACATCAGTCAAGCATTGTTGTAATTTCCAGCTCTTTGCCCCTAAGGCCCGGACACCACCCGCCCCACTCCACTCGGTCGTCACCGTTGGCCCTTTTTGCAAATGGGCCATCGACTTCATGGAGTGTAATCCCTCATCCGCAAACGGCCATAAGTACATCATTGTCGCCATCGACTACTTAACCAAATGGGCTGAAGCCATGCCTACCTTCAACTGTAAAACTGACACTGTTGCCCATTTCTTTTTTAACCATGTCATTACACGATTCAGGATCCCTAAACCACTTGTCTCGGATCATGGCTCACATTTTGAAGATGCCATTTGGCGTGAGTTGTCAAATATCCTTAAATTAAAACATCAGTATGCCTTTACTACCCCCAAGGGAACGACCAAGTTGAGGCCATTAACAAAATTTTGAAAACAATCCTCCAACAAACTGTTGACTGACATAAGTCCAATTGGCACCACATGCTTTTCCCCGCATTATGGAATTACCGTACATCAATTGAGAACGCCATCAGTTTTACGCCTTTTCACTTAGTTCACGGTGTCGAATCTGTCCTCCCCATCGAATGTCAGATCCCATCCCTACACATTGCCATTGAACTTCTCCCAAACACCTCACCACTTGAACAACGTCTGTTGTTATTAGAACAAGCCGTCGAGGACCGTCGCGTAGCCCTCCAAACCATTTAGGCCACCAAGAGCCGCTCCAAAGCTGGTTATGACAAACACGTCCACCCACGAGCTTTCCATGAAGGAGATCTAGTACTCATTTATGACCAAGCTCATGACAAGACAGGTAAAGGGAAGTTTGAGTCCATGTGGCAAGGCCCATACATAGTACATACTTGCCTTGGACATGGCGCATATATCCTCACTGATTTAGAAGGCCACCCCTTGCACAACCCCTGTAATGGGTTGTATCTCAAACATTTTTTCCCTTAACATTCCTTCGGACCCGCTCGTCCATGCTGTACAGTTTGATTTCTTTCGTTGTTTTCCACTTTTTTCTGCAACCTTACATTCGTCATTTTCCTACATGATTATAGATGGACCATCTCCCACCCTATTACATTGGCTTCGCTGATGGAGAGGGTCGCTGGTCCCCAAACCTAGCCTCCGCAACTTGGGTCTTATATTCCCCTTCACATGAGTTGATTCACCTTGACGGAATTTGCATAGGTGCTACTACCAATAATCAAGCTGAGTACGATGCTCTGACCGGTCTCCTAACTGCTGCCCTTCAGATGGGTATACGTCACCTTGGTGTGTTCCTCGACTCCTAGCTTCTTGTCTCCCATCTCAACAACTACTACCATGTACGTGATCCTTGCCTCTTTCAAAAGTTCCTGCGCACAAAAAAACTAAGCCGACAGTTTGAATCCATCACATTCACTCATGTCCCAAGAGCTCAAAACAGTGTCGCAGATCAAATGGCTAACAATATCCTAGAATGGCATATCAATCACACCATGTAAACCATCCACCATGGATCATCATCACAACATGTACATATATCAAAAAACATAAAAATCCCAAAAAGACTACATCTAAAATAGGGAATCCACGTGCCTACTACAACACATCATTTGCATCCACGTGCAATAACCAACACAAAGCAATAAACACGCATCGACGTGTGTGCACAAAAAATAATAATAATAATCACCGCAAAATGCATCCATGGCCATAAATAAATATCATCGTCATCCAAATGTCATAAGTGCCCCAGCACTTAGCTATACAAAAAATATACATCAAGGATCCCCAACAGCATCCTCGTCAAAAATACATGTCGTATATACAAAAAATATCGAATGCCCATACGCATCAGGGGCAGTCCCTAGAACTCCCTAACGAGAGTCATATCCCCCGCCTAAATCCTCATCACTCCCTACTGTAGTTGCCTCTGCTGCAGACTCATCCTCTCCTTGCTCCTCCTCTGGATCCTCCTCATCCCCCTGTTAGTCCCAAGCCCTCCTCTCCTCGGCTAGCACCGCCACCCGCATCAGAGTTTCCCACCAGTCCCGTGGAGCCTCGTAGTAGGCCTCGATCAACCTCTGATCAAGCTCTTGCCACCCCTCATTGGAAATCCCTGCTAGGAGCTGATCTAGGGTAACCGACAGGGACTTCAAAGTCCCATTAGCATCCCATTATCGCACCTCCCCCCGATCCAATAGGGTTGGCACTGCTATACGACCACGGTTCCTATGCCCCTGCGGTAGCCTCAGTCCCACATTTGCATCAAACCAAATCATAAATAGTCAGAATCATTGTATATCTCTAGCTATAAATCTAACACAAAACCAACAATAAAAAAACCGGATACATACCATCTGAACCCCAAACATGCCCTGGAGGTCGTGGCGCCTCTAGATCTCCCCGGTAGTCCATCTCATGGTACGGGTAGTCATCAAAAACCACCGGCATCTGCAACCACTGCATATGGATCTCCCATGTAAAGTACCACCCTACCTCCCGACCACCTGGGAGGCACATCATCTGACCCCACTGCACCATCCGCGGATCCCTTAGCCCCCCATCACATATCGGCACACGTGGTCGCAACGTTGGAATCCGCTCCATGAAGAAAGCGCACAAGAACGACCCATAGAAAAACTCCCCTCCCAATACCTTCCCCTTGTTCAGCTCCCGCTGAACATAGGTGAGGAACATCTACACCTAAGTAAAGAAGGTACACTGTATTACCTGCTCTACCAGCTGCATCTGTCCCCCCCACACTCGGTGGGGCGCTTGTACCCCTAGTACTCGAACCATAAATGCCACGATCGCTCGGATCGACGGCTCCTATAATTCACAGACCAGAAGTGCATTCTTATGCACTTCTGATATGGGGAAGTAGTATCGGTCCAGCATCTCCTCCATATCCACGTCCGTGGATCTCCATAGCTGGGTATCCACCACCCTACCAAAACAAGGCAGTCCCGTTAGAAAATAAACATCCGCCAGGGTAAGATCCAATCTCTCCCCCTGCACCATGAAAGCCTCCATACCAGGCTCCCAGAAGCCCACCAACCTGTTCAACAACAACATTGCTGAATGCATCATCGACACCTACGCGAACATCAGTAGCCCGCACAGCTTTAAAGTCCATCGAACATGTCGATCACGTTGTATGTACTCCATGAGATAGTCGGGCATCTCACGCTCTCGCCATCGCACTCTCGGCATCCTGTCAATCACACAATGAAAATTGATTAGAACCTCCTCAAGGAAACCTATCATTCCCACCAGAACGATGTCTCGAAAAAATCCACAATCACGCTCCAGATCGCGGCTGTGGGGTCCACAGTTGCGATCCAGGATCGCGGTTGTGGGGGCCATAGTTGCGATCCCAAATTGCGGCTATCGGGGCTATAGCTGGGATCCCAGATTGCGGCTGTGGGGGAAATAGTCGCGATCACGGATCGTGGCTTTCGAGGCCATAGTTGCGATCTTGGACCATGGTTGTGGGGGCCACAACTGCGATTCATGATCATGGTCGTCGCCTAGGAACCCGCGGTCCACACCCCCCGTGACCGATATCATCCCCCTAAGGACCCACTACCCGCTCGAATCAAGATAAAATTAAAAGGTACAAGCTTAGTGAAATGCCTGCAACTCATGGAAATGAAATCGACCGATCAGATCGCCCGTAAATGCCAAATCAGCTCTGGTTCACTACACTCTCCTGTCCAAGTAAACCATACAAATGACACATGGCACTATGGGTCCACTAAATATTTATAGACAGTTGACCATTTCTTGATTCAACCATTCCAGATCCATATGAAATCCGTTTTCTAAACCATTTCTACCACTGGAATCAGGACAACGAGACCCTCATTGTGGTCAAGTCAGTTTCTCGGTTTTCCTGGCCCCTTTTTTGGGAATATTTTTTAGGCACCCCTCGTCGCCTCGATTTACATGCCACATCGATCGTTATCCTTTTCTAACATTCTTTATAACACCAGATTCAGTTTTTTGTGCTCGTGATGATGCTTGAGATCATTTCTCGTGCGCCACATCGACCGCCATCATTTTACAAACATATCCATGAGCCCTCCACTTCATTCAGACTGCAATTATTTCATTATTTTTCCACCATTCATAATCCCACAAGGAGGCACCACCAGTGTTTCCCCTGAAACCCTCATTCTTTGTTCTCATCGATGTCCTTTTACTGAACACTCCCTCCTTGCTTGTCCATTCTTTTTGTTCGGTATAATTTTATCCCTTTTTCGGGCCGGACAAGTCCTTTACGAAAACGACACTTAGGGAGTTTCTGTTAAGCTCTTTTTCTAACTCCTAAAAACAATTAAAAGATCATCGAGCAATATTGCTTTCTTTCATGCTCGTTAAAGTACATGAAAGGGCATCTATCTGGTATAAGTTTAACCCTTTTTCGGACCTAGTAGACTAATTACGAAAAACAAATACTCTAGTCACATCAGCTAGAAGAGTTCTTCATTGCATCCTTTTATGCTTTTTTAGGCCTTGGAGACTAACACACGAAAAAGGAAATTAGGGAGTTTTTGTTAAGCTCTTTTATGACTCCTAAAAACAATGAAAAGATCGTTGAGCAATCTTGCTTCCTTTCATGCTCATTAAAGTACCTGAAAGGGTGTCTATCTGGTATAAGTTTAACCCTTTTCCAGACCTGGTAGACTAATTATGAAAAAGGAATACTCTAGTCACACTGGCTAGAAGAGTTCTTCATTGCATCTTTTTATACTTTTTCGGGCCTTGGAGACTAACACAAGAAAAAAAACCCCCTGGGTTCTTCTTATTTATTTCAAACTCTCTAAAATTGAAAGCAACCACAAGCATGCTATTAGAAAAACAGGATCGCAGAGCAATAATAATAAACAGAAATGCAAATATAATCACAGGTACACATTACAAGAGAGACACAGATATATCGTGGTTCACCCAACTTGGGCTACATCCACACTGAATTTTCCAGTCCTTATTATTATTACCATCCAGCAAGGTGAAGGGATACAACCTGCAGCACAGCCGCTGCACTTCCTCTTCACTATCTCACAGTCTCTCTCCTGATCTTAGAGATATTTACAATGCATAAAACCTAATATATCAACCCTAGCTGTATTACAATGTCTTTCTTTTATAGGGAAAATACAATGGGAAAAATACCATGGGATACCCAAAACCATGGGCCCCACAAAGCAGCTGGCGAAAACAACCCCAAAAAATGCACAATGGGTGTACAGTCCTCTGGGGTGCACGAATAAGACAATATCATCTATGAGACTGGAAGATCTGGCTCCACAACCAACACATGCACCGTCCTGGGCTCGTACAAATCCACACGACGGTACCATTCCATTATTTCAGAGTCTTCTTATCACTTTCAGACTCCTTAAAATTGAAAGCAATCATGAGCATGAACTGTCCTGGGCTCGTATAAATCCACATGACAGTACCATTTTGAGCACACTTCTATCCCTTCTTCCAGCTCCTTAAACCATGAATAAGGCCCCTCTAGTGTCTCTCGGCACTATGATCAATCATCTCGGCAGCACCCCCAATAAGGTCACCTTTGTTCAGAGTATTCTGCGATATACCACCCTTAGAGTCTCCTTCCATCCTACACCAACTCGAGTATCCCTCATTACAGTCATAATCCCTAGTCCCTTAAAGCTATGATCCCCTTCCCCAAAGTTAGTTTCATATGTTGCCCGATCATCCCCACCATCATACTTTGAACAAAGGAAGTTTGAGTCCCCCCACCCAACGACCCATGTTTCCTACCCTCACAGTATGTCAGTTACACATGCAGTCCGATCACCTCTTGTTTATCCACCTCGTGCTCCTACCAAGTAAACATCATTTCCTTGCTAGTTGTAGGTCTCCCTTTGTCGATGAAATCCCATCTATGCCAAAGGATAGACCCAGAGGTCCTTACGCCTTGGACTCATCACTATCTATGGTGAGTGCCTACAGACCATTTTCAATGGAGTCCTCAGTGCCTCTCCGAATGGTTGTTTCTCACATGCTCAACTTCAACACCTTGATCGCACCGTTGAGATTCGTGTAGGGTATACATCCCTTCAGTTATTGGTCGAAGACCCTGGACTCCCCCCGACTCTATCACATTGGTGAGTCACTTTGGAACACCCAGTTATATGTTCCTGTGGATATCCAGGTTGCGTTGCGACAGTATTCGGAAGCCATCCACTCGTATGCTTCCTTGAGTACCCAATTCAGCTACAGTCCAGTGTACCATTGAGGTTATGACTCTCCGTCATTGTTTCCACCCCGTTAGTGGATATCTTCAGATCCAACAGCTCATCAATTCCGCTGGTACCACACTCAACAACTCTATATTAGTTCTTCAGCTTCGATATGGTCCAACCACGAGTATGTCCCAGATTTGTGTCCCCTCTGGACCCTTATGATGTAGACAGCAGTTTCTCATGTATTTTTCAGATCCACCTTTTGGGATTCATTGTTATTTATATATCTTGATACAAGCATGGGCATGCCCGCCTCGTCCATATATTGATATTATTTGTCATTCATTATTGAGGTCATGTTTTTTCAATTTTTTGCAATTTGTACGGGACCGTTGTTCCGGTCTCTAATTCGTTTCTTCTCTTCTCCACACCCCGGGAAAACCATACAAGACCTATGATGTCTATCATCCATACGATGAGCTTCTTCCCTCACACATCAGGGGGCAATCTGTTAACACCCAAAAAATGCTCACCACCTCATCTCCCTCATTACATGACTCATTTGTCTATTTTTCCCACCATCTTTTCCTACAAAACCTCAAAAAACCATTAATTGGTCACCAAAAGGCCAAAAAAACCTTTCTCCCCCTCTAACTAATTAAATTTCCTCAAAAGATAGTAAAAACCCTCTAAAAATGCCCTAAATTCCCAAAAATCAAGAAAATGGAATAAAATATATAAAAAAGAGGAAAAAAGAGGGGAAAAGGAAGCAAAAACCCTAAAACAACTGACCTAAACCACATGGTGCCAAAAACCATGGGTCAACACTCCATCAATAAAAAACCTATAAATAGGTAATGGACGCCCCTCATTTCACATCCACAATCTATCATATCCTCATGCTGCCAAAATCACTCGTGAAACCTAAGCTCACCATTTGAGCTAGTTTTCCCATGTGAGTGCCCTGTTTGGCCCACCATCCAAGCACCTTGGAGAAGGAGAAGGAACCCATTGGAGCATGGAAGTATCCCTCCTAGACTACTGCAAGAGCTCCACCAACCTCCACATCTGAGGTAAATGTAACTTTGGTCATATCATAATACAAAAGAAAAATTTCCATTATATTATCAGTCTTTTTATTTCTATTGATGCACATGTTAGCTTAGATTTTGTATTGTTTTACTGTTAAAATTTACTATTTACTGAATTGCTACTAAGGAGGCCATTCTCCTTGGTAGGTGCTCATTTGCACAAGCTATGGTGAAAACCCTAGCTACACGAATATCTATGGATGCCTCATGAATATTTCATAGTAATCCAATGCATAAATACCTATAGAAATCGCTTTCTCCAAACACTCATATGTACATCGGACAAGTTGTTCAGAAGCCTCATCAACTTTTCCAACGAAATAAGACTCATTCAAATCTTCTGCACATTAGCTCACATGATATGGATTCAAGAATGTTGTCAACATTCAGAAGCCAAAAGCTAAATTAGAGATAACTGTATATATAGAAATGCAACAACCAAGAAATATCCAATATCTTACCATGGACACCATTGTAATAGACAGTTACATCCACATTCACAATATCACCTTCCTCCCATCTCCTACAATCAATAAAATTAAAATGTATGTTTCAATCTTCAGATTGACAACTGTGAAAAGTACATATTTTTTATAGACCTTTTGACTATTCAGTATCATGTAGACAAATGTAGTTCTCAGTTTAAATTTTATACTCCCTCGATATACAATTAAAGACAACTGATTTATAACCATTTCAATACTTAAGTATCACATTAAATGTCTTTCTTCTTTAGAAAGTTTGTCTTGATGGGAGGTGTATCATACTAAAGAGACAAAACTTTTGACAGCTTGCTTAATATCCCACTCACTATTTGTATTGATAATTATTACGTCAAAGCCATCCCATAGCCATAAAGGTTGTAACTATATAAATAAGAACTAAATCCATAAAATTTTATAAAAGTGCAAAGTTTTGGCACAATGTTGTATATGGGAATTGCTATGCTTGAAGGAATTTGTTATGGATGAGGTAAGGTATAACATGAGTTCTGTAGACAGTAACCCCCACCTATGAAACACTACTGGAAAAGGAGAACCAGGTCTGTATTTCTTCTGAGGTCATACGTCAGAAAGCATCTCTAATATCCTCTTAAGAGATTAGATAAGAAATCATGGTTGGTTGGCTGAGTCCATTTTGTCTATTCAACAACTGGTTAGCAGAGGTATCTGTTCGTGAATATAATGAAGACTCTACACTAAACAGAGTTAATGCAATTTGTGTTTCACGAGAAACAGAATTTAGAACTACCAAGAATGAACATAGTCAATCATTCATTCTGCATCTCTTAGCACAAGAAAATGCTAACATGGAGAGTGAATGCAGTTATTATATGTGGAGGAAGTGTTTTCCTGTGCAGTATCAGAGTAGGATAGAGGAGAGGAAAGACATGGACAAGTGGGTAATAACATTGGATTTCCCATTTGAGGAACGCCTAAATAGAGCTGGAAATAAAATATCTTCTAATATTTATGCTTTCCTCCCCACGGAAATGATCACTGGATTTCCCTTTATAATTCAAGCAGATTTTTTGCTTGTCTCTTCAAGGGAGAGCATCATCTTTGACAGCAAGTGGAACCAAGGAATACTCGACTCCATTCCATCAGCTTTTACTTCTGCCTTCATTTCCATTTTGTGTAGTGTGCAATCAGCTCCTCCAATGTCTAGAGCCCATTTCTTCAAGTACCTGCCAATTGATATTCCGTCTTGTATGGAGCTAAGACGAGTAAGGGATGCCATTCAGGCGCAGCTGAAGGAAGAAGTAATGTTATGTGAGACTCAGAATGCTTATTGTATTCCTAAAGAAGCTCGTAGAATACTTCTTGCCATTAGAGACATACTAGGCAATGCATCTAAAAATGGTTTAAAGAGCCCTAGTGCTCTATGGTCGACTGGGGTATTCATAGTTCATTCTTGCATGGAGGAACAACAGTTTTTACATGTCTTGAAATTCTTAGGGGTGGGGTTTGTGCCTTACCAGTGGTATTCCCAGTGCATTCTTAGCATCTCTGGTTGGGTTGCAGATTTATCAAGGGATTTATATGTGCAACTTTTGTGCTTTCTTTTTTAACATTGGGAAAGAGGCATTTCAACTTCTCTCTGGAATTTTCCTCTCTTTAATTTTGTTAATGATCACAACAGAGTGGATTGGGCTAGTTTATCGGATATATCTACTGACTATAAACAATATTTTTCCTCTGAGGTGGAATACATTTCATGGTTGGCAAGATGGAGTGGGGAGTTTGGAAGTGTTGCAAATTTCAAATTCATGCCAGATGCCACTCAAATGGCCATGAGAAATTTGGATTCTCGAGGACTTTCAACATTGCATGTATGGTTAGATTGCTATACTCATATCACTGAGCTTTCTGTATCAAGTTTTAGTAAGCAACTTGTAGAGCAAGCTAAGGTTTCTAAGAGCAATAAGTTTGTTGTTACTGTTGCTCAGTTTTTGTATTTTTCCTACACTAATGATTATAGTGACAACATATATTTTCAGAGATTATGCTCAGAGTTGCCAATGCTTAATGACTCTGGATATATAGTGAAGAGTCCCAAAGCAAAACTTATGCTGACATCCATAGGCAAGTGGGAAAAGCTATTGGAAATCAACCCATGGGCTGAACATGGGTTAGTTGTACTTTCAAGGGCTTACCTAAAGCCACCTCATTGTGCTTATGGGTTGAAAGGGGAAGATTATCTCGATTCGTTTATCAAAAATGATCTTGGAGCGATCGATATTCCATTTCTAAGACCACTAGATGTTGCTTTGCCTGGAATTTTCTCTCCTCTTGAGAAGGAGAAAGCATTTTTGCTCTTAGAGTGGATACAACATTTGACAGTAAATTGTATTGATACACTCCTTGTAGCATTCAAAAGAAGCATAGCTGAAGAAAAATGGCTAAGAACTCATAAGGGGTAACAATCTCCCAGAATCTCTTTTTGGTTCAATTCTGAATGGCAATCTGCTGGTCTTCAGTTAAAAGACCTTCCATTCATTGATAATTCATTCTATGGTAATCACATAAATGACTTCAAGAAGACCCTCGAATAGATGGGGGTGGTTGTTGAATTTGGGAAAGGATGTGATTTGATCACCGAACATCTCCAAATGCACACAAAATTGCAAGCCATAACCAGGCTTTATAAATATCTTCATCGATTCCGCTGGAAACCTGTTGACAGTAACCCTGTAAAAATTTGGATTCTGCTAGATGGTGGACATGGGGGTGAATGGAAGGATTCAAACCTATGTGCAGTTCATGGTGACAATGGGATCTTTCATTATAGGTTAGAAATCCTAGATAAATTCTATGAAAAGACATTACTTACTTTCTTTTCTAGTTATCTTGGAGTGGCTCTGTATCCTAGAATTGATCATTACGGCAGTCTGTGGCTAGATTGGATATCCACTGATCATCAAGTTTCTGCAGCAGAGTGCTGCTCAATTTGGAGAAACATTTTAAAACACTGGATCAGTTCATCTGGGAAAATAAGCGATGTCCTGGAAGACAACCTTTTAGGTTTCCAACTTACACAAGCATTGTAGATATCCAATTAAGTCCTCCAAAAGAAACCTTCATTCTCGATGATTTGAAGTTGAAAGAATTATTCATGAGAACTTTTGCAAGGGAAAACTTTGCATGGCATCCTAACCCTTCTGATCCTGAGATACCATTGGATACATTGTTCTCAATTTATATCCATCTTGGAACTCAGAAGTTAGAACATATCCCAAGCAACAGTAAAAACTGAAATCTCTATTCCAAATAACAGCTCTTTGCGGAAGATTCCAACGGTAAAGGGGATGGTCAGCATAGGATTATACAAAATTATTCTTGCATATCTGGCACACCCCACTTTTAGATTGTCATCTGATAAAAGGCATCAAATTGTGAGTACTCTTGTTGAGTCTACCATATATGAAGCTACTGAACCCTTTACAGTTGAGTACTCACTTTGATCTTTACCATCAGAAAATGGTATGGCAGAGATGGTTAAAGCAAGAACAACTAATCTGGTGAGATGGGAAAAGCATAAATTTTGATACAAATACCTGATCCACACAACCAAAAGGAAAATATGTCCTTGGCAATTGATCTTGCAGAGGTGACTTCAGCTAGCCTGTTGTTAGAGCATCCTGATCTTGTCGCAGGATTATGTGAAATGGTTAAGTTTGGATGTATTTTAGGGTTTGATAATGATGCAGTAAATTACATGCTCCAGTTCAAAAACTTCCAACTGTTTGTCAAGGATAAGAGTTTCCTGTCATCACTTTTTCCTAAGATGAATGAAAGTTTTCTTCCATCAAAACAATCCATAGGATTCCATGGATGCAGCTCTGGGGCAGTAAAAGCATCTCTAGGCCAACTAAGCCAATGAAGTCGATCAAATATTTTTCAGCAGATTGTCAAAATGGATGTGAGAAGAATTTGTTTTCGTTAAAATAAGCAATAGTAAATGTGGAAGAATCTGCATCGATCAGTATGAAAAAGAAACTGATGAGGTTGTTATTCCCATTGGCAACAACAGATACAGAGCAGTTAAACAACCATCTTCTGAAGCTGATAGGTGATTCCCACCTAAAAATGCTGATTATTTCAGAAGTGTTGGGTGGCAGTGAAAATAGTGGGATGGTACCACTAAAATTAGATGATTTACTTCGTAGTTCTGAGTTGAAAAAACATGTTAAGGGTGGTGAAAAAACAAAAGAAACTTCTTCATTGCCCTCCTTTAGTGGCAAGGATGACATGGATGTTGAGAAGTTGAAGGCAGTAGTAGGAGCTATGGTTCTGAACTTTTATGGGGCCGAAGGGTGATCAACAGTAAATTTGATTTTGCGCTAGCAAAGCCGGGCTCAAATGAAACTCCATCCTATTAGGCATGGAGTTTATCTAAATATCAAATCTCTGAAGACCAAAAAGTATAGGACTATGTTCAGTCTAGGGACTAAATTTCTAGATACAAGCTGGTTGATTCATCATAATCCACACATTGAAGACAAGATTCCAACTTGGTCAGGTCATAAGCTATTATCTAAAACAGTTAATTCATGATTTTCCCATATTCACCCAAATATGGACGTTCCAAAATAATAATAAAAATTAGCATAACTAAAATAACTTTAAAAACACATATTTCATTAAATTTGGCAAACCAAATGAGAATACATTTTTTAATGAATATGTCATTGTCTAAGTCAGGGTTTGTTATATCTGTCAGGTGCTTAACACTCCAATTGGTTGTGATAGGTTAAAAGAAGGATGGAATTATTTTAGTAGATTTGGAGAGGCCACAGAGAGCCTAATGTATAAAGGTAACCACTCCTTTGAGGTACAAATCAATGCATATTTGGTTGGGTAACAAAAGAAAGAGGAAAAGGATCCCTTGATTCTTTGTAGATGCAATAAAATCTCCCTTTGATTTCATAGTAAGATGAAGTGCTCCTCAATTTCAACCGATTTGAAGAAGAAAAAAGATGATAAATTGTATATTCCTGAGAGAATACGGTGGAATGACACAATAATAATGTGCTCTTAATTGGTTAAGAAGGAATCTAAGAACATTTGGCTGGTGTCGCTGAAAATAACTTGGTCGAATATTAAGATTGTCAACAATCTTCATGATTTTTTTTGCATAATAGACCATCTTGGGGCAAAGGGCCTAAGCAGGAGAGACCCAAGAGTTCTTGATGTATTCGAGATAAATATCCTCCCTAATGGTCCTCCTAATTTCCCCTTTCAAGGAGAGAAGGTTTGGATTGAGCATTGAAAGAGAACCTTTGAGGTCAATGAAAATCAATGGAGATACTCACTAATGAGCATTGAAATACCAACTTGTTTGATTGGATGGACCCAAAGACTAAATCTCAACAAAGAAATAAAGAGCTAGATAATGATATCTCTTTTGGCATAGAATTGAGTGAACAATATTAAAGATTATTTATAAAGGAGGTGAGTTTGAAAATGTACTTGAGATAATCTAGATGAACCCCAAATCAATCCAGACAATGCATTAGGGAACAATCCTCTAATAATAGTTCTTCATTGGGAGGATGATGACTTCGAACCTCTCAACACAGGACCAATAGGTAAGCCTGAGGCTAGGTCCACACACCTCTAAGCCACAATGTGAAGTGTGTTTAATGGTGTCAAAGCGATGCATCATGGACAGTCTATGCTCGAAGCGTATCTAGAAACACTGATGACCAAGTACTTGCAAGGTAGGTATATGCTGTATATAGCCATGAATGGTATGCTGATTTGAAAATAAAATTTGATACTCTAATTGGACGTAGGTGGAGTACTGATCCCAACAGTTGTTTCATAGAGCTTCATAATAGCAGTGATAAGATTCTTAGAAACACCATTGTTGCAAAGCCTCTCAAACAACAAATTCCTAGGGATAGATTCAAAAGCCTTCTTGAAGTTTCCAAGGAAACAATAAGATAAGATAAGATAATTTTATTAATGTCCAACAAATGACCACAAATAGACCTTTGAATAATGTTGCTTAGCTTCCTCAATGATAGCACAAAGAATGAAAATGTTATTAATAGTTTGATAGTCTTTAATCATGTTTTTCCCTTAGCTCTGAAATGCTCCTACTCTAAAAACTCAGATAAGAACATATAGAGAGCAGTAGTATAAAGTTTGGAGAAGGTGTGCCTGATCATAATCATATTGTATTTATTTGGATCTAATTTTTCCCTACAGTTATAGATAAGGTGAACATGGAATAAGTTGAGATTATAAACCATGGAAGTGGAAAACGACAAAGAATATCATTAAAGAGCTTAGCAATAGGAGCATTGAGAGGGAACGGGCTATGCTTGAGAATTCATCTAGAATCCCTCACTATCAATGTGTGCTCAACACTATGTTTCTACTATCTAGACAACCCCCTTGATTCAACTGGGTGTAAAGATAAGACAAGTAGTGGGAGATGAGACTAGGTTCGGGAAATGGCTAGGAACATCAAAAAGAGAGACGGCATAATATCTAAAGGGAGGTGGTATGATATCTAATGGGAGGTATCATAGGGATTTTATGTACTATAGACTTGGTTTACCATAAAGTTTTTGATTTTCAAATTCAAAGCATAAAATTTTTATTGTAGCATTTTAAAATATTGATAATTTATATTTATTGACTAGGGCTCTATTTTCATTGTGGTTTTCCCACTCAAAAATCATGCTTAAAAAACGGATGAAGCGAAGTGCAAGTCCCAATGAATTTTTTGGAATAGATAACTCTTTGAATCCTAGCACATAAGTCAAAAGAATTCCATATGTTGGATAGAGCGTCTGAATTGATGGTGCGTTTCCTGAAGCAACACTGCAAAAAGGGGAGAAATAAAAATCATTTTAGAACAAGGTTCATACCTGCAAAAGTGGGTTTATCCAAGATTCCTACCGCTGATTGAATTTGGTCAGAAGGCTCCTCCTGTGGGTCTGGAACTGTAGGCATCATGGTTACCAATAAGGACTCCATCTTGTCCCTCAATACAGATGGAGTAAGCCAATCGAAAACACAAGATCAAGAAATGTCTTTTATCATGGAGTCAAGATGGAGCCTATCATTAACTTTCACCATAGAGTCTGAATCCAATCATCAGAGACTCTAAGAGTTTTCATGATCCTAAAATGTGTTGCATCACATGTGGGGATAATCCCAAAAGTGAATGCCAGCTTCTCACTGTCGTTAAAGAGAGCAGCCTCCTTTTCCTTATTTTCTGCATCATGAAGTGCAAAGCTGATATCAGGTGCATACCATGCATCCATCATCGGTCGAGCCAAGCTATTCAGCATTGCATAGATCATTTCTATTTGTGGTTATGATCCATCTCCTACATGAAAAAAATGCACTATGGTCTTGACTTCAATCCAGTTGTATGCCATATATTTTTTTAAATCCTTATCTTTCATCAAATTCCTGACTTTTGCTACATAATTCCACCTACCAGCAGTGGCATAGATGTTTGATAACACTAAAATATGTTATGTCGCTTGCTCTCCTATCTATACAGGAACCGAGCAAGGCTCCCCAAACACATGCATTGGGATTTAAGGTCATCTTTTTAACAAAGCTCTATGCTTCCTCCAAATGCCCAACACGACCAAGAAGGTCAACCATGCATGCACAGTGCTCAACACTTGGCATAATTTGAAACCTTATACCAACATGAAACCTTATACCAACATGAAAATAGGTCTATCTATGGCTATAACAGCAAGTATTTGAAATAATTTTTTGGCATTTTAAGAAGTATTTTGCAGTTACAAGGCAACAATAATAATGGCATAGGAAGGATAACATACAAGGTGTCACTTATAGAGATTTCAGACCATGAATATGGCACCAGTACCTTTTCAGACCTGATATTCACCCACAAATCACCCTTTGAACTACGTGTTATGTATTTTATATTATTATTTTGGACTCCTTGACTTATGGAGGTCACCTAATAATGAGATATAAAAGAGGAACCCTCTCAAATGAAAATTATCATCACAAAAATCATTCCTCATCTCTGTCCAAGAAATTTGTTAGGGTATTTGCAACTGTTGTTCATCTTCTTCATCTCAGCCATATTTGTCAAGGGTTTGGATCAGCTAGTAGGTTCTCAAAGTCTTCAACAAGACTATTTTCTTTTCTTTGTCAGGCTTCCATTTTTCTTAAGGTTGTTATGGGTCTGTTCTGATCCCAACAAGGCTTCCATCTTGCTTAGCTAGGTTGTTGTGGCTCAAACCCATCCCTAGCAGGCCTTCCAAGTACCTGATCCATCCCTAGAAGGGATATCGAGTTATGCAGAGGCCCTATACAAGGCTACCGTGGACAATTTATGGGCTACCGAGGGTTTCTAGAGGGTTGTCAAGGGTCTGTCCTCACCCAGCAGGGTGTCAAGGTCTGTTAGAAACTTAGAACCCTAAGAAGGGATGTTGAGTTATGTTGAGGCCTTAATTAGGGATGTTGTGGATAGATATAGCCCTAATCAAGGCTACCATGGCTCAGAACTAGCCTCAACAGGGCAGCCAAGGGTTCAAGCAGGTTGCTAGGTGTCTCAAGGAGACTATCGTGGGTCATATCAGGCCCTAGAAGGGCTAAGATCAGAGACAACATGTTCTAAGGGGTTGATACATTCTCCTTGAAGGCTTCTACAAGTTACTTGAAAGCTGCTACAGGTTCTAAGAGAGCTGCTACAGGTTCTAAGAGAGATGCTACAAGCCCTAAGGGGCTACCACAAGCTGACAGCAGGCATAAATATGTCCTAAGCCTAAATCAGGGCTGGCATCATAATCTATCAGGGCTTACATCAGCTTGTCATTTTCTTCTTTAGGTTCTCTTGGTATATGTGTGCCCTAGAGACAAGTTTATTTTTTGTGTGAAAGTCTGCTCCAAAACTGTTCACGTAAACTTAGTCATCTCATATTAAGGAAGATATTCTTTGCTGGGGTTTTATTCCTGAAAAGGTTTCCCCAAGGTAAAAATCTTTGTGTTCTTGTGAATAATTCTTATGGATGATTGTTTTATTTATAGCTGACTTATAATCTCATAATTAAATGCTAAAAGTATGCAAAAATTTAAAAAAGACTATTACTGCTATCAAATCAAATCTGCATTAAAAATTTAACAGATTAGGTGTGGGTGGAGGTCGAGGTGGGGGTGGAGGCAAGGGTGGTCATGGACTCTTTAACATTGGAAAAGCTACTGTGGCAAAGCTAGATCAAAATTCAAAGGACAAGGTATTATGCAATGATGTAGCTAGTTGTGATGAAGCAAAGTAAGAAATCATGTATTTTGAGCATTTTCTTAAAAGCCATAAGAAGTGCCAAGGGTTAGGAGCTAAGATAACAAAAGGTGCCCTTTTAGTGGGTTTCCCGGCACAGGAAAAACTCTTTTGAAAAAAACTATAGTAGGGGAAGTTGGAGTCCCTTTTCTTTCAATTTGTGGTTCAGATTTAATGGAGATGTTTGTTGGTGTTGGGATTTCTAGAATTAGAAGTTTGTTTGTTGAAGCCAACAAGACTACACCAAGTATTATCTCTATTGATGAAATTGATGCAATTGGTCAGGCAAGAGGTCATGGAGGGTTAGCAGAAGTGAATGATGAAAAAGAAAGTACTCTCAACTAGTTGCTGGTAGAAATGGATGGTTTTGGGACAACTCCAGGTGTAGTGGTACTTGCAACTTTGCAAGCACTAATAGACTTGACATCTTGGACAAGGCCCTTCTCAAGCTTAGGCAATTGAATTGGAAAATTTCTATTGATAAGCCCAACATAATTGATTAGGAGCAAATCATCTTCCAAATTTATATGAAGAAACTTAAGGTTGACCAAGATCCAAAATATTACTCCTAACGCCTTGTTGCACTAACTCTGGGATTTGCAAGCGCGGATATTGCAAATGTATGAAATGAGGGCGCTCTTATTGTTGTGAGGAATGAGAATATTGAGATCAGTATGCCACACTTTGAGGCAGCTGTGATAGTATTATTGGTGGTTTGGAGAAGAAAAATAAGGTAATTAGTAAGGAGGAAAGGAGGACTGTAGCATATCATGAATCAGGTCGTGGATGGTTCTTGGAGCATGTAGAGCCACATTTGAAAGTAACTAATGTTCCTCACGGAACTACAGCATTGGGATTTGTTGAATATCTACCAAATGAGAATTTGCTAATGACAAAGGAGTAGCTATTTGACATGCCATGAATATCACTTGGAGGCAGGGCTGCTGAATAGGTTTTGTTGGGAAAAATGTCAACTGGGGCTCAAAATTATTTGGGGAAGGTGACAAAGATGACATATGGACATGCACAAGTTGTTGCCAATGAGAGAACAGTAGTAATTGTTGCATAAATGCAGACTGCTAGTGTAACCAACATAGATCACCAATATTAGCATATTTCATTTTAAAATTTTAAGAAAACAACAATTGGACATGAGCTATTATTAAATGAATTTAAGTGCCCCAAACTATTGAACCCCATGGACTGTATTTTCTTTAGCATGCAAGATCATTAAATAGGATTCCTTCTACCCCAGGAGAGCAGTTCAAGTCTCCTCTATGCTTATGGCTATTAAAGGTTCTGATGCGGATATTAGGAAAAACAACGATTCATTGTAAATATGTCTCCATCAATCTTAGCATCTCCTCCCTCCTTTGCTTGTCTTGGTCATGAGTATCAAAGTGGAGAGAAAATGCACAAGCCCTTGAATAAGAAATCCCTCGATGAAGATGAAAAATATAGAAATACTACCAAAAAGGATGACTTAGTGATAATGGCACATACTCTCAAAGTGCAAGAGCTCCATAACAAGCTTTCTAAGCATTTACTTGATAATTTTGGATGGAAGTTTGACTTGGTAAAATTTTGTGTTCATTATGTTTCTTATGTTGTAGTAAGTAGCAGAAGCAAAACAATAAATTTCTTAGAAATTTACAATGGTAATGGGAATTCAAATTTTCCTTCTGGATTTTTTCTTTGAAAATCTACAATATTTTTTTCTTTTTATACGACAAAGATTTCTATAGATTCCAATTGCTCAAGTGAAATATATTACAAATTTCATACTACCAGAATAAAGTATATTCAGTTAATTATAAATCCCCAGTAAAGATCAAATATTGACAGTAACAATACCATTAATAACAACATGAATAACAATTATAACCGTACCTTTTTCTTGTATCATCCTCTTCTTCATCCAAGGGGGGAAAACCTATGTTGGCATTCAATAGATGCACTCGTCAAAAGTATGAGTCCCTAGTCGAGACCACATCTGGTTGAGGTATTGTTTTTAATAATTTCAAAGCCTCGTAGACAAAACCAATCTGTGCATTTCCTGTAATCGTCGTTGTAGAAGAGAACAAATTTCTTTGAGGCATATTTCAAAAAATTGTAAAGCCTCATTAAGACACCCTATCTATACATATCCTACAATCATCATTGTCCAAGAGACAATACTTGGTTCTGACATTTTGTCAAGCACATGGCATGCAGTCACTATTCTCCTGCATTGTTCATAGATGTCTACTACGGCATTCGCCACTCGTTGGTTGACTAGGGTTTTAACAACCTTGCGGGCAAGGATCTGGGTGAGTTAGTGTATTACATCTAATTCAACAATGTGGAAACGACAGCCTCTCCAAGGCCGAGAGCTCACTACCAGTTCAACCCAACCCAATAAGGATAAGAAATTCCACTTGCCAATAATCACTCAACCAACAGGCCAACCCTCTAAAATA
Organism: Larix kaempferi; assembly: GCA_027924585.1. NCBI lineage: Eukaryota > Viridiplantae > Streptophyta > Pinopsida > Pinales > Pinaceae > Larix > Larix kaempferi. The sequence goes on from BSBM01000009.1 coordinate 5,083,594, forward strand.
CCATGCATTGTAAGTGGAATTGGATATGGGCTTCCAATCCTATAACTTAGCAATGGATTTCAATGCCCAAAAAGAAGAAAGAAAACTCTGAAAATTGCTCTGTTATGGTTGAATTCGCAGGTGGATCGATTGGTTAAGGAGAAACTGCTTCCACACTAGACGATGAAGGTTCATGGTTGTCATCACAAAGGTTCTGAGTAATCTCTTCATTCACAAAGGAGGATGCAGGGGTGATCAGAAAAGGGACGATTGGTGGTAGCTTGATTGTAATATTGGAATCAAGAGCGAGGGAAATAAACTACTATGAAAGATAATGAATCGTAGCTTGATTATTTTGATGAATGAAAGATAATGATTGGTGATAGATTGATTAGCTTTATTATTTATACAAATATGAGCATGAAATATCTGATGACTATGAAAGATAATTAATGCTACATAGACGATAATAACAAGGGATCTCAATAAGTGTGTGTTGTAATTCTAGAGGAGGGATTTTGCCTTGTTTTTTCCAAAAACATTGTTTCCACCACTTTTAGAGGTGCAAATAAAAATAATTTAAGGAGCATGGTTGGAAGTGGTGGTGATGGAAACAACACTAAAAGAGTCTTTTTAGAAAATGAACATTCTATTCCCACCTATTACGAGAGAAAAATATTTGTTAATAATGAACACGAATTATTATCCACGAAGATTGCTAAACAACTAATTGACTTGGGTGACAAAAGTGAATTGATTGAACTTTAATTTACTTGGAAGTCATGGTGAGGACTTGAACAGAGACTTGTGTTGGTGTAGGTAACTGATCTAGAGGTTTTCCAATGTAGACCCAGGTTCTTTGCGGTTTTAGATTTAACCAACAAAACCCCTTTTCACCGGCCCTTTTGACAACAACCTACACACAGGTCGAGGTCTCACTCGAGGTGAAGCTATGAGGGTGCTGCAGAATCAGGTTTCTACAGTGAGGTGATGAGTTGGAAGGACAAACCCATGGCGTAGCACACTATGGACTCATGCTGCGGCTGAGGGCCGCGCGACGACTGTCCTCGTCGTGGGTTAATACTTCGTTAACTGGAAAGTTGTGCACGTAGTGCAGCCACGGGTCGCATGGGTCGACCTTACTCATTCGATGGAATAGTGCAATAGACTTATGCAACCCCACTTCGACGACAAACGTGTTAAGGGTTTACTTGGTACTTATTCCTTTATTTCCTACCAGTGATTATTTAACCTTATGCTTGGTGTACTCAAACAAGCTATCAATCCTGTGCCCTCCCAATATTACACATTAACCTAATTACATAACCATTCATTACTTGCATACATGTCTAGCCACAGCTGATACATTCACCTACTTAGAACAACTCACATTCATCAATCATTCATTCATGAAACACTTAACATATTATCCCCGTTCTCCTCCTACGACGAATACATATAAAAGCATTAACCAACCAACTTATAATTGAGAGTTCAAACATACATAGTAAGCAAACAGATAGAACAAAGCATGAACATATAGACAATCTCACTACACAATATTTAATGTGGTTCACCCCTCGGATGGAGGCTACGTCCGCGAGAACAGTTGTTAATATTGATATTTTGGGAAGGGTACAACCGTTCTTGGTTTGCGCACTCAACTGCAAATTCTCTTCTCTCTCGGATAGGTCTCTGCGCACACAGCTGCAGAGCCTTTATAATGGCTTTTGCTCAAAAGTCTAACAATATTCCAAAATGAAGAGTAACCCTTCCCTATACAAAAATGCCTTATTTATATATCATGCCCATAGGTCATGTCTTTACAATTCATAGGAAAAACCCCTAGGTTTCCAAAACATGGCATGGATAACTACCACCCTGACTATCATCGTCGACAGCTTACTCCACCTGCTTCAGGTCATCTTGCAGTGCCACTCATGGCTCGCACGCTCCTTTGACAGCCGTAGTCCTCAAAACATTTACAACTGCATCGTGGCCTGTCTCTTTATGCCTCTTCCACCTGCCTGTCTCTATCAACGTAGTGGCCTAGCTTCTCAACTGCTTGCCGCCACTATTCCAAATAGGACGCTTTCTCCTTCCTTCATTCAACTCTTTACCAAAAATAGGTCACTTCCTCGCCCGACCTTTTCTTCTATATTCTTACCAAAACTTGTTGCTGCGCGGGTCCTATGCATCAGCATAGCTGTGCTACTAAATATGTCGAACAAGCTGCGCACTCCCCATTGCTGTGCTTTTCCACTGTGCAACTCAAAATCATGTTTCGACAAAATTTGTACCCACTTGAGCCACGCCCAACAGGCCCCTCACACTTACTTGTGGCTCGTCCTGAGCCACTCTAGTCCAGTTGCTCCATCTGTGCTTCTTTTGGACTTCCCGCCCGCGTAGTGAATTCTTCAACTGTCTTGCTCAGCTATGCAACTACCTGCTTCACTTCCTATTCACACTCCTTTACTTTTTCATGCCTTTCCTATGAAGCAGGTTCTGAAGTTTCTTCCTTGATATGATTTTTCAATGTCTGAAGTTCTTGCAGTTTTATTTCAATGTCATCGGTCAAGGTGAGTGCTTCTTCCATTAGTGGTTGCACTCTTGCAGAGGTTTCAGCCTCCTTCATCCTTAGGGGTTTGAGTTCCCTCCTTAATGCCTTGGTCTGCTCGAAGGCCGCCCTTTTCTGACGGACTGGTAAGTCCTTCATGGACACGTCTGTGGCATCCAATTCTTGTTGCTTTTATTTTCTTTCTTCGTGGATGCTCTATAGCTCTGGAATTTCTTGTAGTATGATCCACTCATTGGAGATGTCATTTGCCAAAATATGACACTACGCTACTACTGCACAGATATTCTACAGTGAAGCCCTTATTCCTTTTGTTCTTGTTTCTTCTTCTTGCCTCTGTGTGTTATTGGCTGTCGTGCTGCTAGCTCAACTATTTTTGCTTGGTGGGAAGCCTTGATCCTTTCAAGTTCGTATACGTGGGAGATCTCTAGGTCCCTCATATGTTCCTGTAAACTAGTCATAGCAGCACCTATCTGCAAGATGGCTACTTCTATCTCTGGTTCTTCTTTGACTGCAGGGAGCTTCGCACAGATAGCCGAAACTGCTCCTCTGATCCTGCGCTCTATTGCATGTGTGCGTTGAAGCTCTCTTTCTTTGTTCTCGTACTCTGCTTCTATTCTTCGATAATTTTCTTCATGTTGCAGGTGCTGATTGTGTGAAACGATGTCTCGCTCATGCATCTCATGGGAGATCTGGGTGTGCAAATAGTGCAACCCTTCGGCTAGAATCATGGCTATGTTTAGCTCCAACTACTGCAATCGTCTCACAGTTTCCATCATATCATCTGTGGGGAATAGAATGGATGCAGATGCAATCTTGATGATGTGTGCCCGCGTTGTGAAGTCAGGTGTTCTGCGCATCATGTCACTTGGTTCCCCTATTTAGTCATGTCGTTCGGTCTCCCGAGAAAAGTCGCGGTGGACTTGTTCCATCCTCAAGACCAAACTAGGCAGCTTGTCAATGTTGTCTCGGACTTGCGCCTGATCCGGCTCTTCCTGTCTTGATGTAAAGCCAGGAAAATATTTTAGGTGCGCAGCTGTTTGTGATGCTATCATCTCATATTCATCATCATGCAAGATTTTGTCCAATGGTTGTTTTGTGGCCTTAACCTTCTTCTTCTGCGGCGACTTCTTAGGGCTTCCAGTGCCTGGCTCTTTCCTCTTATCTCCAACTTGTGGCTCTTTTGTTGTTCCACCTGCTTCCTGCGCAGGCTTCAAAGTTGAAGCACTTTGAACTTCCGCATCCTCTTTGCGGTCTTCTTCTTCTTCTTCGTCTCATGGAGTAATGAGCGATTCTCAGGCATGCTCTTTCCATTCAGCAAGCCATTCCTCAATAATGAGCTCAACCATTGGGACTCCTAGCTAGTATTGTCCCTCAAACCATTTTTTGGCATTTAGGCGTGGCTGAATGAAAATTGAGTGAAGCCTGGCTTCAAAAAGCAAGAACTGTTTGTACTGGGTGGTCACTTCTCTCGTGATGCGCGGAGTATTCTCAATCACTGTGCGCAGCTACTCAAGGAAAGTGAAGAATTGTAGGTTATTAACCCGTTGGTTCTACGGAGTGGTAAAGGACCACATGTTTGCAAACCACACTATGCGGCAATCATCCTGCGCTACTGGTAGCCTGCATTGATAGTTGGGTTCTCTTCATCCCACAAAGGCGATGAGGACCAGTAGCCAATTAAAGTAGAAGGGAAGACCCTTATCCTGGACATCCTCAATGTGCAGTAATAACTCATTCAACAAGAAGTTCACCCAATTGTACTCGTGGCCATCCATAGCTTTTGCAGCTAAGGTGAAAACCGAAGCTGATACCTGTGCAGGTCTGGATTTCCATAGAAGTTGTCCTGCCAGTAGTTGAATTGCAAACTGCAGAGGTCTAATTGGAATGGGGTCTGTTTCATACCCCCTGGTTCCTCTGGACAAATTAAATGTGCTCTTGATGTTTGCAGCGAGTTCTTGATCATCTTTCTTGCACACAAACTCTTTGGAAGGGTCGTCACCCTTCTTTCTCAACACTGTGATCCTAGTGATGAGATCCACAGTAATATTGACTTTGAAATCTAACCAGATATATCCCTGGTGCGTGCAAGAAATTAGGGTATGTACCACAACTTTATATTCCTTCTTGTGCCCAAAATGTGGGATGCGCAACAGGTTAAGCAGGCCGGCCTGGTGTAGCGGCATTGCCCAATCCATAGGCACAATCTCTGGCTTGTTTGTGGCCGGATTGTCGACACTGCACATATATTGATCAACCTGCAGATGAGGAAATCGCTTGGCATCCTGCAGATTGAAATCGATCAACTTGCATTCCATGATCCTTCTGAGTAGATCATCCCTTTGTTTCACGCGCTTTGGTATTGGTGGCATCAGAACTTCATAACGTGGGTTCTTTTGCAGTTGCAGTGTCGAGGCATCAGCCTTCCTGGGGCTGATGTACTCAGAAATAACCCATACTGGTGGGGGTGGGTTCCCTTGAGGAACCTGATTCGAAGTAATCGGTGCCTCTGGTTTCTGCGGTGCCGCCATTGGCTGCTTATCCTTATTTTTTGGTTGCTTCGGTTGGCTCGGCTTTGAGCTCTGAGATGGGGCCAACTTCTTTGCTGAGGCTTTCTTCTGTGGAGGCTTCATGACTCCGCTTATGCCAGAATGTTTGAATGCACCCAAGATCTCTTCTAAGTTTGGCTCGTCTGACATAAATGCAATGGAAATCAGTACTCTTGCTACTTCGACTCTTAAGCTCTTCACACTTGTTAAAATTTGAATTTCAGGGTCACTTTCCATAAGGACAAGTGTATGGGTATTTATAGGGAATGCCCGGATTTTACGGCCGTTAATGAATCACCTGGGAGATAAATATTATAGTAACTTTAGCAAATCCCGTCTAGATCTGCGTCTAATCCGATATTGAATGCAATGGTAATGGCTAGATTAGGCATTAAGTGCCAATCCTGTGGGATTAGATTCCTCCAGGTCATTGATCTCTTTCCGCCGTTCTTTACGTTGTGTCATGTATACTTTCTTTAATTGCTAGTGTAGGCCGACAGTGCCAGGATGTCTGATAGCCGGTTAAAATTTAATTTTGAATTCCGTCGGGCAGATCCCATTATGACCCCAGTCAGTTCAGCCTTTATGATGCCTTCAATTGCATTATTCATCTTGGCGCAGCTATTCCATTCTCCAATAGGAGTAAATTTTTTATTTTTATTTTTTTATTTTTTTGCCATGCAGCTTCAGAAGTGTTGCTCGGTACACCTCCTTGGATCATACAGGACTCTACGAAGCAGGGCTATCACGGTAAAGCTTTAGTCTGCTTCCATTGATCAAATTGGGCAAGGTGTCTCTAGCTAAATTGTGCCACCGTTAGTAACATGCATTACAATATATGGACCAAGCCAATGCATCTTAAATTTTGCAGGAAACTTCATAAACTTGTTATCGGACAGGAGGACTAGATCACCTACCTGGAAGCACTTGTTCTTGATGTGGCGGTCATGCCATGCTTTTTCGCGTTCCTTTTGTACCTGTTGGTGGAATCCTGGGACAAAGCGATCTTCTTCCAGACCAACCAAGTGTAGCACCCTTTCCTCTAGCGCTACGCGGTCTACCATGCCTGTAAACACATCTATTCTCAAGCTGGGAATGATGTACTCCATTGGAATTATTGCTTCTTGTCCATAGGCCAACCTGAAAGGGGTATGGCCAGTCAGTTTCTTGCATGTAGTCCTGTATGCCCATAATACCGAGGGGATACATAGGTCCCAATCGTCCCAGTTAACATTTCATATCTTGGTGAGCGCATTCTCTAGCACTTTGTTAAATGCTTCAACAGTTCCATTCGCCTGTGGATGATATGGTGTGCTGCGCTCATGGTGAATGTAGAATTCTTCGGTCAATGTTTCAATAGTTTTGTTCAAAAAGTGAGTGCCCTGATCACTCATCACTTCTGGCATCCGAACCTTGTCAGTATGTTCTCATAGATAAACTCTGCAGCTGTAGCTATGCTACAGTCTTTTACTGGCTTTGCTTCTGCCCATCTGGTGAGGTAATCAGTTGCGGTAATAATGTACCTCGCACCAGTTCTCTTCCCTGGTTGGTTGATAGGACCCACAAAATCAATAGCCCATTTCTCAAATGCCTGCAAAGTTAATTGCGGGTTCAATGGCATTTCATCCCTGCGCGATGGCTTCCCTGTCCTTTGACACATGTCGCAGCTCTGGCAATGTTTCTTCGAATCTTTATGAATCGTAGGCCACCATAGCACTGCGCGCAATATCTTTTGCGCGGTAGCTCTTCCTGCGTAGTGGCTTCCTGCGACTCCTGAATGTTTCTCTACCAGTATGAATGGTTTCTCATGTTCTAGTACACATCTGCAAAGTACTTCATCCAGTCCCAAATTGTACAACTGACCTGCGATTATGGTGAAGTCTGCTGCGCGCACGACGAGCTACTTCTTTTGCTACGTAGTGAACTCTGTGGGTGCGAACCTAGTAGTCAGAAAGTCAATGATGTACTTATAATATTCATCGGCAACTTGTATAGAAAACAGTTGTGTGTCAGATAGATTTTCCTCCAGATTCGTAGGTTCCTCTCCTGACTCAATTCTTGACAGATGATTAGGTCCCAAATTCAACCTACCTGGCTTAAAAATGATTTCAAAATCATACTCCTGAAAGAGTAGTAGCCATTGACATATGCGCCCGCCTAACACTGGCTTGCTGACCAAGTATTTTAAAGCAGAATGGTTAGTGAACATGGAGAAATGCACACCAAGCAAGTAATGTTTGAATTTCTGCAGCGTGTAGACCATAGCGAGTCCTTCTACTTCAGTAGTGGTGTAATTTTTCTCAGTAGAAGACAACTTTCTACTGGAAAATGCAATGGGATGATCAATACCTCCCTCTCCTGGTTGAGCAAGAACAATGCCCAATGCTATGCACGAGGCATCCACATGGACGTGAAATGGCTTCTCCCAGTCTAGGAAAACTAGGATCGGTGCAGTGACCATTTTCTATTTCAATGTGTCAAATCCTTTCTCACAGTCCTCATTCCAAGTGAATGGTACATCTTTCTTCGACAACTTTTCCATAGGTGGGGTTATTTGCGCATACCCTTTTATGAACTTTCTGTAATAACCGGTATGCCCCAATGTAGTGTGCATCTGCTTAACTGAGTTTGGTGTTGGTAAATTCACAATGACTACAATCTTGGAAGGATCGACCATCAATCCTTGTTTGTAGACGATGTGTCCCAACATAATTCCATAGGGAACATAGAAAACACATTTCTTCAGATTCAATGAGATTTGATGCTGTCTGCATTTTTTAGAATCATCCTGAGGTTCGCGGCATGGTTATTCAGTAAACCGAAAATGGTCCAGTCATCAAAATAAACCTCTAAAACCTTATGTATGAATTCTTTAAATGCTATGATGACCACTCTAGAAAATATGGCAGGTGCGTTCTTCAGACCGAAAGGCATCACTATGTACTGGAACAACCCCCATTCCGTAGCAAAAGTAGTCTTGTGCCTATCTGCTGGATCAATCCGGATCTGATGGTATCCAGACAATCCATCAGTGAAAAAATATGCCTCATCCCCTCCCACATTGTCTAGCACTTCATCTGTAAAAGGCATAGGAAATGGGTCATGCATCGAAGCATCATTCAGCTTCCTGAGATCTACACAAATCTTGATCTCACCCTTTGTTTTCTTTTCCTGGATAACCATCGGGCTTATGCACTCGGATTCTTCAACTAGCTCGATGATCCCTGCATCGAGCATCTTATCGAGTTCTGCTTTAACTCATTCTTTGTAGCACAGGTTCAGTCTATATCGTATTTGTTTCACAGGCTTTGCGCCAGGCTTAAGAGGGATTTTCATCACTCCTACGTCTCCGAAGATACCTTTCATCTCTGTGAACTTTATCGGGAATAGTTCTTGATATTCCTGTAATATACCCGCGACCTCCTCAACTGTATCTTCATCCCAATAATCCCCAATAGTTGTGAACCTTGGCTCTTTGCTCGTGCCAATGTTAAATTTTCTTGTTTTCACAGGTCCGGTCATATCTAAAATTTCGAGTGGAGGTCCTTCTACCGCACGTGAGCCCTCTGACTCAGGTATTTGTATTTTGCGCGGGTCCTCCTCATCACTATCTTCTTTTTCCTCGGTTCCTGTATCGATGTGATAACAATCAAGAGCATGTTCTAGCTGCTCCTCCCATTCTGGCTATAGTCGCCCAGGTATGCGTTGTGCCCCAAAGAATTCTTCGATTGTCATGTTTCCTTGTGTATAATCTGGGCTGAATATTTTTTTCTTAATAACTTGCAGCACGTCATTAATACTCAGATGTTCATCTTCGATACTGAAATCTTGCTGGAAACTCGCAGTTAGGACAGACCAATCCACTGTGCCTCTGCGCAACTCCAGGTCTAGGTACCACTTCTTTGGAGTCGGTTCCTCCAATGTGTGCACAAACAAATGCACCCATTCTGTCTGTGGTCTTTCCCTCCATGCTTCTAAATAGATCCGAATATTCTCTATTGGATCCATCTGTCCATTGTATTTCTCGAATGATAGGGTAACCTTATCAGTGAACCGGATTTGCATCTTAATTCTACACTGATTCCATGTGGTCAGTGTCTTCTTATGCACAGCCCACCATCTGGAAGGTATCCCGCACAGGGCCATGTATAATGTTGCGACGTAGTATTCATCCGCAACTTCTACAGTATATTCTTTGATAAACCAATAAACATTAGATAAACCATCAAAGGTAGGGATTGGAGTTACCTCTTTTCCAATCCAACGGAGTGACTTTGTGATCCGCGCGCATTTCCTGGCAGATACTTCATGTAATCTTCTTTGCCAGTTTTCCAAACCTGTATCAGAGTCTGAGATGCAAGAGCTGCTGCAGCACCAACTGAGTGTTCCATCCGCAGTTGGATTAATATAATCAACAACATTAGTTGTCATTTTGTAAATACGATCCAAGTCTTGGGCTCTAGATTCCTCATGAATCGGTTCAACATATTGTTCACCCTGCGAAGGGTCCAATGGTGCAATGAACCTGATATCATTGCCTTCAAATATCATTTTCATAGACTTTAAATCAATAATGGTAGAGTTAGTCATTTCCCAATCGATACCCAGTAGTGTTGGATAAGGATGGCTGTCATCCATGATTTCAATTACTTCAAAATTAGCATGGTTGCGCACTCCATCAATGTCAACAATTGTGTTTGGTAATCTCCCCAAGGGTATAACTATCCCTTGGTTAGCCATTCTTAACTGTAGAGGTGACCACTGTAACTTTGGTTTGCCCATTTGATGCCATGTCTACTTGGTCAAGAAATTTACTTCGAATCCAAGATCAAGAATGATCTCATCCATCTCGTAGTCTCCAATATGCGCAGTGAGTCTCATTTCCCTTCCTGTTCTTTTAGGACTCCTAATATTATGGACTCTGCCATGGGAAACTCCTTTCTCGCTATTTGGATTATACTTCCTTAATAGCTTTTCAAATTCCATGAAAGCATCTACGCTCTTTAATAACTTCATACAGCTCCATAGGAACTATGCAACAAAAGTACCTATGTCTGCCTCAACACTCAGCTGATCGTATGCCACTGGTATATCTTCTACGTTCGGTGTTTCGCTGCACAACGGGATTCTTGTGAACTCAGGTGTTGATTCTCTAAGAATATCCCGCGCTTCTGTAAATGCTCCTTTATTTTTCTGTAAATACAGACCCGGTGTTTTTCCAGGGGCTTTTCTAATACATACTGGCTCACCTAGATTCTGTCTAGGATCACGTGCTCCAAAAGTTGAAGCTTCTGCACCTCCATCTCTTCCTGTATCAGCGCTACTGCACGTTACAACATTGACACTTGGATTTTCATTCCTTCTCTCTGCTGCGATCAACTAAATGTTAGGATTTGGTCATTCTGTCCTTCTTCATTTCTGCATTTCTACCTCTAGCACAGGACAATCTTCAATAACATGCTCAAATGATTTACAATAATTGCACGTAGTGCATGGGTTCGTACAATCTCTCGATATGTGACCGGGTTTTCCACAATTATAATAGATTACTTAGCTGTGGCATATTACCTGCGCCGGGCCTCTTCCTCTCCCGCGGTATCCACCACCACAGCCTTGATATCCTCCCTGATCATAGGGGGCGTTTTCTTGTTTCGGCTGATTTTACTCTTGGACACGGTACATTCCAGCACCTTGCATCATTTCCATATCTTGCTTCCTTTCGTTCATGAGCTCGTATGCCTAGCAGTTGGATTCGTCATGTCCAACTAATTTACAAAAATTAAAATACAAGCTCTTAGGTGTCTTTACGTATTTCTGAATGAGATAACAGTCTTCAGGCCTGTGTCCTCTGCTTCTACAGATTTCACACCATGGTGCCTAATTGTGATTCATATTTATTGGGTTTGGTGCGCCACTATCAAGATAATCTTGAAATAGAGGAAAATGTTCTCTAGTGTGGCCCTCTCCTTTACATCCTATGCACCAAACCTCGCGTCTATCTTCATATATTTGCTCCTTTCCATTTTTCATACCTTGCAATTCTAACATCAAGGTCGTCAACTGGTTCTGGATCTGAGACATCCTAGAACTAGTTTCACCAATTAGCGAAGCCTCTAGCTTCATTACAATCTCTAATGCCTATGCCTGCGACGCAACCTTCTGCTGCATCAATGGCTGTCTGATATGGGGCAACATCACAGCGATGAACCACTCCTGGTGCTGTTGCGGAGCTATAACAAATCTCACTTGGTCTAACAGTTTCTTAAACTTTTGGTCAAATTCCAAGAGTGTTTCAGTAGGTTTCTGCTTAATTTATTTTAGCTCAGCTATGTACTGCGACTCGAAGTTTCGTTTCTTAAATTCTGCTATGAGTGCAGCCTGGATTTCTATTAGGGTTCTCGGCTGTGCCTGAGAATATTTCATAAACCAATGCAATGCTCTATTATGAAAGGTAGTGATGAGATGCACTCTCTTCACGGCATCATCCTGAATTTGATTTAGACTCCATATGGATTCACATAGAAACCAGTGTTGATCAGGGTCTTCCAGACCCGTTTCTTTGAATATCGGCATCTTTATATCGTTATCTACAATTCTCTGTGCTAGTTGTGCACTACCCTGAGGAGTGATGTGAGTCTGCGGAGGGTTCTGAGCGGAAAAAATAAAGGGACTATTCAGAGACTAAGTGTTATGAGCTGGACTAGCCTAAGCCGGGATGGCATGAGTATCTACTCCTATGGTGTGCATAGTATCGACGTTCTGTAGGGTGGGCTGCGCTACGCTCGCAGCGGGTGGGTTCTGGTTTAGGGGTGGCGCGGTTTCTGCAACCGACGGATTCTGAGGTGTAATAGGGTGGATAGTGGCTGATGACAGGGCAGCCTAATTGTTAAGATCACATGGGAGTTCAGTATCTATGACGAGTCGAGGTCCTCCAGGATTCTTTATTAAACTTATATCTCTTTCCACTTCTCAGATTATGTGTCTCTTCGTCAGAATCACTAAAAATTCTATTGACCATGGCAGATTCAAAACTATTACTGCATCCTTAAAACGCATTTTTCAACTAAAAGAATTTTAATGTATAGACTAAGACTGTTCAGGTACTTACCTCTGAATCCTTCGAAAAAATATGCTTCAGCTTGACTGTAGGACTTCAGCGTGTCTACAGCAAATTCTGTTATGAATCCTTCAAGTATGCTATCAACCCAGAAGTTGACTGCTCGCAACAATGGGCTATCTATTGCTTTGAGCTGCGCTGTGAGATCCGGAGTCTACCTTGTAGGTACTCCCCCTTGAAAACAGGTTTTCTTCTCTGCAAGACGCAAGATCCACGTGTGTAGTTCGTTTCCAAATGAAGCCCAGAATATATCGTGAATGTCTCTCCACAAGAATCTGTTCAACCACGCTATGTCAGATAAGCACGGGTGTCTGTTCTCTTTCTTTGCAAAATATTTCACGGTCTTGTCACACCAATCCCAGATCTCTTTCTTTTTGGGATTCCAATTGTTTGAGCCTTCTAGGAACTGATATTCGTCGTTGTTCATAACTTCCTCAACTCACCATGGATTCTTAACACAGCAATGGAACCATTCGTTGGTATAAGTAACTGATCTAGAGGTTTTCCAAGGTAGACCCAGGTTCTTTGCGGTTTTAGATTTAACCAACAAAACCCCTTTTCACCGGCCCTTTCAGCAACAACCTGCACGTAGGTCGAGTCCTCACCCGAGGCAAAGTTATGGGGGTGTTGTAGAATCAGGTTTCTATAGCGAGGTGATGAGTTAACGGGACAAACCCATGGCGCAGCATGCTATGGACTCGTGCTGCGATTGAGGGCTACGCGACGACTGTCCTCGTCACGGGTTAATACTTCGTTAATTGGCAATCTGCGCACCTAGCGTAGCCATGGGTCGCGCGGGTTGGCCTTACTCATTCGATGGAACAGTGAAATAGACTTATTCACCCCCACTTCGATGGCGAATGTGTTAAGGGTTTACTTGGTACTTATTCCTTTAATTCCTACCAGTGATTATTTAACCTTATGCTTGGTGTACTCAAACAAGCTATCAGTCCTGCTCCCTCCCAATATTACACATTAACCTAATTACATAACCATTCATTACTTGCATACATGTCTAGCAACAGCTGATACATTCACCTACTTAGAACAATTCACATTCATCAATCATTCATTTGTGAAACACTTAACATATTATCCCCGTTCTCCTCCTACGACGAATACATATAAAAGCATTAACCAAACAACTGATAATTGAGAGTTCAAACATACATAGTAAGAAAACAGATAGAACAAAGCATGAACATATAGACAATCTCACTACACAAGATTTAACGTGGTTCACCCCCCAGATGGAGGCTACGTCCACAAGAATGGTTGTTAATATTGATCTTTTGGGAAGGGTACAACCATTCTTGGTCTGTGCACTTAGCTGCATAATCTCTTCTCTCTCGGATAGGTCTCTGCGCACATAGCTGCAGATCCTTTACAATGGCTTTTGCTTGAAAGTCTAACAATATTCCAAAATGAAGAGTAACCCTTCCCTATACAAAAATGCCTTATTTATATATCATGCCCGTAGGTCATGTCTTTACAATTCATAGGAAAAAACCTTAGGTTTCCAAAACATGGCATGGATAACTACCATCCTGACTATCACTGTCGACAGTTTACTCTGCTTGCTTCAGGCCGTCTTGCAGGGCCACTCGTGGCTCGCACGCTCCTCTGACAGCCGCAGTCTTCGAAACAGTTACAACTGCATCGTGGCCTGTCTCTTTCTGCCTCTTCTGCCTGCCTGCCTCTGTCAACGTAGTGGTCTATCTTCTCAACTGCTTTCCGCTACTATTCCAAATAGGTTTCTTTATCCTTCCTTCCTCCGGCTCTTTACCAAAAATAGGTCACTTCCTCGCCTGACCTTTTCTTCTATATTCTTACAAAAACTTGTTGTTGCGTGGGTCCTGCGCATCAGCATAGTTGCGCTACTGAATATGTCCAACAAGCTGCGCTCTCCCCATTGCTATGCTTTTCCACAGTGCAGCTCAAAATCATGTTTCAACAAAATTGGTACCCACTTAGGCCACGCCCAACAACTTGCTTTGACCAACTAGGCAAGCCACCATTGACAAAATAAAAGGATTTTTCATTAATCTCTTGCAGATGACCCTTTTCAAGTCTTTGAAAACTGTAGGACTATCTTCTCATGACCAGTTGAGGTAGACATCCATGTCATCTTCTACCATGTGCATATTCTCATCTATAATCACCTTTAGTAGATTCTCTAGGGTGTTTATCATAGGAGGTGAAAGGGTTGGATAAGACATTTGTTGAACTAAGACTTGTAACGTATTACCCCTTTCTTGCGTCTTGCTAGTTAAATCTATTGTATTTGATGAAAGGAGACTATATAAAATATTATCCTTAGAGGTTCCTTGATTTTTGTGAAGTGTGTACTAGATCTTCTTCTTTTCCTAAGGGGTGGTGTAGAAGGAATTGGGAAAGAAGTCCCAAGTTTTCCAATGCATTTAAGAAGAAATTGGTCTTGTAAATATTGTCTATAGCTATGTGTTTAAGTCTTAACAAAGACATACCCAATTGATGTTGTGTGAGATTTTGCATGATAGAAAAGAAGGCATGTTCCAAATGTTGTAGACCAAAGTGAAGATTGTTATTTGATTGTTCATAGGTGGAAACATGCTCAGGTGGACTTGATACCTTTATTGGAAAAGGTCTACGAAGAGGAAAATATGAATAGGTGTAATGCTTACATCACATTGAATCCATAGGGCTTATTCTAAAAACTATTTATGGCCTTCTACCATTAGGAGTGGTCATGTTCACTAAGGGGGTGAAGAATGGAGATGTCCATAAGGTTTTGTAAAGGGAGAGATACATCACAAGGGATGAGTGGTGAGGTTGTATATTCTAATTCCCAAGAAAATCCCTTTTGCCCTAATTGTAGTCAATGAGTCACTACATACCAAAGAGTATAAAACAATGTAATGACCAGAGACAATAATAGTTAACAAGAGTAATATCAAAACATAAATATCATTAGGACCAACAATCTAATGGAGTTTTAGATTATGAGCAAGAGGAAAAGGAAAATAATGTCACGGTTGTACATGGTTATATTGAATATTGACCTGAAGAAACTTCAAAAAAACTCAATCTTGACAAATTGTTGATCCCTTTTTCCAAATTTACTTGTATTTCTCTTTCTTGAACGATTATGTAAGTGTTTCATTCTATACAACATTTCACAAGCTTTGTTTATGAGCTAACCCACACCAATATAAATATCCTTTTAGTTTCCAAATCCAACACCACCACCATAATAGGTTTCCTTTAAGATCGTCCAAAAATAGTAATGAATGCCCTAGTGACACTCTCAATAAGAGAGCATAATGGCATATAATGTCCTGTGTATATGTCCATACGACATCCTTGTGTCATACTAAATAAAATTTGGCAATAACTAGGGTAGGTATTGTCATGAAGAATCCTTATAATAGTATACATCTCCTATAAAGTATCCTACTAATGCCAATCGAGCAAAGTGCATGCTCTTACCAAAGTTCTCTCAAGGCTTCCCATGCCTTAACTTGTCATGCCACTCTATTGTGATCTTGTACTTGTGTTGACTTGTCTGTGCAATCCTTAAGTTTCCTACCATCATTCCAATGCCTAATCTACCAAAGTGATTCATGTAGGGAGATGTTTGGTGCAATCCCTAAGGTAGGAACATCACAACCTCCCCCACTTAATGTGTTTCCATCCTTGGAAACTCTGGAATATTTTTTGTCATTCTCCTTCAACTGTCATTCAAACTTACTTTCCATTCAGTCTTCCTCCTCGTGTTCTCCTCCCCTGCTCAGTGGGCTGATAATCAGTCCTCCTCCTCGTGTTCTCCTCCCCTGCTCAGTGGGCCTATGATCAGTTAGAAACCATGAAAATCATGGAATGGAGTGATATTGGAGGGAAAATTCCAACATTTCAATAATGTTTCAAATTGGCACATTGCAAGTTTTCACTCATTAGAGGCATTTTGATTGCTAACACCAAGTTATCTACGTTTGTGCCATGTTATCGATGCTAAGTAACATTGCTTAAGCGTTGATTTGTTTCCTCCACTTAGGCCACTTACAAATTGGAGGGTTGGAGAAGAAGATAGATCTAAGAAGCCATAAGTGGAAAGAACAAGTGCCCATAGGGATTTTTAGAAGGATAAGTGGCCCTAAGAAGGCTCAAAAGGAGTTGTAAGAGAATATTGGCTTGAGGTTCAAAGGAATGTTGAGAAAAAATAGGATCCCATGAAAGGAGTAATGAAATCTAGAAATATGAACAAGGGGAGACCTTGTGAGGCCTTAGGTTTTAAAGAAACTATGGAGAAAGTGTTGGTGTACATGTCTACATAAGGGAAAAATTAAATTTTCTTGCACTTAGCTTCTCCTAGGGGCTAAATGCCACATTTGAATCCTAATAGGGGATAGGGCACATTCGTATATTTAGGGAAAGTTATCTAATTTTAAATTTCCTACTAATCATGAATTTTTCTATATATGGGAAGTTCCTACCAATTAGAACCTTTTTTTATAAATGGAAAGTTCATAACTACAATTCCAGACACACGGAAAACATCTTATGAAAATTGGTTCTCTAGTTAGGGTAGTATTAAACTAGGTGTACCTTATTACAAAATTGGTCAATCTAGATGTAGTGATTTTTTATAAGGAATCACCATGAAAAATTGAGCATTGAAAAGTTATATAAATATAAACAAGGAAACAATCAATTGGGCCTAGCCCAAGTGGCTTGAGTGAAGGAATGTTATTCTCAACACCTAGGTTCAATTCCCACAAGTGACATGTTGATCTCT
This sequence comes from Larix kaempferi, assembly GCA_027924585.1. Lineage (NCBI taxonomy): Eukaryota > Viridiplantae > Streptophyta > Pinopsida > Pinales > Pinaceae > Larix > Larix kaempferi. Next base: position 5,100,588 of record BSBM01000009.1, read on the forward strand.
TAAATGAGCATTTTTTGTAAAGGGCTATTTTGTTGTAGTGCCGTGACTAAATTAGTCATTTATGTTAGTCATTTTTATTTAGTCACTTGTTATCTAGTCATATATTTTATCCCGTGACTAAATTAGTCATTTATCTTAGTCATTTTTTGTTTCCTTATTTAAAATTGCTCAATTTTAGTCGTTTATCCCTTGAAAAAACAATGGTGACTAACTTTTTTAGTCGCCTAGTCACTTATCTCTCATTTTGTACTACTGCAAAGAGCATGATAAGTTAATTCAAATGGGGTCCATAATCTCCAAAGGTTCAGCCCTCTTTGTTCAAGGATCCAAGAATTCGAATGGCAAAGGGAAGCAAAAGAAAGAGAAGCCCAAATTCAAACCTACCAAACAAAGAGAGAAAAGCAAACCATCAGATGCACCATCCGGTACAAGGAACAAGCAAAAGGGTAAAGAGGGTAAAGAAAAATCTAAATGTTCATTTTGCAACTGTGGATTTCATCCTGAAAGTTCATGCATGACGAAAACAATAGATCAAATGGCCCTCCTTTTGGAAAAGAATAACATAACTCTTCCCGACTATGCACGAAAGAAGGATAGAAATGGTGATCATGAAAGAGGTCAAGCAGTCATGGAAACTTTTTCGAAACCCACCACTCTACAGATAGATTCTGGTGCCTCGAATCATATGGCTACAAATATTGACTCATTTTCTTCATTTGATCCAAACAGCTCCATCCGCATAAATTTGGGAGATGACTCAAAAATTTCATCAAAGGGTAAAGGTACCATCCATTTAGAGCATGGAAGTTTTCAGAATGATCTTTATGTGCCTTCCTTAGATTCGAATCTAATTTCCATGTATCAAATGACACACATTGGTGCACCGAAGCAAGTTACATTCAGCCCTAACAAAGTGGAAATTTCTGATATTGAAAGTGGAAGACTTATTGCAGTCAGAAAGGCAAATCATACTGCAAAATACTATGAGTTTTCACACTTTGTGCCGCTTGAAAATCCCACTGCTCTTCTCACTCATGGAAATGAGGTTAGTAGGCTTTGGCATGAAAGGTTTGGACACCTTAATTACAAGTATTTTCTGCTTTTACAAAACAAATACATGGTTGATGATCTTCTGCACCTCCATTCCTCGAAGAGAATTTGCCCAGGTTGCATCATTGGGAAGCACCCCGAGCACAAGTTCGACCGTGGCAAAGCTAGCAGAGCTTCTACTATTTTGGGTCTCATACATTCTGATATCAGTGGTCCGCTACCAACTATGTCTATGAATGGTTCAAGGTATTTTTTGACATTCATTGATGACTTCTCCCGCTTTACTTGGGTATTTTTTCTCAAAAACAAGTCAGAAGTGCTTGAAAAATTCAAGAATTTTAAGGCTTCTGTTGAGACCGCCACTGAGAGAAAGATCAAATCTCTTAGATATGATAATGGTGTAGAATATATCAAGACTGAGTTGTTGCAACTTTTTTCTGAAAGCGAAATTCAGATCCAACATACAGTTCCCTACACACCCCAACAGAACGGTGTAGCACAAAGAAAGAATCAGTCACTGAAAGAGATGGCTACTTGTATGCTTGAGTCAAAAGGTTTGGCTACAAATATTTGGGCTGAAGCCATGAATTTTGCTGCATACATTCATAACCAAGTTCCACATTCATCCATGAAAGGTAAAACTCCTTTCAAAGCATTCGTTGGTTACAAACTAGATGTGTCCAATTTGAGGGTTTTTGGCTCCACTGCATGGGCTAGAATTCCTTTTGATAATAGAAAAGATTTGGATCCACAAAGTATTGAATGCATCCTATTAGGATATGGAGACGAATAAAAATCATATAAACTCATGAATATCAGATCCAAAATTATATTCATAGAGCTAAGTGTGAAGTTTGAAGAACCGCTTCCAGATCTGAAACTAGTCGAGGAAAACACTGTCGATTCGTAGTCTCTACAAGAAGAAGTTTCGAGAGAAGATGAAGAAAGAATTGGATCTGATATTTATGATATTTTATCAGAATTTGATGGCCATGACACATAAGGTTCAGAATCCAACCATAATGATCCTCCTCGGTTACCAAAGTGGGCCCAAAACACTCTACAATCTGCTGCTCCAAACATTGGAAATCCTGCTGATCCAAGGAGAACAAGAGCAGATTTTCAAAGAGTAGGTATGGATTTTTAATTTTATAATTCATTATTATCTGAGAAATGTTATTTGATGATTGTTTCAGATCCCAAATCATACTATCATTCCCACTAAGACCCAAGATGGAAAACCGCCATGGATGAAGAGTACAGTTCTCTTCAAAAGAACAATACATGGGAGCTAGTTTCTCTTCCACCTGTAAGAAAATTGGTCCAATGTAAGTGGGTCTACCACAGAAAATTTATTGTTGATGGATCTATAAGAAAATACAAAGCTAGTCTGGTGGAAAAAGGTTTCTCCCAAGTCCAAGGAGTGGACTACACTGAGACCTTTGCACTGGTTGCAAAGATGGATTCCATACACCTAGTTTTGGCTATTTCCGCATCCAAGCACTAGGAAGTACACCATATGGATGTGAAGAATGATTTTATACATCGATACCTTGATGAATAAGTATATATGAAGCATCCAGAAGGATACATATCATATCCATCATTAGTTTGCAGATTGAAGAAATCTTTGTATGGATTGAAATAGGCCCCAAGAGCTTGGTATGCAAAGATGGACTCCTTCCTTCTTTCTCAGAATTTAAAAAGATGCAAATCTGATCCGAATGTGTACCTATAGAAAGTTAAAGGTAATTTTCTAATTGTTGTTCTTTATGTTGATGATCTTCTCATTAATGGTAGCACTCTCCTTACAATCAACAAGCTAAAAACCGCTTTAAATCTAGCTTTTGACATGAGCGATTTAGGCTTGCTTAAGCAATTTTTGGGCTTGGAGATAGCTCAAAATTTTTATGGGATCAAATTATCTCAGAAAAAGTATGCTTCAGACCTGCTATTAAAGTTTAATATGGCAGAATGTAAGGCTTCTCTGTTTCTATTCCTCTCAGGAATCGGTCTTGAGGAAGGAAATTTTACACCGCTTGCAGATTGCACTATGTATCGACAGTTGATTGGTTCACTACTCTACTGGACACACTCAAGGCCTGATATTTCATATGCTATGAGTGTTGTATCAAGGTATATGCAACAGCCCCATGAGCTTCATTGGCGGGAAGGAAAGTGGATCTTGCAGTATGTGCAAGGTACAAGACATTTTGGCATACATTATGCTACAGATTCTGAGCTAGATTTCATTGGTTTTACTGATTCAGATTGGGAGGGTGATAGCATAGATCGGAATTCCATTTTTGGATATTTTTTCATGATAGGACATGGTCCTATTTTCTAGTCAAGCAAAAAGCAGGCATCCATTGCACTTTCTTCAGTAGAGGCAGAGTATCGAGGGGCAGTCAATGCCTACATTCAGGCAGTTTGGTTGCAGGGTATTCTTTCCGAGTTTGATTTTGGTAGCACTACTTCGACTATCATATTTTGTGACAATCAAAGTGCTATTAATATCTCCACAGATCCATTTCAACGGTAGAGGACCAAGCACATTGAGATTCATATGCACTACATCCGAGACTTGGTGCATGATCGTACCATCATTCTGCAATATTTCCCTACTAATGAGGAAATTGCAGACATCTTCACCAAGAGCTTCACTGAGAAGAATTTCTCTTACCTTCATTCACTGTTTGGGGTGAGTTCCATCATGGTGGATACATATTAGATCCATTTTATGTTTAGCTTGAGGGGGGCTTTCTTCCCACTGGGTTTTCCCTCTTTCCTCACTTAGCTTATTTTCAATATTTTTGGATTATTGTATTGGGGTGACCTTTGGTCTCAGTAAATAGGGCCCTAAATTTTATTTTTTACATCATAGTATAGCTTGAGGGGGGTGTTAGGATATCTTGTCATTTAGTATGTAATTTGCATGCACTTTGCACTTTGCATGCATCCACATGTTGCCCAGTCACCAGTTTGATGCCTCCAGCACCTAGTCCCTAGTCTGCCAGCACCCGAGAGCTTCTTTCCACTTAGATTTATCCCTCCTATTTCTTAGTGTTCCTAGCATGCACCTACCACCTGAGAGGGGCTCCTTTTCTCACCTACCAGTCCAGTTCACTTCAGTTAGCTAATTGTCTTTCCTTGATTTAAGGCTAGAATGACTCCTAACCGTTGTTACCACTCCGATGGACCTTCGATGAGACTTGAATACCTATTCTAAGCTCAGTTAACTCCTCATGCACCCTCCACTGAGCCTCCTTCCCTACATTAGTGCCATTACCATCAGTTTCAATTATTACCCTCAGTTAGACTTATTTTGACACTTGGATGACAGTTACTTGTGCATTGATGACCACCACTGATTGATGATGAGGACTCCTAGTTGGATCCAAGCTATTCCATGCAGTATATTCGAATGACCTCCTTTTCTAATTCGAATTGCTCACTCATTGTGATAATATTGTATTGTAATTCTACTATTCTAGATTATAGAGCACTGATGCATCTCTCTTGCATAGTTTTTACTCCAATTTGTTTTACATCATTGTGATTAATTTACTTGTTCAATAGATCTGATGTGACTAATTTTACAGGGTGGTGTATCTTCCTCATATACTTCTTCATACTGGCACTTCTTAGATCTCTTGAGAGCTGCCTCTTCATCAAATGTCACATCCCTACTAATTTCCATGTGCTGGAATCCTGGGATGTATATTCTGAATGCTTTGGATGCTTCACAATATCCAACAAGTATTCCCTTCTTTCCAGAAGGATCCAACTTAGTTCTCTTTTCTTTTGGTATGTGAATATATATTAGGCATCCAAATATCTTTAGGTGGCTTACCTCAAGATTCTTCCCTGTGAACACTTCTTCTAGGGTCTTGAATTCAAGAGAACTATGAGATAGTCTATTCTGCAGATAGACTGTTATCCTGGTTGCTTCATTCGATAGATACATAGGTAGCTCTTGATCATGTATCATTGTTTTTACTACTTCCATGATGGTTCTATTCTTTCTCTCCGCAACACCATTTTGTTGAGGATTGTAGGGAGTGGTTAGTTCCCTCTTGATTCCACCTTCTTTACAAAAGACTTCAAAATCCTTTGAAGTATATTCTCCACCATTATCTATCCTGAGTATTTTGATCTTCTTTTCTAAATGATTTTCTATCAAGACTTTAATTTCCTTGAACTTTCCAAAGACTTCATCTTTTCCCTTTAGGAAATATATCCAAGTCTTCTTTGAGTAGTCATCAATAAATGTAAGGTAATACTCATACCCAATCAAGGATGTGGATGGAATTGGTCCACATACATCTGAGTGAATCAATTCCAAAGTACCTTTAGTCTTTGTTTCACTCTTTGGAAATGGGTTCCTGATATTCTTCCCTTTTGCACATCCTTTGCATGTGCCATCATGATCAATCTTCAAATCTAGTAGTCCTATAACTACCTTTCTCACATGAGGTAGTGCTTTGTAGTTAATGTGAGCAAGCCTGCTATTCCATAGCTCACTAGGGCTAGTGGTTTTATGAACAAGGGCAGCTTCTGGATTACCCTTGAGTTTGCATATCCCTCCTTCCTCTTCACCAATAACAATTGCATCCTCAATTGATTTCCCTTTGGTCCACATGATTACTTGTCCATCTATGAATGCAACCCTATAGCCTTTCTTATATAATGTTGAGATATAAAGTAAGTTCTTCTTGAAACCTGGTACATATAAGATTTCCTTCATCTTCAATGGAGTTCTAGAATCAAGCTTGTAGCTTGCTTCACCAATTCCCTTGATGGGATATTGATAGTCATCTCCTAAACATACCTTCTGAGGAGAGGTCTTCTCTTCAAGTCTTGAGAGAGTCTTCTTTTGTCTTCTCATGTGCTTTGAAGAACCACTATCAATGAGCCATGTATCTTCTCCAGGTGTTACAGACCCAGAGAGTGCAAAGAATAGAACATACTCTTTTGCATCTTCTTCTTCTTCTACTTTAGCTTTCTTATTTTGAGGCCTTTCCTTCTCTTCTTCTTCACTATCATCTTTTGCTAGATGTGCTTGTTTTTTTCTGTGATGGAAACCCTTCTTCTTCTTTGAAGGATCTCTAGCAAGGTGTCCTAATTTGTGACAAGAGAAACATTTAAATGATGAGTAATATCTTCTTTGATTAGTTCCTCTTCTCTTTTGAAATCTTTCTGGAGGTTGAGACTCCTTGTGACTATCCTTCTTGAAGTTGGATTGAATCCTTCTTCGTTTGGTGTGGGTGGCCAAATCTTGGTCATCTTCTTTGAGCAAAGCTTCTCTATTGGCTACCCTAGCTTCTTCTTGAATGCAATCCTCCCATACCACATCAAACTTCATGATTTCTTTTCTGGCACACATGGTTTGGATAAATGATTCCCAAGGTCTAGTGTGACCATTGAGAGCAGTCATAACAAGTTCATCTTCATCAATTTTGTCTCCAATAGCTTTTAGTTGTTCTTTGAATTGGGAGACCCTTGTGAAGTAATCTTGAATAGATTCTCCTTGATTTATCTTAGTGCTCTTCAACTGAGTTCTTAGGTTCATCTTCTATTGATGTTCCTCCCTTCATACATTCTGGATAGGGAATCATACATTTCCTTTGGGTTCTTCTTGGATGCCACTTAGGGAATCAAGTGGTCCTTGATAGAATCAACGATGATTCTATTTTCCCTAATCAAGTCCTTCTTATACTTCTCTTTGGCTTCATCTTCCTCAAGTTCTGCAACCTCATCTTTGATATATTGGGAAAGATAATTCTCTTCAAGAATTAGACCAATCCTATATTTCCATCCCCGTAAATTTTCTATACCCTCTAGCTTGTCTTCAAGCTTAGTGCTTGGAGCCATCTTGTCCAGGAGGTCACCAAAATTTGAAAATTCTTAAAATGAAAAGCTGACCTTACGAGGATATTGGCTTGACTGAGGCAAGGTGATTGGTGTGCTTACTTTCTGGAAACTTCAACTTTTCAGCCTCCAAAATTGACCTGCGATATTCATACCTGTTGTAGAATTCTGGTTCGCAGTTTTCTGGTTTTTCTTGTTTTCTGCAATTCTGGTCCAAAACCCAAACTAGGGTTTGACTTTCCCAGAGTTCTACCCACTCAAAAAGTTCGATCCAAGGCCAAAATTTTGATTTTGAGGAGGGATATCGAGCCATGCAATCAAAATCCAAAAATTCCAACTTTTGCAGAAACCCTAATTTTCACCGGAGGAGGAGAGAGAGGTATTTTCACCTTGTGAAAGATGTCCTATTCAGGCTAGCTCTGATACCATGTTAAATTTAGCCTAAATTCACAAGCAATATCACTGAAAGAAACACAATCACAAGATAGACAAATTTTTACACGCGGAAACCCTCATGGGGTAGAAAACCCAACAAAGCTTTCCTCAATATAGATAATCAACCAATACAAAGATGTAGTTCCCAAAGAAGAGCTCCTTCTCCTCCTATGGAGATCTCTCTGTATCTCCTATGTGCCAATCACAAGTGAGTGAATGAGTGATAAGTGATGAACACACCTCCTCTACTTATACTCATCTTCTAAGTGACTTTTCACCCTAACTAGGCCGACCTCTCCTAAGAGAGTCTAATAACCCCTAAACAACTAACTTAGGGCCGACCCCACATGAGAGATCTAATAACCCTAGTTACCACATTCTCTCGAAGGGATAAACATCTCCGGATATATAATAGGGTCTCCACGGAGGAATGAAACATCTCCAGAATAATAAAGTACAAATATAATATTCTTAGAAGTTACAATTTCACAACAATATACTGTCTTGGGTTAAAAATTCTAAGGATGGGCAGGTTACTGCCAACACAGCATATCAGAATTTGTTGGAAAGTTTGGTGGATACGCCTCAGAAATGGTGGTTTACTAGTTTGTGGAAATGGAAGATTCCACTTAAGATTCAATGTTTCCTTTGGTTAGCGTTCAACAACAAGATATTAACCTGGGAGGCTTAGAAAGTATTCACACTTAAAATTTGTTCCATGTTTAATGGCATGGTCTGTTTGGAAAGCCCGTAATTTGTGTATTTTTCAAAATATCTCTCCTACAATAAAGCAGACCGTGTTTTCATTCTGGAACTTGTTTTATTTGTACTCAAAAGATGATATTGTGTCCAAAAAACAAAACAAATTTCTCCTTTCTCCATGTGATATCAATCAAGTGTTCGGTTTCTTTGATGGAGCGTCAAAATATTCTAAATGTGGGGCTGGTTTTTATATTAACTATGGAAAGGAGCTCCCTATAAAATTTAATCTTGTTTGTGGTCTAGGCACTAACACCAAAGTTGAGCTTCTTGGTCTTTGGGGCATCCTTAAGGTGGCATGGATTTGTGGATTGGATTCATTAAGAATTTTTGGTGACTCACTAGTCATTGTAAATTGGGCCAATAATCAAGCTCAACTTAAAAATGTACAACTCTTTTACTGGTGCAAAAGCGTAAAGTGATTGATGGCCAGTTTGTCAAGTCTTACTATTGAGCACCTATATAGGGGAAACAATGATACTGCAGGTGTACTTTCAAAAGAAGCGCTTGATGGAGATCCTAGAGACCTATTCTGGGAAGAATGGATGGATGATCAGCTTCCTCAATTTGGCACTTGGCCTTTCTTTCTTTTCTAAAGGATGACATTTTTTTGTTGGATTATTGTGTGGACTTATCAGTAGTCTATGGGTTTTGGAGGAAGGATAAGCATTCCAGTTTTTTTGTAATATGTCTTTGATTGTCAAGTGAGGAACATATTTTTTTTTAGTAGCTTGTTTAGATAGACCGAGTATTCTCTCGGTTAACGCTATGTACTTTTTGATTTCTTTGAAATAACAAAAGTATGGTATTTTTTTCTCTGAAAAAAGAAGGTGCTTGTCTTTTTTGTTACAATGAGAATGCACACTAGTCACAAAAGAATGCATAGTTGTTTTTGTTTAAAAAGCTTCAATCTTTGTCAAAGCTTTTCACACACAATTGCCACATGTAAATTTGGTTCTAATTGTATTTTATAAGTGGAAGAATGTGCACACATTAAAAATGTGTGCACAATTTTAAAGTTTTCAAATGTCAAAAGCGTGTTCTCATTCATTCCTATAGCCCATTTTTTTAATTTATTTTCACCAATGGCTAGTGCATAATTGTTGATTTATCCCAATTGTGAGTACAAGTAGGATGGACATTGATATCATTGGCACTTAACATTTCTATTAGAGGATCTCTAAGTTCAAAGTAGATTTTATTCATTAGGATTTGAAAGGTAAAAGGGGCATTGCAAAGTCCAAATGAAATTACCAAAAACTTATAATGGATATCATTTGCACATAAAGTTCTTTTGGGAAAATCTACCTCTTTCATCTTGATTTGGTTGTATCTTGAACAAAGGTCGAGTTTAGTGAAAAATTTTCGTGGAAATGGCTAGTGAAGTGAAAAGAAATACTTGTTATTGGGTTGATGGGAAGGTTGCTCATTGTGATGCATCGTGTTAAGTATCTTATGATTCAAAAATAAGATAACGAATCCTATTGTGTGATTTAGTACTGGACTTATGGAAATGGGACAAATTACGTTAAAAATGATATACTCTTAAGGAACTCGATTCATGGTGTAAGGGGTTTTAATCTCAAGGAAATCAACTCATGGTACAAGGAACCTTACCCCAGTACTCCAAAAGCGTACAAACATGATTCTCCCTGAGTTCCACTTTAAGAACATGTAGATCAATTTCCAAGTCATAAACAATGGCACAATCCCATTTATAGTGTAATCCTACAACGATATCTAATAAGTTTAATTATAATGATTTTATTATTTTTTAATAATAAACATAATCGATATTCTAGGGTGAGTGTGTGAAGGTGCTCCTCTTTTTTGTTGCAATGAGAATGCACACTAGTTAGGAAGTTTAAGAATACACTTTTAAGGAATGCACAATTGTTCTTGTTTAAAAAGCTTCGTTTTTGTCAAAGCTTTGCATGCACAATTACTAAATGTAATTTTGGTTCTACATGTATTTTATAAGTGAAAGAATGTGCACACATTAGAAATGTGTGTGCAATTTTAGAGTGTGTGCCCATTCATTCTCATATCTCATTCGTTTTATTCATTTTCAACAACTACTACTGCATTATTGGTGATTTGGCCCAATCTTGGTGAGTACAAGTAGGATAGACATTGGTACCATTGGTGCTTAACATTTCTATTAGAGGAGATCTAATTTCAAAGTAGATATTCTTCATTAGGATTTGAAAGGTTAAACGGGGATTACAAAGTCCAAATTACATTACCAAAAAGACATAATGGCCATCATGTGCGTGTAAATTGTTTTTTGGAATACCTACCTCTTTCATCTTGATTTAGTTGTATCTTGAACAAAGGTTGAGTTTGTTGAACATTTTGACACCATGGAGTTCATCCAAAAGAACATCAATGACTACGGTGGGAAATTTTTCTTTGATGGTCAAATTATCGAGGGCATCAAAATGAAGATATATACCTAAGTTCCTTCATTTTTAAACCATCACCACTGGTGACGAATACGAGCTAGAGTTGGGATGGATGAATCCTTCCTCTAGTAGCCTGTAACGTCCCCACCCTTGGACCCAATGCAAGGAAGGGAACCTGATATCATTCTATGGGGATTTCCATAATACTCAGCCATATTCATTAGATTCACAACCATAAAATTGATGTGTGCGGATGGAAAACAAGCAAACATGCACAGTGGAAATAAACTCATCCACACACATGTTTTCATATGCACTCAATATATCAATAACAGTCATTAATTTAATCACCGCAGAGGTAAAACAAATAGATAGAAAACACTTATCTTTGTTGTGCAATTGACCCAAACAACTAGCTATGTCACTGCAATGTTCGTCCCAGCCATAGGTCTCTGCCCAGCCTGTATTCTTTCAGCACTCAGAGACCACCCCCGAGATGGGCATGATATCTACAAGGAAAAAGGGAACCCTCAAGCACAACATAGCCCAAAGCAATGGATACCCAAATCAACCCCAGAATTCACTTGAACACAAACTCAGATATGGGCTTGGAAACACAGTTTCAACAATGGGACATAGAAGCTAGATGGACATGGGTTTTTCCCAAAAACATAGGCACACCAAAAATGGATTGTGGGGAGAGGGTATCAAACCCAGGGAAGAAAACCGATTTCTCCCACAGATGTATGAGCATTCAGTGGGCCAAACGGCCTCAATAAAACCCCCAAATCGTTTTCCCCTTCTTCCCCACTATTAGCCACAGCAAAAACGCCCTTCCTAGCTAGGAAAATGAAGGTAAACACAACAAAACCATGGAGGAAACTGCCAAGGAAGGTCCCAACTCGTGAGAGAGCAAACTGATAGATGAATAATGGCTTGGGGGCAATTTTGTGGCTCCTTTCTTGCCCAAGAATCCAAACACGAAAATCTAGGAAGGGTGGCTTGCCCATACTCGAATTTGGATAGCCATACCTCTCTATTCCCCAAGGCATTAACTACCTCAACCAATTCTTGGGAGAAATGAATGATTGGGTACAGAAGTCAACATGGGTATTTGAGGGTTCATGGGTTCTCTCATTGACACTTGTCTTGACTTGATTGGCTCAAGGGTTTGAATATTTCCCTCTCAATTTCCTTGTAACATCATGCCCCCATCTCTTGTTGCATTGCATAGCTAGTTGTGGGATTTTATATTAAAATGCATATTTACAATTCCCATGGTTCACTAGCACATGGGTAGCATAATATCAAATACTTTCCTCTTCTAGATCGAGCGTTCACTAGCGGAGCCTTGGCCTTGAGCTCCACGCTAGGAATCATACATAATATGCATACATTATTTACATTATAGCCCAAAATTTTACAAGGGTCAAAATGGGGGACATTACATTCCCCTCCCCTTGGAATAACACCGTCCTCGGTGTTCCAATACATAGGAATACATACACATTATATACATGTCCAAAATTTTCAAAATATGGTAGGTTTGTCCTGCATTTCACCCTTTTCTTCGATTTTCGGGATCAAGTCCTTTGGCCTTCACAAACTGTTCCTGCTGGCCGAGACCTTCTAGCTCTTCATGAGGGCATTGTTCCAAAACAATCCCTTCCCTTTCTTTACCTTCCCACTGATCTACAAGTCTGGAAACTTTATGGCAGCTACCCTTTTGATGCTCCATTGTTGGGCAGTCACGGAGGCAATGATTTCCTCCACATCCCTAACATTTCATTGGTTTCTTTACCCTTTCTTGCTAAAATTCCTTTGAGTCTTCCCTCCTGTAACATTTCTTAATCGGCCGATTGGATGAATGCTTTTTCATGGATCCACTTTCCTTTCCTTTATTGATTGCTCCCAGAATGCTTTTTACCTCTTTTTGCAGGCGAATAGAGTCCTGTAAAACCCTGTGGTTCATCTCATTATGTTGCCTCTGTAGCTTGAGCATCTCTCCAAGATTTTCTTGGGTCTTGGCAATTGTTTGAAGAAGACTTTCAGCCAATTCTACTAGCCCTCGATCTGTTTCCATGGTCATTGGAAACAACTGACCACACTTTGCTTACTAGCAACATTTTCTTGTGCCTGTTGTAACCAATTGTTTCACCTTCTTACCTGTGAAATTCATCATGGAAATCCTTTGTTAGGACAAGCATAACATAAACATTAAAATTAGTCAATTATTTTCTCAATTGACATGGAATGTCCACGCTTTATTCATGGGACTTCCACACTTTTCATGCTTTCCCAACATACACATGAACTCATTCATGTTCATCCTTTCACATGAAATTTACTATTTCACCATTCACAATTCATTTCAAGCAATTACACACAATCTATTTTTAGCCATGACATGCACTCAACAATATTTTGTTTTATAAATGCATCAATCGAAAGGAAAGAGAAGAGTAGGAGTTCTCCCTCTTAGTCTTGTTCTATTATGGAGCTACACCTTCGTTGTGGTTTCATGCTCCTTAGTCTCTTTCACTTCAATGTGAATGATTTGAATTTTCTTTCTTGGTTATGACACTTGGTGTCTAAGGTCTGTCCAAGGATTTTCAACTAGGAACCCTTCTCCATATTTTCCTACAGAACCTTTGGCTGTTATGACCCACCCATGTCCACTAGCACCATCTTTCATTACTGCTCATACTGAGCTCTTTAGGATGGTCACATGTCCATCTGCATCCCTATGATGCCTTCCTGGTCCTTGCTTCCAGCAATACCTACACTCAAACATTGAATCAATTCACATGTTTAGTTTATTTTCATATGGTTTATCTCTAAACAAGAGGTTAGGAAATCATAACCAAATCATATACACACATATATTTATAAGCAAGAAGCTGCAAGGTATTCAAATAATTATCTGTATTGGATGTCTTCACTTTATTCCATGGGATCCTTCTTTGCTTTACAAGCCTTGGATTTCCCGTGAACACAATTATGAATGTTGGGCCAGCACGTAGGCTACTCCACAATCATTCGAATAGGAAATTCCAGGCCAGAACGCCGACTGGGTTTATCAATCATTTCCTTTAGCAATATGCTAGGCTAGTGCTCTGACTGGTTTTATTAATTAATTAAGGAATGTTGGGCCAGCATACACATTGCTTTACAATATCAAGTAGTTAATTCCAAACTAGTCACTCTTTGGACTTATCAAGAACTTTATAGTGTTCAACCAGTTACTCCCTGGATTTATCCATAATTTATATCGCCCACTCATTACTCTCTGGATTTTACCAGTAATTTATATCGCCCACTCATTTACTCTCTGGATTTACCAGTAATTTATAGTTCTTTCACGGTCTTGCTTTCCTGCAATGACCAAGGTTTCCAACAAAGAAACAATAGTGTATCAGCTTAGCTGTTAGAAGGCTTATACCTAAAATATTCATTATTCCAAACAAGACATAAATGAAAACGAATATTTATCTGTATTGTGCATTTCCCCTCTAGTCCATAGGGTCCTGCTTGACTTTGCAAGCTTTGGAATCACCTATGGAATTTGATGTATTTAATGCTTAACCAATGCACCTTCACGCCGACTGGAATTATTTTTGCATTTGGTGGTGCCCAACTAGTCCCATACCTAGTTGGACCTCTCCAGTGCCAAGCTAGCACATTCGTCTGGGTCATCGACCAATGGAAGGAAACTGCACCACCGACCATTATAGGTCAAGGATCTACTATGGAGCCATAGGCATCTCAGGGTTTTTCAGTCAGTCTTGGCGCTCCCCTCCTACTGCTGACCCAATAGAGATTTTATGCCTTCACCACTGTCACCACACCTTCTTGCACCACAACCCTTCACACACACATCAATTCTTCATTTATACAAGAACACCACTCCTTCTATTGTGCAAATCGGTGGTTCCTTTTAGGAACTTTATAGGTGACTTTCTTGACTACAGATTAGCATGGCCCCACTCACACAAGGAGGATACCCCTTTTAACTACACAAATCCTTGGTTTTTTCCATCCCTTCGAATATTATTTAGTGTGAGCATAGAAAGGTTACCAATTCCTATACAGTCCTTCTGCATACCCTTCTTCACTTTGCCTCTTATTGTGCATTACCAATTGGCATCTGTGTAGGTTGACAACACAAGAAGAATAAGCAGGCTTATCAGTATTGCTTCCCAAAATTGTATCCGCCTTCTATAACAATCACTATCAAGTATTGAAACACCAGGAATGCATCCATTCCCTTAGGGTGTAGTCAATATTGACAACCCTATCATGACCCGCCACTAGAAAAGGTGTGCACCCCCTTTCCGATGTGAGCCATGTAGGCCCTAATCATACTCATGCAGTTTGAAATGAGAGAAATGAAATAGAGCATGCTCTGGATATTAACCCTAATAATTTAGACATGCATGTTCTTATCTAGGGTCACAGAATACTCATTCATTTTGTAGATGTATCTTTTCTTCATTGGCGAAGAATGGGGGCTCCCTTCTCTGAGTCAACAGTTCTTCGGTTTTCCACCCCAATCTTTCCACATTCCATAATCCACACATGCCTTCTTGGCATAGCTTTACCATCTCACTCTCATGGTTTTCCAACATTCAGCTCAGCTAAGATGTCATTCTTAAAATATGAAATGGTGTTTCACCCAAAAACCATTTCCAAAGTATGGGGTCCTTCCCATGGATTTTGGATTCTGCAGGTCATCATACATGGTCTTCCTGTAATGTGTCTTCCTGGCACATTTATCAAATAGCCAAATAGTCAGCAGCATTTAACAATAATCATTCAATGGCATTAATAATTAAATTCAAGTATGAATTTTCAATTCTGTTCTCTACAGAAATTGATTTACTTATCCATGAGTCTGTTCTCATATTGTTTGGCTCTTTCTCATGGTAGATTCCAATCTTCATCATGGACTTACCCACATTTTCCATGCCCAAAAAAATCTACCTGAAATCTGAAACTTCAATCAGCCAAACATGTTGTGAGTATCTATGCATATAATCCTTTCATTGCTACAACAGTCACTGAAGTGATCTCAGAATTATAACACTCAATAATTCAAACACCTTCAGTTCTTAGAATTTGAGGTGCAATGAAATACATGTATATATGTATATATGCATCGTTATCATCAATAAAATTGCAAGACATGGGTACACTATCTGTGCAATTTAAATAAATTGTAAGTACTCATTACTTCACATTCCATGCAATCTTTGTCCTTCCATAGAGCACTCTGGTAGCCCATCATCATGCCTACCTTCTTCATGCAATATTTCTCCTGCATTCATAGCAGCTCATGAAATTCTCTCAGTATTAACAATGGTTCACCATTTCGTCTATTATCTAAATGCATTGAAACCTATACATATCACAACAGTGCATTCTTGCAATGCATCTCAACATGTGCACTTACACATATGCATGCACATTCACAACATTCACATAATATTTTAATGTGCATTCACTCAATGCATAATCCCTCAATACAACTTTGCATCAATCCACGGATACTATGCATTCCAGCATATTATGGCCTAACCATGCCTATTTCATATGGCATATACTACCACAACATGACTATAGGTCTTTTACTTTCTTTGGTTATTTAAACTTATAATCCAGCATACACAATGGCATGCTATAATTTCATATGAATGCATTGAGGTTTCTAAGCAATTATAGGGTGTAAGGATCCTTTCCCTCACTTACCCACACCTCATTATACTCGGTAGATATCATTATACTCAGTAGATTAACATTCACATTCAAGCACTTGATACCGCATGCAAATCAAATCAACATAGTTGAAGGGATCTTACCAAATCCTCTTTCAACATTCATGCAATTAAGCACAAATAACCATTACCTGCATGGATGTCATTAACATCATTTGATGTTACCTGATCAGTTAGCCTCTTACCAATGCTACACAGTCCTTTTTCCAACGTCATGATCATAGATTTGTTGCACCATCCTTTTCTCATAAGGTTGTTGGTCATATGCAACAACATCATCCACATCTTTAGTTGTGCTTCAGTTTTCTTTGGTCCTACAACCAATGCGAACACAACTATTTATTAGCAACCACAATAATTATCTTAAGTGGTTCATTGCATATGTAAAGCCTCACTATTTTACCAATATGCAATATCATATATATGCACGAACATTTTCACAGGCACTATGCAATGTTTATTAATATGCCATCTAGTACATAGTCATATCATCTATCTAGTCCCTTGCATTTCATTCATGCTTCTATGGTCTAATTCATACAACCATTATCAACTACATGAATTGTCATCAATCATAGACAATACCATTAATGGGCTATTTCCTGCGTGACTTCACTACCTTTACCCATATGCAACATCATGCTTTATGCATAAGCGATTCACATGCACTATGCAATGACTCCTTAATCATGCCCATTAATTCATATGTATTACGCTCTTGCATTTACAGCATCCCTATGCCATAACTTTCAGTATATACAACTCAGGAAATATAAATACAATAGAAAGAGAGAGGTTAAGGAATTCTCCCTTTCCAATTTCCTCATTGTAGCATGGGGTTTCCTCTTCCACATCATAGCTGATCCAGTTTTATGGGCTCTCTACCATGCACACAAGGTATCATTAGCTGTCATTTCTTACCAAGTAGCAATTTAATACAAATGTAAAACATTATTAGTTCATGTCAACTAACTTCGACCGATCTTCCTAGGCCTCGATGTTGTTGCTTCAGACTCCCCAGGTGAAAAAGAACTTGACTGCTCTGTCATTCTCTTGAACTCTTCTTAAAAATTCCATGTCTCTTCCTGCAACTCATTGTCTTTCCATTGCACTAAGTATTCCTTCTTTCGCGAACTATGCGTACACTCAACTTCGCATTCTTCTATTACTTCTACGATTTCTTCCTTGTGTCGATCTGGAATCTGCGCTATCCAGTTGATGTTCGACACTTCAGCGCTTTCACTGCTTGAACCGTCTTCAAATTTGTACAGATCTGAGACATTGAACGTTGGTGAAATGCTCAAGTCATTTGGAAGCTCCAACACATAAGTGTTGTCTTAAATATTCTTCAGAATCTTACATGGTCCAATCTTCGTCAGCTTCAGCTTATTATATGTCCCTGTCGGAAATATCTCCTTCCGCAAATGTGCATAGACTAAGTCTCCTTCGCTAAATGACTGTAGCCTCTTTTTCTATCGGCTCTCAACTTGTATGCCGCGTTACTCTTTTCTATGCGCTTTCACACATCTTCATGTACTTCTTTCATATGCTCTACGAATGATTCTGCATTCGTACTTTTCTTGGTTTCTGTCGGTAACTCGACCAAATCTACCACTCCATGTGGGATTCGTCCCTGAACAATCTGGAATGGGATCAAACCTGTCAACCGATTCACATAATTGTTATATGCAAACTCTGCTTGCGCCAACATGTTCTCCCACTGCTTGGGTCTATCAATCGTCAAACATCGTAGAAGGTTTCCCAAACTTCTGTTCACCACCTCAGTCTATCCATCTGTATGCAGATGATACGCCGAGCTAAACTGCAACTTTGTGTCCAATTTCTTCCATAGGGTTCTCCAGAAATTCCCCATAAACTTGGTATCTTTGTCTGACATGATACTCTTCGGTAACCCATGCAATATGACTATCTCCTTGAAGAATAGAACAACAATGCTTGTGGCGTCACTTGTCTTCTGACACAGAATAAAGTGTGCCATATTCGAAAATCTATCGACTACAACAAAGATTGAGTCGCTTCCTTGCTGTGTCTTCGAAAATCCTAACACAAAATCCATGCTTAGGTGCTCCCATGGGGTATTCAGGACTGAAAACGGTGTATACAACCCCGTATTCTGACTACTGGCAAACAAGACATTGTCGTACCCACTTCCTGACATCTGTCGTAATTCCTAGCCAATAATAGTTCTCTTCGACCAATGCCTTGGTCTTGTCGATGCCAAAATGACCTGCTAATCATCCACTATGCAATTATCGGATCAGGTTCTCTCTAACGGATTCTATGGGAATACACAACTATTGTCCCCTGAACAAGTATCCCTCGTGGACAAAATAATCCAAGCATGGACTCCTGTCGACACTCCAAGGTTCACTGCAAGCCTCCCATGCTTTCGAAAAATACTCGTCGGTCTCATACTCTATCTTCACCAACTCTATTCCTGTTTCCTGAATTGTCGCCGTGTTCATCAATGCAACTCCTCGACTTAGTGTGTTGGCAACTTTATTCAACTTGTTCTACCTATGTCGCAACATGAATGTGTATCCTTGCAGGAATTCGACCCATTTCATGTGCCGCTGATTCAACTTCGACTGAGTATTCATATACCTCAGTGCTTGGTGATCCGTGTATAACACAAATTCCTTGGGTAACAAGTAATGCCTCCACTTCTTCAATGCCTAGAGAATAGCATAGAATTCCTGGTCATAGGTCAAATATTTTCTCTTCGCATCATCCAACTTCTCACTGAAGAATGCAATTGGTCGGCCCTCCTAGCTCAAGACCACCCCAATTTCCATCCCACTCGTGTCGCAATCGACTTGAAAAAATTTGCCAAAGTCTAGGAGCGCTAACACTGGGCTCTCAGTGACATTTTCCTTCAACTTGTTGAAAGCTCGCTGGGCAGTCTCCATCCAATTGAACTCCCCTTTCTTCATGCACTCTGTAAAAGGTGCACAAATCCGACTGAATCCCTGAATGAACTTCATGTAAAAACTAGCAAGTCCATGGAAATGCCTTACTGCAGTCACACTTGTTGGTTCCAACCAATCCAATATTGCCTTCACCTTTTTTGGGTCCATCACCAACCCTTTACCTGAGATTACGAATCCCAAGTACACCAGTTCTTCCTTCATGAAGAAGCACTTTTGCAGGTTAACGATCAGCTTCTCTTCCTGCAACTTCTACAATACCTGTCAAATGTGCTCCAAGTGTTCTGTCTTGGTTCAACTGAAAATCAGAATGTCGTCTAGGTAGACTACAAATGTTTTTCCCAAGAATGGTTTCAGTACCTCATTCATCAATCACATGAACGTATTGGGTGCATTAGTCAATCCGAATGGCATGACTAACCACTCATACATCCCTTCCTTCGTCTTGAATGATGTTTTCCATTCATCTCCTTCTATATGCTGAATCTGGTGATAACCGCTTTTCAGGTCTATCTTTGTGAAGTATCTCGCTCCACCCAAACAATCCATCAAATTGTCCATTCTCAGCCATGGAAACCTATACTTGATCGTGATCCTGTTGATGACTCTAGAATCTGTACACATTCTCCATTCTCCACCCTTCTTCGGCGCTAATACAACTGGTACCGTGCATAGACTCAAACTTTCTCTAATCAATACCCTGTCCAACAAATCTTGGACATTTCAATTGAGTTCCTGACCTTCTGTTGAACTCATCCTATGTGGTGCTTTGTTTGGAAGACTCGACCCTTGAATTAAGTTGATCTAATGGGATATGCTCCTTGTCAGTGGCAATCTCGTCGGCGTCTCGTCGACTACTATGCTCTGAAACACGTCAAGCATCTTTCCGACTTTGAGTAGAATCTTCTCGATTGTCGACCTCTCGACCCATGGTCCTTTCCAAATGATAGAAAAACATCCCGACTACTTTTCCTCCCTTGCGAGAAATTCTTTCGATGAACACATCAACACTCACTTTTCCCAAAAGTTGCTCTCACCTTGCTTATAGTTGGCTTCCTCCGGCTTCGGCTTAAGAGTCCTTTGCATGCCATTCTTCCACACTGTGACTGTGTTGGCTCGACCATCAGAGATCATCTTCTGATCATACTTCCATGGTCTCCCTAACAACAGATGACATGTGTCCATTGAGACAACGTCGCACAACACATTGTGTTCAAGCTTCTCGACCTTGAAGTTAATCAGGCATTGTCTGGTCACCTTCACATGGTGTCCTTTCTACAACCATGAGATCTTGTATGGGTGTGGGTGTTCCTGACACTTCAACCCTTTTCTGTCGATGACCTCTGTCGACACAAGATTCTCCGTGCTTCCACCATCAATTATGGTCTTGCAATGCCATTCGCCGATTCACACTTTTGTTCGAAAGATGGCCTTTCACAATGCTGGCTATTTCTCGTTGCGTCGGTCTTCTTGAACCAATGTTCTCCTGACAATCAGAATTTGATTCTTCCTTTTCCCACCTCCACTGCTTTCGGATCTCGAATCTTCCCTCTTGTCGATTTGCTCATCCCTTCGATCTATGGGTTTCGACTCCTATGCAACATGCAGGTTCTCTGTGCATTCATATGCCTTGCGTCCCAGTCCTCAACACTTGTAATAGATTATGATTGGTCTGTCAGCTCCTTTTCTGTCGGATGGACCACTTCGACCATATGTACCTCGACCGTGGTTCTCACGACCATCGCGTCGGTTCTCTTGCACTTTCTCCCTTTTCAATGTCCCTTTCATCCGTCGACTCTGTTCGACAGATTCCTTCCTATATCCTCTACTTTGGCCTTTCACGGAAAGAGTCTTCACACCCGACTAGTCATCCTACCTCTGGTCGCTGTGGACTTCTTCAATAACTTTTCTTTTGCCTTCACAGCTAACTGGTAGGCTTCATCGACCACTCTAAATCTTGACATGCTCAATTCATCCTGAATGGCATATTTCAAGCCATTCAAGTACCTAGAGACAGCTTCTTCTCCTTCGTCGGTTTGTACTGACCTTATCGACAGTCTATAGAACTCTTCCATGTATTCTTTCACGGTCATCTCTTTCTGTCGAAAGTTCTTCAACTTCTGAAACAAGGAAATCACATAGTCTCTTGGAAAGAACTTCCCTTTCAACATGGCGACCATCCTATCCCAAGACTTGATTTTCTCCTTGCCTTTCTTGACTTTGTTAGCCTACACATTGTCCCACCACAATGAGGCGTGACCCTTCAACCTCACACATGCAGTCTTAACCCATTTAGGATCCTCGATCTGCTCTATGTCGAAGTATTTTTCCATCTCTATGAACCAGTCGATCAAGTCTTTTGGATCTAGACTTCCTAAGTAGGTATGCACATCCATCTTCATCTGACCTCTCATATCCATCAGAAGTTTGATCAGTTTGTCTTCTGGTTCTTCTCTTGTTGCTTCTCGTGCATCCACTTCTTTGACCTCCTCGTCGTTATAGTCTAACGCATCAAGAATACAACCACGCCTTTGGATTTCTTTGATCGATGCGACTTCATTTATCAAAGTTCACATTGTTCGGATGCACTCGTCGAACATATCACGATCAATTATGGCTACTACTCCACATGCTCTTTGTCCTTTTCCTCGAACATTAATGCCTTTGCGAGCCATTTTCAACTTTGGTTGAAACTCCCACTCGTCCAATCACAACCGTACTAAACAAGTGATGTACAACTCTACCCAACCTCAGCTGGAGCTATTCAACGCACTTGTATGCTCTTCCGACTTAACGGACTCAACACTGGATACCACTTGACGTATTCTTGCTCGCAGGATACTTCCACTCTTCAGGATTTTTCCACCTCTGATACCACTTGATGCAAGCAAAGTTGTTATCACCATCATTCTCCTCACAGGATTCTCTTCTCGCTTTGATACCACTGATTGCAAGGCAAGTTGGTATCATCATCATTCTCCTCACAGGATTCTCTTCCCACTCTGATACCACTTGACACAAGGTTCCTTCGCAAAGGGCCTTGCTTAATGATTACACACAACACACATGTTCACATAAACAAGATGTAAATAGGATGCCAGAAGCTGGATTATATTACTTCTACCGAAACGGTTACAATGTAAACTGCAAATAATGTAAAAAACTAACTAATGTCGGCCTCAGCCTATTACAATACAGAAGTAACTGTGTGCTATCTCAGTGTGTCGACCTTCACCCTCTCCTGGTTCACTACGGAACTCTGAGCTATGGATTGATATTCTCTCTGGTCTATTTTCTCCGATATTTTGCTGATTGACCTGAAATCCCCTCTACTTTGTGCCTGTGCACAAGTCCTCTACCCTACTGTTCCTTTGCTGTGCATCCCGATGTTCACTTCGACACCCGAGACACTCTTCCTCTATCCACCGATCTCCCTGATCCTGCAGACCTGTAAGTTTCAGCACCTCTACCGTGCTGCACAATCTCTACCTATGTTGACATCTGTCACGATCCCAACTACCTACAATAACTGCCATTAACTTCCTTAGAAACCCTGAACGGCTGCCAAGTACTCTCCTTGACTTCCTATGCGTCCTTCTGACACTCCTACAGTAGTCGTTCATGTCTCTGCCTCGACCATACTGTCTTCCGTCAACCTTTGACATACCTGTCGTCTTCCTTTTGCTCTCTTTATGCTTCGCTAGTCCGCCCCTTCCTCCTCGCTTGGGTCATGCCCAAACTTTTCGGTGTCGTGGTTCGACACATGTCAACTCTCGATGTCTCCACTACAACTCTGACATCTGTCAACCTTGAACATGTCGACTCTCGACCTGCTTCTGCTTGACTTATTGACGTTGTCAGACAATCTTCTCTTCCATACCAGTGGTCATCGGCACTCTCTCTGGTCGGCCTTCTTCATGTCGACTAACATAGACCGATATTCCTATGTCCCGATGCTCCTGTATCAGAAAAAGAACTATAATCACTGGAAAATAACTTGCTTGTTAAGGTAGGGTTTGAATCCAAGATTATGGAATAAGCACAATTCCTTGTAAAACCTTGAAGTAGAGATGATATTGAAGTTTTTGTAACTTTTATATTTTTGCACCTCTAAGTTTGAAATTTTTTTTATTCAGTACCTTGCTATTTTTACTTTGCAGTTCAATAGGTTTTACAAAATTTTGATGTCTCAAGAAAAATTTAGGTTGATTGTCCCAGATCTTGTTGATTTTGGACTTCTGATAAGAGAAAACTTGTATGGCTTGACACACATCCAATATTTTTCGCATGAATAGGAAATATGGACCAAAAATACTATGTTTTGTTTTATTTCAAATTCAGTTGGTGGGACTCAATTTGGATCTTTCCAACTCCATATATAACATTTTTACCAATACTACCTATTTATGACTAGTTTTGGGGCTTGTCACACACCATAAGTTACATAGGGATTATATGTGAATGTATAGCGACCAAAAACATGAAATATTGATCCACACTACTTTATTATTTACTTTATGTAACCTAAAAAATTTAGACCTTGAAACTTCAAACAAAATATTTTGAGTGAAAATTCCAAGATGTATCATTTGAAGTAGCCAAACATTCTAGAATGGTGGAAAAAGCAAACTTACAAAGGTTGTATGTTTGAAATTACAGTGACACAAATACTGAAATTTCAATATAAGATACTTTTGTATGTCCTTTATGTACAATGAACAATTTAAACCCTAATACTTTGTAGAACAAATTTCTACCTGAAATGGGAAGATGACTTGTTTGAAATAACCAAACCCTAGTTTTAAAAACTCTTCATTTTTGGCCCAAGAAATAGCTCTTATACTAGTTGTAATATACATAAACCCATAAATTTAGAGGAAACATAGAAATACATAGGAGAAGCTAGATAGAACCAAAAAAAAATATAATGTGTGAAAGGTATTCAAAATAGAGACCTATGTTCACTTATCAATTTAAGGGGGCAACCTCTAAGATCAATGATCCAAATAAAATAATAGTTCTTCACAAAAAAATATGTATCTTACTACTCTATATATAGCCTCCATAAGAAAATTTCTAAATACGTCTGGTCCCTTTAGTAATGAGGGCCAAGCACCCAGGGGAATTTATTCAATAAAGAGATCCATTTTCGTTAAATCACTACCCACTAACTATCTAATGGGCCTTATGGACTTCTACATTGATGAAATACGGGGGTTGGGGTAGGACCTAGCAACTAGTCCAAGTGATATTCTCCCTACCAATTCCAACTACTTCTCATGGAAATCCCATTTGGAGGATTTAATACAAGTAAGGGAATTTACCATGTTTCTAAGTGTCTTTAATACAAAGTAAGGGAATTTACTATGTTTCCAGGTGGCTTTAATACAAAGTAAGGGAATTTACTAGGTTTCCAGGTGGCTTTGATACAATGTAAGGGAATTTACCAGGTCTTGGAATTCTTCAATTGACATGGGCTTGGATGTTTTTTTTACATAAGTGGGTCACCAATTTTACTAAGATCCACCTTAAAACTAGATATATCAAGCACTAAGAGGTATCCAATTTTTTATCTTAAATTTTTTATACATGTGGAAAAAATATTGCACCTCAATAAATTTGATCTCTCTCGACACTTGATATATCTGAGTTTAAGATGGATCTATGCTGGTTTTAATTTTTTGTTTTATGAATAGACATGGATTTTTTAACTACTTTTCATTTGGTTTTAATTTTTTATATTATGAGTAGACATGGTTTTTTTTAATTACTTTTTATTTATGGTAATGTTACGCAATGTTATGTTACCTTGCATGACAATATCTTCCTCGCACTGGGATCTAGAGCACCTCACTACTCTTGGTGCAATAATTCTTTTGATAATTTTTTCCTTCAAATTTTAATGTATATTAAAATAGTGTGCACAAATCAACTAACTATACATGTATTCTTAGTGTCCATCCTTATTGGAGAATATTTTCAGTAGGGTAAACACTCGTTAGTGGGGGGGTAAGTTTATTGCCTATAATTATCTTGGTGTATCCTAAAATTAATTTTGATGGAAATGACTAGTGAAGAGAAGGGAACTTATTGTTATTGGGTTGATGGGAAGGTTCATAGAATATCCATCTATTAGTCTAACTATAGAAGGTGGTAGTTAAGAACTTCATGTTTCTAAATTTTGTCCCATGGGCCATTATTCGATGTCATAACTAATTTAAGCCACCCATGGGAAACATAACCAAGAAATGCATTTGAAAGCGCATGAATGTGGAACACAGTGGAATTAAAACTCTATCCACTCACACATAATGCATAAACAACCATAGTTATCATAGGAAGTAAATAAAATTATTTTACATTTGTATCAAATAAAATACTTATGTTTAATTAACAGAAGAAGATCTAAGCAACTAGTTGTGTAAGAGAAATTTTCCACCCAACTATAGGTATCAACTACATACCACCCCAACCTACGATATTGGGCCACCAAGGGAAATAAATTTTCTATAGGTTTCTCTCTCTCATAGCATAACCCATTTTCTCTGATGATTAGCCATTTGACTCACCACTCAACAATTACAGGAATCTCACTTATCCATATCATCCTTAACACTCTCTTCCACATCCCCAAACAACACAAGGAAGGAATTTCCCTTCATTGTTGCATATATCTATCAAGAAATCCAACCCTTACGATGTTTATCAATGTGTGTAGAAAGAGTCCAACTTGTTGTATGCTTAATTGAAGAACCTCCTATAAAGACAATTCATGGCTTCTCAAGCATACTGGAGAAACACATAAATATTGGACAAAGATTCCTATCATACCCAACCATTGTGCTCAACTATATCCATCCTGTTCACTTTAATGTCTTCAATCTCCTCTTCACAATGTTAATTTATATTTGATTGCATAGATTGGTAATTGGATATGGAGAAAACAACATGAAAGTTCTGTGTATTGTACAAACAGTTCATGGAGAATGAGTAATAGAATCCAAATGAGATGAGAGGATTGGTGAAAAGATAGATGACATTACTTCTTGTCGTAGAATTATATTCATCCCATGATTCCATCCAATGGATTAGTTCTTGTTATTGTCCTACCTTATCCCACCTTATTTTAGAATTCATTCATATATTGTATATCTAGCCATACATTTGAAATAAGGATGAAAAATATAGTGGTTAAGAATCAATGCAAATATGGCCTCTTTATTAATTAAGACCCACTAGGAAGTCAGTACTTGTTAATTTGTTGATCATGTCAACTATTTAGGATTTTGGATATGAGAAGCCTATTTAAAGGGCTACAAGGTTATAAAGGGTTATGTTTAGAATTATTCTAATAAATCTCTTCTCAAGTGAAAGGCCACCCTACCTCAAGAGGCTTGTAACCATCGCTTCCCAAATTTATTCTTATAATATAAAGCTTATTTTTTTGCCTTATTTAACTTTCTATTTCCTTTTTTTTGGTTATTCTCTATAAATTTTGGTTGATTACATATTAACCTATATATATCATGTGTTACTTTAATATTTAATGCTAAAGAACACCATAAGAGCCACATTCCTAAGTCAACATTCTTCCATTATTTTATTGTTTATTTTAGGCTAGATGCATGTTCGAACATCTTTAAATAACTACAAACATCTATCATTCATAGAGTGAACATGTGGTTGGGGAACAATACATGCAACAAATGCAATTAGTACTTAGTCATGTTGTACCATTGGTTGGTACAATTGTTGGACATTGTTGTAACTCATGTTGTTACCCTTTCGAGTAGTACAACATCAGGCAACACCTGTGCATAGAATATCACGTCCACACACCCTCGAGTATATCAAAAGTCCCATAGGTCACTTGAAACTAGCTATAGAATATCCAATAGTCCATCTTGTTGTTATAGTGCCATCGAGCACAATACTCAAGAAGACACTCACATACCTAGGTAGTCAAGTAATATGATTAAGGGAACGATTGAGCCTCTTTAGTTAGAATCATGGGAGATTGGTTCAAGTATTATATTTGGACCTTGTACATATTTCAAATATCTATATAACTTGACAATTCCTCATCTTGAGGACCTTAAAAACCCTTATCTCTACAACTCATACTTGAAAATTATTCAGTCTATCAGAGTATTCACTACATTAACCAAATTATCTAAGGGTTCCCAAGTGAAGTTCCTACATCTTTGCATTTAGAAAGAATTTGGAAATTCTTCCAGCACAATAATATTTGACATGGTGCATTAAAATGTATGTAGGGTCTCAAAAACCCTTATTTATGACCTACCTTAAATGAATCCTTGCATTGCGTTAATTATTTTGATATATATCTCCAACCATCTTTTCTTGGTGGTCTTAAAACTCTTATTTATGACCTATCTCAACAAAATCCTTATTTGTGCTAATAATTTTGATATACATTATCCTTTTTTGTATATGCACGTACTTTCAACAGCAATGGTAAACACCCTTATCCAGATAAACCAAAGAATTTAGAGAAACCCAAACAATTAGGGAGACGTGGAGGCCATAAACCAAAATCCACCTCAAGTCAACCTAGACACCATGCAAGCCATGTTTCAGTCCTTACAACATTCAATAGACTAGATACAAAACAAATCAGTGAATGACAATATATTGATGGATTCTATAAGTCAAAATGTGGGATATGTTTAAAACAACGAGGAGCCCAGTTAGGATGCTAGACTTCTCGTGAACAATATGCCAATGCCATCTCCTTAGGTCCAATCCACTTTTCTACAGCAAATATGCTTCAACATTATTTTCCTTGTAGATGTGAGAAAAATAGATCTCATCCATACTAGAAATCAGTCTTTTTATCTCTTCCAGGATGCCAAGGATTTAGAAATATATTATGGCATTGTATTTCCCCTTTAACCCAACCAATAATAATTTTTGCATATCCAAAAACCTATAATGTTTTTATACCATTCTTTATTTCCATATTCAGAAGAATCCCGGTGGTGCATACTTCAATGAAATTATTAGTCCCATTCCCTAGACTTGACTTGAAATAAGTTTTGGTCACCTCTGATAAGTGAATTACTCCTGCTTCAGCTAAGCTCGGATTCTTTTCAAATTCCTCATCAAAATAGGACCACATATTATCCTAATTTATTAATTATTCTACCACCTACCTGGATTTGAATATATTTTTTTCTTGAGGAAAACAATCAACGATGGTTGTTGCCCTGTTTCCACAAACTAAAGGAGAAGTTTCGTTATCTTCAAAAATCGAATGGTTCCAAGCAATCTAGATTTTCCATATTGCTAATAGGGGAAAAATTTTAAAATATTTATAATCTGTATTATTTACGCAAGTGTCTAAATAGTCCTATATGGATAAACCAACCCAAGTAAACTTGAATTTTAATAAGACTTTAAGCTCCTTCCAAACCTGGATAGTGAACTTACAGTCCACCACAAGATGATAATTGGATTCTTCTGCAGCTTTGCATAAAACACATCTCCCCAAGCATTCCTGTTGGGTGTGTGAGCTATCTCAAAGAAAACAACTAATATTTAATTATCGACCGGGCTTGGTAAACTTAGAGTTGATGCAAAGTATATGCTAAGGTAGAATGGAACCTAAGTTTTTCGGCTTGTCAAACCTTAAAAATATTTAATAAAGAAAATATCGAAAGATCTTTCCAAATGAAAAACCGAGTCAAACTTCAGAAAAACAGTAAAAGGAACTAAATCGGATTTAGTTAAACAGAAGAATTGGAATAGTATCAATTCATACTACTCTATCTTATAATTAAATAATGGAAACTGATTAAAAAACAAACTGCTGACTATGAAAATAGAAACTATGCAATTTCAGATTCTAGTTAAGAATTAGGAAACAACTGTAAATGGATTAAAGACTATTAAACAACTTCAATAATTAATTCAAGAAAAACATCTATTCCCATGTAACAAGAACTGGAGTGAGTGTATCATAATGGATTTCAAATGAAATAGCAAAACAAAACATAAGTAAATCTAATCTAACTTCAACAAAAAGATGTAAACTACAAAGAGACAAATTACAGTTAACTTTAAACATTCTGATCTATTTACTATCCATGAGAAGAAAAGCAATATAAAACTAATGAAAACTAGAAGCAATTAGAAAGCTTGATAAATAAATTTACTTCTGAACTTGATTTGGAAGCAAGTAGAAAACTTGATAAAGATATTAATTTAGAAACAAGTAGAGAACTTGATAAAGATATTGATTTAGAAACAAGTAGAAAACTTTATAAACATATTAATTTCTGAATCCAAATCCTATTCAATAAACATCTTCATTATTTATTAGGATAAGAAACTGATCCTAATCAAAATGAAGGAAACTATCAAAACTAGAATGCTTGAAGAATGAAATTATTAACTTTATTCTAACCATGTTTTAAGAGAAAGTAATAAACTAGATTAGGAATAAGACTGATAAATTCTGAAACAACAACATGTTAGCAAGATAAAATATGAACGACATGATTGAAAAGACAGTTAAAGAAAACTAAGAATAATAACAAGACTTGAATTAAAACTTTATGGAATGTAAAACAAAGGCCTAATTATGGTTGAGAAGACTAATTAAGAGCAGGAAAGATTACAGTAAAGAAAACTAAGAAACTTGATTCAAACTAGCATAAAACAGTGCAGAAAGAGTAAAAATCTGAATGACAATCCGAATGCTACTCCGAATATCAGTCCGGATGGAGGAAAAACGAATTAAACTAATGAAAAGGAGAGTTTTGATGATCTTGACGTCAGCTGGCGAATGCAAATCAACCTACAATGCAAATAAATTAGTGAGAAGAATTGTTGAGAAGCTAGGATAATAGAAAGCAACCTATTCTAATCATGGTTGGAGAGCTAAACTATTCCCACTCTATGCTAAAGCAAGAGTGAAATGAGAGAAGAGAATTAACCTACAGCTACAGAGAAGAAGCTAACTAAACTAATTCTATCTATTCATAGACTAGAAACAACAATTAACTAAGTTCTATCTAATTACAGAAGCTTAGAAAAACAAACTAGCTAATTAGAAAAGACTGAAATGAAAACTGTCAAACTATACTGTTGGTCGACCATTTGCTAGTTCTGTAAACAAAAATTATGTTAGCAAGATAATATAAATTACAAAGAAAGAATTATCATGTACATAAAACAAAATTAAAAATATATACTAGAAAAATAAACTAACTATTGCAGAAAAGAAAATACAGAAAACAAAGAGAAAACCTCTGGTTGATGAGGGGCCCTTCCCAGCAATCAGAGATGGAAAACAAAACTGGTTTAGCTACTCAGAATATCAACAAACTGGAACTTCCATTAACTTGAGAAAATTACACAATGTCTGCTATCTTCGTGTAAATTCTACGAACTATCTTCTAATCTAATGATCTTCTTCAACTACAAGCTAACTTTGTTTCTGTCTACAAGCATCTATTTATACATTTTACAATGGATGAGAGGGTCGACAAAGTCGATCTCTCTAATAACAAAGTCGTTTATGAATAACCGGCTGCTTTGAATGGTGTGTGACAGCGTGGGGAGCATCCTCCGGTGCTTCATGGGGTTGATTCCTTTACGAGGCAGCTGCAGCATCGACTTCCTTTGACGTGGTCAGAGAGGTAGCACGCTGGTGAGCTTGGCGAGCATAGCAAAGGGATGTTGGAGCACTGTCATGGCAAGGCGTTGTGCTGGCAGGCTAAATGTGTGCGACCTGGACTTCTTCCAGAACACCGATGTGAACATGAAGCGTGATTCCAGGCTGAATGCGCAGGAGAATCGACGTGTTGGAGTGTTGACGTGGACGTGGGATGCGCTGTTGAGCTTGGCGAGCATAGGGATGGATATTCCAGAACAATGGCTCATTTACCATCACCACCGTGTGACTAACATAACCCATGTGCCCTTTTTTTACTTTAATGACTCGAAGCATACCAACCGTGGATCTCGCGAGCTGAATGCAAGGCTGAACGACGAGCTAAACGCGGCTCAGCTTAAGCAATATAAGCACGCAGTTTGAATGAAGGGTTGTTTGAGAAACCGTAGCCTGTGAATCAAAACTAAATGCCATGCATGACTGGAATTGTTAATTTAATCATTAATAAATCATAATATAACGAGATTTAACCAAAATTCATATGATAAACGAATACATGCATACCTGGTCTATTTGATGGGTTGAATGGCTAAAAGAATAATTTAATATATCAAAAATAGTGAAATTAACGCCATTCAGAATAGATTTGATGATAAAAAATTGTGACAAAATGGACACCAACATTCCCCCAAACCGGAGATATGCCAGGTCCCACTAAGCAAGATAGAGAGAAATTAGGAAGAAGGTTGAGCTGTGGTAGCAGCTGCCTTCGACTTGGATGATGAAGATATAGATTCGGCCTCGAGCTTCTTGAATTGGTCCTTTAAATAATTATATCTCATCTTCAGGGAAGTATTGGATGTTGCTTTGGCGTTAACCAAGCATTCAATGTCTTTTACCTATGCATGCAATCCCTTGTTCTCTTCAAGAAGTTTAGAAATTGTCTCCACATAGCTTTGATTTTTGTCTGTCAACCGTGCTATCACTTGGATCAACTTATACATCTCCTGTTGAGCCAGAATGAGCTATTCTTTATAATGCCCAGGGCTCTTTGGGGGACTCAACTCTTTTGAAAATGTTTCACACTCAACAGTATGAACTTCAAGAGTTGTGTCTTTGTTGTGTGCAGGAGAGCTTTCAACAGCAGAAGCTTCACTCATTCGAGAAGATGCGTTGGCCAATGTGAGGAGAGGTGATTCAAGAGTATGATTGTTCAACTGGATATTTGAACATGATGGCTGAATTGCAGTCTGAATGACAGGTTGGTTGACGGACTGGTAACAATTTGACCTTGTGGATTTAGTAGGCTCTGAAAAGAGTGGAGGTTCCGAAGTAGGGTCACCAAGAGTAAGTTCTGGAGAAGGTGATGACTGGGCAAGGTGCTCATCACCTGAGGGATCCTCATTAAACCATACATGTTTAGCATTTATATCTTCTTCGGTATGATGATGTTTTTGAGAAGAGGAGGGTTTGACGGTAGATAAATGTGGGTTCAGTATCTCAAAAAAAAAATGATCCCAGGTTTGTCCTCTCTTTTCTAATTAGTGAATGATCAGAATCTTAATAAGACAATGGTGATACAAACTGCCAGAAGGGTTAACTGTATTCTTTCTGACTTGGCTAGACATCTTCTCCAAACTCTTTAGGAAATAAAATGGGAAGTTGAGGGTCTGACTGTTGACAAAATGAGATAACAACCTAAAATGGAAAGCTTTAAAGACAACGAAATTACCTTCGCAAGTAATTAAGTGGATGTTAACGGTCAGAAGATCTAAATACTCCGGCTTGATCCATTCTCTGTGAAAACCTTTGGTACCAGCAACGTGTTGAAAATCGCTCTTTAGGGAAAATTCATGGTCCTTCCGTGGAAGGAAAAGATGCTTATTCCATCGGGCACCTTCCCTTAGGAGATTGGTAGCTAATTCTATTGACTCTTCTGTCACATAGAAAACAAGATGGACAACCTTGGCCATCTTTCCATCAAAACCTTTGGCGAACAGAAATGAAATCTCGTGGTCGTGGCCTTGGAGAAGGCAGAGAAATGGTTCCCAACCTGCTCACAGAAACACTTCACGACAGGATTTAAACTCAGAAATGTGAAGGAGATCCTTGTAGCTACCAGGCTCATAACGCATAGGCATTGTTGACAGAGGATGGGGGAATGTGAATGGATAAATGGTGCAAGGATTTGTAGAGGACGCGACTCAAATGGAGAGCGAACAGACTCAGGAGAAATTCACGCGATCATTAGTTTAAACTACGGTCGGTTTGATTGTTTGAATGACAGTGGACAAGGGCTTGACATGCTTGAAAAAATCACATTTGTCATTCTAAGATCTTAAGTTTTAAGTGCCAGCGTAGAGGTGTGTGAATCCAGCTAATATGTGTGGTTTAGAGAATATTCAACCATGTCCAAAGCCAAGCTTTGGACAGGCTGAATGTAATTCACATAATGAAAATAGATTACATGTGAGAGATCGTGATTCGATTGATATGGTGGCAGATCGTATAATAGGATAAGTGAGACCGAATGGCGGTCATGTAATGATTCAAAATGATGCATAATCCATTCGTTAATGGAGGCGAGATGGATAAGAGAATGAAGCCATGTGTGAAATAGACATTTGATTAATCCCTGTCATAATTAGCCAATAAAACTTTATCAATAATTTTCAAATTTGAACATCTTGGCATATTAAATAAAACTGTTATAGGCTATGGT
The DNA here is from genome assembly GCA_027924585.1 of Larix kaempferi. Taxonomy (NCBI): domain Eukaryota; kingdom Viridiplantae; phylum Streptophyta; class Pinopsida; order Pinales; family Pinaceae; genus Larix; species Larix kaempferi. The sequence continues at coordinate 5,134,193 of BSBM01000009.1, forward strand.
TTCATTCAGCACTCCATTCAGAATGTTGTTTATTTGCCTCATTCGGATCGGCATTCAACCCGTCATTTAGTCCTTCATATAGACTTTTGTTTATAAAAGATCTTTATTGTTGATGCTGACCAAAGCTGATTTTGCAGAGAATTTCTGAAGCTATTAGTGCACAAAGGATGCTGTAAACTTTGCTTTTATGTATCTTTTAGTTGCATTCCTCTTTTTGTCTTTGATTAGATCAATTTTCTTCTGCTTTTGCATTAACCTGAAAATACCTATCATTGTATCAGAGATAAATAAAATTTTCATAAATATTCAAAGAGTAAGAACAGTTCTACTCTCCCCCCCAAACCAAAAATATGGCGTGTCCTCAAGCCATAAAAGAGAAAATGATTAGAATTAAATATTTTCAATTCAAAGTCGTACAAATAGCTCCCTTTTAAAAATATATATATAGATTGTGATAATTTTCATAAGGAAATGAAATATTAACTAATAACGTAGATGATTCAGATATGTACATTCATAAAAAAGAATACAACAGTGCTTAAAACACCATATAAAGAATACAACTAAGACTTTAAGCTCCTTCCAAACCTGGATAGTGAACTTACAGTCCACCAAAAGATGATAATTGGATTCTTCTGCAGCTTTGCATAAAACACATCTCCCCAAGCATTCCTGTTGGGTGTGTGAGCTATCTCAAAGAAAACAACTAATATTTAATTATCGACCGGGCTTGGTAAACTTAGAGTTGATGCAAAGTATATGCTAAGGTAGAATGGAACCTAAGTTTTTCGGCTTGTCAAACCTTAAAAATATTTAATAAAGAAAATATCGAAAGATCTTTCCAAATGAAAAACCGAGTCAAACTTCAGAAAAAGAGTAAAAGGAACTAAATCGGATTTAGTTAAACAGAAGAATTGGAATAGTATCAATTCATACTACTCTATCTTATAATTAAATAATGGAAACTGATTAAAAAACAAACTGCTGACTATGAAAATAGAAACTATGCAATTTCAGATTCTAGTTAAGAATTAGGAAACAACTGTAAATGGATTAAAGACTATTAAACAACTTCAATAATTAATTCAAGAAAAACATCTATTCCCATGTAACAGGAACTGGAGTGAGTGTATCATAATGGATTTCAAATGAAATAGCAAAACAAAACATAAGTAAATCTAATCTAACTTCAATAAAAAGATGTAAACTACAAAGAGACAAATTACAGTTAACTTTAAACATTCTGATCTATTTACTATCCATGAGAAGAAAAGCAATATAAAACTAATGAAAACTAGAAGCAATTAGAAAGCTTGATAAATAAATTTACTTCTGAACTTGATTTGGAAGCAAGTAGAAAACTTGATAAAGATATTAATTTAGAAACAAGTAGAGAACTTGATAAAGATATTGATTTAGAAACAAGTAGAAAACTTTATAAACATATTAATTTCTGAATGCAAATCCTATTCAATAAACATCTTCATTATTTATTAAGATAAGAAACTGATCCTAATCAAAATAAAGGAAACTATCAAAACTAGAATGCTTGAAGAATGAAATTATTAACTTTATTCTAACGATGTCTTAAGAGAAAGTAATAAACTAGATTAGGAATAAGACTGATAAATTCTGAAACAACAACATGTTAGCAAGATAAAATATGAACGACATGATTGAAAACACAGTTAAAGAAAACTAAGAATAATAACAAGACTTGAATTAAAACTTTATGGAATGTAAAACAAAGGCCTAATTATGGTTGAGAAGACTAATTAAGAGCAGGAAAGATTACAGTAAAGAAAACTAAGAAACTTGATTCAAACTAGCATAAAACAGTGCAGAAAGAGTAAAAATCTGAATGACAATCCGAATGCCAGTCCGAATATCAGTCTGGATGGAGGAAAAACGAATTAAACTAAGGAAAAGGAGAGTTTTGATGATCTTGACGTCAGCTGGCGAATGCAAATCAACCTACAGTGCAAATAAATTAGTGAGAAGACTTGTTGAGAAGCTAGGATAATAGAAAGCAACCTATTCTAATCATGGTTGGAGAGCTAAACTATTCCCATTCTATGCTAAAGCAAGAGTGAAATGAGAGAAGAGAATTAACCTACAGCTACAGAGAAGAAGCTAACTAAACTAATTCTATCTATTCATAGACTAGAAACAACAATTAACTAAGTTCTATCTAATTACAGAAGCTTAGAAAAACAAACTAGCTAATTAGAAAAGACTGAAATGAAAACTGTCAAACTATACTATTGGTCGACCATTTGCTAGTTCTGTAAACAAAAATTATGTTAGCAAGATAATATAAATTACAGAGAAAGAATTATCATGTACATAAAACAAAATTAATAAGATATACTGGAAAAATAAACTAACTATTGCAGAAAAGAAAATACAGAAAACAAAGAGAAAACCTCTGGTTGATGAGGGGCCCTTCCCAGCAATCAGAGATGGAAAACAAAACTGGTTTAGCTACTCAGAATATCAACAAACTGGAACTTCCATTAACTTGAGAAAATTACACAATGTCTGCTATCTTCGTGTAAATTCTACAAACTATCTTCTAATCTAATGATCTTCTTCAACTACAAGCTAACTTTGTTTCTGTCTACAGGCATCTATTTATACATTTTACAATGGATGAGAGGGTCGACAAAGTCGATCTCTCTAATAACAAAGACGTTTATGAATAACCGGCTGCTTTGAATGGTGTGTGACAGCGTGGGGAGCATCCTCCAGTGCTTCACGGGGTTGATTCCTTTACGAGGAAGCTGCAGCATCGACTTCCTTTGACGTGGTCAGAGAGGTAGCACGCTGGTGAGCTTGGCGAGCATAGGAAAGGGATGTTGGAGAACTATCATGGCAAGGCGTTGTGCTGGAATGCTGAATGTGTGCGACCTGGACTTCTTCCAGAACACTGACGTGAACAGGAAGCGTGATTCCAGGCTGAATGCGCAGGAGAATCGATGTGTTGGAGTGTTGACGTGGACGTGGGATGCGCTGTCAAGCTTGGCGAGCATAGGGATGGATATTCTAGAACAATGGCTCATTTACCATCACCACCGTGTGACTAACATAACCCATGTGCCCTTTTTTTACTTTAATGACTCGAAGCATACCAACCGTGGATCTCGCGAGCTGAATGCAAGGCTGAACGACGAGCTAAACGCGGCTCAACTTAAGCAATATAAGCACGCAGTCTGAATGAAGGGTTGTTTGAGAAACCGTAGCCTGTGAATCAAAACTAAATGCCATGCATGACTGGAATTGTTAATTTAATCATTAATAAATCATAATATAACGAGATTTAACCAAAATTCATATGATAAACGAATACATGCATACCTGGTCTATTTGATGGGTTGAATGGCTAACAGAATAACTTAATATATCAAAAATAGTGAAATTAACGCCACTCAGAATAGATTTGATGATAAAAAATTGTGACAAAATGGACACCAACATTCCCCCAAACCGGAGATATGCCAGGTCCCACTAAGCAAGATAGAGAGAAATTAGGAAGAAGGTTGAGCTGTGGTAGCAGCTGCCTTCGACTTGGATGATGAAGATATAGATTCGGCCTCGAGCTTCTTGAATTGGTCCTTTAAATAATTATATCTCATCTTCAGGGAAGTATTGGATGTTGCTTTGGCGTTAACCAAGCATTCAATGTATTTTACCTATGCATACAATCCCTTGTTCTCTTCAAGAAGTTTAGAAATTGTCTCCACATAGCTTTGATTTTTGTCTGTCAACCGTGCTATCACTTGGATCAACTTATACATCTCCTGTTGAGCCAGAATGAGCTATTCTTTATAATGCCCAGGGCTCTTTAGGGGACTCAACTCTTTTGAAAATGTTTCACACTCAACAGTATGAACTTCAAGAGTTGTGTCTTTGTTGTGTGTAGGAGAGCTTTCAACAACAGAAGCTTCACTCATTCGAGAAGATGCATTGGCCAATGTGAGGAGAGGTGATTCAAGAGTATGATTGTTCAACTGGATATTTGAACATGATGGCTGAATTGCAGTCTGAATGACAGGTTGGTTGACGGACTGGTAGCAATTTGACCTCATGGATTTAGTAGGCTCTGAAAAGAGTGGAGGTTCCGAAGTAGGGTCACCAAGAGTAAGTTCTGGAGAAGGTGATGACTGGGCAAGGTGCTCATCACTTGAGGGATCCTCATTAAACCATACATGTTTAGCATTTATATCTGCTTGGGTATGATGATGTTTTTTAGAAGAGGAGGGTTTGACGGTATATAAATGTGGGTTCAGTATCTCAAAAACAAAATGATCCCAGGTTTGTCCTCTCTTTTCTAATTAGTGAATGATCAAAATCTTAATAAGACAATGGTGATACAAACTACCAGAAGGGTTAACTGTATTCTTTCTGACTTGGCTAGACATCTTCTCCAAACTCTTCAGGAAATAAAATGGGAAGTTGAGGGTCTGACTGTTGACAAAATGAGATAACAACCTAAAATGGAAAGCTTTAAAGAAGCAAACTTACCTTCGCAAGTAATTAAGTGGATGTTAACGGTCAGAAGATCTAAATACTCCGGCTTGATCCATTCTCTGTGAAAACCTTTGGTACCAGCAACGTGTTGAAAATCGCTCTTTAGGGAAAATTCATGGTCCTTCCGTGGAAGGAAAAGATGCTTATTCCATCGGGAACCTTCCCTTAGGAGATTGGTAGCTAATTCTATTGACTCTTCTGTCACATAGAAAACAAGATGGACAACCTTGGCCATCTTTCCATCAAAACCTTTGGCGAATAGAAATGAAATCTCGTGGTCATGGCCTTGGAGAAGGCAGAGAAATGGTTCCCAACCTGCTCACAGAAACACTTCACAACAGGCTTTAAACTCAAAAATGTGAAGGAGATCCTTGTAGCTACCAGGCTCATAACGCATAGGCATTGTTGACAGAAGACGGGGGAATGTGAATGGATAAATGGTGCAAGGATTTGTAGAGGACGCGACTCAAACGGAGAGCGAACAGACTCAGGAGAAATTCACGCGATCACAAGTTTAAACTAAGGTCGGTTTGATTGTTTGAATGACAGTGGACAAGGGCTTGACATGCTTGAAAAAATCACATCTGTCATTCTAAGATCTTAAGTTAAGTGCCAGCGTAGAGGTGTGTGAATCCAGCGAATATGTGTGGTTTAGAGAATATTCAACCATGTCCAAAGCCAAGCTTTGGACAGGCTGAATGTAATTCACATAATGAAAATAGATTACATGTGAGAGATCGTGATTCGATTGATATGGTGGCAGATCGTATAATAGGATAAGTGAAACCGAATGGCGGTCATGTAATGATTCAAAATGATGCATAATCCATTCGTTAATGGAGGCGAGATGGATAAGAGAATGAAGCCATGTGTGAAATAGACATTTGATTAATCTATGTCATAATTAGCCAATAAAAATTTATCAATAATTTTCAAATTTGAACATCTTGGCATATTAAATAAAACTGTTATAGGCTATGGTTTCATTCAGCACTCCATTCAGAATGTTGTTTATTTGCCTCATTCGGATCGGCATTCAACCCATCATTTAGTCCTTCATATACACTTTTGTTTATAAAAGATCTTTATTGTTGATGCTGACCAAAGCTGATTTTGTAGAGAATTTCTGAAGCTATTAGTGCACAAAGGATGCTGTAAACTTTGCTTTTATGTATCTTTTAGTTGCATTCCTCTTTTTGTCTTTGATTATATCAATTTTCTTCTGCTTTTGCATTAACCTGAAAATACCTATCATTGTATCATAGATAAATAAAATTTTCATAAATATTCAAAGAGTAAGAACAGTTCTACTCTTCCCCCCAAACCAAAAATATGGCGTGTCCTCAAGCCATAAAAGAGAAAATGATTAGAATTAAATATTTTCAATTCAAAGTCGTACAAATAGCTCCCTTTTAAAAATATATATATATATTGTGATAATTTTCATAAGGAAATGAAATATTAACTAATAATGTAGATGATTCAGATATGTACATTCATAAAAAAGAATACAACAGTGCTTAAAAGACCATATAAAGAATAGTAGTGTAAGAGATGCGAAAAATGCCACAGGAAAATTAGTCGTCCATGACTTATTGTAAAGATCTCTTGTCATCCAAAGAGTATAGATAAGGTTCACGATAAAAATTTGTGAAATATACTATAATTATGGGTCCCATTTCTAGGATAGTCATATCCTAGGTATTGTTTGAATTAGATGACAGGGTCCAAGTCCAACATACAACCATTATCTAATGACAGTATACATAATTGGCCTAAACATATGTTTGTATACTCAAGTTTTTAGGAGTTACGTGAATAGAAATGCATTAACCAAACCTCTTTTACCCGATATTGACCCGCTGCCAGTAGGCCTGTTCAGTACCCCGGTGGGTTTGTCTTGGTACCATGCAAGCATAGCCCCGCTGCCAGCAAGCCTTTTCAGTACCCCGATGGTTTACTTGCATTTACCGAGCTCCCTTGTTTAAGATTTTACATAGCATGGATCGGCTGCCAGCGAGCCTGTTCAGTACCCCGACGGGTTTTCTTTGTATAATGATATATATATAATTTTTTTGTAAAGAAGCCGGTTGGCACTAGAGTGTGCTAATCCTGTTAAACACATAATTCAAAATTTATCACAAACCTTATGAGTAACTTTATTTATAATGGCCTAAATTACAGATCATGTCAAAAGATAATAACCTAAAGCTGTTCTTTGACTTCACAATCTATCTTCTTCATAAGAAAGTTAGTAATGTTCCCCACAAAATAGAAACTATCACCCATTTTTAGGCTACCTTTTAAAGGTGCTTCAGAGACAAGTTTTGATAATGAGTCAAAGATGGACTAGCAATCCATAGGTGTAAGATAGAGTTTTGTGGAGATCATAATAATTGAAGTAGGTCTTTTAACAACTGTTCTAATGATAAATCAGAAGTGTACATGTCTGAATCAAGTACTATAAACAGAATCATAAAAGAAAGTGGTTATAAATGATATAAAAAATGCTTTATATTTTCACTAAAAATTTCAATTTTAGCAGTAACTGAAAGAGAGGGAGAACTATAAGTATTTATTTTTAGAGCACTTCCCTTTTTGCATAATATCACATGAGCTGATCACAAAGATAGGGTTGTTGTGATTAAGCTGCAAAAACACTTGTCAAATGATTCAAATTTGTATTCAAAACAAAACATATGTACAAAACAAGTCATGTAAAATTTTTTGAAAGGAAAAAGAGTCTTCCTGTTTTATTGGCAATACTTTACAAATTGACCAGAATAGATTTCCTATAAAAAGAAGAATGTAATTAGTTGTTTTTAGAGACGACTCATTATTATTGAAAATCAAAAACATATTTACATATATACAAAAGAAGATAACCCAAAATGATTCAAGGAGTCGGAGGAGGAGGAATGACTTCCTCTTCTACCAGTTCTATTTCTTCCTGTTGCAAGGCATTCTGCACAAAATCTTGTTTAGATATTGGTTGATGCTAAAGTCTAAGTCTATGTCCATTTACAACAAAAGAAATTTGTGAATCATCAATTGTCTTAATTTTAATGGATCCATTATCAAAGGCAGTAACAATTTCATATGGACCCATCGAGGCAGTAGTTAATTTACCTTTAAATTTTTTATATCTTGAATCAAAAAGTAGTGCCCAGTCTCCAGTTTTGAATTTTTTTTGTTTAATGTATCTATCATGCCACTTTTTGCATTGATTTTGTATTAAGATTGTATGTTGAATAACATCTTTCCTAATCTCGTCTAATTCATTTATCTGCAGGATTTGTTGACTTTGTGCTTCTTCTAAGGTCATCCCTAACTTTGTAGCCATACAAAAAGTTTTGACTTGAAATTTAATGGGAAGAAGAACCTTTTAACCATAAATGAGTTCATAAGGTGTGTGACTAGTGGTGTTCCTCCAAGTTATTTTATAAGCCCACAGAGCTTCTGCAAGCCTATCTGCCCAGTCTTTGTGGTGTAACTAGATAGTTTTAGTCAGGATGGATTCTAATACTTTGTTGGTGGATTCCACCTGACCATTGGCCTGTAGGTGATATGGTGAAGATTTACAATGTCTAATACCATATTTGTCAGTAATCTATTTCATTAATTTGGAGGTAAACTAAGATCCTTGATCGGTCACAATTTCCTTGGGCACACCAAATCGGGTAAATATTTCTTCATAAATGAATTCTACCACAGATTTCTTTGTGGCCTGGAATAAAGCTTTAGCTTCTACCCATTTGGTGACATAATCTGTACAGACTAGAATATACTTCTTCTTGCAAGACATCAGGGAAATTGGTCCAATGAAATGTAGAGCCCATTTTTCAAATGGCTCAATCATAACTTGGGGTTGCAAAGGCATCTCATCGGATGGTGTAGGTCTACCCATTTTTTGGAAACTGTCACATCCCTTGACATATTTGGAAGCATCTTTAAAGATGCTTGGCCAATAATACCCATAGTGCAATACTTTGTATGCTGTCCTTTTATCAGAAAAATGGCCACCGTAGGGTCCACCATTACATGCATGTAGGATCTCTGCCATCTCGTCCTCTCGCATGCATCATCTAATAATAAGATCAGGACCAACATGAAAGAGATCATTATCTACCCAAGAATAATTGAAACTTTTAACTATGATCCTATGTTTCTCAGGTGGGGAGAGATGGTTAGGTAGCTTTACAATTGCTAAATAATTGGCTATATATGCAAACCATGGGGTTCGAACAGATACATCAAACAAATGTTCATCTGGGAAGCTATCATCGACAGGGCTAGCATTATCGTCAATTTGAATTCGAGAGAGAAAATCAGCTACTACATTCTTTCTACCGAGACAATGGTGATGTTGAATTCTTGTAACAAAAGAAGCCACTGAGTCACTCTTCCATTGGTGATAGTTTTATTCATCAAAAACCTGATGGTGGAGTGGTTAGTGTGTATAAAAATTTCGTATCCTGTGATATAATGATGAAACTTGTTGATGGAGTAGACTACTGCTAGAAACTCTTTTTCAGTAAGAGTGTACTTCGATTCTGTAGGAGTCAAATTTTTACTAGCAAAGTAGATAGCATGTGATGTCTATCCCTCTTTTTGACCTAAAACTGCCCCTATGAATATGTCGAAAGCATCAGTGGATATATGGAAAGGAAGGGACCAATTTGGGCCCCTAAGAATTGGTGCCACTGATAGCTTGGCCTTCAAAGTTTCGAAGGCTTGTTGACATGGTTCAGTCCATTGAAATTCTGTGTCTTTCATGAGTAGTTTGAACATAGGTGCGACTAGCTTAGTGAAATTTTCAATGAAACGTCTATAATAGCCGGCATGGGCAAGAAAAATTATTACTTCCTTTAGAGTTTTTGGAGGAGGAAGATTAACAATTATTTCGATCTTGGTGGGATCCACCTTGAAACCTTGAAGAGAGACATGATGTCCCAGGACTATGCCATCGGTCAGTAACATTTTACATTTTTCATGACTAAGAGCTAAGTTCGTTTCTTGGCACCGAATGAGAACTGTTTCGAGGTTATCAAGGGATTCCTGGAAGGTGTTACCATAAACTGTAAAATCATCCACATAAACTTCTACATAGTCGTGAATGAGGTCAACAAAGATTCCTAGAACTGCACGCTGGAAAGTAGCAGGTGCATTACACATACCAAATGGTAACACTCGGTAGGCATACGTCCCCCAAGAGCAAGTGAAGGTTGTCTTGTCTTGATCCTCAGGTGCTATCAATATTTGATTGTATCCACTATAGCCATCAAGGAATGAGAAATATTCTTTCCCTGATAAGGTGTCTAACACCTGAGCGATAAAAGGCAAAGGGAAGTAGTCCTTAAGAGTGGCTTTGTTCAATTCTCAAAAGTCAACACAGATACGCCATTTTCCTGTGACTTTCTTTGGATCTACCACCAGAGGAGAAACCCATTTACTATTGGAAATTGGGTAAATGAATCCAGCGTTAAGGAGTTTTTGTAATTCATCTTTTACTATGTCCTTTAGTGTTGGGTTCACTCTTCTCTAGGGATGCCTAACAGGAGGTATGTTTGAGCCTGTGTAAATGTGATGGATACAGGTGTCTGGGTGTATACCTTTCATATCGGTATACTCCCATCCAAATGCTCCAGTTTGACTCTTGAGAAATTTTTGTAATTTTTTTTGCTGACTCTCATCTAAACCTTCATTTATATGTAGAAATTTGTCGATACTAACTTCACACGGAATGGTATAGTATCCTAAGTGTTCTTCGATTGCGAAGACACAGGGTGTACTTGTAAATGTTGAGAGGCTCATATTTGCTTGGAATTCGTCTCCAAAGATCTAGTCAAATTGGGAAAAAGATTGAGGAAAATCTACACATATTGTGGAAGAGATAAATTGGTTCAACACATTCTTGGTATTTTTCTCTTGAAGTTCCCGAGAAAGATCACTGACAAGGGAAAGTTGTTCCAAGTTCTCATCTCCAAAAGGACAATCTAACCAAAATAGGTTTTCAGCTATTGGCTAGGCAGGTGGATATAGAGCTAGTTTTCTTGTAGATAACCCATCAGAGATAATCATCTCTCCATCCCTATATCCTATGAATGCATTGACAGTAGCCAACCGAGGTCTTTCCAAAATAATTGGGAGACCTTTGGAAGGGTCTTTTGATTCAATGACCATGAAGTCCACAGGATATTCCCATGAGGATACTGATACTGTGATGTCATCTAAGATCCCAGTAGGCTGCACCATAGTACGATCTGCTAATTCTAGCATTATTGGGGTAGGGAAAAGGAATGGTCCTAAATTGAGAATTTCTAAAACTGTGGTAGTCATCAAATTGATAGAAGCTCCTAGATCAATAAGTGTGTTCCCTATGGTGGTGTTATTGATGATAATAGTCACCACAGGGTTTCTTGGGTTTGAATAGTTTGGAATTTTAGGTTGGTTTGCGATGCAAACTAAAATTTCTCCTACTACATGGATCGTTGGAGGGTATTTTTGTTTCCTCTCTGGTCTCTTAATACGGAGTTCCTTTATTACCTTACTATATATTGGAATATCCTCAATAGCTTGTAAGAAAGGGATCTTAATGCAAATATTTTTCAATTCGTTAATGATATCATACTCTGGATAAGTTACAGGTTTTTCTATTACTAGACGCTACGGGTATGTAGGTGACTTTTCCCTTGGAATTACTTCTTTATGTGGATGGTTGTGTATTGAAGATATAGAAATAAACACGTCTTCAAGAATGGCATCATTCAAAACTTCACTAGGTATGACTTCTTCATTCTTTCCTTGAATAACAATTGATGACTTGGCCTTATCTTGCACAACTCTTCCAGACCGCAGTTGTATCTCATGTATTGGCGCAGTTGAAATGGCATATGATGGAAGAGGTAACAATCCAATGCTATTAAGAGATTGGGTTGATTTGCTGTTAGGACTCAATATCGGTTGTGCATGTAAGATTGTGGGTCTTGGAGGATTCATGTCCTGGAAATGGTAAGGTTGATTCATGATAGGGGGTAGTGAAGGAGGTACAAATCCAGGTGGAAGCTACTGAATATTAGGTGGGTAACGATAGTTAGGCATAAGAGGAGGTGTTTGAGCATAAGCTTTCCCTCTCCATCCATGTGGCCATTGCTCTTGTTGAGCATTCTGAGGAGGGTACTGTGGTGGCCAATTTTTCCAACCTGAAGTATTCCATTGTCGAGGAGGTTGATAAGGATAGTAATAGGGTGGAATTTGTGATGAATCTTGATACGATGGTTGATGTGTAGGTTGTCAAGGCCTCCTAGGTATTTCACCAAAATTTCCACTCTTGTACATGGCTTGTAATCCAAGCAACGATGGACAATCATTGGTTGGATGTTCTTCTATACATAGGTGACAAACTGAAACATTATTTACTGGACATTCTCGTTGAGGATGTTTAGTTCTAAACCTAGGAAAAAAAACACTCATTGCTGCATGCTCTTCATCTTGTCTCTTTTTAGCTTGTAGTGCATCTAGATGAGAACCCATGGCCCTTAAAATATCTGTTTTGAAATTTTCCAATAGGTTTCCCAATTCTACCCTTGTAACTCCACCAGGACCGGATTTGTTTCCTTTGGGACTCCTAGCATAAGACTCTCGAAAGTGTATTCCACCTTTCCCTCTGCTCCTAGAGTAATTCCTACATAGTTCACAAATCTCTGCAAAAGATTTGTGAGAAATGTCTCATGCTGCCATGAGATTAAGGTTATCTAAGAATTCTTCTGAGATTCCTTTGAGGAAGAGTGTTCTTACTGCATCTTCTCGAATATCACTATACTTAGATTTGTGTAACACATAGTTAAATCTCTTGAGATAGTCTTCTAAGCTCTCATCTTCAAGTTGTTGAATTTTAAAAAAATCACTGCGAGAGTGCTTAGGTCTACAGTAATCTTGATATTTTCAAAGAAATGCATTCTTCATGTCTTCCCAAGTTCTAATACTAGATTCTTTTAATCCCATGAACCATCGAAGAGAAGAATCTTTTAATGTGGCAAGAAAGAGTTTTATTTTTTGGCCGTCTTGTAGGTAATTATAACTCCTACACAAAATGTCAAACTCGAACAAGAATGTATTTGGATCCTCACTACTCTTCCCATAGAAGGTTGGTAGTGAGGAGGGAGGGATTTTTTTCATAGTAACATCTTGTGCATTTTCTAAGATAGGGAACTCGAAGGTACCTTCAGTTCTAAATTCTCCATCTTCTTCATCTTGTCGGACACGATCTTCGTTTTCGTTCCGCATGAAGATTCTATTGCCAAAGAGAAAAATCTAGGCTGCTCCTTTCTTAGTGAATATGGGATGTCCCAACGTTCTGTTTCAGTAAGGGTATTCTTCTTTTTAGGAGGAGAATTATTAGTTACGTGGGAATCCAGATTTGGAGGTCCTACTGTTGTTGTATCAATCTATGAGACAACTATGTTCACAAAGCTCTCAAAAAGAGCATCTACTTGTGCATGATCGACAAAATCTACAAAGTTTGGACCATCTACTATTGAAAAAGTAGTATCTTTGGGTTTTTGTACTAACAGAGAGTTGAGAGGTCCCGAAGTTTTGTCCTTTTGAGTTTCCTCTTTTCTAAGTTCAGTCTCAATATGAGATTGAGGTTCTTCTAGTGGAATTTCTTTATGAATAGACTGTTATGATGTCCCTATGTTTTCCCCTAATTGATTTCCAGAATGGATTTCCTTTGCTTTCCAAGTAGGACTATCCCCTTTAGGTGTCTTCCGATACCTTTCTGTTGAGTTAGTAGTTGGGGTGGCATTCCCCCCATATAGTTTAGTAGGAATTTTAGTAAGGGAATTAGTTTCAATAAATCTACTTTGTGAATCTCTAGACCTATTCATGAAAACAAATTATAACTTGAAATAAATTCTAATTGCATAATTTCTACTGCTGGGTTTTGGGGATGCCTGTTATAATAGATGCGTAGGTTCTTGCCTCTCGTCTTACCGCTCACCCGCCACTAGCCTATTCTCAAAAGAATAAAATTAAAAAGCAATTTTACTTATCTATGACTGAATTCTACATATCTTCTACAACTGAATTCTACCTATCTTCTACAACTCCCTGGCAATGGCACCAAAATGTTGGGTGTGTGAGCTATCTCAAAGAAAACACCTAATATTTAATTATTGGCCGGGGTTGGTAATCTTAGAGTTGAGGCAAAGTATATGCTAAGGTAGAATGGAACCTAAGTTTTTTGGCTTGTCAAACCTTAAAAGTATTTAATAAAGAAAAGATCGAAAGATCTTTCAAAATGAAAAACCGAGTCAAACTTTTGAAAAATAGTAAAAGGAACTAAATCAGATTTAGTTAAACAGATGAATTGGAATAGTATCAATTAATACTACTCTATCTTATAATTAAATAATGGAAACTCATTAAAAAGAAAACTGCTAACTATGAAAATGGAAACTATACAATTTCAGATTATAGTTAAGAATTAGGAAACAACTGTAAACAGATTAAAGACTATTAAATAACTTCAATAATTAATTCAAGAAAAACATCTATTCCCATGTAACAGGAACTGGAGCGAGTATATCATAATGGCTTTCAAATGAAATAGAAAAACAAAACGGAAGTAAATTTAATCTAACTTCAACAAAAAGATGTAAACTACAAAGAGACAAATTACAGTTAACTTTAAACATTATGATCTATCTACTATCCATAAGCAGAAAAATAATATAAAACTAATGAAAACTAGAAGCAAGTAGAAAACTTGATAAAGAAATTTACTTCTGAACTTGATTTGGAAGTAAGTAGAAAACTTGATAAAGTTATTAATTTAGAAACAAGTAGAAAACTTAATAAAGATACTAATTTAGAAACAAGTAGAAAACTTGATAAAGATATTAATTTATGAATCCAAATCCTATTCCATAAACATCTTCATTATTTATTAAGATAAGAAACTGATCCTAATCTAAATGAAGGAAACTATCAAAACTAGAATGCTTGAAGAATAAAATTATTACCTTTATTCTAACCATGTCTTAAGAGCATGTAATAAACTAGATTAGGAATAAGACTGATAAATTCCGAAACAACAACATTTTAGCAAGATCAAATATGAAAGACATGATTGAAAAGACAGTTAAAGCAAACTAAGAATAATAACAAGACTTGAATTACAACTTTATGGAATGTAAAACAAAGGCCTAATTATGGTTGGGAAGACTAATTAAGAGCAGGAAATATTACAGTAAAGAAAACTAAGAAACTTGATTCAAACTAGCATAAAACAGTGCAGAAAGAGTAAAAATCCGAATAACGATCCGAATGATAGTCCGAATGACAGTCCGAATGGAGAAAAAATGAATTAAACTAAGGAAAATGAGAGTTTTGATGATCTTGACGTCAGCTGGCGAATGTAGATCAACCTACAATGCAAATAAATTAGTGAGAAGACTTGCTGAGAAGCTAGGATAATACAAAGCAACCTATTCTAATCATTGTTGGAGAGCTAAACTATTCTTATTCTATGCTAAAGCAAGAGCGAGATGAGAGAAGAGAATTAACCTACAACTATAGAGAAGAAGCTAACTAAACTAATTATATCTATTAACAGACTGGAAACAATAATTAACTAAGTTCTATCTAATTACAGAAGCTTAGAAAAACAAACTAGCTAATTAGAAAATACTGAAATGAAAACTATCAAACTATACTATTGGTCGACCATTTGCTAGTTCTGTAAACACAAATTATGTTAGCAAGATAATATAAATTACAGAGAAAGAATTATCATGTACAAAAAATGAAATTAATAACATATACAGGAAAAATAAACTAACTATTGTAGAAAAAAAAATACACTAAACAAAGACAAATCCTCTGGTTGATGAGGGGCCCTTCCCAGCAATCAGAGATGGAAAACGAAACTGGTTTAGCTACTCAGAATATCAACAAACTAGAAATTCCATTAGCTTGAGAAAATTACACAATGTCTACTATCTTCCTGTAAATTCTACGAACCATTTGCTAATCTAATGATCTTCTTCAACTACAAGCTAACTCTGTTTCTGTCTATAGGCATCTATTTATACATTTTACATGGGATGAGAGGGTCGACAAAGTCGACCTCTCTAATAACAGAGGCGTTTATGAATAACCGACTGCTTTGAATGGTGCGTGACAACATAGGGAGCATCCTCCAGTGCTTCACGGGGTTGATTCCATCACGAGGCAGCTGCAACATCGACTTCCTTTGACATGGGAAGAGAGGTAGCAAGCTGCGAGCTTGGCGAGCATAGGAAAGGGCTGCTGGAGCACTGTCGTGGCAAGGCGTTGTGCTGGCAGGCTAAACGTGTGCGACCTGTACTTCTTCCAGAACACCGGCATGAATAGGCAGCATGATTTCAGGTTGAATGCGTAGGAGAATCAGTGTGTTGCAGTGTTGACATGGATGTGGGATGCACTGCCAAGCTTGGCGATCATAAGGACGGATCTTCCATAATAATGGCTCATTAACCATCACCACCATATGACTAATAGAACCCACGAGCCCATTTTTTACTTTAATGACCCAAAGCATACTAACTATGGATCTTGCGAGCTCAATGCAAGGCTGAAAGATGAGTTGAAAATGGCTAAGCTTAAGTAATATAAACACGCAGTCTGAATGAAAGGTTGTTTGAGAAACCGTAGCCTGTGAATCAAAACTAGATTCCATGCATGACTCGAATTGTTAATTTAACCATTAATAAATCGTAATATAACGAGATTTGACCAAAATTCATATGATAAACGAATACATGCATACCTGGTCTGTTTGATGGGATGAATGGCTAAAAGAATAACTTAATATATCAAAAATAGTGAAATTAACGCCATTCAGATTAGATTTGATGATAAAAAATAGTGACAAAATGGACACCAATAGTTTATAATTTCTCCTTTGTAACTGATCCCAAGTCAAGGCTTTATTCCTTAAGAAGAACAACATTAGGAACTTTGATTTTTCTAAGAAATTAAACTTCCATAAAGAGCACCACGACCAAACCAGATTGGAACAATCATCCACCCCCCTTAGGAACTCATATCCTTTTTTCAGAGAATAGATCCCATGAGAGTCATAGATCCACATCAGTTTATCAGCTCTAAGGCAAAGTCAAACATGGCTTAAATCTAGTTGATTTAAAAACATCTTCGAGCCTAGATCCTATGCATCTCTAAATCCCCGATGTTCAACACTCACCCACGCTGCTCAAAGAAAAGATAAATTTGGCTTACAACTATCTGATTGAGGGTGAATATCCCTTTGAATCTAAGTTGTAGAATCATATGAAAAGGAAGGATGTAAAATATCCCACTCCCTACCCAGGAGTCTTCTCCCACCCAAATGCTACGTCCATCACCTACCTTCCAAGAGAGTTTATCCCCAATAAATTTGAAAGAACACACGGTCGCTTTCCATATGTTGGACACATTTTAAACTGACTTGGACAGATTCTGGATCCATTCTAGAATTGATAGTGGCATTATGTATTTCTAATGGAATACTTCTCTCCAAATACCCAAGCCAAAAATCAAAACCCAAATACTCTAAGCATCTAGATCCTTAGAAAAAAAATGGACATTTTATGTCCCAACTGCGTTAAGATTTTGGCAAAGCAAGATCCTCCCATTTAATCCAAGCTGTGTTTTTCTATCTAAATTCTCCGACCAAAGGAATCTAATATAATTTTCCTAATGGAAACCAAAACTCCTCTAGGTATCTAAGAAAGAGAACTCCAATAAATCGGAATAGCTTCCAATAAATATTTTTCCAATACCATTCTTCCTAACTTTGATAGTCATCTGAAGCTCTAACTTGATATGCATTTTTGACATTTGGATATCAACCAATTCCAACCATTCTTTGAATATGAGACAATTTTAAGGATAAAGTAGCCTACATATTTTATTCCATTATCCAGAATATAATATTTATAAGGAAAAAACCTTTTTACAACTTCCATTTCGTCCTCCTTTATACCTTCACCAATTAAAATTTATTTCTGAATGTTTACTTGCATACCTGTAACAGAGCAACATAATCCCAAAATATTGGCAAAACTTTCCAACTCACTATTCGGTCCATCAGAGAAAATTAGAATGCCGTCGACAAAGTGAATATGAGTAATCCGACAGGTCCCTCCAATAAGAATTCCTTTGATGTGACCCTTCCTTTTTGCAAATAATAAGGATTTACTAATACCCTTTTCCACCAAAATAAATAGTAATGGAGAAATTGGACACCCCTACTTGATTCCGCTAGCAGGCCTAAATAAAGAAGAAGTTGCCCCATTCACAAGAACATAAAAAGAGACATATGTGATGCATGCCATTACCGACTTAATGGAGGGTACACCAGAACCTAGCTGAGATAAAATCAAATTCTTAAGTAAGTCCAACTTACCTTGTCATATGCCTTCTTTAGATCAATCTTGATATTTACATATTTCATCTTCCATCTCGTCCTAATACAGTGTAAACCTTCTTGCGCTATTTCCACAGCTTCATGGATTTTCCTTCCAGGAATGAATCCAAATTGCTCTTGATATATGCCTGAAGCTAGTGGGGGTTTAATTCGCTAACCAATGATCTTTGAAATGATATTATATATAGAATTACACATCGATATAGGTATGAAATTATCAAAATAACAAGGTTGATTAGCCTTGGGAATCAACGCTATGAAGGTTGAATTATAAGCAGCTAGTATCTTCCCTTTCTTTCTCAATTCCTCAATTACTCTGAAAATATCTAGCCCCAAAAATTCATACACGCCAATAAAGAATTCAATAGGAAGCACGTTTGGACCAGGGATTTTCTCTTTTTGAAGTCTTTTTAAAACATCCTCAAGTTCTTTTCTAGTATCTTCTTTCATCAATGGGTCATTCTCCTCCTCCTGAAATACCATAGGAAAGAATTGAGGAATATTAACAAAATCCTCTATATTGTCAGATTCTGACTTTTCAAAAAGGGTATCAAAATGGTTTACACCAGCCATAGCTATATCTTCAAAAGTTTTTACTTCATCCCCAACATCAAATTGTAATTTCCAAATAGAGTTTACATTTTTTCTGTGATGGGCAAAATGATGAAAAAACTTTGTGTTTTCATCTCCTTTATCTAACCATAGGGATCTACCCTTTATTCTCCATTCCGATTCTTAAAGAAGTAGCATCTCCCCATGTCTTTTTTCTAGAGCCAAGACAATATCCTTTGAGAAATTAGAGACAAATCCCATCCCTTTAGTTTCATTCTAGTTGGGAAGACTCTGTTCAATTTCCTTTAATTCTTTGTCTTTCTGTGATCTCATTTTGATTGACCACTTCAAGGAAAAATATGTTTCTTTTTTTAGATTGTTTAAAAACTAGATTGAATTTGATTTCTTACTACCAACTGCATAGGGCATCCAAACATATTTGAGAAGATTTATAAAATCCTTATTATCTAGCCAAAGCAGATTTAATTTAAAAGGCAAAGGAAGTTTATAACTCCTATTAACTAGTTCCAGAAAAATTGGTCATTGGTGATTCAACTATCCTCCATTTCCCACCCATTTCCTGAATATGAGAGAATCAATTCACCCTTCATTGATTGAAAACCTGTCAATTTGCTTTGCGATTCTATCTTGTAATATCCTGATTTTGAGCCCATTTCATTTAACATGTAAATGATGTAATATCGTTATCAAATCATGGTGAGGAGCTCAAGGCCAAGGCCCCACCATCGATTTAGTGTTAAAATTGATGCGTATGGGTTGCGTGCTAGCTAGGCGCAATAGAAATCGTAAATATCATGTAAATATGCATTTTACTAAAAATACCCACAACTAGCTAAGCAATGCAACAAGAGTATGGGGCATGATTTTTACAAGGAATTGGGAGAAAATATTCAAACCATTGGAGCCAATAAAGTCAAGCCAAGTGTCAATGAGAGAACCCATGAACCTTCAACTACCCATGTTTATTTTTGCACCCAATCATTTATTTCTCCCAAGAGTTGGTTGAAATAGTTATTATTTGGGGAAATGGAGATGTATGGCTGTCCAATTTTGGGTATGGGAAAGCCACCATTTTTGGAAAAACGTGTTTGGCTTCTTGGGAAAGAAAAGAGCCTTGAAATTTCTCCCTAAGCCATTCTTTATGCATGATTTTTTCTCTCACGAGTGGGGAGCTTGTTGGGAATTTTTCCTCCATGTTATTACTTTGTAAACTTGATTTCTAGTTGGGAAAAGGGCATTTTTGTTGTTGCATAATGATTGGGAGGAAGGGATCTCGATTTGGGGATCCATAGAGGTCATTTTTGGCCATTCGAATGCTCATATACATGTGGGGAAAAAAAATTTCTTCCATGTGATCGATTTTCCTTTCCCACAACTCGTTTTTGTGGTGCTACGATTTGGGGAAAAACCATGGACATATTGCTTGTGAATCCCATAGCTAAAAACGTTTTGCTATGCCCAATATATGTCTTTGTTGTGTGTGGAAGAGAATGTTTGGGTTTGAGTTTGGGATTGAGCTTGACTATTCCCATTCCTTGTAGAAATCATTCCCAGCTCGGGGGGTGGCATTTGTGTTGAGAGATTGATGAACACAATTATCCTATGGTTGGGTGGAATGTTGCGGTTGTATAGCTAGTTTCTTAGGAGCGCATCATTTCAAGATAAGTATTCTATGTGTTTTTAATTATTGATTGCTCTGATTATGCTGACAAATGCATAATAGATGTGTGTGGATAGTTTTATTCCGCTGTGCATGTTTATTTTGATTTGTATCTACACACTTGTGTTTTTATTTGTATGAATTTGATGATGGGGCTAGAATAGTTTTTGAAAAGCCCAGAATTTTAGTTATGTTCCCTTCTCGGAGTGGTACAATGGAAAATGACGTCATAGTGTGGTATCAGAGCATAGGTTACAACATTGGTTATGCATGGTCGAAATCTGACCGCTTGAAGAGAATTGAAAAGGGCACCGAAACTATCAACGAGGAAATGGAAAATTCACTGATACGTCTCGAAGAAAAATCGAAAAAATTGTCAAAAAAAGCGTTTCAGCACGAAAATGAAATTTGCGTCGATCGGTGATAAATTCAAAAAATCGCTAAAAAACGGGTCGACACAAAACTGAAAAGTACGTCGATCAGTGGAAAAGTTAAAAGTGTGCCAAAACAAGTTGGCGAGAAACTAAAAGTTGCTCTGATCGGTGGAAAATTGGAAAAGTCACCGAAACAAGTCGACGTCAAAATGGAAATTGCTTTGAAACAGGTCGATAACAAAACGAAAAATGTGTCGATCGACGACAAAAGGATAAGTCCACTAAAACAGGTCTGCGTCATATGGGAAAGTGTGCCAATTGGAGCCAAATTGAAAATTTCGCCGAAATGGGTCGGTGACAAAGTGATAAGTGTGTCGATCCGAGGCAAATTGAAAAGTCCGCCGAAATGGGAAACCACGAGGGGGAAATCCCCCTTGAGTCCCGTAGTCCCCCCTGAGACATCATTAATTGTGAGAAAATTCCGTGGTGATGACAAGACTCATGGAAATGGAAATTTTGCACCTTGATGGGGTAATTCAGATGGTTCCGTAATTTGGCAGGAATTGTCATTTTTGGTAGGTCCCATCATTCATGGAAATTATTTTGGTGTTTTAAGAATGCAATGAGGCTAGAATGCTGAAGAATCAATAGAAGGTTCTTATTTTGAAACAAGTTTCCAGTTATTTCAATAGCAGTTAGAGAAAAGCCTCTAGGCTTGATTGAGCAAGAAGTTCTCATTATGGGTGACCTCCAAAGCAGTCAAAAATTTGGAAAGGCCTTACATGATGGTGCAAGAGTACTTGAGGTGAAAGTGACTCAAGGTGGGAAATATGTTGAGTGGAAAAAATCATACTCTTTCATATTGTATTTTATAAGCATGGGATGGAATAAGGGAACTAAAAGGAAGTGATGGTTCCTTAGATAGAATGTATAAAATGCATTCTCTATGCTAAGAATGTGCAATATGAATTGCATAGAGGGGTTATATAAGCCTTATTAAGAACAATTAGTTCTAATATGCATTATGGAGGAGTGACAGCCATGTCTAACCATCGAAGGATGAAAGGGACCAATAATGGACATTGGTACCTTGGATAAAAACGCATCCAATGTATTATTGTTAGTAATATATGCAATTTGAATTGCAAGGAAGATCCATGGGAGCTCTTGATTATCAAATATGGATATTGTATTCCATGAAAGAATGCTCAACAAGTAATGGAATAGGTTATCAGGTAAAGGACATGTAACTTGTAAAGATGATGGGTGAATTATCATTGTGGGAAAGTGCATGCATGATAAGAGAAGAGAAGTTCCAAGATACAAGTAATTAATGAGAATGGGTAAGGCAATTGCATTATCCCAAATGTTGTCACTCATAAGAATAAGACATCTTAGTATGTAGAATTGGCACATGACTCATGATAGTGACATGGTGGCCATGCAAAAGCCGCTAATTCGGGAATGAGGCATTCCCATGTGTGAATAAATTGTGTGGTTCAAAATTGTGGCAAATATTTCCATGAGAAAGAAAAGGAAGTATCATAGTTGAATAAGGTGCAAGGGCATATAATGGACCTTGAAAAGACTCCCTATGGAGTTGGAATTGAATCAATTGTAACGCTAATAAGTGCAATGAATTCCAAGAAAGGTCAAGTTGGACTTGACTAGAATTACCTAAAACAATTTGAGTAGCAAGGCACGTGAACATAATGCAATGATAGTTATGGAAATGGTTAAGGAAAACTACATAGGGATAATAAGATGGTTGCAGCATAAATTGGAGAATAATCTCCATAAGGCAATGTTGATAAAGATGGAAATATCTCACCTAATTGAACTATTTATGTTTATAACAAAAGAGTTACATGCTTGGAAAGTAGCAAGTAGGAATGTTATACATGAGTATATGTATTGAATTGTTGCTTGGTGATAAAATCATAACTAATGATTCCTTGTGTGCTTGCTAGAGAGGCCATGAAATTGGATCATCTATGATGTGGAAGAGGAATTCCATGCTATGCTGATGGATTGGAAAGGGATAATTCCTTAAGTCCTCTCTTTATATTGTATTTATATTTTATGAGTTTTATATACATAAAATTATGGCATAGGAATGCTGAAAATGCAAGAGATTAGATAGATGAAGTGAATACGCAATAGTGGGCATATTAATAGACATTGCATAGTGCATGTGAATATGTTTGTGTGTGTATATGATGTTGCATGTTGGTAAAGATAATGAATTTTACCTATGCCATGAGCCACTTAAGATAATTATTGTGGTTGTTAATAATTAGTGGTGTTTGCATTGGTTGTAGGACTAAAGACAACCGAAGCATGGCTAAATATGTTGTTGCATGCGACCAACAACCTTAAGAAGAAATGTTGGGGCAACAAATCTATGATCAAGAGGTTGGTGAAAGGATGGTGTAATCCTTTGTAGGAGACCAACCGATCAGGTAACATCCAAGATGATGATGGAATCCATGTAGGTAATGGTTTATTTATGTTGATTTCATAAATACAAAAAGGGGACTGGGTAAGAACACCTTGAGCCATATTTAATAATCGTAAATTGGTATGTATGTGATGTTGAATTCCTTAATGTGACTAATATCCCACTGGGTATGGTGAGGTATATGGTAGTAAGGGAAATGAGCCTTATGTTATATAATTATTTATAATTTTGAATGCATTCATATCAAGGAATATATCATGCCATGTGTGTATGTTGGTCATGAGATTAATAACCAAAGCAAGTGAGGACTTATGGTCATGTTGTGGTAGTGCATGCCATATTAGATAGTCATGGTTAAGGACAAAATGTGGTTGGAATGGTAATTCTATGGTGCTACACAAGTATCCCATGAACTCCCTATTAGTGTTGATTTGAGATGAAACCTCTTTTCCAACAACCAAGGAGTGAGTAAACTCCTGACGTGTTGTTCGGGTGGAGAAGGAAGGCACCCAGATAAGTTAGCCAAGTGATTGGGGAGATGGTTGGGTGATGTGTTGATTCAATAGCCGTACTTTCCAAAACATCATGGTGGAATGCATGCCATGACATTATGGTAATCATGAATCGATGTGAGGTTGCATTGAGTGAATGCACATTAAAATATTATGTAAAACTTGTGATTGTTTATACATATGTGCGGGTACCTATGTTGAGAGGAACTGTGTGAATGTGGTTGTGGTATATATTTCATTGTGATTCATTAGTAACTGAAATGATAGAATTATTGGCAATTAAATTATAGGATCATTTCTTGAGCTGATATGGATGCAAGAAAATGATTGCATGAAGAAGGTAGTCATGTTTGATAGGCTACCAAGAATGCTCTATTGGGAGGTTAGAGTTTCCTGAATGGATACGTTTGTTTAATCATGAGAATTGGAAGTTTATTAAAATTGCATAGATAATTTTACTGTATCTTGCAATTTTATTGTGATAATGATGCACATAAATTAAATGTATTTCATTGCCTTTGAGATTATAATAGCTGGTAGTGTTTGAATTATTGAGTATTATAATTTTAAGATCACTTCATTAATTGTTGTAGCATTTACAATGAAAATGTTATATGCATGGATACTCATGAATTATTGGTTGATTGGGAATTTCAGATCGTAGGTAGAATTGTCTTAAATATGACAAGGTACACTACAAAAAATAGCCCTTTAGGGGCGGTTTTGGCTTGAGGGGGTCTTGGTAAACCCTCCCTAAATTTTTTTTCAGACCTTTAGAGGCGGTCTTTTAAAACCGCCCCTAAAAGTCATGGAAATTGCACTTCTGGGGGTGGTTTTTTTAAATCCGCCCCCAAAAGTCCTGAAATTTGACTTTTGGGAGCGTTTTTTGGAAAAGCCCCCCTAAAATCCCAATTATCATAATTTTTAGGGGCAGTTTGTCAAAACCCCCCTAAACGTCATGAGAATTGAACTTTTGGAGACAGTGTTTTTGGAACCCCCCTTAAAAGTCATGAGAATTGAACTTTTGGAGGTAGTTGTTTGAAAACCCCCCCTAAAAGCCAAACTCTCATAACTTTTGGGGGCGGTTTGTCAAAACCCCCACTAAAATTGATGGGAATTAAACTTTGGGAGGCGGTTTGTTTGGAACCCCCCTTAAAAGTCATGAGAATTGAACTTGTGGAGGAGGTTGTTTGAAAACCCCCCCTAAAAGCCCACTTCTCATAACTTTTGGGGGTTGTTTGTCAAAATCCCAATTAAAATTCATGAGAATTGAACTTGTGGATGTGGTTTTTTTGGAACCCCCCTTAAAACTCATGAGAATTGAACTTTTGGAGGCAGTGTTTTGGAACCCCCCTCAAAAGTCATCAGAATTGAGCTTTTGGAGGAGGTTTGTGTTAAGATTCAATATCATAAGATAAATAAAATCAGTATTCAATTCAATTTCACAACAATAGCATATATAGGATCACTGGAAGAATAACAAGCACAGCATAAACACAAGAGACACGGATTTATCCTGGGAAACCCTCATGGGGTAGAAAACCAAGCAAAACTTCCTCAATATAGATGATCAACAAGTACAAAGATGTAATCCCCAAACAAGAGATCCTTCTCCTCATTTGCAGATCTCTTTATCTCCTATGCGAGTTTCACAAGTGAGTGAGTGTGTGTTCAAATGAGGAACACACCTCCTCTATTTATACTTTACATTCACTTGAATTTTACACTTGATAGGTTGGCCTCAATAGTTTATTCTCTTATTGATTGGGCCGACCCCTCTAGGGGACTTAAAAACCCCATTACAAATGACTCTTAGGGGATCTATTACCCCGACTTACATGGGAGGATTTACCTCAATGACTTTACATAATAATAACATCCTGACGGAGGAATAAAACATCTCCAGATGAATAATAATAAAGTACAAATAGAATATTCTTTGAAGTTACAATATTTCAACACTCCCCCTTAATGAGAAGGATATTCTAACAACATCTACAGGAGCAAGGAGTCATCAACTACATCACAATGATACATCTATAAATCATCGGAAGTTTTCTTCAATCATCATCAATAACTCAAACAGCTATTGGAACATATTCAATATCTTCAATGCTGGAATATAAATATCTTCAGTACTGAGTGTTCATCTTTTGCAGCACTCGATCACTTGATCAACTACATCAACAACATCATCTAGATCTCTTAATCAACAACATCATCTGGATCTCTCGATCAAAATCATCATCATCTGAATCTCTCTATCAACAACATCATCATCTAGATCTTCTGATCAACAACATCATCTGGATCTCTCGATCGACAACATCATCATCTGGATCTCTCGATCAACATCATCATCATCTGGATCTCTCGATCAAAACCATCATCATCTGGATCTCCCGATCAACAGAATCATCATCTGGATCTCTCGATTAACAACATCATCATCTGGATCTCCTAATCAACAACATCATCTGGATATCTCGATCAATAACATCATCATCTGGATCTCATATGGATCTCCTGATCAACATCATCATCTGGATATCTTGATCAACAACATCATTGTGTGGAACACACATGATCCAATTACGGGATGATCAATCCCTCTCACTTTAGGACATAAGTCCAAGGATGATACAATCCCGATCCACTTACAAGATGATCAATCCCTCTCACTTTTAGGACATAAGTCCAAGGATGATACAATCCTGATCCACTTACGAGATGATCAATCCCTGATCACTTTAGGACATAAAGCCAAGGATGATGCAATCCTGATCCACTTACGAGATGATCAATCCCTATCAATTTAAGACACCATATCATGTCTATGGATGATGCAATCCACTCATCAACTTAGACAAAGTCTAAGGAACACTTCTCAAAGACACAGGTCTCTGGATCCATTTAGGACTAAAGTCCAGGGATGATGCAATCCCGACCACAGTGCCAATCCTTTTTCATACTTGATGTGACCTAAATCAAATCTAGGATTTACCACCACAGATCGAGTCCTTTTTCATATTGGATGTGACCTAGATCAAATCTAGGATTTACCACCAGAGAGCCAGTCCTTTTTCATATTGGATGTGACCTAGATCAAATCTAGTATTTACCACCACAGATCCAGTCATTTTTCATACTGGATGTGACCTAGATCAAATCTAGGATTTACCACACAACATCATCACATTCTCGGAGAAAAGAGTCTACGGATCTCTTTAGGACATGTGTCTAGGGATGATACAATCCCAATCGTCAACTTAGATCAAGTCTAAGGACCACTCATCGACCTCATCATCGGTATCATCAATCTCATCATTGGTATCATCGACCTCATCATCGATATCATAGACCTCATCTTCGGAACATGTATCCTCATCATCGACCTCATCGTCGGAACAGGTATCCTCATCATCGATATAAGAATCCTCATCATCGATACAAGTATCCTCATCATCGGCCTCATCATCAGAACATGTATCCTCATCATCGATAAAAGTATCCTCATCATCGATCCAAATATCATTATCGACCATATCACTCCCCCTTTCGAGCAGGGTCTTTGTGAACTACACCAAGCTTGTCTCGGAAAGACACAAACTTTACTTGAGACAAAGGTTTGTTTAATACATCTACAACTTGTTCATCAGTGCTCACATACTCGAGCTTTATAGCTCCTTTCTGCACCATATCCCGTATATAGAAATCTCGGATCTCTATGTGCTTTGAATTATCATGGAACATGGGATTCTCCGTCATCTTGATACAACTCTGGTTGTCACACAGGGTCACAGTGGAGTCCATCTCTAAGTCAAATAGTCCTGAAAATAGCTTCCGAAGCCATATGGCTTCACAAATAGAAAAGCAAGCTTCTATATATTCCGCTTCAGCTATGATGAGAGCCACACCAGATAGCTTCCTGCTGAACCATGAGATCATAGCAGATCCTAGACAATGGCATCCACTCGATGTGCTCTTTCTATCTGAAACACTTCTGACCCAATCTGCATCTGTATAACCATACAATCTATAGTCATGATCTCCAACATAGTATAGACCAAAGTCTATCGTACTTTTCAGGTATCTCATCACATGATTTACAACTGCCAGGTGAACACATCTAGGATCAACTAGATACTGACTCAGGGTGTTCACAACAAATCATATATCTGGCCTGGTATTCATTAAATACATCAACGAACCAGTCATCTGTCTGTAAACTGTAGAAACTAGTGTCCATCATCCTAGATCTCTACTTCACATTAAGGAAAAATCTCATCTGATCTCAGCCACATATCTAATCACAAGAATCATGCCAAGATTCTTTAACTCTGCGATCTACTCCCTTTGAAGTGGAGTATTGTCCTCCCTCTATGACTGAACATCATGCACACCTTGCATTGAGTGGTCTTCTGTATATCTATCTGTGCCATCTCCCGTCAGAGGGTCTACTAATATGAGCCTCTAGATCACTCGAACTCTATGGTGATTTCCTTCTTGCTTCCATCTAAGATAAGCATGCCATCTGTATATAGAAACCCTCTTCAACCTTGTAGCAAAGGTTGAAATCCGCATCACCCGTGGTGATCATCAAATGACTATCGATCCTGGGTACTTATTGAACTAGTACAAAGCCTTCTTCAATCATGTGATTCTCTATCGAATTTTGTGAGTTTGCTCGATATGCACTTCTTCTTCAATTACACCTTTTAATAGAACGGTCTTGTGATCCATGGGTGTAATATATCTCTTGGAGAAAACATCTCGTCATGATCCTCTCCCTCTTTCTAAGAGAATCCTATAGCCAGGAGCCTTCTATAGTACGTTTTATTTGTAAGTCTTCTTGTTGAACATCCATCACTTTTTCTTTGGAACAGGTGTTCATCATCCTTCTTTTGTAGATCATAGGACATGATATTTCCTACAAATCAAATTTAATTAGATGATTAGTAACACTTCATAATCATCAAATAATGTTGACATGATAACCTATTATGCATACTGATATGATTCACATAGTTATGCAACTATCTTGACCAATACTTTGGCACAAAATCTTTCCATATCATGTATGCATACAATGGCTATCTAGATGCCTTCCATCTCTACCAAAACATACTATTAAGAGCGTGCACAGCTCCCAACATGTTAGCAAATAGGTTTCATTCTAGACAACCAACAATGGAATGTGTGTCCAACTTACCCATCATATGCATATTAGTAGTATACTATTCAGTGTTACATGAATGCTTACACTATGCATGATATATTCTAGTAATACAAATACGCATACAACTATTACGAGCAATATCATTAACTATTCATAGATTCAAGAAGTAATTCAAATAAAAACTCAAATACTTATCTTTTATGTTTGTGTGCACTAGTACAAAATGAGAGATAAGTGACTAGGAGACTAAAAAATTTAGTCACCACAGTGTTTTCATGGGATAAATGAGCGAAATTCAACAATTTTAAGTGATCCAACAAAAAATGACTAAGATAAACGACTAATTTAGTCACAAGATAAAATATACGACTAGATAATAAGTGACTAAAATAAAAATGACTAACATAAACGACTAATTTAGTCACATGAATACAAATATGACTAGTTAACACCAACTAAGAATATGAATCAGTCGTTTATGTTAGTCATTTTTAGTTGTGTCAGCTTGGCAATGATAAATTACAATTTTGACAATGAATTTGTACAATTTAGAAAATTATAACACTATATGGATTCAAATACTCCTTTAAAAGATGTTGATGCTCAACATCAACTTGTTCCGTAGTGTCAGAACATGATGACTAGGATGACCAAATTAAAGTTTGTTGCAAGATCATTCTGCCTATAGCATCATGTCCAGTTCGATGTGCTTGTCATGTCCATACTTTTTTTCACCATTTTCATTGTCATATGACCCCTTTGACAAGTCCACCAAGTTAAATTTTCTTTGTTACCATGTCATGGTCGAGTCAAGTTATGGGGATTTGTTGTCTTTTCATCTGGTCATTGTCATGTCAGTTACTTGGTACCATTGTGTTCATCTCATCATGTTGACCATGCTAAAATTTTGTTTGGCCAAAACCGTCACCGTTTGACCCTTTCGACAGTCGGTCAAAGTTTTGACAAGTTGGAGTAAATTGTGTCTTCTCAGTTAAAATCCACCATTTTTTGCATCCATCGATAACATTTCCAATCAAGTCTATCGGCAGTTTTCTTACCTTGTCTATGTCTAGAAATATCGATAATATCCTCTGGCATGTATTTGTGCAAAATAGCCAATGTCCTCCAATTTAAAAAATAAATAAAGATTTCCCCTTTCCCTTTAAACTCTATATCTTTTTATAATCCCTTTTCCCTTAAATGATATTTTCTGTTTTACATTTTATTTTCAATTATTCTTAAGAATAAATTTACTATTTAATTTTTTACTATTTAAAAAACAAAATTCCTTATTATAAAATGTAATTATAATCTAAAACTTTTAAAAATAAAACTTATTATTAAGAGAATGGAATTTCCTTACTATCCATATTTTTGGAAAAGTATAGGGGAATAGGGTATGGAGGCCTCTTCCTATCCTCTAAATGGTAGGACATTCTCTAGACCTTTAGAGTGATGGTGTTGCATGTTTGATAGAGGTCATTAAAAAAAAGCTTACAGAATTCATGAAGCTACACCAACGTCGTTTTAGTGGTGGGTTTATGGTTTCATCCCTTTTTTTTCATTTTGTGTGTCGGTTTTTATGCCTGTGCATTGTGGAGGTTTAGGGCTTGAGTTAAATGAATTAATCACTTATTGATATAACAATTTTTTCAAATTGTCATGGACATCGACTGAATAGGCTTATTTTTGGTGGGATTTGATGCATTTTGATGGAAAATTCGTTATTCTTTCTATTATTCACAAGATATTGCACAAAATTATGAAGACCACAACAAATTTACCCCTATATTGATAGTACCTTTATGGCACTTCCAGGGATTTGAACACATATCGAGTCATTGTATTTGCATTTCCTTTAATGATCTATCAAACGTTTGTGGTCATTTGTAATGTTCTATAATCAACAAAACGTGAAATTCCTGAAAGAAAAAACTCTGAATTTAAACATGGAAGCTTCAGATTTATCGTAGGGTTTGGATTTTAGGGTTTCTCAGTCTATCAACAAGTGGTGATGATATATACAAACAATATAAGCTCTCTTTCTATTTTACTCCAATACTCTTTACTCCAGTACTCTAGTTGCAACATTGAGACAAACAGTTCTAATGCAGCACAATTCCAAGCTCCTTTCCTTTGACTTTCACCTACTATTAGAGTGAACCCCTTGGAATTAATTAAAGAAAAAGGAAAACCTTCCCATATTTTAAATCACGAACAACTTGGTTTTATTGACTATCAAGCAAGAAATCTTTATAGATCTGTCTGAAGAGAAACAAATATGTTGAAATGTTGAAGTAGCAAGATGGAAACATAAACTACTACCAGCAAGGAATCCCAAACGTTAAATCTGCTGAATATCAGAAAAAATGAATCATGCACCGAAAAAGGAACGAGGTATACTAGAGACTGTCATGAGGAGAGGCTAGCTATCTGAGAATTTATTCGACCTTCACTTGGAAGATAAATTGGTAGAGACAAATAGGGCGAGGTGCCTATGCACATATATAGCTTGGTGTACATGGTACTTTCTATTTTTTTGTGCCCTATTATTATAGCCTTCTTTGGGTAGAGTTTTGTTCAAGATCTCTCAAGGAAAGGTAGGAATGGCTGCAATGTAGGGTTTTCTCTCTTTTTTTTTTAATGCACTTTTGTATGGAAATTGACATGCAGAGTTATAAACATTTGGTGTTTTTCAAGAAATTTATTTATCCACATGCTTTTAATTTCCATGGAGCATTTGTTTATGGCAAAGTGGTGTGGTAATGGCATTGGTGCTTTTGTGGGGTTGTGAGTAATCTATCATTTCTTTAATTAGTTGTGTAGAGTGGAGTTGTGTAGTACTTCACCTTTTAATTTTCTCCTTTTTTATAGAGTTATGTTATACATAGTTAAAAACACAACAAATTTATATTAAAAACAAAATAAATTCGTATTACTTGGGCTATTTGCTACTATAAATTATTTAGAATATCAAAGTTTGTGAAAGGATACATTGGACACATTATAAGAAACATCTTTAGTATATATAAAACTATAAATTAATAGTTAACTATAATTTTTTGTTGTTTATTTTAACTATATGTAATAATAATAAAACTGATAGTTTTACATATAATATTAAATATAATATGTAAAATAAACCAAAAAAACAAAAAACCCAAACAAAATAGAATTGTATTTTGCTAGCGAGCATTTGATGGGCCAGTGAAACTATGAAAGCACTCTTAGAAGGAAAAGTGGTGCTCTCCCACATGATCCAATGCGAATTCGAGGAAGAATGGAGGATGGAAGCCAAGTGTTTTTCCCATCTGAAGTGGTTTCATGTTGCATCATGAGGTTTTTGTTTATATATATTTTTAGATAATTTTCATTATTTTTGTTCCCCTGGTTGGATATCTTGGCTTTTGCTGGATCAGAGTCTGGATGCTCAATACGTTCATTCCCGCCTGTGCTCGAGCTCAGCAGCTGCTCGATACGTTCAGTTCTACCTGTCCTAGAGGTCAATTACTAACTTCATAGCTCTTTGTAAATTCGTTCATAACTCTTTGTAAATTTATGCAGTTGTTTTCTCTTGAAGGTTCTCTGGTAATGTATAGATTGATTTGTCCCAGTGGAACGGTTGAATTGCTTGCCATGGAGGTGTAAGAGCAGAGACCTGAACTCCTCATGCCATAAGCCATTTGTTTTTTTTTCAAAACTTCCAACTATGCTATGGGTGGCTTCATAGGGCAAGGGTAATATAGACATCAAATAACCCAGGCAGAGACTGTTTGCCAATTCAGAATGTTAATGGTGTTTCGCTTTCCCACACAAACCTGGGAATCTTTCTATCTTTTTCTCTTTTTCATTTTCTTCTCTGGTCTGAAATGTATAAAATGTCACTCATCGAGAGGGATTTTACCATGTTTTCCTTTTGGGATGGTTAAATGCCTGGAAAGGAGTTGTGGGTGCTCTCAAAATTTGGATTGAATTTGGCAATAACTGACTAAAGTGGAAGTGAATGTTACAGACAAAACAGAAAATATGCAATAGTCAATTTTCATAGTTTTTCATGAAATGCCAAATGTATTTTGAAGCTATTAATTGTCCGTATGATAGGAACAATGCTTGGTGAGACCCCGTTGGTGATGTGGCTATGCCTGATTATATTTTGTTTTCGGAGAAAAAAAAGAAGAAGCTATATCTAAATTACATCTCAGCAAATTGGGAAATGAGAAAACACCATTGAGATAGAATTCTGTAAAAGACTTATTTGAGAGTGTAACATTTGTGTACATTTTTCTGTTGAAAACATAAATCTTAAGAGAAAATAAAGATAGAAGAGTTTGTATTAGAAAGGGATTTTCTATTACAAAAACTCTATGTCTTTTCAGCGTTTGGCATGTTTTTGAAAATGTGTTTTTTTAGTGTTTATCCTACGCATATTATCTTATTGTGAGTTCTGGAAATTGAACTTTTCATATTCATAAAATTATTAAGGTTTCTCTGATGGATTGCCAACATTTTAAATCACCACTCATATTGTGCTCACTTTACAGTGTTCTTATTGAATTGGATTCTTGGTTCAAAAAATGGCGACGATTCCATGTTTGTTACATTTACAATGTCAATGAGGATTATTTATTGAACATAACATGAAGCTGAGCTTTTATTTATTTTATTTCCTTGTGTTTAATAGATGTTGTTGCTGATGCAAACCGGGCAATTGAATTGGATTCATCTCTGGCAGAGGCATACCTACGTAAGGGGTAAGTATTTTATTTTGTGTTTAGCAATTTGGCAGTCTTCTCTTTCAGGTTTTTGGTTTTGTGAAAATCCAGACATTGATTGACTATCCGCACATTTCTAGTTGAAATGAGGGTTGACACAAATGTTTCATGCAGAGTTGGTATCCGCACATGTCTAGTTGAAATGTGGGTTGACACAATTTTTTCATGCAGAGTTGGTAATTATATTCAAATGTCATTTTAATATAACCTATTTTTTTACCTTACAATATTGCTTGCTTCAATCTGGAGGAATATCAAACAGCTACGGCTGCATTTAAGGCAAGATCTTACCTTGATGACAACATCTCAAAGTTGAAGGATTGGACTGATAAATGCAATGAAAAACTAGCTGGTAAATTAGCTCTACCATAACTACCTTAAATCTTGGGTTAGCAAATTGATTTGGTTAAAGAATTGGGATAAAAGATCAATGCACAAAATATATGGGCCCTACACCTGCAGAAATGCAGAATTGTATAAATCCACCTGAGCAAAGAACTTGCTATCTACTCTCATTGAAGGCAGGATTGAATCAAGTTGACAAGTGATGATGTTCCCTGCTAGAGATTTGACTTTGCAAAAATTTAAAAGAGATGGTCTTTCTTAGTTTCTTAATAATCATCTTTGCTTTCTCGTTCTTCAGCATTTCATCTCTAAAGAATTGTGACTATTGATTCCAATAAAACAAACTTTAAAGCCTCTGTTTCTGGAAGAACATTTTTGTCTTTTGTGTTTACCAGGAAATTTCAGAAAGAAAAATAAGCTTCAGTGAACAAATAACCTCAACGTCTGTGTCATGATGTGTCTTCTTTGCAGCCTTCATTGGGTTCATAAATTTGTTTTGTGTCTGTGATGTTTGGAGAAACTGTCTGGGCATCCATGTATACCACAAGTCTAAATTGTGTGAATATTTTTCCTCAGCACATCTTCTGTTCTCACAGTCAATTTTAATACTTGTGTTCTTCATGTCTAATAAAATTTGAGTGTATTTCTGCCTAGTCTTTTTTTTGTCTGAAGTTTAACTTGTAATCTTTAAAAAAATTATCAAGCCTTGACCTGCTGTATTCACTAATATCTTATTATCTTCACAGGTCACTGTCTAAATAATAAACCATCATAGATCCAGTTTAACTGTTTTGCGCCTTGGCGTTCAATAGATCTGGGGTTAACATGGTGAGATCCGCTGATGATGGACTAACATGATAAGTCCGAAACGTTGGACATTTAAACATCAATAGGTTTTTCCAATTTTATTAAGCAGTGACATACCTGATATTCAATAGATCTATCTGTTTCTAAGGAATCAAAGATGGACTGATGTAAATTCTTGATCCCACGAACAAATTTCCTTGGAGACAAGTGGGATCACTTATGATCACATATTTAAGAGTTCCCTAACAGACAATGCCATATTGAGGGTCATTCAAAATGCTAGAAAGATTATTTTTCTGTAGAATACCACTTTGTGCAATTTAGTATTCAAATCAGATACTTGAATCAATTACATCATTTATTCTAGTCTATTTTCCAGTTATGGATTTAGTGTAGCAAAATGGAGGGAACTACATTTAGAATTATTGTTCATTTGTTGATGTATTATCCTCTGTTTCTTTTGTTCTTTTTTGATGAAAATAATTCATTTGTTGATGTATTATCCTGTCTTTCTTTTTTGTTTTTTTGATGAGAAGAGTATTATGAAATATGATGCTGGTTTCAGTGTCTTCTGCTACTAGAATATGTGATGGTTAATGAGACCTTTGTGTAAGTGTACTTGGTGTGGTTTTCGATGTGTATTTGACCTGTCTACATTTGTGTTCATCTAAAAATATACAGAGGAAGGAGTAGAGTATTATGAAATATGATGCTACTTTCAGGGTCTTTTGCTACTAGAATATGTGATGGGTAATGAGACCTTTGTATAAGTGTACATGGTGTGGTTTTCGATGTGTATTTGACCTGTCTATCTTTGTGTTCATCTGAAAACATACAGAGGAAGCTACATTAGACGGAAAATAATTAGAGGTTGTTTCTCCTGTAGAAAACAATGGATCTATTGCCTCTATATTGCATCCATCAGATAATGGTCTTGCAATCACAGGGTCAGAACAATCAACTTCCACAGATAATAATAATCCTGGTGAACCTTTGGAACAAGCTAAACATAAATACAGGTAAAAATTATGGATGTGTATATAGTGTTCTATTATCAAGCATTGGATATTGAAACATTTGTTGTCTTCATGTTGAAGGATATTAAATCAGAGGTCCTTATTGGCATGTACCTATTGATCTCTTCCTGTTTGTTGAATAACCATTTTCTTAATTGAATGAGGCTTATTGATGTTGCATTTCAGACAGTGCAAGGGATACACAGCTTCAGTCTTTGCATGACTCCTTTAAATGTACTTCTTTTCTAATGATTTGAACATTCTCATTGTTTTCTGTGCAGACATGAACATTATAAAAAATCAAATGAAGTAGTTGTTACTGTGTTTGCAAAGGGACAGTCTAAAGACAATGTTGTTGTTGAGTTTGGTGAACAATGTGTTTGTTTCTTCTCCAGAGGATGATTGCTTCTTTTTAGTTCATGTTGTATTTTTAGTGGGGCTAAGCATGAGTTGGACTATTTTTTGGTTTATATTATTGGCATAATATTCACTCAGTAAGGAGGTGGTTTGGTTTATTGTGATTTCAGTTGAGCATTATTATTGATATTCCAAGACAAGACAATTATGTCCTTCAGAAGTGTTTATTTGCTAAGGTAACATTTGTTGTTCTTCTTGATGGTATTTTTGGTAGGTTGTTTTAAGTTTTCTATATGTTTTGTTTGAATGTGAAATACTTGTATGATACTGCTTCTTCTATGGTTACTGTGTAATTTTTAAATTAAATTACGGGAACTTGTATGGCTACATTTTACTTTTATTGCCCAACTCTCTCTTATATCTGCTGCATTATGCGAAATGAAATCTGGTTAATGATATTTCCACACAATATGATATCTCACAATTGACAATTCTTTATACGAAGATAGATTTAAAATTCTATTGTTTGAACCTTTCAGGCAATAGAAATCTTTAGGTACTTTTGCTTTTGCAAGTTACTATTTATTTCCTAGTTCAATGTATTGCATGTTGCTAGGACCTCTTCTGAGAATTGAAAGTGTCTATCAGCTAGGATGCTAGTTTGTTAGCTAGGTGTCTACTAGCATAGATCCATATTAACATTGCCCCTTTCAAAATGATAGCCTTTTCAAAACGAGATGTTCACACCTGCTTTTAATCCCTCAGTAGTTAAGAGATCCAGGGTTAATAGATCTATCAGCTAGGATGCTAAATTGTTGATTCTGATTATATAGGCATTCAAGAGTATTAATGAAGAATGACAACTCAATCATGGGGACTAATGGAAAAATAACTTTGATTCATTTTGTTTGTTTGTGTTTTGGGTAGTTCAGAATGTCGGTAGTCAAATTGTAACATCATTTCCATGTCATCTTATGGATTGATCCTACCATGATATTTTGGTTGATTGTTGTGGTCAATCTCATTGTTTGGCAAATGGATTTTATTTGTATTTCTATTGTTTTGATCAATTATGCATGGCTCCTCAAATTACATATAATAAAAGATTGGTAGGAAATGAGTTTCGGGTCTAGCTTGGCGTTCTGATCTAGTCGTGGGCGATTGTATAACCACTTATTAAATTTTTCCCTCTTTTCAACTGTGCATTTCTCATGGTGGTCCAAACAGACTAAAATGAAAAATCTGATCAAGGTAAGTTTACTAACAAAACGTTCACTATCAATATTATCAATCTTTGTATCATCACCACTCGACTGATGTCCCACTCCACTACTTTCATGAGGCAGTTCCACCGATTTCTTAAAAGGAAGGAGTTTAGAGAACACTTTACGTCTCAGTTCAGAATAAAACCTCTGAACACGGAAATATGCTGCTTCTCGGAGTGTCCCCATAGGCTTGGCTTTCCCTATGGAAAGGAATTCACTGCAACACAGCTGTTTCTTGTTTTAAAGTAAATATTATCCTCAAATTGAATCTTCATTTTTTTATTAAATTAAATATTCTCCTAGAATTGAATTTTCGATGCTTTTTTTTTTCAGTCATTGACCCTCTACATTTATCTCTCTTTTTAACAGAGGCTCACCAAACATTGAAATGGATGAGAACACATTCGTCATCAACCGAGAAAGGACAGTGGATTTCTTGACATCACTAGATAAGGTATGCTCACAGTTCATGCTTATTCAACAAAATACGAGTTAGCACTAGGGCCTATCTTGTGCATGAACATGGTGAATTAATGAAGCTTGAAATACTAAGCGTGTGGTGACAAGTGCTACCTGTTGTCATTCAACCATGCCTGGTTCATTAGGGTGCTAAAATTATTCATTCAAGAACTTACATTGTTCATTGCATCATATTAGTGAAGGCATGTTAAAAATATAAAATTAGTCGAAAGAGTGAGGATATCAAGCACATTTCAATTGCAAGAATATCCTGTCTAGAATGTGTTGCCACTAAACAAATAACAGAAGAAAACAATAAATCCATTGTTGTTTCCCTCATTGCTATGTTGCCTATTTGGGAAAGGTAAATGTGATCTCTTTGGAGTAGTTGGGTGAAAGAGAAAATGTTAAGAAGTCTTCTTATGAAGTATAGGGACTCTTTACAAAACGATTAAGTTGCAAGGTTAGCTTAATAAGATACTTTTAGGAAAATTTCATATTTAGAATGATATAAAATAAATAATAAATAAATAAATATTTACACCAATAGGTCTTTTTATTTTAGAATTTGGGGTTGACTAGAGCATATGCCTTTCCTAGATTTCACAAGGACGAGACAAGTGTACTTTCCAGATTGATTTTATGGCAGTTGTTCCTAATTTGAAATAAAAAATTATAAAAGAAAAAGAATATAAAAAATAACTGGTAGCTATGCATGGATAAAGCTATTTGATGGACGAAAAACTCATAGTTGATGCATGGACAACGGGTGCAACTACACATGGAAAATAAGTAACTTGTTGGTGGCACTTAAGTTGTGACCTATTGGTGTTCACCAACCACAAGTTAAGTGGTTGTTCTAGTATAATAATAGTAAGGACTTATTATAAACAGACCATGCCTATTTTAAAAGTACACCAACTGGAGGTAACTGTTTAAAAATGAAGGCCACCACCTCTTAAAGGATAAAAGTACTATCTAAAATAATTGGAAAAGAGCATATTTTTATACATAATATTTTGACGTGACTAAACAAATGGTTCCTAGAAACTAGGATGAACTTGTTTGGAAGCTATTCAAATCCAGGGAGCAACTTTAACACCTTTTTAGGTCCAGAGATGAACTGGTTCATACTTTGAAGCAAGTAGATGAATATTTTTCAATGATGAAATAGTCACCTTCTGAAATGATACTAGATGTAATGCTTCCATCAAGGAAGATATGTTAGGCTCTTTATTGTTGATTGATTAGTTGCAATCACTAGAATAGCAAGGACCACATAATGATAATTTAATCAAGGAAATATTTGTGCTGATTTTCGGAAGCTTTCAAGGGTTGGATCAAATGAACAATCCCTCATATGAAAGGAGGGTAAAATTTATAGTAATTGTAGTGAAAGTCAAGTCATGTGATGTTATGCTAGACCTTGACTAGGATGATCTCAACAGACAAATGTTTCAACATACTGCTAGTAAGAGTCACACTGAAATTGTATCCACTTCAATGCAAATGATAATGACTATGTTTTGGATGAGTGTGAATACACATCACGACTATTATTATCTGTTTTACTTTGCTAGTTTGAGAAAATAGAAGTGGGATGATTCACTAATTGCCCATTTCTTAGGTGTAAGTGTTTGTTAGAAATTGTGTAGAAAAGATGATGCCATATCTAACACATAAGAGTTTGTTTTCAATAATATTGAAAAAGAAATTACTCTCAATGGAGCTTTATGCTCATGGCCAATCTCAAGGAGAACCAAAAATATTATGCTCCAAAACAATCTTTTGACATGAACCAATCTTCTGTTGATATCAATTTGATTCAATCTCTTTTTGTGTACATTCTATGTGCAAATCTGCACATTGATCAGAACCATGGTAGATATTTTTTTCAGCAAGCTCCTGAACCAAACACCATCTCTCTCATCTCATGTTTAATTTATCTCCTCCTCCCTTTCAAACAAAAGGCCAATGGTCCCCAAGAATCATATCCTTCCAAGTTTGCATCTCTTCCCTACACCCTTGGAATTCCAAATGACTGCAAGAGTCGATTATGAGTCCCTCCTTGGAAACCCATGCTTTAAATTTGTATGTGAAGGCCTTTTGAGCCTTTTTTTTTCCACGTGGAAGACGATTATTGGCTATGAGGCTTGGAGCACTCCCTTCAATCCCGTTTCATTCCCTTTAGTTAGGGTGGAGGGCAGAGGTATCTCTTTCCATCCTTTTTACATACTCCACACAGAATTTGGCCCACATGCTTTAGGTCAGTGGAGGTTTGACGCTGGAGGTATCACTTCCCCTCCAATGTTGTCCAATGTCACTTTCACAAGGCTTAACCCAAAATACTTCTAGCAAGCCATAAGAAGAGGATTCGGTCAATATTTGGAAAGGGGCTTTGGCAACCTACACTATTTCGTAAAGGGAGGCAGGAATCTAGAACAAACCTTGTTGAACGGTACCCATGGAATTTTAGCCCTTGAGCCACCCAGTCATTCATGCATTATACAATATAAAGGAATGCAATTCATCTAGTAACTTTATAAAGGGATTTCTCAATAATTTCATCAAGCAAATTGGTTATTTTTTAAGGATTTACAATTCGTATAACATAAAACCTTTCATTTAGAGGTTTTCTAAACACTTGGAAAACATACTACCATGCTACAACTATCCATCGAACCACAAAATTCAATATTGTTTTCACCTTTAAATTATAGTCTGCAAACTCTACTTAATTAGAATTATGCCAATGAAATAGAAAACAGAGAAACATTTTAATTTATGCAAAATTAATCAAGGTCTATGATGTTTAATAGACTTGTCCATAGGGTGAGTGTCAGTGACTATGGATAAGATCCAAGTCCTCCTTTTGGGGGAAGTCAACAGTAAAAGGACCTTAAATCAGCCTAAAACCGTCAAGCAACAACCTTTTTCTCAGTTCTAGGCATAACTTAAGCCTTAAAACAAATTCTGGGCAGTCCTCTAGGTATAAACATCCCTAAAATCAGGTCTGGTTGCATCTTGAAGAGATCTATGCATAAGAAGGGCAATTTTTGGCGTGAACAACTCTATGGAAAGTGATGAGTAGTGGAAAAATAGTCCTAAACCATGGTTTCTAAGCACATATCAGCATGTAAACACATCAGTTTTGAATTCTGGGCAGGTCTGAAGTGAATCTGGGCAGTTTCCTTCACATTTTTTGGACATTTTTTACCCCGAACACCTATCAAACTGAATCCTAGAATAAATATGGGCAGTTCTGAATGAATTCTGGGCACTTTTACAGACCCTAAAACAACAGTATCCACCCATAGTTAGCACAAGAGGAAGGGATATGTCCAAAGTTTTAAGGAATTTGTACCCTAGAACATTGTAGCTTGTTTGATGAGATCATCTAGGCTATGGTGCAACATTTCAGTGTTTCACACCATATTAAGGCAGCGTCCACCCTTGAATTAGTTTTTTGCAGACTTGAAACCCTTCTTGGTGTAGGCTGTCACCCTTAGAAAGGTCTGTCCATGCTGTTATGTATACATATAGAGGGCAATCCACTTTGGAGGCCATTATCATTAGCTTGGAAGAGGATGTCCCTCCTCTAGGGACATTTTGTCCACTTTAGGATGTCTTGCTGCTTGAACTAAAGTGTTATTTATTCAAAAATGTGTAGATACCAAATGATACGGTCGGCTCTAGCTTTTACTTCCTAATTCACTACAAGTAAATCCTCAACTTTCTTGTTCTTCTATGTGAATTATTTCCTTAAAGTCATCACTGTCATATTAAAGGCTTTATGTGCTCAAATCTGGCATTGTCCTTCAAGAATTTACTTATCTTGGAATCTGCTAACTGCCTCTGTAATTATGTATTGTCTTTTTCTAATATCCTAGAATAGAGTGGTGATGGTGAGGAGGCCCTCAAAATATTTTTGCAAATTTAGATGGAGACTATGAAACCAAATTGGATAACCTTAATCAATGTTCATAAGGTGTTTACTAGATTGGTAGATGTTGAACAAGGAAAATCACTGCATACTTTGGAGGTTTGATGTGGACATCGTTAAGTTGAAGGGGCCTTTGGAGGCCACATGGTGTCGTTTCTTAGAATTGATCCCTTGCTTGTTGGAGGCAACCCCCTTTGTTTGGGGCATTATGCATGAAGGGACAAAGTCCTTGTTTTTACAGGTTTTTGAAGACTTGTTGTTTGTAGGGTGTAGCAAGTAACATTGTGAAGGCCTTGAAGGTTCACCTTGGTGACTCCACACATATGTATTTGGTATGAGGTATTCTATTTCCATATTTCAAAATCAGCACTTTGTATGTTTGAAGTTTTAAAGAACAAAGTACGACTTTGTGCAAAGAAGGAAAAATTATTGAAGATTGGCTTATACCTTTAGATTTTTCATATGTTTTGGGTTATCCACATCATTTTGTAAGTGAAATATGGTCAAATTATCTTCCAAAATTTCATGGGAATCCTTCCATGGTTTCACTTGATATTCAATCATTCATGGATTTTCTTGTAAACCTCAACATTGTCGATGAGGATGTTTTGATGATGGTATTTGCAGTTTCATTGGTTGGTTGTGGTGCATGGGAATGCTATTGCAGGTTCAAGCCAAAGGAGATAA
Source organism: Larix kaempferi (assembly GCA_027924585.1). Lineage (NCBI taxonomy): Eukaryota > Viridiplantae > Streptophyta > Pinopsida > Pinales > Pinaceae > Larix > Larix kaempferi. Next base: position 5,176,604 of record BSBM01000009.1, read on the forward strand.
AATCATTTCCCTACTTGATCAAAAGGTTTTACAAATGTGGTCATGAGAAAGATGTTGCAAGCTTGCAAGATGGGTATTTTTGGCATCTTCTTTGTGGTAAGTTGCATGTAAGGGCACGTAGCATGATGTTTTCATTCAAAAGAGAACCTTCAAAGTTTATTTTGTATGAAATGAATAAAAGAGCTAGTTCCTATGTGTATTTACGTGGGTGCTTCAAAAAGAGGTGTGGTGATATCCCCCCATCAAGCATTGATCTTAGATTATGGTGTGAGATTTTGTGTGTAGAATGTCGAATCATTATACCAAAACTAAATGAAATCCTTGAGCTTGAAATTGCAGATTTTGAAGATCAAAGGGTTGTTGAAAGTATCCTATTTGTTGAAGACATTCAAGCTCCCACATCATTTCCCATGGAAGACCAAGAGAAAAGTCACTGACACTTAGTCTGCAAACATTTTTTTATGAGTCCACAATTGTGTGGTATATAAACTTTAAGCCATTGACAAGTGCTATGCTTATATTTATATTTTGACTTCCTACAGTATTCTCAAAAAAAATCATACTATCAGTAGTGGAAGCCCTCCCAAAAGGAACAGGTATTGCCAATGTTTTTAGCCATTATGTATTATGATATTTCAATCTGATGGATGGATTGTATGGTAGGAAGATAACCTGTTTGTTTAAGGTGGCTTTCTACAATGGGCACACAAATAAGGAAAGCTTTAGCATTATGTTTTATGAAATCAATCCCATATATTGCTATTTGAAGAAATTTATGGTAGCTGCTACAATGGGCACACAAATAAGAAAAGCTTTAACACTATGTTTTATGAAATTAGGTTTTTCCCATATATTGCTATTTCAAGACTTTTGGAATGTCTGAAGTATATACTACATTGTAGTTTTAGTTGCTCCATTTTCATTCGCAAATTGGTTTGCTGAAATGGAGATGTTTGTCTATTGATACAGGATGAGCATATGCACTCGTGTGAAGCTGTGGAAGCAATCGTTGCTTCCCTAAACAGAAACATCATGGGAACATCAACTTCAGGTTCATTCTCGGCTTTATATCAAGTGTCAGAGTCGCACAAAGACAATAGTAAGTTTTCTGACTGCAAATCTGTGTTTTTATTCCCACATTGGAAGCAATTGTGATACAATGGTGATTTATGAAGCAATGCATTGTGGAAATTGTGGACATGAAGCAGTACCTCCACCACCTAATTTGAGTGTGAGATTTTAGAAGTCAAACTCTCCAGCTCAACAATCCTCTACAATGTTGGATGATTCCCAAAAACCTAATTTATCTCTCAAACTTTGATTGATGTAGCTTGCTTATTGGATTAGTCTCCCCAACAACAAATAGAAATCATACATGGAAATGACGTTGCACAGAGTCTCATCTTTACTTTCACCAATGTGAAAAATGATTTGCGTTGATTGGGACCATCACTACATAACATAGTGGAATCAAAAAAACCTATACGGTCGGGGCCTAAGGGTGATTCTGTCATGCTAACCCCAATATCTCTACCATATTTACAAACACCATATTCATGAAACTATCATAGTCAATTATGACTTTATGTTTATGCTTTCTAGATAGATTCATTGCAGTTGCCTTCATTAATGATCTCCTAGGATTACTTGTATTTTAAAGCCATGTTTCTGGTTTAAGGAGATTTAAGATGTCATATGGATTGCAATATCATATGATGTTTCACCTTATTCATACATTTTCCTTGGTATTATGCATGGTTTCTCTTGAAGAGACCTTTTGTTTGTCATTTGGATTGGTGCTAGGGTGGCCTTTAAAGGCCTATCTAGGAGAGCACCCTAGTTTTTTATCATATGGATTCATCCATCTTCTTAATGGGAATTTAAATCAGAGGAGATCCTACTTGTATTATGGGTTTTTGGCATGTGTGGTGTGCATATATAGTTTTCATGAAGCGAGATGTGGGCTCCTTCATAATGATGTTGTCTTTGTTGGTCACTTTCTCCTTGTTTCTGTTGCTTTTCTCATAGATGGATGGCCTCTTTGGATAGTATATTGATGTTCATTTTGATTGTGTGGGGGAGTGTGATATATGGATGGAAATATTTTTCCAAGGGATATTTTTAGGTGCATACTGTTCAACAATATTTGTAGGGGTTTGAGAGTGCTCAGGTCTTCTTTCTAGGTCTTTTTGTTGGTTTCTTGGTCGTTTTTCATGTTAGTTTTTTAGAATTTACTTCAATCTAATCTAGGATCTTAACTGAGAGAACAACATCTACAGCATATCAATCATGGACAATAATGCAAGCACACAAGAGACACAGATTTTACTTGGGGAAAACCATAAAGGTGAAAAACCCCAATAACTTCCTCAGAGATAGATAGAGCAATGATACAACCCAAGAATAAGAGATAGACATCTCCTAGCACCAATTTCTCCTCCTCCACAAGTGCGCCACTCTCCAAAGAGTGTGAGAGAGAATATAATGATCAAATAGAGTGCCTCCCGCACTCTATTTATACTTGACTTGACTTGCCTAATAACCTTTACTAGGTCAGCCTTAACTTAACCACATAACATAATGCTAACTTGGCCGACCCCCAATAGGGTGGTCTAATAACCCTTTGACCCACATGACTTACACAGGGCCGACCCCAACAAGGTGGTCTAATAACCCATCAAGTATAAGTTACGACACTTACAATATAAAAGACGACACTTCCGTATAGAGGAATAATAATATATCTATAGGAATACAATATACATATATGTGAAATACATTCCAAAGTTACATATACATTAACACTCCCTCTTAACTAGGAAGGTATTTCTCGACACAAGTCTTCTAGCACAAGTCTGCTTCTCTAGATCATTGTCATCGAATCATCGTCATCATCACTGCTGTTGCTATCTCAATCAATCTTTGAATCTACTCATCATAGGAAGTTCTACAGATCCATTCCTTTTTCATACTGGATGTAGGCCCACCACCTGCAGGTCTTCATCATCACTGGCCATACTGTGGAATCCTCAGGACTTATTACATGCGTCACAAAACCTTGAAAGAGCATCCCAAGCTGTTACGAGCACACAGCTCTACTTGTCGGATCTTCGAGGGCTAGTATTATATGTGACTGTCACAAAACCTTAAAAGAGTCTCTTGACTAGAAAGAACCCTAAAGAGCATATGAGGCCTTTTTCATCCTGTCTAGATCTCCAGTACTTATTACATGTGACCCCCACCACAAAACCTTAAAAGAGTGTCTTTCCAAGCAAGAATTCTAAAGAGCATCTGAGGCCTTTTTCATCATGTCTAGATCTCCAAGATTTATTACATGTGGTCATGGCAATGCCTCAAAAGAGCATTTGAGGCCTTTTCATCCTGTCCAGATCTCCCAGGTCTACTTACATGCCATAGGACAAAACCTCGAAAGGGCGTTTTCCAGATCTCCCAGGGGGCTATTATATGCCAGCGGAAAAACCTAGCAAGAGAATCTGCAAACCTCCGAGGGTGCTATTGTATGTCCTCCCAAAGCAAAACCTCGAAAGAGCATTTGCCAGATCTCCCAGGGAGCTATTATATGCCAGCGGCTAAACCTAGCAAGAGAATCTACAAACCTCCCAGTGCGCTATTATATGCTTATCTACACAACATGTCCACGACCACAGAGTATCAACCTGATACTCACCATACATCATCCTAATGTACACATGATAATCCTGATCATCATCACTGCATCGTCCTGACGCATGTCATCTGGAGCAACATCCTGAAGCTCATCATCCATGATCATCTTGATCATACAATGCATCCACCTGATGCATACACAGTATCTACCTGATACATATCATCATACATGATCTACCTGATCATGCAATGTATCCACCTGATACATATACAAATACATGATCCACCTGATCATACCCGATACATATCAACATACATGATATACATGATAATACAATGTATCCACTTGATACATATGCAAATACATACACCTGATCCAACTGATCAAATCCAGCATCCAACATGATGCATACATACATAAATGATCCAACTGATCATATCCAGCATCCAACATGATGCATACATACATAAATGATCCAACTGATCATATCCAACATCCGACATGATGCATATACATATACAGAGCAGTAACTGGAGCATCGTCCTGATGCTCCTCATCCAACGCTTACATCCATAGCCATGTGAAGGATCCTCCTTCCAACATGCTTGGAATGGCTTCAGCAAATGTCTCCATCACTTCTTCCTCGAAGTGTCATCGATATGAAGAACACCAAGCCTCTCTCTGAAGTATTTGAACTTCACTCTGGATAGTGGCTTCATCAGCACATCTGCAATCTGCTCATTCATCGCAACATATAGAAGCTTCACTACTCCTCTCTGCACCACATCCCTGATATAGTGATATTTGATCTCTATGTGTTTTGACCTGTCGTGGAACACCGGGTTCTCAGACAGCTTCACACAACTCTGGTTGTCACAAAAGATACCAGTAGCCTCTAGCAAGAGATCAAATAACTCAGATAGTATCTTCCTAAGCCATACTACCTCACAACTAGCCGAACAAGCTACAACATAATCTACTTTGGCTATACTCAGCACTACGTAGGATTGCTTCTTGCTAAACCAAGATATCACACCTAATCCCATACTGAAGCAGCACCCGAAAGTGCTCTTCCTATCTACAGCACTCCCTGCCCAATCTGAATCAACATAACCCTGCAGGTAAAAATTTTGATTCGCATCATACTTGAGCCCATAATCAACTATACCCTTCAGGTACCTCAGAATGTGCTTTACAGCAACCAGGTGAACACTCCTCGGATCCGTCAGAAACTGGCTCAATGTGTTCACCGCAAAGCAAATATCTGGTCTCGTGTTCGTCAGGTACATAGAGGACCCAATCATCTGATGATACATTGTGACATCAACCAGATCGGATGAAACATCACACAGAATCTTCAGGTTCGATGCCATAGGTGTGGCCATGGCCTGGCAGTCCATCATCCCGAACCTCTTCAGGATCTCTATTGCATACTTCCCTTGTCCAAGGAATATTCCATCTGCACTCTGCCACACCTCCATGCCTAGAAAGTAGTGCATCATCCACAAGTTCTTCATCTTGAACTTAGAAGCAAGCTTCCGCTGCGTGTCAGAAATCAATCTATTCTCACCTGTAACAAACAGGTTATCCGCATACAAAAGTAGTATCACTGGATTGCCTTCCTCAACCTTGTAGTAAAGGTTGGAATCCGCTTTACTCTTGGTAAAGCCCAAACTGGATAGAAAGTTGTTTATCCTACCATACCAAGTTCTACACATATATGACTTCCCGTCATGTGTCTCAAAACCAAGTGGCTGCTCCACATACACTTCCTCTTCAACTACACCATTCAAGAAAGCTGTCTTGACATCCTCTGTTGTATCTTCCATTTCATCACTGCATCCAGAGCAAGTACTGATCTGATGGAAGGGGATCTGGCTACAGCAGCAAAAGTCTCTATGCTACCACCTGCAGCATGCTTGATCTTATAGATCCATTTGTAAGTCACAACAAATGGATTAAACAATGAAAGGAAACACATTCACATGAAAAAAGAGATAAACAGACTGTAAGTCCAATGACACATGAATCTCTGAGAAAAGTTCCTGCAAGGCCTTGCCAATTTTATTAAAACAGTCTCAAAATACAATCAACATAGAGCAACACTCGGGTTCCAAAAATTTTCAACCCTTTAGCATTATTTTACATCGTTTATATAGATCTTCTAAGCCTCAGACTCGGCTTGTTCTAACAAAAAATAGTTACAAAACCAGTGACACCTATGCAACAGGTTCACCACTTCAACAAAATGACAAAGTTGGCCAAACTGGCTCAATTGTCTTTTATAATTTACTGATCATTTTTACCAAACGACTACAGATTCTAACAAAAAGACAAAAGGCTCTGGTAACTGCTCCTCCAGCTGGCTGCTTCCACTATCTTCGACTCCTTCATGCACTTAGCTTTATCTTTTCCTTTCCATACCTTTCAATAAAATTCCATTGCTTGGGTACTGGAAAGTCTAAGGAGGCAAGCTCCTTCAGCAAAACCCTCATTTCGGTGTGCTCCTTGTATGAATAGCCCACAAGGAGTGTATGAGCTTCTTTAAACAGTGAGACTATCTCAAAGTCCTTTGTCAATTTATCTACCACCGTCTTGCCTGCCAAAGGCTGCTCCATACCTACAAAACATTCTTGCTCCAACCCACACTCCTCTAGCTTTCCTTGATATTCCTCCTTGGTTCTCATGGTTCCATTCTCTTCCAAAAGCATGGGAAAACCCTTCTTAAATAAGGTATCAAATGCTTCTCTGAACATCTTCACTTGGTTAGACAGAATGTCTACCCTTCCTAGACAGTGCCCACCTTTTGGTGCTTGAGAATTACCTTTTTTGGCCCAAATGATAGTGGCCACCCTATCTTTGATGCTCGCTGCTTGAACCTAGTCTTCAGATAGACCATTCAAAAACTCTATTTCATTCTGGGCATACTCCATGGGTTTTTGTTCAGCTTCTCATTTGAAACTGTGACAACCTTCTTTTCCATCTTAACCATAGCTTCCTTATCTAATATAAAGTCCAAATATGGTATCAACTCCCCTTCCTGCACAATGATATCATCCGAGATGATCTTCTTTGCTTCTTGCAATGCATCCTACCTTATAATCTGCTGCTTTAACTTATCATAACCACATTGCATCACCTGGTACTTGGTTTCCCAAGCCTCCCTTTCTTTTTCTGCAATGTCTTTCAGGGTCTTCAAGTTGGCTGTCTGCTTCCTCAACCTAGTTACTTATGCATCCTCCAAACTAGCCTTGGCTATTTATCCCACAATGGAAAAATCCCTAGATTCTACTGAGGGAGTGATCATATCTTATGTTTATTTGTCTTTCTCTTTTAATTTATTCTCAAGATCTTCAACCTAGGCCTTCAAGAGCTTCTCCCTAGCCACCCCAATGGATATGTCTAGCTGCAATTCCTTTTCTTTTTCCTTAACCTCTACCAGCTGCGTTTGGAAATCAATCAACTTACCTTGCAACTCCTCTTTTTCTTCTTCTAGCTCTTCAATTTCATGTGCATTTACTAGTTGGGCAGCTGGAATCTTTAATTTCTTCTTTAGTGACATGATCTCCTGATCTTTTTCGTCTAATAGCTTCTGTATGCTTTTCCTTTTGTCTTCCTGAGTTTCAGTGGCCAACATTGATGATTGGAACATTTTCACTCAATGTGCCTTTAAGGACTTGTTTTCCACTTTTTCTAGCCTCAACTAATTCTAAACCTTGGCTTTGTTGGCTTGCACCTTTGATAGTTCTAGGGCACCCTTCAACAACTTGTTGTAGATGAACTCACAGGTATCCTTATGCAGATTGATTACATCAGGTACTGGAATGTCCTATAGATTCATTTTCAACTCTATGGCCTTATTTTTTGTGGCTAAGGCAAGGCTTAAGGTATTTTGAGCAAGGTTCCTACTAGCCACCAATGCCACATCTTTCTTAGAGTTTTTTCTCACATCAGCATACAGTTTAGCTTCCTTTGATATGTTTTATGGGCTTTCTTCATACTCCTCCAACAGCTCTGCCCTGCTTATGCTTGATGTTGTAGGTCCAGTGGGTGCTTTATTGAACACATGATCCTTAACCTCAAAATATGGAACCAGGAACCTGACCTGTTTTTTCTTGGGTTTCTCTTCCTGTACCTTTACCAATTATTGACTGGGATCATCCAACTTTTGCCTCTTCGAGGCTCTCTCTGCATCACTGTCCACATCCATAGGATCACCACCCCCCATCTTGGTAGATTTTTCTGAAATAATAGTGAGGGATAAGGCTGTTGACACTGCTGGGAATTGACTAGGTGAAACAGGCACCGATGATGTACTTCCTTGCACCAAAGAGGGGGAAACTTCTGGAGGGTCTACATCCATCTGACCTTTTTCAATGTACTCTAACCAATTAGCCCTCTCTGCCAAGCCTGTCAGTTTGAAGTGTTCATATCCTTTCTTGTTGGTTTCCTTCCTCCTCTCTGAAAGTATATGGTGGGGATCATAGTTCATCGTAGCTTTGGATGAGAACACCAAGTCACCCATCATTTGTTCAATACTTGGGAGAGCTTCCCTACTTTTGACAATGAAGGAACCCAACGTCCATGGGAAAACGATATCAGATAACTTCTTGTCATCCAGGAAGTGTTCACACTCTACTTTCAGCGTTTTCCTCATGAACTCTAAGGTGAGTACTCTAGGGGTTAGGAAGGCAGGAAATACATAGGGAGCATGTGAAAAAACATAAACCTTGATCATAGTCCTATGGTTCAGCAGGAACCAATCCCCAACTCTCTTCTCCATGGATGGTTGCAGTAGGTCTTTCATCTCAGGCAGTACCCTAGGCATCCTCTTCTGGAAAAAGATGGAATATGTCTCTGCCATAAGGTCATTCATAAAGGCTTTGTAGTCTGAATACATCTCCTTAGTCAGCTGCAGCTCTGGAGCTTGCAGGTTTTCTTCATTAGCTGCCAGAAATATTTTTAACAAGTAGGACTGGAACCTGAAATCCCTTGTCCTAGATAATTCTATGAGTTGGGAATGGATGTTGTCTGCTAGGGCTTCATCAAATTTTAGGCACGCACACTGGGTGGGTAAATTGGGGTCTGCTGGCTCAATGGGACAAGTGTCTAGAGCAAAACTTAAATTGATTAAAGGATTGTTAGGATATTCCTATACTCCATCCTAGTCCTACTAGCTTTTCAGTCATTTTCATTTTCATTCTTTTAGGGTTTGCATGCACCTTTAGGGTTTGCATGCATTTCGAGTCATGAGTCCCAACACCTAGCCCTCAGTTAGCTAGCCCTCAGTTAGCTAGCCCTCGGAGCTTCTTCCTGATCAATTTCAGCCCTCCTAGTGTCTAGTTCTCCCTCCTTTCACCTACTGCATGAGAGAGGCTCACTTCTTCACCTACCAGTCCAGTTATGTTCAGTTAACAAGAGTTCTCTCCCTGATTTTAAGCTTGACTCACTCTTTACTTACCGTATCACTCTGATCGACCTCCAGTGTGACTAGATAGGTTGTTCTGACTCCAATTAGCTCCATGAGACCCCTGCACTGAGCCTCCTTCACTACATTAGTGCTTCCATGTGCCAATTACACCTACCACATTCAATTAGACTCAGTTTGACTTCTGGTTGACTATTACTTGTGCATTGATGACTTCACTGATGATGAGTTGGACTCCTAGTTATGAATTGATGACACTCTACTGATTATGGATCTGTCCATGCAGGCTAATCCGAATCACACCTAGTGTATTTGAATCTTGAGCATTGTATATTTACCTTTTTACTATTCAGATTAATTTAACATGTGTAATTATTCTGCCTTTATCTGAGCTCCTTTGGATCTGTGTTCTTCTGCTCTATTCTTCTTCTGTCATTCCTAAATTCTTTCATTGTGAGGTTTACATCATCTCTTTGGATCTACTGTGAGCATCTTCACAAGGATCTGTTATATATTGGCCACTGTCTAGCCCTAGGAACTGGTCCAACAGGGAGATAATGCACCTTGAATCTTCTTTAAACAGGATGGCTTCACCAGGAAAAGGTGATCCCTGGATAGGGGTATTTGGTAGGAGGGAGGAATAAAAAAGGATCTGCTTGATGTCAGCTGGGGCTTAACGGAAAAAAGGGATCAGGGCTTCCATTCTGTAACTTTGGGACTTCTGACAGAATTCTTTAGGAACAACTAAGGCCTTCCTAACAGTAGGGGCATCTATGTAGCACAAGATTTTTGAATTCGAGGCATCCATGATTGCCCTCCACTCTGGGGAATAATGGTCGGTGCACTAGTATATGAACTCTAGGAAACTAGGGGTTTGGTTGGTGGTGAATAGGTGGAAAAAGGAACGGTAGACTTTATGGACATCCACCCCTCTGGACCTTATAACTTCCAATTTTCCTTTGGTGGCCTCCAGGAGTTGTTAACCAGCACAGTGTCATAAATATCACAATATTTATCTTCTATGGGGTCGACTATCTTGGGGGGTTAAGAACCTGGAGGATCCACAAAACCGGCCATTTAAATAGTTTATAGTGGATGAAGAAAACCTACCTGGCGGCTTGACAACTGAGCAGGCTTCCGAGCTTCTCATTGGTTGGTTCTGCACTACTGGCTCCTTTTGCTTTCCAATGCACACATGAAAGATAAGAAGCAAATCTCCGTGCAGGTGGGCATTTTTATAATATAGATATGCCATATCACCCTCACAGCTATGACGATGAAGGATCCATGTCAGTTGTCCATTCACATGATCAGTTCCCCACCGTAGATCTCCTCAACCCTCTCTTTCCAATGTCCTCTGTGGCCTCCAACTCCGCCACATTCCAGCTCAATAGCATCTTTAGTTTGCAAAAATATTTTCAACCGTCGATTTGATCTCCCCTTGGATCTTGACCATCCAAGGATGCGACCCTTTACAGGGTTCGCAAATTTCGACCCCGTCTGTTTCGCGCACAAGTCATATTTGTGAACAAATTTTGAACCGTGGATCTACCCCCCGCTGCATCTGCGCCGTTGAAAAGTGCAACGCTTTAATAAAAGTTCGCAGATTTGAATCGTGACCCTTTTCGTGCAAGTCCAAATCGCGAACAAATTTCCAACCATTGATCTTCATCTCCTGCCAGCTGTCGTTGATCTGATTTTTACCTGCTTGTTGGCTAACACTTCGCTCGTGCCTAAAGAGCCATCAACTTATTTCGTGAAGAAAATGTATGGTCGTCGATCTTTATCGCCCTTAATCTAAATTGTCCACAGGTGTTATTAAGTGTTGTAGGCGCTTTCCTTGTATTTAACCCTCCGCTCACCGTTTAAGCCTTAGCTTCCTTTAGAAATTGAACCTCGGCTCCAGGTTCAACTGGGCGGTGCTCTGATTGTTTAATATTTGGGCCATATGGACTAATGGCTAGGTCTTGTGGATCAAGGGCTACGATCCTCTCGGCTACCTTCATGAATCTGCACCCTTTCCATTCTCCAAAACCTCTAAAAACACTTAGCACAAATCTGGTGCTAACAATCTAGATTTGGCATTTATGCCAAAATCTACAAAAAGGTGGCAATCTTACTACTAAGCGAAATAGATAATGCACCTAAGCCCACTATAGCTCCATATTAACATCGTGTCAACAGAATCCAATGGCTGAGATCATCTCCTCGGTAGATCGACGGATGTTGCCACGTTTTCCAGAAAGGTAGGGGGTCTGACAGGTCGTCCCAGGCTCGAGGCTGGTGACTTCTCGTGGAGTCCAAGCACCTAGAGCCCCCACCATACCTTCTACACTACATATCGAATAGAATTAGTGAGGCTAGGATTTATAAACGCATAACAACTCCACCGTGCTGCCAATGTTGGATAAATCCCATTGAATGAGTCAATCATCACCATCGATTTCTTGATCGGACGGTTGCTGAGTCTTCACAAATGGATTCTGCTACAGAACTTCATCTCATCAATCAAACTTCTTCTTGCATCGATCGACCTCTCCTCCATCATGAGAACATCCTTCTGCTGGTTGTCTCAAAACGTTTTTGAACCTGGTTGAGCACATCAGAGTCGGAAGTAGAAGAAACAAGAGTAATTTCCAGACCCTTTGTACCAAATCTGCCAAGTTTCCTGTCAACCGATCCCTAGCAAGATCTAGAAAGGTCTTGAGTGATGACAGCTGCAGCTGGATCTCAATAGCTGAGTTGTGAGTTTCTCTGTCTCCACTTCCTTGGCCACGTGAATGAGAGCCAATACACTTGAGAGCCCATTCGGTGAATCTTTGAACCTTTGTAGCGGCTTCGGTTTACAACAACTCGTTACTATTTGCACTCCTAAAGATGCTCTCGCAGCCTTCTGTTCCTGATTTGCTGTCCATTTAAGGGTGTTAAATCCATTGTAATGCATATGTATTTTGAACTTTACCCCATGAGAGTGACAGTGTTTTCCAAGCTCATTGTCCTACTCCTGCAAGCCGAAACAAATAAAACGAGAAACAAAGTCCTGAGAGCTGCATGAGTGAAACCCTGAGCACCCATTCTTATGAGTTTCTCAATGAGCCTTGTTACCCCTGCAAGCTCCTGTTGTGTGCTTAGGAACCAGATGGAATCAAGAGCAATACACAAGGCATCATTCAGCCTCTAAGTATCTGCCAACCAGATTAGTTGCAACTAAAACATCTTTTATGAGAGATCAAAATTCAAATTGATGATGATTGGCTTGCAGAAGCACGTCAGAATTGCCAAACAAACTTAGTGAGGGGAATGTGGCTTTTGTTTGTTGTTCTCTTAAATCTTTTGAATTTGTTTTCTGGCATTTCCATGATTCACTATCTTTTAGATAAAAGTTTAGAGTTCACAAGTACTTCTTTTTTTGGTTAATTATTTTACATAAAAAGATCCAAATCCAAGCAAAACTCTGAATATTTAGGGAAAGCTATTGTAAGTGATTGGTATGATGTTAAAAAACCACAATGTACAGTTTTAAGGCCATATGTTTTTATATGTTGTCTTTCTTTCTTTTTTGGATCAGTTTTACAAAAAAAAATGTTGATTTTTTTTTGGTTTTCCATTAAAATATCAAATTCCAGGATAGAGAAATCCTTCACCATATTACAGGGCCAGCACATATAGAGACCAACAATTGAGCATTTTTTTCCTTTTCTAATTTGAATATAGCAAGAAACAGAAGTACTCAAAATAAGAAGAATCATTGTGATAGGGAAAACTAACATAATATAATGTCTTTTATAAGATGATATCTCAGATGCAGTCAGTGAATTATTTTTCTTTTTCTTATCTCTCTCCAAAGTTACTAGATAAGTGGTCAGTCAATGTAAGCTATATGCTTGTTACTAGATTTATACAAATAAAGCGATAATGATATTTATTTGAATCACAAAACTGTTTTTACTTGCCCCCGTGACCTTGCCTTCAATCTTGTTTACATAATCCAATGTAATTATGAAATGGAAGGGAGGCCAACTTTGGAAAACCTAACGAATCAAGCAGAAGTGAAACTATAGGTTGGTATGATGCCAATTTGTTTTGGCATTCTATTCTACCTAAACAATTAGGTGGTATATTGTGGATTTCACTTGCTGTAGTTGAGTTAAATTAAGCAAAGGAAAACAATTTCAAGTACAAGAAACACCTTGAACAGAGACAAAATATGAAGATGTCATTGGAAGTTAAAACACTTTCAGCCTGTTATAGAAGGTATTATTTTAGAACACTTCTAAAGAATTCAAGATAAAAATAGCTTCAATTAAGAAGTAACCATCATTCCATTTCTTTACAATTCCTTTCACTATATGTCAACATTAAATTCTAAAAAGCTACAGCAATTTTAGATTTTGGAGTCTTCTCAATACATGTATAAGTTGTAAAGTTGTATCATTAATATATGCAAACCTAGTAATTTGTAACTAGTATCTTGGTAGGGATACGTTGAGCGTTATAAATTTATATGCAATGAGAACAACAAAAATCCTATCAAAATATATATTGAATTTCAAAAATCAAATTTAGGATATGATATATGGTTGTAGGTGTAAGTTGGTTGATGTTGCATTGAAGCAACGGTAGTGGGCAGGGAAAGGGGATTACAATTTCTAGTAATTGGCCAATGTTGAGCATTGAAATTGAATGTACCATTTCTCTGCTCCCTCTCTGCCTTGAGCTCTACCACTACATCACACAAATTCTATATTTCTCTAGCAAAATAAAGCCATGCTATGTTCTATTACAGACTCTGCCTCTACCATACATTTGAATTCAAGAACTAGTTTTTACAATCAATCGAACTAAAAATTGGATTTGATAACTGAAAACAATTTGCTGCAGACTGATAATTAGCTAATGGACTTTGGTCAATTCGTTACCCTCCAGAATTGGCAGTATGGCCAAAAAATTTGATAACACTAACACAATATCATCGCTAACTAAAACAATTAACACTTAATCCCTTGATCACTCATGTGACCACTGTGTCAACATATATAAAAAATATTAATCCAACAGACAATATCATCTTTTCAAAAAGCTACTACATATGGGCGGATTGTTCCATGGAAATTTTCCACGTTTTCAACATTCGTGGGTTCAAAAAATGATTTTTTAACTTTTTTTTTGTCAGGGCGGGAAAATCGTGGCAATATCCACTTTTTTAAAGTTCCACGAACATTCGTTGATATAGGGACGAAAAATCTAGGTTTCAGTTTTCGTGGCAACATGGACGAATGCCGAGCTATATAAACTACACACTCTCACCATGATTTTCACATTTTCTTTTCTTGCGGCACATTGAGCACGGATTTTGGACTTGCGGGGTGATTGTATGAGCTTGGATATTCTGCATAGCTCTGATTTTAAACTTGCAAGGTTAGTAATCTGTAATTTTTTGTCTATATTTTTATAAGGGTTAGATTTTAATATTGTTTAGTAATGAGCTGGCTTAGTTCATGTTAACTTATTTTTTTTCCTTTCTAATATTTTTTTCAAGAACTTGCTATCATTTTCATTTAACTTGCTATATTTTTTTCAAGAACTTTTTTTTTTGGCTTCGGTCATGTTAACTTGCTTTTTGAAAATGGCATATTTGAAATTGTTTTCTCTTGCAATTGGTACTATCTCTAGTGTGTTTGCGGTCCTATATAACATTTGACATACATAATACTTGGGGTCTATTACAATCATTTCTTCTACAATATTGGTTAAGAGCCTACCCTCTTTGGTGGTCAAACTATATGATTAGGTCTTCAAACTATACAAGTAGTTATCAATTTTCCAATATTTTTGGTTCCTTAACATTTGACATTTACCATTTTTTTTAGTAACCAACCAAAACCACTTCTAATTTTAGTGCTCTTGATACAATGCATTCCTAAAAATATGGAAAGAATATTTATTTAAAATTCCAACCACTACATGGGTTCAATCTCCCTCCAAGTGTTCACATTAAACGTTAGATTATATTAACTTACCATCTTTCCATTCTCAATTCACTTTCTCACAACCAACTTATAACCATCTTTCCATTCATATTTACTTTAGTCTTCATGTTTTTCTTTATAAATATAGAAAATATTGGATTATAATATACTATATTCAGAAATGTACTTATAATATCTAATGTAATTGACAAGTTATTGTTTTGTATGGTGTAGGTAAGACAATTACTTGTACCTCTACAAGGATTTGTCACTATGAATGAAAATGCAAGGAAGCTTGCTCAGTTTAGAGCTGCATTAGATGCGAGAGGAGATGGAAAATGTTATTGTCCTTACTTTGATTGCAGGGGCTTGAGAAAAAAGAAGACTTTTAATAGAAACAGCTGAAAGACATTGTAGGGAGAAGGGGCACGTCGAAGGGGGTTATGAATATCGTCCCCTGGTAAGACTATTTTTGGGGTTCAATTTTTAATATATTCACTGTAATATTCATCATGTTTGCATGAATTTTAGTAAAATGTCTTTTTTTTACTATATGTTCTATACAAACTAAATTTTCTATGTTGTTTGTAAATTTATAGACAATGCCCCCAAAATGTCACGTTCCAGAGAGTTATTTTCCAAGTTCTAGCAAAAATACTCATTCATGGCCTGACGAACTTCTACATCAGAATATTGAAGATGATCAAGTAGTTATTTTTGATGATATAATGGATGTAGATAACATTAGTGACACAAATCAAGAAGATGAGATACATAGATTGATCCAAGACACATTTTCTCCATTGGATGAGGACAACCAAGATGATAGTGATGATGTTGATCCTCTACTTAAGAAGTCACGTCAACCTCTTTATGAAGGCTCAAAAACAAATCTTTTATCTGCTATATTGTTGTTATTGAACTTGAAGGTTTTGAATGAATTATCAAACACTTGTATGACATAGATACTAAGGTATGTAATTTGTTTTTATTATTATTTTTGTCTGCATGTTCACAATATCTATATATAGAAAGGGTTGACTTTTTTCCTATATTGTTGCTAGTTTTATCTAATGTGTAATGTTTGGATGCGATATTGATGATTAATATTGTTTTCATTGATTTATTCTTTTGAATTTTGTAGATTGTTAGGTGATTTTCTATTACCAACTTCAAATATTTTACCACGCGCATATCGAGGGATATATGTCATTATGAAAGCATTTGGTATGGAGTATCAAGCTATTGATGCATGTCCTAATGATCATATCATATACTATGGACAATATGCATTAGAAAATGAATGCCCACAATGTCAAACAAGTAGGTATCAAACCGATAAAGTGACAAAAAAGGTGCCTCAAAAAGTTCTTTGTTATATTCCGATAATCACACGTTTCCAGCGGTTGTTCAGGTGTCAAAGTATAGAACAGTTTATGGATTTCCATGCAAAGAACAGAAGTCGCGACGATGTTCTTCAAATTCCTGCAGATGGTTCTGCATTGAGATACATCGAAGAAAAGTGGCCAATTTTTAAAGAAGGTCCTCGTAATGTTAAACTTTCTTTGGCAGCTGATTGTGTCAATCCATTTGGAGAGCTTCGTTCTACCCACTCAGTGTAGCCTGTTTTTGTTATAAACAATAACCTTCCTCCTTGGATGTCGATCAAGAAAGAGCACACCATGTTGGCAATGATTGTTCTAGGTATTTAATTAATAGGTATTTTTTGAATTGAAAGTCTGATAATTAAATATTTCATTGATTTGTTTCTTGCATGATAATTATGTCTTTTATATATAACGACATATAGGCGCTAAATATAATTAATCTTGTATGTTTGACCAATTAGGCAAGTACCAGGTTAAAGATATGAACGTATATCTTGAGCCTCTTATCGATGAGTTGTTGAAGTTATGGGATGGTGTCACTATGTATGATATTTCTAGACCAATTGGGCAAAGACGATATCAATTCCATGGAATACTTGCATTTACAATTCATGATGTTCCCGGGTTAACACATTTTTGTGGTATGTTGTTACTTTCTTTTGTTCCTTAATATTTTATATATATGTTGATAATATCATGCATTATTTTAAATTTTAATGCTAATTTTCTACACCAATTCATATATCTTGTAGGTCTTCAAACCAAGGGTCAATTTGCATGTCCATTTTGCGGTCCGAGGATAAAATCTCGTCATTCAAGGAGTTTAGCAAAGGAAGTGTTGGATGAGTATAGGCACTTTCTGCCTAAGAACCATAGTTATCGAGCTACATATAAAGAATATCTTGAAGCAAAAAGGTGATTTTGCAGTGGTTAAAACACATGATTGGCATACATTCATTAAGGTAATCATTAGTCTATAATATATTTCATTATCGGTATGCACTATTTTATTAATTTTATTCTCTTATCTAGAAATAAATATTAATAATTATGTTTTTTTTTATACAGTATGTTCTATCTTTGTCTCTCCCAGATGACTTTGACAACAACATAAAAAAATTTATTTATGTTCTTGGAAAATACATGAGGTAAGTAATGTTTTACTTGGAAAATGTACTTGGTCTGTGGTCTGTAGCAGAACTTATTAACATATAATATGTTTTTCCCGCAAATATTATATATGCCTTGGCATATTGTTTTATTGCATCATTTGTAGGTGGATTTCGTCAAAAGAAATCCATAAAGAAGATATAAGGCATTGGAAGAGAGAAATTCCCCGACTAATGTGTGAAATCCAATGGTATCTACCTCCAACGATTTTTCAATGCACAAGAACACTACCTCATACACCAAGTTAAGGAGATTTAATTATGTAGACTAGTACACACAAGGTCGATGTGGATGGTGGAGAGGCAGTTGAAGTCATTAAAAGATTTTGTTAGACAAAGAGCATGTCCCGAGGGTTCTATGGTTGAAGGATATATGCTATATCAATGCATGGTGTACATTAGTGAATATCTACCTAAAATAGCATAAAATATAAATGTGCCTCGCATTTGGCATCTCGACTCCATCAACAAATTTGAAGGGGAGGCTCTACTGGGGAGAGGTACATTGAGGACTGTGAAAGGTAATTATTATTATACGTTAATGTTGAATTATTATGTTACACATTTATTTTTTCCAATTTTATAGTATCATACTGTTTTTTAACTCTTTTTAATAATTATGCATTTTCAACTATATTAAACTATGTTCCTTTAATGATGCTCTAATTAATTATGAAATTGAATTGTTTTCCTATCATATAGTTGGTCGAGTATGGGATGCTTTACATTTATACATTGCAAACAACCTTGATTGGATGGAGCATTGGATAAAAGATTGTGAAGAATTCTTCGGTAGGTTATAATGGGAAGGGGTCAGTAACATGATTAAAACAACTCATCATCTTCGACATCAAATTCCTGACCTTACGTCGCAAAGGGAAGTTCATTTAGCCTATGGTTTAAAAGATAAAAAGGCAAGTAATTTTTTTACCCACATTTCTTGTAGTTACTTCGATCCATTTTTCCAATTATTACATTTTGTTTGTTTAAGTTTTCAATTATATTTACTACCTCCTATATGACGTTTGTTAATTCACAAAGGTAATTATTATTATACATTAAAGTTGATTTAATATGTTACACATTTATTTTTTCCAATTTTATATTATCATACTGTTTTTTTAACTGTTTTTAATAATTATGCATGTAGCTAGGGTTTTCACCATAGCTTGTGCAAATGAGCACCTACTAAGGAGAAGGGACTCCTTAGTAGCAGTTCAGAAAAATGGTGAAATATGACAGTACAGTGAAATAAAATTAAACTAACATGAGCATGGAAATAAATAACAAAACATGAAAATATGGTGAAGATCTCTCTTTTTGTATTAAAAATTACCTCAGATGTAGAGGTTGCTGGATCCCTTGTAGCAGTCCAAGAGGGTTGCTTCCAAGCTTCAGTGTTGTTCCTTCTCCTTCTTCCAAAGATGTTTTGGAAATGGGGCCAAAATGGTTCTCAAGAATTAGCTCCAAGTGGAGAGCTAGGGTTTCAAGGGAATTTTCAGCAGCGTAAGGATAGGGATGATTGTGGATGAAAAATGGGGAGCCTCCATCACCAATTTATAGGTTTTTAGTGGTGGAGTGCTGACCCATGGTTTTGGGCACCATATGGTTTAGGTCAGCTGTATAGGGTTTTTGCTTCCTTTTTTCCCTCTTTTTCCTCTTTTTGTATTTTTTATTCCCTTTTTAGAGGGTTTTTGCTATTTTTGGAGGAATTTACATTATTTTGGGGGAAAAGAGGGGGGTTTTTGGCCTTTTGGAGGCTTTTTAATGGTTTTTTTTGGTTTTGGAGGCAAATATGGTAGGAAATATGGACAAATGAGTCATGTAATGAGGGAGATGAGGTAGTGAGCACTTTTTGAGTGTTAACAATGCATTTTCAACTATATTAAACTATGTTCCTTTAATGATGATCTAATTAATTATGAAATTGAATTGTTTTTTATCATATAGTTGGTCGAGTGTGGGATGCTTTACATTTATACATTGCAAACAACCTTGATTGGATGGAGCATTGGATAAAATATTGTGAAGAATTCTTCGGTAGGTTATCATGGGAAGGGGTCAGTAACATGATTAAAACAACTGATCGTCTTCGACATCAAATTCCTGACCTTACGTCGCAAAGGGAAGTTGATTTAGCCTATGGTTTAAAAGATAAAAAGGCAAGTAAGTTTTTTTACCCACATTTTTCTAGTTACTTCAATCCATTTTTCCAATTATTACATTTCGTTTGTTTAAGTTTTCAATTATATTTACTAACTCCTATATGACGTTTAATAATTCACAATGTATTTGTAACATGTTTTCAATGTTGCAATTGAAACATCACAAGGCTATGTGGTGTAATGGTCGTAAATTTCGTATCAAAAAGTTGGATGATAACAGGAAAACCTCGGATTGTGGGATAACTGCAGTGTTTAAGGTCACCAATGTTTCCTCTAGAAGTGATAGACATACAGAAGCAACCGAGAATAGGTACTATGGCTATTTGGAGGACATTCTTAAGTGTGATTTTAATTCCTTTAAAATAGTTTTGTTTGAGGTGAAGTGGTATAGGATACAGATGCATGAACATGATCCTGAAAGAACTATTATTGAGCATGCTAATGGATTTACCATGGTTAATACAAGGACATTTGAACTGGGTACAGAGCCTTATGTTCTTCCAAGTCAATGTGAGCAAGTCTACTACTCTGAGGTACTAGGTAAAGCAGGTTGGTCATACGTTGTTTGTTACAATCCAAGAGGAAGACCAGTAAAGTATAATCATGTACTAGATGATGAATATAATCAAGGACAAAAAGAAGATGATGATTATTCAGATCTGGCTGCAGTCGATGTGTTAGATGAAGAAGTTGAAGAGGTTGATCATGCAAATGTAGCAGATGATGATCTCATTGACGATATGGATGACTATATTAGCAAAGATGACTTTGATGATGATGATGATGTGAATGATCCTTTCATCAATATCTATTCAGAACCAGATCTTGATACAGATGTTGAGTTGGATGTAGAAGAAGATGAATGATATTTAATTGTTGAAAAGTTTAGGTATCCAATGTTTATAGGTTAAAGTAAATGCACTCATGT
Organism: Larix kaempferi; assembly: GCA_027924585.1. NCBI lineage: Eukaryota > Viridiplantae > Streptophyta > Pinopsida > Pinales > Pinaceae > Larix > Larix kaempferi. The sequence goes on from BSBM01000009.1 coordinate 5,197,279, forward strand.
CCATATGTTCATTGTGTTGATTAACTTGGTTATATTTGAAAATTAGTTTTCTAATCTTATGTTCTACATGTGCAGAAGCGTGGGTGTTCCTCGAGGTTGTAGTGGTAATGGTTTGAATCGAGCATGTGTCGATTAACCAAGACACAAAATCAATTTATAAGATTTATGTGATATTTTTTGGGATATTTCAATTACTAATTAGTGGATTTGTATAATGTAAAGAAAAGTATTTTTTTTCTTAATTTTGAATAATGTATATAATAATTAATGTACCGAATGGGGCCAATGTTGAATTTTTTTCAATCGGTGGTTGTACGGACTGGATTTTTGCATGGTTATACTAGACACATGTAGTGATGGTATGGGAGGGTTTCTAGATTCAATATAAGGTGGTAAATGCTACATGTATAGTCTCAAAGATCCATAAAATCCCAAGAAAGAGGGGGTTCCTTCAAGAAATGATAAAGTAATGCTAAGAAGTCTCAAAATAGCCTCCAAAGGCTAGAACTCCAATGCATCCAAAGTCATGCTAAAAAGTGGGCATTATAGCAAGTGGATCCACCAAATACAAACAAACTCCACAAAGTGCTCAATAAGACCCCAAAAAATTGAATTCCTCTCCATAAATCATGCATAAGAAACCTCCTTAGGTGGGATTTGGCTTCAAATGGGTGAGAATCCTCCACAAAGGAGGATAAAAACCATACAAAGTGGAACATTCTTCAAATAAAGGCACAAATTAATGGATATAACACCTCTAGGTTAAATATTATGACAAAAATTCCATGCACTCATGTGTAGGTGCTCTATAAAGCTAAATGTGCAATGCTAGGGTTCCCTTGAATGCTATTCACTCCATGCAATGAGACCTCAAAGGGGACGCTCCTCCAAAGGTGGCACATAAAACCTCTCAAAAGTTGAGCGTTAATAACCTAGATCCATAAATCACTTCCGATAACTCCTTCTGTAGGATTAAACCATGGTATGTACCATATTATCCTCAATATGCTAGACACTTGCTATTTTGTTATTACTCTCAAACCTATAAAATTATTCTTTTACTATTGTTTAAAGGTTGCAAAGAGATTGGAGTTAAGGTACCATGTTGTAGGTTTCTAATTGTACACACGGGTGACAAGAAGATTCACCCCAAATTTATCTTATTTATGACTATTGTTTATCCTCTTTGTTGTTGTACATTTTGTCTATAAGATCGCCGCCCCTTTGATTCATTGTTCAATTTGTTTGCACCCCTTTAACACACATGAAAAACTAGATCTAACATGAAATCAATGGAATGGCTGGCACAAGGAGTCCAATATAAGGTTTGAGATGTCTCCATAAGCAATGTGCAACATAATTAGCATCAATGTCCATATCATTTTTCTCCACCCCTCAAGAAAAATATCACCTACTGAGGATGTTACCAATGAGTTCATATTGACATGTAGTTGGTTTCAAACAAAACACCAACAAGTCTACAAACTTCCCCATAGACTGCCACTCTCATGTGGGGAACATGATTATGCAATTCTATTTATTATAGCATCCAACCAACCAATGTGCACCAATGTCAACATCGTATTACACACAAAAATGAGATGGAATAGTTCATTCATGAATTGTTGGAAACATGTGTGATCCATATAGCTAGTACCAACCCCCACTCTCTACTCATCATGGTTCTTCATTTTAAGTTAAAATTTATTTTTCAAATAAAAAAACATTACATAAAAAATAAATATTAATCATAGTAAAATAATAATAATAATAAATAATAAATAATTTATATTTATATTTAAAAAAAAACACAACACAAAACAAACATTTGAACCTTACCTTATATGAAACTTACCTCCCCTCCCGCACAAGCACAACATTTGCATTTTCACCATTTTTCACTTGCCTCACCAAGCGCAGAGCCTTGAGGTTTGCTGCGAGGAGGTGAAGGAGGATGCATAGGGTTCGCGAGGTGAAGGAGGACTCCAAGGGGTTAGCTCCCCTACCGCACATGCACAACATTTGCATTTTCACCGATTTGCACTTGCCTCACCAAGCGCAAATCCCAGAGGTTTGTTGCAAGGAGGTAAACAAGGACGCATAGGGGTTACGAGGTGAAGGAGGAAACCAAGGGGTCAAGAAGGACGCAGAGGGTTCACAGAGGTCACCAATAGGACACAATGTCCCCGAAATCAGTCATTATCTTGTCATTAAACCCCATTACTCTATCAAATTTCTCAAAAAGAGGTCATTTGAATTTAGGGATACGGCATTTTATGTTTTATTTTTTGCAACTAATCTGAACAAATCCACCATTTAAGTTTTTTTTACTATAAAATATGAAAACAAGTTGTCTTTATTGAAAATCCAAATCCCATTGTAGTTTATGGCGGTTGTCTTACTTAATGAAAAACATCACGACACTCTTTGAACAAAATTGAATCATTTTGGGCATAAATTATATTATAAATTGAGTTTTTCTTGTCAAATTTTGAAATTGCACTTCAAAATGAGAGGTATTTGGCCGTAAATCATCTTTTGTGTGGCTATAATTATTTTGGAGAAAACAAAATTTGATCTTGGGGTTGGATATTTTCACAATGAATCCAAGTAAAGTCCTTCTCAACATTTTCACTATCAATAACTTTGTGGCAAGGAGGGGTTGATGTTATTTGGGAGGAATAATGGACGAAAAAAAAAGGAAAAAACCTTGAAAATTGGACTTGAAACCCTTGAAAAACCAATAGTAGGAAGAAAAGCAAAACTAAATAATAACTCCAAAAATAGTAAAATGCCCTAAAAATATTTGTTATTTAACCCTAAATAACTAAGGACAACAAAGAATGGAGAATAAAATTGTGTTGAGATACCTTATATGATAAAAAAGATAATGTAACAATTACTCCCAACTGGTATAAAGCTTGCACGTCAAAAAAACTTGTTGCTTTGATGCCCCATTTTCCCTAGATGTGTCAATGGATTCCCAACAAACATCTATGGACTACCTAAGATGTGCCAATGTGATCTCCTTTCACTCTAATTCACACAAGAAAATCATGTGATAGAGGAGAAATGCACTTTGTAGAGCTAAAATTGACCAAATTCAAGTAAAAAATAGGTTTTAATAGGTTGTCATGTGAGTTTGAATAAGTTAGATTAGTGATTGATCATAGTTAGGGCTAACCATGAGTCAAAATTGTGTTGAACATCAAACTCGTGCATTGATGGAGTCAAACTTGTGTTGAACATCAAACTCACACTGATGGAGTCAAACTTGGTCAAACTCAATCCAATGCTTATTATGAATATTTTCGTGTGATTACATGGTGATTACACTGCTATGAATATCTAATTTTTGTTTATGATGCATTTATTGACTATTGACGTTTGTTTAGGGTGACGACAGTGGAAAGGCACATGCTTCTTCTATGGTCCAGCGTGATCGTGGAAGGTCAGAAACTATGCCTCGTCAGGTAAATGTTAAATATAGTAAATAAATATGACTACAACAACAAGATGTTCCGATTTTCTCTGTTAGCATTTGTTTTGTCAGTTCTTATTGTTAATATTTCCATATGAAAGCATGCTTATTAAACTATGGCAGGAGTCTGCTCATGGCCATGGAGCAGAATATGTATCTTCCACTTCTGAGGTAAAAGTTAATATTAATGCAATATCTCATTTTTCTTTATGTTACAATTATTTAGTATGAGGTAAATGTTTATTTATTGATTGATTGTGTCAGTGTGGCGCCATTGGAAAGGCACCTATTGCTACCATGGTCGAGGGTGAGTGTGGAAGGTCACACTTTGTGGACGGTCAGGTAATTGTTTAGTAAAATAACTAAATTTGTTGATTTAGTATGTTAACATTCAATGTCCACTGTTGACAATCACATTTTTCTGAGCTTATGATGGACTATTGGTTCATTTTTATGACATTATGATGGATTACTGGTTCATTCGAGACCATGGAAAGGCACCTGCTGCTTCCACGGCGACGGTTCATTGTGGACACTCACCAGCCATAACACCGCTCCAGGTAAGTGTTAGTGCATAAAAGTGACTTAATCTTCATTACAATATCAATATTTGAATGATGTTAAAATTATATTGCTTAATTTAATTTATTGTTTGATGAATTTAGTCACGTGCACACGATCTGGGTGATGAGGGGTTTGAGGAAGAAATTTTATATTCCATTGACCCACTGCACACTTTTAGAACAGCCTTGAAAAAGGCAAACATAGAAATGCTTGCCTTGGGTCACAAAAAGCCCTTGACAAAGGAGGACAGGGCAAGGATTCTAGAGCTGCAAGATCAAATACAATCTTATGGGGTAAGTGGAATCTTCACAAATTTTTTAAGCTATGTTGTGATTTCATATCTGATATTATGTTTTTTATTTTTCCAAGTGATCTAATAAAGTAAAGTTTATTGTTTTTAGGAGTTTTTAAAACCCATGACTACAGAACCTTCCCCGAAAGATATAGGTAGCAGTGATGGTCCAATGAAGCAAAAAGAAGCAATGTACCAATGACGTTTTTTGGCACTCCTGCGGTTGGCCTCGAATCCATTGATGACGGCATTGATGAGAGAGAGCATGATGCCATGCCGGAGCCTGATGCTATGCCTCAGCATGATGAGACGGAGCCTATCACTCCACATGACTCTGGAGATGAACGTACTGTAGACAACCATGATAGTTTTCCTGGAGCAGCACGAGTTAAAAGCATGGGATCACTCGATCTCACCTTTCTGGTGGATGACTCTTGTGTTCCTATCAAGATCCAAAATATTGCTGGTATTTATTAATTAAATTATTCATTTTAATCATGAAATTGAAATAGTCATATGTTGAAATTATTTTAAATTAATGGATTACATATTTAATTTGTAGGAAACAATGTATTCTACAGGCATTTGAATGACAAAGCCTTGGAGCTATTTGGCCCCACCATTCGCACACGGTGGAATAGCCAAGATAGCAATAAGAGAGATGAATTGATGGACCACATGGTCAACGTGTTCGGCAATACTTTCAACAAGAAGGTTGTTGCAAGGTTAGCCGATGAGAATTTCACATATACCAGGGCCCAATATAGGGAAAGATTGCAAGCTGACCTCAAGCATGAGCACCCTCCCATGGTTCCGAAGAAAGAGTGGAAGGAACTCATAGATGATGCAAAGGACAACTTGCTTAAAAGATAAGGAAAACAACCACGGCCTGGTAAAGCAAGGTACAACATATATCATCTTTTTACTAAAATAAGCTCAATTATTTTTTACTTTTTTGTTTTAAGTGAGATTTTTGATATCTAAGGTTTTCAAAATTTTCATATATAGGCTACCTGACACCTCCAAAGCAACCAAGGATAGAATGGAAAAGCACGGGCAACATAGACTGGGCCAAGGTGGCTATAGAAAACTAAGAGCAAGAATTGTAAGTATTAAATGATTAATTGTTGGGAATATTTATTTAACAATACCAAACAAATATCGGATTTTGGTACTGGAAATTTCGAAATGTGTTATCATGCATTGCAGGGAAATACGTTCCAAGCTGCTGCCACCCAGGAAGACCTAAAGCTTGGTTTCAAGTTTGGTTTTAAAAGTGTAGTTGAATATCAGAAAAGCTTGGGGTAGACTCCATTCTCCCCAATGATGCAAATGCAGGTATATCACCAATGGTAGTATACTATTATAGTCTATTCAGTACTTTTGATTATATCACCCATAACTAGAAATTTATGTTTGTTTTTAAGCAAAAATGCAACTGCAGCAGTGAATCTAGCGGTACACAGCAAGTAGTAGTTGATGTTGGGGTGCACATGTCCCATGATAGTGAGGAGCATAGTGTCCATTCTGGTATGTATGATTTGGAAATAGAAATATATACTGTGATTAGATATATATATTTCCTAACGTATACTTACAAATTTTCTTCTTTCAATGAAAGACCATGCAGCTCAGGAGCATGAACTGCAAGAGGAAGAAACTATACCTCCAATTAACACCCTAGTTGTCACATCTATAGGGACTGGTAAAGAGAAATATTGTAATTTAAATAAAAAAATGAAATATTTATTTCAATAATAGTTCTACGTCATATATATATGCTAATTTCCGTTGTTGCAGTTCACACTCCTACAGAACTTCCTCCACGCCTTGCTCAGCGACGTACGAGAAGTGGCATAAATGAGGGCATGGAAACACAAACAATAATAGGAGATATCGTAGTAAATAATGCGCCATTGGATGATTGTGATACCCCACTCGCAATTTTTTTACATGCAAAGAAACATAAAACAATGAAAAAGTAGATGCAACATAAATTCATGATTTGTATTTTGATGGATGTCGATGTTGTTAGTATGAAACATTGTTAGTATGCTACATAGATAAATTTTATTTGGTATAGTTACGAGGTACTTATCTTTAATTTGATGCTCTAAGGAATTTTCCCATTTATATCTTTTATTTTCCTAGAATTTGAGTTTTAAATTTAAATGTCATCACAAGTCTGAAACATTGATTCTGTTTATATTAGATATATTAGATATGTTCATCATGACTTCGATCATCATCACTCTTTATAATTTGATTATTGCCCATTACATCTCGAGGACCAATTTCAGCACAGGGACCAGAGAGGAGTGCTGAAGTTGATAGAGATCAAATTTATGTTGTAAAATCTTGTACTGTTGCTTTAGCACAATTCAGAAATAATACCACACTTCAGATCTTATTTTTGGTTAAATGTTGATGTGGAGATCTTGAACTATACCTCTGTTATTGTTATATGATCGATATGTTTAATTTATTACACATTACTGAAAGAGATGAAAATTATGTTATAAAATATTTTACTGTTGCTTTAGCACTGTTCAAAAATAGTACCGTTTTATCATTCAACTATAGAATTGTTATGTTAATGTACCTTTCTTTCATATGTGTGTTGAATTGTTGTAGTATGTGGACGGTGTAAACCTGTTTGAGGTCTGTACTTAACTTTACATCTCGAGGACCAACTTCGGCATAGGGACCACAGAGGAGTGCTGAAGTTGATAGAGATCAAAATTTATGTTGTAAAATCTTGTACTGTTGCTTTAGCACTATTCAAAAATAGTACCACACTTCAAATCTGATTTTTGGTTAAATGAGATATTCAACTATACCTCTCTTATTGTTATATGATAAATATGTTTATTTTATGACATGCTACTAAAAGAGATGAAAATTATGTTATAAAATGTTTTACTGTTGCTTTAGCACTATTCAGAAATAGTACCATTTTATCATTCAGCTATAGAATTGTTATGTTACTGTACCTGTCTTTCATCATCTGTATGCTTAATTATTGTAGTATGTGGACTGTGTAAACCTGTTTGAGGTTTGTACTTAACTTTACATCTCAAGGACCAACTTCAGCACAGGGAAAGAAGAGTCCTGAAGTTGATGGAGATCAAAATTATGTTATTAAATCTTTTACTGTTGCTTTGGCACTAGTCAGAAACTTGGATGGTAATTGTGATGAAATTTTGCTTTTGTAGACCATATTCCTAAATTTAAAGGTTAAACAGGTGGCTTTTACTTTTTATAGTACAAGGTACTTAACTGTTAGGTGATGCTATCAGGATTGCATAGAGAGAAATGTTGGATATTTTTATTTGGCATCCCACCACCCTTCCTTATACTGTGATGATGAACTTTCAGGTTATATGGAACGTATGTACATTTGAGAGAGATATGATTGGTTGTACCTTCCCCACCTTGATTGAGCTATGATTGGTCTCGTAACGTTTTAAAAACCACCTTGTTGAATTTTTGCTCTTATAGAGTCCTATGGTTGTTTGGCGACATTTGGAGTAACTTTTTAAAAACCACCTTGTTGAGTACTTGAGTAACTTTTTAAAAACCACCTTGTTGAATTTTTGCTCTTATAGAGTCCTATGGTTGTTTGGCAACATTTGGAGCATACCCTTGGTTCTAAGGGTCATGGGTATTCTACTACCCACACCTATTTTATGACCATTGTTTATATTTTTCTTATTTTATGACCATTGTTTATATTTGTACCCACACTTCATATCTGATTTTCAGTTTAATGTTGACGTGGAGATCTTAAACTATAACTCACTTATTGTTATAAGATCGATATGTTTATTTTATTACCTGCTACTGATTGAGTTATTAAATACTTGTTGTACCTTCCCCATCTTGATTGATTTATTATTGGACTTGTGGTACCTTCCCTAAGACTTGTGGTTAATGCAGTCATTTACCCTCCATTTTTTTTATACCACCTTGTTGAAGTTTTGGTCTTATACAGTACTTGACTTTGTCGAAGTTTAGAATTTTTGTGACTTAATTTATGTCGAGTTATGTACTGTGCTTGTGTGTCATTGAACTAATCAACTCCAGTCATTTCTCTCTCTCTCTGGTTTGTACACACCCTCTTGTATTGTCAGCTAGTTCCTAGATAAGACTGGCCTCTCCGAGGCACAATCAGTCTTTGTTGAAAGTAACACTTCTGAGTATATTTTCAATAATTGTTTCACACCTAGCTGGTTGGTATCTTCAACTATATATCTATTTCTGTTATATGATATACATGCTTATTTTATTACATGCTACTAAATATTAGTTTATCATTTTAGTTTGCTTGTCATTGTAAGCAATTATAATCTGTTGATATGGCAGTTATGAATATACCAAAGAGCCCGTGTTAAGAACTTACTGGTTGTACATTTGGAGTGCTTGGTTACAGGAGGTAAGTATGCATGTAAAACTTAGTGATTATACCACATATCCAATTCTAGGAGTGGGATCTATCTCACTCCAAATAACATAAGGTGATATCCTTGAGCATTTTGGTGTTTTGTATATCATGTTGTGGTAGTGTTTCTGATGTTTTCTTTTTCTTGTTGGGTGCTTTCCTTATAGACACTAAAGAAATACTGGATAGATAGGTTTGGAATCCAAATATTGAACTTGTTCGGTTGTTAGGTAAGAATTTTGCTACACAGGAGACAAAGGTTGCACATGAATACTTTCTCAGTTTGGAAGCTTGCAATACAATAGTCCTGGAGTATTTACCGTGTCTATTGAATTATGTTGCTCACAAATGTCTACTATTTAAAATAAGGTTTGTGGAAGACGAAAGATAGATGTTTTCTAATGTTTCACTAGTTTTGTGAATTGTTTTTTGAGCGTATCCAAATTTTGAATTGGAAACCTTCAGCTTTTAAGGTGTTCATGGGTCGTACTTCTAGGAAGAATGCACATGGGATTGGAACAGGTAGCTTGCTTATCTCGCTTGTAAATAGTCAGCTTTAGAAAAGGTTTTGGCTTTTACATATAAATAATTATTCCAGTCATAATATAATATTAAATTCAGTGCCTTCTTATGAATTTGCATGATACAGCTGATGCAATGATCTCCACTGGATTATCCAAGGTCAGATATCAATATGTAAATATAGGTAGCTTAACATATTTTCTATCTCATGTGTTTATGCATTATCAACTCTTAATTTAACATATATATAGGTAACTTAACATATTTTGTGTTCGATACATTTGGCCAGATACAATACATGCCGTAAAACGATTCCAGGTTCACTTGGACATGAGGAACAAGATGCAAGCATGTTTGCTTCATGGGTAACTTCTTGTCAATAAATTTTCTTGTCTCTTTGATAGATTTGTTGAAGAATGCCATCAGTGCAATACTGAAAAATGGTTGCCTATTTTGTGGAAAGGCACATGCTGCTAGTTGTGGGTATGATAAAAAAGTATTGCATGATACCCAAGTCATCCATTCAGTACCCATTAATGAAGACTCAAGAAGAAATATAGAAGATACATCACAATTCCAAACCCAGCATTCCCCACCAAAAGATGACTATTTGCACACCAAAATATAGGAAATTAGAACTTAGAAGTACAATCCTTAATGATTTTATCTTTGGTATCTTGAGGTACTTTTTGGTCGTGTTTAGTTGCATGTCTGGCAATATTATTGATCTTGATAGGATTTTCTACATATTTTTCAACAACATATTTAATATTACTAGGTACATGGCATTCATAAGTGTTTTTGCTAGGGATTGTAATTGCTTGGCCACTTGTATGAAAGGTGATGCTATCTTTTCCTATCAAGAAAGGAAGATGATAGTCAAAAAAATCTTGACCAAACAATAGATCAACACCTTTATCAAAAGAATACCAATTTATAGAAGTATTATGGCCATTAATCATGATAGGGAAATTAAGAGGAAAACTTATCATGCTTGCACACAATTTAAGCGAATAACTTATCATGCCTACACACCATTTAACTCTTGCAACTTTTGTTGATGTGAATAAATTCAAAAGAAGTTGTCGTATTTGCTTCACACTTGATGTACAATTGAGCGTCCTCTTATGCTGGTTCAATAGAAAAGGAAGACACTATTGGGAAATGGTCAGAACCTAGGACCAACATTTGGACATCAATCGCTTTGCCTTGGGTATTTGCAAATGTGACAGCATTCTTGCGACCATAAATTCTGTCCAATGACAATCTAGTTTGAATACACTTGTCTCTTGGTTGCATATCAGATCAAGTGAATTCCCCCCCATAATCAAGATGCTTTGGTCTCCAATTGGGATCAAACCCTTGTAAAGTAGCTTTGCATCTGCTCCAAGCCACTTTTTCATTATTAGACAGAGAATGACAGTTCCCTCCTTCCTGGTAACCTTCATTTCACCATATTCTAAATCACCCCTAGAATGTATTCAGCATTTCGTGAGGAAGGAGCAGTCTAGTTCCACAGTAATCATTTACTGGATTGCATTCGGTGCATATCTAAATGTAGTACATACACATCTTTCCCATAGAAATAAATGTAGCCCATACACATCTATGCAATGAATCTAGACCATGATCTAGTAGGCATGTCTAAAATTTTGAGACCAAGGAGCAAGAAGAACCCATGTACTGCTACCTTGTTGATGGTATGTAGACCAAAAGGGGCCTCACCAACCCATCCTAGTCCTAAGCTCAAAACGAAATGTCCTCACTTCCTGAAGGAAGGCAATATTTGACTTCACATCATGCAACATATCTCTCACAAGCATGCTCCTACTAGGGATAAACATCCCTGTCACATTCCATGACAATGGTAAAAATTACATTGGGAATACCTTGCATCAAAAGTGAACCAAAGCGATTGTTGGGCACAAAATGTCCCATGGTGATGGCTTAGTGAGTGGGAGATCGCCTAGTTGCATCCTTTTTAGCCCTGTGATGTGGCTGAGAATACTCATTTACTGGCTTTCTTTGGATGGACTAGGCTGAGTTTGAGATCCTCTCATTCTTGACTGCTTTACTTGCCATTCCTCATCCAGATTTCAATGTTGATCTCAAGTAGGTGATGCTTGCTAGAAGCTGGATCCATGCCCTTATCCTAAGAAGAATCTTTAAAGGAACAACATCGACATATGGGTCTCCTCATGGCCTTGGCATTTGAGCGGTTGTCGGGGCAAAGTCTTGAGGTAGGTTATAAGTAGGCTAGCCTTAGGTGCTGAACAAGGATTTCTACTAGGGTACCCCCTTATCTAGTAGTCTTGAGCTTGGTAAGCAAAGCAAGCATTCAATAAATTCAAATATTTCACCTTCTACGAAAGTACCCCATCAACTATAAATAACAACAAATTTCGGTAAAATGGGAGCGTGGGAGTGTCTCATGTTTTGAGGGAGAAGTTCCCTATTGTGTTTCCTTGCATCCCTTCTAAAAGGGCACATGGGGAAATATCTCCCTTGGAACACCAATGTCCTGGGAGCATGGGGAGCATGGGGATCATGTACCCTAACCTTGGTAAATAATTTGAGACGTTGAGGCCACTTTATGTTTAGATGCACTTTAACAAAAACTCTTGGGTTTGAACACGGTTATCATCACTAATTAGTACCTTGCAAACTTATCAACAAAGGGCCTCATGTCAGTTGAAGCTAGCATACTCAATCTAGAGGGAATATTGTGCTTGACAGGGATAATTTTAAGCACCCATACTTATTTAAAAGTGTATAAACCTTGGCGAATCTTACCAATTCTTAAAATGTCAACTATAAATTATTCGCCGATATTTTTCTAAAATTATTTCAATTTCTAAGGATTTTATATAGTTTATATAATAATTTGGCATTTCTTAGACTAAAAAAAGTTTACCCCATTAAAATTGGGCAAAATGGGGCTTCAAAAAATGCAAATTGGCAAATCATTTTTTGGAAAAAAACATGGAAAAATAGCCCATGGGCTAAATTTCGCCCCTAAAATTATCCTTGGTGCTTGATTAATGTTCTTTGAAGTTTGGATTGAATTCATGTCTCTAAGACTGGATATAGGGAAATGGCCTAGCTATTGTTCATGTACCAAACTACAAATCATACCTGAAAACCATCTCAGAATTAAAAGGGAAGTAGAGTTATCAAGAACCAATCCCCTTGGATGAGGTCAATGACTAAAGGCTTCTTCATCCAACATTCTTCAAAGGAAATATAATATGACTCTTCCTTGCTCCAAGTAATTCCACTGTTCTGTATGTTAAAAAATATCATCAAAAAGGAAACTGGTGCTCTCATCCTCCTCTCCATGAGCTGCTTCCTCAGGGTCCACGGGATCTGTTGAATATTGTAACTTCTAAGAATATTATATTTGTACCTTATTATACCGGATATGTTTCATCCCTCTGAAGTGATCCTATTATGTATCTGGATATGTTTATTCCTCCGATGGATTGTGGTAACCAAGGTTATTAGATCCACCATGTGGGGGTCGGCCCTGAGTTAATTAATTAGGGCTTATTAGACTCCCTTGGGAGAGGTCGGCCCCATAAGGGAAAAAGTCAGTCAGAAAACTAGTATAAGTAGAGGAGGATGCTCCTCACTTATCACACACTTCCATCACTCAGAAAGTAGCGCACTTGTGAGAGAGAGGTCTGCATAGGAGGTAGAGAAGGAGCCCTAGTCTTGGAGCACATCTTGTATTTTGGTTGATCATCTTATTGAGGAAAGCTTTTCTGGGTTTTCTACCCCATGAGGGTTTCCCAGGGTAAAATCTCTGTCTATCTTGTGATTGTGTTTCTTTCAGTGATCTTGCTAGTCAAATTAGTATAAAATTAACAGGATCCATCATTAGGCTAATATTCTCTTCATCATCAGCTATTGTCTCTGCTACTGTGTTTCTTTAGGCAATCACTGTGACACTTGTATTTTGAATGCCCTAATAGCATAGACTTGATCTTCAATAGACCCTGCTTCATTGTTGCTCAATTGAGCCCCATTGGATCCAACAAACCAATGATTTACAAGGTCTGCATTGTTCTGCATAGGTGTATTCCCTACACTTGAGAGTAACACAGATCTAACAGAGGGCTCACTCTGCACTACTTCAAACACAACCACTAACACTGATTCAACAATTGCCATTTAGGCTTTTTTTTTTTAACACTTCCAGGTATCGTCGCAATATCGACGGATTCCTACCACGAATTTTTGTGGATACAGAGACGCAGTTTCGTGGATACAAAGACGAAGTTTCAAGGAAGCATAGAAATGGTTCCATGTAGATGTTGAACCTGCCATGAAAGTTAGTGAATCTAATGGTCTCTATTGCGACAAAATTTCGTGGAGCTATATAAGAGGTTTCCACGCAAATGCTTTACCTGCCATGAACATTCGTTGCTATAGTGAAAAGCCTCAAATTTAAGTTTGCCTCTATAGACACAAAAGTTCATGGCTGGAAAAGCATTTGCGTGGAAACATATAGATGAGGGGCATTGATATATCGACAAAACTTCGTGGAAGAATTAATTTTTCGAAGATCTAAGGACTGTTGCGAAGGTGACACGTGGCCACTGAGAAACGTTGCTATTGCCATGATGGAGAATCTTTGTACCTATATCCACGAAGTTTGTTCCACGAAAAAACGAACCCCAGATCGTTGCAATAGGGATGAAAAATTGTGGAAATTACAATGAAAAACCATGGCAATTTTGGCCATATGTAGTAGTGAAGGTAGGGGGCCTGACAGGTCATCCCAGGCTACAGGCTGGTGACTATTCGTGGAGTACAAGCATCGAGAGACCCCTCCATACCCTTGCACTATGCGTCGAATAACCATAGTTGGAATGGTGTATATAAAATCATATTACCTCAACTATGTTCCCAATGCGGGATAAATCCCAAAGACAAATTAATCGCCAACGTCGATCGCTTGATCGAACGGTTGTTGATACTCCGCCTGCAACTCTTTATTCTTATACACTATGACTTGAAATCGATGCTCAAGTCTTCTTGTCGATTCGATTTCAAGATTTGCAATTGTAGATATCAAACTTCTCAAAATCCAAAAGCATCAATGTCCTGGAAATTCAATCCTTCATCTGTTTCTTCCATGTCATCGTCGTCAATAACACCCATCTGCATAGCCTTCGTCTCATGCCCATCCTTCCCATCATCATCATTCTATTCCTCCTCAAATTCAACCGCAATGTCAATGCAATCATCAAGGGATTCCCCTGCTGCTCCCTATGTTCCTGCGCCAGCCTCTCCACCAGCTTCTTGGAAATCGGTTATCAGTTTACCAATTGAAAAGAGCTGGGAAAAATGTTGCGCAATCATTGGATTAAGAAGCTTTTCGAATTATCTGAATTCATAATGAAATGACCCTGAGAAAAAAATTAACCTCATCTTGCATTATCATCATTTAAAGTTGCACCACCGAAGCCAAAACAACTTGGGATTTGTCCTCATCAAAAGAAGACAAGGTATGTCCAATTCACTTCCCAGGGTATTTCCATATTGCCAACAGGGTCACAATCAATTATAGATAACAGAATCACATTAATTTATACAATCTTCCATCAATACAAAGTGTGCCTTTTTCAACAGGTTTTCATCTATTTTCCATCTACCTTATCATCAACAGCTTTAATCAATTCATCAACATTATCTTTCCTACCAACAGTTATGGAAGACATTAGAAGCTTATTGCCATCAATGCCAACATGTATAACTGCCATATTGCCAACACCTAATATTTCCTCTAGGTCTCCCACCTCACACACATAGATAATCAATCTTGATCATCATTACAATGTCATTCACATCTATGAACTACTCTTCAAAGATCAAAAATTTCACAAAATGTGCTCATGGTGATTATCCATCATTCCAATCTCCCTCTTGCCACATATGTCGGCGTCGAACAAAGCTTTCATATTCCAACTAGCTAAACAATCACAAAGAGATTGATACTTTGGATTAGAAATCAGATAAATATCCATAAGACACACCAACAAAATATACATAGCCTAGAGCTCTGAACCACTTCCTTTAATCCAACGATGAGGCTTTCCAGGGAGAGTTGCTGGCGAAAGACCTCAAGAGATAAATAGAAAAAACACCTGCATTCAATTATCCCATCGAAAAAAGTTCAAAATCATTTCCTTCTTTCGAATTGGATTGAGGATAGCATGACATATTATATTCATATCCAATCTCCTTGAGGATGCTTAGTAATAATAAAGGACAAGGAAGACTATCTCCTTTGGTCAAAAGATCCAAATGGTTTTTACACACCAAATGAAGGATATACAAATTTAATTTAGTAGGGTGCCATGGAATTATTGAAATGGTCTTGGAAAGAGATATGGTGTTTTAAATGTTCTTCTAAATCCTGAATCTTCATGTGGACACTTTTTAATAACAAAGTCCAAACTTGGAACTTTATTCAAATGAGGAAAATTTTCAGGTCCAAGGAGGTGCAATCTTTGTCAAAATCGAGGCGAGATGAATTTTCACTTCATCATGAGTTATCCATATAGTCAACAATTTTGGGCCTAGGTAACAATTATCATTAGTCTAAAAAGTATACGGACTGGGGATTCAATTGAAGAGAGATTGAAGAAGTGGTGTGATCATGTAGGAACAAAAAAATAAAATCTCTACCACTTATTATGGCATGGGGCATATAATTGGCTAGAAATTCATCAATATTTGATGACAAATGGTACATCCTTTGACTATGGCAATACAATGAATCATTATAATGAGTTCCTTTAAGCAACAAAGAATTATTAAAACTCCAAGAGTGATAAAGGAAGAGCATATATCCTTTATTATAATCCTTTAAAAAACAAAGAATTGTAACTCCAAGAGTGATAAAGGAAGAGAAGATATCCAATAAATATCCATGGATGAGCAGATATCCAACATTCTCACCAAGCCTGTATCCAAGGAAAAGTTTGTATACTTTAGGGACAAGCTTGGCGCGATGGAGAATGCCTCCCTAAGTGAGGGAGTCTTGATGGATGAGAAGCACCATTATAAGCAATAGACATTCATGTGAAATGAATGGTATAGACACTGTGATGGATTGATAGATAAGTGGAAAACATTCATATGTGATGAATGGAAAACTCCCTCATTATTATCATCCAAGAGTGATAAAAGATGATAATAATAATCAAGATTTGAAAAATTATACTTCCTTTTTAAGACTTCTTTCACTGCTGAGATGAGCTCTTGATAATTTCCATTAACCTCTACAAGGTCTTCCCTTAACATCCTATTTTCTAGCATAAGCTTTTCATTTGCTTCATTCAGATATCTACTCTTCACTTTATACTGTTGTAATGATTTTTTGAGATTTTCAGCTTCAGAATCCATTTGAATTCTCCCCTGAAGCACTGGATCTTTATTTGAAATTGCTGGAGCTTCTAGTTTTTCACTAAGAAGATTCTCTTGTGCTTCATAAGTCTTCTCTGATTCTTTTTTATCTATCTCCTCTGTTGTAACTTCTAAATGAGAAGTTTTTGAGCTCATTCCCTGTTCAACACTTGGAATTGTTTCTTCCTAAAAAAAATTTAAAATGAAACACTCATTCACTGTTGAGATCATCTTATCTCAATATTGACAGTTATTGTTGCTTCGACCAAAAGGTAGGGGGCCTGACAGGTCATCCCGGGCTCCATGCTAGTGACTACTCATGGAGTCCAAGCACCTAGAGCCCCCACCATACCCTTGCACTACGTGTCGATAACCATAGGGAAGGTGAGTGTATATAAACACATAATACGACAATTTACATTAACAATGTGGGATAATTAGCAAAGACTAAATAGATCACCACCGTTGATCAACCAAACGAACGGTTCCTGAGTCTCTAAGCCTGCAATTCTTCATCTTTACATCATTGATTTTATTCGATACATATCCTTACATTCCCTAAACATCAAGCTCAATTGAAGTGTCTGCAACATGTTGTTCTATATTTTCATTTCCAATTTTATCTGATAGTCACTTGCATACTGGAAATACCTCTTTTTAAAGTCATCTTTTGTGTACTTAATGAGCTTGAAATTACATTGAAGCAATTATCTTTCATTTACTTAAATAAAATGGGGGCAGTTTCCTAGCCGCCTTAATTGTCTTTCATTTACTTAAATAAAATTACGGTCGAAGAGACCTTTCCACGCAGGAAAATTCTAAACACACCTTCAATTTTTTAGCTCCAAATCCAAAATGAGGCAATAGTTACAAATCCAGAACGAGGCAATAGATCCAGTGTGATTTGTTCTATTCAATGCTTGAAAATAGAAGGTCCCGAAGGCAGGACAGACATAGAGCGAGTCAAAGTAGGCTCCTTCTCTTCCACTGTCGATTTTACCATTGAATTCATGGATCCACCTCAGTCTGAAACGATTTCAACATCAGATCCGTGGTCCACTGTCCAACATTGGTAAGTTCCCTCTTTAAATAAATTATTAAATTTCAGTTCTGAGTTAATGTTTTTTTATTTTATTTCTTGTTTCTTCACATATAAAAATTTGTGTACCCTTGACATAATGTGCTCCATGTTTTCAAAAGTATTGTATCCATTATCCATACTTGCACCCCAACTTGTACCCCACAATAACTTAAGTTGGACAGTCCCATAGCTTAGGAGCTTGATAAGGAGCTAAGCAATGTTCAACTACTTATTCTTGCATAAATGATCCAACTTCCAAGCTATTATTGCATTCTGGTTTCTCATGCCTTGTTATCCTCTATTAGAATTACAAATATTTATTATTAATATATCATTGCTTGCTAATTTACAAGTTAAATAAGAAAATATACACCTGTGACCTGAATATACACCTGAAAATATTGCTTGTTTCCCTTCAGATTATCATAGCCTACACTAAGCTGAGTTGACTAAAAAACAAAAAGGCTAAAAGCATAGCAGACATGTAAGCCTTAAGGACACCCATGCTACTGTATTATTCCATATTTCTCCTTGACAATCTAACATCCACTGCTCTGTCCTATTTCCTTGGGAACTCTTTCCCATATTTGTCTTACAGTCACATTGGTATCTTAGCTACAGTCACATTTCTGAGTTGAAACTTGAGAGTCATTCTAGAGCATTCTTCAATATTGATTTACCTTTAACTACTAACGAACTATTGTTCTCAGTTCTCATTGATTGGGTGATGATGAGGATACCCAACAAATTGTTAAATTTGGGCGAGTAGTAGTTAGTTAGACAGTTGTGTTCCATACAAAGGGTGATGATGGAAATCACCTCCCATCCAACTGACAACATGATGATGCTCTCGCTACTGGACTTCTCATCATTTCCCACCCCCTCACTTTCCTCCATGAAGCCTCTCCACCATCTAATCCAGTCTTTCCCCATCCTTATCTTATTCATGGTAAAAAAACTTCATTAGTGTTGTTCTCCTCCTCTTTGACGTACTGGTAGTTTCATCCTTCCTCCACTCTACAACTCCCATGGTAGCAGTCTCTCATTGCCCTGTTGCTATGTCAATTTCCTGAGTGTGAGCTTCATTTCCCATTTTCGTTAATAAAATATGGAAAGAAAGGAACAATAGAGAGGAAAAAATTCAATTATGGATTCGATCCAGAGTCCGGAATTATGAAAGAAATATGGGATGTGACCAGGGCTTCAAAAGGGAAAGATGAATGGAAAAACATTGCAGATAGGGAAAAAAGGATGCTGAAAAAAATATGGAAGGAAATCAGGGCTTCAAAATGGAAAGATGAATCAACAAATTTAGCAGATAGGGAAAAAAGCATGCTAAAAAATTGGCAACTTAATATGAAAGAGCTAAATTACATTAGTCCAAGAAGTCCACAACACAATGAAAGCACTAGTATTTGGTCTCAGTTGTGCTTTCATTTCACCAAAATAAATTTTGATGGCACCTCCAAGGAGAATCTGGGTTTGGAAAGGGAAGAAAGCAATCTAAGGATTTTTGAAGCGTAGATAATTTCACTTCATGCAGTTTCATCAGAAATAGTGAGGCAGAATCTATAGGACTATTGGAAGAGATCAATCATTGGGCTAGCTCTTAAATTAAGGATTCATTATAATCACATTGAGGAAATTATAGAATCTTGATTAATACTATAGAAACAATCACAGGAGGAAAGATAGAAGTTGGAGGCTGCAAGAAGTACATGAAGAGATTTCATCCCTACTAATTTCATTTGAAAAAACAAGGTTCACCGTCATTCATAAGGCCAAACAAAAGAATCATTGATTTAATGGAAAATGTTGGTGTTAATGGCACAAGAAAACTAAGCCAGATAAAGGTGGGTGATCTTACCACATAAATTCCCATGATCCATATGGGTGTTCTAACATACTTCAATGCAGAATTTGGTGGTAATGGTAATAAATTAATTATCAACTAGTGATTAAGGACATGCCAAGCGTGTTAAAAAACATGATGATAGGAGCCAGCAGCCAAGGGAGGTCAGACCCTGATCGATCGGATGGGAAGCACCATATACAAGATAGTATGGTTGATGTGATCCATTGAACTTTGTCAAGCTCAAATCTGAGCTGCAAGAATGGATCAAATCAAAATTAAAAATCCACCTGTTAGCACTCAAAATGTTATAAGCTTTAAAGAAGGTCTTTTATGAAGGAAAAGGATTTGCAGGATCGGGATGATTCCTCAAAGGAATCCAAAACTCCCAAGTCGCACCCCCGGGGTAAATGATCTGAGCTAAATACAAAGGATTTGTTAAAAGGGAGAGAACTAATATTCGAAGATCTAGGTTTCCATGATGATTGGGGGACTAAAGGTAGGCCAATACACCAGCACAGATAGGGGTGTGTGGGGACGACACAGATTAGATTTCCCCTGAGAGTTGCAGCCTTGAGTTTTTTGCGCCAAGACTAAGTAGAGTGATTACAAGCACAAAGGAAGTGTTAACTTATGGGAAAATTCCTAAAGAAATCAATTGTGTAGATTGACGGAAACAAAGATCTACGGCAAGAAGGGGATGGCGCTAATCTAACATGCGTAGAAAAGGGTTGCGTCCAAAATCACCGCGATTGGATTAAACGTTGCGCTCTTTGCAACGGATTATATCTAATGGAGATAGATCAACGGTCCAGAGAAGCAGTGGTTATTTTAATCGTCGGCATGTTAAACACACCCAAAATCACCGCCGCCGGTAAGAGTACATCATCCAACGGTCAAGACGGGAGCTGTATGTCACAGAATTGAAAGCCACGGAGGTTAAGGTCCACATTCCTAATCCAATCACTAGTCTCCATAGGAGAAGGACATCTCTGCTATAGATCAATGATGGACACATGGGCTAAGCCACCTCAGCGTCATCAGAGACCTTTTCTGTATGATCCAAAATGCACGGCCAAACGTGTCTTGCGTCAGTCCTATCCTTAGTCATCATAATTAATCATTCGGAGGGTCTAAGTCAGAGAATCATAACAGAATGATTCACATGGAGATGTCGTCTTTAGAAGTCATTATAATCCTAATTCTATGGACTCGCAGCTTACATTAAATTCTGAAAGAATGGCGAGTTCATCTGTTCGGATATTTTGCAGTCAGTATCGGAAACATGGAGAGAGATCGAGGAGCTGAAATAATAGTTGCACCATAACATGTATTGTTTGAAATGGAGGAGGAAGCTATTCCTCAGCCGCCTGTGGTTTTCAACCATGTGGGATAGGTTTCCATCAGTGAAGAAGAAGGTCTCAAGAAGCGACAGGAGTGTGGGAGCTCTCAATAGTAGAAGGGAAGGGAAGAAACCCATGAAGGGGACGATCAGGAAAATGACCAAGACGTGGACATTGTCAAAGACTTAATACTCCCCACTGAAGGGACGCCACCTGTTCCCCCATAAAATGAAACCCAAACAAATGCCTCCTTCAACATGGACGGTTGCCTTGATTGGTATGATCAAGTGAAAACCCAGGATTAAGGTGGCAATGTTCTCATAGTAGCTATATCTCGCCATCCAACAAATTAGAAGCTCAAGGATATCAACTAAGTGATCAGCGAGCAATCTAGGCAACAAACTAGAGTTGTCAATTTTCTGTTTTGTTTTTGTTTAAGTAGTTGGTCATATAGTAAAATAGGCCAGTAAGTGTAAAAAGCAGTTAGGTCTATACCGCCTGTGTCTATTTTGAAGTTGTAATGGCGAAGATGCCTCGGTTAGCTATCTATTAGGTGTCTAGTACATTGTAACTACTTTCTATTCTAGAAGAGCTGGGCCTAGGGATCGAAGGGCACCTATAAATTCATTGTAATTAAAGACAGAAGGGTTTAAAATATTATTGGAAAACTTTTGGAATTTTGAGAATCAGTCTGTAAGACATTTTGAGTTGTTTAATAAATTTTGCAGAGCCGAGCTTACATTTTTTCCAGGGATTCTTGTGTAATTGGTCTGGTAGTTTGTCTTTCTTTTTCCTATGTTGATTGTGCTTCTTTCATCATTATTCCATGCTTGTAATATTTATTCATACTTTTTCCAGTGTAGTATTTAAGTGGAATTCATAGAAATTATGCTCTGCTTAATCTCAATCCAAGTATTTCACGAGTATTCTCTGCTAAAGTTGGTGTAGGATTCATTATTGTATGCCTTACATCAATGGATTGTTTCTTTATCTTCTGTTCCATCAATTAAAAATCTCTTTGACTACTAGCTGCTTACTATCTCGCCCCTGTGTGAATGCATTCGCAGAGCCTTTGCGAGTAATTTTTAAGGTTTGTTTAATGTGACTCCATTTTCCAAATAGAGATTCATATGTTTCAGCCAAACGACGTTTAGACAATTGTTCTAGCAGAAATCTGATCTTCTGTATGTTGTAATTGAATATCTTGAATGATGAATGCTGGTGTACATTTTCATTGTTGACACCTTTGATTATTCCAGTTTTTCATGAGCTTATAGAGAGAGCCCTCTCTGTTTTTGTTGGGTCAGAAAGCACAATCTAAATATTTGTTAGTGGTTACCCCGAATTGCCTTCTCTCACAACCTTGGGGGTTAATTTGGGTGTTAACAAATTGGCGCCATTGCTGGGGACGTGATTGTTTTATTATCACTTGGAGAACGATAAGGGATTCTGAAGGTTCAAAGAAAGGAGAAATCCCTGCGGGCAAACAGAT
The DNA here is from genome assembly GCA_027924585.1 of Larix kaempferi. Lineage (NCBI taxonomy): Eukaryota > Viridiplantae > Streptophyta > Pinopsida > Pinales > Pinaceae > Larix > Larix kaempferi. The sequence goes on from BSBM01000009.1 coordinate 5,219,763, forward strand.
ATTTCCATATTCTTAGAGGGTTGTGCTTTTTTCCCTGGTGACTTCACTCGTAAAGATCCACATTCAAGAAAGACTCCACTGGGGAATATCGACGAGCCAAGTTCATTTCTGAAGAAATCCTGAGAAAGGCATCCTCGCCTCAAGAAAGATCCATACGAGAGGTAATCCTATTTCTAAAATTCTGTTAAGTGTGGAAAATCCAGAGATATTACTTAGACATAAGACCAGAACCGATAAAGCTAATACTTCTAACAATGAAAGAATTGGGTTTAAATAAGTGCTACTTGTTTTTCAAGAATTGGATATAGAGATAGATATTGGGAAGCCTTTTCCAAGATCAAGATGTGAGTCTTATCTAAGCCTAGGTGAAGAAGGTATGAATGCAGCTGAGTCCTATTTGTTAGATCTTGTCTGGCTTAGGTTGTAGAATATTATCAAAGCCGAAAGAGCTAGACCTGGTTTTTAGGCCCCTCAATCTCATACCATAACCCCTGCAAGTAATCCTGCCCAGAATATCCATCCCCAAGCTCAAAATCCGCCTAGACCCATGGCTTCTAGATTAGCACCATTGGACCTGCTAGTTGTTTTGCATGACCTCCCTTAGAACTATGCCCTGAGAATATTATGATGGATGGGGAGGTTTTTCTGCCAGACAACACATAGACAGGTTTTAGGATTTTATTGATTTAGAGGAGGTAGATCATGATGATGCTAAGATGAGGTTGTTTCTTCAAAGTTTATTTGGAAAACCCAAGAAATGGTTCATACAGTTGCTGAATGCTTCTATCAATGATTTCACAGCCTTTAAGACATTGTTCTTAGAGAGGTGGGAAATGATAGGGAGTCTTGCCCTAGTCTTATCCGAGTACAACCATCTGAGGAAAGGAGGTTTTGAATCGGTTCATGAGTTTTCTGCTAGGTTTATGAGGGCCTATAATTCTATTCCAGATGACCTAATACCCTCAGTAGGCGCTGCAAAGCTCCATTACGCAGATGCCTTTGATGGAGATTTCTCATGTACATTAAGAGGGAGAAAATCTACCACCTTCCCCGCTATGTTGAAGGATGCTGTGGAGGTGGAATCCAACATGATGTCTTCAGGAAAATAAAAGGAAAAACAGAAGCAGATAAAAAGAAGCAAGAAAACCAAGCCTCTACCTCTTCCTCTTCTAGTGACGCCAAGTTTGATACTATGATGAAAACTATGGAAAATCTAATGGATAGGTTAGCCATGGAAAATAAACCTCCTGTTAGAGATCATCCTGAAAATCAAATAAGAAATCCTAACTTTAGAAAGCTATCCCCTCCAAGAAATCCAAGAAATCAAGAAGACCACTAGATGAGGCCTCCCTTCCCTGAAAATATGGTGGAGGAGTAAGGACCTGAAGACCCTACTGGAGACCAGATCCGTCTCTTTGAAACCCTAGATCACGAAGTACATTTAACCCAAAGGGAACATGACTTTTTCACCAAGCGGAATGCTAACAAAGTTGTTGAATTTGATTCTGAGCAATACCAAATGGGTTACATGAATGTTGTAGATGACATCCAAAGAAGGATGAAGTTAAGGAGCAGGTAAATACCAATAAGTGAAGGGAAGTCTGCCCATATTAATCTCCTCAAGACTCAGCAGAATATGGAGAAGATAAAAGAAAAACAGCCAGAGGTTGTTGTGCAGAAAACCTCAGAAGATAAGGGGCAACATTCTAAAGAAGGTAGGAAACTAGAAGTCATTGAAGTAGTGGGGCCCGCTTCAACATTCAATCTAAAGGCTGAACTATCGAAGGTGAAGATCTATATCCACTTAAATGAGCTGTTAAGAAACAATGAATATAGAGAAGAGATAACTAACATGGTAAAAAGATAGGCAGAGGGTACGCTGGACATGTTGGAAGTAACAGATGATGACCCCACTATAATTTTTGGTTCTAAGCTAGAAGAACCGGATGATAAAGAAGTCCCTCCCTTTGAGTTTGAATATCCATGGTAAGTTATTACACAATGCCCTAATAGATTATGGAGCTTCACACAACTAAATGCCAAAGTCAGTGGTGGATTAGTTTGGGTTAGAAGTCACCTGACCCTATAAAGACCTATATTCTTTTGATTTCAGAAAGGTACCATGTTTGGGTTTGATTAAGGATGTAGTAGTGACCCTTGCCCAAATTTCGGCTAAGAGCATTATGATTGATGTAATAGTGGAAGAGGTGCCTGCTAAGTTTGGGATGTTGTTATCAAGGTCCTGGGTAAAAAAGTTGAAGGGAACCATGCAGATAGACTTATCTTACGACACTATACCACTTTTCGGAAGCAATAGAAAGTTATATAGAGAGAAAATAATGGCCTATGTGGTTAGCAGTGACGACAAACCTGAAAATCACCCCGTATACGGTGTAGAAACGGGCATAGGCTCCTCTATTTTCTTCAATGAAGGGCCACGTACCAATCCTGTACCCCCATTTTTCGACGAAGTCGAGGAAGACAACGAGTTTGCAGCAAGGTATGAGGCCTCAAAGAGGCAGAAAAATGAGGAAGGACTGTGGAAGATGTACTTTGATGGATCACTGAGCAGGAATGGTGCTAGTACAGGGGTTTGGATCATACCTCCCGACCAAGAGTCCAGGGCCCTATCATACAAGCTAACTTTCGAGTGTACCAATAATGTGGCTGAGTATGAAGCTCTGCTCCTAGGACTAAGAGCTTTGAAATATTTAGGATTAAAAAGGATACATGTTTTTGGAGATTCAGAGTTGGTGGTCAATCAAGTAAATGACAATTATTAGGCAAAACATCCCAGGATGAGGGCTTATAGAAATGAAGTCTGGGATATGTTTGGGAACTTTTTCACCAAACACAAGATCTGGGTGATCCCGATACTTGAAAATCAAGTGTCAGACTCTTTGGACACCACTGCTGGTGGTTTCAAAAATCCTATTTCTTCTCAAGAAAAATACGAGGTAGAGGTGGTGAACATGCCATCTATTCCAGACAATACTAAATACTGGAAAGTATTTGAAGATGATTTACAAATTAAAATATTTTTAGAATTGTCTGACGAGTTTGCTAATGTTCAGATTGATACTGAAAATGAGAACATAGAAGGATTGATAGACCAGGAGCAATCAGAAGGGGGAGAAAGAGAAAGCAAGCAATGGAAAAACATGTTGGGTGGAAAATATATCGTTCCATTAAAAGGTAATTATATCCCCAAGGGATTGATACCCCTGGAGAGGTTGTTTGACAAGAATGATGTAGCAAAAAACCCAAAGTTTGAACCCCCTAGAGGGGCGGTAGAAGACCAAAACTTGGGTACTAAAGAAGAGCCTTGGATGGTGAACGTGTCTAAGAATCTACTTGCTAAAAAGAAGGAGTGATATGTAGAGTTGATGAAGAAATATGCTGTTGCGTTTGCATGGAGTTATGAAGAACTAAAAGAATACGATACCTCAATAATAGAGCACTCTATTCCAATCATACCAGGAGAGAAACCCTTCAAGCAAAAAATAAGGAGGATAAACCCTAAACTGGTGCATGTGATATAAAAAGAGATCATAAGCTTATTTAATGCAAAAATCATTGTCACTTTGAGATTCTCTCAATGGATAGCAAATCTAGTTTCCGTAAGGAAGAAGAATGGTGAAATTAGAATCTGCATAGATTTCAAGAACCTGAACAGGGCTTTACTAAAGGATAATTACCCCCTACCTAAAATGGAGCATATCTTACAATAGGTAGTAGGGACAAAAATGATCTCTACTATGGATGGTTTCTTCGGATACAATCAAATCAAGGTCTTCCGTGAAGACCAAGAGAAGACCGCATTTACCACTCCTTGGGGTTACTTAATGTATGCGAAGATGACATTTGGGCTGATGAATGCAGGAGCTACTTTCCAATGGGCGATGGATATAGCATTCGTTGAAGAGAAGGACAAGTTTGTTGTTGTATACATGGATGACATAACAGTGTATTCAAAATCTGACGAAGAGCACCTGAAGCATTTGGAACAAGTTTTTAAGAAATGTATAAAATACAGTATTTCCCTTAACCCTAAGAAATCACATTTTGCATTAGAAGAAGCTAAGCTCTTGGGTCATATTATTTCCAAGGAAACTATCAAGATCGACCCTAAAAGGGTTAGTGCCATTCAGAATGTTGGAGAGCCAAGAAGCAAAAAGGAGGTGCAGTCTTTCATCGGACAAGTGGGTTTTCTGAGAAGGTTCATTCCCAGTTTTGCATAAATTATGATGAATATTACCAATATGTTAAGAAAGGAAAATTAGGTAAGGTGGACCGAGGAACGAGAGATTCATTTAAGGAAATCAAGAATGCTATCACCGAAGCCCCAGTACTACCCAGTCCAGATTTTTCTAACGAGTTTTTGATCTTTTCCTATGCGTCTGAGCATACAGTGGCGAGTGTACTATTACAGAAGAATGCCCAGAACGCTGAACAACCAATTGATTTTTTCAGCAGGGTGTTGAGAGATGGAGAACTAAAATACGATATCATGGAAAAGCATGCATATGCCTTAATCAAGTCACTGAAAGATTTCAGGGTTTACATCCTCCATTCACACATCATTGCTCATATCCCAAACCGTGCTGTGAATGGTATCCTCACCCAAGAAGACTCTGAAGGAAGAAGAGCCAAATGGATTGTTGTATTGCTAGAATATGACTTGGAGATAAAACCCACCAAACTGATAAAGGGGCAAGGATTAGCAAAATTAATGACCAATGCCAACTGTGACTCTTTGCAACTGAACTTCTTACAAGGGAATTCAAATCAGTTGGATGTAGGAGTGCAGGTGAGGCTGGAATTCTCTACATCCTCTTGGTATGATGACACTGTGTATGTATTACCAAACCTACAAGCTCCTCCAGGGTTAAGAAAAAGCAGAGCTAGAGCTATTAAACTAAAGGCTGCGAAGTACTGTATTATGAATAAATTCTTATACTGGAAGGACCCTGGAGGTGTGCTGCTGAATTGATTGCTTGAGGAAGAGGCTAAGCACACAATGGAGGAGTTTCCCAAGGGCGACTGTGGTGGACATCATTCCTGGAAGGTGACAGTCAACAAAATCCTGAGGGCTGGTTTCTACTGGCCTACCATGTTTTCAGATGTATATAAAGAAACTGTCGCTTGTCACTAGCATCAGATCTTTGAAGGAAAAATAAAAGTTGTTTCACTACCCCTTCACCCTGTCATAGTAGAGGCACCTTTCCAGCAGTGGGGTTTAGACTTCATTGCAGAGATAAATCCTAACTCCTCGGGACAACATAGATGGATATTGACAGCCACTGACTATTTCACTAAGTGGATAGAAGCCATACTAACTAATAAAGCAAATGAAAGTGTTATCATGGATTTTCTTGAAAATAATATCCTATCAAGATTTGGGTGCCCTAAAAGAATAGTGACAGACAACGCACCTACATTTTGTTCTAAGAAAATGATAAACTTTTGTCAGAAATACCATATTAGTCTGAACCATTCCACAGCATACTATCCTCAAGGGAATGGGCTAGCAGAGTCATCTAACAAGAGCCTAGTGAGAATCATAAAGAAGTTGTTGGAAGACAATAAGAGAGCTTGGCACACAAAATTGAAATATGCTTTGTGTGCCGAGAGAATCAGCACCAAGAAGGCTATTGGAATGTCACCTTTTCAATTGGTATATGGAGTTGAAGTAGTGTTTCTAGCATCTCTGGGGTTGCCAGTCATGAGACTGTTGCAAGGAATAGAGGAAGAATGTCATGTCTCAAATTTGGAATTGGGTCACAATGGCCTAATCACATTGGCCATATTCATTAGAGTTTGTAAAATTGATGTTAAAGGTTAAATAATTGCCAAGGAGGAAAATTACTAGTTTCCTAGGTTTGGGGTGGAAGCTTTGGGACTTGGAATAATGGAAATAATAAATGATATTTGAACATTAGAGTGGCATAAATATTTAATAAAGGAGCTAAATAAATATATACAAGTGAAAATCAAAGTGGTATTTGATCATGAAGACACATGGAGGAAGTGGGACCCACATATGGCTAGATTTCCCCACTACACTTGGCATCATCCTCTCACCAATTCGAATTAAAGGTGAATGGTAACATAATTGAGGGAGTCCAAAAGGTATTATTCATGGCATGACTCATCCAAGGTCGAAATATAGAGGAAGAGTAACTCCCATGGAAGAGGAAGAGGCAATTTGGAGCTAGTGAGACACTTGGGCTAGATTCCCTAGCTCTATGACAACAATGATGAAGATGCTATGACACCTATGACACAAATCAGACCTGAAGGATGACATATGACATATATGACATGTCAGGGATAAAAATAGACTCCAAGAGGGATCTCAAGGGTGTTATGGCAGCTAACATGCTTCCACATGTGATTTGGTGGAAGTGGGAGACTAAGAATTGTTGTACAAGTGGCGTTCTTTGGAATCTCTTCCCAACTTGAGTTGGCATGAGTTTCTTGGAAGGAATTCGACCCATGGATGACATTAGAACTTTATAAATGTCAATAACAAAGAATTAAACCATCTTTTGATGATTTGTAGAATTTGCAATTACATTTGTGAAGAGGGAGAGCTAGTGGATGACTAGTTTCTTGCCTTAGCCAATTTCGAGGGTGAAAGATTCCCATCCAAGTTGGTAATTGGAAAGGCCATTCAGAACTTTCATTTGGGGCTTTAATGGAGTCTTTATTTTTAGGTGTAAGCTACAGGGAAGCTCATGGTTTCTTGTATTGAATCTCACTCCTTCAACCATTTCCAGTTTTGATGGCATATTCTTGATCCTTGAGGGAGGGCATTTTTGGTGAGCTATTGTACTCTTTGGGGGAGATTCTAATGCCCCATTTCTTTTTTAATATGAAGAAAATACTATGTTCTTCATCTCCAGAAAGTTTCAGGTCGAAATTCCAAGTAGAAATGTATAAATCTCATTTTTAATGGAAGAACAATGCCATTTCCCCACTACCTTGTTGTGAACCAATGTATTGATGATGATTTCGAATGAATGGATGATTATCTAATGAATTTTTTATTAATGGACTGCCATGTATGTATTTTTCAAGTTTCATGTACTGTACTTGATCATTTGAAGTATTTTTACTCAGTTTAATTGCATTGGGAGAAGAAATAGTGCCATTTATCCAAGGGTCGAATTGGTGATTTTTGCAGTTGAATGGGAGAGGGTTGAAACAGATATAATAATCAATTAATTGTGCAAATGAAACCTTAATGAAATACTTAATACATTCCCTACCTCTTTTCATAAATTTGAGTGGCTTTGGAGGCATTTGGGAATCCATTTTCAGTACTTACCCTAGGGGGATTTGAACCCCAAATTACTAGTAAAATTGCATACTTGGTCCAGAATCTTAAGAGAGTTTTCAGAGGTATTTTGGTGGCCATATATCATCCCTGAAAACCATATTCAAGTCCTAATATAATTCATACACCTTCCTTGAATATTTGAAGGCATTTGGAGTCAATTCGAGACCTAGAGACCAATACTAGTCAAAGGGAAATCACTAGTAAAGTTACCTACATTGACCAGAATTAAAAGTGTATTTGCAGAAGTATTTTAAAGGTCCAAAGGAATCCATAAAACACATATATATGTTCTAATATCATTCATATACCTTCTCAGAAGATTTGGGATCATTTGGGACAAATTTGGGACCTAGAGATCAAAACTAGTCAAAGGTCGAACTAGGAAAAAAAAGTGGAAAATTGCCTTTTTAATAAAATTCCTAACAAGGGATATTGCAGTGGTATCAGAGCATGGTCTTGGAACCTGATGTTGTAGAACATTAATGAATACTGGGAGTCAAAGAAATAAGCCACCACCCTTAGAAACTGAAACTGGATGCACTTTGGTGAAAGAGAAGAAGTAGGAGAAGAAGTGCATTCCTTGGTCACCATGAGTAAGGATGGGAAAGGAACCTTAGAGGAGAATGGGGAGTTTAGAAAATTACTGAAACCTTCCTTTGAAGACAAGTGGAGGCAATACTTTCAAGATTTCAAATTGTTTCTTAGTGAACTTGGAAGCAACTCGGAAAAAATAATGAGCAATGGTTCTCTTTTCAAGGAAAAGGATGAAATAATTTATGTCACAAAAGAGGAACCTAATGTAATTGTGGAACATGAGGTACATGTTGATATGCAGGTTCTTGAAGATGCTACACTAAAACAAGAAGAAGCACAAGCACTTGTCCTTGTTCAAAGGGATTATGAGTTGCCTCATGGAGAGAGTTGCAAAGCCTTGGAAGAGGTACATGATCTCACAATAGTTGGACCAGCCAATTATGGAGAAGATGAATTAAATATTTCAATGGGTAAGAGTTATAAAGAATTAAAGTTGGTTCATAATTCTTCACCCCACACTTCTTTTACAGCCACATCACTTTGGGATGAAAATTGCGTGAAAGGTTTTTTTCTAGTGGTGCCACATGAGGGGTATGAAACTCCTACCTCTCCTTTTGATGATGACATGAATAGAGAACCTCATTATTTAGAATTGCAGCAGCATATTGCTTTACCTTATGATGTTACATATCCTCATGGATGTATGGATGAGACTTCTTTGAGTCCTTTGAAGTCTCCTTGTTTTTCCTGCTCATTATTTGGTTCAGATTTTAGTGGAGATTCTTCATTCACTTCTTGGATGAAAGAATGCATGGCTGAATATTTTGATGCATATCACATTCTTTTGGAGCAGCACTATCGAACATGGGATCCTCACCTATGTCATTGGAGCAGATTTGATTGGTCACTTGAAGATTCTATGCACCTAGCAAATGGTGGTCTACTTACTTGGAGGTATAAACAATTTCATGATTCTTTGATGAAGCATCTTCTTGATGTACATTTTCATTATGTTGTTATGTACTTTGATGATATATATTTTGTACTCATGATGTTTGGAAGAATGCATACAAGAAAATGGGATCCAGGAATCCTCTTATCTGATGGTATGGGTTGGAGAGCACTCTTAATTGTTGGGGTGCAATACAAGCAATGGGACCCTGGAATAATTTTTATCTCATTGGTTTCAAATTTTTTGGGGAAACAAGCAGTATGAGAGATGGATTTCCCACTTGATAAAGTGATTTTTATCAGAGTAGTGCAGTTGCAAGCATGGTGGTTCCTCTCTAAAATCTTCATGGAAACTCAAAGACTCAAGGTTGGGAAATTCAATGGCAACTTCAAAGAATTATACAGAAGGCAGGTTCTTCAACACCCATGTTTGAAATTGCTTGAGGACAAGCAATATTGGGAAGGGAGGATTTGTCATGTCCCAAATTTGTAATTGGGTCATAATGGCCTAATCACATTGGCCATATTCATTAGAGTTTGTAAAATTGATTTTAAAGGTCAAATAATTGCCAAGGAGGAAAATTACTAGTTTCCTAGGTTTGGGGTGGAAGCTTTGGGATTTGGAATAATGGGGATAATAAATGATATTTGAACATTAGAGTGGCATAAATATTTAATAAAGGAGCTAAATAAATTTATACAAGTGAAAATCAAAGTGGTATTTGATCATGAAGACACATGGAGGAAGTGGGACCCACATATGGCTAGATTTCCCTACTACACTTGGCATCATCCTCTCACCAATTCAAATTCAAGGTGAATGGTAACATACTTGGGGGAGTCCAAAAGGTATTATTAATGGCTTGACTCATCCAAGGTTGAAATATAGAGGAAGAGTAACTCCCATGGAAGAGGAAGAGGCAATTTGGAGCTAGTGAGACACTTGGGCTAGATTCCCTAGCTCTATGACAACAATGATGAAGATGCTATGACACCTATGACACAAATCAGACATGAAGGCTGGAATATGATATATATGACATGTCAGGGCTAAATATATACTCCAAGAGGGCGCTCAAGGGTGTTAGCGCAGCTAAGATGCTTTCACATGTGATTTGGTGGAAGTGGGAGACTATGAATTGTTGTACAAGTGGCGTTCTTTGGAATCTCTTCCCAACTTGAGTTGGCATGAGTCTCTTGGAAGGAATTCGACCCATGGAGTACATTAGAACTTTATAAATGTCAATAAAAAAGAATTAAACCAGATTTTGATCATTTGTAGAATTTGCAATTTCATTTGTGAAGAGGGAGAGCTAGTGGATGACTAGTTTCTTGCCTTAGCCAATTTCGAGGGTGAAAGACTCCCATCCAAGTTGGTAATTGGAAAGGCCATTCAGAAATTTCATTTGGATCTTTAATAGAGTCTTTATTTTCAGGTGTAAGCTATGGGGAAGCTCATGGTTTCTTCTATTGAAGCTCACTCCTTCAACCATTTCCAATTTTGATGGCATATTCTTGATCCTTGAGGGAGGGCATTTTTGGTGAGCTATTGTACTCTTTGGGGGAGCTTCTAATGCCCCATTTATTTTTTAATATGAATTAAATACTCTGTTCTTCATCTTCATAAATTTTCAGGTCGAAATTTCAAGTAGAAATGTATAAATCTCATTTTTAATGGAAGAACAATGCCATTTCCCCACTACCTTGTTGTGAACCAATGTATTGATGATGATTTCGAATGAATGGATAATTCTATGATGAATTTGTGATTAATGGACTAGCATGGATGTATTTTACAAGTTTCATGTACTGTACTTGAGAATTTGAAGTATTTTTACTCAGTTTAATTGCATTGGGAGAAGAAATCGTGCCATTTCTCCAAGGGTCGAATTGGTGATTTTTGCAGTTGAATGGGAGAGGGTTGGAACATATATAATAATCAATTAATGGTGAAAATGAGAACTTAATAATATCCTTACTACATTCCCTACCTCTATTCCTATATTTGAGTGGCTTTGGAGGAATTTGGGAAGCCATTTTCAGTACTTACCCAGGGGGATTTGAACCCCAAATTACTAGTAAAATTGCATTCTTGGTCCAGAATCTTAAGAGAGTTTGAAGAGGTATTTTGGTGGCCATATATCATCCCTAAAAATCATATTCAAGTCCTAATATCATTCATACACCTTCTTTGAATATTTGAAGGCATTTGGAGTCAATTCAAGACCTAGAGACCAATACTAGTCAAAGGGAAATCACAAGTAAAGTTACCTACATTGACCAGAATTGAAAGTGTATTTGCAGAAGTATTTTAAAGGTCCAAAGGAATCCCTAAAACAAATATTTATGTTCTAATATCATTCATATACCTTCTCAAAATATTTGGGATCATTTGGGACAAATTTGGGGCCTAGAGATCAAAACTAGTCAAAGGTTGAACTAGGGAAAAAAAAGTGGAAAATTGCCATTTTAATAAAATTCCTAACAAGGGATATTACAAAGAACCAAATAATATGAAGAGAAGGGTGAATTAGATAGTTGAATTGAATGAACTGAGAAGTAAGGCCTATGACAAAGTTCAGGGGCATCAAGAAAAAATAAAGAATGCCTTTGACCGAAAAGCAAAAGAAGAGCAATTTTAGGTTAATGACCTGGTTCTGAAGTGGGATGCTCCAAGGGAAGATAAACATGAAAAATTCAACCATATATGGATGGGTCCATATGTTATTGCAACAAACCGAGGAGAAAATTCCTTTATCCTAGAACACCAAGACAAATCTACCCAATCAGGAGGTCCAGTCAATGGAAGGTTCCTGAAGGACTACCTGTCCTAAAGAAAGTTGGTAACTCATGTACCATAACCTATATATATTTTCATTTTTTATAGTTGTTTTGAAGTTCCAACGGAAAACCTAAAAGACTTGAAGCCCAAATTGAAGGCCCTAAGGTCTAGAAGGAGAGCCGTGGTTTTCTTTCTCTCATATGTTCAGCCTAGATATGAGGCAGGTACAGTCGCATTTTCAGTTTGTAGAGAAGTCTTCAGCTCAGAGTTTGAAATATCACCCAATGGATCAGGGACTTTAGTCTACGGAATTCTTTGCTACCTCGCGGGGAGGATAGCATCCCCAGTTCGAGCTAGTTGTTAGCACTCAAAATGTGCTAAGCTTTAAAGAAGGTCTTTTATGAAGGAAAACGATTGGCAGGATCGGGATGATTCCTCGAAGGAAGCCAAAACTCCCAAGTCACACCCCAGGGTAAATGATCTAAGCTAAATATGGAGGATTTGTTAAAAGGAAGAGAAATAATATTCAAAGATCCAGGCTTCGATGATGATTGGGGGACTAAAGGTAGGCCAATACGCCAGTAGTAGATAGGGGTGTGTCGGGATGGCATGGACTAGATTGCCCCGGAGAGCTATGGCCTTGAGCCCTTTTGCGCCAAGACTAAGTAGAGAGATTACAAGCACAAAGGAAGTGTTAACGTACGGGAAAATTCCTAAATAAATCAACATCATAGATCGGCGGAAACAAAGATCTATGGCAAGAAGTGGATGGAGCTAATCTAACATGCGCAGAAAGGGTTGCGTCCAAAATCACCATGATTGGATTAAACGTTGCGCTCTTTGCAACGGCTTAGATATAATGGAGATAGATCAACGGTCCAGAGCAGTGGCGGTGATTTTAATCATCGGCATGTTAAACAAGCCGAAAATCACTGCGGCCAATAAGAGCGCATCATCCAACGGTCAAGACGGGAGCTGTATGTCACAGAATTGAAAGCCACGGAGGTTAAGGTCCACAGTCCTGATCCAATCACTAGTCTCCATAGGAGAAGGACATCTCCTCTATAGATCAATGATGGCCACATGGGCTAAGCCATCTTAGCAAAATTAGAGGTCTTTTCTGTACGATCTGAAATACACGGTCAAATGTGTCTTGCATCACTCCTATCCTCAGTTATCATAATTAATCATTTGGAGGGTCTAAGTCAAATAATCATAACAGAATGATTCTCATGGAGATGCCATCGTTAGCAGTCATTATAAGCCTAATTATCTGGACTCGCAGCTTACGTCAAATTCTGAAAGGGTGGCGAGTTCATCTGTTTGGATATTTTGCAGTCAGTATTGGAAACACAGAGAGAGATCGAGGAGCCGAAATAATAGTTGCACCAGAACATGTAATTTTTGAAATGGAGGAGGAACCTATTCCTCAGCTGCCTGTGGTTTTCAACCATGTGGGATACGTTTCCATCTGCGAAGCAGAAGGTCCCAAGAAGCGACAAGAGTGTGGAAGCTCTCAACAGCAGAAGGGAAGGGAAGAAACCCATGAAGGGGACGAGCAGGAAAACCGCCAAGACATGGACATTGTCAAAGGCTTAATACTCCCCACTGAAGGGACACCCCATGTTCCCCCATAAAATGAAACCCAAACAAATTCCTCCTTCAACATGGACAGTTTCCTTGATTGGTATGATCAAGTGAAAACCCAGGATTAAGGTGGCAGCATTCTCATGGTAGCTATATCTCGCCACCCAACAAATTAGAAACTGAAGGATATCAGCTGAGTGATCAGTGAGCGATGGAGGCAGCAAGCTAGAGCTGTCAATTTTCTATTTTTTTTTTGTTTAAGTAGTTGGTCATATAGTAAAATAGGCGAGTAAGTGTAAAAAGCAGTTAGGCCTATATCGCCTGTGTCTGTTTAGAAGTTGTACAGTGAAGACTCCTTGGTTAGCTGTGTATTAGGTGTCCAGTACATTGTAACTGCTTTCTGTTTTGGAAGAGCCGGGCCTAGGGCTCGAAGGGAACCTATAAATTCATTGTAATTAAAGACAGAAGGGTTGAAAATATTATTGGAAAACTTTTGGAATTTTGAGAATCAGTCTGTAAGACATTTTGAGCTATTTAATAAAGTTTGCAAAGCCGAGCTTACGTTTTTTCAAGGGATTATTTTGTAATTGGTATGGTAGTCTGTCTTTCTTTTTCCTATGTTGATTGTGATTCTTTCATCATTATTCCATGCCTGTAATATTTCTTCATACTTGGTGCAGTGTAGTAGGTAAGTGGAATTCATAGAAATTATGCTCTACTTAATCTCAATCCAAGTATTTCACTAGTATTCTCTACTAAAGTTGGTGTAGGATTCATTATTGTATGCCTTACATCAATGGATTGTTTCTATCTCTTTTGTTCCATCAATTAAAAATCTCTTTTACTACTAGCTACTTACTATCTCTCCCCTGTGTGAATGCATTCGCAGAGCCTTTGCGAGTAATTTTTAAGGTTTGTTTAATGTGACTCCATTTCCCAAATAGAGATTCATATGTTTCATCCAAACAACATTTAAACAATTGTTCCTGTATAAATTTGATCTTCTGTATGTTGTAGTTGAATATCTTGAATGATGAATGCTGGTGTACATTTTCATTGTTGACACCTTTGATTATTCAGTTTTTCATGAGCTTATAGAGAGAGCCCTCTCTGTTTGTGTTGGGTCAGAAAGCACAAGCTAAAGATTGGTTAGTGGTTACCCCGAATTGTCTTCTCTCACAACCTTGGGGGTTAATTTGGGTGTTAACACCACCTCGCAACAAGTTACTGTTATCATTTTATTCATACAGTTTCACCTTCTTCTTGCAAATATCTAGCAACAAGCTCTATTATTTCTAGTCAGGGTGGGTCTAGGAACTAACAAGGGGCTCCCAGGACTATTAGAAATCAAGGGACTGCATTTACAGGTAGACATGGGATGGTATTGCAATAGACATTTTTGGAAGCCCAAATATATCGCAAGGAGCTATGTTCTTTCCATTAGGTTTGGATCTAAGAGATCACGAGGAGCTCCCAAAAATAATAAAAGACAAGTGACTGCATCTGCAAGTAGACATGGGACAATGTTAAGACAAAAATATATCTGGCAAGGAGCTATCTTTCCAGTAGGATTGGGTGTAGGAGCTACTAAGGGTAGTAAAAATCAAAGAACAACATCTATAGGTAAACATGGGATGGTGTTAAGGAAGAAATTTTGGAAGTCCCAACAAAAAATGGTAGAAGCACAATAGGACACCCACAACAACATGTTGATGTATATGTAACTTCGGAATGTATTTCATCTATCTATTTCATATATATTTATTGTACCCTTATAAGAGATGTGTTATTCCTCTATAAGGAAGTGTCGTCATGTGGATTGACAAGTGTCGCAAGTGTGTGTACTTTCCAATGGGTTATTAGACCACCATGTGTGGGGTCAACCCTAAAATATATATTATATTGTGGATGTATCTAGATAGACAAGTCGGCCCCATAAGGTCATTGGGCAAACAGGTTAAGTATAAATAGAGATTGGGAGATCTCTATTTCGATCATTCGGAAAGACACACTTCTCTCACTCAAAAAGTGGTGCACTAGTGAGGAGGAGGATCATCTGCTCTAGGAGACTATCTCAAGTGTATTTTGGTTGTACTTTGGTTGAGCCATTGCTCTCTCTATCTCTGAGGAAGTTGTGGGGTTTTTCACCTTAGGGTTTTCCCCATGGAAACTCTGTGTCTCTTGTCTCTCATGCTTTTGATTCTTGTGATGCTTGTCATGCTTATTGTGATTATTATGCATTGATATACTGTATATGTTATTCTCTCAGTAAAGATCCAAGCGTATTGTGAATTAATGCTCAAATTTTAACACAGCATCAGTAACAGTTCATCTGTCGTGTTAATTTGGCTGGTGGCAATTTCAATCACAAGCTCTTGATATCTTGGACCCTAGCCTTAAAAGTGGGCCCTATCAGCAAAAGTGACCATGAAGACATCCAAGGTTACTCATTTTGTTTATCTTTTTCTATACGCATATAAACTGTTTATGGTGTATCATGTTAGATGGTACTTTTGGACTAGACAGGTAGTTCACAATCCTATTTCTCTAACCATGTCCAAATACTTTCAGCAGCAAAGCTACTTCTGCCCATTTTTTGCAAACTATTGTACCATTAGTTGAATATAATACCTTTTTAATTACCAAAACAAAGGTAATGACCAGTGTAAAATAGTTTAATGGTAATTTTCAAAACAGGGGTTTCACCTCGGAAAAATAGATAATTGACAACCACGTTACTGCCCCCAAGGCAGTCCATCTGACAAAGGCCAAAAAGAGGCATACTCTCTTTTTACAGCTGGATATGGTTGAGGCCTTTGACGACATCAATTGGTAACTCTTAG
Organism: Larix kaempferi; assembly: GCA_027924585.1. Taxonomy (NCBI): domain Eukaryota; kingdom Viridiplantae; phylum Streptophyta; class Pinopsida; order Pinales; family Pinaceae; genus Larix; species Larix kaempferi. The sequence goes on from BSBM01000009.1 coordinate 5,235,805, forward strand.
CTATAATGAAGTTCAAATATTTTCAATAGTGAAGGGAATAGTAAGAGGCCACATATCTTTATTAACATTTAATTATTGTTAATGGTTTTCCAAAATATTTATTTAAATCAAAAAGAGGGTTAAGGTAGGGCTTCCCATTATCCTCAATTTCATATAGCCTTGACCCTTGGGAATGGCATAAGCCTTGAGAATGGCCTAATAGAAGGAAACTGATAAAGAGACAATTTTGAGGATGTAAGTTACATCCAGTGCTCTGAACCTTACCTATCTACAATTTATATGATAGTAATGTTTTCAGGGAAACCGAATATCCTGGGTAAAGATTCCGAAGAAGATTTTGGTGAACTTGTCACCTACCCAAATTTTGAGACTATTTATTTTCATTTGCAAAAACATTATATTAAATTATAGTTACAAGGTTTTGTAATTTTGACCAAATATTGGTCAAGGATGATTGTAATGACTTATTATTATTATTAATAAATTAAAATAGGAGACAAACACCCAAGGGAACTATTAAATGAGTGTTCATTGACCCACTAGGAGGAATGGAAGCTGTTAGAAGGCATGGGACAGATGGCAGCATTTGCACTCCACCACTAGCTGCTGGTTATGGGACAACTACCCCTAAATTGTGGCATTATCCCCAGGTGGGGGGGGAGAGACCTATTAGCTCATTCATGACTAGGTTAACCACTAAAAGGCCTAGGCAGCCTAGATAAGGAAATTCAAATTGAGCAGGAAGCTCCACAAAATATTTTTTACAAAAATATTTCGTCAAGTGTATCAGGTGATCACTAAGAGATTCGAATAGGGAGGCTAAGTGGAAGTGCATTGTGAGTCTGCTAACCATTATGAGAAGGAAACCAGAGGTGCTGGTGCATGTCTCTTTGACTACTGATTCTTTATGACTGGATGATCTACATTTTTACTGCAAGTTGATGAACTAAGGCTTCTACAGATTCTTCTTCCTAGCGGTTCAGTGAACAGGCTCCAGGGTCCTAAGGCAAGTAATTTGGATGTATTCAAGAATAGGTTGGTTGGAACAAGCTCCTTGGGTTGTTTGTTTCTCCTACAGTCAATCAAGTTCTAATGTTTTGTCTTATTGTTTATAGTTAAATGATTTTCTGCATTGTAGATTTAGTATTTACAGTTATACAGAAGAAACTATTTCAATTGCTAATGTACAGATGATTTTGTATATTGATGGCTAAGTAAATCAGATGAATAATTAAATTCTTTTCTGTATTTTTCCCATACTGTTATCTGTATAGTACTCTAATACAGAAAAGTAAAATTAATAGAGATGAATGATAGGCAGAATGCCATTTGAATGAATAGACAATTACTGTAAGCATTTCTTTTAAATTCTGAAGTATCATTTATGTATGGTTAAACTCATATTATAGAACAACACATTTTAAAACAATTATTTAGCATTTCCTGTACTGAGTTACAAAAGGAAGACATGCCATCTCTACACCAAGCTAGTTTTTCAATAATCACTATCCATCGTCGAAAGTTAATACTATGTATTCTATTTAAATAGCAAAGTGTTATAAATTCAATTGTAACCGACATTTTATATTCTAGAAATATAGCAGCTGCAAATATTCTTCTATATAGAGATGTTACTTACAAACAATAAATAAACACTTATTATTTTCATCACTAAATATCACTATTCTATTTCAGTACTCATTTCTCATATTCTGACTTTAGTGTCAATTTCAATCATTAATTTAAATACTTTTACTATAGAATCAAAACCCTAAGATTTTTCAGACCCTAGTTTCTAAACTTTCATTTAGTATATAGTTCAATAATTTTCATATCAAGCCATTCATGGCAAAGACAGATAATATTTCTGAAGTTATAGCAGACATACGTTCAAAACACTAAACAACATTTTAATTAACCTCACTTAACAGAAAACATGAAATTAGTATCATTATCTAACTGAGAGCTTATAACCCTAGTAAGAAACATAAACAGTATCGAAAACCAATAGATGAACAAGTTAAGGCCTGGTTCTCAGGTTTGAAATCTCGGTACTATTAGAGTTACGAACGAAACCTATAGGGTAGGGTTTCGTTTGTTGAAACAAGATCGAACCCTATGGCATATACCCATTTTAAACATATAACAGATCAAGTTATACAACATCATATTCCAAACTCAAATTTTAAAAACGATATGAAGTACAGCGTTTATCTACCAAAAAGTATGCAACCTACAGTTCTCGGCCAGGGACAACTTTTGTTTTTCTAAACCAAATTATCTTTTAAAACAAATAAAATTTCATTTCAATATTCAATAAATTTACAACATTTCGATACAAGACTTGCCCATGTATTGCAGAAGCGAACGAACCCTTGGCTCTCAGATTTCATGTTCATCGTCAAAAGTTTGATAGAGTTTACATTAATAACCATTCAAGGTTCCAAAACCACATAGGGTCATTCCCTTAACAACCAACATCGTAAAAAAAAATTCAAGTCATTTTTTTTACACCACAGCAAAACATTACTGAGCCAAATAGAAACATAAAAACTGAGGAATTATCCTCTTACATTAATGTTCCAAATACTCGGCCATTACTCCAGACAAGGACTTGTTTCCAACTTTCGTCACACTGTATTCACCGGCTAACCATGCCAAAGGTACCTATGAGGTTTTAAGAAACACGGAAGCTTACCAGGAGGTGGTTGCACCATCTTCATTTCAAGTTTCGCTCATAGAAAACCTTCGTCGAAGTAATACCTGCCACAAGAAACAGTAGGAGGTTAAAACGAGATTCGAAGAAGTCATTATAAACATTAAATAGTAGTAGAACTTCATGGTTGAAACATTACCTGAGTAGTATTTTTTCCAAGCTGAGATACATGCCAAACATTCCAGATGATGGAGCCACCTATCAACGCAGAAACTTGGTTCAAAGCTTCACTAATTTTGTTACACCATTATAGATACCAAGAGGATCGACTCTGAATGAGAACACTAACACCTGAGAAAAAATTAAAGGTTACCCAACGGGTCCTAGGATCCAAACCGAGGAAGGAGTCCTCCAGGAAGCACTCTTCCAAACCCTACATCGTAGCAGGCTGTCGGCCTCACTACCTCAAACACTAGCAAGTGAAATGAAGGCCAAGCAACACTTCACACTACTTATGATGGGGGACTAGGGTATCCATTCAATGCTCAAGATCATGTGAGATCAACGATGGAGGAGATGCCAACTTGATACATTGAGAATTGGGCAATCACTGCATTAAACTCTGCATTTATTATTTTCATCCACTATGATTCCAACTCGGTAGATAGAAGGGAAAAGCTTGTTACAGTTCGACGTGTTATTGCAAGTTTGTAAACTCTTTCATGTGATCTACATCCACGGAGGCACCACCTAAGACTTCCACTACACATAGCAGGTAGAGAACTTAAATGCCATCAACAAGATCCGACAGACTGCCAGTTCGAAAACACCATCGCATTCATTACCCTGTCAATATTAAATGTCAGTATAAAGACTTAGTGTCACTTTACGATGCTCTTTTCATTTCAAAGAATCGGTCATGAAATGCATAGTTTAAATATTTGTATATTGCTACCCAATTGACAAAGGTCGTTGATTATAGAATACCTTCGATGCTTAATGTTTAGTTTAGGTTTATTACTATGCACAATATAATGTTTGTTCATATTGAAATAGCATAAACTATAAATTTAAAAGATCTCAATCCTATAATGTTGCATTTTGACAATAACATTATCGTAGTATGACAATAACAATTGTTAAATTAAATTGATTTGTATAAACTAATATATATATTTTGAGGATTTCAAGTGACTCTATATGTACATTGGAATCTAACATTTAATCTAGCACTCATAATGTAGGTATAATACTCAAAACATTACCATTCCTTGTATTATGACAGTTGACGACAGAATTTCCATGGTACTGTTAAGCTTGTAATCTAGCACATAAACAAGAACTAGAACAAATGATCCATACCATTATTGGCCCCCCATGCAAAGAAGTACTTAGAGTATCGTAAAGCTTTTTCGGTTAACTGATAAGTAAATTGGAAATACCCTAACACTTGAAATGTTGCATTACTCTTACCTACGTTTCTGCACATAGAGACAGGTTCAAATGCTTTAGCTAAACATGGCTAAATAAGCATACGGGTACCTCGCAGAACCTCTTCATCATCATCCAAACAGAAAACTATCAGTACTGTATCAAGCAATTATATTACAAGATAAACCTTTTTATAGCTTGTAGTTACAGTAAAACATGAGCAGATCTGAAGATGTATTTTGTGATATGATCGTAAATTATCTTTACTTAAAATATTAATATCCATTTTATTTCCGCATTAGCAAATACGACTATCGTCGTGATTTGATTTAAGAACTACGATGTGTCATAATCATTAATCATTTTTGTTAAGAGATTTAACCATTATTTCATTTTCCGCATTAGCAATTTTAGTATTTATTGCTACTTTAAATTTTTTATTTTTGTAAATTTCGGGATGTTACATGTGGTATCAGAGCTCATGTTCAAACTCTTGGCCTCAAAAGGTCCAAAGAACACACAACATAAAATTTTATTACAGCAGAAATCTTACTAATTCAATTTAAATTATTTTGTTATACAAAAATTTGTTTTCTAAGCTACAGGTATGGAAGGATCAACTGAACACATGGAGGACAGATATAGACCAAACAGTCATAGTACTGCATAGCATAATGATGAAGAAGTCCATGGCGAATTGAATGACAATTCATCAGAATTGTTATGTGCATTTCAAGAGTTAAAAGCAGAAATCGGATCTGTAAAACAAGACAATGAGAGAATTCTGAAAGCACAAGAGGATCTCAACCAACTATTGTTCGAGTAGTACCCAACTGATGAACAAGATAGAGGGATTGAAAATACCTCCAAGATTGAAGACTTACCTCATCGAGACTGGGGTAAGAAAATGAAAACTGATGATGCGGACAGCATTTCAACATCATCAGAAGCTGCTAATGAAAAATGCAGAAAGAAATGTAATTATTCCAGTGATAGCAGCAAAGGATATTACAAACCCAAAAGAAAAAGTCACAAACAGTATGAATAGATTTCTGGGGAGTTCAAGAAAATCAAACCCCCAACTTTCAATGGTGAAACTGAGAAAGGAGAGACAGCTGAAGCATGGTTTTCCGGCATGAAAAAGTACTTTCAAATCTATGATTATTCAGAATCATTAGAGGCAAAGATGGCAATATACAACCTGATCGAGAAGGCAGGCATTTGGTGGCAGGACATCAAAAGAGTGAAGGGCATCAAAGATAAGGATGTGAATTGGAGCACTTGTAAACGGTACTTCAAGAAGAAGTTCTTATCTGAACAATATTATGAAGAAAAATACAAGGAATTTTATGATTTAAAGCTGGGAACTATGAACATGAAAGAGCTGAACAGTAAGTTTCTAGATCTTCTAAGGTATGTGCCATACCTCGTGGAAGAGAAACCAAAGATTCAAAGATACCTGAGTTATCTACCTTTCAACATCAAGGACAAAATAGATTATGACAATCCAAAGACCTTAGAAGAGGCCATGAGGAAAGCAACTTTCTGCTATGACACTAACCGAAAAAGAGAAGGGATATCTAACTGGAAAAATCATAAACCCAGTAACTTTGAGCTGAAAAAGAAAAACTTTAGGTTTAGTGGAAATTCTGGCTTCCAAAAGAAAGACTTTCCGAATCGGAATTTTCAAGGAAACAATCCCAGAAATAATCAACAACAAAATTTTACAGCTCCTAGAAATACTCCCAATATTACTAGAACTAATGACCAAAAGGCACCTATAAAATGTTTTGAGTGTCAAGGTCCTCATTATGCTTCAGAATGCCCCAAAAGGAAGCGAACAACTAATAATATTCATTCCATACAAGTTGAACCTACTGTGGGAGATTTGGCGAGGGAGATGCCCATAATTAATGCATCCCTAGACAACAGGCAGGCAGAGCATCAAGTCTCTATGGTAGAGATTGAAGGTATGCTACAAAACCACCCTGTTACTATTTTGATTGATCCAGGTGCTAGCCTGAGTTATATATCACCAGATATTGTAGGAAGTTTTAATTTTAAAACATAAAATTTTATTAAATCGTGGTTAGTTAGACTAGCAACAGGGACAAAAAGAAAAGTATCTGATTTTGTTGAAAGTTGTGTTTTATCTATGAATCAGCTTAAGACCCAAACCAAGTTAAATGTTTTACCTTTAGGATCCTATGACATCTTAATTGGGATGGACTGGTAAGAAGCCCATCATGTCATTCTGAATTGTTATGAGAAAAATTTTACTTGTTTAAATGATGAAGGAGAAACAGTAGAAGTAAAAGGTATTCCAAGAAAGACATCACTTAGACAGATTTCAGCTATGCAAGTAAAGAGAGCAGTTAGAAAAGGATGTCAAATGTTTGCAGTGAATGTAGTACATGAAGAGTTAATTACTAAAGAGGATAAACTGAAACTAGAAGATATACTTGTCCTAAAATATTTCCAAGATGTTTTTCCAGAAGAGATTCTTGGATTACCCCTGAAGAGATATCTAGATTTTTCCATCGAGCTGATACCGGGTGCAGTACCAAATTCTAAAGCCCCATATAGGATGAATATATTGGAATTAAATGAGTTAAAATCATAGTTGAAGAAACTGATTGATAAAAACTATATAAGACCCAGTGTGTCTCCTTGGGGAGCACCTCTCATTTTTGTTAAGAAGAAGGATGGCACTTTAAGACTCTGCATAGATTATCGTCAGCTGATTCAGATGACAATCAAGAATCTATATTCGTTGCCCCGCATCGACGATCAATTTTATCAGCTGCGTGGGGGAATGATATTTTCAAAGATTGATTTAAGGTCAGGATATCATCAAGTTCGTGTGAAGGATGAGGATATTTTTAAAACAGCCTTTAGAACTCGTTATGGACATTATGAGTTTGTGGTCATGCCATTTGGGTTCACCAATGCCTTGGAAGTATTTATGTGCTTAATGAACAATATTCTGCATAAATATTTGGATAAGTTTTCCATTGTATTCATAGATGACATCCTAGTGTATTCTCAAAGTAAGGAAGAACATGACGAACATCTGCGTATTATTTTACAAGTTTTGAGAGACCATCGGTTATATGCTAAGTTTAGTAAGTGTAACTTTCACAAGGATAAGATTCAGTATTTAGGACACATAATCTCTATGGAAGGAATCTCGGTTGACCCCGATAAGATAAAAGCCATTAATGAATGGCCAGTTCCTAAGGATGTGTCAGATGTACGATCATTTATGGGGATTACCGGATATTATAGAAAATTCATAGAAGGTTTTTCAAAGATTGCAAACCCCATAACCTCCTTGCATAAGAAAGGGAAGAAGTTTGTATGGGATAAAAAATGTTCAGACAGTTTTAAGAAGTTGAAGGAATTACTAACTACAACACCTATTCTGAGGATTGCAGATCCTAATAAGGATTTTATAGTATGCACCGACGCATGTAATGACGGACTCGGTGGATTCCTAACACAAGAGGGACATGCTGTTGCATATGAGTCTAGAAAGTTGAAATTACATGAGAAAAATTATTCTACTTATGATTTGGAATTATTAGCAGTGATTCATGCCTTGAAAATGTGGGGTCACCATCTTATTGGCAGAAAATTTTCTTTGATGACAGATAATATGGGGCTGAAGTATTTACTAGATCAGACAAATTTGAATGCTAGACAGGCTAGATGGCTAACTTTTCTGAGTGAAAATGATTTTGAATTTTAGCACATAAAGGGTAAAGAGAATAAGGTTGCTGATGATTTAAGTCCTAATGCAAGGATAAATTTTATTTCAGCCATCAGTACATACACAACAGATTTAGAAAATCAGATTTTTGAAGGGATTAAAACTGATAAAGAATACAGAAAATTACATGAAAAGACAGCAGAAAGCAATTCTGAAAATTTTATGGCAGAGTACAGTTTGAAAGAAAATGGATTGCTGCTATACAAAAATAGATTGTGTATACCCAACATACCAAAAGTAAAAATTCTGATTTTAAATGAGATGCACAAAAGTCATTATTCTGGTCATCCAGGTTATCATAAAACCATCACCATGTTACGAAAAGAGTATTATTGGCCCAGATTGAAGGATGAAGTAGCAAAATATATCGCTAAGTTCCTTGACTATCAAAAATTAAAAGTTGAACATCAACATCTGGCTGGACTGTTACACCCATTTCCTATACCTAGCTGGAAATGGGAGATCATAAGCATAGATTTTATTACTGGACTGCCCAAAAATCAGAAACAAAATGACTCCATCATGGTGGTAGTGGATAAACTCAGCAAGGAAGCACATTTTATACCTGTAAAGACTACTCATAAGGCTCTAGATATTGCATAAATCTTCATGAAACAAAATTTTCAATTGCATGGAATACCAAAAGTGATAGTTTCAGACCATGATTCTAAGTTTACTAGAAACTTTTGGAGATCTTTGTTTAAAGGGTTGAACACAACCTTAAACTTCAGCACGACATTTCATCCCCAAATGGATGGACAGACAGAAAGAGTGAATCATGTATTGGAAGACATGTTAAGGATGTATGTTAAGGACCAGCCTGGTAAGTGGGAGGACTACTTGCATTTAATAGAATTTGCATATAACAACCATTATCATGCATCAGCCATGTTTAGCCCTTTTGAAATTCTTTATGGTAGGAAATGTGATACACTAGTTTCTTGGAATGACCCTGTTAATAGAGTTATACTAGGACCTGAATTGTTGCAGGAATTAGAACTAATTGTGAAACAGGTACATAGAAATCTTAAAGCTTCCTAAGATAGAAAAAAGTGTCAAGCAAACCTCAGAAGGACTCATAAAGAGTTCTAGGTTGGTGAACATGTTTTTCTTAAGGTAAGACCGGAAAAGAGTTCATTGAAATTGGGAAGCTGTGCCAAGCTGGCACCCAGGTATTGTGGTCCTTTCGAAATTCTGTCAAGGGTTTGACCCGTGGCATATCAACTAGCTTTGCCACCAAATCTAAAGATACATAATGTTTTTCATATTTCATTTTTAAAGAAATATGTACACAATGCTACTCATGTTGTAAATTGGAATGATGTACAGGTGGGACAAGACGGCGATTTTCAGGTGGAAATAGGTTGTATCCTCGAAAGGAGGGAAACTCTACTCTGGAATCGCACCATTGGGCAGGTAAAGGTGCAATGGAAGCACCTTAGCCCAGAAGAGGCAACCTAGGAGTTGGAGAGTAGTATGCAGGCAACATACCCAACTCTATTTCAGGAATACTCAGAGAGTTATTAAACAACATCGAGCATGATGTTGAGACTTAAGGGGGGCTGTATGTGACCTACCAAAATTTTGAGACTATTTATTTTTATTTGCAAAAACATTATATTAGTTATAATTACAATTTTTTGTAATTTTGACCAAATATTGGTCAAGGATGATTGTAATGACTATTATTATTAATAATAAATTAAAACAAGAGACAAACACCCAAGGGAACTATTAAATGATTGTTCACTGACCCACTAGGAGGAATGGAAGCTCTTAGAAGGCATGGGACAGATGGCAGCATTTTCACTCCACCACTAGTTGTTGGTTATGGGACAACTACCCCTAAATTGTGGCATTATCCCCAGGTGGGGGGGGAGAGACCTGTTAGCTCATTAATGACCAGGTTAACCACTAAAAGGCCTAGGCATCCTAGATAAGGCAATTTGAATTGAGCAGGCAGCTCCAAGAAATATTTTCTGCAGAAATATTTCCTCAAGTGTATCAGGTGATCACTAAGAGATTTGAATAGGGAGGCTAAGTGGAAGTGCATTGTGAGTCTGCTAACCATAATGAGAAGGAAACCAGAGGTGCTCGTGCAGGTCTCTTTGACTGTTGAGTCTTTATGACTAGATGATCTACATTTTTACTGCAAGTTGATGAACTAAGGCTTCTACATATTCTTCTTCCTAGTGGTTCAGTGAATAGGCTCGGGGGTCCTAAGGCAACTAATTTGGATGTCTTTAGGAATAGGTTGGGTGGAATAGGATCCTTGGGTTGTTTGTTTCTCCTACAGTCAATCAGGTTCTAACGTTCTGTCTTATTGTTTATAGTTAAATGATTTTCTGCATTATAGATTATTTACAGTTATACAGAAGAAACTCTTTCAATTGCTAATCTACAGATAATTTTCTATATTGATCGTTAAGTAAATCAGATAAATGATTTTTTTTTCTGTATTTTTCCCATACAGTTATCTGTATAGTACTCTAGTACAGAAAAGTAAAATTAATAGAAATGAATGATAGGCAGAATGCCATTTGAATGAATAGACAATTACTGTAAGCATTTCTTTTAAATTCTAAAGTATCATTTATGTATGGCAAAACTTAGATTACAGAACAACACATTTTAAAACAATTATTTAGCATTTCCTGTACTAAGTTACAAAAGGAAGACATGTCATCTCTGCACCAAGCTAGTTTTTCAATAATCACTATCCATTGTCGAAAGTTAATACTATGTAGTCTATTTCAATAGTAAAGTGTTATAAATTCAATTGTAACAGGCATTTTATATTCTAGAAATATAGCAGCTGCAAATATTCTTCTATACAGAGATGTTACTTACAAACAATAAATAAACTATTATTTTCATCACTAAATATCACTATTCTATTTCAGTTCTCATTTCTCATATTCTGACTTTAGTGTCAATTTCAATCATTAATTTAAATACTTTTACTATAGAATCAAAACCCTAAGATTTTTCAAACCCTAGTTTCTAAACTTTCATTTAGTATACAGTTCAATAATTTTCATATCAAGCCAATCATGGCAAAGACAGATAAGATTTCTGAAGTTATAGCAGACATAGGTTCAAAACCCTAAACAACATTTTAATTAACCTCACTTAACAAAAAACATGAAATTAGTATTGTTATCTAAGAGAGAGATTATAACCCTAGTAAGAAACATAAACAATATCGAAAACCAATAGCTGAACAAGTTAAGGCCCGATTCTCAAGCTTGAATTCTCGATACCATCGGAGTTGCCAATGAAACCTATAGGGTAGGGTTTCATTTGTTGAAACAAGATTGAACCCTGTGGCATATAGCCATTTTAAAGATATAACAGATCAAGTTATACAACATCATCTTTCAAACTCAAATTTTAAAAACGATACGAATTACAGGGTTTATCTACCAAAAAGTATGCAACCTACAGTTCTCGGGCGGGGACAACTTTTGTTTTTCTAAACCAAATTATCTTTTAAAACAAATTTCTTTTCATTTCAATATTCAATAAATTTACAACATTTCGATACAAGACTTGCCGATGTTTTGCAGAAGCGAGAGAACCCTCGGCTCTCATATTTCATGTTCATCGTCAAAATTTTGACAGAGTTTACATTAATAACCATTCAAGGTTCCAAAACCACATAGGGTCATTCCCTTAACAACTAGCATCGTAAAAACAAATTCAATTCATTTTTTTTACACCGCAGCAAAACATTACTGAGACGAATAGCAACATAGAAACTGAGGAATTATCCTCTTACATTACTATTCAAAATAAAACTTAAACTCGGCCATTACTCCAGACAGGGACTTGTTTCCAACTTTCGTCACACTCTATTCACTGGCTAACAATGCCATAGGTACCTACGAGGTTTTAAGATACACCGAGGATTACCAGGAGGTGGTTGCAGCATCCTCATTTCAAGTTTTGCTCATAGAAAACCTTCGTCGAAGTAATACCAACCACAAGAAACAGTAGGAGGTTAAAACAAGATTTGAAGAAGTCATTATAAACATTAAATAGCAGTAGAAATTCATGGTTGAAATGTTACTTGAGTAGTATTTTTTCCAAGCTGAGAGACATGCCAAACATTCTAGATGACAAAGCCACCTATCAATGCAGAGTCTCTAGAATCAAGTTCTGAGCACAACACTTATTCGAAAGCCAGAAGTATTGAAACATGCATCAAAACTTCACTAATTCTGTTACACCATTATATATACCAAGAGGCTGGCTCTGAATGAGAACACTAACACCTGAGAAAAATTTAAAGGTTACCCAACAGGTCCTAGGATCGAAACCGAGGAAGAAGTCCTCCAGGAAGCACTCTTCCAAACCCTACATCGTAGCAGGCTATCGGCCTCACTACCTCAAACACTAACAAGTGAAACGAAGGCCAAGCAACACTTCACACTACTTATGACGGAAGACTAGGGTTTCCATTCAATGCTCAAGATCGTGTGAGATCAACGATGGAGGAGATGCCAACCTGAAACATTGAGAATCGGGCAATCACTGCATTAAACTCTGCATTTATTATTTTCATCCACTGTGATTCCAACTCGGTAGACAGAAGGGCAAAGCTTGTGACAGCTCGACATGTTATTGCAAGTTTGTAAACTCTTTCACGTGATCTACATCCACAAAGGCACCACCTAAGACTTCCACTACACATAGCAGGTAGAGAACTTAAATGCCATGACCAGGATCCAACAAACTGCTAGTTCAAAAACACCATCGCATTCATTACCCCTGTCAATATTAAATGTCAGTATAAATATTTAGGGTCACTTTATGATGTTCTTTTCATTTTAAAGAATTGGTCATCAAATGCATAGTTTAAATATTTGTATATTGCTACCCAATTGACAAAAGTTGTTGATTATAGAATACCTTCGATGCTTAATGTTTAGTCTAGGTTTATTACTATGCACAATATAATGTTTGTTCATATTGAAATATCATAAACTATAAATTTAAAAGATCTCAATCCTGTAATGTTGCATTTTGACAATAACATTATCGTAGTATGACAATAACAATTGTTATATTAAATTGATTTGTATAAACTAATATAGATATTTTGACGATTTCAAGTGACTCTATATGTACATTGGAATCCAACATTTAATCCAGTACTCATAATGTAAGTATAATACTCAAAACATTACCACTCCTTGTATTATGACAATTGATGACCGAATTTCCATGGTATTGTTAAGCTTGTAATCTAGCACATAAACAAGAACTAGAAAAAAATATCCATACCATTATCAACCCCCCACGCAAAGAAGTACTTAGAGTATCGTAAATCTTTGTCGGTTAACTGATAAGTAAATTGGAAATACCCTAACACTTGAAATGTTGCATTACTCTTACCTACATTTCTGCAGATAGAGACATGTTCAAATGCTTTAGCTAAACATAGCTAAGTAAGCCTCAGTGTAACTCGCAAGACCCCTTCATCATCATCCAAAAAGCAAACTGTCAGTAATGTATCAAGAATTTATATTACAAGATAAACCTTTTAACAACTTGTAGTTACAGTAAAACACGAGCAAATCTGAAGATGTATTTTGTGTTATGATCATAAATTATCTTTAGTTAAAAGATTAATATCCATTTTATTTCCACATTAGCAAATACGACTATCATTGTGATTTGATTTAAGAACTACAATGTGTCATCATCATTAATCATTTTAGTTAAAATATTTAACCATTATTTCATTTTCCACATTAGCAATTTTAGTATTTATTGCTGCTTTAATTTTTATCTTTTTTTGTAAATTTCGGGATGTTACAGAACTACCTTATTGCCTTAATAGGTAAATTGAATAATTTAAAATTGAAATTATATCTACTAAATGGATCGAACATAAGATATTATAAAATCTATGATATTTTGGGATTCAAAGAGGCAAATTTCCAATGTGTATACCTGGGATCTTCTAGTAGTAGTTAGTTAGACAGTTGTTCCAGTAGTAGTTAATTAGTTAGACAATTGAGTTCATTCTTCTTCAGGCTGCTTCATTTTGGAAGTGTATGCAATTTGCTCAAGCTAAAGGTGACAATCACTACAACAACAAAAATTGTTGAAAGAGTCTTGATTGAAAATTGTGAATGTCACCTCAGTAGATTCAATCCTACAATGTGCTTTTGAAAATCCTTTGGCAAAATCCCATACTGGCATTGGGGGACACCATCCAGGAACTTGAAAACAACTTTCTTTTTCTATTGCATCTTCCACAGATAGTATGGGAGGGCCAAGCATCTCACAATTATAGTCTACCTTCACTTTAGAAGCTTCCCTTCTAGCATTGTGCCAAGTATTTTCAACCTAGCCAAATGAAACCAGAAACGGTAAACTAGATAAAAGAAAAACTACAAATCAAATAAAGAATTGCATTATTCTTGACAAACATTTTCATAAAGTTCAAAATTTTTGAACACCTACTTGATGATAAGCATGAATAAACATCAAATATCTTTAGGTTTCTGAAGAAAAGTCTTGAGGAGCTAGTTGCAGAAATTGGGTTGATTTTATTATCAAATGGAAAAGAAACAACGTTGGAAAGATCTGAAGATGAGGTATATTTTCTATATTTGATTCTCCGATATGATATGATATGATATAGAATATGTCTTTGTTAATACTTGTAGTGATTTATGTTTTTGTGATGTGCAACTTGGTTGTATTTAGAATGTCAAAGGAATATCAAGATGGGGATGAAGAATTCATAGAATTTGCTATGAGGCATTCAGAGGATAAGAAGACCACGATATGCCCTTGTAAAAAGTGTTGCAATGTTGTAGTACTAACATTGGAGGAAGTACAAGACCACTTGATGATTCATGGTATAATGAGTTCATATAAATTTTGGTTTTTCCATGGAGAGAGGGCTCCTAATCAGGTATGATGATAGGATTTTGTTGAATCGAAATATCATTTTCATGTAGATAATATTAAATAGTACTTCAATTTACATATAAGTACTATATAGATAAAGCTTGACTTCTATTTTATTATGTACTGTAGGCATCTATATCTAACAAGGGCAAGAAATGCTATGCAAACCAGATGCATGATTTACCTTGAGAAATTTCACATTCAATGGTACACAAAATGTAATGCAAGTGCTAACAATCTTGTGTATGCAATGTTGCTTGAGGGTCAATTATATAAAAGAGACATTTTTCCTATCCAAATTTCTATATGAACAATATTAATGTTTCTAATGTTTTTTTTATTTATGTTGTATTTTGTGATATAAAAATGACAGGGTGATGAGCACATAGTCGAACATAATTATGATCATCATGTTGATGAGACTACAACATTGCCTACAAATGATATTGATGTTTATGAGAATGGAAATGATGATGAGGAAACCATGGTTGACAATCATACGGTTCAAATGGTGAATGATGCTTATCAATGTTTTAATGAACATCTAGACATGAATTGTGAAAATATCCAAGCAACATCAATGGAAGAAACGAATGATATCAATCAATATAAGAAGTTAATTGATGATGCCAAGACACCATTGTACACGGGCTGCACTAGTTTCACTAAGCTATCGGCCACTGTGCAATTGTACAACCTTAAAGTGAAAAATAGATGGTCTGACACAAGTTTTACCCAAATGTTAAAGTTGAAGAGAGAAATGCTTCCTAAGGAGAATACACTTCCAGATTCTTCATATGTTGCAAAAAGGTTGATTAAATCATTGGGTTTGTACTATGAAATGATACATGTATGCCAAAATGATTGCATTTTATATCAGGGAAAATATGAAAGTACAAATAAATTCCCAACATGTGGTAAATCTAGATGGAAGGTTGATGCTCATTCTGGAAAGGTGCGTAAAGGTGTCCCAATCAAAGTGCTAAGGTATTTCCCTATATTACCAAGGTTGAAGAGAATGTATAGGTATGATTTTGAACTCTTTTATTTCTAATCTAGCATGCACCTTCATGTACTACCGACCTACTCACAAATTATCTTCTTTATTCTTTTTAAGTATTGTAATGTATGTATTATAAATATTTTTTGTTATAGATCTTGACACATCTCGCGAAAAATGAAGTGGCATCATGAGAATGCAAGTGATGATGGAATAATGCACTACCCAGTTGAAAACCCAGTATGGAAAACTATAGATTCTAAATGGCCTAATTTTTCCAATGATCCTCACAATGTTCGACTGGAAATGGCAGTGGATGGATTTAATCCTTTTGGAGACTTGAGCAGTGCATACAACATTTGTCCAATAGTACTAATCACATATAAACTTCCGCCATGGTTATGCATGAAAAGGAACTTTTGTATGTTGTCATTGTTAATATCTGGTGCCAAGCAACCAAGAAACGACAAAGCTTTGGTACATGAACTAAAGGTTACATGGGATGAAGGGGTAAGGACATATGGTGCTCAATCAAGGTCATTCTTTAATATGGAGGCTATATTGATGTGGGAAATCCATGACTTTCCTGCTTATGGAAATATGGTTGGTTGCATGACTGAAGGGTTTTATGCATGTCCCATATGTGGAAGTAACACATATTTAGAGTATCTCAAATGTAGTAGGAAGTGTGTGTACATGGGACATAGAAAATATCTTCCAATAAATCATAAGTATCGTTCTAAAAAAGGACCATTTAACGGGAAGGCTGAGCATCGCATTGCACCTCAAGTTGTAAAAGTGAAAGATATTTTTGCAGAAACAAAAGGAAAGGAAGAGAATTGGGGGAAGAGTGAAAGTAAAAAAAGAAGGAGAAATATTCAAAATGGTGAAAAATCGATCCCTATTGTGTGGAAGAAAAGGTCAATTCTATTCAATTTGCCATATTGGGAGGTATGTACACATTCACTCTGGGTAATTATTAAACGTATAATGCTTTAAGGATTTCACTAATTTATATGTCTTGATTGAATCCATTGTTTAAATTTTCCTCCATATTACCATGCATTCATTTTGATATGCTTGGATGCAGAAACTCTAAGTACATCACATCTTAGATGTAATGCACATAGAAAAATAATGTATGTGAAAGTATTTTTGGCATGCTTCTGGATATAAAAGGAAAATCAAAGGATGGAAAAAATTCTCGTGATGACTTACAATAGTTGGGTATAAGGAGGTCACTATGGCCACAAGAGCAGGGAAAAAAAATATTTCTTCCACCTACACCACACACTCTTTCAAAAAAAGAGAAAGAGATATTTTGTGTTGTTTACATTAAAAGTGCCTGATGGTTATAGTTAAAATCCTAGAAATCACATATATATGTGGAAGAACTTAAGTTTCATAGTATGAAAGCACATGATTGCCATGTTCTCATGCAACAACTCCTTCCAGTAGCGTTGCGCCATGTGCTACCAAAAGAAGTGTGAAACACCATTTCTATGCTTTGCTTCATTTATAAGCGAATCTGTGCAAAATTGGTGGATCCAACAGATCTTGAAAAATTACAATATGATGTTGTGGAGACATTGTGCTTACTCGAAAAATATCCCCCCCCCCTCATTATTTGATATCATGATACATTTGAAAGTACATTTGGTATGAGAGCTAAGTTTTTGTGTCCCAGTCACATACAGATGGATGTACCCTTTTGAAAGGTAAGTGAAATTTTACTGTGTGCACAAATCCACATCAGATTTGTTGATTTTATATGCATATATATAGATTAAAAATTTCAACACATGAATAGATAAACATGCACATATGAGGACTGCTTAAAGGTAAGACACTTGCAGAAATATAAATACCATAGATAAAACAAAGATACCCTGGGAAACCCTCTTGGGGTATAAAACCCAACAAAACTTCTTTTGGGATTCTTTCAACAAGTACAATATCATAGCATATACTTAAGAGTAATAGACTGAAATTAGAGAGCTGAAAACAATGAATATGTTTTCAACTTTTACACATTTCCTGACTGACTGTAACTTCAACTGAATGATGATAGGAATTTACCAGTTAGCTGACTGTGATAATAGATTTGTAGGCCTGTAGATATTATCCTTCTAGCAGAGATGAGGCATGAACTATAGATGCCTTCCAATCAACCAATAGTCTTTTCTTTTCTCTCTATTTTCTTACCCAACTGAATTATTCATAACATATCAAACATATCAAACTGAAGTTCTTATCACTCGGATAATACTAATGGGGAGGTTCTTCTTGCCTTTTATAGGCTTAAGCATCCCTCTCCTTCACCGCCTCAAACTGTTGCCCCTTTCCACCTCTTCATGTGTGCTTGACACTTGGTAGGATGTTTCCTTCTCCACCGCCTCTAAGAAGTTAGGCTTCCTCTCTTCTCCACTGCCTCTAAGAATCTAGGTTGCCTCTCTTATCCACTTCCATCTAATGCACCTCCTCATCTCAAGGTGACACTTGGCACAAGGCTGTCCCACTTTTGGTTTCTATTATTTAATTGTATGTACATTGTTTCTAAACTAAAATTACTAGGTAGTCTATTAAGAATTATGTAAATAATTTCCTTTGCTACTTATTTAAACAAGATTCCAACATATTATGTTCATTTAGTACATCACTAACAAATATTTATTTATACTTTAGATTTGACTGCAAGTTTTGCGTAATATCCCAAATTTTGGACTAACTATTTTTGTTGTTATATTGGACCACGGCCCCAGAACATATGTTTTATTTTGAATATTGGGAAGGAGCCTAGCACCTATGATTTATTCTTTTATATATTGACATATCTGGCATGGACCCTGACTGACTTCTTTATTTGAGTGTATCCTGGGCGAGAAGGCCCCAATGTTTTAATGATGTTCTTCAGCTTTGATATGGGTACAAACCCTAATATACTAAGATGATCTTTTGTTACTTACTATGCAGAGCTATGAATTCACATGATTTGACTTATGAGTGTGTTGAGCGTGGACTCATAAACACACATATAACCTACGTACTCGGCATAAGCCCCGATGTACCTATAAGAATATTTATGTACTAGGAGTAAGCCCTGAGGTACATTGAGTGTTAGGCCTAAGGCCTGGAACACTCCAAGCTTGATAAACGAATATCGGATCCGAGGCAACTTAAATATTCTAGATGTGCCTCACAACCATATTCTAGAACTAGTGTTGAGCAAAGTCTCTGGAATTGCACTAGTGTAACGCCCATGTGAGAGTGTTGAGTTAAAAGGCTCTAAAGAGCACTCGGGGTTACTGGATCTCAAAGTGTTTAGTCGGAAAGACTCTGAATAACACTTTTTCTTTCATCACATTTATTTAATTTGATTAAATGATTCATCTTTTATTTATCATCAAGTACTATGGGAACTACCATGTTAAACGAGGGAATCCAACATGCAAAAGGAGAGACTAGAGGTGCTTATCCAAGCTTACCAAAAGACCATCCAAAGAATTGGACCTTGTCCTTAAAAGTTAAAAGAAGTATCATGTGAAGATACATAATTAAATAAAAGATAATTACCACCACTTAAAGCATGGGATGACTAATAGTAGTCTTCTATGAATAACACGCATAAAGGCCTCAAGGCTAATATTATTATTAAATAGCTTTAATAATAGTGTTGTTATTATGTATTTATGAAATATATATATTATATATAGTTTATGCATCATTTAATATTATTAATGATGTATTAATGGTTAAGCTGAAATATAAATATTGCTATAAAAAATTATTATGATGAGCTTAAATAAAAAAATCACTTATAGTTAGAACAATTGAAAAAGTCTTACTGCAAAATGACTAGATATTTATTAAATAAAATATTTTAAATATTAATTATTTAAATTAAAGAAACTAATTATTCCAACAGTCATAATTCAAGACTCCCCTACTTAAAGAGAGCATATACCAAGTTTTGGGGATCATTTATCTTTCATTATCATTCTCTTATGGTAATCAGAGAGAAGTCTTATGCTCCAAGAAACTGAAGCAGCCTTATATAATTTCAGATCTGAACCAGCAGTAACCCTAGGGCCTCTATCTCTTTTGCATGTTGGAATGTAGCTCGGGGGGATCCATACAGAACCAGGAACAGTTGTAGGATCATGGTTGGGAGGAACATGGTAGTCCCAATGCCATCCAGTTAAGGGGATCATTCTAATAGGTCAGCTAAGCACAACAGTTTTTCCCACTAATTATTGTTTGAGTGTGCAGGTTACTACAGGAGAGGAACAAGCCACAAGTAAATCATGTATGAATTATTAAACCAACTATTTCCAGTTATGTTGGCAGCTAGGCATTTTAATTAGGTTCTGTTATTATAGTATTGATTTCTCTAAATATTTACAGCATTATTTCTCTCATGGAGTAAGGGCCTTTAGGGCATAGGCTCCTGGGTTAAATCCATTTTAAAGATAGAACTGCTTGCTTAGAAATGTTACTCAGAAAATTATAATTTAGAAACCAGCAGAATGTCTAGCAGGTCTAGTCAAACTAGCCTATGCTAGACATCCATGCAAATCTTAAAACCTAGAATCTTTGTCCTATCAATTCTAATAGGTCTAGTCAAACTAGCCTATGCTAGACATCCATGCAAATCTTAAAACCTAGAATCTTTGTCCTATCAATTCTTCCTAGCAGTATTGTTTAAGTAGAACGTTGCCAGTATTATATTCATGTTTTTCATTTATGTTATTTCTTTTTAGAATAATTTAGGAAGATAAACGTAATCACGTTAGAGATCTACCATGTTTTAAACAGAATTTACATTCCCATATTATTTCCTTAGAAATTGTATCATTCACTGTTCTCACTAGTAGAAGTAGCTTATATGTTTTCCAATCTTTTCAAACATCAACGATAGCCTTAGCTACATTTTTCAACCATCAAGTCAAACCCTTTAGACTCAGTATAGTATTAACATGCAGAACCCAAATCTACTATTAACCAATATAAATGTTATCTTTTAGCATCAACACAACAACTCATTAAAAACAAACGCATAACAAGAATCGAAAACGATAATCCTTTCATTAGTACGCTTGCAAATCCAAAACGCATCATTCATAGTTTTAAAAGCTACAGGATTCATCTTGTTACACAAACTAGAATTTGGACAGAGGATTCATCTTTATCATGCGAATCTAGGAGGCCATTCCAAATACCCAATCAACCATTTAAAGATTTAGGGAAATGACGCTACATGCAGAAGGCAAAACCTGGACACCACATACATTTCCATAGAAAAAAAAACACAACATTAAATCAAATTGAGATTCGTATAGTGATTTACGCAGAGGTCCATTTGATCCCTATTTATTTTTCAACCACCAGAAAACGTAGCAATGAGAACCCTAGACAAATTATTCTTAGGCACATAGAGACACCAGCTTAAGGGTTATGATTATTCCTACCAAAGAATCCTTAAACAAACAGTCGAACAATACTAAGAATAGTAGAACTAAGATGTTTCAACCGACGACCTTCAGACATGGAAAACGATAACCATACAGAGGATTCATGCACTTTAAACATATAATCTCAAAAATCAAACATACAAAGATTTAATATTTCCACATTCCATTTAAATACATATCAACAAATAAACGCAGGTCACCATATGAGCGTCCAAAATCCCAAAATTTACACATGCGACAGTATCTCCTTCTACACAAGCCTAGAAACCCCTTCAGTACCAGTAACTTAAAATGCCACATTATACTTAAAATTCCATAGGGACACCCCCAACCATTACATTAGATTCATATATTAACAGGTCCATCCAAAGGCGACCCTCTTGGGATTTCCCAAAACATTGCAGTAAGCTAATAGGAAAACACGAATCTCAAATAACAAAACATCACACCATCTAGAGATACGAGAGGCAGGAGTAAGGGTTTGGGCCTAAACTTACCCTCTCCCAAGTTATTCAAACACCACGGTGGCTGGAAACCTGGTAGCAGCCCAAGCATAGAAGAACATTTCTAAACCTGCCACGAAGACATCACAACGAGGTTAAAAATTGAGGTAGATGCTGGTTAAAATCATTACTGAATGAGCTCAAATTCAAGACATGGGCATTTTACCTATAACAATCATTTTATTCCCCCTCTACGCCTTCAATCAAGAAACCAATGAGAGCTAAGACCACGAGAAAAGCTCGGGTGTCATGTCCCCTTACATCAATCCAATGCAAGGGAGGGAACATGACTGTAACATGGGGTGTCTAATTCTTCCCCAAAGCCATAATGGTAAAAAATTTTCCATTTAAATAAAATGCACAATTAAATTACACAGCGGAATTAAAATACCTAATTGCACACATACAATAGACATACATCAGCATATTTATCTCAAACAAATGATGCATCAACAGGCAAAGAACCCATCCCATTCTCATGCTATGCATAGACTTCATATCAACTCTATTAACATGAATAATTACCATTCCGAATTAACACATTACAGAACACAAAATGCATATAATTTATAACACAGATAACACTTATCTTGAAGATGAAGTTGTCCAAACAACTGGCTATGTGAGAGCAACGTTCCACCCAACCATAGATCTCTGTCCAGCTTGTATTCTTTCAGCTGAGAGATCGCCCTCGAGCTCGGTTGTGTATCCACTAAGGAGGAACTAGCTGGGCTCACTCACAGCCATGGTTTCACTCAACAACTATGCTAAGCCAACACACAGTTGGGTTTGTCAAGCATATGAAAGACAAAGGAGGGAAATGCTAAGCCAGTGAGCTCAACCACAGAGCTACAGGCATCTCAATTGAATTCAACAGTCAAGGCAGCCACATTACCTACAACACCCAACACAAGGAAGGTCCCCTTCTCTGCTGCACAATCCCTCAGGCATCCCTTCCCTCCAGTGCACTTCAGGGTGGGCATAGAAAGGTCCAGCTTCTAATCCTTGAGATTCTATCCTTCACTGGGTTTATCAAGAAAACCCAACCTCTGCTCAGTCATTCACCATTGGATTTCTCACAATTTTGTTCATCAAATAACTCAATCCCGTCATTGGTTTTCTGGGCTGTAAAAACTGAGTTTTCCAATGGATTTTGGGGTATCTAATACTCTCAATTTCGCCCCAAGGTTCATTTCTATGGATCCCCCATTGGTTTTCACTGTCAAATACTAAATATGGGCATTTTTGGCTCTTCAAAACATGGGTTCTTGCAAAGTTGTTATTTTTGTTTTTTTTTCACTGCTGGTAATTCGTCCTGGATGGAAAATGATGCCAGTTCCTTCCACACTAGATTGGGAATGAGGAATAAGCAACTCCCATGAGGTAGAGTGGCTTTTGGTACAAGAAAACAAAGCCCATACCTGCAAATACGAATTTCTGGGCTGCCCATGCTCCATTGAAGCCATGGACTGAAATCTTCAACTACTTCCTTACAACATAAATAAATGTCACCAAGGAAAGTCAAATGGGTTCTCACAATGACATTTGGCAGCTTATTGCTCAATCCCATAACCCCCTCACCACTCCCTATTGGATACACATGGCCCCTTCTCATTGGTTGCTTCCATAGCCAGTTTTGGTATTTTATTACAATATTAAATATTTACATCAACTTACAATATTCCATGGCTTAAAAGCACATGGGTATCAAAATATCAAATACTTTCTTGTTTTAAATAAAATCCGAACATACACTAGCGGGGCCTTGGCCTTGAGCTCCACGCTAGGGAAACATGCAATGCATGTATACGATATTTACATTAGAAGCCAATATTTCATAAGGGTCAAAAATTGGGGTATTACATCGGGTCTGAGCAGAGGCTCCTCAGACTCAACAGGCATTCGCCATAACCCAAGTGAAACGCGAAAATGAGAATTCGATGGTGTAAAACCTAAGGGAAAACCCCACACGTAGCTGGCAGCAGGGCCATGTGACATCGTAGACCTGCATTTAATGTTACCACCAACCCCAACATATTTCAATACACGACCCTAATCCCAATAGTGGGAAGTCGTTGTTTGAACAAGGTGTTGTCCAATAAATATTATCACATACCATCAAGTTTTGCAAAGTCCAACCATTGTTGTAAAGTACCAACAAGTATTTCATGGCACCAACAAGTAATGCAAATGTGCCAACACCCCAACTATTATAATCTTTAGGCTTAATCAACTTTTACGATTTCAAAGTAGACATTCGAAGTAGATGTCTTCATAGGTTCACCTGCAAATAGAGTACAAATAGAATGCATTAGCGAAACTCATTAAGTAAGTCAGATTTTTCCCATTGCTTACACCTTACCTCTCAATAGCTCTGCCAGGGTACTTTTTCCATCGAAATATCGGCGTTCCATCATGGGACTTAAACCTTCCTCATCAAGGGTCCATCTTGCGTGAATATGACATTTAGACTTTTATAAATCATATACATGACTTCTTAAAAAGAGTAAGAAAGTGTTCTTAATATAAGTACAGCAAATTACCTTACTCTACTCATCGCTTCTGCAGAACTAAGAGATCGCCAAACCAGTGAGACTATGATACTTAGAAATTATTGAAATTCTTAAATACCACAAAAAAATACCAGTATGTTTCTTATTCTTTTATCAGTGTTGAAGTTAATTTTACAATTATCATCTCTAATTCAGCTTTTATTGCCGTAGTGTAATTTTTTTTAAATTTTTACTATTTTGGGACATTACATTTTGTGTTCTTTTTTTCTAGGAACATGAAAGTTTTCAAAAGTTATGTGAAGAATAGGAATAGGCCGGAAGGGTGCATAGCTGAAAACTACTCTGCAGAGGAATCCATCAAATTTTGTGTTGGATATGTTGAACATATGGAATATATTGGAAGCATGCATAGTAGAAATGATGCTTGGGATGATGAAGAAGGAGAGGTTGGTGACTATGGGAAGGCCTTATCTAGTGGAACTTCTATTGAATTAGATGATACTAGTTTGTTACAAGCACACATGGGTCTTGCAAGACATGGATGAAGTTCAACCTTGGATAGAGTAAGTAATAAGAAAGACCTTATATACTTTTTTTTTATTAGAATATATCAAAATATCTTGAAAAAATTGTTCATTGGAATTATTGGAAATTAAGATGCAATTGACTGAAATCGCAAATAGAAACATCCAAGCCTAAAGAGATGAAGCCGTGTTACAAAAGCTCCATAACCAACAATTTAGTTATTGGTTAAGAAGGAAGGTAATGATATGTTCTTTATATTATAATTATTTAAAATTATTTGAACAAGACTATTATGATGTATGAAACTAAGATTATTTTTATATAGTTTGAAATTGCATGATTTTCTAACGAGATTTAATAATTTACAGGTGGACGGAAAAGAGAATATATCTCGTAACCTTAAATTGTTGGCACTCGACCCAAGGAAATATGCAACTAAGTATGAGGGCTATTTAATCAATGGGTGTAGATTTCACATTCAAAGCATGGAGAATGCTAAGGCCACCCAAAAGAGTGGTGTGTGCATAGATGCACAAACATTAATGAGATCAAGTGCAAAAGACAAAAATCCTATATGTCAAACAACAACATATTTTGGAGTGATCCAAGAAATATTCATATTGGACTACTATTGTGTGTAGTATCCATTGTTCAAATGTGATTGGGTAAATGTACACAAGAAGAGTGGATTGAAAGGTGATGAAATTGGTTTTACATTGGTGAATTTGAAGAGATGCTTAAGGACAGAGTGCAAGATGATCCATTTATTCTAGCATCACAAGAGAAACAAGCATTATATGTACAAGATCCTGTAGAGAATGATTGGTATGTAGTTTTAACATGCCCTCCAAAGGGATTGAGAAATAGTAACACATATGAATTGGAGTATGTAGATTTATCAAGCGTTGCAGACTTTGAAGGGACAAAATGAAAAGATGATGAAGCTGTAGGTGATGGTGACATGGATTATGTTTGAAAAGATTGTGAAGGAACATGGTTGGAAGTTGATAAATGACTAATATTCATGATTTATTTATCTGTTCTCATTGAATTTATATCTATGAAAAATAAAATTACATTTTCACTCTTCATTGTTTTGAATGTACCTGTATCAATTAATTGACTATATTGTTTACTTGAAGGCCATTGTTAAAGTTGCTTAGATGACAAGCATTGTTGAAGTTGCTCAAAGGAAGTCATGTTGCGGTTTTTTTTTTGTTCTCATTATGGTAAAATGACTTATTATATGCTATTGTTTTATGTTTGTTATATAGCTCGTTCAACTTTAAATTCTTTCTTCAAATCACAGTATAAGTGGCTATTTTAAACTATTATGATTTTTACACTTTTGTGGGAGATAATGGAAGCTTTGTATAGAATATTAGAAATGGATTTTTATGTGTTGATAGCTAGCTGTTCTTAAGGGATGGTAAATAACTACCCCAGTATGTGGATTTAAGAGCATTTGTAATCCGCCCCTATATATGCGTTTAATTGTGGTTATTAACCTCTAAAAGTTTCTATAAGGGAAGTTTAAAACTACCCACGTAGGTTTCTATAACGACATTTCAAACCAGGTCCATAATTTTCTATAACGGAGGTTTGCAATCACCTCTAGAAGTCTTAAGGATGGTTTTTTAACTTCCCTATATACTGTTACAGTTCAGTGCCACACCCCCTCTGCAAGTTGCTATGAGGGGGGGTTCTAAAGTGTCCTTGTATGTTGCTATGACAGGGGGTTGTAAATTGATCCTCTGCGTAGCTATAGGGGGGGTTCTAAACTGATATTGTAGGTGGCTATGAGGGGGGTTCTAAATTGACATTGTAGAAAAATATGAGGGGGGTTCTTAAAACCTCTATAACTGTCTATGAGGGGGGTTTTAAATTGAACTTATAGGTGGTTATGACAGGGGTTGTTAACTGCACCCATAGATTACAATCAGGGGGTTCAGAATCCCCCTTATAGGTCTCTACAAGGGTCGTTTCAAACCACCTCTGTAGGCCTCTACGATGGGGGTTCCAAACCGCCCCTATAGGAATATACGAGGGGGGTTACAAATCACCCCTATAGGCACGAGGGGGGCTTCAAACTGACTCTATAGACCTCTTCAA
The DNA here is from genome assembly GCA_027924585.1 of Larix kaempferi. Lineage (NCBI taxonomy): Eukaryota > Viridiplantae > Streptophyta > Pinopsida > Pinales > Pinaceae > Larix > Larix kaempferi. The sequence goes on from BSBM01000009.1 coordinate 5,262,718, forward strand.
GGGGGATTCAAAACCACCCCTATAAGCCTCTACGAGGGGGGTTCTAAACTTCCCCTATAGGCCTCTACAAGAAGGGTTCCAAACAACCCCTATAGGACTATACGAGGGGGTTTCAAAACCACCCCTATAGGCATCTACGAGGGGGGTTTGAAACCGCCCCTATAGTCCTCTACGAGGGGGGTTCCAAACCGCCCCTGTAGGTTTGTATGAGGGGGGTTCACAACTGCCCTCGTAGGTCTTTATGAATGGTGTTCAAAACCGCCCCCATAGGTCTCTAAGAATGGGTCTACAAGAGGGGTTTAAAACCGCCTCCGTAGACCTCTATGAGGGGGATCACAAACCGCCCCAAAAATTCACTTTTGGGGGCGATTCCAATCTCGTCAAAAACCGCCCTTAAAGGGAAAAACTTTTAACATTGGTTCCTTTAGGGGCGGTTTTGCCAAAACCTCCTCCAAAGCCAAAACCCCCCCGTAGGTTACTTTAGGGGGTGGAAGACAACCCCCCCTAAAGGAAAAAAATGTAGTAGTGGTATGTAAGTCCATAATAAAGAATTGAAGCTACCAGGTGCAAAAGCCAAAAATTATGAGAAGGATCTCATGGCTGTGAAATTTAAATTATGTAGGGAACATATTGTAAAATTTCATATTTGAAATTTTGCTAATAATTACTAATGATTGTCTAGATTATCTAAAATTGTGTCAAGAGGAAATGCTATAGGTGGATGTCTATATTATGGTTGCAAGTGTAAAACCATAATGGACAGAGTGGTACCACTTACAAGAGCCAAACAATATGAGGATGGCCTCATGGTTAAACAAATATAATTTTGGAGACATAATTATAATTCAAATTTGAATTTGATTATTAATGTCATTGATTGGTTGGAAGACCATGTGTTATGGCCTACAAGATCTAAACATCACGAGAAGGAACTCATGTCTTGGAAATCTAGTTTCTGTATGAAACAAATTTGAAAATGTATGATGGAAATTATTGTGATGGCATCTCATGCGAACTGCATGCTTGCATGTAATGCAGGTGAGATGGTGAAAATATGCTAGTCGAGCAGATGTCAGCTGCTAAAAGCTAAAAATGAAAAGGAAATTCCAAGAGTGGCTTGGATTTGAGAAACCCTGCAAAATTCCATATGTGTGCTTGATTCTCTGCAGTGTTGTTAAACCCAGTAAGAGCATGGGTACTCAGAAGGCCTGCATGGGAATTAGTAGCCTTTCTATGCTCATAGTGAAGAGCACTGGATGGATGGGTACGCCTGAGAGACTATGTAGCAGAGAAGGGGTACCATCCTTGTGTTGTGTGAGTGGGTATTGTGGAGCCGTTCTAGCATGTACTCAAGTGAGTTACGTATGGAGTTCCTGGTGGGAACCACTGGTTGGCATAGGAGGAGCCATGTAATTGTATTTTTTTGTTTTATTGCCTGATAAACCCAGATGTAGAGACGTTGGCTTGGAAATGGTTTTTGTATGCTTGATAAACCCAATTGGAGAACTGGCTTAACATACTAGTTAATGGAATGCGTGATAAACCCAATCGGCGTACTGGCTCGGCATTGGTTATTTGAATGATGTGGTGCAATCAGTGTGTTGGAATAACATTTATTTTATACATATGCACAGGTGATTCGAGGCGTGCAAAAACTTGGTTACCTTTCTATGCACACCTTGAGGAGCACTGAAATGGGTGGGTACGCTCGAGGGACTGTATAACAGAGAAGCGATACCATCCATGTGTTGGGTGGGGAAGGTCTTCTCGGTGCCATAGTTGTCTGAAGTCAAAGTGGGATACTTGTGGAGCTAAAGGAAGATTCCTATGAAGATAAGTATTTGGATTATTTTACATCTTCTTGCTTATTTAATGTGAATATACATGTGCATATGATTCGGATGTGGTTTTGAAACTCTTGTTAGGAGATGAATCCTATGAGAATGGATTTGACAAGTAAATTAACTCATTGTTTGAGTATCTAGGTATTGCTAGATGCAAGGAACTTGAAGGAATTTTAAGGGTGCATCGGACATGTGATTGTCCTAAAAGGATTAGTATGAGTAGCTAATGATTGGAAAGAGATCTAATGGACGTTGATGAAGAGAGAGAAAGGAATTGCGGCTGCAGCTGGAAAGAAGGACATGGAACCTTGCGAAAAATAAAGAGAACACAGAGGATGATGTTATTCCAAGGGGGAGGGGATTGTAATATCTCAATTTTGACCCCATTTCATTTAGCATGTAAATGATGTAATATCATTATGAAATCATAGTGAGGGCCTCAATGCCAAGGCCCCACCATTGATTTAGTGTTAAAAATTTATGCATATGGGTTGCATGCTAGCTAGGCACAATATAAATCGTAAATATCATGTAAATATGCATTTTAATAAAAATACCCACAACTAGCTAAGCAATGCAACAAGAGTATGGGGGCATGATTTTTACAAGGAATTGGGAGGAAAATATTCAAACCCTTCGAGCCAATAAAGTCAATCCAAGTGTCAATGAGAGAACCCATGAACCTTCACCTACCCATGTTGACTTTTGTTCCCAATCATTTATTTCTCCCAAGAGTTGGTTGAAATAATTATTATTTAGGGAAATTGAGAGTTATAGTTGTCCAATTTCGGGTATGCGGGAAAGCCATCATTTTTGGAAAGAATGTGTTTGGATTCTTGTGCAACAAAAGAGAAACGAAATTGATCCCCAAGCCATTCTTCATGCATGAGTTTTTCTCTCTCACGAGTGTGGAGCTTGCTGGGCATTTTTCCTCCATCTTTTTCCTCTGTTTCCTTGATTTCTAGCTGGGAAAAGGGAATTTTTGTTGTTGCAGAACGATTGGGCAGAAGGGAGCTCGATTTGGGGGTCCATAGAGGTCGTTTTTGGCCATTCGAATGCTCATATACATGTGGGAAAAAAAAAATTCTTCCCTGTGGTTGATTTACCTTTCCCACAACTCATTTTTGTGGTGCTACGATTTGGGGAAAACCCGTGGACATCTTGCTTGTGAATCGCATAGCTAAAAAAGTTTTGCTATGCCCAACATATGTGCTTGTTGTGTGTGGAAGAGAATGTTGGGGTTTGAGTTTGGGTTTGAGCTTGAGTCTTCCCGTTCCTTGTAGAAATCATGTCCAGCTCGGGGGTGGCAGTTGTGTTGAGAGATTGATGAACACAATTGGCCTATGCCTGGGTGGAAGGTTGCAGTTGCATAGCTAGTCGCTCGAGAGGGCATCATTTCAAGATAAGTATTCTATGTGTTTTAAATATGCAATGCTTTTAATTATGATTCTTCTGATTATGCTGACAAATACATGATAGATGTGTGTGGATAGTTTAATTCTGTTGTGCATGTTTATTTTGATTTGTATTTGCACACGTGTTTTTATTTGTATGAATTTGATGATGGGGCTAGAATATTTTTTGAAAAGCCCAAAACTTTAGTCATGTTCCCTTCCAAGACTGGGATCGATGGAAGGGGACGTCACATATCTTGACCCACCCATCTATTGCTCCATGTTGGGAAAATTTTGGTAGGCTCTATGTCCAGGATCCCCACATAATCCAACTTATGAATGAAAAAAGGCCGACAATCAATCCTTTTGTGCTGACGTCCCCCGAGACTCTGAAAAACCTAGTGAAAAAATTTATATCCCGGCCCATAGTCAAATAATTATTTTCCATAGTCCTTTTGGAGAATTCTTTTTCCCAGAACTAGTCTCTGTTCGAATACGACCCATAAAAATTGCCAAACATAAATTCCTTTCCAATATCTTAATAGAATAACATTGTACCTAGCAAAGAATCCATTGAGCAAGAATTAAGAAACTTTCAATTCTTTTCTCTCCAACCTATGATTAAACCACCTGAATGCCTTTTTTCATATGAGTAGAAGAACTCCCATCCTTCTAAGATATTTTTTCGGTCTTTGACAATTTTCCCACCTCTTGTCATAGTTTATTGGAAAAAAATTATATCCGGATGATTAGAAGTAATCAACCTTCGAATGGATAATTTGTTGGAGGGTTTCGCAATCCCTTGGAAATTCAAAGAGCAACAAAGCATTAGGTAACCAACTTCTAGGATTCCGATGCTCTTAGCGTCCCTTTAATTGGGTTTTGAGCTACTTCTACCACTTCAATAGAATATTTGGCTTGAGCTTTTTGCAAAAAATGATCTCCCTTTATTTGTTGAGAAAACAAACACTGCAGTCATACCTATTCCACCACCTCTATCAATTGGAGTCAAATTTCCCAAACTCCCTTGTCTAGTTTTGAGCTTCATCTTATATTCGTCATTCACTACCATCTTTGAATTCCCCAAGGTAGGATATTTAATTTCCTCATAACGTGTAAAATCTAGACTAAGGCTAAAGAAATACATAGACAAAGAGGAGTCAATTTTGGGAGCTTACTTGATGCTCTTGAGCCATATTTTATATAGTCCAACTTTGATTCGGCAACCGACAGGAATTCAAGAGATAGAAACACTGGATCTTTGACAAGTTTACTCGATTGAGAATGCACATTTTGTAGAGAAATGTCAGACGTCCCCAGTAGTGGATTCACTTCCAATTCAGGATAAAAAACGCCTACTGCTTCTTCTAAAGGAAAAACTTCTATTTCAGGCCACTTTAGAGAGCAATCCTCAACCAGATGTCCATAGAGGTGACATCGATTACATTTGAATGGGATTCCTTGGTAGTCCAAAGCTTGGACATGGGAAACATCACTTTTATGAAGAATAATTTGATCTGAAAGGCCTTCCTTTAGATCTATGGTTACCAGAATTTTAGCAACACGCATGCGACCAGTAGAAAGGTAAGAAAGGTTTGCTTCTTTAAGAGAAACAAGTGAATTCCCTATGGCTTTGAAGATATCATTAGACCAGTAGTCAAAAGGAAGATTTGTAAGTTTTATCCATACCAAATTCTCTGAAGTAGCATCGCATCAAAAAGAGGGCTCCATTTTTTCAGAAACAGAGCAGAAGAATCCCATCGCCACAGACCATTATAAATTTTTTGAGCATGTACAGCTTGCTTGAATATGAAGGCCACCCAGCCTCAGGATAGAACAAAGGACTCATGCTCATATCCAATAATTTCACAACAATTCTGAGAAACCCAATATTTAAGACCTTGCTCTCCTACTTTACGCCCAACAATGGTCATTTCGCTATTCATAACATCGTCGTTCATACTGACTTCCTCCCCCAGCACCAGATTTAGCGGTACAGATTTCTTCTTGATACACTTTTTATTTTTCTTTTGAGGATTTATCGGCTCAGAAATCCTACCAGGAGAGATAGGAAGCACATTCGATATCTTCTTACCGACCAATGAACCTCCATTTAAATATTCCTAAGATAAACACTCTCCAATGAAACTAGAACCAAAAAAATTTGGTATCTGAGAGTAGACTTCTGGAAAAGTCTTACTTTCATTAGCTGGTTACCAAACATAACTTAATTGATGATTATTTGAGTAGTTTTTGTCATTTTAACAGTTGAAATCTTATTTCATGAATGATGGTATTTTCAAATTGGAGACAGTAATATGAATATGTGCATTATTCAAAAAAGTAATATGAATATGTGTTAATTATATTTATATCACACAAACTATTGTGATTGCTTTGTCACTATGCAGGTTTATGTAATTATGTAGGTTTAATTGTAATAACTATAATGTAAATGAAAAAGTTAGGAATTAGTTATATTTATAGGTGTTTATATTTTAGAATTTAGGGTGGATTAGTATCTATGTTTTTTCTAGATTGTATGAGGATGAGACAAGTTTACTATCTATATTGATTATATGACAGTTATTCTAAATTCAAAATAAACAATTATAAAAATATATATAAAAAACCACTAGTAGTTGATGAATAGATAAATGATACATGATGCATGAATAGTACTTAATTTGTGATCTATCAATGTTCACCTACCACATGTTAAGTGAACATCTAGTAAATTCATTCACTTACACATAATGACTAAAAACCGTAAAGTATATATCACTTCACAAGCCAACCATGACTCCCAAATAATTAATTACTCATAGATACCTCACAATATCAGTCCCATCCAACATCAGTCCCATGTTTCCTCCCAATCCCAGTCACTCTTGCCACTGTCTTCATGATCCTCTTTATCAGCGTTCTTTGATAGTTCTCCATTGCCATTTTTAATGTAATCCTCCATTTCAGCTAGTAATGACTCCGAAGGTTCAGATGATGACGGGAAATCATTAGAGGCACTTGATAAAACGGCCCTGCATGCCTTATTGAAACACGAAATTCCTTTGAACTGGTGTATATTTTTTTTGTAAATATACACTAGCTTTATAGCCTTATCTCTGGGCATGCTAAAGAACGAGTCCAGGAGCTTTCCCAGGCAAGCGTTAATGGCTCCATAGATATTGGGGCAATCCTTCACAAGCAACCGTAGGGCATACTGAATGAGTGAGTTAAATGCGACCTGGCTTCCCTTAGGAGCGCAGTCTAAGAGGCAGCCGAGAAGTCGTTGGAGGAATGGCAAATATTTCAAAAGTTTTCCGATTCCCAAATCCTCTATTTTAGTATTTTGATTTTCGGCCACTATGTCATACGTGAAAATCCTGTTGCATTGTAGTCTACTAAACAAATAATAGGAGTATGCGCGAACCCAGATAGTGCATTCCGTGGCTAGGGGGGTGGATTGATCGTCGAATAGGCACATTGTCTTGAGAGCGGTTATATGATATGAGGAATGCAACCGAAAATATGTAAAAGAAGGGTGCCGGCGTTCTGTCACCAATCGATGAATGACTGCCAACGTCTTCACAGCGATCTTCCAGTCGTTATTGCAGTTAGCAATTAACAGCTTTTTAAAATCTTCCATTACTAAAGGGTACTGCACCTGATCTTCCGTTGAAGCGAAGAGCTGTAGCACAAGTTCTTCGTGGGGAGGCTTCTCATCGCTACTAGTAATTTCATCAACTTTAAGCTTGATCTTCAGCCCCTGAACTTGTTTATTTAGCCACGACACCGCCTTCGTTTTTTCCAGATTATGCATATTTCTTTACTGAGCTGATTATATCTGAGTGTGGTAGCACTCACAACCACGATTACTGTCTTCTGTATCTTATATAAGAAGGTGGTGGTGCAATAGGGAACGATCGTTGTTGAAAAGATATTAATAATCCTCTTTCATCCCTGTGAATTGACTAATGAGGTGGTGCGACCCTTGGAAAACGTGAAGATAACTTTTTATCGGGTTTTGTTATGTTGCTTTATGCTTGCCCAAGAAAGGGCCATCTTTGTTGGCGAACACTATTGTTTAGACACAAATTAAACATCAAAATGAATATTAGATTTTATCATGCTTTAAAGTAGGTTGTTAACATGTTTCATCGTTTTGATTGTATGGTGATAGAGTGGAGTACATGCCACCAACGAAAACGTGGTTAGTTCATAAAAAAAATGTGGTATTCAAACGTGGGTAGTTCATAAAAAAATGTGGTTTTCAAATGCATAGAGGTGAAATTAAACTCTAATACGCGTATCTTTGTGTGTGGCATTGCATGTATACCTATAGCCATTAGTTCATAAAAAAATGTAGTATTCAAGTGCATAGAGGTGAAATTAAACTTTAATACACGTATCTTTGTGTGTGGCATTGTATGTATATCAATAGTATTGTCAAATAAGTATTTTGTCAAAAGCCTAGTTTAGACATTATGCCATGCATCTTTTTGTTGTATAAATTGTATTTTGAAAATGGCTATTGATATACATACAAGGAATCTTCTTGCACAAATACTTATTTGTTGTCCTCACACATGAGGAATTTATCATCTTTATCAACATTCTACATGTTAACCATTCCATCATTTTCACAATTCACTTCAATGACATCTAAATTTGAAACTAGATCAACATCTTTATCAATGGCGATTTCAACTTCTTCAAATTCTGCTGCTGCTATACCAAATACAACAGCCTCATTTTCAACTTTAGTTTCGACATCATTTTCATCATTTGATATATTAACACAATTATGAGATTTAAAAATAATTTGACTATCTTTTGCTGCTTCAGCAAATTTGTCTGTTGAAATGTTAACAGGTTGTGACTCAGCCATATATCTCCTCCTTACATCAAACTTTCTCTTCAAACTTTCCCAGGATTCTCTAGCTGTATTTGCTTCAACAATTACATAAAAAATATTATCATCCATAGCTTGCTGGATGTAGTACAAGTAAAATGCATCCTTTGCCTCATCCTGGAGTTTCTTAACTCCATCCTCAACAAAATTCCATAAACCTCTAGCATGCAATAAATTTTTCATATTAACTGACCAACATTCATAAGTTATACCTAAGAAATATGGCGGTGGATAAGAGATGTTGCTCCATGTATCCTCTACCTTTTCTTGAACTTCATTTACTTCAGTATCCACTGCCTTCTCTTGAAATTTCTTCGCTTCAACAGGTTCCTTGGTGGCTTCTCCTAATATCTATGCTATGGAAAAACCAACTTCTTTTGCATTAACAACATTCTTCTTCATTCGTTTAAGCCTTTTGCTTTTCCCCATGTCTCTGTCTTCAAATAAATACTTGCACAAAATTTAAATTTATTTTACTCCTAGTCCTCTTTCATGCATAAGGGCTTCAACTCAAACCAAACAAACTTCCAAAAAACAATGGAATTCAAACTACTCTACCATTAAACTATATGGAAGCTCTCAACCGGGAAGATTGTCTTCCTTTCCATTGATCAACCTATCCGAGAGAACACAAACATAGAATCAACTTCTTCCACGGGATACGACCCTTTCTTCTCTTTACACAAGCCACAACCAGTCTCGAACAACATAACCAACAAATGGATGACACAAGAAACACTTGATTCAGACTTCAGCTACTAAATGATAACTCAACCTTTACTTAAGGGAGAACGAGAGCTCTCTTTCAACACATAACTCGCCTGAACTTACTTCTGCTATTTATTTGTAGCAAAAGTGGGGGGCACTGGAGTAAAATTCAACAGGAAGATCTCCAAATAAAATAAAAAAAGGTTCAACATACAATCATACGGCTCATTCATGAAGTGAGCACAGAACCAATGAACAAAAATCAGAAACACTTAGTTGTGATACCAATTGTGGGAAGGTAGGGGAGTGTTTGTCTTACTCACAACAACACACACATATCATTTAGCTCATAATTTTTCACCTACAGAACTATTGCAGCTCAGTTGCAGCTGACTGTTTAGCTAACAGTAATCTACAGGACAATTGCAACTGAGTTGCAACTATGTTTAGATAACCCCTTCGTTCATAAAACTTGATTGTTTCAGCATACTCTGTTTTAGCAAATTCTGAAATCTAACTTGCTACAACAAAACTAAACATTCCATAGTCAATCATATACGCTCATAAAATTATCATGCTATAGCAAAATCATAAATTTAAATATTCAACAATGAGTTTTCAAACTCATAAAGAGAGAGAGGAACATAGCAGCAAGATTATAGAGTTGAAACTCTGTTGGCATACTCAACTCAAAATTCGTATTCCTCACCATGTCTTACTCTATTTCTCTATGTTACAAAATCAAGATTACATCGGTATTTATACACCATGAGATCAGTCGGTCTTCATTAATTAGCTGACCTTTCACAAAATTGTCTGTTCAAAATTTAATTAATTCTCTACCCTTTCATGAGCAGCAACAGGAACGATGGACGTCCCTTCAATCTTTGACAGGCTACAACAAAGCTGCTGAATGTCTCTATGAACATTAATGTGCTACAACAATGATGTCCTTTAAGCAATCTGATGAAAACACGCTGCTCCTTTTCACATCTGACCAGCTGGAACAAGTCAGTGGATGACTCTTAAAAAACAACTCTTCAAAAATCAATGTAATATTTCAGCCCCAATAATCATTCGATGAATTGTGGCAGAGGCTGTAACTGCATCTTCAAAAATCGATGTGGTGAGCTTCCCCTTTGAAACTTTGACAGCATGACGGAATCAAAGCGGTGTGGCGGTGGTTGACTCTTCAGAGTTTGTGGTGGTGAAGAAATTAATAGCTACCAACAAATATTTGGTTTATATGATGTTATTTGATCATTCTATACTCAATTTTATCATCTTATTAATAGGATCTAATTCCATAGGTATGGTTGACCAGTTAGGTTTGATATTGCATTTCACTTATCTTATGCTTTGTATCTGTATTCATCATTTTAACTTGCTTGCTAGTAAATTTTGCCAACCCATTTTTGAAGAATTTTGTGAGTTTTTCCTTTATAGTTTCAATCATACAATACATAGTTCATCTTTCTTCTTGAAAGATTTAAAGCTTCAATTATAGCTTTAGTACTTGCTCTCCCTTGTTTTGTTTTAGTGTTTTTCACTATCGATGACAGATGAGCTTAATTACATACTCTTTCCTTGTTTTGTTTTATTGTTTTTCACTATGGGTGAAAGATGAGCTTAACTACATACCCTTACCTCTTCCATAGTGCATAGTGGAATCATTTTTTTCTTATTAGACATCATGGGTTCTCCCCTTGTTTTGTTTTAGTGTTTTTGACTATGGGTGAAAGATGACATTAGTTAGAAACCCTTACCTCTTCCACAGTGCATAGTGGAATCATTTTTTTTATTAGAGATAATGGATTTCGAGCTTCAAAATAGATGGAGAAAAAGTAGCTTCAACACCCAAGTAATGATTGAATCAAGTATGCCTAATAACCTATTAATTTCCTTCACTATTGTTTTTGTGCCTCTTATTATTAGTTTCATTTTTATTTGTAGAGATATATACTACATGTAGAGGTCAAACTTTGTTTGACCTCTTACAAGCATTATAATGTAAACTTGATATATTACTTGTTTGTTTTTACTACCAAGTATTATTTCCTACAATCTATTTCCTAAAGTGTCGAGCATGAAGCCCTATCTATGCCATTCTATTTAGTTTTCTTTCAGGCTAAAACCTTAGTCAAACCCTCATTTTTTGCTGATATGTTTGAAGGGTCGATTTACTTCATAAGCAGTGGCTTAACCATGACCTAACCTTGCTCATAAGGATTTCATATGGTTTGGTGATGATTATCTTATATAAATTCATAAGCATTGGCTTAACCATGACCTTGCTGATAAAGGTTTCATATGGTTTGGTGATGATTATGTTATATTAATTCAATAATTTGATACTGGACTTTTCATTTGAAGGTATATATACAAACATTTTATATTAAAAAATGTATCATCTATAATTATTTAAATGGTAACTAAGGTTTGTATATATATCAACTTTTGATGATGTTGACTCCATGTAATAAGCTTTAGTCAACAAAATTATTTGATATGGTTGATGGATTTGATATTCATCTCTATGACATCTAAATGTGAGTGTTCACATTTACACTAATGCACACAACTAATTAGCTCTCTCTATAGAGATATGCGATGTATAAAGTGACTTGCATTCCCGATATTTTTCCATTGATAATTTTTATTTTAATTTATATTTATCTAACCGGACTTTTCATTCGAAATATTTTTCCATGCATGAAGTATGCGGTAACAAAATTAGTCGACTTTTATTATTGAATTCTCCAATATCTTTATTTTTTAGTATTGTTTTGGAAGTTTATACATGAGTATCTTCTTTTGTGATGTGTTGTGATAGAGCTCAACGTCTTTCAAAAGATGTTAGAGTGGGCTAAGTAATGTTTTAAAATGCATAGATGGTCAATTTTTTTAATGTTGTTTAATGATTGAAAGTTTAGAGTGGGGTTAAGTAATGTTTTAAAATGCATAGATTGTCAATATTTTTATCGTTGTTTAATGATTCAAAGTGAAGTATAAGGTTCAAATTATGTGGCATATTATTAGCTTTGAACATCTTTATTAGATTGAATACTTACTTTTGGATCCTTGTATTCATGTTAAGACTACGTACAACTGACTTTCGCCACGTTAACAAGCCCGTGTTGTGTTCTTTTGTTATCCTTATCTCGTTTTACATAGCACCAAGATTAAATGTTGATAATAATCATGATAATGAAAAACGTTTATGTTATATTTGAGGTATTAATTATTCTTGACAATATTAAGTATGTAAAACATTGGAGTATAACTGTAATTTGATAGTATAAACTTTTTATTCTACATTTATGAGTATAAAGTTCATAAAACATTAACAATATAATTTACGATGAGAATGAATGATATTATTAACATTGAGTGGCTCAAAAGCCGCAAATGAATTCTTTAGAATTTTCCCTCTGATTTATTCTCACCGGCAGGGGCAGTTTTGGGTTACTTACTTCATATACCATGTTTCATATCCTTTGCATGTATGGCATTTATGAGAAGTTGATGAAATTGTATGCATGTACATGAATATTTTGGTTGACCTTTCGAAATGTATGTTGATAAATACTAGGGTAACTCTTGTATTCGATAGGCTTGGATTTTCGATTAATTGGTCTTTGATTTTTTATATTTTTTATATATTTCAAAGTTTTTGGTATGGATTCTTAATTTTTGAATTATTTATTGTTATACCTTTTATTTTTCTCCATTGCTATTGGGCTATAGTTTTACCCGTCATTGCTGGGCTGGCGGTGTAATCCTTGGAAATTGAGTTGGTCACTTAATTCATATTTAAAACAGTCTTGAGAATGAAGGTGATTACTTAATGTAGTTGGTTGGCTATGTGTAAGGTTCAAACTTCAAGTCAGCTTTCACCGCTAGTTTGCACCGTCCTTGTCCATTCTTTGATTTCACCGCCCTTGTTGATTCACTGCTCATCGCTTACCGTTCTTTTCAATTTATTTGTGTTATAACGGTATTGTTATTTCATCTTTCAATTGTTAACTTATCTTTGCTTGAAGCTTTATTTATGAATTACAGTGTTGTAATTATTGTTGGTCTGTTGGAATTATTTGGCCTTGGTGATTTAAGGTATTTCCTGGAACTGAAACTATGTTTTTGTTTTCAATATTGCATTCGATTGGATGAAGATGCAATTTTCGATATATCCACTTACATACCTGCTATTAATGTTGTTTATGTTACCTGCAATTTAGTTTACATGAAAATATTTGCTCATTTTGTATAACTAAACTAGTTCAAATCTTTTTATATAAATGATCTATTGTACTTATGTTCATTTGTTAGTTCTCTTCGCACACCCTTTGCATGTAGCAATAAACTACTTATCATACCAATTCTCTAAACAAGGACAACAATACAACTAATGAGTTGAAACCGAGAGCTAGAAGGGTTGAATCATTTTTTGAGATTTATTGTTGGTTTGCAAAGGTGACATTTTTCCTGTTATGGGTGGAAGCTGATGCTTTCTTCGAATCCTCCATGATTTCACCCTTACTGCCACCGTACATATCTATCTGTAGCTTTCCATCTTCAGCTGACCAAAACTATGCATTCTTCCGCTTTGCTTTCATGGAAACCAAGACTTGATCTCGATTAACTAACTATGTCACTATAATGTTTTGTTGATAAAAGTCTACATCGATGGAGTGCAATCCCGTGGCAATAATCAAACATTAAGATGGGTTGATGTACTCCTATTCCAATAACATTAGATTCTTCTATCCAATGTAATTTTCGTTGTTATGATGTATGAAACTATAAATATTTTTTACAGAAAGATTGAATGGTATAGATTATGAACAAGAGCCCAAGGATGTAGAAAAATTCGGAGTTCAGAGAAGTACCTTTAAAATGAGAGATATCCTTTCTAATTTTGCGCTCGCAACCATAATAATACAACAGTATTCTCAACTCCACCTTCCGTGCATACGCTTTCTCTTATAATAGATCATTAATATCATAAAGCTCTAGAGTTGCGTAGATATAGTTAGATGTAGAAGCAAATCTTTACCTGTATTTGAAATGTAGAAACCTGTTGAAAATTCGGCATTAGCGATATAAGAAATTGATGTACTACACTGCATATTCATCTGCCCAATTTGTTCATATGATTTTCGGAAAAAGCCATACTTCTTGCAACATTCTTATATAACCATGTCCTTGGTCTATCTCCGAAGATGAAGCATTCCTGCAGCTCGAGCCTTTACGTTAAACAACTTCTATATGTATAAAGTTAAACATATTTATGCAATTTTATAGTTCAAACATACTAAAGTAGTTAAACCATGCATTCTAATACAGGTCTTCAAAATTGTTGTCCTAACATGTAAGATGACTGAAAATGATATGCATGGAGTTGCATCTAATTAACCTTCACCATCACAAGCTTCGTTTCCATGTTTCTCCACTTTATGTTCATTAACTTCTCCTTCATTGTCTTCAATTAACTTTATAGTGGTTTTTTACATCAGACATTTGTGCCCTAGTCTCCATTTTTTCTGTGCTTGAAACATAAGATTTGATTCTTTAGTGATGGAAATGGGCACAGCGGAAATGAGTGGGCGACAATGAGTAAAACAATATTAGCACACAACAAAATAGTTAAACACAGGACTGCGGGAGAAGGGCAAACTGCCCAGAAAACGCTCTATCCTATTCCATTAACAATGATACAGATTTATCCATGGCGATCTTGCTTCATCGAGAAGCTATGTAGCATTTAACAATACACCGTATACATCTCGTGATCACAGGGCTCGAGGTGAACTCACTGCTCAATGAACAAACGTTTGGGGAATGCATTAAGCATTACAGCCATCCACGTAGTAGTGTGATTAATGCGATGGGTGGAGGATGTTGACATTGATGTCCATCCAAACTTAATTGCAAATCCAACAAATCCACCGACAGATATGGACAGATATGGTGGCAGGAGAAATTAATCTCCAACACTCCCCCTTAATTTCTACAGCCACATTACAACACACAGTTTACAAAAATCATGGCCTGCTGGTCTAAAGTCTCAGCTAGGCTTCTTACAAGTAGATACAATAAAAACACTTCAGATTTTTTTTTTTTTTTTCAATGTTACTGCTGGAAACTTCATCATTAGAATGCTCTCATGTCTTGGAGAGTCTTAAGGCGGATCTGCAAATCTGCTGCTGCAGATGCTTTCTAAACTAATCTCTTTCTCAACTGAAGGCGGAGGCTCACTCTACGCTCTTCCTTCCTCGCAGGTGGCAGACTTCAGCAAACCACGCATCAATGGCGGAGGATCACACAACCAGTACAAGGCAACAACCTTTCAACAAACGCATACATACTTCAACAGCAAGCAACACGAAATTTCATCTATCAACTCATCTATCATCTCACAGTGGCTTCAGCCAGCATCATTACTTCCAAAAAAAAAACTTCAAATTACAAAGGCAATCAGCATTGCTACAGCAAATTTGAAACAACAAAAATTACAAAATTTCTTTGAACATTTTCTTTATCGAAACGCGAGGCCATTGGCTTTTTCATTTTCCAGCGGTGCACAACTTTGAACCAATGATGTGCAAGAGTCTTTATGAATTTCATCTTGACTTTCTTCTTCTTGTTAACGCTGCATGGCAGCTTCAATACCTTAGCTCTTGCAGCTTTAGGACTGCAATCAACACCTGCACAGATAGACAGAGTTAAGACAGTAAATAAACCAGCATTTTCTTCATTCTTCTGCTCTCTAACAGCTTGGACAACTGCACTTGCAACCTCCATAGTTGCATTCTCTTCAACTGCTGCAACAATGGCACAGTCATAATCAGCAAGACACTCCACAACTTCAACATGCCTTGGCTTTTCAAGCCAGTTTGCAATCAACTTTAAATCTGCCTCATAGGCGTTACATTTTTCAGCATCATCATGGATGCCTACAACGGGTATCAATTTTTCTTCTGCTGCAACTTCTGTGCAGTTTGCAATTATCTTATCAAATTCTTCAACAAACATTGAGTCTAGAGACTCCATATCTTTCTTCCTTTCGATCTTGAGGCTCCTCAGGGCGATCTACTCCAGATTTACGGACAACCTTGTGGCTTAAAAACTGTCTACCACAACAAGGTGACATACATCCAAGACAAACTCACAACTTCAACTAACGGGTTTGTCTCCCCCTTAAAATATACAAGACTGAGGCCTTTTCAAAATGCGCAGCAACAGTTGCCTGCCAGCTACTTTGAGCTTCTGCTCAACTCAACTCAACTCAAAGCTACAGCTTTCACAAATTTCATCTGTGAGTTCACACAAGAATTGTGCCTCTCAACTTTCTTGAGGAGATCTGGCAACTGCTCACGGGATAAACAATAGCTCGACCACTAAATGGGAGCTCAAGCCTTCTGCTCGACCAATGCTCTATGGGAGCAAAAACCTTCAATAGAAACAGAAACAGGAATTTCTTCTTACCTTTGCCCAGGCTGGGGATTCAATCCACCAGAGATGGAACTCAACTGGCCGGCGACAGAGCTTCAATAGCAGTACAAACCTTAACTAGAGTTTTCTCACACCATACAAACTTTTGAGACAGCGGAATTCAACCTGGACCGCATTCGCCTATTCATAGCTCCTGGGGGCTCTCCATAACACCGCAAGTGTTTCTCCAGTTTACACAGGTCATAGCCAGGTTCAACGGCGTAGGGGAGCCCAGCTCCACAGTCGGCAGCACAAACTAGAACCAAAAAAAAATCTTTCGTCTCCCTTTGTAGGATCGTTCCTCTACTAGGGCTAAGCAATTTGACGAACAAGCCGCAGGAGCACTTACTCAACCAACTGGGGGACACTCGTTCTGCAAGGGCAGTTCCTTCAGCATCATAATGAAATTTTAATCTGTGGGCTATCCAGCATACAGTGATCCCACACACAGCGTTGGCTCAGCTCTCTCTCGTACAAATTGCAACCTACATGACCTCCACGAGCTCTAAAATCTTGATGACAGTGGAAGGGAGAGGATATACGTGCAGCTACAGCTGTAAACCCACTCTTAGCTCAACCACACTTGGACAAAGAACCACTGCTACAGCAGTGTGAAACAAGGAAATCTTATCTTTTCACACAGCGGGAGTCAGCGCCTCCTGAGCCGGTCTCTATCGCTAAGAGCACCCCTCTGAAATTCACACAAACAGCCTTCTGGCTCCAACTCTTCAACAATTCGCCCTCTTTTTCAAGCATAAGCGACGGCCCTCTTCACTGAATAATGGGCTCCAGCATCTACCAGTTGGAGGACACAATCATAACTTCATCCAGGCGTAGATTCATTCACAGGGGCTGATTTTCAGCACCGAAAATAACATCGGCAGAGCATTCTCTGTCTTCCCCGCTTCTACAGTTTCTTTTACTTCAACCATGATAGCATTCACGTCCTTAGCAGGAGAGGCTTCTTCTGGATTCTCTACGCTTTCAACAAGTTCAGGCTCGAACTTAGATGGTGGGATTCTTTCTCCCTCTCCATTGGCAACTCCTCTTCCACCAATAGCTACAGCTCATTAAATTCACCTTGCCAACATCGGCGCGTTTAACCTCCACCACACCACCCAACAACACCCCAGCGCCTCTATGCCCCCACTCTGCTTAATATGCACAATGCTACCACATCCGAGAGGACCTCTAACAACACTTTATCAACTGAGCAGATGGAGTAATTCTACTCAGTTGCTCCTCTTCCTCATTCACAGTAATTGCTGTCAAATACACTGAGCTTCTGCTCATATTCAAGCTACGGCCTTCTCAAACTTCATCCGTGGCCACTCAACTTCAACTCGAATACGAGGAGTTCTTGTAACAACACGCGGGATAGACACCAGTCAGCTCGACCACTAAACCATGGGAGCACACGACCTCCAATCTACTCGACCACTAAACTAAACCATGGGAGAAGTATACCACATAACACCTCTGAATTGAGGACTGGGGACTTCTTTCTCAACTTCACATCGGCTGGAATTTCTTGTTCTCTTCCACAAGAGCTCATCTCTCGTGGCTCCAACAAACAACAATATAACCCCTCAAGTTTCGGCTCCTTCCAACTTACAAGCGAGGGGCTTATATTCCTCTTGGAAGCTATATCTTCCACACGACCGTCTTAAATGACAACGTCCCTTACCGTATCAGTGTCCTCGAACTTCTTGGAAAGTCCTTCACTCAGAGGTTCATTTAAGATGTTCGTGGGTCGCTTCTTAAAATTTATGGGCTCCTCTTCTACCACGGGCTACAGCCCATCAAAATCAACCTGTCGGTTGCACTCAGCTCCACAGACAAAAAAACTACTGCTACAGCATCCCTGCTCAAACAGATTTGATTGACGACAGCGTTGTCCAGACTTGGCTCAATGCACAACTATCACAACTCTCCTAGATGACTGCTCTTCCACCAATCACACAATGTAGCTGTATGCTTCACAATGGATGCAATGCCAGCGCCACCACATCACCTAAGATTTCCTCAACGTGCAGAGACTTCCGCTCCAATTCACACTCCTCCACAGACCCGTCCAATTGTGCCATATTCCCAGTCATATGATTCCCCAGAATATGGAGGTGAAGCAACTCAATCATCCATGTCTTCTGATCTTCCAGGTTTGAGTTTGACAGATATTCAGAATGCTCGAGGTCTCATGGATGTTCTATTGGAGATGCTAAATGCTCTGATACCAATTGATGGAAATGGGCACAGCGGAAATGAGTGGGCGACAATGAGTAAAACAATATTAACACACAACAAAATAGTTAAACACAGGACTGCGGGAGAAGGGCAAACTGCCCAGAAAACGCTCTATCCTATTCCATTAACAATGATACAGATTTATCCATGGCGATCTTGCTTCATCGAGAAGCTATGTAGCATTTAACAATACACCGTATACATCTCGTGATCACAGGGCTCGAGGTGAACTCACTGCTCAATGAACAAACGTTTGGGGAATGCATTAAGCATTACAGCCATCCACGTAGTAGTGTGATTAATGCGATGGGTGGAGGATGTTGACATTGATGTCCATCCAAACTTAATTGCAAATCCAACAAATCCACCGACAGATATGGACAGATATGGTGGCAGGAGAAATTAATCTCCAACATTTAGATCAGCTAATTCAAAGGGTTTGATTTCACCCTTAACTCCTACATCTGTAACAACACTTCTAATAAATTACTTACCATCATACAAAATTTTATTTCCAATGGACCAATTCCGTATTCAAATTATGGATGGACCAACATGAATCAAAAAAGAAATTGAGCATCACAAAAAATGCTCAGAAGAAATGTCTCCATCCCTACGAGAAGTACCATGTTGTAATCCACATCCCGCCACATGGGGTAGAATGAGAACGAACCTTGCAAACACACAACTAAATGGTGGCATTACAGGACGTGGAAGGGAAATGATTAAAGGCATGGCCATGAAGCAAAACCTCCACACAAAGAGAGAGGATCAATTACTGGCCTGTGGCTATAACGAATGGAAACAAGTAGATCAAACACAACACACTGTGTGGATGAGGGAACGATTAGCAAGCGCAACCACACAACAGGTGTCGGTGAAGAAAAATGGCAATCATAACACACTCACAGGCCCAACGATATGCTTATAAATGCATCGCCAGAGAACATACATGCCACCGATGTAAGGAAGATAATAGTTTCCACGAGGAGAAAAATAATGAAAAAAACAAGCAAGGTGAAACTCTTATTACCTAAAGCAATAAATTTCTTTAAATTTTTTGTAGAGGATTTCCCTTCTTATGCCTCTAATCTGTGCAATGCAATCTGTCATTTGTTGATCCTTCTCTAGGAAGGAGAAGTAGCTGCTTAAAGAAAATTTACTAACTTTGCACGGACACAGGTTGTCAATGTCGAAATGAATTTATATTAATTGATAATAAAATAATTCCTTAACAAATCATCCACGTGGTGGAGTGAATTAATCATTTAAATTAATCAATTTTTCTCGGGCATGGAACACAACATATACGAGGCCATCCATGGAGTGCATGGAACAATTTTGACATCTGTCCATGTGCATGCAATTTGTGATGGCGTCGTTATTTTGACATGATGGTGTCTTCCATGTACTTTTTGTTATTCATATAGCACACGTTAATGATCCAGTTTGTGGCACTCAACATAGTGTCCAAGTATAAGAATTAGTCATTTGAATTAATTGAGTTCCGCATATCAGAGGGAATTAATTGAGTTGTCTCGGGTGCACAATTACCTGTAGAATACAACATATAGAAAGCTATACTATCCATCGGTTGCATGAGAAAATTGTGACACCTGTAGTCCAACTACAACTTTGATTCTTTGTTGATAATGAATTCAGTAACGTTGTCGTCCTAGGTTTAGCAGGGACTATGATGAATGTGAAATTCGCTTGAAATGCGAATTCACCCTAAATAGTTACAACCAGCATGAAATAATAACTACCTTTAGTTAGTTAAGTCGTACCAAGGCTAGATAGGTTGGTAGTAGGCCAGAATTTTGCTTGGGACTATTATCTTTATCTGTAAATTCTTATTTGTTGGTTTTCTCTATGGCATGGTTCAAAAGGAAGAAATAAAAGTTCTTCTATACTAATGTCGAAGCATTAGAAGTAGTAACTATGGAAGAGGCCGAAACAACTATTCTTGGAACAATAGCTTACATCGGAACATAACGGGAAGTATAGACACTCATTCTAGGAACATCGACATCTGTTGGAGCATCGCAGAGATTCTTTGCATGAATTTATGGTTCCTTCTCAATCGATGAGTGTCATAATAGAAGGAACTACGATGACAGAAAGTCAGCGGAGCAGGAACGAACTCCGATTTTATTTCTGATTTGATGCGGACAAAGATAGAAGGAACCCTTCAGAAGCGATAGAAGGAAGGAGCACAACATTGCTAGAGTTCTTGTACAACGCATCAACTAGAGTTCACGCCAACACAATTTTAGAATCAGTTGTTCTTCTCGTAGATAATATGCTTTCACCAAATCGATGGTACCAAGCGGTTAGTTATTTATTACATCTTTTTTTGGATTGTTGACATACTTCTGTGATATTAGAAATATATATTCTAAAATTGATGGTAGATTATGCAATGAATCGTGCGTAATTCTTCAATCAATGCAGGAGAGTTAAGAACGAGTAGTCTAGTCTAGAAGATTTCATTTCCCTGGATTTATACCATAAACTTGTACATTAAAATATTCATGCATCTAAACATTAATTTTTTTTTAGAAAAACAAATGCTTAATGGATACAAAAATGTTGTTATATTACAAGAAAGATTTTCACAAAAAAAACTATTATAATTTTAAATAAATTGACGAGAGGTGAAATCATTTATTTACACTTAGGTTTAAGTGCGAAATGAAATAAGTTTTTAGCCATTCTTATCAAATAGTCTGTTTATTTCATTGTTGAGTGCAAAAAGAATCACAAAATATATGGGATTGCATATGCTCTTATAACATCTTCTTTGACAAACTGGGCTAAATAGGTTTCAAATTCTTTCAGATGTCGAGCGAGTGTCCAGGGATAAAATTATAAGATATACGAAATAACACCATGCGCATAAAATCTAATTTACCATCACACATTGAAGTAAGATTCAATAATTAATGCAATCATGTAAAATTGCTTTCTTTCTCGAAGTTTGAATGGAACAAATGATTGATTTCTAAGAGACAAAGTGAAAGATATGCATGTTTGAGGCCATTCAGAGGTAGGGTTAGACAATTGAAACAAGTGTCAATATAATTCTCTCACCTTGTTAAATAGATGAAAGAGTGCTCGACTGAGTTAATCATTTCCTCTCTCTCCCATGTTTGTCACGCAATGCATTGAACAGATAGCACATGCATGCAGCGGCTAGTTGTTGCTGTGGTGCCAATAGATGGAAAGGACATGTGTCCCTAGTGTCATGAAGCTTCCATATATGTGGCTGCACACACATATTCATGATTGTTTCCCTAATGCACACCTGCAGACACTTTAAGATTTATACGTCCCTAGGACGATATCTAGGACCTTCCATATTAACTTTCAAGAAAAAAAACATAAAATTGTAGATATTTTTATTTATATTGATTCCTAAAATGGTTTAAAAATAGTTTGTAAAATTTAAAACGGGTAGTAAAGTTGTGTTAAAACTTTTATATAGTTTGTCATATTCCTCCAATTTGACCCCTATTGTTATTATTTTTGTAAGTGTAATTGTAATTATGTAAGCAGCTCTGGTGAGGAGCTCAAGGCCAAGGCCCCACCACTGACACTTGGGAGTATTGTTAGGTTATTTCCTAAATGTTAACATGACACTATTTAAAGGACAAATAACTAAATCCAATTAGATAGAGAGAGTGGTCGACTAGCTAGGAAGCCATGAAGTTCTACGACTAGATGATGGATTCCATCTTGTCGTGAGTAAACACTTTAAACAAAGTAACAATTTCTTGGTGATGTATTAAGATCTAGCGAAGTAACTAGTTGTTACATGCTAGTAGTAAAAAGTCTTCTAAGAGCTAAAACTTAGCACTAAGTTAATTGTTGTTAAGAATTGTTATGAGGAACTAAGAAGTTCCTAGGGATGTCCTTGACATCCTAATCTCGACAAAGGTTGTTGAAGGTTCCTTTCACTATCTAGTGACTTCTGTAAACTACTAAATATCGTCAAATAGACCAAGTGATATAGAAGATAGACACTTAAATCCTTAGGTTGGGGAATAAGATGAACATATATATATAAGTATGTTTATAAAGTATATATATACGATACAATGTCCTAAAAATACTAAGTAAATATCCTAGGAAGATAGGGCTAATCCTAAGCAAAGTAATGTTAACCTTTATACATATAAGGTTATGAATAAAGAAAGGAATTTATATACAAAAGTGATTTGATTGTTATAAATAATTATTATTAATAAACATATAAATGTATATGATATACAAACTAGGGTACATACTGAAAGCTAAGTGTAGTTATTTATTATTAAGAATAACTATAATAGATAGTCTACATCAAATGCAAAGGTCATATTTCAATTTCCAATAACATCATGAGATACTTATAAGTTTTCTAATTGGAGGAATAAAGAAAGAAAAAGGTCATGAAGATTGAGTTAATTGGTTTAACTGATCATCCTTATCAATGCAAGGATGGTGAACTTTTTTGCAAGTACAATGGTCATTATTCTTATCATGACTAATTTTCAATGAAAAGATATTTAATGTTTTAAAAAATTTCAAAAATTTCACCAAATTTACTAACTCTGAAAATTGGGTTCATGACATATCGTATCAGAGCGGTAGGTTACAACACTCGGGCCTAATGAGCTCAGCGTGAAATAAATAAGTAGGAAGGTTAACTAATCAAGTTGTTTTTGTTTGAATTTGGATGCATGGACTTGAATGGACAAGGAGTAATGTCATTCAAGGTGCGATTTCAAGTTCTCCAAAAGGGTAAAGGATAAGTAATTCATCATTGTTTTTCTTACAAAATCTTGAATCATGTATGTTTTCCTTTATTGTGAGTTTTTCTTTTTGCTATATGCAAAAACTTACATTGTTGTATGGTACTGTCATGAAAAGTAGTAACTTGTTGAAATGATTTACGTATTTGTGCAAGGGATTATGGAAAATGTTGTGAACATGTCGCTTATTTTAAATTCAAAATTTCGTAGAAGTCTCATTTAATTCCGTATTTTAGTTGTTGAAATTTTATTACTAGGTGCACTACCTATGAGCTTCATTTGGTTAGAATATGGTATTACTAGTATACTCCAAAGAAGTGAGTTTGTTCGGTTGGGAGAAGTCACTTGAACATCTTCAATTTCAAATAATTGTATTCTAGTTAGTATTGCATATTTGTTACAACAGTTACATATAAAGTTATATCGGAAAATGTTACACTCGTAAATATTTTTTTATATACTGGTGAGAAATAAATTATAGCTACATGATGTTTAGGTGCATTTCTTGAACATCGTTTTATTTAGATTTTGGTAGTTGCAAAATATATGTCGATTCTATTTCGTTTGCTTCCGTGAAACCAATAGTATGGAGTCGCCTTTAAGTAATTGTTACCCTTGAGTATTGATAGACATAATAAAATTGACATACTAGGTCACAAGTTATGAACGAATTCATATGACTGATGTGTTTGAATATTACTCTTATGAAAAATCGTCATTTTGTTAAAAGGTTAAAGATTTCATTACTTAACATCAATTGTATTTCATTTCAGAACTTCTTATCATTATTAGAATTTTAAGGAAGGGTCTAAAAATGTATTATCGTATAGCATTGTATCCTAGAAGTTTAAGCAAACTTATTTTAGAATGCATACGAATCTATTTATTTTCTTCATAGATAGACTCTTGGTAGGATTTGTTATATCTTCTAATAAAAAGATTGACGTGCATCGAATTAAAGGATCTTGTTAATAGTAGGAGTTTGATTATCGGGAGACAAGAATCCTAACCTTGTTGTGATTGATTGAGCATGGGATCTTTTAGCATCTAAAACTTTATTAGATGATAAGTCCCAATTTGAAATGAATCTATATGAAACTAAAGGTTTGAACTATGATACTAACATGTTTTCAACATATTTGACCTTAGACTCACATTAAGGAGATTGAAGAGTTTACATTGGGATGAAGTGAAGAGGATGCACAAGTTAATTGAACGAGCATGTGTATAATGCTAAGGAACTAATGTGTTCAATGGTTGAGCAATTGAAGCACATACATTTTTCTTTATACTAACATTTCTGGAAGTGATCTTAACTTTGACTGATGACATGATCAAGGAGGAACGTTGATTATAAAAGCACTTATACAGATAAGTTGAGCTAAATCGAAAGTAAGTAATAATTTACTTTACATTTTTTTTTCTTCAGGATTTTATGATCCAGGTGGATATCAGTGGCCACCGACCTTTCCAACTGGCTCAAAACAATTTTTTGGCAATTTTAGTAATATACTATTTTTAGTATTTTTTCGGGTCGTGAACTTCCGGAGCCATTTTGAGGCCCTAAATGACATTTTTTCGGCGTCAAATTATTGGGCAAATATGGGTACTGTGCACCTATCATTTTTGCATGCCAGATTTAAGATTTGCCATTATATATTTGTATTCATTGAATATATCTTTGCAATGAGCTATTGTACGCCCCAAACGGAGATCGTATGCAAGAGTTACGACCCCAGGAAGTTGATGTACTAACTTACCGAAACGGGGCCCACATGACTTTTGGCGCTTCGTCTCCTAGGGTTAGGTTTTTGGATGTCTAGGGATTTTGACACTCCTGTTTATTGTAAAAGGCCTTGAGAGCCTCATTGTAACCATCTTGTTCTGAATAAGCGCAGCCGTAACATCTCTTCTCAAAGATAAGCCGCCACCATTCTAGCAAGCTTGTTTTCCGTTGCATTTTACAGTTTTAGCTTATTTCCTTATTGAATAAAAAACCAGTTTTACTGTACTTTGTTATTTTGTGTTAAGCATCTGGTAATAATCTGTATTCATTTTGTTCTGCTCATAAAATCTGGATCAGTGGTATCAGAGCGGTCTTCTCCTTGTCATCTTAATGCATGTCCCCAACGAGGTCACAATACAAAGAATTGGGTCTCGAGCTTGTTTCTCTTGTGGACAAAAGCTCTTGCACGCTGAAGAAACCTCTCATGGCAGGAGAAAAGAAAGATGACTCACAACATGATAAAAAAACATAGCATATCCCCTCATCAAATCTCTTGGGTGCAAACACAGCAAAACCCCAAGGTAAATTTCCTCGTCAGGAAAAGTGATGAACCTCAGTTCATTATTTGATGGCTATCATATAGACTGCCTAGGTATTTAGTGGTGAGTTTGGAATAAATGAGCCTCAAGCTCCAGTCCCATCTTTTAGGGCACTATGACCACATTTCAAGGGAGTTGTCCCATACCAACAGCTAGTTAGTTGCATCATGATGCTGCCACTTATCCATTTCCTTCTACTCCAGATTCCAATCCACCTAGTGGATCAATAACCACTCTTTGAACAGTCCTCTTAAGTGTTTGTCTCCTATTTTATTTATTAAATAATAAAATATTGTGCAAATTACAGTCATCCTTGGACACGTGTCCAACATAAAACTTTACAATAAAAGTTATCATAATGTTTTCTAACACTAAATGTTTCCAGCAAAAAGGGTATGTTACACTGAATTATTTGCATTATGGTTTGTGAAATAAAATCTTAAATCTTTGAATCATGTTAGATTTCAACCTCGGAAAAGGGAATAAATAACCAAGCAACAAGTGAAAGATCCAAGCAACAAGTGTTTACATATGAATTTCCATCATCTTAGATTTCAACCTAGGAAAAGGGAATAAATAGCCAAGCAAAAGTGAAAGAGCCAAGCAACAAGTGTTTACATATGACTTTCGATCATGGTTTTTGATAGAGTTTTATTGAAGAGACTTTACTTCTGCACAAGGTTTGCTATGTTGTAACTAATTAAAAAGTATCTCTTCAAAAAAATTAATTCAATGCTTAACTTGATTATGAATTGATTTGCTCACTATGAAATGATCTTATTTAAGAAGCTACCTTATAGGGTGATTCTATTCTTTTATCTTCAATCCATTTTGGTTTTTTATCTTCTTTCAAAGTGCCATTTGGAACACTGTAACAACAAACATGATGAATCTATGTTTTGTTCTATTGATATCAAACATTGAACTTTATTAAACATTACCCATATTAGCATTATTAGCATTATAAACATTAATAATAATAATATCAATAATGTCTTTAATAATAATAATTAATAAAGACATTAAAGTATTGCCATTATTAGCATTATACACATTAAATATTAATAAATATTAATATTAAATATTATTAAAAGTAAATATTACACATTAATAAACACTAGAGATTATTAACCATCAAACATTAACCATTAAATATTAACAAACATCACAAAATATTAATAGAGACATTAATAAAAGTAGACATTACACATTAGCATTATTAGCATTATAAACATTAATAAAAATAGACAATAATAGCATTATTAGCATAAAAGTAGACATAGCATTATTAAGATTATAAACATTAATAAAAATAGACATTACACATTAATAAACATTAGAGATAATTAAACATCACACAGTAGACATTAGACATTTAGACATTGGACATTATTAAATATGATTAATATCAAGCATTATGTAACATTAGAAAAACATTAATAAATCCATTAGCATTATTACACAATAGAAAACATTAAACATTACAAAACATTAATAAGACATGTGACTAACATTAAATATTAGACATTAGACATTAGGATTAGGATTAAAATAACTAGACATTAATTAGTAAACTAGACATTAGATATTATACATTATTAGAAAAACACATTAGACATTAGACATTAGCAATGTTAGCATTATAAACATTAAAAACAACTAGACATTAGACATTAAATATTAGACATTAGACATTAGTATTAGGATTAAAAAAACTAGACATTAGACATTAGTATTAGGATTAAAAAAACTAGACATTAGACATTAGTATTAGGATTAAAAAAACTAGACATTAGACATTAGTAAACTAGACATTATTAAAAAAACACATTAGACATTAGACATTAGTATTAAAAAAACTAGACATTAGACATTGGACATTCAATATTAGACATTAGACATTAGAAAACATGAATAAAGACATTAGCATTCTCATTATTAGCATTATAAACAAAGAAAAGTACACATTAATAAACATTTAAACATTCATTACCATTGGTCAACATTATATTTGGGCTGATGCACAATCATGGACTCCTTTAAAGACACTTTAGATGCCACATAATACTGAAAAAACTTGGAACCTCTGACTTTAGGTGACAATTAGGAATACTTCCATAACGGATTTGAAGATGAAGTAAAAAGACAAAAGATAGGTAATTGAATCAAATTTCATAATATATAACATTTATCTATAAAAAAATTGTGTAAATGATTATAAAATTAGTTTCCGTTAAATTGGGTTTTCAAATTTTCAGCACATCATAACATATATATTTGTGCAAGTGCAACACTTATTGAGGTAAATGATGTCAATTTTGGATAAATGTTTGCAGACATGTAAAGGACATATGGGCCTAGTGAAACACTATTTTTTCAAAAAATTTCATAAATTATTTTTTTTATTATTAATTATTGAAGTCAGAAAACCTTGAAATGAAAACGTTATGTGCGGGTGCAACACTTTAGGGGAAAAAATGAATGAAATCCTTGATTTCTATATATAAGATTGTAGAGCTCACTCTCCTTTAGTGCACCATATAGTTTTATTGGGAAATGGTGAAGGAAATCAAAAGTTATATAAAAACCAATTGATGTATGTATTTTCGAAAACTTACGTGTGTCATTTAGAAAAATAATAATAAATAAATAAAACATAAATTTTTATGAAAAAATTACATATTCAGAATCGTTAGATCGTACTCTACAATATTCTATATTTTCATAAAAAAATATTTTGTTTTTCATAGCAAAACATGCCATTGAAACTGAGCATATTGATAGAGTTCTAATATTTATTCCCCTCATCGCCCCAATATTTTTCCCCTACCCATAGATCATCTGGATGGAACCTTGGGAGTCTAAATTGTATTATAATGGGATAAAGGTGTCATTATAGGGTTTTGGATGGGAGGGATGGGTCTCTGGACATTGACCATAGTCATGGAAGAAAAAACATTGAGTCTCTAAATCAACACACATGCACTATAGATGGAATATTTGTCCTTTAGTGGGATATGGGTGTCGTTATGAGGTTTTATGCACTAAGGATGGGTCTGAGGATCTTAACCATGGTAATGGGACAAAAGTGTAACAAAAACAAGTCTTAAACCACACTACATGCCCTTTAAAGGGGATATTTAGCCTTAATATGGGATATATGTGCCATTAGGCTATTTAATGCATTAAAGATTGTTCTCGAGGTGTTGACCATGGTCATATAGGAACCATTATGAATATTTCCAGACAAGACATAGTTCTGAAGACACTTCCATGGTCCAAGGATAAATCCAATCGTATAGGGATTAAATGATGCTTTTATGGTTCATGGACAAATGACAAGCCCTATAAATGGAGTCTAAATGGGATAAGGGTTGGGTATGGGTTCCATTATGAGGTTATGTGCATTGAGGATATGTATCGAGGTCTTAAACATTGGTATGGGTTCCATTATAAGGTTAAATGAGGTTTCAATATCTGATATGCACTAAATCACATATGCGATATAGTGCATATGTGATATATCGCATATGCAATCTAGGGATCATGTTATACTCTAAATTGGCCGTTAATAAAAAGCATAGAATTCATATCGCATATGTGATATAACGCATATGCGATATGTGTTTAGTAAAAAATCTTGGGTTGCGGGATGTGGCCTAGTTTTACTGTAGCAAAAGACATAATTATTCTGGACTTGCACAGAGTGTACTGTTCAACCTACAATTTAATCATTTATTACACAGATCCATAGGTTTTGTACAAGTTTGGGTGGACTTCAATGGGGAATCTACGTAATAGAGGTCAGAAGTCAGCGAGGAACATGCTTACACTCGAAGAAGTTGAAATTAAAAAAGAAAAGAAGAGGGAACATTCAATAAATCGTCGGCAATCATTGGATGAGCAAATACTACCCATTCCCGCTCAACATATACCTGACGTAGAGGCTGAGGAAGATATTGCAACTTTAATGCAAGCTGGTTATATCCAAGATGAAAATATTGGTCCATTATTAAGCGGACAACCCAGTGAAGAGTTCAATCATTATGTTCTTGACGAGACTCCACAACAACCATGCCAAGTGGTTAGATCTCCTAATTGAAGTTATCAACCTGTAGTGGATGTAAACGTCTCTCCAGCATTTCAATTGATAAGAAATCTTGCATCAAAATGAAAGAGAAATCCTAAATGCATACAAGTGGACGAGAGCGAATTGACTTCCATGGAAGGTAAGGTGGCTAAACGAACTATCCTTTGTCATTGTTCTCAAATAATGAAACAATATTTTGAACCAAAATATGAATCCGGTAAATGCCAATTGTTTTTAGCTTTGATTAAATCTAGAAGTATGGAAACTGTTAGAAAAAATTTAGGCATAATAACATTGAAGAATACCAAATCAAGTAATCACATTGTTAAATCTCTTGCTGCTACATTCACATCGATTGGTAAAAAAACTCATTCAAAAGACGGTAATGTGGCTCACCGCGTATTGACTGAATCAATTGTATGTAGATCCACAAGACAACATCGTTTACTTAAATGCACATCACAAATTGTTCCTTTACATACAAAGGCACTTAAAAAATATTCAATAAGAGTAGACAACCTTTATGTAGAGGGACAAATTGAAACATTATGGGCATTTAGCGGTAGGTTTCCCCGCAAAGACATGAAGTTGGTCGAAGTAGTGAAGGGACCAGTGCACACTTTTTGGCACGATAACGCTAGGCCTTCTTTTAACACAAAGTATGTGTTAAAATATTGGAGGGTTTCTATGAACAATGAACCTCATGTTAAACATTATCTTGACATGACACAAACTCAATTGTTCGAGATGTTTAAGTTTCCCACGTAGATCTAAGGCTCGGGCAAATATCTTTTGAAAAATGAAAGCCTTGGTGTGTTAGAATCAATACCATCCGAAACACTTGTTGTAGATACCACATAAGTTTGATCTATATTATCATACATTTGCACATATACGCATTTTCTGCATCCTAAACATGTGCATGAATGCTCAAGTACAGTACCACCAATGCCATCTAGAGATTTCATCCATTGCATAATGTGTCTGAGGCAAGATAGGAAAACACATTACTTACAACAATGTGTAGAGAGTTCTTGCAACAATTATGGTGGGCTATCATTATGGTTTGATTGCATCCATGAGAGTGAAGGTCAAGCATTCGGGAATGCAATTATCGAGAAGCAGAACTATCAGTACGAGATATAATAGCTACGTGCTGGGAAAGAAAGGAAGATTAAATTGGTGACTTCACAGGTGACAATCTACACGAATAATGTTCATTTAACTGAGTGTACATTTTTTATGTTGTTTTATAACATTGTTAAATATTGACATATTAATATTCATGTAAATATTTTTATGTTGTTTTATGACACTGTTTATTTTTTTCCACCAGGTGCAAGTATATGATTTTGTTTCAGAGTTCCATGGAAAGATCCAATAGTACATTCAGCATGTCGATATGGCACGGTGGCAAGATGAGCAATTCAGAATATGCTGGGACACATTCCCTCTCAGAACAATACTATCAGTGGTTGGATTTGTGGAAAATTACACCCTACAACCACAAAATGAAATACAAAGTCAATATTATCACTCAGAGCGGGTGAGCATAATGGTCGATAACACTTATCGACACGGGCCAGATAGCAATGAAGAGAAACATGTGATATTCAAGGAAAGACACTTTTACATAAATGGTGAGCAGACCCATGACATCCAGTATGTGCAACATTGCTTTCAATTGTTCTATGATCATGTGATAGCTATGGATATACCATTTCATCGTCATTTGATTTGGTCAGATGGTTTTGCTGGACAGTTCAAGAATGCATGTGTATTTCATTGGTTGTGTTTGTTGCACATAAAATACAAGTTGCCACATACATGGAACTACTTTGAAACAAGTCATGGCAAAGGAGAGAACGATGGTGTTGGTGCATGCATAAAAACTTCCCTTCGAAGGGAAGATATGAAGTTTACAGGTGCTCTCCTTCACGATGCTTCATCTATAGTTAAATGGTGTGCATCTGTGATGGGAGAACAAGCAACAAGGAAACACCTAGTGCAGATAATATTCTAGGAGGTGATCGATGTGGACCGATCCCAAACACATTGAGTGAACATAGTACATGGCCCTACAAATTTGGACAAGATTGAAGGCTTTCTTTTGCAGTTCCTGTAGCATCGATGAAATATGGGATGATTGTGAGTATACAGATACAATTGATACATGGGATCGAGTGACACTTGGCACCGATTTAAAGGGGGCTAATGAAATAAACCATTTGGAAGATGATCGAAGATATATTTCTACAGACTATGATCACATTGGATCTCATATGAGCAGGTACAAAAAAGTAAATTAGTAGTACCTAAATCACTACAAGCCTTTACATTGAAAGAAATTTTATTTATGTTACATGCAAGACCTTTTTTAATAAATGTATTTTAAGCCTTTTTCGATTTCCTTTCACAAGTAAGATATATGCAGTGGTTGCCCCAAAAAATAATGAATGGGGTTCTGACTATTGGTTGGCACGCTACTTAAAGGGGAAACAAACCATTCTCAAACCTGTTATAGATGATGAAAATATTGAATTCCCAACTAGCTTGATGGTTATAAAAGGGGAGTACTTGACACTAGCAGCGCAACATAAAAGGAAGGGTGGGTATGTATATCAGGATTGTAGACTAGGATCTATTGTATACCACTTCACCAACCTGGTAGTTGGTATAAACATTAAGCTGTGCACAATTTCGAACAAAAATAGGTCACATGTACGATACTTTCTACCTCATTTAGAGCATGAGAGATTGGTGGACACCATCGGAAACATAGATGATCCAGATGGCCTACTCGAGTGAGTGCATTGTCAGGTGTTATTGGATTGTCCGGTGTGACTAGATTGTCAGGTGCATTAAATTTAATCCTTAAAGTGCATGCTGAAGCACAATTTCAATTATTTAGCCTTTAGTTTATTCCCAATGTACTAACCTGTGATTGTCAGATACCATTCATAGACATAATTTACTATTCAGAGGATACTGGACACTATAAACACAATCCTACAACTTTAGGTGATTTATCTATAAATAATGTTTGGACATTTTCATTGGGTTCTCTTTATTTTCTTATGAGAGTACTAATGTTTAGCCTTTCGTGTGCCTAGGATACAAACACTATCTATGGCACATTGGAGGCAACAAGAACAACTAGTGTCTTTAGACACCACCCAATATAAATAGAAAATAACATGCTCTCGAGTCATCTATAGGTTCCTCATCAACATCTCCATCATCATCATCATTGTCATCATCTTCATCATCATCATTATCATCATCATCATCATCATCATCATCATCTTCATATGCCAAAAGTTCTCTTGTATGTCAAGTTTATGAATATATGTCAATTCGTACATATGACCAATAAACCCTAAGATTATGAATGATCAATAAACCTTAACTAACCTACTGTTGCTCCTAAAAAAAATGCAGACCTCAACTATTTTGCAGCGCTAACTAACCTTTATTTCCCACTCCTTTATTTCCCTAACAAACTATTTTTGCAGACCTCAAATTGTAAAAGAAACTTGGTTTTTCCTCCATAGCTTGTTTTCCATACATATGCCACTTTTATTATCACTTGGCATCGATTGGGAATATATTTGGATTGCATAACATTTCATTACTTGGATGGAAACAATTATGAGTTTGGCAGACATATAGAAGATATTATCAAAACAAAGACATTGCAAATCTTTATGTCCTTGAAAGCTTGAATTAAAATCTTGTTTTGAAACTTATACTTCTGGGACTTCATATTTGTTTGGCTGAAATCTTTCCTTTATGACAATGGTATATTGATCTAGAGTAATGTATTTTTGTAATTCATGAATCCCTAGTTAGTTTTTATTATAATTCATGTACATGTGTGTTTCTACTTCTAAGTCATGCAAGTATGTGAACTTCCAACTATGATCCATGTTCAGCCCTAGTTGGTTTGTTGAATTTAAGTACATAGCATAGGTATATGGTCTATTGGTTTTTAAATGAATGAGAATAACCAATCTTATGATATAAACACAATTTGCTCATAAAACCCTAGTTTGTAGTTGTTGAAATATTGCAACTTCTAAGAATATTATATTTGTATTTTATTATTCCAGAGATGTTTCATTCCTCCGATGGGACTTTCTCATGTATCCGGAGATGTTTATTCCTCCATGGAGAATGTAGTAACTTGGGTTATTAGACTTCCCTAGTGGGGGTCGGCCCTGTATGTATTATGTGGGTCAAAGGGTTATTAGACCACGCTAGAGGGGTCAGCCCAGTCAGCTTTAGGTTAAGTGGTTAAGTTGGGGCCGACCTAGTTAATGTAAAAGACAAGTCGGAGTTGTGTATTAATAAAGGAGGTGTGTTCCTCATTTAACACACATACACTTACTTGTGATTATCACATAAGTGAGAGAGATATATGCTATGGAGGAGAAGGAGCTCATGTCTAGGGTTTACATCTTTGTATTCGCTGGTCATCTATATTGAGGAAGCTTTGCTGGGTTTTCTACCCCGTGAGGGTTTCCGAGGATAAATCTGTGTCTCTTGTGTTTATGTTGTGCTTGTTGTTCTTTCAGTGATCATGTATATTATATTATTGTGAAATGGAATGTAATGTTGGTATTTTTTGTCTTAGCATATTGAATCTTAACATGGTATTAGAGCTATCCTGAAGGAAGGCAATGTATGGCACTTACGACACTTGCTTCACTTGCGACAATTTGAAGGTTAGGGTTTTATATAGCAAAAACAAGCCATCATGGATCTTTCGCTATAAATCCATTTTGGAAAAGGTTCAGGATCTGAAACCTTTACAGGTCATAGATAACATCCTCTTGTACCTTGTGTCCAAAGTACAGCCTCTAATTCATTTTATTTTGTGATTTATGATCAGTACAAGTTAGTGTTTCTGCCTCTTCCAGATCTCAGTCATAAACAGGTGACCTAGGAAAAAAGGTCACAACTTGGGCTAGGAAGATCCAAATGAAATTTAGTAAAATGTGGCAAGTAGAGCATGGACTGTAGCTTCTTAGGTAAGTTTTTCAGAGGCCGAAGTTGAACCAGTGACAGGTGGCACGCCGTACAAATTCGCACTCTTGTTTTATCCCATAAACACGTCATGTTGTCACACTTGGCATAACTCTCTCTCAGAAAATCCAATTGAGGTCAGAGCTGTGGGGTTGGAAAGATGACAGGTCAGGATACCATAGGAAGAATTTCAGACCCTTTGGATTTGTAATTTCAAAGAGGTACTAGAAACAATCAGGTGCATATTTTTGTCAAAATGGAATTGTTTTGTGAGCACCTTCATTCATGGCTTATCACTGCTGCGAGAATTTAGGGTTTCGGAGAAAGTTGGAATTTTTGGAATCGGAGTCCATGGCTGAATGATACTCAGAAAAAATGAAATTTAGAGACCAAGATCAAAATTTTTGGTTGAGCATAAGGGTGGGCTTGATCAAACCCTAGTTCGGGACTTTGATAAGAAAGGTGGAAAATTAGGGCTTCTACAAAAGTTGGAATTTTTTAAGTTTGTGACCATGGCTAGAAGCTCCTCAGAAAATTCAAATTTTAGAGCTTTGGATCGAAGATTTTGATTGGACAAAAGGGTTGGCCTTATCAAACCCTAGTTCGGAATCCTGTCGAGTGAATCCAGAAGCTTTAAAGGCAATTTTGAGGGGTCAAATTTTGCAGTTTTCAAAATCGAATTATACCAGCTCGATCAGCTCAGAAAGCCACATCTTTCCACCCATTCAGAAGTTTGAAATTCAAAGTTTGAATTTTTAGGGTTTCTTTGACAATCCCTAATCCAGCTCAAGATCGAGTTTCAGCAAGTCAAAGTGGATTGGGTTAATCCTAGAAGAGAATGAGTTGGACACCTGCATAAGTGAAGAAGTTCCATTTTCAGGGGGAGATGAGGCTAAGGCCTTACATAAGAAGACTACAAGAAATATCGATAGGTATGACTTGATAAGATACAGGTATGTGTTGAAATCTGTTCATGATTAAGCTTATGATATGTTTGTCTTCATATTATTGAGGTTAGTACAATCATTATTAATCTTAGAATTGTCTTATCACCCTAGTAAATGTATGAATGCATGTGAATGATAGAAGACATTCATTGATTAAGGTTATATGATTGTCCTAATGCACTTGTTGTGTTGTATGAGGATGATGTTGTCTGCTAACAAGATACAGGTACATCAAGAAAGACAAATCAAGTTCTATTACCATGATGAAATAAAGACAAAGACTCATCCATAGTCTTTGATCGCATAAAATCTCTACTTACGAGGTATGCATGAATTTGTTCTACTATGCTTAACTTATGAGATATGCAGGTTCTAGCACAAGGTCTCTAAATCATTGAAGAGAACAAAGAAGATATTGTTTGGGTAAAGACATAACCAAGCTTGATAATCCAGGTATGTTTTCCTATATCAAGTTAGAATCCTACTTTGTTAGGATCTTAGGTAAGTATAACTGTGTATGAAATAATCATGACCATACATACTTAATATTATTTAGAATTATAATGTTTTGATAATATTGAGATTATACTAATGAATGTGTGTTTGTGTATGAGATCGTGAGGATGACACTAGTCCACACTTGAGCATGCATAGTGGTACAAAATAAATAGAAGATCAAGCGGGAGGCAACCACACAAACATAAAAGATAAGTATTTGAGTTGTTATTTGAATGTCTGAAATAGTAAATGATATTGCTTGTAATAGTTGTATGCATATTTGTATTCATAGAATATATCATGTTGAGGGTAAACATTCATATAGCATTAAACAATATACTACTAATATGCATATGATTGGTAAGTTGGACAAACATTCCATTGTTGCTTGTCTAGAATGAAACCTCTGTGTTGACATGCTGAGAGCTGTGCACGCTCTTGATAGTATGTTCTGGTATAGATGGAAGGCATCTAGATAGCCACTATATGCATACAGGATATGGAAAAGTGTTGTGCCAAAATATTGGTCAATATAGTTGCATAACTATGTAAATCGTATCTGTATGCATAATAGGTTATCATGTCAACATGATTTGATGATTATGAAGTATTACTAATCATATACATAATTTTGATTTGTAGGAAAAATCATGAAGAATGATGAACACTGAACAAGTAATGGATGTTCAACAAGAAGATTTACAAATCAAACATACTATAGAAGGCTCGTGGCTAGAAGATTCTCTTAGAAAGAGAAAGAGGATCATGATGAGATGTTTGATCCAAGTGGCTAGATAAGACCATTCTCTTAACGGTGTAATTAAAGAAGAAGTGTGAATCGAGAAAACTCCCAGGATTCAATTAAAGAAAGCTCTGTACGGGTAGCTAGGATCGATAGTCATTTGATGAGCTTAATGATCACCATGGGTGATGCGGTTTTCAACCTTTGATACAAGGTTGAAGATGGTGTATATATTTAGATGACATTCTTCTCTTAGATGAATGCAAGAAGGAACTCACCACAGAGTGTGATTGATGTTCAGTCACAGAGGGAGAATTGACAGTTTCTTGACAAGCTTGGGATTTACCAGAAGTAAAGTTGATCCTAACCTTTACCTTAATGTTATGGATGATACTATTATTGTATGTGGATGATCTCTTTCTGACATGGAATGAGAAACAGATCATGGAAAGCAAGAAGAAGCTAGCTACCGAATTTGAGATGAAAGATCTCAAATTGATGCATTACTTCCTAGGTCTGGAAGTATGGCAAGGCTCAAAAGGAATCTTTCTCAACCAGGGAAAGTATGCTGTGCAAATCTTGATAAGATTTGATATGTTGGAATGTACAACCATGGCCACTCTCATGGGTTTCGACTTGAAGCTGTTAGCTAATGACTCATCAGAGTTAGTGGATGTGACTTTGTGCAGACAGATTATTAGGTCATTGATGTATTTGATGAATACTAGGCCAGATATATGCTTTGCTGTGAACACCTTGAGTCAGTATCTAGTAGAATCTAGATGTGTTCATATGGTAGCTGCAAAGCATGTGATAAGGTAGCTAAAGGGTATGATAGAATTTGGTCTATGTTGTCTTGAAGATCATGACTTTAGATTATATGGCTACACAGATGCTGATTGGGCAAGAAGTTTATCAGAATGGAAAAGTATATCGGGTGGATGTTATTGTCTAGGGTATTCCATGATCTCGTGTTTTAGCAAGAAGCAGTCTAGTGTGGCTCTCAGCACAACTGAAGCGGAATATATAGTTGCTTTCTCTGCTAGTTGTGAAGTGGTATGGCTTCAGAAGTTGTTATCAGGATTGTTTGACTTAGAGATGGACTCCACTGTTATCCTGTGTGACAATTAGAGTTGTATCAAGATAACAAAGAATCCAATGTTCCATGATTATTCAAAGCACATAGAGATCCGATATTTCTATATACAGGATATGGTGCAGAAAGGAGTTATCAAGATCGAGTATGTGAGCACTGACAAACAAGTTGTTGATGTATTGACCAAACCTCTGTCTTGAGAAGAGTTTGAGTATTTCTGAGACAAGCTTGGTGTATTTCAGAAGGACCCTCCTCGAAAGGGGGAGTTATGTGGTCGATGATGATATTTGGATATTGGTATCAATGTGGATACCTATATTGATGATGAGATTTCCTATATTGACAGTGAGGTCAATGATGAGGATACTGTATCGATGATGAGGATACTGTATCGATGATGTGGATGCTTGTATCGATGACAAGGATACTTGTATTGATGATGTGGATACTTGTATCGATGATTAGGATACATGTATTGATGATGAGGTTACCTATTCTAACGATGAGCTCGATGATGAGGTTGCCGGTTACGATGATGAGGTCGATGCATGGTCCTTAGTGGACGAGGAGGGATTGTATCATCCCTGGAAGGTTGGTCCCTGAACAGATCCGTAGACTATTGTATTTGAGAAATGGTCCTTAGTGGATGAAGAGGGATTGTATCATCCCTGGACAGTTGGTCGATGAAAACATCCGTAGACTGTTGTCTTCAAGAAATGGTACTTAGTGGATGAAGAGGGATTGTATCATCCCTGGACGGTTGGTCCCTGAATAGATCCATATACTGTTGTCTTCGAGAAGTGGTCCCCAATGGACGAGGGGATTGCATCATCCCAAAACCACTAGTTCAAAATGTATGTGATGGGGATTGCATCATCCCGGCACCACTGGTTCAAAATGTACATGATGGGGATTGCATCATCCTGGAACCACTAGTTCAAAATGTATGTGATGGGGATTGCATCATCCCGAAACCACTGGTTCAAAATGTACGTGATGGGGATTGCATCATCCCAGAACTACTAGTTCAAAATTTACTCGATGGGGATTGTATCATCCTGAAACCACTAGTTCAAAATGTACATGATGGGGTTTGTATCATCCCTAGATTTCGGTCCCTGAATTGATCCATAGACATATGTCTCCGAAAAAGAGGTCCTTAGACTCGATCTAAGTTGACGAGTGGACTGCATCGTCCCTAGACATGTTCTGGTCTCTTAAATGGATCATGTGTATTGCAGGGTATGCTGCTACGATGTTGATGATCGTGTGATGACGATGTTGATGATCATGTGATGACGATGCCGATGATCGTGTGATGACGATGCTGTTGATCGAGAGGATCCATATGATGATGTTACTGTAGTTGTTCGAGTGTTGTAGAAGATAAAGATTCAGTATTGAAGATGTTGATGTTCCAATATTGAAGATGTTCCAGTAACTGCTTGAGTTACTGATGATGTATAAAGAAAGCTTCCAATTATTTATAGATGTATTATGTAGGATGTAGTTGATGACTCCTTGCTCCTGGAGATGTTGTTATAATATCCTTCTTGTTAGGGGAGAATGTTGAAATATTGTAACTTCTAAGAATATTGTATTTGTATTTTATTATTCCAGAGATGTTTCATTTTTCTGATGGGAATTTGTCATGTATCCGGAGATGTTTATTTCTCCATGGAGAATGTGGTAACTTGGGTTATTAGACTTCCCTAGTGGGGGTCGGCGCTGTATGTGTTATGTGGGTCAAAGGATTATTAGACCACCCTAGAGGGGTCGACCCAGTCAGCTTTAGGTTAAGTGGTTAAGTTGGGGCCGACCTAGTTAATGTAAAAGACAAGTCGGAGTTATGTATAAATAGAGGAGGTGTGTTCCTCATTTAACACACATACACTTACTTATGATTAGCGCATAAGTGAGAGAGAGATCTGCTATGGAGGATAAGGAGCTCATGTCTAGGGTTTACATCTTTGTATTTGCTGGTCATCTATATTGAGCAAGCTTTGCTTGGTTTTCTACCCCATGAGGGTTTCCCAGGATAAATCTGTGTCTCTTGTGTTTATGTTGTGCTTGTTGTTCTTTCAGTGATCCTGTATATGCTATTGTTGTGAAATGGAATGTAATGCTGATGTTTTATGTCTTATCATATTGAATCTTAACAGTAGTTCCATCTCTAAACTTGTAAACCCTAGTTATAGTATGCAATTTGTAGTTCACCAAACCCTAGTTTGTTTTCAATTTGTAAATGTAGCCTAGGTATATGGGAAATTGGCTTCTACTATAATGAAAATAACATAGCCTTTGATCTCTATACTCATGGATTTCTTATAATTCATTAAACCTTAGTTGTTTTTGCTTGTAATTCATGTACATGTGTTTCTACTTCAAAGTCATGCATGCATGTGAACTTCCACTTGTGAGCCATGTTCAACCCTATTCATTTTTCTTCATGTGTGTGCATAGCCTAGGTATATGGCCTTTTGGTTTCTACTTAAATGATACTAACCAATCTAATGATCTAAACCTAAAGAGTTCATAAAACCCTAGTTATAGTATCTAAAGTGTAGTTCACCAAACACTAGTTGGTTTTCAATTTGTAAGTGTAGACTAGGTATATGGAAAATTGGCTTCTACTTTAATGAAAATAACATAGCCTCTGATCTCTATACTCATGGATTTCTTATAATTCATTTAACCTTAGTTGTTTTTTCTTGTAATTCATGTACATGTGTTTCTACTTCTAAGGCATGCATGCATGTGAACTTCCACTTGTGATCTATGTTCAACCCTATTCATTTTGTTTCATGTATGTGCATAGCCTAGGTATATGGCCTTTTGGTTTCTACTTAAATGATACTAACCAATCTAATGATGTAAACCTAAAGAGTTCATAAAACACTAGTTTGTAGTTCCATCTCTAAACTTGTGAACCCTAGTTTTATTATGCGGTGTCTAGTTCATGAAACCCTAGTTGGTTTGTAATTTGTAAGTATAGCTTAGGCATATGGTTGTTGGATTATACTTTAGTACAAGAATAATATAGCTCGTGATCTCTAGACCCATAGTGTTTTCTTAATGCTGCAACATATTCAAATGTAGCATATGTAGAGTTTGATATACAACGAATGATTAAGTCACTTGAAGAAGACCCATGTCCAGTTGTTGAAACAACCAATGCGATAGTTTCATTGAAGGAACACTATGCATGTCGTTGGCTCCTGCAAGTGTGTATGGGAAATACCGACATGGGAGCACTACCAACACTGGCTCGGTGGAGGGTTTTGCAGAATTGACCCACCAATGCGAGATTGCATTGAAGGAAATCAAGCAAAACCCTAGTTTACGAAATGAATGCACAATGAAGTCACGGGGCCATGAAAACACGACAGAGAGGGATACCTAGAGTTAATCGCATGCCAGGATACCAACAGAGTCAATGGTTCATCGATCCGATCTCCGGTTGTTGAGTTATGTCGAGTTGCAAGTCGCATGAAAATGTCGTTGAGGGACACTTGGTGACTTTCGGTCCGAGAGCAGAAAAGAAAACGAAGCAACAAGATTGCATGTCATTGGCTCCTGCAAGTGTGTATGGGAAACGTAGATGTGGGAACACTACCAACACTGGCTCAGTGGAGGGTTTTGCAGAGTTGACCCACCAATGCGAGATTGCATTGAAGGAAACTAAGCAAAACCCTAGTTTACGAAATGAATGCACAATGAAGTCACTGGGCCATGAAAACATGAGGGAGAGGGCTACCTAGAGGTAATCGCATGCCAGGAGACCAACAAAGTTGACGGTTCGTTGATCCAACCTCTGATTTCTGAGTTATGTCGAGTTGCAAGTCGCATGAAAATGTCGTTCAGGGACACTTGGTGACTTTCGGTCCTGGAGCAATAAAGGAAATGGAGAAGCAAGACTGCATGTTGTTGTCTCTTGCAAGTGTGTATGGTAAATTCCGACATGGGAACACTACCAACACTAGCTCGGTGGAGGGTTTTGCAGAGTTGACCCACCAATGCAAGATTGCATTGAAGGAAACTGAGCAAAACCCTAGTTTACGAAATGAATGCACAATGAAGTCATTGGGAAATGAAAACATGAGGGAGAGGGATACCTAGAGGTAATTGCATGCCAGGAGACCAACGGAGTTGACGGTTCATCGATCCGACCTTCGGTTGCCAAGTTATGTCGAGTTCCAAGTCGCATGAAAATGTCATTCAAGGACACTTGGTGACTTTCGGTCCGGGAGCGAGAAAGAAAATGGAGCAGCAAGATTGCGTGCCATTGGCTCCTGCAAGTGTGTATGGGAAATGCCAACATGGGAACACTACCAACACTCGATCAGTGGAGGTTTTTGCAGAGTTGACCCACCAATGCGAGATTGCATTGAAGGAAACTAAGCAAAACCTTAGTTTACGAAATGAATGAACAATGAAGTTAGTGGGCCATGAAAACATGAGGGCGAGGGCTACCTAGAGGTAATCGCATGCCAAGAGACCAAGGGAGTCGACGGTTTGTCAATCCGACCTCCGGTTGCGGAGCTATGTTGAGTTGCAAGTCACATGAAAATGTCGTTCAAGGACACTTGGTGACTTTCGGTCTGGGAGTGAAAAAGCAAACGGAGGAGCAAGATTGTATGTTGTTGGCTCCTGCAAGTGTGTATTCTTTTGGGAGTATTTTTTGGAATAAGATATAGGGTTTTTCATAAGTTTTTCATAATATGTGTGAGTGGCAATTTATTATCTAATTCATTGGGCATTAATCTCTTGTTTTAATAAATCATATTCACCCTAACCAAGTGATTTACAAACTCTTGGTTAATTCTAGAAATTACATGTGCAAGGTACATAATCTCTAAATTTTCATTGCACATTCATGGTTCTCACAGGATAATCTCGAAAATGCTTTTACATTGTGGACATTCAAGGTACATAATCTCGAAAATGCTTTTACATTCATGGTTCTAACTTAATGAAAATATTGCTTTAAAAATAAACTGCATACTTGCTCATAAAGTTTTCATTTTGTTAAAAGTTAAAAATGTAGTTCTAAAAATGTTTCAAGTTAACTTTAAAAAATGGTCATGCTCTTATTTTAGTGATTTGTTGATTGAGCTCACACCTTGGTTTGTTGCTTTCTTGAGTGTGGAAATATCATTGATCATGTGCTTCGTGAAATGTTACTATTCTCTCCAAAGAATCCATGTACTTGGATGGAAACTTGTCCATTTGCAACTGAAACATACACTATTGATTGCATCTCACTTTTGACTCCAGGTGCCAATATTTTAGTGCTGATTTTTAAATGTTATAA
Source organism: Larix kaempferi (assembly GCA_027924585.1). Classification (NCBI taxonomy): domain Eukaryota; kingdom Viridiplantae; phylum Streptophyta; class Pinopsida; order Pinales; family Pinaceae; genus Larix; species Larix kaempferi. Next base: position 5,306,150 of record BSBM01000009.1, read on the forward strand.
TGAGAGAATGGTCATGAGTTTATTTTAATAATTTATTGGTTACATTGTTTCCTTGTAACTAACCATTTCATAATTTATCTCTTTTAATTTTAAAGGATTTCTTGGGACGAGTTTTTTTCAAATTTTTAAACATTTAATGCAACAACAACATCAAACAAACACAAATCCATAAACCTAAAAACATAGTTAAGCATATATCTGCAAGGCATATAATGCACATCATGTTCCCATATCAAGTCAACCATATAGGAAATATGAACATTGCTTTATATTATATGTACATATATGTTTTTCAAAAATGGCATGCCATGGCCATAATACAAAATAGTGGATCATATTGTACATCTGTGTGTACATACAAACAAAACGGTTCATGTATGTATCCCCCCTATACATGGATTCTATTTACCCCCTATACACGAATTCTATTTATTCCCCTTTTCACTGCCAATGTCAGTGGCTATTGAGAAGTCTATCTTTCTTTTTCGATTCCTCGATGGAGTTCCCCAATGCTCCGCAGGATGATCCATTCTCAATTGTGGAGACTGCACACAAACCAAAATTTGTAAGTTAGTTTAACAAGCTATAAAAATAATAACAACTCTATGTACATTTGTTCAAATTCCAAGCAAATATAACATTTTTACTTACCATGTGTGTGTAAGTCCTCGGCAGTGAAACTGCATCTACTTGGGTGGGGGGGCATGGAGGGTCATCAGTGGCCCCAATTCGGTGCTCTTCAGGAACCACTAGCTCAGTAGATGCCTGCATAAAATAGCATATGTCAATGTCAGCAAATACAAAGAAAACAAGAAATATACTACATGGATGGACAATGAATTTTTCAAAGAAAGTGAGACATACACGTACCTGGGGGGGGCAAAAGTGGGTCACCAACAACCTCTTTTGGGTGCTCTTCAGGCGCCACTAGCTTAGTAGATGCCTGCATAAAGTAACATATGTCAATGTCAGTAAATACAAAGAAAACGAGAAATATACTACATGGATGGACAATGACTTTTTCAAAGAAAGTGAGGCATACACGTACCTGGGGTGGGCAGAGGTGGGTCACCAACAACCTCGGTTGGGTGCTCTTCAAGAACCACTAACTCAGTAGATTCCTGCATAAAGTAACATATGTCAATGTCAGCAAATACAAAGAAAAAAAGAAATATACTACATGGACAGACAATGACTTTTTAAAAGAAAGTGGGACATACATGTACCTGGGGGGGGGCAGAGGTGGGTTACCAAAAACCTCGATTTGGTGCTCTTCAGGGACTAGCTCAGTAGATTCCTACATAAAGTAACATATATGTCAATGTCAGTAAATACAAAGAAAATGAGACATATATGTACTACATGGACAGACAATGACTTTTTCAAAGAAAGCAAGACATACGTGCATACATATAAATTAAACTATACTACATATATATAACCGGGAAAGGTGAAGAAGTGGGTCAACAGTGGGTGCAATAAATGACATTGGCCTAAATGGATGGACATATGCATCCATAAACAAGGTAGCTCGATGGAAATAGTAATCATGCTACGTAACAAAACATAAAGATACAATTAGAAAATTTATAATCATTAAAAGCATGTACATGTTGAATCATTAAAAGCATGTACATGTTGAATAATTAAAAGAATGTACCTGTGTTTGGGAATCTACCTCTACATGCGAGGGACCTTCCTGGGATTCCACAAACTCATCTTTCCCACCCTGCATAAAACATATTGTATCCAGATTAAGACGTATGTAATGTTGCAATCTCTACTATAAATATATGTAAATCACGATGACAAATTAAAAGGTAAAGTTCTCACAGCTGATGGTTAAGAACCAAAATCATATGCAGCATTGACCCCTGCATCAAGGTCATCAACATTAACGGTGGGATTATGCGAATCTGGGGTGTCATTTGACACCAGCTATATATTTGTTCATGTAAATTGTCAGATAATTAAATAGAAATAAATTAGGAAACACTTGAAATCTATGATATAAAACAAAATATACTATGTAAAGAATCAGTTTTACTTACATATCGGAGTAACACAATGCCCCAGAAATCTGAAGCAGGCCCATAGCATATGCTGCGACACATTGTGCAAGGGTGTGGAATAACATGATGCTCTGAACCCTCTGCGTCTCCAGTGTGATCTGTAGCTCTGGTAGGGTCTGGAGACCTAGTAAGTGGATCCTTAGTGTGTGATGGTCCAACACCAGATAGGCCAGCCTCAAAAGTGCCAACCCCTTGGACTACATTGCCTCCAACAACAATTCCAACCCCCTGGCCTACATTTCCTTTGACAGCAATCCCATGTCGAAGCAATGTATCTTCCGAATGGAATAAGGCCTCTTGCGTATCATCAAAAATAGGACCCGCTGGAAGATATACCAGAGGGGGGTTTGCTGTGGGTGGAGGGTGTCTCACATGGTTAGGATCAGTCCTAGCCTCTTCCCTATCTTGGGGCTTTTAGTTTTTCAGAATTTACTTCAATCTGATCTAGGATCTTAACTAAGAGAATAACATGTACATCATATCTACAGCATATCAATCATGGACACAATAATGCAAGAACACAAGAGACACAGAGTTTACTTGGGGAAAACCATAAAGGTAAAAAACCCCAATAACTTCCTCAGAGATAGATAGATCAATGATACAACCCAAGCATAAGAGATAGACATCTCCTAGCAGTAGCTTCTCCTCCTCCACAAGTGCGCCACTCTCCCGAGAGTGTGAGAGAGAATGGAATGATGAAATAGAGTTCCTCCCGCACTCTATTTATACTTGACTTGACTTGCCTAATAACCTTTACTAGGTCGGCCTTAACTCAACCACATAACATAATGCTGACTGGGCCGACACCCAATAGGGTTGTCTAATAACCCTTTGACCCACATGGCTGACCCCCAATAGGGTGGTTTAATAACCCTTCAACCCACATGACTTATACAGGGCCGAACCCAACAAGGTGGTCTAATAACCCATCAAGTATAAGTTACGACACTTACAATATAAATGACGACACTTCCGTATAGAGGAATAATAACATCTCTATAGGAGTACAATATACATATATGAAATACATTCCGAAGTTACATATACATCAACACTCCCTCTAGGAAGGTATTTCTCGACACAGGTCTTCTAGCACAAGTCTTCTTCTCTAGATCATCGTCACTGGATAATCGTCATCGATTCATCGTCATCGTCATCGTCACTGCTGCTGCTATCTCAATCAATCTCTGAATCTACTCGTCATAGGAAGTTCTACAAAGCCAGTCCTTTTTCATACTGGATGTAGGCCCACCACCTGCATGTCTTCATCATCACTGGCCATACTATGGAATCCTCAGGACTTATTACGTGCGTCAACAAAACCTCGCAAGAGCATCCTAGGCCTATTAATAGCACACAGCTCAACCTATCAAATCTCCCAGGATCTTTTACATGCCACTGCACAACCTGTCCACTACCATAGAGTATCAACCTGATACTCACCATACATCTACCTGATGTATATCATCACATGATCATCCTGATCATCATCATATCTGCGAGCTAGCCAACAAGTAGGTACACCTTAGGACTGATTACACTGCCTCTGCAAAATCTGCAAGATCTCTCATGACCGATTACACTGCAACTGCAAAACCTGCAAGAGCATCTCAGGACTGATTATATACCTCTGCAAAACCTGTGTACCAAACTGTCACATCAATGTCTTCAAATCACCACATACTCCATAGAGCACAACCCAGATGCACACACACAGCACTTACACTCACCATGGGAGGACTAACCTACTACCATGTGAAAGGATCACATCACTTACATCAATGACCATGGGAGGACCAACCTACCACCATGTCGGAACGGCCCCAACACTTACATCAACGACCATGGGAGGACTAACCTGCCACCATGTCAGAACGGCCCCAACACTTACATCAACGACCATGGGAGGACTAACCTGCCACCATCTTAGAACGGCCCCAGCACTTACATCAACGACCATGGGAGAACTAATTTGCCACCATGTTAGAACGGCACAGCAATTACATCAATGACCATGGGAGGACTAACCTACTACCATGTCGGAAAAGCTCGGCAATTACATCAATGACCATGGGAGGACCAACCTACTACCCTGTCGGAAAATCCCATCAGCCCTTACAACTCACCATGGGAGGACCAACCTACCACCATGTGAGAATGGACCAGCCCTTACATCTCACCATAGGAGGACCAACCTACCACTATGTGAGAATGGCTCAGCCCTTACATCTTCTGATGGGGGAACCAACCTACCACCATGTAAGAATGGCTCAACCCTTACATCTTATCATGGGAGGACCAACCTACCACCATGTAAGAATGGCTCGGTGTGCATCTGTGTCTCTGGACTCATCACTTCCCTTTGGAAGGCATCTCGATCTGAAGTACACCAAGTCTCCCTCTGAAGTATTCAAACTTTACTTTGGAAAGCGGCTTGGTCAACACATCGTCTATCTGCTCGTTTGTCACAACATACAGGAGCTTCACTGCTCCTCTCTGCACCATATCCCTGATATAGTGGAACTTGATCTCAATGTGCTTCGACTTGTCATGGAACACTGGGTTCTCTGACAACTTCACACAACTCTGGTTGTCGCAATATATACAAGTAGCACTCAATTGGAGATCAAACAAATCAGACAACAGCTTCCTAAGCCATACTGCCTCACAACTAGCTGAACAAACCACGACATACTTTGCTTCAGCTGTACTCAGTTCCACATAGGACTGCTTCCTTCTAAACCAAGAGATCACACTTGATCCCATACTGAAGTAGCACCCCAAAGTGCTCTTTCAATCAATGGCACTACCTGCCCAATCTGAATCAACATAACCCTCCAGGTTAAACTTTTGATTCACCTCATACTTGAGCCCATAATCCACTGTACCCTTCAGGTACCTCAAAACATGCTTTGCAACTATCAAGTGAACATGTCTCAGATCTGTCAGATACTAGCCCAAAGTGTTCACTGCAAAGAAAATGTTTGGCCTCGTATTCGTCAGGTACATCAAGGAACCAATCATCTGACGATACATCATAGCATCAACTGGCTCATATGAAGCATCACACAGAAGCTTTAGGTTCGATGCCATAGGTGTTGCCATGGCCTTGCAGTCCATCATCCCGAACCTCTTTAGGATCTCTACTGCATACTTCCCTTTTCCAAGGAAGATTCCATCTGCACTTTGCCACACCTCCATACCTAGAAAATAGTGCATCATACCCAAGTCCTTCATCTCGAACTCGACAGTAAGCTTCTGCTGCGTGTTGGAAATCAATCTATCTTCACCTGTGATAAATAGGTCATCCACATACAAAAGTAGTGTCACTGGATTTCCTTCCTCAACCTTGTGGTGAATCCTCTTTACTCGTGGTAAAGCCCAAACTGGATAGAAAGTTGTCTATCCTACCATACCAAGTTCTACACATATATGACTATCTGTCATGTGTCTCAGAACCAAGTGGCTGCTCCACATAGACTTCTTCTTCAACTACACCATTCAAGAAAGCTGTCTTGAAATCCATCTGGTGTATCTTCCACTTCATCACTACAGCCAGAGCAAGTACTGATCTAATGGAAGTGTATTTGGCTACAAGAGCAAAAGCCTCTATGCTACCACCTGCAGCATGCTTGATCTTGTAGATTCTCTTGGAAGTCACTACAGACTCCCCTTCAGGTCTTGGGACTGCATCCCAAACATCTTCATGATCGACTGGTATTCCTCGATCATGGCATTCTTCCCAGATCCCGGGAACTTCAATATCTTCAATATTTTCAATCAAATGTTGTAGTCCTTCTTTTGTAGGTGATGGTATACGATCTTTCCTACACAACAAGTTAAATTGCATTATTAGAAAACATCTCATAGTTTTCAGAACAAATTCTTACACAAAGAAATATGTCATATAGTCATGCAATTATCTTAGCCAGTGCTTCAATACAACATTTATCCATATCCCGTAACTTTCTAGATGCCTTCCAATCTCTACCAGAACATTGTTAAGAGTGTGCACAACTCCTAACATGTCAACAAAGAGGTTTCATTCTAGATAAGTAGCAATGGAATGTTGTACAGTGCCATAAGCCACTTACCCATGTGTATTATGTTGTTCATCAATGCAACTATTCTAATATGCATAATACACAACCTAATTCTAGGAACATGAGTATATACATTATTGAACAATATTATTTAAACAATAAAATATGCAAGGAATGATAATTCAAATACTTATCTTTGATTGTTTGTTGGGTTGACTCCCTCTCAGTCTTTGCTTCTTTTCTACAACTCCATTCTGATGTGGATTGTGAGAAGTGGTCAACTCCCTCTGAATATCTGCATCCTTGCAGAAACTACTGAAGTGTGCTCCTTCTTGATCTTTGCTTCCTTGCAGGAACAACTGGAGTGTGCTCCCTCTTGATCTTTGCTTCCTGAATTACCTGTCCTTGAACTTATATCCATCCTTAATCACTATGCATGCTTATTAGTATCATCATTGTGTTATCCTCGAGGTCTCATACATAATCACACATTCATTAGTATAATCTTAATACTATCAAAACACAATAATCTTAAACATGTATAGTCATGATCATTTCAAACACAGATAATAAACATTAGTATTCAAGGTTTCAGGGAAGTCTTCCTTTACTCATGCATATTCTTATTTGATCATAGGACTCTTCTGGTTAGTTAAATCATCAATCAAGATAAGAGACATAAAATGCATAAACCATTGATTACTTACATTTCTAACTTTATGAATAAACATAACCAATCATACCAAGTATACTTATATAAGGGATCCTAACACAAGGTAGAATTCAAACTTGATATAGGAAAAACATACCTGGATTGGTACATCAGCTAGTTATGTCTAACATACCCACATGATGTCTTCTTGTTCTCTTCAATGACCTGTGCTAGTAACCTGCATATCTCATAGGTTAACCATTATAAAACCAAGTTATACATACCTCGCAAATAGATCTTCTAAGTGATTCATGACAATGGATGAATCTTTGTCATCATGATCATATGTTCTTGAACTAGAACATGATTTGTCTTTCATGGTGTACCTTTTATGTTAGTGGAGAACATAAACCTCATACAACACCATAATGCATTAGTACAATCATAAGTGTCAACACCCTAATCAATGAATATCTTCTATCATGCATTCATAATTTTATTAAGGTGATACGACAGGTCTAAATTTAATCAAGATTGTACTAACCGTAATAACATGAAGACAAACATACCATAAACTTAATCATGAACAAATATCGAAACATACTTGGATGAGTCATACCTATCGAGATTGCTTGTAATCTTCTTATGTAAGGCCTTAGCCTCATCTCCCTATGAAACATGAACTTCTTCACTTATGCAGGTGACCAATCCATTCTCTTCTAGGATTAACCCAATCCACTTGATTTGCAGGAATTGTATCTTGAGCTGGATTAGGGTTTGTCAGAGAAACCCTAAAAAAATTCAAACTTTGAATTTCAAACTTCCGAAAGGATAGAAATATGTGCCTTGATGAGCTGATCAATTTGGTATACTCATAATTTGAAACCTGCAAAGTTTCACCCCTCAAATTTGCCTTTGAAACTTTCGGATTCACTGGACATGACCCCAAAATAGGGTTTGATAAATCCCACCCTTCTACCCAACCAAAAGGTTTGATCCAAAACTCTAAGCTTCTATTTTTCTGAGGAGCTTCCGGCTGTGGTCACAGATTTAAAAAATTTCCATTTCTGCAGAAGCCCTAATTTTCCACTTTTCCGATCAAAGTCCCGAACTAGGGTCTGATCAAGCCTAGCCTTTTGTCCAACCAAAAATTTTGATCTTGGTCTCTAAATTTCGATTTTGATGAGTAGCATTCAGCCGTAGTCTCTCATTACAAAAATTCCAACTTTCTCCGAAACCCTAAATTCCGGAAGCCATGAATGAAGGTGCTAAAAAATAATTATGTTTTGACATAAATATGTACCTGATTGTTTCTGGTGTTACTCGAAACTTTTTGATCCATAGGGTCTGAAACATTTTCTTGTGATATCCCGACCTATCATCTTTCCAACCCCACAGGTCTGACCTCAAATGGATTCTCTGAGAGAGAGTTATGCCAAGTGTCACAACGTGACCTGTTTATGGGATAAAACAGGAGAGCAAACTTGTACGACGTTCCACGTGTCACTGGTTTAGTTTTGGCCTCTGAAAAGTTACTTGAGAAAGTATAGTTTGTGCACTACCTGTCACTTTTTACGAAATTTCATTTGGAGCTTCCTAGCCCAAGTTATGACATTTTTTCCAAGGTCACCTGTTTATGATAGAGATTTGGAAAAGACAGAAACCCTACATTGTACAGATCATAAATCACAAAGCACAACAAATTAGAGGTTTTCCTTTGGACACAAGGCACATGGGGATCTTAGATTCGCCCTCTATGATTTTAAGACCTTGAAACGCCAAAATTTATTTATAGCAAAAGTGCTACGATGACTGGTTTTTGCTATATCAAGCCCTAGTATCGTAAGTGCAACAAGTGTCATACATGCCATACCATGCCTTCGTTCATGCTAGCTCTGATACCATGTTAGTTTTTTAGAATTTACTTCAATATGATCTAGGATCTTAATGGAGAGAACAACATGTACAACATATCTAAGCATATCAATCATGGACACAATAATGCAAGCACACAAGAGACACAGAGTTTACTTGGGGAAAACCATAAAGGTGGAAAACCCCAATAACTTCCTCAGAGATCGATAGAGAAATGATACAACCTAATCATAAGAGATAGACATATCCTAGAAGAAGCTTCTCCTCCTCCACAAGTGCGCCACTCTCCCGAGAGTGTGAGAGAGAATAGAATGATGAAATAGAGTGCCTCCCGCACTCTATTTATACTTTACTTGACTTGCCTAATAACCTTTACTAGGTCAGCCTTAACTTAACCACATAACATAATGCTGACTGGGCCAACACCCAATAGGGTGGTCTAATAACCCTTTGACCCACATGGTCGACCCCCAATAGGGTGGTCTAATAACCCTTCGACCCACATAACTTATACAGGGCCGACCCCAACAAGGTGGTCTAATAACCCATCAAGTATAAGTTACGATAGTTGCAATATAAATGATGTCACTTCCGTATAGAGGAATAATAACATCTCTATAGGAGTACAATATACATATATGAAATACATTCCGAAGTTACATATACATCAATAGGGGCATCCGATGACCTACACCTTGGAACTCTAGAATGTCAAAATAGTTAACATGTTTCCTCAGGATAAATTCTGCATATAGCTTCCTAAGGAAATAAAATGGGATTTCTATATTCCCGCGAGGGTCTTCGTCGAAGACCATGTACTAACGATCCATCCAATTGGCTTTAATATTTGGTTCCATGCACCAGTCTATGGAAATGTGTGGTCGACTAGTGGGTGGAACCAATCTGGTGCTAGGGTCCCGGAATAATGAAAACAATTGGTCTTTTGTTATCTTGAGTTTTTTTATGTCTTTGTAGCTCAACCCAGTGGAATAGTATTGCCTTTGGGAATCTCTATACAAGCTAATGTTGTACAGTGCTCCCTCGGCATTGCAAATTGTGTTAGTTATGGTATCTCATGCCTTGGCTAATGATTGTCTTAAATGGCCCCCCCCCCTATAAATAGTGAGCTAAGGCGCCCCAATGCACCCAAACGAACTAGAATCTTTGTATTACGGTCGTGTTCCTCCTCAGTGTTTGGGTTTGTGTCTGGATTTGGGTTTGGGTTTGGGTTTGGGTTTGTGTCCTCTGTTAAGATTACAACAACAAATTCAAAATTTAATTAATAAATTTCATTGTTTGGTTTAATATGTAGCAAATTTTATTAAATTAGTTTTAGAAAAAACAAAAACTATTAAATTGACAAACACAAGAATGAAAATTTAAAGGAATTTGGAAGGAAAGGGCCACCTACCTTCCATTGTATCCCAATTGTGAATTGGCTCTTTCTAATTTTCCTCCTCCTCCTCTCAAACTCAAATCGACAATGCGTTTTATCACCCTCCCGAAATCGCCGGCCTTGACTGTGTATGCGAAAATGAGGCCGCGGGCCACTGTTTCTTTTTTTTTGGTATTACAAATCACAAGTGCAATTTGTAACTCTTACAAAATGCAACTGTGATATATTGCACTTGCGATATGGGCTAACTAAGATTAGCCTCGGTTTTCGACTTGGGTTTGTCTGAACCTAGCCACAATAACACATATGCGTTATGGATTTCTATTTCAGACATGCGTTTCCGATTTCTAAAGTGGCACTAAAAACTGTAACCAACTTCGTGCGAGGGCCCATTTTCAAAATAATTGAAACTATGTAGACATTAGACATTAGAAAACATTAATGAATACATTACCATTGGCATAAACACTAGAATTATGAAGATTATTAAAACTAAATATTACACATTAATAAACACTAGAGATTATTAACCATCAAACATTAAACATTAAATATTAACAAACATCACAAAATAATAATAGAGACATTAACAAAAGTAGACATTACACATTAGCATTATTAGCATTATAAACATTAATAAAAGTAGACATGAATAGCATTATTAGCATAAAAGTAGACATTATTAGCTTTATTAACATTATTAGCATTATAACCATTAATAAAAGTAGACATTACACATTAATAAACATTAGAGATAATTAGACATTAGATATTAATAAATATTAAATGCAGACATTAGACATTTAGACATTGGACATTATTACATATTATTAATATTAAGCATTATGTAACATTAGACATTAGACATTAGTATTAGGATTAAAAAAACTAGACATTGGACATTAGACATTAGTAAACTACTCATTAGACATTATTAAAAAAACACATTAGACATTAGACATTAGCATTAGCATTATAAACATTAAAAAAAACTAGACATTAGTCATTAGACATTAGACATTAAATATTAGACATTAGACATTAGTATTAGGATTAAAAAAACTAGACATTAGACATTAGACATTAGTAAACTAGACATTAGACATTAGACATTAGATATTAATAAACATTGAATTCAAACATTAGACATTTAGGCATTGGACATTACTAAATATTATTAATATTAAGCATTATGTAACATTAAAAAAAATTAATAAATCCATTACCATTATTACACACTAGAAAACATTAAACATTACAAAACATTAATAAAGACATTAAACTAACATTATTGGCATTATAAACATTGAAGATTACACATTGAACATTACCATTATTACACATTAGACATTGCCATTAGAAAACATTGGATATAAGTATAAATAATATTTTATATTTGTACAATGATATGGTTAAAACATTACATGTTAAGATAAGGATGGTTATACATTATATGTTAAGATGAGGATGGTTAAAACATTATATGTTAGGAAGACATTATTTTTAGAAATTATACATTTAAAGAGTTTGAAGATTATTAAATCAACATTCATAAAATAGTTTCGATATTGTAAATTGCAAATTATTGTGAAACAATTTTGTGAAATTAAATATTTTTGTCTTTTTTATGTTAGGCATTTCTCTGAATTGGTATGGATCCAACTATTTGGTCTAACCTGCCATCTGAAATAATTGAGATGGTATTCCAATGGATACCTTTCTCGATTTTGGTTCGATTTAGACTCATATGTAAACATTGGGATGATGTTCTTCAAAACCCTTCTTTCCTAGTTGTTCTAAACATGGATTCTATTGATAACCTTCCACCATTGAGTGAAGATATCATAACTTAGGCCACTTTAACACTTTCAAGTCATCAATTATTGACATGTAATACAATTATTGGAATAAAATATCTTGTCACAATATTTTTAAATGTGTTTGAAATGCATATAATCTATCATTTTCTAAAATGTGTCTTGCTATTTACAATTCCAATGATTGCCGAATTGGATTTCATACAAATTACCATCAAATGCATTCATACTGTTACATAAATATGCCATGTTCACATTATCATATAATATTTTTCTCTATGTATATGTAGAAATGTCATCTGAAGGTACACGTAATTGTACTAAGAAACGAACTCTCTCTCTAGCATCTCATCAAAGAAAAAATGAACTTTGGCGTTTGCGGTATCAACAAAATAAAGATGCAATTAATGAACGTCGAAGGGCTCAGTATCGTAGAAGTAGAGTTGGTATTACAATTGAAAATGAATTTCCCAATAGCCGTAAGTATCGGAGCTTGGATGATATAATGCAAGTAACATTTCCTATTTAGCTTTCCTTCCCTGAATATTTTTTTGCACAAAATATTCCTACTCTTCCACACTCTCCTAACAACAATATTCTTATTGGTGAAACATCTCATGCTATGAAAGACGGTCATACACAACACGTGGATACAAATGAAAATACAGAGTCTTCTATCGATGCAAATCAAACATTGGGGCATGTACCAATGGTGCAAAACACGCATATTGGAGATCTTGTCCCTCCTCAATAAGTAGTTCCATTCGAAGTTGTGGGTGATAGTAATATGCTTGCAAATTTGATTGATAATTTGCAACCTCCAAATGAGCATGATACAATTCAACAATCAGTTATCCGTCAAAGTGAATCACCTATCCCTCATACGATAATACTTGGAACAACAAAGGTAATAGAAGCAACACCCATATTGAATCTTGTTGAAATACTTGATAATTCTTAATGATTTGCTACAATTTTAATCCTTTATTTTATTTCTCTGATCTAGAAGGGAAGTGTGCATTCTAATCCAGTTCAAAAGGGAATCGAACTTCTTACAATAGCCAATGTTCCGACTGAAGAAGGACCATATAATTCTTGTTCTCCAATTCAACCTAGACCATCAAATTGGGAAGAAAATGTGAATCTTTTATGTACACTATTTCGTATTTATTGTTATATTTCTACATATTTTTTTCTACATTTTTAAGTTTGACATTAATCACTCTAATATTTACCCTTTCGAGGAGACCATCCAATGTAATCAACTTCGACAAATTCCATCCATACGTTTAAGAGAAAGAAACGTTGGTAGTGTTGTGACCATTCCTTCTCAGCGGGGCCTTGTTCCTAGATATCACTTTCATACACAAAATGAGCATCTCTGGAAACATTTTGATAGCAACATGATTGTAGTTCATAAGAAATTTTGGGCCAAGATTGATTCCTTATCTTTTGTACAAATGTGCTATGTTTGTTGTGAATATTATCTTGGAATACAAGTTAGCAGACAATGTGATGGTCCAGTTTGTAAAAGGTGTAAGAATGAACGAGGTTCCCATCATTTCTCTCATTGGAATAACATGGATCCTGGTGAACAACCTCATGTTCTAGGAGTACTTACCCAAGTAGAAGAGATGTTAATAGAACGGGTTAATCAAATATTGTAAGTGACACATACTCATGGTGGGAAATATAAATATAGTGGGAACACCATTAGATTTCCATAAGATATTTCAATTATTGCAAAAAGCCTTCCATGACGTGTCGAAGAACTTGACATCCTGATTGTAAGGAGACATAATGCACAATCTAAGTATTATGATCGTTATGTGAAAAGATCATGGGTGATGGATGCATTGCAGTACAAAATTGAAATGGACAAATAATATAGGGATGTTGAAACTAACAAGGATTCATTTGCTTCTCTTCCTGAAAGACCAACTGATGTCTCAAGCAGGCTTCAATTTGTTGAATGTGAAATTGAAGAAACGGGTAATATTGTTGCATACATTGAAGGGTTTGACATTGTTCGTTTACCTTCACACCCTTCATCTTTTGCTTTTCAACAACCAAATGCACAGACATAAGTTGATGAAATAAGAGCATTTATGGAAAATGAAAATTCCATGCCTCTGCTGCCATTAGACTAGCTAGTTATTGGTTTGTCTCCCATCAATGAATACAATACAGAGGGTTTATTTGATATGGAATTCCCTACTTTATTCCCAACTGGTGATGTTGATTGGTTGCATCCACGTATTTGTGACATTCGCCTCCATGAATATGGATTTACATCTACTTAGATACTTTGATCAAAGATTTGGAAAACATCCACGTTTCTGTTATTTCTTGTTGAACATTATTATGCATCATCGTAGCCAAGAAACAACTGCAGTATTTGTACAGGAGAATATAACTGACAGTTCACCTACAACAGTTGAAGAATCGACAAATGAATGATTTTCCTGACAATAAGTTGGTTGAGCATCTTATGCATTTTGGTTCTTTCCTCAGGGGTACAAGGTCCTATTGGACAAAGTGTCGTTCTGAACTCACTAACATGATTACTCAACTGGGTTGTCCAACATTGTTTTTTACTCTGAGTGCAGCTGACACAAAGTGGCCTGACTTGCATAATTTAATGCCAAGAAATAGACACTATTCTTCATTAAATGAACATAACAGAAAATTTCAAAATGTTATTCAATACCCCCATATTGTTGCCATGTTTATGCACCAAAGGTTTACTATATTTTGTGAAGAAGTCATCAAAAACAATTTTGGGGCAAAAGATTTTTGGTACAAGTAATTTGTGTTGTTTACTTATGTTATATGAATTAACTTCAAATTCTATTGTTCCATGGGAAGTTTCAAATATATTGACTATATATTTTATTTCTTTAGGTATGAATGACAACATAGAGGCTCTCCCCACGTCCATGGTTTCCTATGGTTGGAAGGGGCACCTAACATGGATTTGTTAGATTGGTCTAATAGTTCTGTTGTGAATGATGCAAAGGATTTCTTCGATAGATATGTAACTGCATGGAATCCATGTGACATTCATCAAAGGAACATATTTGTTCCTCGAAGTAGAAATGATGATCCTTGTTTGTTGAATACGACACAAATCTTCTCTTCCAATCCTCCAAACGATTGTGAGCACCTATTGAATCATGTCCAAAGACATACTAAGTGCAGTTTAGATTCATGTTTGATAGAAAAGGGGTCCATTCTCACATGTCACTACAATGCCCCGTGGGAGGCTCGCAATGATTCTAAATTATTCATAGATGAAAAAGGTCAAAATAAATATGAGCCTGCACGTAATGATGATAGGTTTAATGTTCATAATGTTGATCTTCTTGAAATCTGGCGTGCTAATGTTGATTGTCAGCCTGTTCTTGAAACACATGCAGTGCTGAACTATATTGCTAAATACGCTTCAAAATCAGAAAAGAAGACTGAACGTTATCAAGACAAATTGATGAGAATTACAAATTCAAGTGCCTCTAAAGACCCATCTTTGTGTGCATACAGAATATTCCTTACAGAAACAATTATAGATTGTGACATTGGAGCTCAAGAAACATGCCATATGTTGCTAAATCTACCTCTTTACTTTGGAGTCGTTTTTTTTTTCCTTGAGCATTGGGATAAAGGTTTTCCATAAGATGTCTACAGATGGTCTTCAGTGCTCTTCTCAAAACACATTTGTTCATATATATCAACAACGACCAGATTTTCTTGATCATTTGTCTATGATAGAAACTGGAAGATCTTGGACCTTTGATGCCAAACATAAGAATGAACAATGGAAAGCTTGAGATGTGCATGCCATCGTTCGATTTTGGCCAAGATTTAAATCTACCCCCAATGAGGATTCAGATGAACTTGAAACCTTTTGGACCGAGTTACTTTTGTACAAGCCATTTCGAAACATATCCACAGATATAGGACTTTCAAGTGAGGTGGTCACTGAAAATTGGAGGAATATTCGATATCGACCATGGCATGTTGATCGGTCCCATCTCATCATGTTGAAGAAGATCAAGATTCCCATGAACAAGTAGTCAATGATGAAGAAGATTTAGAAGAATGGCAACTTTTATCTCTCTTAGTTCCTCCCAACAATGTTGAGGTTTCTGATATTCAAACTCTTGGTAGAAGGGACTTTGATTTAAGTTTTATTTGGGAGCAAATATCTATTTCAAATAGTGTTGCAGAAGAGGCTGTGGAATTTATAAGCAATGCTAAGTCAAGTGGTGTTATTAGCGAGAATTATCATAACACGTTTTTTTCACCCTCTCCCCTCTTGAAAAAAAAAAAAGACTTTCTTTTGAGATAATTTTACGACATTTAGTTGAATATGAAAATTATGATCCTCTCCAAATGATTATTCAAGGAACTGCTAGGACTAGGAAGTCTTATCTTATTCACAGTATATCTCATGCTCTTTATGCTTCAACATCTACTGGAAAAATTCCATTGCTTTCGCTTGCTCCAATAGGAATAGATGCTTTTAATATTCATGCAAAGACAGTACACTCAACTTTGAAAATTCCTATCAAAGATATGAGACCACAGCAAGGGAAATCCCTAGCAATATTTCAAGAAGAAATGAGGCATATTCACTATGTTTTGATTGATGAAATGAGCTTTACAGGAGCAAGTTTTTTCATGCAGATTGATTCTCGATTGGGAGAAGCATTTCTAGAGAATAAATGTACTCCTTTGGGTGGTAGATCGATCATTCTTGATGGTGGCATTTGTCACTTTCCTCCTGTTAGAGATAAGCCTCTATATGCAGGAAATACAGTTGAGAAAGGTTTGTGGAAACGATTCAACATTGTTGTTACTTTAGATACAATATTTCGACAGCAAGGTGGTAATCCAAAAAAGCTTCCTTTCGAAGACTGTTAAGTAACATAAGAAATGCATAACCCATTTTTGTTGATTGGGAACTTCTTATGTCATGGGTTGATACGGGGTTACCTCCAACTGAAAATATTTTATTTGATTCAACTATTCATTTGTTTGCAAAAAATGATTTGGTCACCTTACATAATAGGGTCATGTTGAAAACTTTAAATTCTCCAATTGCACGATGTGTTGCTGAGCAAACAAGGCGCAAGGATAGTGTTGGTGCTGATGATGATCAATTAGAATGTGAAGTCCTCTTATGCCCTGGCCAGCGTGTCATGTTGACATGTAAATTGTGGGTTGAAGCTGGATTAGTGAATGGTGCTCTTGGCTACGTTCAAAATATTTTCTATATTCCTAGAACAAAATCTCCTCTCCTTCTAATGTACACTACTGTTCTTTTTTATAAGTACATTGGTGCTCCATTTGACACAAGCAATCCAAAATTTTTACCAATAACACCTGTTATTAAGGGAAATTGCAAACAAATTCCCCTAAAGATGGCATGGGCCCTTACTATACACAAATCACAAGGTCTGACTTTAGAACGAGCCACAATAGATATTGGGAACACAGAAAGGAAAGGGTTGACCTTCACAGCCATATCAAGAGTCAAATAAATAGATGGCTTGTGCATATCACTGCCTTTCTCTTTTGAGCAGTTTGACAAGATGAAAAATAGTGCATTTGTTACAATTAGGAAGAGAGAAGAGAAACGATTGAGATCAATATCATTGAAAAACCCTATATAGGATTTATCATTGAGCAAACAATGCATGTTTTTTTTCATGTTATTGTCATTTCACATTGCTTAATTTTTTCCTTTTAGTTGTAGCTTTGTTTTCTATTAACCACTGACATTTTAACTATTTCTCTTACTATATGATCTTTTTAAATGGATTGGATCCAATTTTGGATTTTTTCGATTGCTTTTTATTATGTTGTTTAAATATTTTGGGACATTTTCAGGTTTAGAACCGGTTGACGTTGTAATTTATAATATGTTTAACCTTTTTTATGATTCCAAATGATTGAAGTGAGCCTCTCAAATTATATTCTGGCATGTGTATTGTTCTATCCAACAATGTTGTAGCAATTGCAAATATATCATTATTTTATTGTTGGTTACGAAACTTGCATGGTTGTTTCAAACATTACTTGTATTACAGATTTTCAATACTTATTTGCAGAAATGATAATTTTTTTTTATAATACTAATAGTAAAAAAATTGTTTACCACTACAGTTATGGATAATGCAGATGCTTCAAAATTTGTCTCAGCTTTCCAACTTCTCTTCTCACTCATGTTTTATAATTCTAATTAAGTATTTCTTAAATAGATATTCTTTTAGCTTGAAATATGGTTATGTTAAATTTCATGTAAGGATGTTATAATCATTATTTGTTTACTTTAAAATTGTCCCTACGATACTAGCAAGCTCGAAAATAACTTGCAATATTATTATTGGAATGCCATAATATTCCATTACACTCAACTCATTCAATTTATTACTTATGTTAACATTAAAAAAGGACATAATATTAAAGTGATCAATTTACATTACTAAAGTGATAAAAGAACAATATAACATGACAGAATATATTATTAAAGCTATCAAAAAATAAGATAACACATAACACATAACATAACATAACACATAACAAAAAATAACATAACACATAACACAAAAAAATAGCATAACACATAACATAACACATAACACATAACATAACACATAACACAGCACATAACACAGCACATAACACATATTAACACAAAAAATAACATAACATAACACATATCAAAAAGTAACATAATACATATCGAATAATACTATTTCAACAAACAAGTACTTTAAATAATTGAAGTACCACATAACACATACCACAACACATAACACAAAAAATAACATAACAAATAACAAAAAATAGCATAACACATAATGCATATCTAAAACCAACACAACATAATGCATTACACACAACACATCTCAAAAAGTAACATAACACATCAAATACTACTATTTCGACATAAAAGTAATTTAAATAATTCAAGTACCTTTCTTTTACTTACTTTTTCATTACAAGTACCTAAACAATTCATGTATCCTTATTATTCCTTACAATATAACGAAATTTGTAGTGCATTCCAGAGCCTTTCAGTAGGATTGAATTAAAAATTACTCACATCTCCTTCACATATTGTCATATAAATTTGCAAACAACCCTGTTTCCATGTGACATAACCTCTTAGTAAAATAACCATATTAAATAATTAAACTAGCATAACCATCTCATTTCATTCATATTTAAGCAACATATCCTTCCATGTGACATTACCTCTTAGTAAAGATCGAGGTGATATACAAGTACTTTAAATAATTGAAGTACCACATAACACAAACCACAACACATAACACATAACATAACACATAACACAAAAAATAACATAACACATAACAAAAAATAGCATAACACATAATGCATATCTAAAACCAACACAACATAATGCATTACACACAACACATCTCAAAAAGTAACATAACACATATCGAATACTACTATTTCGACATACAAGTACTTTAAATAATTCAAGTACCTTTCTTCTACTTACTTTTTCTTTACAAGTACCTAAACAATTCATGTATCCTTATTATTCTTTACAATATAACGAAATTTGTAGTGCATTCCACAGCCTTTCAGTATAATTGAATTAAAAAATTACTCACATCTCCTTCACATATTGTCATATAAATTTGCAAACAACCCTGTTTCCATGTGACATAACCTCTTAGTAAAATAACCATATTAAATAATTAAACTAGCATAACCATCTCATTTCATTCATATTTAAGAAACATATCCTTCCATGTGACATCACCTCTTAGTAAAGATCGATAAAAAAATTCAACTAGCATAACCATATCTAGACAAAATCTCCTTCGATTCATATGTAAGCATGTCCTTCCATGTGATGTCACCATATTAAATAAATCATATAAAAATTTTCAGTAGCATAACCATCTCCTTCCATTAATATTTAAACGACATCTCCTTTCGTGTGACATAATCTCTTAGTAAAATTCATTAAAAAAATTATTGTTTCATTCTACTAATGCCAGAATATAACATTTTTACAAGTCCACCTCGGAATGTCGCAATGTGACATAATCATTCACCTATTTATTAAGCTCACTTATAGGTTCATCGATATCCTCATACATCCTCATAAATATTTATTGTTGTCAAACATCATAAAATATAACCAATACTATTATTAACTAAAGTAAACCATTGCTAACCATGGTCAACAAAACACAACAATGGTCAACCATAGTTAACCAAAGGTATACCAAAGTCAACCATGGTTGACTAAATTCAACCATTATCAACCAAAGTCAACCATTGTTAATCAACGTTGACCATGGTCAACCATAAACAAGCATAGTCAACCATGGTTAACCAATCTCAACCATAGTTAGCCATAGTGAGATACAAAGAGTGATTAGTTAACCATAGTCAACCAACCATGGTTAGCCATAGTGAGATACAAAGAGTGATTAGTTAACCATGGTCAACCATGGTTGACCATGGTTAACTAATCACTCTTTCTATCTCACTATGGCTAAACATGGTGGTTGACCATGGTTAACTAATCACTCTTTCTATCTCACTATGGCTAACCATGGTTGGTGGTTAACTAATCACTCTTTCTATCTCACTATGGCTAACCATGGTTGGTTGACTATGGTTAACTAATCACTCTTTGTATCTCACTATGGCTAACCATGGTTGGTTGACTATGGTTAACTAATCACTCTTTGTATCTCACTATGGCTAACCATGGTCAACCATATAAATAATCCTAATTCCTTTCTAATTTGTTCATGGTTGACCATGGTCCAACATGGTCAACCATGGTGGACCATGCTCAACCATAGTTAACCATAGTAAACCCAAAGTCAGCCAAATTTGCCACGTTGCATTTTCACAAAACCTGTCATGTTGCATTCTACTATGTTTCACCATGGTTAAGGATACTACCTACTCCTTCCACTAATGCTAGAATATGACAATTTTACAAGTCTACTTCAGAATGTTGCAATGTCACATAACCATTTATCTACTTATTAAGGTGACATAAACATTTATAATATCTTTTATTATTGTTGTTGTTATTATTATTAAAAAAAAATTATTATTATTAAAATTGTCAATCCTCATTATAAATTATTTTCATTTATTATTGTTATAATCATATCTTCTTATTTTCATTTAAAATTATTATAATTAATTTTTATTTTTTTTATAATTAATTAATTTATTATAAAATATTAAAAAAAAATTATTTTATAATAATAATAATAATAATATCCTTATTTTTTTATTTTCTTTTATTTTTTAAATATTTTATACTTATAAAAATAATTATAAATAAAAAATATAATTGTAATAATTATAAATAAAAGTAATAAATTAATAATAATAATATTAATAAATAATTATTAATTATTAATTAAAATAATTGTAAATGAAAATAAGAAAATATATTTATAAAGAAAAGGAATATTAAAATAATAAAGAAAATATATATTTAAAAAAAAAAAGAATATTTCATGTTAAAAATTTAATTATATATATATATATATATTAACACTTACTTATATATAAACCTTAAACATTGTTCAATCATTGTATTATAAAATATTAATAACCCTATTTATTAATTAATTAACTATGTATAATCAATATATTATTTTATATATTATTAATAATTCTATTTATATTTATGGAAATAATATTAAAAACTTATCAATAATAACAAAATATAATTATAATAATTATAAATCAAAATGAATAATAATAATAATATATAATTATTATTTATTTTTATATTAATTAGGTAAGTATATAATTATTTTAATATTCTTTTTTCTTGGTTGGTGGAGGGTGAATTAATTAGCTATATTAATATTAATAATATGGTTAAGCTCGTATTTAAATTTCTAACCATAATTGATATAAACCAATTTACTTATATAAACCATATTATTAATATTAATATAGCTTGCTAATATTTATATCACTTAAGTGTTATAGTTTTATGTAAATATATTATAATTTTAATTGCAACGACAAAAATTATCCGCTAATTATATTTGATCACATAAACTGTTATCGCTTTAGCTAACTATATTGTAATTTTAAATGAGACGACTAAAATTGTAATGCAAATGAAAGGCTAGAAATTAGTCAATAATTCACTTAAATGAAAAGGGTAGAAACTTCTTCATGATCCTCTTTAGCGGTCTTTGATATTTCTCCTCCGATATTTCTCCATTGCCAATTTTAATGTAATCCTCCATTTCTGCTAGTAATGACTCCGAAGGTGCAGATAATGACCGGAAATCATTAGAGGCACTTGATAAAACGTCCCTGCATGCGTTATTGAAATATGAAATTTGTTTGAACTGTTGTATCCTTTGTTTGTAAATATATACTACCCTTATAGCCGTATGTCTGGGCATGCTAAAGAAGGAGTCCAGGAGCTTTCCCATGCAAGCGTTAATGGCTCCATAGATATTGGGACAGTCCTTCACAAGTAAACGTAGGGCATACTGAATCAGGGAGTTCGATGCGACCTGGCTTCCCTTAGGAGCGCAGTCTAAGAGGCACCGGAGAAGTCGTTGGAGGAATGGCAAATATTTCAAAAGCTTTTCGATTCCCAAATCCTCTATTTTCTGAGTATTTTGATTTAATTCGGCCACGATGTCACACTTGAAAATCCTGTTGCAGAGCAGTCTACGAAGCAAATAATAGGAGTATGCGCGAACCCAGATAGTGCATTCCCGTGCTAGCGGGCTGGATTCATCGTTGAATAGGCACATTGTCTTCAGACCGTTTATATGATACGAGTTGTGCGACTCTAAATCGGTAAAAGATGGGCGCCGACGTTCCGTCACCAATCGATGAATGACTGCCAACGTCTTCACA
The DNA here is from genome assembly GCA_027924585.1 of Larix kaempferi. NCBI lineage: Eukaryota > Viridiplantae > Streptophyta > Pinopsida > Pinales > Pinaceae > Larix > Larix kaempferi. The sequence continues at coordinate 5,328,925 of BSBM01000009.1, forward strand.
GCGACCCTCCACTCATTGTTAGCGGTTAACAGCGTTTTAATCTCTGCCATTACTGTAGGGTACTGCACTTCATCTTCCACTGCAGCGAAGAGCTGTAGAACAGGTTCTTCCTGGGGAGACTTCTCATCGCTACTAGTAATTTCATCTACTTTAAGCTTGATCTTCAGCGCCTGAACTTGTTTGTTTAGCCACGACACCGCCTTCGTTTTTTCCAAATTATGCATATTTCTTTACTTTGCTGAATATATCTAAATTCAATTCACTTTAGACGCTACACAGAGAGGTTATAGCGCTCACAGCCACGATCTGATAAACCCGTCGTATATATTTATATATATACGTCCGAGGTGGTGCGACCCTTGGATAACGCTTTCTTGCGTTTTGTTATTTTGCTTCATGCTTGCCGAAGAAAGGCCTAGACACAAATTAAGCGTCAAAATGAATGTTAGATTTTATCATGCTTTACCATATGGTGTTAACATGGTTCATCGTTTTGATTCTATGAACGTAGACTCCACTACATGCGACCAACGAAAACTTGGTTAGTTGGTGAATAAAATGTAGTTCTCAAATGCATAGAGGTCAAGCTAAAATCTACTACAAAGAATATTTGTGTGGGGGCATTGTACATGTATGTATACCTATTAATGAATAATTGCAAAACACGATTAATACATCTATGTTATATTCTTAAAATATAATTTAAGGATCCAAATTTTAGAGGATAAAAATTATTTTACTTTAAATAGGGTTAAAATTGTCTACAAATTCTATAAAAAACATATTGTTAGATGATTCGCTACTAAGTTTTATTTCTCCAACTCCTTCTTTGACACTCAGAATTTTGTGAGCCTTTTCTTTTATAGTTTTGATCATACAATACATTTCTTTTATAGTTTTGATTATACAATACATAGTTCATATTTCTTCTTGAAAGAGTTAGAGGTTCAATTACAGTTTTGGTACTTGCTCACCCTTGATTTTTTCTTAGTGTTTTATTACTAAGGGTGAAGGATGAGCTTAGTTACGCATTGTGGAATTATTAATTTTTATTGGATTTCATGGATTTTAAGCTTGAAATAAAATGAGAATGAGAATGTGTAGCTTGAGCACCCATGTAATGATGGAATCAAGGTATGCCTACCAACATGTTGATTTCCTTCACTAGTTGTGTGCTTTCCATGATTCATTAAAGTGTTAATTGGTTCTTGTGTGTATCCTATAATCATCCAAGTTACAACCCATTTTCCTCTTATATTTTCAATCCATTATTATTAGTTTCATTTTATGTTTGTGTAGATAGACATGTAGAGGTCAAACTTCATGTGACCTCGTGCATGCATTATAGTCTAAGTGTTCTCTTACATGTTTGTTGTTAATGCCTTATTATTTCTTACAATCTATCTTTAAAGACTTGTCTTAGATGATTGAGCATGCATTCCCTATCTATGTGATGCTTCCTAACTTGTTTATATTGGAAGGCCTCAAGCTCTTCCTTAATTCCATTTGGTTCTTGTGCATTTCTCTTAACCATGACCTAAACTTGCTCACAGGGGTTTCATATGGTTTATGATGGTTTTGTTACAATAATTCGCTAGCTTGATACTCAACCCTTGCATGCCATAGATATAATTTTTGCGTTGATGATTTTGAGCGTTGTATGTAGATGTGAGGGCTTATGGCTTATATAGTCTAAGTTCGTGTATATAAATAGCGTGAGGGAAAATTAACCATAGTATTAGGGATGTGAGGTTTAGACCCTTCCCATCGACCTCGGTTCTTACATATAAATATCTAACCTAGCTTATAACTATTGAATTGAAAATTTGACTATGCTATCATGTATCCCATCCCATGTTATATTGTTCAACCCACACTTTATAAAAATTATCAATTAATTCGACTTAAACATTTGTATTAGCGAGGGTCCATAGGCCATGTGCCACATACACTTGAACTTAGGTTTTAATGGAGATTTCATGTACCCATTACACTTAATGATTTTTTTTAAATACGTTAATTCATAACATATAATAGATGGTAGAGAAGTAAGTGGATGAGTTCTTACCTTGCTTAATGTTAGATTTACTTAGCTGCGACCGGTTAAAAAAATTCCAAAATATTAGTCGTAGATGGGAATCTTAGTCGTGGATTATACAGTTAAACATGTATGAGAACATCATCTTGGATGTATGGTTCTTTAACAAGTTCAGGTTGTAAGCTGGGCTACTCACCTTGCTTCAAATATACTTAGAATATTCTTAGTTCATCCAGCTACTAGTTAGTTTTACAAGTAGCTTACTATAATTAGTTAGTTCAACGAGAGTATCCATGCATCTTGTATTCACCTCATACTTATTAACTATTTGCAAATCATCGTCTTTAACACCTATTTCATTAAACTTGGACATATTCTAGTCGAAGTCACTTTGAAGACGCTTCAAAAAAAATATTTCTAAACCTCAAAATCAAGGTTTCTAAAGTGCAAAATCTGGTTCCAAAAGTGCCAAATCTAGCTACCAAAAGCATACTTTTACTTTGATATTGCCACTTTTGAAATTGGTTTTTTCCTTTTTTGATATGATAAATATGATAATGGCTCTTTTAGAACCTAATTTTTCCCTTTTGGAAGGCTACTTTTGATACTTCCAATACTTAAATTTGCAATTTTGAAAGTTGATTTTTGCATTTTCAAGATCTGATTTTGCACTTTCGAAAACCAAACTCGACACTTTACAAGTATTATAATTAGAGTACAATTGAACATATTAGTACAAACAAACATTCAAGTGTATTATTTAACAAAATACTTTCATTTTTTTCACAATTGGTCTCACATCAATCACGCCATTCATGTGCAGCAAGCAAGTCCATAATCGATCTAACAAGAATATGGCATTGACATCTTGGCCAGTATACATTTTTGTTATAATACGGTTCCCTTCATGTTTACAAACATGTTTTTCTTTCGAGTCATCTACAATCACTATATTTGTAGCATCCCAACCATGGATAAAAATGTCACAAACTTTGTTTAAAGTCTTGAGAAATACATGAGGATTTCCATCACCATGATAACTCTCTCCAGCTATGCAAAAACAATATTCTTGTGTTAAAATTACTCTAGATTGTTCCCTTTCCAATCGTGTTCTTCTAATAATGTTCGCAAAAAATCATCAACATTCTTTTGTTGTGGAGATGTCCATACCCCAACTTCAAATTTAAACATAAAGATACAAAAAAAATTACATAAATTTTTTTTTTACATCAATTTGTCGAAGTTGCCAAAATATACAAATCACTAAATGAATTGTTGTCTATATAATTTGATGGTCATCTGAAGTTGAATGTCTTTAACCAACGCCCCATTTTTTAACCAGGCCCAAGATGAATCAACATAGAACACAATATTGTTTTTACAAAACAACGTGGCACGTATTACTTTCCACCTTTCCATAGTTACTGACACCACTCATAATCAACAATGACATCAAGGATGTCGAGGAGGATGTACAAGCTTGAATATTGGAGTTACATGACAAGGTTGAGATTCTTATAGATTGGAGTGCTATGCTTGCTACTGTTGGCCCGAATGGAGGTGTTCACCTCGTCTTTGACTCTGAGGTGAGCAATAAAATGTTCCACAAAGGGGCTGAGACTGACGGGTTTTCGATTTCAATAGTCAAGGAGGAGATCCCTACAGAAGCCAAGGCGGGTAAGGAGAAGATAGAAGATGCAACAACGGTAGGCATGAGCACGAGAACACAAGCTACATCAAGAAGGAAGGAGAGCCTCCAATAGCCCAATGCGGAGAGCATCCCGACCATGCCGCATAACGTTCACTCCTCGCTTGTTCTTTTTGAATTTTTTTTTGCTTATGGTGATAGTCTCAGTTTTTTGGTGTCTCTTCTTAGCATGCTCACTGTGTATCAAACTATTCATCAATTTTTAGTTCTAGGTCTAGGAAGTTTCTTCTCTATCTATGTCACTATGCTAAGTCTTTTTAGCAAAGGTTGTTTTCTCTTTCTGAGAGGCTTGTTACTTTGATTCGGGTCTATTTTCTCTTTATGATAGGCCTAAGGACTACAATTATTGGGTTGTTTTCTCGTGAGGAGAGGCCTTAATGCTTTGTGAGATCTTGTAATAGTTTTTGTGCTATAATGTAAATACTAAATACAAAAAAAAAATCCAAATCATTGTTTCTATTGTCTTCATGATCCTTCTCATAAGCGATCTATGATATTAAATACAATGTAATTTTCTTCCAATTATGTTAGTAATATTTTAAAGGTTATGATAATAATGGGAAATCATTAGAGGCATTTGATAAAATGATCTATCATACATTGTTGAAATGTTGTATATTTTGTTTGTAGCTATAAATAACTACCTTAAGAATATTAATGTGTTTGAATAAATAGATAGCTTTATATTTAGCATATACTATAGAAAAATGCATTATCAATATGCTAAATATATATCTATGATATTTAGACACATTAATATTATTATGTGGTTATTATTAATAACCAATAAACACTTAAAGATATTTCCAAAATATTAATAAATTATTAGTATTTATTTAAAAATAAAATTATTTAATTATTATAGTATTATAATTTATGTAAAAAAAATTATAATTAAAGATAATATTATGTATTATATTATAGTAAAAAAAATTAATATATTAATGGGAGCAAAGGAATTACTATACAAAAATAAAATCGGACTACTACACATTAAACTTATTTCGTTATTTTAGTGGAATAAAGAAATATTAATATAAGATGAAGACTTATAAACAAGTTTTCTTACTTAGGATTTCAATACATTTGAATGATTTTGTTGAGGCTAATTACGCCGATAGACGTCTATAATTAACAGACACGAGTGAGTTCACGGGTGTTTTTTAATCCTTAATTAGGGATGGAGGGCGGGGATTCACTGCTTTGACATATACCCCAAAAAGATTCATTGAGCACACACATCCAATGGTGGATATTTGTTGTGGGTTTTTTAAATAAACTCTTCTTCCATGCGGGGAAGCAAACAGAGGGGTGGTGGCGAAGTCTAAGCGATCCAATCGTTTCAATGGTTTCAAACTATTGAATGGTTAATCCAAGCAATCTTTCACAATGGTTAATCCAAGCGGTCTTTCACAATGGTTAATCCAAGTGATCGTTCACAAGGGATCCTTCGCTTTGGTGAATCCAAGCAATCTTTCACAATGGTTCTAGACCTAGAAACCCATTTGTGCACTTTCTCATATTAGGATCGAACGCTTCAGCTGGGTATTCTCTGTTTAAGTGGATGCCATCCACGGGCTGTTGGATTCAGTTAATGGGCTCAAACTCACTATGAGTTTGACAAACTAGGACAGGAGAGATGGAGTTGTTCAGAACATTCCAGTTCGTGTGTTTCAAACTGTAGTGGAATTGTGTATGGCAGGAGCAACAGTCATGGTAGTTCGCAGGGAACAGTCATGGTAGTTCGCAGGGATTCATGAAATTCCAGTGAAGGTTGTTCATCATTTCTATTGTTTCAATCCGGGAAAATGAGGTAGATTTTGGTAAAACATAATACAATTCGCAGGTTCTCTTGTGGATTTTAAGTACAGGAAGTATTTGTTTTGAAAATGTTCAAGGTTTTTGACGAACGTTCATCATGAAATTTTCATTTATGGTTTGCAAATTGTGTTTTTTCCTCTTTCCGCAAGATTTCCAAACTATTTTTCCTAGTAGGTGAATTTTTTGACAAGATTTTCATTTTACAGGATTATTTGTTGGAATTTGCGAAGCTTTATCAGGAATTGTATTATCTTGTGTCTTATGTATATTTCCTAGTATGCGCTTATAGTGACATTTAATATTACTTTCTTGGTGCTATCTTGTTAGTGGATCATAGCCGTATTGTAGAGGTATTTAGATTTGTACAATTAGGTTGACGGTTGGGATTTACAAACTTGATCTCTTCTTAATTTGGAAGAAATATGACAATGTTCTGATTTCAAACTATTATAATGATGACAATGTTTGAACTTCAACTCAAGTCGAAGTAGTTTTCTGTTGAAATCTTGTTGTACATTAAATTAAGGTGGTCTTTACAGTGCTTTGGTTAAATTGGGCAAAGCTTCAAATCTCCCAATTCTATAAGCCTTGAATTCGGCTAATAAGTATCCCTTTCATTAATTTTTTTATTCTTGCATTCTGATTGTATATCTGTGGAAAGTTGATTTTTTTATTATGGAATTACTCTTCATCACCCTCTTCCTGCCCAGAGATGTGCTGGATGAGAAGGTACTGAGTAGTTATGGTTTCTAGGGATAGGTGGATGCATTTTTACATCGTAAATACTTCAGGGGCTTGTTCTTGGGCATATCTGCATTCATTTGATGTATGCATAAACTAGAGGGTGGTTGGAAATAAATGAAGATAACCACCCCCATTGTTGCTTCCTTTGGATAACCAAGATAATTAATAGCTAAAACATATAATATATCTAATCAAAACAAACACCATTAATTGAAAAAAAAAATGGCATCCGAGAATAGAGTGCACAACCATCCTAATGAAATCAGATCCAAATCTGAGCCAAATAAATATATCAAAACAAACACCACTAATTAAGACAAAATCAAAGGCATCCGAGAATAGAGTGCACAACCATCCTAATGGATTCAGATCCAAATCTGAGCCAAAAAAGGATATCAAGATTAAGGCTGCAACACGTCTTCCATAGGCAAAATGTAACACCCCCATAAATAATAAATATTTTTATTTCTGCTGGAAAATAATAATTAAAAACAATTATTATTATTTTTTACTAAAAAGTAAAAAATAGAACAATTTGTATTGAGAATACTTTTATTTAAATAAAATATAATAAAGGAGAGGAACAAGAATCGATATAGCTTTTGAAGAGTGTTTGTTGAACTACAAGAGGAAAAGGACAAATGGCTAAAACTTGCATGAGGCATCATCCGTAAAAATCAAGTCACCACTCCTAGTTGAGCGCTGAAGAGCACCTGGCTCATAAATGACCAAGTCCTAGCGAAAATACTATAAATAGTATGTCCATGAGCAGGAGGAGGCTAGCATTGGATGGGGATTAATATTTACAATGCAAGAGATGGAGCATTGAGGAATTTTTCTCTTGTAGTTCAGCTAATAAGCACGGGGTTCTAGAGTTGGTTGGGTGGAACAATGAACCCATTGTTGTTTTCCGAGTGTTGGTGCCACGTTCTTGTCCTATACTGTAAAGTCAATTTACATTATTATTCAGTACCATACTTTAATCTGAATCGTTCTGTTTTATTGTACTTCATTTTCTATTTACGATTTTTTTTATTAATTTACAGAATAATCTTAGTTAATATTTGTTTAAGACCTCCGTGAAGGATCTAGATTAGCCTAGTATAAACTCACCGCTCTCTATCACAATGGACTAAACCTAAGCATTATAGTATCCTAATGTTAGTTGAAATACAAAACGTTTTTTTTTATGCTTACTATGCTTATAAGTCAATACATATGAACAATTTAAGTCATCTTAGAATAGCCTCGATGAAGTATTATAGGAATTTTTTTCATAATTTGAGTAAGGATAGAATCCTGATATTATGCTTCATAGTTGTTCTAGTTTCATAATAAAGTAGTTTATAAATGTCAAAACTATTTAGGTACGCAATATGATTTCTAAGGTTAAGCCAATTGCCTGAGTGAAATTCATAAATAAATCCAACATCTTAGAAATCTATTATCATTGTACAATGCTTCCAAACTACTAATAACGATATCACTTCGCAGTCGAAAACCCTTATTTCCAAACTAATAATACTAAACCACAAATATTCTGAAAACAGGAATTAAACCAAACAAAAATCAATTAACAGGTTTCGAAAGTATTACAGCCGAGCTGAAAGGGCTTTCCTTTCGAATCAAACAGTATGATAAAACCCTAAATCCGTTTAAGATGTAACCCATACAATTTATCTATTACATTTCTTAAGCAGGTAAACTCACGAAGGTTCCAAATCGAATATCAAGGGATAAACCCTGCTAACGAAATATTAAATTCCTTCACGCCCCATGTGCCACTTTATAATACAGTCTTTTGAAAACAAAGTTTATAACATCTTCTAAACAGAGCACCCATTTCATATTTCGCAGTAGCATAAGAAAGCTAGTTTCATAGCTTGTATAGCATCACAAACAAGGTGGTTATCATCATAACACATTTAGTAAGGCAACGCTTCATTAACTGAAAGAAGAGAAAAGCCATAGTAAATTCTAGGTGGTCACCATGAATTCTTCAAACAAACTTATGAAACCAGAATCATACAAAACGTACTCACTGAAAGCTAAATCTCTAATTGTGTATCGAGCAAATTTGAAGATTTATATAAGAAACTATTCAAAACAAAATATATGAAAGACACACTAATTACATATTGGGAGAAACCCCAATGTTGGGCGTTAAAGCCATCAATGAGTACATATATCTTGGAAAACCCAAAAAAATCGTGCTTCATGTTTTCACTTAAAGATAATCCAACCCTAAAAACAACACAGTTGGGGATAACAATTCCCAAGCTTAAAGAACTCTTCGAAATGCCAAGATAGCAATATAAACAAGTAGGACCAAGTGTTGCCAAAACGTTCAAGCAGGAGTAGACAAGAGAACCAGCGAAAAAGACCCAAGGCTTACCTTGGGAGTCCAACCACTAGGTCACTCTACATCCACCTTCTTAGTACCAGGAAAGAACCATGAACGCAGGAGAATCCTCCTCTCATCATTTGTACGCTAGGTAAAATCTGTATACATAATTTATAAATTAAATGAATAGACAAATCAATTTTGATAACTAACTTTACCTCTACAAATGCATTCGCAGTTGACGCAGAGAGACAGGTAAGTGTGGCAAAGGTCTGTTATGCATAATCGAGAGCAACTTCCAAAACCCATAACTAATACGTGGTTGAATTTTTAACATGGAGTTGATGCACGGTTGCCATGGAGGCCATTGCAGTCGAGTGAGAGCTCATATCTCCTCCTCTCATATATCTCCTCCTCTCATACAGACTACCAGCAAGACTACAACCCCAGCGAGGGTTAAGCCTCTTGTCTTGCGATGTGTGAAGTTTCACGTTCCAGCATTAATGAGCAAGCTCGCTCCCAATTTAAGTAATTTCGTTCACCCAATTTGTATAGTTCGTCATCCACATTTTCTTTTTCTTTTCCATTTGGCATATTTCCACAACCTTAGTCATTCATGTATTATTCGAATATTAATATTATTACAACGCTTGGGATTAAAGACTTGTTAAGCTAGGACACTTTCCCATAGTGGATCTAGGAACTATTGATGACCTCGAACTTTTACCAAGTAGTTTGTACATTGTCACAAATAGGAAAACCATGACCTATTTAACCTTTCACATTGGAGACACCAACCTATAACTTGTGCAAGTGAATCGGCATGCTTTAGCTTCATAAGCTAAGTAAGCCTCGGGGCTTGCTCGAGGAAACTTTTGTCACATAATAAGAAAACGATCACATTAATTTAAGTTAAGTCATCATAGAATCATTTTGAAATCACAATTAAAATATCAATACAGACACTAAAAATGGATTGACATTCTAGTTACAAAATAAAGATTTCATAATCATATTAACAAAGGTTTAGATATATTTAACAAGTTACGATTGTTATGGACAATAATAGTTGACAAGGACAAACACAAACAAATAGGTAATACAAATAAGCATGTCTAAGCGATACATAAAAGAAACCATGAGTATCACAACATCATTAAACAAAAGTCTATTGAATGATAATGTGTGTTGTCCTTAAAGTAATGATTTTTAGGATGCGCACAATTACATTTTACATAGTAATTCTAGTTGTGTACTATACATATTTTTTTTTTTTTGGTGAAATTGAGGGTTATTACATATGGTATGAGAGCTATGTTACAACACTAGGCCTGGATCGGCTCAAAACATTGCCTCTATTGCTAAGAATTATAAACTAATGATATATTTATTTGCATTTGTTTTGTACTCTTACTAATTCTAGGGATTAGAAGGCAAACTGTGTTGTCGAGGGAGAAATGGCAGAATTCAGAATGCCTCAAGAGACACCCCCTCGAGTACCGGAAAATATTGAAAGATGCGAACTTTGGGTGAATTTAAATGAAAGCAGAGATAATAATCCAGTTGAATTAAAACAAAACGTTAATGAATTAAGGAAAAAGTTAAAAGAGTTAGGGAGGAGAATGAACGAATAATGAAGGCTCAAGAAGAACTAAATACTATTTTACTGGCCAAAATACATAGTACTGAAAAGGATAAACATAAAAACACTAAGGAAGATAAGGCAGCCATACCCCCCAAACATAAAGGGAGAAAATTGGAATTTTCCAGCCATGGGGCTGAAACATCCAGTGAGGAATCTTTGAAACAAGAACATCAAGACTCCAGTGAAAGTAGTGACCAGCATAAAAGTAAAAAGAAATACAGACAATATGAGGAAATTTCGGGGGAATTCAAAAATATCAAACCTCCCATGTTTAATGGTGAAATTGAAAAAGGAGAAGAAGCTGAAGCGTGGTTATGAGGCATGAAGAAATACATCCAGATATACAACAATTCTGATGAACTTAAGGCGAAAATGGCCATATACAACCCAAGTTGAATGGCTGATATATGGTCACAAGACATTAAGAAAGTGAAAGGCATAAAAGAAGGAAGAGTAAATTGGAAAACCTTTAAAAAGTTATTTAAAGAGAAATATGTTTCAGAACAATTTTATGAAGAAAAGGGAAAAGAATTTTACGAGTTAAAATTAGGAGCCATGAAAATGAAAGAGCTTTGTAGTAAATTTCTGAGTCTACTCCATTATGTGCCTTATATAATAGATGAAAAGCCAAAAATTAAACGTTTCCTTAGCTGTTTTCCCACTCCATTCAAAGAATGAATTGAATTCGATAACCCAAAGACATTAGAAGAAACCATGACAAAAGCGAACTACTTTTATGAACATAATAAGAACAAAAGATAAAGTATGCCAAGCTGGAATGTAAAGAAACGAGATAACTTCAAGAAAAAAAAACTATAAATTTCACCAAAATGATGGAAGTAATTATAGGGGATATCACGGTAATAATCACAGAAATTATAAACCCCAACCCCCTACCATAAGAGAAAGAGAACCCTTTAATAAAAATGTTGCTCAGAAACAACCATTAAAATGTTGGGAATGTTGTGAACCACATTATTTTAAGGACTGCCCTAAAAGAAAAAACATTTTAATATGGTTCATTCCCTTCAAGAGACAATAACAGTTGGAGATATGGCGAGGAGCATGCCCAGAATCAACGCTGCACTCGAAAATTGGCAAGCAGATCACCAGGCGTCAATGGTTGAAATTCAACACATGTTAAAGAACCAAGCTATTTCTATATTGATTGATCTAGGTGCAAGCTTAAGTTATGTAGCACCCAGAATTGTAGAACTATGTAAACTAGTGCCTCAAAATTTTGAAAAATCATGGTTGGTACAGTTAGCCACAGGTACTAAACGTAAGGTCACTAGTCATGTTAAAAAATGTGAAATTTTGATAAATGAGTTAAATACAAGTCCAAATCTGAATATTTTACCTTTAGGTTCATATGATTTGTTGATTGGAATGGATTGGTTAGAGGAGCACAAAGTTATATTAGATTTTTTGATAAAACTTTCACATGCACAGATAAATTAGTAAATATAGTTAAGGTGATAGGAATTCCGAGAAAAACAACTCTTAGAAGAATAACAGCTCTACAGATGAAAAGATCTGTGAGAAAAGGATGTAAGGTATTTGCTGTCTACATAATGGATAGCAGGGAATCAGAAAGTAAACTTAATTTTGATGATATACCAGTTTTAAAAGAATTTAAAGACATATTTCTAAAAGAAATTCAGGAACTGCCTCCTAAAAGAGATATATATTTCACAATTGATCTAATACGAGGAGCAGTACCGGCATCCAAGGCTCCATACAGAATGAATGTGATTGAACTTATGGAGTTAAAAACACAGTTACAAGAACTTTTAGATAAGAAATACATTCGACCCAGTGTTTCCCCTTGGGGAGCACTAGTTTTATTTGTAAAGAAGAAGGACAAAACCTTTATATTATGTATACATTACATGCAGTTGAATAAAATGACTATAAAGAACCGATACCCTTTGCCCCAGATTGACGATTTGTTCGATCAACTCTAAGGGGCAACTATTTTCTCAAAAATATATTTAAGATCCGGTTACCATCAGGTATGGATCAAGGATGAAGACATCTTCAAAACTACGTGGAGAACTCGTTATGGTCATTACGAGTTCGTTGTAATGCCATTTGGTTTAACAAACACACATGCAGCCTTCATGAGTCTAATGAATAACATTTTTAATCACTATTTGGATAAATTTGTAGTTGTCTTCATTAACAGCATATTGATTTATTCAAAGAACAAACAGGAGCATGAAGAACATTTAAGAATAGTATTGAAAATTTTAAGAGAACAACAATTGGTTGCTAAGTTCATCAAGTGCAATTTTTTTAAAGACATAATTCATTGTCTAGGACACGTGATGTCTAAAGATGGAATCTTCGTTGACCTTGATAAGATTAAGGCTATCACGGAATGGCCGGTTCCTAAAAATGTAACCGACATAAGATATTTTATGGGGATTACGGGCTACTATTGGAAATTCATTGAGGGATTTTCGAAAATAGCGTACCCCATAACCTCACTACAAAAGAAAGGCAAAAAGTTTGACTAGAATGAAAAATGTATGGAAAGCTTTAATAAACTAAAACATCTTTTAACTACTGCTCCTGTACTAAAAATTGCCGACCCGTTGAAAGATTTCGTCGTATGCACCAATGCATGTAACGAAGGATTAGGCAGAGTACTAATTCAATAAAACCATGTCATTGCTTACGAATCCCGAAAATTAAAAGAACATGAGAAAAATTATGCTACGCATGATTTGGAACTTGCTTGAATTAAACATCCATTAAAAATGTGGCGACACTACTTAATTCGAAGAAATTTTTTACTTATATCAGATAACATAAGACTAAAATACTTGTTTGACCAACATAATTTAAATGCTAGACAGGCTAGGTGGCTGTCCTTTTTAAGTGAATATGAGTTTGAAATAAAACATATAAAAGGTAAAGAAAACAAAGTTGCAGACTCTTTAAGCCATCATGCAAACTTATTATATGCAAGCAGTAATTACGAATATGATTTGGAAAAGAAATTTTAAACTTGGAAAATTTTGATAAAGAATACCAAATTTTAAAGAAGAAAACAGTTGAAAATGAAAATAACGAGTTAAAAACTGATTTCCATATTAATGAAAGAGGATTATTGTTGTTTAAAAAAGCAGACTTTACATACCCAATTATGCAAAGATCAGGTTAACTGTTTTAAATGAATTACACAAGCAACCTTATTCAGGGCACCCACGGTATCAAAATATGATCACCATGATTAGGAAGGATTTATTTTTGCCAAACATGAAAAAGAAAATAGCAGAATACTTAGCTCGCTGTTTAGAATGCCAACAAGTCAAGGCTGAACACTAACATCCAACAGGATTGTTGCAGCTGCTACCCATTCCTAAATGGAAGTGGGAAACGATCAGTATGGATTTTATAACTGGCTTGCCAAAAAATTTCAGACTGCATGATTCGATCATGGTTGTAGTACACAAGTTAAGCAAAGTTGCTCATTTTATTCCTGTGAAGTCTACCTATAAAACTGTTAACATTGTAGATATTTTCATGAAGGAGATATTGAGGCTACATGGCATACCAATGGTAATAGTCTTAGATAGAGACACAAAGTTTACAAGTAATTTCTAGAAGGATTTGTTTAAAGGTTTGGGAATCCAATTGAATTTCAGCACTGCATACCATCCACAAATGGATGGGAAGACTGAAAGAGTAAACCAAATTTTGGAAGACATGTTGAGAATGTATGTCATGGACAAACTCGGTAAATGGGAAGATTATTTTCATTTAGTTGAATTTGCTTACAATAATAATTTTCAAGTTTCTACACGTATGAGTCCATTTGAAGTTTTATATGGATGTAAGTGCAACACTCCAATATCATGGAGCAGCCTAGTAGATAGGTTAATGTTAGGAACTGAACTATTAAGAGAAATGGAACTAACCATGCAATAGGTACAATAGAACTTAAAGGCTGCCCAAGACAGACATAAAAGTTATGCTGATTTAAAACAAACTCTTAGAGAGTTCCAGGCGGAACCGGAAGGAGAGTTCCAACTGGGACTAGAATACATTCTCGACAGGAGAGAAATTTTTCGTCATAACCGTACCATCAGACAAGTCAAGGTGGAATGGAAGCATTTTAGTCCGGAAGAAGCTACTTGGGAACTAGAAAGCGATATGTGGGAGGCATATACAGGCTAGTTCCAAGAAGATCTTATGGAAGAATAAAGCAAGGTTGTAACACCGAGGACAGTGTTACCTTTTAAGGGGAGGTGTATGTAACACCCCCATAAATAATAAATATTTTTATTTCTACTGGAAAAGAATAATTAAAAAAAATTATTATTATTTTTATTATTTTTGAATGAAAAGTAAAAAATAGAACAATTTGTATTGAGAATACTTTTGTTTAAATAAAATATAATAAAGGAGGTGAACAAGAATGGAAATAGCTGTTGAAGAGTGTTTGCTGAACTACAAGATGAAAAGGACAAATGGCTGAAGCTGTTATAGATGCGAGAGGAATCATCCCTAAAAATCAGGTCACCACTTCTAGTTGAGTGCTAAAGAGAAGGAGGCTCATAAATGACCAAGTCCCAGGTAAAATACTATAAATAGTATATCCATGAGCAATAGGAGGCTAGCATTGGACATGGATTAATATTTAAAATGCAAGAGATGGACCATTGAGTAATTTTTCTCTTGTAGTTCAGTGAATAGGCTTGGGGGTTCTAGAGCTTGACTGCTCTGGAAGTTGGTTGGGTGGAACAACAAACCCATTCTTGTTTTCCCATCATTGGTTCCAGGTTCTTGTCCTATACTATAGAGTAGATTTACATTATTATTCCATACCATATTTTAATCTGATCGTTCTATTTTATTGTACTTCATTTTCTATTTACGATTCTTTTATTAAGTTACAGAATAATCTTAGTTAATATTTGTTTAAGACCTCTGTGAAGGATCTAGATTAGCCTAGCATAAATTGACCGCTCTCTATCACAATGGACTAAACCTAAGCATTATAGTATCTAAATGTTAGTCGAAATACAAAAAAAAAATTTATGCTTAGTTTGCTTATCAGTCAATACATATGAACAATTTAAATCATCTTAGAACAGTCTCGACGAAGGGTTATATGAAATTTTCCATAATTTGAGTAAGGATAGAATCCTGATATTATGTTTCATAGTTGTTCTAGTTTCATAATAAAGTAGTTTATAAATGGAAAAACTATTTACCATAATAAGATTTCTAAGGTTAAGACAATCGCCTGAGTGAAATTCATAAATAAATACAACATCTCAGAAATCTATTCTCACTGTACAATGCTTTCAAACTACTAATAATGATATCAGTTCAAAGTCGAAAACCCTTATTTCCAAACTAATAATACTAAACCACAAATATTCTGAAAACAAGAATTAAACCAAACAAAAATCAATTATCAGGTTTCGAAAGTATTACAATCGAGCCGAAATGGCTTTCTTTTCAAATTAAACATTATGGTAAAACCATAAATCCATTTAAGATGTAACCCATACAATTTAGCCATTACATTTCTTAATCAAGTAAACTCGTGAAGGTTCCAAATCGAATATCAAGGGATAAACCCTGCTAATGAAATATTAAATTCCTTCACGCCGCATGTGCTAGTTTAGGGAAAAATAATACAGTCTTTTGAAAACAAAATTAATAACATCTTCTAAATAGAGCACCCATTTCATATTTCGTAGTAGCATAAAAACGCTAGAGTTTCAGAGCTTGTATAGCATCACTAACAAGGTGGTTATCATCATAACAGATTTAGTAAGGCAACGCTTCATTAACTGAAAAAAGAAGAAAATCCATAGTAGATTCTAGGTGGTTACCCTGAATTCTTCAAACAAACTTATGAAACCATAATCATACAAAACGTACGCGCTGAAAGCTAAATGTCTAACTTTGTATCGAGTGAATTCAAATATTTATATATGAAACTATTCAAAAAAAAAAATCTGAAAGACGTGATAATTACATATTGGGAAAAACCCCAATGTTGGGCGTTAAATCCATCATCGAATACATATATCTTGGAAAGCCTAAAAGAACCCTGCTTCACATTTTCACTTAAAGAGAATTCAACCCTAAAAACAACACTGTTGGGGATAACAGTTCCCAAGCTTAAAGAACTCTCTGAAATGCCAAGACAACAATATAAACAAGTAGGACGAAGTGCTTCCAAAACCTTCAAGCAGGAGTAGACAAGAGAACCAGCGAACAAGACCCAAGGATTACCTTGGGAGTCCAACCACCAAGTCGCTCTGCATCCACCTTCTTCGTGCCAAGCAAGAACCATGAACGCAGGAGAACCCTCTTGTCATCATTTGTATGCTAGTTAAAAACTGTATACATAATTTATGAATTAAATGAATGGACAAATCTATTTTGATAACTAACTTTACCTCTGCAAATACATTCGCAGTCGACGCAGAGAGATAGGTAAGTGTGGAAAAGGTCTGTTATGCATAGCCGAGAACAACTTCCAAAACCCATAACTAATGCATGGTTGAATTTTTAACATGGAGTTGACGCAGGGTTTCCATGGCAACCATGGCAGCCGAGTGAGAGCTCGGCTCTTCTCCTCTCATATAGACTACCAACAATACTACAACCCCAGCGACGGTTTATCCTCTTGTCTCGCGATGTGTGAAGTTTCATGTTCCAGCATTAATGAGCCAACTGGCTCCCACTTTAAGTAATTTCGTTCACCCACTTTGTATAGTTTTTCATCCACGTTTTGTTTTTCTTTTCCCATTAGCATATTTCCACAACCTTGGTCATTCATGCATTATTGGCATATTAATATTATTGCAACGCTTGGGATTAAAGACTCGTTAAGCTAGGACACTTTCCCATAGTGGAGCTAGGAATTATTGATGACCTCAAACTTTTACCAAGTAGTTTGTACATTAGATCACAAATAGGAAAACCATGACCTATCTAACCTTTCACGTTGGAGACACCAACCTGTAACTTGTGCAAGTGAATCGCCATGCTTTTAGCTTCATAAGCTAAGTAATCCTTAGGGCTTGCTCGAGGAACCTTTTATCGTATAATAAGAAAATAATCACATTCAATTAAGTAAGTCATCATAGAATGATTTTGAAATGACAATTAAAATATCAATACAGATGCTAAAAACACGTTGACATTCTAGTTACAAAATAAAGAGTTCATAATCATATTAACAAAGGTTTAGATATATTTAACAAGTTACGACTGTTATGGACAATAATAGTCGACAAGGACAAACACAAACAAATAGGTAATACTAATAAACCTATCTAAGCGATACATAAAAGAAACCATGAGTATCATAGCATCGTCAAACAAAAGTCTATTCAATGATAATGTGTGTTGTCCTTAAAGTTATGATAGTTAGGATGTGCACAATTACATTTTACATAGTAATTCTAGATTTGTACTATACATAATTTTTTTTATTTTGTGAAATTGAGGGTTATTACATATGGTATCAGAGCTATGTTACAGCACGAGGCCTGAATCGGCTCAAAACACTACCGCTATTGCTAAGAATTATAAACTAATGATATATTTATTTGCATTCATTTTGTACTCTTGCTAATTCCAGGGATTAGAAGGAAAACTGTGTTGTCTACGGAGAAATTGAAGAATTCGGAATGCTTGAAGAGACACCCCCTTGAGTACCGAAAAATACTAGAGGAGGCGAACTTTGGGTGAATTTAAATGAAAGCAGAGATACTAATCCAACTGAATTACAACAAAACGTTGATGAATTAAGGGTAGAATTAAAAAGAGTTAGGCAGGAAAATGAACGAATAATGAAGGCTCAAGAAGAACTGAATACTATTTTATTGGCCAAAATACATAGTATTGAAAAGGATAAACATAAAAACACTAAGGAAGATAAGGCAGCCACACCCTCTAAACGTAAAGGGAGAAAACTTGAATTTTCCAGCCATGGGGATGAAACGTCCAGTGATGAATCTTTGAAACAAGAACATCAAGAATCTAGTGAAAGTAGTGACCAGCATAAAAGTAGAAAGAAATACAGACCATATGAGGAAATTTCGGGGGAAGTCAAAAAGATCAAACCTCCGATGTTTAATGGTGAAATTGAAAAAGGAGAAGAAGCTGAAGTCTGGTTATCATGCATGAAGAAACATTTCTAGATATACAACTATTCTGATGAACTTAAGGAAAAAATGGTCATATACAACCTAAGTGGAAAGGATGATATATGGTGGCAAGACATTAAGAAAGTGAAAGGCATAAAAGAACGAATAGTAAATTGGAAAACCTCTAAAAAGTTATTTAAAGAGAAATATCTTTTAGAACAATTTTATGAAGAAAAGGAAAAAGAATTTTATGAGTTAAAATTAGGAGACATGAATATGAAAGAGCTCTGCAGTAAATTTATGTGTCTACTCCATTATGTGCCTTACATAATAGATGAAAATCCAAAAATATAGCGTTTCCTCAGCTGTTTTCCCACTCCGTTCAAAGAACGAATTGAATTCGATAACCCAGAGACATTAGAAGAAATCATGAGGAAGGCAAACTACTGTTATGAACAGAATAAGAACATAAGAGAAAGTATGCCAAGCTGGAATGTAAAGAAATGAGATAACTTCAAGAAAAACAACAACTATAAATTTCACCGAAATGCTGGAATTAATTACAGAGGATATTAATATTAATATTTAACATTTTTCAATATTAATAATTAATGGCAAGATGATCATTAAGTGAATGCACACTTTTTTATTCAAAATTTTCTCCATTTATTAAGGTAGACATTTACAGCCATGGAAGATGGGCATTCACCTATGCACATTAATATTAATTTTATAACTTAGAATGTTATGTGAATAAATGTTAAGGGTTTCCACTCTTGCTATGTAAATCCATTAGCTTTTAGGGTTTTTACTTTTGCTATGCATATATTGATTTTTTAATGACTCTATCTTTATGAATGAACTCAAATTTTTACAATTAAGAATTCTCAAATACTTATGCTCTAACATGGGCATGACTGTTAACTTCGACAAGACAAAAGTTATGATTATAAAATCTAAGAAAAACACCTATGCAAATTTTATTTATGATAACAATAAATTGGAGGAAGTGACTTCTTAAAAGTATGTTGGAATTGATATTCATCACAAGCTCAATTGGAACCACAACATTGAGAAAAGGATTAATGGAGGATGGAAAGGTTTTTTTGGTCTTGAAAATAATTCTAAATCAACCAACCTGGTCGTGTGGGATAAAAAGATGTTCGTCTTTGAAACTCTTGTCATCCCTGTTATCTTATACAGTTGTGTGGAATTTCTAGAGAATCTTGGAGAAAGATTGAGCTAATCCAGAAGTGGTTTATAACTTATAACCTAAAAATTAAAAGCAACACACCTTATCATATTCTCCTCTTAGAAGTGGTTCTTTCCGCCATTGAGAGTATGGCTATGACTAGGTTCCTGATGTACAAGCACAAGATAAATAACATGGAAAATGAGAGACTTCCTAAAATTGATTTAAATTCAATTCAAAACCAATTACGCCTCAAGAGGAGTTGCTGTAAATATACGATGTCTTGGTTACCATTGGGTCATTGATGTAAATGACACTTTTTCAAAATATCGATAATGTCAAAAATATTCTTTCTTCTAAGTTTAAAGATAAATTGTGGTGCGAAGAAAATTTATCGATTAAGAGAAAACGAAGATATGATAAGGAGGTCATTAACCCTAATTTGGAAGATCAGAATTATCTCTCGATAATAACTAGTTCAAAGAAGAAAATGAATTTAGACAAGATTAGAGCGAACTCTCATGAGATCCATAACGAAACAGGGCATTGGTCTATTCCCAAAACTCCGTGGGTTGAAAGGGTTTTCCATATTTGTGATTATATGAGTGTTGATGATGAAAATCAATTTCTCTTAGAGTGTCCTTCTTACACCCACATTAGATATGAGTTTCATAGTATTTGCTACAATACAAACCTTTCTAACCTTCTGACTTTCCAGAACTATAGTGAGCTTAGAAAGCTTCTTTCTAAGCTTTTTGAGCATAGGAACAAAATTTTAAAGCAAACCAATTAATAACCTTCTTAAGGCCCGATAGGGCAAAGTTTGTCTCAGTTGACGTTAATCATCATCATCATCATCAAAATTAAATACAAAAATTTTCTAATTAAAATAAAATTGTTTTTCATATAAAAGGTTTCCATTTATACATTAATATTGAAAATTTTCCATATAGTTTAAAACACAATCCATAATCTATTCAAAGTCTATTAAAAAATGTTTTTTTAGAAAAATATATGACTTAACCATATATTATACTTTTAAATATTTATTTTATAAACCATATATATTTAAATTTATCCATTGTGTCAATTTGGAACCAATCATATATTTATGAGTTGATGCATCTTTGCATTTATGTTTACAATCTGATATTTGTTTCCTTATCATTGAAGTGAAGGTTTTGTGTTGGGTAAAGGGGTATCCAAGTTGTGGTGAGGTCATAGTCATGGGATAGGCACCATAAATACTCAGTTGTCTCTTTGAGAAAGAGTTGCAGGAACCCAAGTGAGTGATTTTCCCATTTACTGCCTAATAAAGGTAAGTGTTCCATGGACCCTTCAATGAATTCAATCCCACTCCAAACCTTAGACTTCCATACAGATAATGATATAGAAGTATCTTTAGCTGAAAGATGCTCCTCTTTTAAACATGAGACTTCCACATCTTCTTCAATAATCAATATCCAGGTTTTAAATCCTTCCAAAAATTGGCAATTTCCAGCCAACTTACCTTTTGATGCTTATAAGTTATCATGGTGGAAATATAAAACTCACACCCAAATCAAATTTAGCTCTGTTGATATTTCTTTTACAGATACAGATGAGATTGTGCATATTAATTTGTTAGATAAGTACCAGATAGATTGGGATAAAACCCATGGATATATGTATGCCTATCTTGGTGCAATTAAACTTGGACTTGGTCCATTAGTTCAACCTTATATTCTAGTTTATTCTTTGTGTGTAGCCATAGACACTCAGCATATCGATTTTTCTGATGCCATCATCAGAGGGTTTACCTCTCCCTTACATAATGGCCTGTGTTTTGGCACTATTTTTACTAAGTATTATGTCAGACTTGATGATCCCTATATCTATGATTTACTTAAATCATATATATTACCACATGGCTTTAAAATGGATTCTAGCTCCAAGAACATCCATCTCAAAGCATGTGTTCTTGTCCTCTTTGGAAATGATACTTTTGCCCCGCTCCGATCTAAGGTCCATTAGAGATCGCACCTACACAACGTTGTGAAGACTGATAAATCTAAACAATTTACTCCAATTACTTTTGAATGGACGGGAATAAATTACCTTAGACAATGGGAAGTGAAATATAAAGAGCTAAGGAACCAAGATAATTCTGTACAGAAAATAGAGTCTTTTGTTAATACCCTGATTTCTTTTGATAGATACTCCCACTCATTCTAAATCCCTAAAGGACTTCCTACTCCTCATTTTACTCCTCCTCTTCTTAGGACCCCTTCTGTGAATAAATCTGAATTTAATTCAAATAGGCATGAACCTACTTCTTCTAGTTTAGTTCAACCATCCTTTTTTGGAGTCTATGACACTGAACATAAAAGTCAACACTCAGGATGTCCATCCTGCAAGAAAATACTCCAAATATTAAAGCATAATTAGAATAGAGAACTCTTGAGTCTCTATATGTTTTCATATTTACCTCGGAATGGCTATGGTATGGAAATCACCTCTGCTAAAATTTGATAGATCATTTGTCCCTGGAATAAATCTTCTAGAGATGCCCTTCAGACAGTTTTCAACTGATGGGAAAATTAAAAAAAAAATTATTGCCCTATAAATCTTCTATTCCTTTTGAAACTGTCTCAAATGAAATAAAGCTTGCAAACTATGGCAATGTGCAACAACATCTCACAACACAAAATCTGGATGATATGGCCATGGATATCATTCAGTTATAGAAAACAATGAAGGATGAGCATGATAAGATATCAATGCTCCAAACCAAACTAGACCTTCTGGATCATTTGTTGCATGATACAGAAGAGATAAAAACTGCAATAAATACAGCCTATGACAAGACAAAGAAAAGGATGAATGTCTTGGGTAAGATTTTGACCATTTAAATAGAAGAATTGAAAAAGAAAAATGGCAGGGTCAGCCAGGCAGCAATGGATCTTTCACTAAAAAGGACACCAACGAAAACACTCTAAAAGTTACTCTTTTTTTCTGATGAGTGTCCAAGATGAGGATGACAGACCATATTTTAAGTTTGGTCAAGATGAAGAAGAATTCCAATAAATACAAATCTTAGTAAGTCAATTCCATAGAATTCCTAAGGCATTACATGAAAAATATATGGCTATGCTTAAATTCTCCTCTCACATAGAAGATACCCAAAAAGTTCAGGGGTCATCCATGAAGTTGGTTCTTCCTCCTTTTCAGGTCCTCCTAATCCCACTTTTGATTTAGACATGCAAGATGTCTCTTCTTCTCCTTCTCACAAATTCCATTTTGGAATAAATGGAATGAATAACCTGATGTCATAGATGCCTGAGCAAGCCATTTTGAATATCCAATGTCAATCGCAGGTAGAAATAAATTCATCCATGCAACTTCTTGGCCAATGGGTTTTATATAAAGAGACCCGAGATTCAAATATTTCTAGTCGGCAATTAGATTTACAGTTGTTCATAGATGGATTATCCGATTTAGCACATGAATAGTGGCGGTGGCTACCATAAGAAGCAAGAGATGAGATTTTGAATGTCAATGATGCAGATCAGCAGATACTGCATGCTTTGAGAAAGATTTCTATGGCCCTGATGATAAAGAAGACTATGAGAACCTAGCTTCTTTATTCATGTATGTAAGAATTTGTGACCTGAGTCAAAGTGAGAAATACTTCTTCTATATGCAGAACTTTCTTATCTCTTGAGGAATGTTCGGTGAACCAACATACTTGAAAAACTATATTAGAATCTTTCCTGGTCATGTTCTAGATGTTGTGGAACAATTTTTAAAATATAAGAATATTAATCTTCGCGGAATCTCATTAGTAGAACTCCATGCTTTTATCATGGAAACTTGGCAAGAACATTTTCTAGGAAAGAGAGTGTTACACCTAAAATATACCCATCCTGAGATTCAGTGTATACACCCCTGAAGATATCTTGACTGAGTAATTAACCTGGGAGGATTTGTACCCAGTTGTACCAGGTTTCGAGAGGTCATCGCAGGTTTCACTCATGCAACATGCGACGTCGCAGCTTGCTGCATTGCAGGGTGCGACGAAGTCAATTAATGGGAAAAAATAGCTTCTTCGAGGTTCTTCTTAAAACTTGCTAACTTGGGGCCTTATCCCTGACCTCTAGGGGAGTTGGTACTCAATTCCTAACACCTTGGGAGGATCCCCTATCTCTCTCCTACCATATCTCAACCTATCCTATCCATACCCTGTCCACTTAGTCCTATATAAGATAAGCTCTACCCCTCTCTAAAGGGAGGAAGTCTATGGTGTCTACATGCTGGTAAAATCACTCTTGAGAGATTTTTACTCATCCTTGAGAGACTCAAGCTTCCTTAGGAGGAAATGGAAAATGGCTTTATTGGAGAAGGGCTACAGCGTTAAGCCTCAGTTGTAGATCTATATCTCTGCTATGTACTTCCCTATTTTTATAGTAATACAAATGCTTTCCACCAATATTGTTAATGTGTGTAATGATATTGAGTAGTTTACCTGCTTAACTGTTCACTTAGATATCTTATTGTATAGATTCCCTTTACTTGTTTCTCTTGTTTCTTGTCTTGACAGGTCTTGCAGCTTGGATCTGACGACCGTGAGACGTGGAGTAGCATTCAGGAGAAAGGATAACGAAGTGAAAGGTAAGACATCTAGTACTCGATCCTTAAGTAGATCTAGGAAATGCATTTGTAGTCTGTCTTATTTCTTTTAGACTTGCATTGAGCTAGGGAGATCCAGCTCGCGTCCGCACGAGTGGATTGTCCGATAAACAAATCTGGTGACCATACTGGGGATTTACATGTCTGATTCTGTAATTGCCTGAGAGCCATTTTTAATTGATTGCTTGACATAATCCTTCTATTTTTCATTTGCTTCGTGAGTTGATTTCACTATCAGATCTTCGCATTGAAGACTCTGATCTGCTTCCTCTGATTTTATACAACTCATTTTCAAACCATTCCATGGTTCATTGCTTGGAGATCTGATTCATTTTTCGACGTAGATCTCGCTCGTCGCACCTGGTTAGTGGAAACAGAGCGACACTGTGTCATTTATAGCCCTTTTTCTTTACCTGTTAGTCAATTGTCGCATCCTTTTCATTGGTAAACTGTGACGTCATTTCACTTCCCACATTGGTGAACTACGACGTCACACTATGCACAAGCACATAGTGCGTCGATTTGTCAAAATTTGGCATGCAGGCATCCCCTCTCCATTTGCCAATTATGAAGTTTGGTTTGATGTATGAACTCCCTCTGTGCTGCAAGATCTAGCAAGAGATCCCACCTTTGATTTGTGTGTCGAGTGTTTGGTTTTGTTTGCATTGATTTTGGGTTCCGTTTTGGACAAGTCTGAGGACCAGTAGTGGTGGGTACTCTTGTCTCCTCCACCTTCATCCGCTCACCCTTGCTTTCCCTTCCTTCCATTCCTGATCTGATCATTACATTAGATCAGCTCACAGACCTTGTTTACATTATTTTTTGAGGTTTGCTTGTTTGGTTTGCTTGCTACTGCTTGATTTTGAGTTAAGTGTGTCTTTCAGCTTGATTGAGTGCTTGTCTTTTCTTGAGTTTTCTGAGTGCATCGAGTGTTGCAAGTAGTGTTTTCTTTTCATTCATTTAGATCTGAAAGCTCAATTGTTATCAAGTTTATTCTTTGATGCATCTATCGAAAAGTAAAAAAGTGTTTCTTTCCCATCATTTCTTGAGTGTTTTCGAAAGAAAAACGTTCTTGCATTGGAATGTTTCGTTTATCAATATTTTGGAAAATTGAATGAATGTATGATCATTCGTGTTTTTCTTGAAATATGAATTGCTCATCTTCTTGAAAGACTCAAGCTATACTTCCAATTTTCCAAAAGAATTTCCATGCTAGGGAAAGATAAGTGCATTTTTTTATTTTTCATTACTTTTAGGCCATTGAAAGTGAAATTGAAAAGCTTGCATACTCCATCTTAGAATTCTCTCTTTTCATTACCTAGTGTTATTTTGCTTTGAAAAAAGAAAGAAAAGGAAAAATGTTGTGATTTGGATAGTAGCGTTGTGATTTTTTGTGTTTCATTGAAAAAGGAAAAGAATACTTTCATAGTCGAGTTTGTTTGAATTGGGATTGTGTTGCATTGTGTTGTTTTGGCAATCTCGTCGGAAAGAAAAAGATTTCTCCTTCCCATAGATAGAATTCATTGAAAGAAAAAAATATTTCGTGCATGTAGCTCAGACTTGCATTATGCTTCCGATTATGTACTCACCTCATGCATTCACCTAACCGTCCAAGATAAAATTAACGGTAGAACTAGGTAAAATTTTTAGCAACTTGTGTGTAAGCTAGAGACATGTTCCAGCATCGTTAAGGATGGAAGCTATCATTATTTTATAGAACTGTATCTCGAGGGTATTGTAGTATTCCATGTACTTATCGGTATATCGAGCTCCTTCACGTACCCACCAAGTACCATAATCCGTACTTGGTGTATATCGAAGGGTGTATCATGTACTCGGTAGTATATCGGAAGGTCTCTTGCCGAACGGTTGTGCATTAGAGAGCACCACTATGGATTTGAGCTCCCATGTACCTTGCATATATTGGGAGACACCACTAGGATTCCTGAAACCAACTGAGTTAACCATTTAGCCATCTTGGCAAAGCAATACACCAAGAACATCACTCAAAGAGATTGCCATGCATGTACTGTCTAGGTAATCGGGTATGAAGGCAAGGGTATGGTCTCAATCCTCCTTGTTGCGTCATATTGTTGGACACTGCAGCATAACGCAGTTTGCGATGCCTTGATAATCCCGTGAGGTTCCAGAATTTTTAATCCACTCTGTCACATAAGTCTGCTTATTGCCTTAGTTTGAGTAGGTTTTTCTGGACTACTTTTTTGTTTAGCTTACCCTTAGGAGAAACGTTGTTTCAGCCACTTTGGATGACTTTCCTGACGCTCTGGAGGGTTTTTTCTTGAGAAGATCCTGTAGGATCTTAAACTTATCACCCGAATATCCCCTTAATCTGGAGGTTATTTTGAGGGTAAGAATGGATCAGCGTAACATGGTCGTAGTTACTGAAGTGGAAAACCCCACTCTAAATGTTGGAGGACTTTTGTTTCCACAAACTCCTCCGGATTCACCTGCCTCTCATCCCCCGCAGGATGAAGGAGCACAAATCCCCACTTTGCAAGACCTTTCTCCCATCATCTCGGGAGAACCTGGATCGTTGGAATGGATAAACCAACCCCAGGACGACCCTACAACAGCTGTTGGTCCTTCAGCAGCATACTTGACATCTTTTACTGGTCACCCAGTGGCTCATTTTTTCAGCGCATCACCACCCAACTAGACTACTCCAAAGTTCTCTAGACCCTCCTACATGCCCGACCCTACCAAAGTCTTTGCACCTATTCAAGAATGGTCGAATCAGTTACATATTAAGGGAAATGAAATTCGAAGACAAAGCCTCGAGTAAAGACTTGGGTATAGAGATACCTCAATTCATCCAATATCTTCTAGATCAACAGAACAATCTTCCCACCACACGACCATTAATGAGACTGGTCAGCCCTCACAAGAGTCTAGTCCTGCACCTCAAGTGAACCAACTGGTGGAAGGACAACAGTCCAACACACCTGTTACTACCACAGTTACTTTACTAGCTCCTCCTCCTCCTCAAAATTCAAGGGGAGGATATTCCATTCCCATGGATTATCTCATTAGTAATGTTATTACTATGGTAGCTAATCAAAAACCTACGTTGGTTCAACCTTTGAATAATGGTTATCCTGTTGTGGCTGGGGGGAAACCCCTGTTTCCTAACCAGAACATAGGCGCTGGAATCCACAATGGACCTCCTGTTGGACCTCCTCAACCCACTAGACCATCCACCATGGGATTATCTCATGTTGGGGGGCCATCTAATGTAACCCTACCCTCATGGAGTCAAGCATATGCAGGTTCTGTTAACCCTACGTCGGGCCAATCTAATCCCAAAAATGCACCCTACGGAATACCTTATCCCAGGAATCCATACACTGTATGGAGGCAATATCCTGTGTTACAACACAGACCCCAACCAACTATCCCTCAAGCACCACCACCCCCGATCAGTCCTCCCCCACCTCCTGCTGGAGGTGGAGGGCCCCCACCTAACATTGGTGGAGGCCCACCTCATTTTACCAACAATATCCTTCACCCTTTCGGCGGTGGTGGGAAAGGTCCACCACCCCCTCCAGCCGGAGGCGGCGGGGGACCACCCTATTATGGTGGGGGAGGACATTTCCCTTCGGGTGGTGGAGGTGGTGGAGGACCTAATTACTATGGTGGCAGTGGTGGTGGTGGAGACCCTCATCCTTCTGGCGGCAGAGGTGGTGGGGGCCCCCATCCTTCTGGAGGTGGAGGTGGTCCACCACCCCCTCCAGGAGGAGGTGGTGGTGCGCCGCCTTACTACGTTTATGGACCCCCACCTCCTCTCATTAGTGGACATGGACCTCCACCTCCTCCCAGTGGTGGAGGTGGAACCCCACCTTATTGGAATGGACCACCTTATGGTGGTGGACCGCCTTACGGTCCGGGTGGCACACCCCCCTATGGCCAAGTTCCTCCTGGTACACCTTACAGTCATACTGGTCCTTACACGCCTTATCTGTATTATCAATACGTGCAGCCTAATCCATAGCTGCGCTTTTTGGCTACCTTTGACCTACCTGACCTATCTCTTTTAACCAATGACCCCATTTACCACGAAACTAATTGGCCACCTATTCCGGTGAAACATTCATCTGATATCCCAAAATTTGACGAAAAACCGGGTGAAGATCCTAAAAACCACATGATGACGTACCATTTATGGTGTTTATCTAATTCCTTAATGGACAACTCAATTCGCCTTAGATTGTTTCAAAGGACTTTCACTGGTTTGGCTACCAAGTGGTACATTGAGTTTCCACCACACTCTTTTCTTGATTTTGGTTCTCTTGCCATGAACTTTTTGATTCATTTCCAGCTGCCTATACGGTATGAAACTGGTACCGAGCTTTAAACCTCGCTCTGTCAAAATACCGCTACTCATATTTTTGATCATATCCATGAGTGGTCAAGGAGACGTCGTCTCATCAAATCTCCCATTCCAGATCAAATCCTAGCAGACTGGTTTACGAAGTTACTCATCCCTGTCATAGCAAGAGATGTTGCCATGCGAGGTGCTATCACCAAAGAACAAGCCATCATGAGTGCCCATGTACTAGACCTAGTGTTAACACCTAAAAAGTGCTCACTAGCTCATTTCCTTATTCACATGACCCATTTGTCCACTTTTCCACCATTTGAGCCTCTAAAGCCAACAAAGGTCACCAAAAGACCTTAATACACCCCTTTTTCCACTCAAAATGAGTAATTTTCCTAAAAACAATAAAAAACCCTAAAAAAGGGTCCAAAGTTCCCAAAAATATTAAAAATGGAATAAAAATATTAAAAATATTAAAAAAAGGAAAAAGGAGGGAAAAGGTATCTAAACCATGTTGGTCAATACCATTGGTTTCCACAAAACCATAATGATATTTCCCACCACCAAAAACTATAAAAAGGTGGTAGGGGCTCCTCATTTCACATTCATCCATCATCCTCTCCTCATGCTGCCAAAATCTTCCATGAGTTTTTGGCCATTGTAGCTACCTTGGAGAAGGGACCCTTTGGAGTTTGGAGCTGCTCACCCTTGGAGCTACTCAACAACCTTCACCATTTGGAGGTATTATTATTGCAAGCACTTGCTTGCCCCCATTTTCAACACAAATTTATTTTTTCTATTTCTTGTTCTTGTTTTCAATTCAAAAGTTTATTATGATATGCACATGCTAGTTTAGCTTTAGTTTTAGATTTAAATTTGTTTTTGCTTTAATATTTGAGACTGCTGCTACTAGTTAGCAGGTGCCCATAGTACTAAGCTTGGTTGCAAAACCAAGCCAACAGTTTTTGGTGACTCCGCTGCTTTCGAATTTTTGGATCTCACTTTTGCTTTAGATCTTAGTTTTTGTTAATATTAGTTAGTTTAATTCATAGATCTGCCACCCTAGATAGCAGATCCATTGCTGTTCTAGATCTTGGCCCATTTTATTGCCATTAACAACTCGAAATTCTCAATTTTCAGGTTCGTTTTTCGGCGTCCGCGTACGGATTTCGCCTCGCGACTTTTTGCCTGACAGTCGCATGGCTCATCGCGACTGCGCGGCTCTTTTCCACGCGGTTCCCCGCGGCTTCGCTGCCTATTTGCGCGTTGCACATCGCGGCTTCACGGACATTTTTCGCACTGCACATCGCGACTGTGTGACGAAATCCCACGCTGCACATTGCGGCTTCGTGGCTGAAACTTGCGCTGCCCATCGCGACTGTGCGACAGAAACCCACGCATTCCATCGCGGCTGTTCTGTCAAAACCCGCGATGCCATTTTTTCCATTCGGCCAATCCGTTTAAAAAATTAATTTTTTACTGTATTTTCTGCCCACATAGCACATTTTACAGTACTAAAATTCCAGCATTGTTTACAACCATAGAAAAATTTTACTATTTAGAATGTACCTTTGAAAAAGTCTTTTTAAAAATTTTCAGAAATTGAAAGAAGGATTTATTTGCATTTTATCGAGATTAAAATTTTGCTGTTTACTTCTTTGATATTTTGCCCATAGCAATTTTTGAAAAAGAAATCCATTTATTTTTTGAAAAAGTCATATTATTTGCTTTCCTATTTCAAAATATCCTTTGTTTTTTGAATATTTTCTGCAAAGCATTTACTTTTTCAATTTCAGTTTAAAATACCACACGTGCACCCACTCAAACACATAATTTAAACTGACCCTAAATTCAACCAACTTTTAACCCCACTTGGGGAGCACTTAAACGAACTTTGTAGCTAGGTAGTATTGAGGGGATAGGTGTTCCAATAACACCCCTCAGTTATTACATTTGAGACATAGCTATTGTCCATTAGGGAACCAAAATCTCCTAGTATTTTTTGGCACAGTCATAACCAGTTTATCGGAAGGCCTCTCCCCTAGGAGGGTTGAAGTCGCGAGAATGGTTCCGGAATCCTGAGTGCAATACCGAAATCCATTTAGTAACCGAATGATACCATTCGCAGTTCTCGGGATATCCCTGTATGGGGGTATTGCGGTAAAAGGACCAAACCTTTTCTGGACGTGTCATGAACGGAGTATCCTAGTTGCCATTCTTTAGGATTGATTACCCAGTGTCCCTTCCGATAGGGGGATATCTAGCTGTTGATTCAACACTCAATATTGTCTGACTTGGATTTCATCACCTTGCAGAGAATATCGTTTGTTGATTCACAATACTTTTAGTTAGGTGTTTGCATGATACAATCCACCTTTGGTCTAGTAGCACCTCTTTTTTCTAGAAGCTGTTTGCCTATTGGTACGCTGACCATTTTTTGCATCCCTCCACTTATTATAGCACAGCTGCTATAATAAGTGCTTTTTGAGGTTGATTTTTTGGCCTGAGAGCCTTTATTTTCACTCCCACTTTTGCACCCTTGGTTGCATTAGGGTTTTGAGTTTTTTATACATTACCATCTTACACAGAAGATTTTTACACCAAAACTTATTTCTCACCATTGAGAATTTTAGACGATCTCGTCATCTTCAGGGCGAACTCCCAGAGTTCAGTCTACTTGGCTCTCCATGTCACTGACACCGAGCCTTATCCCTTGACTCGACACATCGTCGGTCGAACAGACAGTCATCCGATTCTGACACGCCTCACTCCACATCTGATTTTGAGGCAGAATCCGAAAACCCTACCGAGTTATTACCAACCAACCTCATGGCTGGGACATAATTCGACCCACTTTTTATCAACACCATAGGTGATACATCCACAGACCCTTCTACTGCGGTGCCATCCATGGCAACAACCACCCCCCTGGGTATGCCTAATATGGGGGACACTCCACTTTTAGGAATGCCCAACATAGGACCACCTCCTATTATGGGTATGCCAAACAGAGGGGTAACACTCCCTCGCATTTCCACAACCCATATCCCAGGAATCCCTACTACTATTCCTAACCCTGGTGTAACCCATGTTGCACATGGAAACGCTGGCCCATACCAGACCACAGCTATTGGAGGACACATTCCTTCAATACCTAGCATACCCTTAGGTGCTAATGGACCCCTACATCATACCACCATGACTAGTCATGTCCCAGTCACTATGCCACATCCATTTGCTAGCTTACCGTACATGGCGAGTCTGAACTTACCAGACTTAGCCAGGTTAACCAATGATCTAATCAGACACGACCCTGCGTGGCCTCACATGCCCACCAAACTTCCCTCCGACATCCCTAAGTTTGAGGGCAAGGCAGGTGAGGACCCCCAGAACCATATCATGTCCTTCCATCTATGGTGTTCCTCCAACTCCATAGTAGACGACTCTGTCCACCTCCGTCTATTACAGTGCACCTTCACTGGCTCTGCAGCTAAGTGGTATATCGAGCAGCCCCATGGGACCCATGCCACCTTTACCTCCCTTGCCTCAACCTTCCTGCAGTTCTTTCAGTTACCTGTCCGCTATGACACGGGAGTCGAGATCCTACTGTCTTGCACACAGAACATGGCCACCCACATCACTGACCACATTCATGAGTGGCATCGACGCAGAAGCCTCTGCAAAATCAAGTTAGATGACCGTATCTTCTTAGATTGGTTTCTAAAATCCCTCCTCCCTCTCATTGCCAAGGATGTGGCATCCGAACGACCCCAGTCTGAAGAAGAGGCCATCCTCAAAGCCCAACAGTTTGACCTCATTTACGCCCAATCGGGTTATCTGTATACCATTATACCAGACGCCCCTCGGGGCGAGTCATCCCAACACGATGCACTGGGGACATCCCATGCCACAGATGGCATCATTGGTCGTATGGCCTTGCATCCCCAACCCTTTTCCATTGCACATCCTAGCCATGGTCCCGACCTTTCGCGGGCTACATCTCAATCTAGAGCAACCAATTCATATGCTCCCATGGAACATCACCACCATACCCACGGACCTTCATGTCCACCTCAGTGTTTTGGTCATGCACCACCTGCATACGCCCCCCCAGCCGCACCTCAACCAATGTATTACCCACAGCAAGCTGTGACAACTAGCCCAATACCTCCAACAACTCAGGGTTACCAACAACCCTAGAAGGTAACTGGACCACCTCCATCCCCACCGGCTTATTATCCACCACAACCTGCTCCCGCACCTGCGGCGAACAAAAATCCTCCCGCTACTCAAGGGCAAGTGTACACACAACACAATCACCTCGTTCGTTTCCTCCGTGGGACCCGGACTTTACTCCGATGTGTCGATGACGTCTACATTCCAATCCATTCCACCACCATCACCGGAGACCCACGTCGCTAACCTCTGTACTCTTTCCCACAATACACAAACACCCAACAATCAGCCACCCTTGTTCCCTAAACCACCATTGGTCCCTAGTCACATCGGTGTTACACCCATCCACACAATCCCCTTTCTATTTCCTCCCTCAGGTGTAGTAAGCACTCCGGTTATGGCTACCCTTAGTCTCCCCGGGTTAACATTGGGATTACCCGTGTGGTATATTTTGCCTCCCGTTCCCCCACCAACACCAAATGTCATCCTGCAACCAATGCAACCCATTGTCACTTCTACCCAACCACCTCCCGGTATCACTACTCCTTCGTCATCTACGAATCCCCCTCCTCTCATCAGGCCCACTCGAGGCAGAGGCCCACAACCATACACTGCGGTACCCCCACCCAAAGCAGTTAAACCTCCCCCCATCTTTCGTGCTCCTCCTAAATGCTCGGTGTGTGATGAGTTAGGCCATCCAACCCATCAATGTCCACAGTTACTTGCATTACAAGAACACATGCAAATCCTTGACGACGACCCCAACATCCTGGTTGTCAAAATCGACTCAAACCCCATGCCTCATGACAAATCACTGCGTACCAACCACCCTTATGCGATATGCGGTATTTACGGACACTACTCACATCACTGTCCTAATATCCCAGATTACAGAGCATCTCTCTACGAGATGAATAATTTGGACCTTGAGATAGCACCCCCCACAATCGAGGAAATCTACCCTCTCGTAATGTCCTCATCAGGAGAGATTAACACCGTTTACATGATCTCTTCGACTACTACTACCTCGTCAACCGATTCGACCACTCAAAGTTTATGCAATGATGAGGAGATTCTAGAGGCTCTTACTACCCTTGATTAACCCTGGGAAGATATGCACCATTGTTCACACTTCCTCCCAGAAGAGACCTCATCCACCACCGCTACCCAATTCGCGGTTGAGTCCAAATATTTCTCTCCTACTACAGTCGACTGGTTTAAGGATCCTATTCCTACTCCTAATGCCTTTGAGGAAGGTAACATGGCCAATATCTCACCTGTCATCCACATTGATATCTCTGACCCACCGGGTGCCCTTGAAATCATTACATCAGGAGCCTCCTAGAGTGAGCATGAGATTGAGGAATACAAAAAACTGTTCCAAGAATTCTGTGATGTCTTTGCTTGGTCCTATACCAAAATGCCTGGTCTCGACCCTGTCATTATAGAGCATCACATTGACACATGGCCTGATATACCCCCCGTTCATCAGCAACAGCGACCCAGTCATCCCCCACCATCTTCCTCCTCGACAGAAAGTAACACCATTTACACGATTTCCACTAGATACCCCTCTATCCGGTCGTCCCCTGCCATTTATCCCTTTCACACACATGTTCCACTCTACCACATCGGTTTTGCTGATGGTGCAAGCCGCTGGTCCCCCAATCTAGCCTCCGCAACTTGGGTAATATATTCCTCTTCACATGAGTTGATCCACATCGACGGAGTGTGTTTAGGTGCTGCCACCAACAACCAAGCTGAGTATGATGCCGTGACCGGTCTCCTGGCCACAGCTCTCCAAATGAGCATACATCACCTTAACGTCTTCCTGGACTCACAACTCCTTGTTTCCCAGCTCAATAATGATTACCACGTATGCAATCCCTGTCTTTTCAGAAAATTCCTGCGCACTAAACAAATGGTTAGATAGTTTGAATCAATTTCATTTACACACATCCCAAGGAACCTCAATAGTGTAGCGGACCATATGGCCAACAACATTCTAGACTGGCACACTAATCACATCATACCATAAACAAATAATGCATCCACGTGCATAACATGTGCCTCCACGGGCATAAACAAAAAATCAAAATTTTGCATCCACGTGCATAACATGTGCCTCCACGGGCACACAGAAAATCAAACATGCCGCCACGGGCGAACGAAAAGACAACAAGTGCATCCATGTGCATACACGACTATATACCAACATCAAATATATATATATATATATATATATATATATATATATATATATATATATATACATCACCGTATAAGTCAATACATGTCATAGGTGCCCTCAGCACCCAATATACAAAAACTACATCAGCCGTACAAAAAAGTGCTTCCCCATATGCTCATCAGCATTTGGGGGCAAGTACATATCATCTAGTCATCATGGTCCCTGGGCTCCTCTGGCGCCTCCTCCGCTGGTCTCGCCGGATCATGCCGAGCCCGGACTTGCCTCTCCGCTGGCCCCAC
This sequence comes from Larix kaempferi, assembly GCA_027924585.1. Taxonomy (NCBI): domain Eukaryota; kingdom Viridiplantae; phylum Streptophyta; class Pinopsida; order Pinales; family Pinaceae; genus Larix; species Larix kaempferi. Next base: position 5,364,216 of record BSBM01000009.1, read on the forward strand.
TGAATCATCCCGTAAACGAATCCTGCCCTTCGCCGGCCCTGCCTGATCCCACTGAAGCCTATCCCTCAACTCGGCCGCCATCACGGCCGCTCTCAACAACATCGAGCGCCACTCATGAGGCGCCTCAAAACATCGCTCGACGATGTCCCGATCCAGATCCCTCCACCCATTCTCTGGGAACCCTGCTACAATCATACCCAGTGTCTCTCGGACACTAGCAACAACATCATCTCGAGGGCCAACCCCTCGACCACGTGCCCCAAATCCTCGACCAGGTGGAGGCAGTACAGCTACCGGAGGCGGAGCAACCACCAACGCCCGTCCCCTGCGCACCACATAGTCAGCCAGTGGAACAGGACCAACATCTGCACAATGCAAATAAACCATCATATACATATCTAAACTATAATCATAACTAATAAATCTAAAAGCACATGATATAGTAGAGAACAAAACATACCATCTAAAGCCCAGGCCTGTCCCTGGGCCCGTGGCATTTCAGGATCTCCTCGCTAATCCATACCAGCATATGGATAATCCTCAATCAGTAAAGGGATCTTCTCCCACTGCTCGCAAAACTGATGCGAGAAGAACCCGTGGATACCACCACCTCCGCGAGGCATCATCTGCCCCCACCACACCATCCACGGTTCACTCACCAAACCATCACGAATAGGCACCCGTGGTCACAAAGTCGGTACCCGCTCAAAGAAAAATGAGCACAGAAAGGAGGCATAGCAGAACTCTCCCCCCTGCTGGCTGGCCTTGTCCAAATCTCTCCGGACACCAGCTAAGAACATCTGAGCCCATGTATAATAAGTCCTTCTCAGCACAGAATCCACCATCATCGTTTGTCCCCCTGACAAATGATGTGGCACCACGGCACCCAATACCCGCAGAACACAATCCCCGACAGCGCGCATGCCCCACTCTCGCAGTGATCTCAGACTCAGAGCATTGTTTTGTAAAATCGCCCCATCGACACAGAAAGTCTCTAGGAGATCCTCCATGTCAACACCTGCCGGGATCCTCGGCAGAAGATCCCCCACCTCCCCTAAGCGAGGCAACCCAGTAAGAAAATAGACATCTATGAGGGTAATCTCCAACCTCTCACCCCCAACAACAAAGGCACCCTCTGCAGGTACCCACCAACTCACCAACTTGTTCAGTAGGGGTCCTACTGAACGCATGGGGGGAATCTGAGCGAACTTTAGCAGTTCACCCTTTTCCAAAACATGCCGGACATGCTGATCAGTCCGAATCCGGATCATCAAGTCATCCTCTATCTCTTGCTCTCGCCAGGATGTCAATGGCCTCCTCAACATCCTGCCAAAAAACAAAAAACAATTTAGCACTAGGGAAAAATTTTCAAAAAACACCATCACGGCTTTTCCACCAAAAGCCGTGATGATCATTGCAGCTTCCATACAAAAACCCGCGATGATCATCGCGGGTATTGTCCAGACAGTCGCGATGAACATCGCGACTGTCTCTCCACAACTCGCGATGAACATCGCGGCTCTCAACCTGACAGTCGCGATGAACATCGCGACTGTCAGCCTCAAACCTGCAATGTCCATCGTGGCAAAGGAGCCGAAACCTGCGATATTCCACGTTGGAAGACCAACATGGAATTTCGCGGCCTTCGGGGGCCCGCCGCTAACCAAAAAACATATAATTGAAAGGGCTAAGGGGAATAGAGTTACCTGAAACTCGCAGAATCAAAAACCAACGGTGAAATCTCCCGGAAATCAAGAAAGAGCTCTGACTGCTCTGCCAAACTTGCACGTAACAATGACACATCATATAGGCCCCACGCCCTATTTATAGAAATTCCACCATTTTTCAAACAACCATTCCGGTTTCATACGACGTCCGTTTCTCAAACCGTTGGTACCGTTGGAATCAGCACAGCGAGAACTTCATGATAGTTCTTTCCTGTTCTTGTTTTCATCAGGTCCATTTTTTGGACACCCTCGTCGCCTCGGTTTGCATGCCACATCGGCCGTCGTCCATTTTCGACAAGTATTATATCGCTGGATTCAGTTTTCCGTGCTCGTGATGATGCTTGAGATCATTTCTCGCTCACACCTCCAGATTTTTGGGCATTTTTCCATGCCCCCCTCGTTGCCTTGGTTTGCGTGCCACATCGGCCGTCGTCCATTTTTTGTCGAGTCTTATATCGTCGGATTCAGTTTTCCACGCTTGTGATGATGCTTGAGATCATTTCTCGCTCTCATGCCCAGATTTTTAGGGCATTTTTCCATGCCCCCTTGTCACCTCGGTTTGCGTGCCACATCGATCGTCGTCCATTTTTCGCGAGTCTTATATCACCGGATTCAGTTTTCCGCGCTCGTGTTGATGCTTGAGATCATTTCTCGCTCTCACGCCCAGATTTTTAGGGCATTTTTCCATGCCCCCTCGTCACCTAGGTTTGTGTGCCACATCGAACGTCGTCCGTTTTTGGCGAGTCTTATATCGTCGGATTTAGTTTTCCGCGCTTGTGATGATGCTTGAGATCATTTCTCGCTCTCACGCCCAAATTTTTTGGGCATTTTTCAATGCCCCCTCATCGCCTCGATTTGCGTGCCACATAAGCCATCATCTGTTTTTGGCGAGTCTTATATCGCCAGATTAAGTTTTCTGCGCTCGTGATGATGCTTGAGATCATTTTTCGCTCTCATGCCCAGATTTTGAGGGCATTTTTCCATGCCCCCTCATTGCCTCAGTTTGCGTGCCACATCGACTGTCGTCCATTTTTTGACGAGTCTTCTATCGCCGGATTCAGTTTTTCGCGCTCGTGATGATGCTTGAGATCATTTATCGCTCACACCTCCAGATTTTTTGGGCATTTTTCCCATGCCCCCTTGTCACCTCGGTTCGCATGCCACATCGACCATCGTCCATTTTTTACAATCTTTATGTCACCGGATTCAGTTTTCCACACCCATGATGATGCTTGAGACCTTTTCTCGCTCTCATCAATCCCTTTTTGTTCGGTATAATTTTACCCCTTTTTCGGGCCGAGCAATCCCTTTTATGAAAAAGGCACTTAGGGAGTTTCTGTTAAGCTCTTTTCTGACTCCTAAAACAATGAAAAGATCACAGGGCAACCTTGCTTCCTTTCATGCTCGCTAAACGTATCTGAAAGGGCATCTACCTGGTATAAGTTTACCCCTTTTCCGGACCTTGTAGACTAATTACGAAAACGGTATACTCTAGTCACCTTGGAGACTAACTTACGAAAAAGAACACCAATAGAGTCCACTTACTGCTTTCAGACTCTCTAAACATGAAAGCGACCACGAGGAATCACCATCCTGGGCTCGTAAAATCCACAGGACAGTACCATTTCAGAGCACACTTTTATACCTTCTTGGAGCTCATTAAAACTACGAAGAAGGACCCAATGGTGCTTCTCGGTGCCACAACAGATCACGTCTACTCATATGGCAGCTTCCCCATTTTGGTCACCTTTGTTCAGAGTATTTTGCAGTATGTCACCCTGAGAATCCCTCGATAGCACCCATCAGCTTGACCCCCCCCAGAGTCAATACATACCCTTCAGTCCCTAACAACAAATATATGAACACCTACAAGTCAGTTCCCTATGCTTCCAGGTCAACCATGTCATCATGCTCTGAACAAAGGAAGTTTGAGTCTACCCACTACATGACCCCAGTTACTTCCCATCACCACAAGTATGTCAGTCCTACCATCAGTACTACCACACTTTAGTTCTACACCTCGCGCTCCTATCAAGGAAACATCATTCCCTTGTTAGTTGCTCGTCTCCCTCTGTCGACGACAAACAAATTTATTCCAGAGGATAGACCTAGCGGTCCCTGTGTCTTGGACTCATCACCATTTACGATGAGTGCCTACGAATCATTTTGAGAAGAGTCCTCAGTGCCTCTCCAAATGGTTGTTTCTCACATGCTCGACTTCAACACCTTGATCGCATCGTTGAGACTCGCACATGGTATTGGTCCTTTCAGTTATTAGTCGAAGACCCCGGATACCTCCTGACTCTTCAACATTTGAGAGTCTGCTTATGGAAACAATCAGTTACATTTTTTCTATAGATATCCGGGTTGCGTATGGCGACAGTATTCAGATGTACCCCAGTTTTATACTCCCTCGAGTATACAGCTACATATACTTCCCAGAGATGGATCACATTCATTGAGTCCCTACAGATGTTGGACACCTTCAGTTTCAGCAGTTCATCAGTTATTCCAGTGTATCAGTTATTGAGATCAGTCATGTTATGATCATGAGTACATCCCAAACTAATGTCCCCTCTGGACCATTATGATGTACTAGTCTATTATTCATTTTTTAGGTCCCCCTTCTTGGGACTAATTGTTTATATATGTCTTGATACGAGCATGGGTATGCCCGCCTCGTCCATTATCAGAGACTATTCCTCATTCATATTGAGGCCATGTAATATTGTTCATTTTTTGCAGCTTCCAAGGGCCGTGGATCCAGTCTCCAATCGATCTCTTCTCCTCCCTAAAACCCCAGAAAAAAGACAAAAGAACTATGATGTCTATCGGCCATACGATGAGCTCCTGCCCTCACACATCAGGGGGCAATCTGTTAACACCTACAAAGTGCTCACTAGCTCATTTCCTTATTCACATGACCCATTTGTCCACTTTTCCACCATTTGAGCCTCTAAAGCCAACAAAAGGTCACCAAAAGACCTTAATACACCCCTTTTCCACTCAAAATGAGTATTTTTCCTAAAAAGCATAAAAAACCCTCAAAAAGGGTCCAAAGTTCCCAAAAATATTAAAAAGGGAATAAAAATATTAAAAATATTCAAAAAAGGAAAAAGGAGGGAAAAGGTACCTAAACCATGTTGGTCAATACCATTGGTTTCCACAAAACCATAATGGTATTCCCCACCACCAAAAACTATAAAAAGGTGGTAGGGGCTCCTCATTTCACATTCATCCATCATCCTCTCCTCATGCTGCCAAAATCTTCCATGAGTTTTTGGCCATTGTAGCTACCTTGGAGAAGGGACCCTTTGGAGTTTGGAGCTGCTCACCCTTGGAGCTACTCAACAACCTTCACCATTTGGAGGCATTATTATTGCAAGCACTTGCTTGCCCCCATTCTCAATACAAATTTATTTTTTCTATTTCTTGTTCTTGTTTTCAATTCAAAATTTTATTATGATATGCACATGCTAGTTTAGTTTTAGTTTTAGATTTACATTTGTTTTTGCTTTAATATTTGAGACTGCTGCTACTAGTTAGTAGGTGCCCATAGCACTAAGCTTGGTTGCAAAACCAAGCCAACACCTAGTCTATACTCAATCCGGCACTTTGTTTGAAATTCTTCCTGACGGACCCCATGACACTAACGATCCTGCAAAACTACTGAAGGGACCCCAAGCCAATGGCATCATCGGATCCCTTCACAGCCAGCCTCCTCATCAAAATGTTGGTTCTTCGAACCCTTAGGGTTCGTCCCCATTACCAACATAGGCTGGTCTTAGCACCACCAAGTCATCCACTCCTGCTGCTACTGAAGAAGTGAATTTGTCTCATCAGCTTCACCTCAGAAGTCTGCCAATAAGAATAAAAACAAGGGAAAACCTAAGAAATATTCTACCCAACAGGAACAAAAGAGCACTCCTGATGACGACAAACATAAACGGAAGCTAGAATATCCTTGTTTACTGTGTGGAGATGATCACTTCTCTAAGGAGTGTCCCCATAGAGATGAATTCTACAAGTTTCTTAGGGGTAAACCCATTCCCGCAGACCTCAATGATCCGTTTCCTGCTCAAAAATAGCAGATGATTGCTCAACCTCCCCCAGCCCAAGGGGAATCATCCAATACCGTGCATGTTGTCTTGGTGCAAAATGAGATGATAAATTTGAACACTCGTTCGCGATCATACAACATGGTCCCTTCGAAAGAACCTGCTTGGAGTAATGCTGAAAAAGCTTCCAAATCCTTACTTGATGTCACTGTACCATCAACTTCTCTCACCATTGAGAAGCCATCCTTTGATTCGATATTATGACCACCCAAGGGCATAGTTAGAAAAGTTGTTTTTAATCCTAATGCTCAAGCAGTGCATAATTACAATATCGTAGAAGACTTGGCACAAGCCCCTTGCGCCATGTCCACACTGGAAGTTTTGTAGAATTGTCCCAATCAACACAAAACTCTCCTCACAGCAATCGGTGCAGTTGACCCTGATTCTTCAAATACCATCATGTTCCCACTTGACCATTTCAAGCCGAGGCTTTCCCATCAGCTTGCATTTCAAGTAGCTACAAACCTCGCTAGGAAAATTGTCCATCGTACCCTTCTGGATGAAGGTTCCTTTACGTCTATCATTTCGATCGCCTATTGGAGAGACATCGACTCTCCCAAATTGAATCACTCTCCCACCATGTTGAAAGCATTTGACAGCCGTGGCTTTCAACCTCATGGTCTCATACAAGCCCTCGCAGTCGAGCTAGGAGGAAAGACTGTAACCATCAATGTGGAAGTGGTCTCCGTCTCAATACACTATAATCTCTTGCTTGGTCGCAATTGGTTTTACGCCATGTAGGTAGTAGCTTCTTCAGTCTTCAACACGGTGCAATTTCCCCACCAAGGACGAATTGTTACCATCGACCAATTAGATTTTTGCATGCCGGACACTATTACTCATCCTGGTGACCATGTTCCTTCCATTGGAGAAATGTCAAAATAGTATGAGAGTGTAGGGGTTGGCCTTTTGAAAGATTCATCTCTCATGGGTGTTTTTCCCATTTCGGACCCCCCTAATCATGTTTCCTCGGTGAACATGATCTCCGTGGAGATTCCATCTCGCTCTACTGATACTTGGCTTATACTGGACAAAGCCACAACACACCTGATTGGAGATGCAATGCCTCTTTCACCCGCTGAACGTATTTACGAGGCTATCCAATCAGCACTGGAGGACTACCTAACCATGGCCTTCCCAGCTTGTTCTCTACAACGGGCATCATCTCTACCCAAAAACTTACTTTGGACTTTTCATTCAGATGAGTCCATCATGGAAGTTATGAATGTTGATGATGGCCCGTGGGATGACCTTCACCATATGTCCTCTTTTCTTCCACCATTGGAGTACATAGAGAACAACATTCAAACCATCGTTTTCGCGGATATCTACCCATTCCCTCATTTTTCCATACTTACATGTCTTTCAGACACTGAGGGTAATGTGGCCAACATTGAGCCTACCACCCCGGTAGACATCTCAGTAAAACTTGGTGTAGTGGAACACATTCGCATAGGCAAGAAGTGTTCCCCTGAAGAAATATCTATGGGCATGGCCTTATTTAAGCGATTTTGAGATGTGTTCGCTTGGTCCTATGAGGAGATGCCCGAGATAGACCCCGCGATTTTTTCTCACGAAATAAAAAAATATCCCGACATCAAACCTGTATGTCAAAAGTTGCAACCGGTACACCCCAGGAAGACTGCAGTGATCAAGGCAGAGATTGAAAAGCTCTTAAAGGATGGTTTCATTTATCTTCTCACGTTGAAGGATTGGGTCTCAAATGTCATCCCTGTGAACAAGAAGCAGGGCACCATTCACATCTATGTCAATTAACGAGACCTTAACAAGGCTTGTCCAAAGGACAACTACCCGACCCCGTTCATTGACCATATTATCGAAAATTGTGGTGGAAGCGTCATTTTTTCATTCATGGATGGATTTTCTGGTTACAACCAGATTGAGATCAACCCAGCCGACCAACATAAAATGGCTTTCATCTGTCCTTGGGGGACGTTTGCATATTGCAAACTCCCATTTGGCCTTAAAAACGCTGGCGCCACGTTCTAGCGAACCATGTTGTATGCCTTTCATGATATTAAGGACTTTGTGGAACCTTACTTGGACAATCTCCCTGCTCATTCAAAGCAGTGTGAGTTCCACATAGATCATCTGACGACCATTTTCCTCAGAAGTAGATGGTACAACATTCGTCTGAATCCTCACAAGTGTATCTTTTGCGTTGAATCCATATGCCTCTTAGGATTTATAGTCTCGAAGGATGGGATCCACATTGATCCCTTAAAGGTGTTGGCCATTGTCAACCTCCCACCTCCCACCACTATGATGGAACTTCAAAGTCTCCAATGGAAGGCGACTTATTTAAGACAGTTTGTTTTTAATTTCATGGAAAAGACTAAAGGGTACATGAGGTTTCTTAAGAAGGACGTCTTGTTCATTTGGGACGATCAAGCTAAAAAATCCTTCAACAGCATCAAACATGCCATCACGCATGCCCCCGTAATCCAACTGCCAAATTATTTTCGAGATTACATCTTATATCTCGCTGCTTTTGCTACCACTATTTCCATGGTTTTGGTACAGGAGGACCAAAATGCCTAGGAACATGTAATATACTATGCAAGTAAGGGTCTCACTGACACTGAAACTAGATATTCACATGTCGAAAAACTTGCTTTTGCGGCAGTCATCGCCGTCCAAAAGTTCTGACACTACATCCTGCTCCGCACCACCACCATCATCATAGACTCGAACCCCATGTACCACATACTGACACGTCAGGTGCTTGGGGGAAAGTATTCATGCTCGATCATGATACTGCAAGAATTCAATCTTCTTTCGAGAAAGCCAAGACCAAAAATTCCCACAATGATATCGTAGTGGTACCTGAGGACGCAAAAGGGGAACTCCTTCCAGCAAGAACAAGATCACTATAGAACCATAGCTGAACTGCTTGAGCTCTCCCCGCCGACACTTTGTTAACTGAGCTCGCACATTTGCGAGGACTCCCTCCCACCAATTGAAGATCTTTGGAGACAAAGAGTCCTCCACATAAAGCATTTGTGCTCTGGTGGCTAGGTGAGGAGCTTGACTCCCTGCTAGCCTCGTAATGGTGAATAAAATGGCCCGCAATGGGCGCTCCCGTACATCTTCAATGCAAATATTCCCGCTAGATGCATGGGCATTGGGACCATAATGTTGTTGGATCAAATCTTCCATGGTTCGATCACTCCCACGTGATCCAGTGAGTGTCACATTGTCCCCCGTTCAGGACAAACCAGTTAGAAAATAGATGTCCTAGACATCTATGTTAAGTTCATGCTCACCAATCAAGAAGTATTGTTGGGCCACATCCCAACATTGGAGCATAGGGTTCAGTAGTGGAAGTTGGGATCTCATCCCCTGAATGCGGAAGAACTTGAGAATCCCACAGTTTCTCAAAGATTCCACACAATGTGGATCGTTTGCAGCTTGTTCATCATCTATTTCATGTTCGCTTTCCCGCCATTCCAAAACCATTTTTGATGCTTGGAACCTGTCAACAGGAGGTTTTTAACAATGTTAGGACTTGCTTCACCTACTGGAAGTCCCTGTTTTGAGTGTTGTTTGAGTTTGGGGATGGACGTTTCCATCATCGCACCCCATTTCAAACAGGGCGATGTCATCGTAGTCCAGGTATATTCCATTTGTCATGACTTGGTCTCATCACAGTTCCCGAAAGGGCCAGCTGTGATGAGCCAAGGGCGCAATGGCCCTTCCCAAATCAAGCCAAAACCCAAAAAAATGACTGAAAATCAAAATTGTAAACCACTACGATTTTGCTGGCTAAAGTTTAGGGTTACATGTTCCTGACGGCAGGTGAAATGGATAATCATAGCTCCTGGAATCAACAAGTGAAGATCTGACATCAAATGGCACTATTCCTCCCAAATTTGGCAAATAGAACAATGGTGACTATATTTGGTTTTTATTTCTATTTATAAAACAAAATGGAATATTCCTTTTTCAAATATTTGATGCCGTTATGCTATTTGCTATAGTTTGGATCGATTTTATTATATTTGAACATTCGGTTGACTATTTGACCTAGTTTTCGAGTGGGTAGGAGTTGTGAAGTGCCTTTCTACGCCATTTTCATATTGGAACGATCATCTCAAGTATGAATACCCCTTTTTTGTCATTTACCCATTTTTTCATGGATTGCAATTAATGAGCTTACTCTTTGTTCTTTGTCATGCTCTTGAAACTATGAGAATACGTTACCGAGTTACGATTTATCACTTTTTCGAGCTCGTTAAACTCCTACGGAAAAGGAACCCTCCGGAGTCTATCTTTAAGCTCTTTTCAGGATCTCAAAATACGAAAAGATTGCCAAGCGAACTTGTCGCGTTCATGCTTGTAAAAGAATTTGAATGGTCATCTTCCTGGTGATAGTTTACCCCTTTTACGGAGCAGGGGGCACTAGTTATGAAAAAGGTATACTCCAGCTAATCATAACTGGAAGAGTCCTCTCTCGCATTGTTTTACCTTTTTTCGGGCGATGAGGCTAACTTTATGAAAAAAGAACGTTGGAGTCTTCTATAGATCTTTTCAGACTCTCTAAACATGAAATGATGGCCGAGTTTACCTTCTATGGACTTGTTAAACTCTTACATTGAAGGGCCCACCATAGGATGAACCCCTTCTATCCCAGGTTCTAAAAATATTTGGTATTGGACTCATCTATGAGATGATCTATACCGAGGATCTAGTTACCCTCATCAAGCTCGTAAAAAACACATGAGGCACTCATCGTTCATGATGGGGAAAAAGGAAAGCTTTTGTGTTACTTACCTTGTTAGTGGAAGTATGTAGTCATTCTTGAACATGGCACTCATCAACATTTCCATACAGCACTTGGATCATCCGTTTGTTTTTTAGTTCCACTTATTTCCTGAGTCTTTTTACTCCTTTGAATCATTCAAAGAAAGCTTGCATCATCATTCACCTTAGGAATTTGTGTCGCACTCGTCATGTCAATACTGCCAAGTCATGCCATGCCCATGTTCAAGAATATGTCCATTATTTATCATCTGCAGTCAGTACACCCACCATCATGTCGGTCTCCTCTGAGTCAGTCTTTTATGTTACTGTACCATCCGATCTACTCTATACATTTTTTTCATGTTTCATGTCGATTGATGGGGGATTCATCATGGCCCTCCTTCGACGGATTCATCCTTGTCGACTTCAATTCATCATTCAAGGATTGAATCTAGGAACCAATCAAGTACCTTGGTCCTGCATGCCTCAATTGCAGGTTACCTCGCTTTCAACATGAGTTTACATCATTGACTCCTGATTGAAAGATTTCATCTTGCATTCAACTTCAACTCATTTATTCATGCTTGATGATATGTACTGTGATACCTTGGGAATCATTGACATCAATGGTGATCTCCCTCACACTTGTTAACGGTTTACATCAATGGACGGTAATCAAGTGGTTTCTACCATGTTCGACATCAAGACATTTGTAATCACATGGATAGATTCGTATCATTGCGGGTTCAGCTTGAAGACCCTATGAAGTCATGTTTTACCCAGGTTATGATGGAGTTTGTATTGAGTTATATCATATGGATCCACATTTGTATTGGTCGTGGCTGTCATATCATCTCATCATGGATTGATGCTTGTGTCTAGTAGCCATGATTGTGTTCAGTCGGTCATTACTACCATGGATCTGCATTGTATTAGTCGACAACCATGTTGTACTTCATATGAGATTGTCAGTTCAGAGTTAGTTGTACTGTAGCAGTGTCCTTTTCCTGATGGGTCTATTTCCATTTCTTCTATCAAATCACTTCACCTGTCTATCTTCAACAACTTCATGCTTTGGGGGGCATTTTGTTACACTTAAAATCTACCCATCATGAGATTCAGTGTATACACCCCTGACAATATCTTGACTGAGTGATTCACTTGGGAGGATTTGTACCCAGTTGTACCAGGTTTTGAGAGGTCATCACAGGTTGCACTCATGCAACATGCGACGTCACAGCTTGTTGCATTGCAAGGTGCGACGAAGTCAGTTAATGGGAAAAAATAGCTTCTTCGAGTTTCTTCTCGAAACTTGCTGACTTCGGGCCTTATCCCTGACTTATAAGGGAGTTGGTACTCGATTCCTAACACCTTGGGAGGATCCCCTATCTCTCTCCTATCATATATCAACCTATCCTATCCATACCTTGTCCACTTAGTCCTATATAAGAGAAGCTCTACCCCTCTCCAAAGGGAGGAAGTCAGTGGTGTCTACATGCTAGTGAAATCACTCTTTTGAGATATCTAATCATCCTTGAGAGACTTAAGCTTCCTTAGGAGGAAATGGAAAATGGATTTGTTGGAGAAGGGCTGTAGCGTTAATCCTCGGTTGTAGTTCTATATCTCTGCTATGTACTTCCCTATTTTTACAGTAATACAAATGCTTTCCACCAATATTGTTCATGTGTGTGATGATATTGAGTAGTTTACCTACTTAACTGTTCACTTATATCTCTTATTGTATAGATGCCCTTTACTTGTTTCTCTTATTTCTTGTCTTGACAGGTCTTGTAGCTTGGATTTGACGACCGTGAGACATGGAGCAACATTTAGGAGAAAGGATAGTGAAGTGAAAGGTAAGACATCTAGTACTCGATCCTTAAGTATATCTAGGAAATGCATTCATAGCCTATCTTATTTGTTCTAGACTCGCATTGAGCTAGGGAGATCCGACTCACGTCTGCTCGAGTGGATTGTCCGATAAATAGAGAGTCAGTCAGGATTTCAAAAGGCAGCAATCTATGTATTCCCCTAGTTTCTGTAAAGATGTAGCAAAAATGACTGATTGGGGTTGTGGTGCTTACAATAGAAGGCATTTCATAAAAGAATATTTCCACTACAAGAAGAAAGAAAAAGGATTCCATACAAGTGCTCCTAGATATCATCCCGAAAAAGCCTATAAGCATAAGACTCACAAGTCTTATAAGAAAAAATTCAAAAACCCATGCCATAAGAAATCTTATGTCAGAAAAAGTTCTGAGCCAACAGACAAAGAAAAATGTTTTATTTTATGAAATAAAGGTCATTGGGAAAGCAAATGTCCACAAAATATATCAAAAACAAAGATTGCATTTTTCTCTGAAGAGCTAGATCTAGCTTGGTGGGACCTTTATTTTTGTGAAAAAGATCAGTATCCTTCTAGATAAATTATGTTTCTCCCTGATGATTTTTATTCCCCTGATAATGATTCTGATATCCATCTAAATATATTTTCTCCCTCTAGTTCTGATTCTTCCTCTTTCGACTTGTTGGTGGCCATTTTGTCACTATTTTGTATCATCAAATCTATTCTGAATGGCATTAATTTCATTCTTTTTGATGTAATAAGCTATTCTTTCCACCATTCAGCCCATAAAATAAACCAGGTATGCATGTATTCGTTTATCATATGAATTTTGGTCAAATCTTGTTATATTATGATTTATCAATGATTAAAGTGACATTTCTAGTCATGCATGGCATTTAGTTTTAATTTACATGCTGCAGTTTTTCAAACGACCCTTCATTCAGACTGCATGTTTATATTGCCAATGTTAGCAGCATCCAGCTCATCATTCAGCCTTGCATTCAGCCGCAAAATCCATGGTTGGCATGTTTCGGGACATTAAAGGCAAGATCGGGCACGTGGGTTATGTTTTCCATGCAACGGTCATGGTTAATGAGCTCTCATTCTGGAATATTTGTCCCCAGGCTTGCTAAACTCGACAACACACCATGCCTCTATGTCAACACTCTACATGCTAGTTCTCTTGTCCGTTCATCCTGGAATCATGCACGCCCATTCATGCCGGTGTTCTAGAAGACTTCGCCTGTCTACGCTTAGCCTGCCAACACAACGCTTCGCCCACATCAATGCTCCAGTAGCCCCCTCCTTCGTTCATTGAGTTCAACAGTGCACTACCTCTCTTCCCATGTCAAAGGAAGATCGACGTTGTTGCTGCCTCATGAAGGAATCAGCCCCATGAAGCCTGGTGTATGCTCCCTGCACTGTCACGCATCACTTAAAGCAGCCGGTTATAGCCATAAACGCCTCTGTTATTGGAGAGGTCGAATCTGTCGACCCTCTCATCCATTGTAATTTATAAATAGATGCTTGTATAGAGAAACAGAGTTAGTCAAGTTAGAGAAGTTAGTTTGTAGATAGAGATAGAGTCAGAGTTAGAGATTTTCAAAAGTAGATAATAGACTTTTTTTGTAATTTTCTCAAGTTAATTGAAGTTCCAGTTTGTTGATGTTCTGAGTAGCTAAACCAATTTCGTTTTCCATCTATGATTGTTGGGAAGGGCCCCTCATCAACAGGAGGTTTTGTCTTTGTTTTCTACATTTTCTTTTCTGCAAATAGTTAGTTTATTTTCCTGTATATGTAATTAATTCGTTTTCCTATACATGATATTTCTTTCTCTTCTATAGTTTATATTGTGCTGCTAACATAGTTTGTGTTTACAAAATTAGCAAATGGTCGACCAACAGTATAGTTTTGATAGTTTCATTTCAGTCTTTTATAATTAGATAGTTTGTTTTCTAATCCTCTGCAATTAGATAGGACATAGTTAGTTGTTGTTTCCAGCTTAGTTCTGATTAGAATTAGTTTAATTAGCCTCTCTTCTGTAGCTGTAGTCTAATTCTCTTCTCTTATCTCAATCTTGTTGTAGTATAGAATAGGAATAGTTTATCTCTCCAACAATGATCAAAATAGGTTGCTTTCTATTGTCTTAGCTTCTCAATAAGTCTTCTCACTGATTTCTTTGCATTGTAGGTTCATCTGCATTCACCAGCTAACGTTAAGATCATCAAATCTACTCTTTTCCTTAGTTTGATTCGTTTTTCCTCCATTCGGACTGTCGTTCGGACTAGCATTTGGAATTTTCGTTTGGACTTTTACTGTTTCTGCACTATTTTATGCTTATTTCGAATTCAGTTTCTTACTTTTCTTAATTGTAATCTTTCATGCTTTTAATTAGTATTCTTAATCATACTTAGGCCATTGTTTTACATTCCATAAAGTTTTGATTCACGTCTTGATATCATTCTTAGTTTGCTTTAACTGTCTTTTAAAGTATGTCTTTCATACTTAATTTGATAACATGTTTCAGAATTTATCAGTATTATTCATAGTCTAGTTTATTACATGCTCTTAAGACTTAGTTAGAATAGAGTTAATAATTTCATTCTTCAAGTATTCTAGTTTTGATAGTTTCCTTCATTAAGATTAGGATCAATTTCTTATTTAGATAAATAAAGAAGATGTTCATGGAATAGAATGTGGATTTGGAAATTAATATCTTTATCAAGTTTTCTACTTGCTTCTATATAAATATCTTTATCAAGTTTTCTACTGGCTTCCAAATCAAGTTCATAAGTAAATATCCTTATTAAGTTTTCTACTTGCTTCTAGTTTTCATTAGTTTTATATTATTATTCTACTCATGGATAGTAGATAGATCAAAATGTTTAAAGTTAACTGTAATTTGTCTCTTTGTAGTTTACATCTCTTTGTTGAAGTTAGATTAGATTTACTTCCATTTTGTTTTGCTATTACATTTGAAATCCATTACGATACATTCACTCCAGTTCCTGTTACATGGGAATAAATGTTTTTCTTGAATTAGTTGTTGAAATTATTTCATAATTTGTAATTTGCTTTGATTAGCATAGCTTTCTACTTATGTAATTTATCATTAAATTAATCCATTTCATAGATATGTCTCTAATTTATTTACAGTTGTTTTCTAATTCTTAGATAGAATTTGAAATTGTATAGTTTCCATTTTCATAATTCATAGTTTGCTTTTCAATCAGTTTCCATTATTCAATTGTAAGTTAGAGTAGTATGAATTGATACTATTCTAGTTTATCTGTTTAACTAAGTTTGATTTAGTTCTTTCATTGTTTTTCTGAAGTTTGGCTCGGTTTTTCATTTTGACAGATCCTTCGATCTTTTCTTTATTAAATAATTTTAAGGTCTGACAAGTCGAAAATCTTAGGTGCCATTCTACCTTAGCATATACTTTGCCTCAACTCTAAGATTACCAACCCCAGTCGATAATTAAATATTAGGTGTTTTTTTTTAGATATCTCACACACCCAACACGACTCTAATTCCGCATCAAAAACAAATTTAGAAGGGTGTGAGGGACCTCTTGACTTTCATTTTTCTTGTTATATTTTTTCTGCTTCAACAAAACCATCTTCTCAACAAATATGAGCTGCAATTGATCAACAACTATCCGAGAATCTTGTTTTTGAGTATATTATCTGAGGATAATTAAAGGAAGAAAAGAAAAATATACTGTTATTACTTAAAGGAAAAGAGAAGCAGTCAAAAGAAGGTAAACTCTCTCCTTCCTATTATCCTACATTCTACAATCCTATAGATTTGTATAAGCACTATCCTGCAGAGCATGATGATAGGTAGAAGTTTAGAAAAGACAAAGAAAATATGTTTCGCCTCCAAATCAAAGAAAAACATAATTCCCTTAGGAAACTTGTAAGGGAAATCGAAGATTTGAAAATAATGCTTGAAGTAACAGTCAGGGAAAAAGATCAGTCTTCTGAAGATGAGATGTGCCGACAGTATGATGTAGATCTTAAGAGCCTTGACCATGAAAAGAAAGATTCAGAAGAAGATGCTATTTTCCTTGAACCTTCCTTAGGAATTTTAACAGGTCCTAAAATGTACATTCAAGTTTATTTTTGTCCTCCAGATTTCAAGCCCTATAAGTTAGATTGCATGGTTGATTCAGGTTGTGAGATGAATTTAGCAAAAGGAAGTGCAATCCCTTAATCCTATTTGGAGAAGGATTCAGAACACAAATTTTCTATAGAAGGTACCCTTATACAGCTTTTGGGTAGAGTATCATACTTTCCTATTCAAGTAGAAGGATGTACATAAGCTTTATCCTTGAATAGGTTGGATAGTATAAAAGAATATTGTATATTAGGTTTTGAATCAGTAAATAGAGTGAGCCCTGTTACTTTTGACACTGTTAAGATGTTGTTTAAATGTACCATAAAAGGAAATTCAATTTCTTGTCCTTTTTCCTTTGAAGCTCATTTGAAATACAAAAGGCCTATGAAGAGAACAAATTCTAAAGCAAACATTGCAGAATTGTTTAAAATGGAGAGATGCATTTCCTATGCAGAAATGCATAAGGACAAGGCCCTTATTGATATCTATGAAAATCTTGAGAAATTCTGCACTTAAAAAATCCCTAATGCTTTCTAGACCAGAGAGAAATATTTTGTTTCCCTTCCTTTTGACCCTCTAGTAAAACATAAAGCAATGAAATCCTCTACTAGATTGATGTCTCCCTCTGAGAGAGAATTGTGTGCCAATGAAATTAAAGAGTTTCTTTCAAAAGGGTTAATTGAACCCTCTAAGAGTCCATGGGCTTGTAGAGACTTTGTTTTTAACAAACACTCAAATATTAAGAGAGGTAAGTTAAGGTTGGTTGTGAATTATAAACCTCTCAATGCACTGCTCCGGAAAATCAGGTATCCATTACGTGATAAATATAGTCTTCTGCAATGGATTATTGGATGTACTATTCAGTAAGTTTGATTTGAAATCTGGTTTCTATAAAATTGGGATTGAAGAAAAAGATAGGTTTAAGACTTCTTTTGTTGTTCCCCATGGCCAATATCAAAGGAAAGTTTTACCTTTTGGAATAAACAATGCCCCCTCTGAATTCAAGAAGAAAATGGAGGATATTTTCAGAGAAAAGGGATGGGTGTTAGTCTGCATAGATGATATCCTAATATGCTCTAGGAAATTACAAGATCATTTAAGGCATTTACAGGAATTTTATCATCTAGTTTATAAACATGGTATTTTTCTCTCAAAGAGAAAGATGGAAATTGGAAAGACTGAAATTGAGTTTCTTAGTTTCAAGATAAACAAAGGGCAAGTAATTCTTGAAGATCATGTCTTAAAGGTGTTCCCATACTTCCCACATCATATATTAGCAAAATTTCAGCTTCAGATATTTTTGGGAAGTCTCAACTACATCAGACCATTCTATAAAGGGAAAGTCGAAGATCTTCATATCCTTCAGAAAATATTGAAAAATAATCCCCCTAAATGGTCTTCATATTTTACTGTTGCGGTCCTGAAAATGAAAACAAAAGTGCAATAACTCCCTGCTCTCTCTCTTCCCCGAAGAATTGGTAATATTGTAATTGAAACAAATTCTTCAACAAATGCATGGGGTGGAGTTCTAATTGAAAAGCATGGAGAGAGAGAAGAGATTTGTGGCTATGCCTCAGAATCATTTAAATCTGTAGAACTCGATTATCCTTCTAGCCACAAAGAAATCTTGGTTGTTAAAAAGACAGCCAACCATTTTTGTTTATTTTTTAACCTTGTCAAGTTTCTAATTAGAACTGATTTGAAAATAATGCCTGGGATATTAAGAATAAGAATCTTATGGCAGAGAATAATACTAGGATTTTAAAATGGTTTTTATGGTTACAGAATTTTGATTTTGAAATTGTTTATAAGTCTGGTTATCTTAATTATGTTGTTGATGTAACATCCCTATTTTAACACCCCTATTACTATGGTAAATTATTTGTTGTACTTGTTTTCTGGTGAGGATCTCAAGGCCAAGGCCCCACCAAAGAACTTTGTAAGTAAATGGTTTATTTTGTATGTTGTAAACTATAAACTCAGGAGACTCAAAACAGTGATACAACTCAGCAATGAGAAAGGGAAATCCTCTAAAGGGAAAAAGTGTGAAGGGCAGAATATCCTTTGGAATCTATGGATAGATGAACGGTATAATCTTAGTGCTATGAGAACTTGGAGAAGAGTAAGTGTTTATGGGTTAACCTTAAAGTTTATAAGCTTCATCATCTTAAATTTTTTAGGGTGGCTACTCTTTGCAATTATCTAATAATTATAGAGTATCTTTTAGTGTGAAGATAACTCAGGTTAAAAAGATCATTCTATTTTAGCCTTAGCATGACAAGGGTGAGTAACACTTCTTACATTAGAAATCCAGCATAAGGGAAAATGGGAGTTTTCCCAAGAAGAGTTATTCATATAAACAAGGTGAAAGTAACAATTGTAAGGAGGGTCAAATAAGTTTTCCTATGCCATTGGATATGTCAACATAAGATAATGACATATTGAAAACGTGTAAGGAAAATTGTATTAAGGTGTATCCTGATTAAGAGGGTTTTCATACCTTCTTTCTTATATAACGGTACAAGTGGAGACTTTATGCATATAAATTATGCATATTAAAAATACGATTTTATAAACGATCTTTTAATGGGAGATTGTTAATGCAATTTGTGTATCCTTATAAGTAGGACTTCAATTATTAAGAAGATTCGAACCTTAAAGGAGTTAAGGAATGGTAACTCAGCCAACGCGTTCGAGGCTCGACAACCTTCTTCCCCCAAAATCGGTGGGAAGATCAACACTTGGAAAGATCACTTAGGGTTCCCTGTTGAGCTGGGCGGACTCTCCAAGGGGGAAATCCAAGTTTCTGTTGTTTAAATAGAATTTCGCAGCTAGGGTCAAGGGGGATAAACCTTCGGGTTTAACTATTCTGGTTGGTGTGATAAGAGGGGGCTATTTGTTCCTTGCTATGTGAATGGGAAGGGGCGTCTTGCTTGCAAGCCCGATCCCTGTAGATTTTAATTCTCATGATATACTCTATGCAAGAATATATATATAGTTGCTAATGTCTAGGATCACATTGTTTTCCTGTATGTGGATCCGAATTTATTGCAATACCATTCTTCCTGAAGTTTTCTTTTAAAGAATGATGGAAATTTGATTGTTTGTGTGATGCCATAAATCCATGCATTTCCGTCTGATTAATGCTGCGAGAACTATTTATTTTCTCTGTTTTGTATAATGAGTTTTCATTTTTGTATAAATCTCCGTATGGTAAGGATCGTTAGTTGATCCCTGTGGGTCTCGGAGTAATAGAGCGATTTCCGGAAATTTGTCTCTTGGAAGGGAACGCAAAGTTCAGTCTAACTACCACTTGTAAACTAAGTGGAACTCCGATTCCTTTGAAGCTGCCAGTTGTTGTTAGATTTGGTAAGGTTACAAAGTGGAGGATTACTTTTAAGGGGGAATTGCGAAAAGAGTAGGGGGAAAATTTTGATGGAAGATCTTGTGTTCTAGGGAGTGAGAATACTCGGGAAAACCACTGTGATAGGAGACTGGTTTCTCCAGCAACGACCTCTGATTGAGAGGAGAATGGGAAGATTGTATGGATCTAATCGCGGTTAAACCGATTTCCAATTGGACTTTGATCTTCTACGCAGGGTAATGGCTTCTGATCTTCTTCCCGCAACAACGAGGTTCGATTCTCTTCTCATGGAAACAACATGGTGATTTCAATATGCTTGAAAAACTATGCATTCTCTCTTGGTTAATGAATGCATTCCTTTAATCTGAAAAGTCTTACTGTGTGAATGTTATTTAATAGTACTGCGAGTGAATCGTAGGAGGATTTGGGAAGGGAGAGCTCTTGAGCTTGATCGCTATGTATGTGTTTGTGATGGATAGCCCTTATGCTCAATCCCCGTGTATGTCTATGATACCACAAAACTCATAGGGTTGTCATGAATTTAATTGATGCTTGATTGATCCATAGATTAGGATCTCTACACACAATATGTATATACGGTTTATTTCCTATCGCACAGAGCTTGTGGAAACGTCTTGTAGGTGTTCTTATTGTTTGTAGATAATGTTGGAGAAGACGGCTTGGAGCCCGATCCATAGCGATACATTAATTCCAGATGTTGTAGTTTCTTTTTTTGTTCTGCAAGGTCGGTATTGTTCTTTCAATTGTATTGCTGGAATTCCCAGGAATTTGCAGACACCATATCCGTATAGATCCATTAGTTCTAGAGGATGTAGTTTGCATTTTTCATAGCTGGTATAGTCACATAGTCCGTATAATTTACATCCCCTAGAGATTTGCAGATTCCCAATCCGCAGGGATCCATTAATAAGTGATGATAGCCCGTAATGATCCCTAGAATTGGATCTATGCATACTGCGTGAGCATAGTTTGTATCACATACTTTGATGCAGGTTGTTAACTACTCATTTTTCTTACTGCGTATAGTAGAGATTTTAAACCCTTAAGAAATTCTCTATGTGATCATTAGATGACTTGTTATATTATTTAACAGTTTATCCTATGATCTTTGAAGTGGACGCATCTCCATGCGTATATTACTTCTATCTCATGGTGAAACCTTGTTCCTACCTCACATCCTAGATATCGACCTCCTATGATATCAGTGTATGAGGTTCCTCCTTACTTGAATCGTGTTACTACCCTACACATAATTATTGTTGTTATGCATTCTGTGTTAGGGGCATAGATGGATCTCAGTCCAATAGCATTTGCACACTATTCCAAGCATTGCTAAATCTCTGTCGATGTGCATCTGTGTCGTTTTGAATTTTGAGAATTGGGGAAAATGCAAACGAGAATGGATCTTAATCTTGTAACGCCTGCATGCTTTTCTCTACATTGTAAATCTCTATATGAGATACTCCCCTGTTGTATGCATTATGATGTAATCAAAATGACTATGTCATTCCATATGATCTTGATCTCACTTGTAGAGATGAGCTATGTTCCTAAAATTAAGTTCCAGGTTAGCGCCAGCGTTTGCCACATCCGTTTTATATTGGGGCATGACCTAGACAGAGCTTGTTACAATCTCTGCACACATCTTTTATCCATTGTGATCTCTGCGATCTTTTGTTGAAGGTATAGCTTGTGTTAGTTAAGAACAATGGATATTAAGTGTTATTTTAGACTTCATTTTTGGACTTAAAACTCAATTGGAGTTTTGGGGCTTGAATCTACCTTGTAAACAAGTCAATCTTAGTTGAGCTAATGTCGAAGTTATGTCGGCCTGATGTAAAGTTTTACTTAACTATAGAAAGGCATATAGGACAAATGAAATTTATGGATAGTAATATATGGATAGTAATAGAAGTTATGGGGTTTTTACTACGCTGTATTGTGGATATTGAATTTTATCTTATATATGGTCGAGCATCCCTATGCATGATGCTGAGTTCTAATGATGTGCGGCCATGAAATTTATGAGATCTAGGTTTTGGATCTTTGAGATTATTGTTGTAACTCTCGGTTTGAATAATAAAAGATCCAACGGTTTGGTGGACGTAGCCCAAGGAGGGGGTGAACCACGTATACATGTGTTTTTGTGTCTCTTCTTATGTATGATATGGATGGTGTTTTGTCAAAATATAATTGGATGCCTTTGTTAAGAAATTAAATTGCAACAAATGATTCCTAACTATTTATGTTGTGCATATAATGATTTCATTGATGTAATTATGTGTTGTCACAAACGTTTCAGTTCATCACAATTGGGTAAGAAATTTTGAATATGTTCAAGTTAAGGGTATGAATATTTCAAATTAGATTGATGTGTTCTATGACTTACATTGTTATCGGTTTTGTCAAAGTAAGTCCTTATTATCAAGCTTTGTGCGCGGTTTCGAAGGAGATACAAGATGATATAGGTATTTTTGAAATATGATAAGTAGTTGACTCTTATAAGCACTAGGAGACCCTTTACATTTGTAAGTATGTCTTATTTCTCTTCCAATTTATAGAAGGGGTAAGACATGTAATGCATGATTATGCAGTTTAATTATTGGTCCTCATCAATACTATGTATTATGAAATTCTTTTATATAATGAAAAAAAAATTTCGAGGCAATTCATTCATTAAATACTAATCTATTCATTGGAGATGTTACAATTTGTCTACTTATGAAGATGTATACTCCTGTCGAATATTTCCTTGGTAAAATATATGTTGTATTAGTCATGTGTTTCTATGATGACTCCATAGAGGTATGTAATGAACGAATTCAGGCATATATATATATATATATATATATATATATATATATATATATATATATATATATATATATATATATATATATGGGAAAATCTTTGTAATTCGTGTTGAGGTCAGGATGAACGCCAGCATCTAAGTGTGTTCTTATGATGATTTGTCTACTTATAAAGATGTATACTCCCGTCAAATATTTCCTTGGTAAAATATATCTTGTATTAGTCATGTGTTTTTATGATGACTCCATAGAGGTATGTAATGAACGAATTCAGGCATAATTATGTTACTCTTATAGTTACACCTTTTTGTGTTAAGTACAATTGAAATGGTGAATGAATTCCTCGAAGATGTTCAAGATGAATTTAGTTATTTTGAATATGAATCAATTATAAATATGTGAGATAAGTTATCAACTGATACCTCTACCAGTTGTTTGAAGAAATCTACTGAAATAGAATAAGGTTATTTACATTATGGAGTAATTGAGAGTGTTGACGAAGACCCTTGCTTAAGTAAGGAAAGTTTATCTGAGTAGGATTGTAGGAATGAATATGCATTATCGATATTTCTGATGGACGATTTAATCGACATGTTGTTTCATAGAGAGAAAGAAAAGAATAAGAGAATAATGCATCTCATATCTTGTTATTATGAAGTCCTTGAAAAGATTGTTCGAAAACCTATGATAATACTGATTTATTTGGGTTATGTTATATTCTTGTACTAAAATTTCCCTTATCTCATGATGGATAGTTCTTCTTCTTCAGATATTATTTCCAGGAAATATTCGTAACATTGACTTAATTGTAATTGAGTTATAGGGGTATGTTATAGTTGATATGTTAACGACAGAATAGTTCCACACTCAAGCTTTTCCCAAAATCAATATGTTCAGTGCAGGATCATCCATCTCTTCACATCAAGATAAAGGAAAGAGTCTGACAAGGCCATTTCCATCCCCACTTAGTCATTCTCACGCAGTCTTGTTCATGAAGCCATGGGATGAATCTTTGACACCAGAAGAGAGTCAACAATCTTTAGAGAATGCAAACAGAACAAAAGATGAATTTTTTGTGTCTTTAACTCTCATAAGACAAATTCAAGAGTCTCCACTTAAAATCCAAATTTTGGAGAAATGGGAAAAAGATTCCTTTCTTGGTCTAGAAAAGGCACATGACAAATTAATTGGTTTTCGAGAAGTTTGGCTAGACTGCAATGAAGAAGAAAGAAGAGATGTGTGGTATGTCGACTTGGGACATGGTGATCTTACCTGGACCACATATAACCTTATTCTTCAATTCTACTTAGAAGAACAGGAGATAATTATATCTGCATACCCGTCAAATCTTTTCAACAATAAATGGTGAGGGTGGACTGAAATATTTTTGGATAAGTTTTGTCCATGAAAAGATTGGGTTCAACGGAGGCTGAATTTCATCCTCCACCTTCAAGTTGATATGTAGGTTGCAAACCAGAACCACATGTGGTTCAAATTTAAATTACGACACCTTGGAGGAATGTCGGGACCCCCTTTTCGGGGTCCCAAAAAAAAAAAAAAAATCCGGTACGATTTTTGCAGAAAAAGATATAGAAGCCACAGATCTTGTTCCATCTATGGCAGTACATGAATGTCAATATATAAAACTATATACGCATATTTATTCATTCTCAAAAATATTTAGCAAAATAATTAAAATCAAATACTTCAAACCTGTTTTCGACGGTTGGTCCAGCGAATCGATGGAGTCCTCAAAGTGGTTTCCGCACGATCTAATCCAATCTCCTGATGAAGTACCAAGTGACCCCTCGGTTGAACACTCTACCGTATCGAGGCTAATATTCTTCACCTCGAACCCCCGAGCTAATGGGGTCGTACGAGCACACTTAGCTAGCCTCCCGAAAGGATCTCCCAATCCTTGTTCCGGCTAACCCCAACTCCAAGGATCATAACATAATCCAAGATTATGATGACCATCCAGCATTAGGGAGCAAGAGAGATCCTTCTCTCCTTTTCCTCCCTCATTATATAGCAAATTCTTATGTGCCATGTGTCTGTCCATGCACATATTTAAATTAATTTTATTCTCAAGTACAAGTGTCTGTTTCTAACTCAATGTGTACACCTAGTTCCCTAAATCAGTGCAAGGTAGGTGGAGTTGTGTTTAAGAGAGTTCCAGTTGTGTTTGTCTTCTCAAATATAGTTGTTGTATTTAACCACATGTTCAATCTAGATTTCTTTCCTTTTTCTTTTTATAAATAAATATTTTATTCAAAACAAAAGATTTCTAATTTATTTCTTTTACTTTATTTTTCTTTTAAAATAATAATAAAAAGAATATTTTAATCAAGACATTTTCTATTTTATTTAATTTCTTTCTTTTTCTTTTAAAACAAAAGAAATGTATTTGAACTAAAGATAAAGAAATGATCATTGACTTTTCAATTTTTAAATCTCCTTTCTCAGAAAAATAATATAACCATCATGATAATAAAAATAAAATATTAATTCTATTATTATTAAATTTTCTAGAATCTCCACACATATTTTATTTTTATTTTTAATTATGCGTGCATGAATAATTTTATTTTCCCATTTTTCTTTGTCTAGGTACCTCTTCGGCGGGCCCTTCCGATAGTTGCTTTCTTTCTTCTTATGGGGAGTACTGTGTAGTGATTAGGAGTCGTTACCGTGATCTCTCAACTACGCTCCTTGGAGACTAAGGGATGTTGAGGGATAAGGCTCTCCTTATTTCGCGCCCCTCGACTCATCATATGCGACCAAATCGTTAGGTTCTTGCCCATACAGCATACGCTTCCTCGGGTGAGCTGAAACGGTTTCACTCTTGCATGGATTGCTAATCCAGGGTCGACAGTCAGTCGTTGTACCCCTATGTGTTCTTTCTATTCCTACGAGCCCTATAATTCCATTGTGGGTTAGTCGGTAAATCATCTTACCTACCACTGAACACACACACACTCAAGCACACATTAGTAGAAATGCACTATGAAATATTTCATCATCCATCATAATATCTCAGTTAGTTGAGCATATATTTCATTCATCCTTTTCTCTCAATCAGTAAATCATACCTATCATTCATCATTCTATCTCAATGAGTCGAGCATATGTAACATTTAGTCATCCTATCTCAATGAATCGAGCATATCTAACATTTAGTCATTCTATCTCAATCAGTCGAGCATATCTAACATTCAGTCGTTCTACCTCAATTAGTCGAGCATTCATTTATTAAGTAAAATAATAGTTTCTATAACTGTCATTCAAGCATTTTCAGAGTAAATTCAAATGGTTCATGTTTTACTTAGCCGGTTCATTTCAAAACTAGTGCCTCATTATACTAAACTGTTAAGGTACTGAGGCGGGCATTACATACATGTAATGCCCTAGAATGACCGTGGACCTTAAGGGAACCTGTCAAGGAACCCGAATAAACAACTTCGATACAGTGGTCTCTTGAGCCTTGTTTTATATGTGTGGAGAGGTATAATTGATTGATTACATCATGCTTAATGATTAGCCCTGATTGATCAAGTCAAAGTGCAGTAGGACAGTTACAGTCCTAGCTCTGCGACTTGGGAGGACGCAACTGAGATGCGTCGTAGTTTTCCATTTTTATTCTGAACTTCGGGACGAAGTTCTAAATAAGTAGGGGTGTATGTAGTGCCCCTAGACTTGTGTAGACATTGAGGGCACCTGCTGAGTGACCCGGCTGATTGAAACATTAAGTAAATAACCTTTTAACCTTATTTTTTTAGTATGTGTAAATGAACTGTTGAGGTAAATGAATAATTGCATATGTTAAACGATTAGCTATGACTATGGAAAATTATGTTGATGGATAATGCTTAACGACTAGCTGTATGGTGATTATGTATTTGGCGACGAAATGTATATTTGATAAGATGAATGAGTAGTTTGAATAAATCATAAATGTTTAACAAATGCTAGAGTTAGAAACTAGATGATGATTGTTGAGAACAGTGCTACTAATAAATTGTTGTGAGAAGTGTGTGTAGAAACAAGTGAGATGGTTCACCAACGGACACACAAAGGAACATGGAGGGTCGTAGAGTACGGGTAAATCACACATAGGGGAAGCGACGACGATGTCGACTTTCGACAAGAATACACGCATGAACAGATAAGCATTGGTCCGCTTGCTCAAGAGGAATGCGTGAGGGCGTACGAGGTGGGCCACGACGGAGCTGGTCACGTACGAGTTGAGGGGCACGCAGTGAGAACGGACTCACTCCTCAGCGCCATTAGTCCCTAGATAGCATGTAGACGGAGGATGGATGGTAACAATTCCTAAAATCCCTACAAGAGTTCCCGCAAGTCAAAACGGAAAGATGGTGGCAGAAGGGCCCAACGATGCGATACCCTGTCGAGAACGGAAAGAATGGACGCAAGGACCCAACGATGCGGTACCATGCCAAGGAATGGAAACCATGGATGATTGGACCCGATGGAGTGGTGCCATGTCAGGGAATTTAAAATTAAGGAACCAGGAGCCCAACGGCGCGGCATCGAGATCCTAGTGAGTTTGATTGTTAAATTAAACTGCATAAAAACTTAGGAGAATAACTCTAGATTATTACTTAGAAAATGCATAACAATAGCTAAGACATTTGCACATGAATAGTTATATTTTGTTGAGCATTTAAAATAATAGAAATTATTATTTAGGAGCAAAATAGATTAGACACCTAGTCAACTAAAAGCTAGGAGTTGATTAAAATATCTGGGGGACAAACTAGAGCAAACTTAGGGATGTAGGTGCACTTCCCAGAGAAAATGACACTTGGATGGGTGAGTGTTTTAATTAAATAAATTATTAAAAATATTTAACTATGCATGAAGCGACATGTGTCGCAGGAGATTTCCCTTTATAAGGAAGGCTTAAGGAATGGGTAAGGGGGCCCATAATTTGGACGATTGTCGTAATTTTCGAATGCCTCAAAGACGTGCTGCTATCTAAGGGTTTGGATTAGAAATTCTGGTGGGAAGGGAAGCCCAAGCTGAATTTCTGAAATACTTGTGTGAGCTCTACGACCCAAAGCTCGGGGGAGGCCATGCGACTGAAAGCATGAGCCTATGGTTGGGTGGGCGCGCTTCCGTTTGCCGGTGGACTCGTTTCTTTTGGCACACATGTGCCGGGCTCCCAAGGGGAGCTCAAAACATTATAATATGTAATGCCCTAGAATGACCGTGGACCTTAAGGGAACCTGTCAAGGAACCCGAATAAACAACTTCGATATAGTGGTCTCTTGAGCCTTGTTTTATATGTGTGGAGAGGTATAATTGATTGATTACATCATGCTTAATGATTAGCCCTGATTGATCAAGTCAAAGTGCAGTAGGACAGTTACAGTCCTAGCTCTGCGACTTGGGAGGACGCAACTGAGATGCGTCGTAGTTTTCCATTTTTATTCTGAACTTCGGGACGAAGTTCTAAATAAGTAGGGGTGTATGTAGTGCCCCTAGACTTGTGTAGACATTGAGGGCACCTGCTGAGTGACCCGGCTGATTGAAACATTAAGTAAATAACCTTTTAACCTTATTTTTTTAGTATGTGTATCTGAACTGTTGAGGTAAATGAATAATTGCATATGTTAAACGATTAGCTATGACTATGGAAAATTATGTTGATGGATAATGCTTAACGACTAGTTGTATGGTGATTATGTATTTGGCGACGAAATGTATATTTCATAAGATGAATGAGCAGTTTGAATAAATCATAAATGTTTAACAAATGCTAGAGTTAGAAACTAGATGATGATTGTTGAGAACAGTGCTACTAATAAATTGTTGTGAGAAGTGTGTGTAGAAACAAGTGAGACGGTTCACCAACGGACACAGAAAGGAACATGGAGGGTCGTAGAGTACGGGTAAATCACACACAGGGGAAGCGACGACGATGTCGACTTTCGACAAGAATACCACGCATGAGCAGATAAGCATTGATACGCTTGCTCAAGAGGAATGCGTGAGGGCGTACGAGGTGGGCCACGACGGAGCTGGTCACGTACGAGTTGAGGGGCGCGCAGTGAGAACAGACTCACTCCTCAGTGCCATTAGTCCCTAGATAGCATGTAGACGGAGGATGGATGGTAACGATTCCTAAAATCCCTACAAGAGTTCCCGCAAGTCAAAACGGAAAGATGGTGGCAGAAGGGCCCAACGATGCGGTACCCTGTCGAGAACGGAAAGAACGGACGCAAGGACCCAACGATGCGGTACCATGCCAAGGAATGGAAACCATGGATGATTGGACCCGACGGAGTGGTGCCATGTCAGGGAATTTAAAATTAAGGAACCAGGAGCCCAACGGCGCGGCATCGAGATCCTAGTGAGTTTGATTGTTAAATTAAACTGCATAAAAACTTAGGAGAATAACTCTAGATTATTAATTAGCAAATGCATAACAATAGCTAAGACATTTGCACATGAATAGTTATATTTTGTTGAGCATTTAAAATAATAGAAATTATTATTTAGGAGCAAAATAGATTAGACACCTAGTCAACTAAAAGCTAGGAGTTGATTAAAATATCTGCGGGACAAACTAGAGCAAACTTAGGGATGTAGGTGCACTTCCCAGAGAAACTGACACTTGGATGGGTGAGTGTTTTAATTAAATAAATTATTAAAAATATTTAATTATGCATGAAGCGACATGTGTCGCAGGAGATTTCCCTTTATAAGGAAGGCTTAAGGAATGGGTAAGGGGGCCCATAATTTGGACGATTGTCGTAATTTTCGAATGCCTCAAAGACTTGCTGCTATCTAAGGGTTTGGCTTAGAAATCCTGGTGGGAAGGGAAGTCCAAGCTGAATTTCTGAAATACTTGTGTGAGCTCTACGACCCAAAGCTCGGGGGAGGCCATGCGACTGAAAGCATGACCCTATGGTTCGGTGGCGAAGCTAACGGTTGCTTCACCTATGGTTAAACGACCTTTGCTGGAGGGATCCTACGGAAGATGCAGACAACAATGGACCAGCTGGATCGGGTTGACAGGTTAAGGTTTTGCTTATTTTTGTTAAGTTATTCACTCTTCTATTTTATTTTTCCAATAACTATAATTGCTAATTTGTTTGTATGAAGTTATTAAAGTTTCAGGTTCAGTTCAAGGGGACCCTAAAGGAGGGGTCTTACATTAATAATTATTCCTCCCAAGCTGAATTTCTGAAATACTTGTGTGAGCTCTACGACCCAAAGCTCGGGGGAGGCCATGCGACTGAAAGCATGAGCCTATGGTTGGCTGGCGAAGCTAACGGTTGCTTCACCTATGGTTAAACGAGCTTTGCTGGAGGGATCCTACGGAAGATGCAGACAACAATGGACCAGCTGGATCGGGTTGACAGGTTAAGGTTTTGCTTATTTTTGTTAAGTTATTCACTCTTCTATTTTATTTTTCCAATAACTATAATTGCTAATTTGTTTGTATGAAGCTATTAAAGTTTCAGGTTCAGTTCAAGGGGACCCTAAAGGAGGGGTCTTACATTTGGTATCAGAGCCGATCGAGCCTTGAGGGTACCAGACTCATATTATTCAGAGGTTGTCGGTATCTTCGTTGAAGCTGGATTGATCGGATAGCTGAATCAGCCGCGACTACAATGGTCTTCCCATCTCGAATTTGACAATCTAATCAGGTTCAATGTCTTTCAAGTTTTGTTTTTCTTTATCAGTATTTGGATGGACACTCTAATTTTATTGCAAAAGGAGAAATTGAAGATTCGATCCAGTTCTAGTATGAAACTGTTTCCTTTTTATGCGTTTATAAATATAGATCCCTGTATGCTATGATGAGGAAGACGAACCCTTAGGTATGAACAGATCCATTCATTTTATATTTAAAACTCTGTTTCAGTCTGTATATTTTAGATCGCTGCACTATGGATTGGTCGGTTGACATGGCAATCTCAGATTTTAGATTGAATTTAATTTGAATTAAAATCCTCTGGGGTTTCCATTCCGCATGACGATCTCAGGTTTTAATTTGAATTAAAATCCTCTGTGGTTTCCACTCCGCATGACGATCTCAGGTTTTAATTTGATTTGATTAAAAGTTCGGTGTTTCCCCATCACTAATAGCAATTTCAGATCTACATTGATTATTTCGATTTTAGATAGTCTCCGTATTCAATTCAGAAATGGAAGGGCGTTTTTTTTCTTAGAATTTATAATGTGGATGTATTTCGATTTTTAAAGGGTCTCTGCACTCTATTGAAATTTGGGATGACGTGTTTTCAGAATTTGAAATTTTGAAATTTTGAATCGTGATTCTGCTCCTTCAAAATCTGTCATTTTCCATTTAGTGATCCAGAATTGCTTTCGATTGGAATTTAATTTATTTTAAATTTCGTTTGCAATCCAATGATGTTTCTAGATCTTCTATCAGAAATCGAGTGGGCATAAATTATTCCAACTCTGTTGTAATCCACTTAGTATTCCAGAATCATTATCGATTGGAGTTTAGTTTTATTTTAGATTTCGCTCCCAATCTATTTTGGCATTTCCAGATCTCTTAAGACGATCCGTGAAATTGCTCTTTAAATCTCTGTGTTGATCTAGACGTTTCCAGAATTCTTTTAGCAATTTGATTTTACCGTTATTCGTTGTGTATCAAACTCAATTATTCCCGGTATATCGATCTTACTTAGCATTCACAGAGTTCATAATCATGAAATATCAATGCTGTTTTCCATTTCCCTGCATATCCATTTCCACCATCTATTAACTTTTCCCCAAATTTCTGTAACGATTTTTTTTTTCTCTGCACATTATTTGGAAAAAGAATGGCGTTTATTAAAATTCGAACTAGTCATTGTATTTGGACTTTTAATCTCTCTGTGTATTAATTGGAGGATTTGAACAACGTTTTTCCAGGATCGGTGATGCGTTGTGGTTATTCATTAGAGATTCTGCGTATTCATTTCGTGATTAAAATCGACCCTCCCAAGATCTTGAGACGATTACAGATTGCCTTTGCTTTTATTTATTGCAAGCCGATTTTTTTTTTTAGGGCAACTGTGATATCCTTCCTTCTTTCCCTATTCATGATAAATGTATATTGCAAATTAGATGTAAATTGTAATTGCTTCTGGCGAGGAGCTCAAGGCCAAGGCCCCACCAGAAGAACCTCTTAGTGGGATTGTTTATCTCCTAGAAGAAATAATCGATACAAAGACTAGGTGATGGAAGATGAGGACACAACTAAAACAGTGAGTAACTGATCCACCAAAGAGAAAAAGGTTCATTAGCCAGCCATAAAGTTTCCAAGTATGGGTGTTGAAAGTCACCCTGTGATAGCAGGCACTTGAAAGGGAAGTAATAATTACCTTCCCTTAGATTTAAATCTCTCTAGGAAGAAAATTATTTCCTATAACTAAGATATATATTTATTTACAAATACATATATATTGATGTATGTGGAAGATAAACAAAAAGTTAACTAAATATTAAAAGGGTTAACTAGAAAGCACTTGTGACATATAATAGTTGTTATCAATATATATTTATGTATGGAGTATTTTAGCCGTAGTTCGAGGGATTTCCTTCACTCGCTCGACATGGCAAGTAATAGTTGTTATAAATATATATTTATGTATGGAGTATTTTAGCCGTAGTTCCAGGGATTTCCTTCACTCGCTCGACATAGGCAGTGGATTTGTTTCGGCACATTAATGAGGACGGTCTCTCAATACAGGACCAAACCCACTTCTCATGCACTAAACTATTAGTGCGCATGACAGGAACCCTGTGCTGGAGAAATGCGGGAGTTCCAGAGAGTAACGAACTCCAGTCTGTCGCCACGAGACAGACATAAGTAACAGATGGAGGTTTTCGATATAGGCGCCAAGATAGTGGAACGCCGATGGCATCCCGAGAATCCTGGTCGACGCCGACTCTATATGAGGGGGATCGAAGGGAGAGTAAAGGGGGAAATCTTTACTGTGTGTTGGAAATATTTGAATAGGAGAAAATATGATAGAAGAATTTTGGGGAAAGAACTCGGAGGGGCACATCAGAATTCTCTCCAGGGGAAGTTGGAAGGGAAAGGCGAAATCTCTTCCTGGTCAATGAATCCGGTAGGCAGTGGGGTTTTCTTGATCCTGGCGTTCGATTTTTCATTCGGATAATCTCTGCGAGAAGGGTGGATTGTTCTCTGCATGAAGAAAGCAGGAGCGCCACAGTCTCATCTCGACTCAGTGCATCCTGAAAGTAGAACTCAGCGTTGCCGAGGTGATCTCCAAGTGTGATCCCGACAAGTATTTTGGTTTCTCTATCACATCATGGTAGGGATGCGATCGGTGTAAGGAAGAAAGCAGATAAACGGTTCTGACTTATAGGTAAGAAACCTCTCCTACCCAACTTCCATATACCTTGCATCTTTGAAACGCCTCGATTCTCTGTATTTTCTATTTGCTGTCTTAAATTGGTTGGATCCATGTAATAGCTAAAGAAGTTAGCTAGAGCCGTACTAAGAAAGCATCTGGAAAATTCAGTCGTGGGTTTGTACTTCCTGTAGATCTATCAGTTTGGAATAGAAACATTCCTTTGTTTTGCTATGATAGCGTCGAACGTCTTTTATCTCATTTTTCGAAACATTTCTTTATATTTGTATATATTGTATGAAAATGTAGCTCCCGGTGAAGCTCCTAGCATCTCCGTTTGGAATCGTGGAGATTTGCTTGTTAATTCTGATAGTAGTGATATTATACTTGGAATCTGTGTTTAAGATTTAAGATCCAATATTACATGACATAATGATTTAGATTTTTCAATAGTAAAGGGATGGCTCCCGAGGTGAAGCTAGATCCCAGCGGTTTTACCGTTATGTTGTGAGTGTTTGCCCTATATATATATACATTAGGGTGTGAATGGTTTTATTAGATCATTAGTTTTTGTTATTTTGGTTCATACGAGATCTGCCGACTGGTTGGGGAAATCCATTGGCAAAGCCGTATTATGTATGACATCTCTGCACAAATCATTTAGTAAGTTTTTCGCTTTGAATAAAGCAGCATATAGGATCTCTGCATATTGATCGAAGTCTCGGTGATGCCCATCTATGGGAGGACTGTACTATCCTTAGGCTAAGTTTTAAGTGTTGTCTGGTTATATGCCACTCTCCTGAGATTTGCATCAAACTACCGTAGCAAGACCTTCTGGTCTTGTGCTCCACGAAATGGTCAACCTCCGACAAGAGTTGTATAATCTCTTTTGGGTTTTGTTTTATTGTGATAGCTTGTTAATTCAAGGGTAGGTTCGAAGTTTCTCATTACAGGGTTTTAATGTTCTGTATACTTATGGAAGGCGTAGATCCATGCTCATTATGAGATCGCAGATGTCCTATTTATATTTAGATTAATAGATCCTAGCTCTCTCTTGAATCGTATTATTTATATTTGCAAATAATGCTTGCTGCCACTTGTTAAGCACAGATCGATAGATGGTTAGGTTATTATGCTGCCATCAATAAACTTAGACCTGTAGGATGGCTAAAGTATTATGCTGATCATTGCTGCTTAGATTTAGCAGATATGTAGGTTGGTTATATTCTTATGCTGCCATCAACAGCGTAGATCAGAAGGGAGATAGATCCCTGTACCTTGTATTAAGGATAGAATGAATGATAGCAGTTAGTTACATTTTCATCTTTATGAATAGATCCTTATGTTATTAAGGAATGTCTTGAACATGCCCATTATGGGAAGAGGCTTGAGTAAGCGAAAAGTGAACAATGCGACCTCTGAGTTGCAGATTGTATCCCTCTGTTGTTGAATAATAATAATACGAATTTGACTCGCCTTCGTGGATGTAGCCCAAAGTTTGGGTGAACCACCTTATATATGGTCTCCTATGTGTAGTCTTTGTGTATGAATTTGATGGTATCTTTCATTGAGTAACTATGGTGACTTTTGTTGTTTAAATTGGTACCTTCATTTATATTATATTAAAAATTTAAGGATTTTATTGCTTATAAAATAGGTATATTGTTATACAATGTTTCATTAGAACAAGGTAATTTCCTGATTTATCATGTGGGTTATGACAACTACATAGATGTTCAATATACGAATTCGTGGACATTTAAGTTACTATTCCAATATAGGAATTTTAATGAGTATGTTTTAATGGTCAATTTAATGATGGAAGTATGTCGATTTATTTAATGGTCAATTTAATGATGGAAGTATGTCGATTTATTTAATGGTCAATTTAATGATGGAAGTATGTCGATTTATTTAATGATTTATTTAATGATGGAAGTATGTCGATTTATTAATGGTCAATTTAATGATGGAAGTATGTTAGTAATTTTTGTGAAGATCGTTAATGTTAGCAAAAGTTTTCTTATAATGTTTATTATGAAGATATTTTAAGGGAAGAAATATTTTTAATTTTCACCAAAATACTAACATGCAAATCTTGGAGATGTTACATATGGTATCAGAGCATTAGGTTACAACACTTGGGCCTAATGAGTCCAGCGTGAGATAAATAAATATGAATACTAATGAAGTTGTTCTTCCTGGGTTTTGATGCATGGTTATGACTGGACGAGGGAGAATTATTAATGGAGTTAAACTTCAAGCTCTCCAAATGACTAAAAGTAAGTATATCTCGAGTCAAGTATGTTTATTATGAAGCTGTCCCTTACTAGATGCAAGATATAGATACTCACACTATCACACTTGAATTAAGTATTGCATGTACATGTTACCTTGAGTTATTTAAAGGTTGATGATGATGATGATTCTTATCTCGATTAAATACTTATCGTAGTAAATATTATTATTATGCCATCATATTTACTTGATCGAAGCAAATGAGAAGAATAATACAAATATGAAGACTTAAGTGTTTAGCCTCTTTGGTTTAAGCTATCATTTGTTAGGAAAATTATTACCTTACAATGTGATTTATGTTGTGATATTTCGTGCTAAAAAATCAAGATTGATGATTACCAATGATCATAGAATGATGATGGGTAAACTTTAAATTCCTATCAACCATTACTCTATCATTATTTTATCATTATAAAAGGGGTATCGTTTCTTAAATGATTCCACTTAGATATAGTTATATTTATTATTTCTGTCTTCCTTTTGAATAGGTATAAGAGATGTATTATTGCTAATCTTATAGGTGTTAATCATCAATATCAAAAAAAAAATATATATATATATATATATGGATATGCGAATGGTCATGAAAATGGGAGATATGATAAAGGGTTATATAAAAGGGTGAGAAATACTTACCTCTAAATGGGGAAGCATGTATGTTTATTTTATTTTTTTAGGAGATATATGTGGTTTTCCATAGTAGATGAATGTGAATGACCCCCAAGTAGATTCATAAGTATACTATAGAAAACATCAACATGAAGTGTTTCACATATTTTGATCTCCTAGGGTTTAAATCTTTATAAGAATAAGGTTAACTTAAAGATCTTGTTTATAAATTTATAACGCTATTGACCTTAGTAGTAAAATCTGTAAAGGAACATACTGCAGGAGGAGCCATTGGGAATTTAATATTTCTAGTTATGAGGGAAGCATAATTAGGTGATATTAAGATGTTGCTTTCTTTTTACTGAGGTATCAACTATAGATGAGTTACATATGCTAAATTAATATTCCATAAAGAGTATAGTTTGGCTAGACTAAGATGTCTGGTTTCTTTTAAACAAAGAAATTAACTTTTAATTGGTGCGAAGTTTTCCAAGACTAGGAAATTGTGAGATTTCAAGGGAGGAAAATTGTTAATAATCTCCTTGCTAATCAATTTCATTCTAGTATGTAATTGTATAGGATAAGTAATTTTAATACGATTTTTGTGACATTGAAGCATGCTTGTACCTTTACATATAAGTACAACAAAAAGGAAAATGGCTATAAGTACAAGGTATACCTGTGAATATTAATCAGTAAAGACATATGATGGAAAAGGCATGAGTACCTTTTATATATACCTCTTATTTTCAGTAAATTCTACTAAGATAGACGTAGGAAACAATGATTTCAATAATTATGATGACGTGCTATCCACGTACAACTATATATTATTTTGTTAAGGGATAGATTTTTGGAAACCTAGAACCCACATGAAATAAATACAGGTTAGTAGGATACTGTAATTTTCTGACGTCCTTATATTGTCATAAGGAATGACTGTTTTTATTTATGATGTGTTAAGGAAAACATTGATGACATGGAATTTGTAGGGTAGATCGGAAATGATCCTTGAGACAGTAATCGAGGTATAAGTTCTTATGAAACAAGTAAAACAATGTTTGAACATATGTTTTATGTATGATGGTTCTTATGATTTAATTATCTTTATACGACTAACACTTTGAATGTTGTGGTCGAGAAAATGTTATTGTTCCCACACATCACTGCCTGACACCCATCAATGGATAAATGTGGGATATTTATATATATATATCGATTCATGTTTAATACTAATGTGTAATGATAAAAGTAAAAGGGAACCTCGGCAGATGAAGGTAAGCTATGTGGTCGCCTTTGCAAAAGGTACATGGTTATTTGGATAAGGTATGTAAGTTTGTTTTAGACAATTGGTTATCTCTACATGATGTTTGGGTATTCAAAAGAGTTGTACAACTAAAATAGGAATTGTGTTGAAATGGTGAAACCTAACATTTGAGGTTAAATGAGCATAATGTCCATGGAACATCATAGAAAGAATGTTATATCGTGTTCAAAGCATTATGAAGTATTATAAGCTAGTTATGTGTAGTAGGAAATGACACCTTAGATGATCACATATGGATATTTTATTAAGAAAGAGGATTTTCTGTTCAAAGGAAGGGATCTTCTTACAATATTTGATTTTGTATATAAAGTGATACTAACAAGTGAAATTTGGCAGACGGTGAAATTCCTGTGAAGCTTGTGAAAATGAAAGAGCATAAATATTATGCATGGTAAAATAAGGGAATGAGGATTTAAGATCCACATCATAACTGTTATTTATTCTTTAAAGTTTGATAATTAATGATTGAATAAAGATCTAGACTCAAATGGGTCAGAGTAATCGTATGGTTACAAATTATGATATGACGAAATAAATTGATTAAATGGAAAGAGATTTTCCTAGTCTCAAGCAAGGCGGCTTGGGGAAAATAAATTCCGGGACTCAAGCAAGAAGGCTTGAGGGGAATGGTGTAAAGAGTGTTGTAATGGAATTGAAATACTCCCTAAAATGAGGGATTGAACAGCCACTAGGATTCTTGGAGAATCGGCTGGCTGTAAGACCTGGGCAAGCTATAAGAAAATGTATATGTGGGAGGCAGGACGCTGCTTAGTATGCATGAAAGAAATGTTTGCTGCGTGAGCACTAAGGTGTTAGGCAAGACATGAAAGAAATGTTTGCTGCGTGAGCACTAAGGTGTTAGGCAAGACATGAGAGAAAGGATTGCTGCGTGAGCACTAAGGTGTTAGGCAAGAATCTCCTGGATCAAGTGAATGCTACCTGTTGATTTAGTCAACAGTATAGAATCATGGAGCGCTAGATTTATTCCATATATTACAAGGGATATGTGCAATAAAGAACTCATGATTTATGTTTGAGTTTGATTATGGAGTTTGATGATAAAGTTGTTGCTAAACAACTTTTCTCCGAATCTCGGTTTTGTAGTCGGAAATGTAGATATGACTAATGACGACTTATGGAAAATTCATGAAAGTCTGAAGAAGGTAAAAACCGAAATGATGAAGCAAGAAGAGGATGACTCCAGAAGAGAAGACGAACTGGTAAAATTTATGAACACCGAGGACGGTGTTATTTTAAGGGGAGGAGGATGTGATATCCTTCCTTCTTTCCCTATTCATGATAAATGTATATTGCAAATTAGATGTAAATTGTAATTGCTTCTGGCGAGGAGCTCAAGGCCAAGGCCCCGCCAGAAGAACCTCTTAGTGGGATTGTTTATCTCCTAGAAGAAATAATCGATACAAAGACTAGGTGATGGAAGATGAGGACACAACTAAAACAGTGAGTAACTGATCCACCAAAGAGAAAAAGGTTCATTAGCCAGCCATAAAGTTTCCAAGTATGGGTGTTGAAAGTCACCCTGTGATAGCAGGCACTTGAAAGGGAAGTAATAATTACCTTCCCTTAGATTTAAATCTCTCTAGGAAGAAAATTATTTCCTATAACTAAGATATATATTTATTTACAAATACATATATATTGATGTATGTGGACGATAAACAAAAAGTTAACTAAATATTAAAAGGGTTAACTAGAGAGCACTTGTGACATATAATAGTTGTTATCAATATATATTTATGTATGGAGTATTTTAGCCGTAGTTCGAGGGATTTCCTTCACTCGCTCGACATGGGCAAGTAATAGTTGTTATAAATATATATTTATGTATGGAGTATTTTAGCCGTAGTTCCACGGATTTCCTTCACTCGCTCGACATAGGCAGTGGATTTGTTTCGGCACATTAATGAGGACGGTCTCTCAATACAGGACCAAACCCACTTCTCATGCACTAAACTATTAGTGCGCATGACAGGAACCCTGTGCTGGAGAAATGCGGGAGTTCCAGAGAGTAACGAACTCCAGTCTGTCGCCACGAGTCAGACAGAAGTAACAGATGGAGGTTTTCGATATAGGCGCCAAGATAGTGGAACGCCGATGGCATCCCGAGAATCCTGGTCGACGCCGACTCTATATGAGGGGGATCGAAGGGAGAGTAAAGGGGGAAATCTTTACTGTGTGTTGGAAATATTTGAATAGGAGAAAATATGATAGAAGAATTTTGGGGAAAGAACTCGGAGGGGCACATCAGAATTCTCTCCAGGGGAAGTTGGAAGGGAAAGGCGAAATCTCTTCCTGGTCAATGAATCCGGTAGGCAGTGGGGTTTTCTTGATCCTGGCGTTCGATTTTTCATTCGGATAATCTCTGCGAGAAGGGTGGATTGTTCTCTGCATGAAGAAAGCAGGAGCGCCACAGTCTCATCTCGACTCAGTGCATCCTGAAAGTAGAACTCAGCGTTGCCGAGGTGATCTCCAAGTGTGATCCCGACAAGTATTTTGGTTTCTCTATCACATCATGGTAGGGATGCGATCGGTGTAAGGAAGAAAGCAGATAAACGGTTTTGACTTATAGGTAAGAAACCTTTCCTACCCAACTTCCATATACCTTGCATCTTTGAAACGCCTCGATTCTCTGTATTTTCTATTTGCTGTCTTAAATTGGTTGGATCCATGTAATAGCTAAAGAAGTTAGCTAGAGCCGTACTAAGAAAGCATCTGGAAAATTCAGTCGTGGGTTTGTACTTCCTGTAGATCTATCAGTTTGGAATAGAAACATTCCTTTGTTTTGCTATGATAGCGTCGAACGTCTTTTATCTCATTTTTCGAAACATTTCTTTATATTTGTATATATTGTATGAAAATGTAGCTCCCGGTGAAGCTCCTAGCATCTCCGTTTGGAATCGTGGAGATTTGCTTGTTAATTCTGATAGTAGTGATATTATACTTGGAATCTGTGTTTAAGATTTAAGATCCAATATTACATGACATAATGATTTAGATTTTTCAATAGTAAAGGGATGGCTCCCGAGGTGAAGCTAGATCCCAGCGGTTTTACCGTTATGTTGTGAGTGTTTGCCCTATATATATATACATTTTGGGTGTGAATGGTTTTATTAGATCATTAGTTTTTGTTATTTTGGTTCATACGAGATCTGCCGACTGGTTGGGGAAATCCATTGGCAAAGCCGTATTATGTATGACATCTCTGCACAAATCATTTAGTAAGTTTTTCGCTTTGAATAAAGCAGCATATAGGATCTCTGCATATTGATCGAAGTCTCGGTGATGCCCATCTATGGGAGGACTGTACTATCCTTAGGCTAAGTTTTAAGTGTTGTCTGGTTATATGCCACTCTCCTGAGATTTGCATCAAACTACCGTAGCAAGACCTTCTGGTCTTGTGCTCCACGAAATGGTCAACCTCCGACAAGAGTTGTATAATCTCTTTTGGGTTTTGTTTTATTGTGATAGCTTGTTAATTCAAGGGTAGGTTCGAAGTTTCTCATTACAGGGTTTTAAGGTTCTGTATACTTATGGAAGGCGTAGATCCATGCTCATTATGAGATCGCAGATGTCCTATTTATATTTAGATTAATAGATCCTAGCTCTCTCTTGAATCGTATTATTTATATTTGCAAATAATGCTTGCTGCCACTTGTTAAGCACAGATCGATAGATGGTTAGGTTATTATGCTGCCATCAATAAACTTAGACCTGTAGGATGGCTAAAGTATTATGCTGATCATTGCTGCTTAGATTTAGCAGATATGTAGGTTGGTTATATTCTTATGCTGCCATCAACAGCGTAGATCAGAAGGGAGATAGATCCCTGTACCTTGTATTAAGGATAGAATGAATGATAGCAGTTAGTTACATTTTCATCTTTATGAATAGATCCTTATGTTATTAAGGAATGTCTTGAACATGCCCATTATGGGAAGAGGCTTGAGTAAGCGAAAAGTGAACAATGCGACCTCTGAGTTGCAGATTGTATCCCTCTGTTGTTGAATAATAATAATACGAATTTGACTCGCCTTCGTGGACGTAGCCCAAAGTTTGGGTGAACCACCTTATATATGGTCTCCTATGTGTAGTCTTTGTGTATGAATTTGATGGTATCTTTCATTGAGTAACTATGGTGACTTTTGTTGTTTAAATTGGTACCTTCATTTATATTATATTAAAAATTTAAGGATTTTATTGCTTATAAAATAGGTATATTGTTATACAATGTTTCATTAGAACAAGGTAATTTCCTGATTTATCATGTGGGTTATGACAACTACATAGATGTGTTCAATATACGAATTCGTGGACATTTAAGTTACTATTCCAATATAGGAATTTTAATGAGTATGTTTTAATGGTCAATTTAATGATGGAAGTATGTCGATTTATTTAATGGTCAATTTAATGATGGAAGTATGTCGATTTATTTAATGGTCAATTTAATGATGGAAGTATGTCGATTTATTTAATGATTTATTTAATGATGGAAGTATGTCGATTTATTAATGGTCAATTTAATGATGGAAGTATGTTAGTAATTTTTGTGAAGATCGTTAATGTTAGCAAAAGTTTTCTTATAATGTTTATTATGAAGATATTTTAAGGGAAGAAATATTTTTAATTTTCACCAAAATACTAACATGCAAATCTTGGAGATGTTACAGCAACTTATCCAGAATTATGATCTTGAAATGCAACTGTCTTTTTAATCTCTGCAAAACATTTCCAGAATTATGATCTTGAAATGTAATTGTCTTTTTAATCTCTGCAGAACGTTTCCAGAACTATGATCTTGAAATGTAATTGTCTTTTTAATCTCTGCAAAACGATTTCAGAATTATGATTTCGAAATGTAGTTGTCTTTTTAATCTCTGCAGAACGATATCAGAATTATGATTTCGAAATGTAGTTGTCTTTTTAGTCTCTGCAAAACGATTCTTAATGTGGTTTGTGAAAAATCCATGAATTCCCATTTCAAGCCAAGTCGATCTGAGTATTGGATTTACTCTGCTAAACGCCTTAAGCCAACGATTTGAGTATCCATTATGCTAAAACACCAGAAGCCAAAAACGATCTGAGTTGTTATACGCCAGATTTTAATGGAGAATGCAAATTATTCTATGTGTGGGCTCTTAGTAACTCAATGTATGGTTGTTCTAAACCTCCATATCAAATTCTTACCCAAACATTCCAGAATTGAAATCACAATTTGATCGTCATTTATCCTCTGTATTGACTCCTTACTAGGCATTTCCAGAATTAAAATTTCGTTTGGATTTTATCAATTCCTTACTTGACGACTCCAGAACGCAGATACATCTCATAATTATCTCTTAAATTTTTGTGTGGATCTAGCATTTCCAGAATTCTTAAAAATCTGAATTTGCCCCTTTTTGCTGTGTGTCAAATTCCCTGTACACCGACTTCTTTTTTTTTTAGCATCTCCAGATTTTCTTTAAAATAATTTGTGAATTCGTTGTGATATTCTTCCTTTTAATTTCAAAAGCCTGCGATATGATCTCAAACTGCAATTGCCTTTTAATCTCTGCAAACCAATTATTAAGGCAATGTTTCCAGGATTCTTGATTTCGATATGCAATTTGTCTTTTAAATCTCTGCAAAACATTTCTAGAATTATGATTTTAAATGCAATTTATCTCTGCATCTAATTCCATTACTGATGGGCGTCTTAGTTCATTCTATCTTTGAAAACTCTCTACATCTAATTCCAGTATTGACTGGCATTCTGGAATCGTATCCTGATCCAAATTCAAACCTATGCCTGTTGCTCTAGCTATTAAATGGCATCCTGAATTGTATCCGATCCAATTTTTTTTAACCCAATTTTGATTGGTGTTCTGGAATTAAAAGTATTTGAATCTTAATGTTTGTCACTTGATGTTGAATTGTCCAAGGATACGTTCCATGAATACTCTGCGCAAGCATTTCATTGAAACTCAGCTCCAGGATTCATTTATTGTTTTAACTCTTTAATTTCGTCATTATGGATGTCGATCCATTAGTTACTCCGATCATCCTCTACATCATGTCGAAACACACCCTCTACATCATGACGAAACATTAATTGTCTTATGAAATTTTATAACATGAAATGGAAATAGATCCCTGATCTCTAAACCCTTAACCATCTACCTACAACCATATCTAGGATACAAAGTCGACACCTATATTCAACAACAGGAATTCTGGAGGATTCTAAGAATCCAAAAAAAAAAAAACTGGAATTGAACTTGAAAAGCGAACAACCTGGTAGGCTAACTCCCCATTCGGCTAAACCTTCTGCTTGGCTAACTCTCCGACTGACAAACGTAAGTGCTGGTAACATCTGAATTGATTACTTAGTCTGGTGAGATTAATACTCACTGCTAGTGGTGGCAGCGAATAGGGCAGACAGGTGTCAAATGATTTTATAACTGATCGTTACCCTTTTTCTTTATGAATCGAACATACTTGTGTGCACACCGTGTGTGTGATTCATGGATTCATCACTTGATGGAAGGCATCGGATTAATTCTTACCCTTCTTTTAATTCATGAACAACTCAGCTAGGGTCTACGTTGATCCATTTATTTTAAGTTGGTATCATGCATTATGCGGGTTCTATTTAATTATGTTTTATGACATAATTAATTGCTAAATTGAAATGCCTTATGAATAACTTGAGTGTTATGTTTTACAATAATATTAAATATTCATATTTATAATTAAATATATCTAGGAGAATATAAATGAATGGTTACGCTTATTGAGGTATCATTTATATAAAAGGATGACATATAATGTGACCGTATAGCATCCTGTAAAAGGATTATTGAAATATTATAATTCTTTCATAATATAGTTGGAGAAGTTATAATGTATAAATTTATTGAGTAATGTAGTTGAGT
The DNA here is from genome assembly GCA_027924585.1 of Larix kaempferi. NCBI lineage: Eukaryota > Viridiplantae > Streptophyta > Pinopsida > Pinales > Pinaceae > Larix > Larix kaempferi. Next base: position 5,408,521 of record BSBM01000009.1, read on the forward strand.
TGCAATAACTATGGGAAGATATTGTAAAAAGGTTTATAGTTTTTGCATTGAAATATATATCAGTGATATTTATATGTCTAATGGTTATATAAACGTGTGAAAGGCTTATTTGTAAATAATTAGTTTTACTTTTTATTATGGGAAAGATTCAATATTATGACAGATTTTAGGTGAATGTCTTGGACGAGCCAATCACTCTTTGAGAGGATTCATATGTACATTGTTATTCTAATAGGAATGAATAGATCTTGTCAATTATACTTGGGGTTATTATATTTAAGTATTGGAGAGAGTAAATAATAATGGAGAGTGACATTATTGAATAATGTTTATCTAAATATAGATTTGTTTAAATAGACTTACATGGTGAAAGTATATGGTGGTTAACATTTAGTTAAATGGGTGCATTATTAAGATATAGATTTGGTTTCAATAAATTGCTTAAGCAATAAGTAAGGATAGGTACCTTTGTCTTGTTATGGATTATCGAAACATGAAGCAGGTATTCCCTTATTTATCTTAATACGACATTTATTATTATTATTATTATTATTATATAATTATATTAGATTATATATATGTTTTGTACATTAAGGACCTAGCATGAAAGTTTACAAAAAAAAAAAAAAAATCACATGCTCAACTGGAAGGTCCCTACATTTCCTAGATCATACTTAGAAAAAGGGTTTAAAGCCTCAATGAATGTGTAGGAATGTTGGATTATTTAAATTGGTACATAGTTAGAAGCTTAAGTCTCAGCTTTTATAAACTGTGACGATGCAAAATATTGGGTCACATGTTTATTAAATTAATAGTGGTTGATTTTAGGATTTATAATAAATTACAGTGATTATGTTTTGTAGCAAATTATATGATGATGAAATCATGTTAGAAGTAGTCAACGTTTGAATTGTATGCATCTATATAGACACGATTATAGTCACAACTATAAGGGACTATGTGATAGTGCAACCCACTAGGAACTTTCGATCATTGAAGTTAGTATACACAACGGAATCAATGACATCTTGGGTTTCTATTGATGAAATGAGGTAAGGATGAAATAATCTCGTTAACCTCGAGTAATGATACCTAATGATTACAACCACGAGTTCTATGGCCATGACTGTTGGAGAAAAATAGAATAGAATGACCTCGAGATGAGAATAGAAACTAAGTAAAGCCTAGCATCGGAAGCACGAGAACAAAAATTAACTTCGGGATGAAGTTCTATTTAAGGGGGGGTGTATGTAATGCCCTAGAATGACCGTGGACCTTAAGGGAACCTGTCAAGAAACCTGACTAAACAACTTCGATATAGTGGTCTCTTGAGCCTTGTTTTATATGTGTGGAGAGGTATAATTGATTGATTACATCATGCTTAATGATTAGCCCTGATTGATCAAGTCAAAGTGCAGTAGGACAGTTACAGTCCTAGCTCTGCGACTTGGGAGGCCGCAACTGAGATGCATCGTAGTTTTCCATTTTTATTCTAAACTTCGGGACGAAGTTCTAAATAAGTAGAGGTGTATGTAGTGCCCCTAGACTTGTGTAGACATTGAGGGCACCTGCTGAGTGACCCGACTGATTGAAACATTAAGTAAATAACCTTTTAACCTTATTTTTTTAGTATGTGTATCTGAACTGTTGAGGTAAATGAATAATTGCATATGTTAAACGATTAGCTATGACTATGGAAAATTATGTTGATGGATAATGCTTAACGACTAGCTGTATGGTGATTATGTATTTGGCGACGAAATGTATATTTGATAAGATGAATGAGCAGTTTGAATAAATCATAAATGTTTAACAAATGCTAGAGTTAGAAACTAGATGATGATTGTTGAGAACAGTGCTACTAATAAATTGTTGTGAGAAGTGTGTGTAGAAACAAGTGAGACGGTTCACCAACGGACACACAAAGGAACATGGAGGGTCGTAGAGTACGGGTAAATCACACACAGGGGAAGCGAAAACGATGTTGACTTTCGACAAGAATACCACGCATGAGCAGATAAGCATTGATCCGCTTGCTCAAGAGGAATGCGTGAGGGCGTACGAGGTGGGCCACGACGGAGCTGGTCACGTACGAGTTGAGGGGCGCGCAGTGAGAATGGACTCACTCCTCAGCGCCATTAGTCCCTAGATATCATGTAGACGGAGGATGGATGGTAACGATTCCTAAAATCCCTACAAGAGTTCCCGCAAGTCAAAACGGAAAGATGGTGGCAGAAGGGCCCAACAATGCGGTACCCTGTCGAGAACGGAAAGAATAGACGCAAGGACCCAACGATGCGGTACCATGCCAAGGAATGGAAACCATGGATGATTGGACCCGACGGAGTGGTGCCATGTCAGGGAATTTAAAACTAAGGAACCAGGAGCCCAACGGCACGGCATCGAGATCCTAGTGAGTTTGATTGTTAAATTAAACTGCATAAAAACTTAGGAGAATAACTCTAGATTATTACTTAGCAAATGCATAACAATAGCTAAGACATTTGCACATGAATAGTTATATTTTGTTGAGCATTTAAAATAATAGAAATTATTATTTAGGAGCAAAATAGATTAGACACCTAGTCAACTAAAAGCTAGGAGTTGATTAAAATATCTGGGGGACAAACTAGAGCAAACTTATAGATGTAGGTGCACTTCCCAGAGAAACTGACACTTGGATGGGTGAGTGTTTTAATTAAATAAATTATTATAAATATTTAATTATGCATGAAGCGACATGTGTCGCAGGAGATTTCCCTTTATAAGGAAGGCTTAAGGAATGGGTAAGGGGGCCCATAATTTGGACGATTGTCGTAATTTTCGAATGCCTCAAAGACTTGCTGCTATCTAAGGGTTTGGCTTAGAAATCCTGGTGGGAAGGGAAGCCCAAGCTGAATTTCTGAAATACTTGTGTGAGCTCTACGACCCAAAGCTCGGGGGAGGCCATGCGACTGAAAGCATGAGCCTATGGTTGGGTGGCGAAGCTAACGGTTGCTTCACCTATGGTTAAACGAGCTTTGCTGGAGGGATCCTATGGAAGATGCAGACAACAATGGACTAGCTGGATCGGGTTGACAGGTTAAGGTTTTGCTTATTTTTGTTAAGTTATTCACTCTTCTATTTTATTTTTTCAATAACTATAATTGCTAATTTGTTTGTATGAAGTTATTAAAGTTTCAGGTTCAGTTCAAGGGGACCCTAAAGGAGGGGTCTTACAATACACCCCCTCTTATTAAAACTTCATCCCAAAGTTAAGTCTCATATGCTTCCATGGTGAGTTTTCACTTCCTTTTCACATTCATTTCCTCATTATATTCACAATTGATAATAAAATTTCATTTCTTATTTTCTACCCTCATATAAGTATAAACCGCATAATTGGTAATATAACTAAATCGTACCTTTCGTAGTGTTGCAATCCCCACAACAGTTCTCCCTTATATTGCAACACTACGAAAGGTACGATTTAGTTATATTACTAATTATGCGGTTTATACTTATATGCGGGTAGAAAAGAAGAAATGAAATTTTATTATCAATTGTGGATATAATGAAGAAATGAATGTGAAAAGGAAGTGAAAACTCACCATGGAAGCACATGAGAGTTAACTTCGGGACGAAGTTTTAATAAGAGGGGGTGTATGTAATGCCCGCATCGATACCTTAACTGTTTAGAATAATGAGGTACTAGTTTTGAAATGAATCGGCTAAGTAAAACATGAACCATTTGAATTTACTCTGAAAATGCTTGAACGACAGTTATAGAAACTGTTACTTTACTTAATAAATGAATGCTCGACTGATTGAGGTAGAATGAATTAATGTTAGATATACTCAACTGATTGATATAGAATGACTAAATGTTAGATATGCTCGATTGAGTGAGATAGGATGACTGAATGTTACATATGCTCGACTAATTGAGATAGAATGATGAATGATAGGTATGATTTATTGATTGAAAGAAAAGGATGAATGAAATATATGTTCGACTGACTGAGTTATTATGATGGATGATGAAATATTTCATAGTGCAGCGCTACTAATGTGTGCTTGAGTGTGCAGTGGCAGGTAAGATGATTTACCGACTGACCCACAATGGAATTATAGGGATCGTAAGAATGGAAAGAACACATAGGGGTACGATGACTGACTATCAACCCTGGATTATCAATCCACGCACGGGTGAAGCCGTTTCATCTCACTCGGGAAAGCGTGTGCTGTACGGGCAAGACTGTAATGATTTGGTCGCGTACGATGAGTTGAAGGGCGCACAATAAGGAGAGCCTTATCCCTCAACATCCCTTAGTCTCCAAGGAGCGTAGTTGAGAGATCGTGGTAACAACTCTCGATCGCTACGAAGTACTCCCCATAAGAAGAAAGAAAGAAACTATCGGAAGGGCCCGCCGAAGAGGTACCTAGACAAAGAAAAATGGGAAAATAAAATTATTCATGCACGCATAATTAAAAATAAAAATAAATTATGTGTGGAGATTCTAGAAAATTTAATATTAAAAGAATTAATATTTTATTTTTATTATCATGATGGTTATATTATTTTATGAGAAAGGAGATTTAAAAATTGAAAAGTCAATGATCATTTCTTTATCTTTAGTTGAAATACATTTCTTTTGTTTTAAAAGAAAAGGAAAGAAATTAAATAAAATAGAAATTTTTTTGATTAAAATATTCTTTTTATTATTATTTTAAAAGAAAAATAAAGTAAAAGAAATAAATTAGAAAGCTTTTGTTTTGAATAAAATATTTATTTATAAAAAGAAAAAGGAAAGAAATCTAGATTAAACATGTGGTTAAATACAACAACTATATTTGATAAGACAAACACAACTGGGACTCTCTTAAAGACAACTACAACTACCTTGCACTGATTTAGGGAACTAGGTGTACACATTGAGTTAGAAACAGACACTTGTACTTGAGAATAAAATTAATTAAAATATTAAATTAATTTAAATATGTGCATGGACAGACACATGGCACACAAGAATTTGCTATATAAAGAGGGAGGAGAAGGAGAGAAGGATCTCTCTTGCTCCCTAATGTTGGATGGTCATCATAATCTCAGATTATGTTATGAACCTTGGAGTTGGGATTAGCCGTAACGAGGATTGGGAGATCCTTTCGGGAGGCTAGCTAAGTGTGTTCTTACGACCCCATTAGCTCGGAGGTTCGAGGTGAAGAAGATTAGCCCCGATATGGTAGGGTGGTCAACCTAGGGGTCACTCAGTACTTTGTTAGGAGATTGGATTGGATTGTGTGGAAACCACTTTGAGGACTCCATCGATTCACTGGACCAACCGTCGAAAAAAGGTTTGAAGTATTTGATTTTAATTATTTTGCTAAATATTTTTGAGAATAAATAAATATGAGTATATAGTTTTATATATTGACATTCATGTATTACCATAGATGGAACTAGATCTGTGGCTTCTATATCTTTTTCTGCAAAAATCGTACTGGAAGTTTTTTTTTCTTTTCTTTTGGGACCCCGAAAAGCACGGGGCTTCACTCAATAAACTGCTATCATAGCATGTTCATTCGTGGCATATGAAACAATACCCCTAATTTCACTAAATATTGGAAAATACCTTCCAAAATAATTTTTTTTAAACCCCTCCCAATATGTCTTCCCAATTTAAAAAAAAGACTATTTTCACTAGATATTGTATGTATCAATTTTTTCATTAACATATTTTATACCCCTTTATATTTCTACCTAGTATATTGATATGATACCCCTCTGATGAACCCACATGAATTCTACAATGCACCTTCCTTATTTCGATGCATACTGTGGACGCACATTACTTCACCAACAATGCAATTACTCAACCACATATCATTATGATTTGCAACATAATGGTCTAATGAAGAGATAGGAGAACCCTTCTTGTATGTCACTAGAGCCAATGCACATAGTATAACATTTATATTGCATGTTGCAGTTCCCCAATCGCTGACTAAGCCTGTTGTGGGCTACATATCCAAGCCCCTAGGGCCTGTAACAAGCTCTAGGAGGCTAACTAAACCTCCCAAGGCCTATGATAGGCACGAGTGGTTGGGTATTCAAACCCCCAACTGGCTGAGTGCTATTGGTAACAATTGGTTGTCAATGACCACTATCTCTCAACTATGATCGACTGGAAACCCACTTCATCATGAAACCCCTGGCCTCAAGCATGCCTCAAGACGCGATTTCCCTGCATACTAGTAAGCCCGAGCCTTGGCTCAACCCGATTTCTCATCCGATCGTGATCCCGCCATCTCCATTTGATAGATATTTGTCAGCTCTCCCATATAAAAAAGACCCCAAAGTATTTTTGTATTGTTACATTAAATAAAAAAACCCTTTGCCCCTTAATATATAAGCAATCTAATTTTTAGGTTTTCATGAATATTTAATACCGCAATATGAATGAACGTGATATTATATTTCCTTCTAGTGAAGCCCCCATGCTGAAAAGGGGGTCCCTACAAGGAAGATATGCGCCACTTGAACATACTATTTATAGAACCCATAAGTTCAACAAAAGAGATCAAGACGGCAAGAAAATTGACAACAAAGTTCACGCTAGAAGGATTCCTCTTAAATATAAAGTGGAATCAAATTTTTAGGGAAATTTTATGTGTGAACATAACCAAGTTATATTTGGGTTGGACATGGAGCAATGCTTTGACTATACTCTCTACCCATACATTATGCCAGATGAACCCATGGATTATGACGAGGATCCTTTTAATTGTCTGTGTGATGGAGTGGATCTCGGTGATGACTGAGAAATTTGTATTTGTCTATAGGGATGGGACCCCTAATAATTGATTCAAAGGCATGGTGGGCCGCTTTAATAAGTTCCACATTGTAATAATTTTATTTATGCTATCGGACTGTATCCTTTTGCAAGGGTGGGATCCCTATGATTGATTGAAATTCATGGTGGGATTCTGTAATAATTTCCACATTGTAATAATTTTATTTTATGACGTCGGATGTATGTCCCTTTGTATTAAAAGGTGAGTCGCTCTGAGTCTATCTTAAAGTATGTCTAAAGTAATTTATTCGGGTCCCCATATATATATTAGACCATTTAGGGGATGAGATAATGGGTGTGTCTTTTCCCACACTCCACCCCGAATCTTTAATTTTGACTGAATGTTGTCAGTCAAGAGTCATTCAGAAACTGACTAATTTTTGTATAAATAAAACTCCAAGGCTCTCATTTAGACATTCATTTTTTGCAAGTTGAGAGCTCTGCAAGTCTTTGAGTCGAGGTTTGTGTATCCTTTGTGTTTGCGCTTAGTGTGAAATGGCATACGAAAAGCATATATCTCAAGTGTAAAGAGACTATAAGAAGTCAGTAGTGTATGCTCTCCCTTTGCGCTTTGAGCAAACAGTGAGAACAACCATTCATAAAAGCAATATTTTAGAAAGTGAACTTTAACGGACCAATATAGATTACAATAGGTACGAATGTATAATGCATATGCGAAATGTTTGATATTTTTAATAATGGAGAGATGGATAGCTTGCAATAATTTTATTTTTATGGAATTAGAACCATATGTTTCTTAACGATAGCCTCATCATTAAATATGTAATTTGAATTTATTTTTGAATCACCATGCATTCGGCACCTATCAATCTTGTAGTTTTTCACATGATGATACTTTATAGTGAATCGACGATATGTCTTGTTTTGGCAGGGAAGTGGAACTAAGATTAACAAAAAATAAAATTAATATTGTAATTTTTATTATGAATTTTTTTTATTGTATTTTTTTATATGTAATATTTAGTATTAATGTAATACTAATGTTAATGATATTATTTAGTATTAATTTTAATGTAATATTTAGTATTAATATTAAAAATATTTATATTAATGTAATGCTAATATTTAGTATTAATAATAATGTAATGTAATGTTTATATGAATAATATAATTGTTAATGTTAATATCAATTTTAATATTAATGTTTAATATTAACATTTATGTTTAATAATATTAATATTAATATTATTGTTATGATTAATTAACAATAATTTATATATTAGCAATATCATATTAATATTAGGAAACCAAAACAATATTAATGCTTAATAATATTAACACTAATGTTTAATAGTAATAGAAGTAATTTGTAATATTAATATGTTAGAAAATATTAACATTAACCTTCACATTAACATTAACATAATGTAAATATTAACATCAACATTCATGTTCATGGTAACAACATCAATAATATCATCAATAACAATAATAATATGTCACATTGCAACCTAACCATGTTATTATGGTTAAGATGGTTATCCTTATGGTTATGATAATATTACCATAATAGCCATGGTTAAATTTTAATATTACCATAACCATATTATTATGATAAAAATCATGGTTCATTTTAAAAACAATAGTCATCCATAGAAGGCATGGTTGATTAATAAGCCATGGTTGACTATGGTCAAACGTAGTCATGGATTGAAGTCATTAATGTTAATATTATGAATGGACTTAAGTAAACCATTGGATTGAAGTCAACCTTGAATGAATTCAACCCTGAATGAAGTCAACCACAAATTGAATTCAACCTTGAATGAAGTCAACCATGTATTGAAGTCAACCTTTGCTTGAAGTCAGCCTTTAATTTAATCGTGGGTTGAACTCAACCTTGGATTGAAGTCATGCATGGATTGAAGCCAAACTTGGATTGAAACTTCAACTATTGATTGAAGTCACCCTTTGATTGAAGTCAACCTTGCTTAAAAGTCAACAATGGATTGAAGTCAACCCTGAATTGAAATTAACCTTGAAGTGAAGTCAACTATGGATTGAAGTCAACTATGGATTGAATTCAATTATGTATTGAAGTCAACCATGGATTGAAGTCAACCTTGGTTTAAAGTTAACCTTTCTTAAAATTAAACTATAGATTGAAGTCAACCTTGGATTGAAGTCACCTATGGGTTGAAGGAAACCATGGATTGAAGTCAACCAAGGCTTGAAATCAACCTTGTTTAAAAGTCAACTATGGATTAAATTCAACCATTCTTAAAAGGAAACTATGGATTGAAGTCAAATATGGATTGAATTCAACCTTGGATTGAATTCAATTATGAATTCAAGACAATTATGGATTAAGGGCAACCATCACTACCGCAAATCCTGGAATTAGTGTCCCATTTAGCGTCCCTTTTTAGTGTTAATTTTTGTTTCATTGAGTGGTCAAAGTAGACGCTAAATGGGACATGTCATGGACAAAATGTAAAGAGTTTGAAATAACGTCTTTTTTTTCTTCCTAGATAGCATCCTTTCTGATGTCTAAAATAGCGCTCATTTATTTGTCTCCATAATAGCATCCAATTTTGCTTCCTGAATGACGTCGATGTTTGCTTCCTAAATAACATCATATTTTTCTTCCTAGAGATCGTCCTCTTTTACTTCCTAAATGACGTTCCCATAAGCGTCCTATTTGCATCCTTAAAAGCACCGTGTTAGCATTTATATTTGCATCTACATTCACACCATATTTTCATCCAAATTAGCATCCAAATTTGCATCCATATGTGCTACCACTTTAGCATCCATATGTGCTACCACTTTAGCATCCTATTTTGCACAGCGTTTTACTTCCAATATGCACCGATTTTTTATTCTAATTTTGCACCAATTTTTTCTTCCATTTTTGCATCATGTTTTGCTACCAAGATGGAGCCAATTTTTTCTTCTATTGTTGCACCATATTTTGCTTCCTGTATAGTGCCATGTTTTGCATCCAAAGTAACATCTTAATTTACTACCATATCAACGCCATGTTTTGCTTCCTCATTAGCGTCAAGTGTTGGGATTCTTTTTAATGCCTAGTTTTGTATCTCTATTGATGTCAACATTAGCACCATGTTTTGCTACTACTTTAGTGCCCAATTTATTGTCCATTTTTACTCCTACACTATCACCACATTTTGCTTCCCATTTAGCTCCTTGAAATTCTTCTTGTTTTTCTTCCTCATGAACGCCACATTTAGCTTCCCATTAAGCATCTAATTTTGTTTCTTTGTCGGCCACTAGTTTAGCTTCTGGTTTGGATTCTACTTTTCCATCCAAAATAGCATCAGAATTGACTTCCAAATTAGCCTTGGGTATCACATCCAATGTTGCTTCTAGATCTATGACATAGTGGGCTTCCATTTTAGCTCCTAGTTTTGCTACATATTTTGCTTCCTTGTTAGCACCACATTAGGATTTCTATTTAACACCTACAACTATATCCAATTGTGTGCTAATATATTTATTATATCAAATTATTATAATTATTCATTAATTTCAATAGTTCTCATATATCATTTACTTCAAAGTTTTGAAATAACATAATGAAACATTCAAATTAATTGTAGATACCATTATTGAAATTAATTTCATAGCATTTATGAAGAAATTTAACACAAACAGACAACATTTATCCAAAGTAGTAACATCATCATATATATTAATTTTCCATGAAAAGATCATCAACAATGTTATAGGTCAAACCCGCATTTCTCCGTCCGTGATCACATTGCTCTATCGATCACACAAAAGGACACTATCGATTGAAGAGCAAGGTTGACCTAGATGACTCATTGATGGTAGTAGACTTTTCAGCTGAGAATTTGACTATTTCTCTTGACTTCACCACATGTGAGCTACTCTTTACATAGTAAACCAACACACACCTCAAATGATGCGTTGCTTTGCTCAAGGACAACCAGCAAACACCTTGAAAAATGTTGCAAACGCTTGTTGAAAAGCACAAGAGTTGCACAATGTGCGCTACTCTGGTTGTATGAAACCCGTGCACATCTTAAGATGAATTCAAAAAATATATTAAGATTACGAATTGAGATTAGTTGAAGTTGGTTCTGCAATTTCCCCAACCTCCCAATTCAACCACCTCTCGAGTTCAATTGCCTACCTTGTCCCATAAATACGAGTATCCATGAGAGAGGGAACTAGTAGGAATGCTTTAAGTGCTGTTACGCTGGAGGAATTCCCAAGTCATTGTGAAGAGCAGGAGCCCAGGACTCGGTTGTAGAAGCATCTTGTCCAATCAGGTATATTTGTATTGATTCATGCTTCTTTGACAATAAAAAGGTCGAAATACCCTTCTTGTCCCAAATTGAATGTCTATTGGATTGAATGTTCATTTGGTTTATTATTTGATTGTAATTGATGTTTAATTGCTTTCAATTTCATCATATTTATTGCAGTCAAGATACGCTGAGGAAGGTTTCCTTTGTGTTGTATTTTCATCATAGCGGAAGATCAAACGAAATACCAAGCGAAAGCTAGGACCAAGCATCCATAAAAGGTACATCTTTCAATATCTTGATCTCTTTCCATTTGTAGGAACTAATGCAATGCAATGAATGTATTTACCTATCACCCCACCCAAGTTGTTAGTGTCTTCTCCTCACTATAAGGTATTAATCATGCACAATAGACAACTTCCAATATAAATAAATTTACAATATAATGACGATAACATCCCCATTATCTTTCATCAAAAGAAGTGAAATTATAAAGCATTAGCACATCAATAACCTACCATACAGATCATCATATTAAGGTTAAAAGAACAAGTGAATGATATATATAGTGAAAATACCAATATCACAAGAAATATCTTTTTTAATATCCATATATAGAAATGTCAAAATGATCAAGGGTAATCAAAGTTTATATGTCAACATAAATCCACCATACAAATCAAAATGACACAGAATTTAATATGAGCTTGGATCATCACAAAATAACAATACGTGTCTAGTATCATCGAGAAAGCAATAAATATCCACAATATCAATAATAGCATCAATGGCTATCATAATCATCATCATCACCACCACAAACATTATAATCATCATCATCATCCTCATCCTCATCATCCTCATATATCCAAACATCATATTCATCATCATTTTCATCTAATCCATTTGCATCATTTTTAGCAATATCTTTCTCTGGTACATTGGTGACAACATAATCTAGATCATGTAAGGAGTCATCTTCACCATTTTTCTGCAAACAACAATAAATAATCAATTTAAAACATTAGTATTAATTTCATTACATAATGCATATTTTCTGTTATATTGCAAATATTAGTGTGATAATTTATGCATTCTCGCGAGTTTTCCAACCATGAATATAAACATAATCTCATCAATAGATAGTAACCACACATATAAAGTGCTTTGACAACCGTGCACACACTCACACATACACACACATGTACACCATAAACGTTCATATCACAATAGAACAAGACATAGAGGAAAGGAAAAAAAGACATCCCGATGATTATATATAAAGTGAAGAAAAGTATGATATCACATATACTATTCGTTTCAAACCATTTTTTTGCCTAAAGTTGTTATATCATTAAATCTCTATATATAACATGTTCTTCAATCTATATCTTTAAGAGCATATTAATCATGGTTTTCATCCCTCAATCAAGTCCATGAATTGTTTACATTTTTAATCTAAAAGTAAATTTAATATAACATGCTTGATAATATCCGCTCATAAACATGGCTAAAAGAATATTATCATAAATATAGTTTTTAACATATCAATCATATCATTGGTATAATAATTGCAAACCGTACAAAGCTTTGTTGGATTCTTGTTATCCAAGTACTTGCAAGAGGCAACGGATCTCAATTTTGTTACTTGGATTGGTTTTTATGCCCCTGGTTGAATTTTCACCTAGTATCCCTTAATGGCCTTGGAAAGAGTGTTGAAATTTGCAATAAATAAAAAAATGAGGCTTAGATGGGAAAATCATCAGTTTTGATGGATTCTTGACATGTGAACACCTCTAGGGCACCCATGTCCAGTGACTTCATGGACCGGACATTATTTATTTTGATGGTTTTCTACATCAGGGTTTTGATCAAAGATGTGCAGTGCAACTTTTGCACGATGGGATAACATGTTCTAAATGTGGCAAGTGAGTGACTCGACATCATTTTTCTGCTCTAGCAGACCTTGTTAAGTTTTTCTTCCAGTCTATTTCAGTCTATTTGTTCTTTGAGAGGTCTTATAGGTCATTGTTACCTGCTCTTACTGTCTAGACTCATCTCAGTCCACTACTGCAAAGATTTTATGTTTGCTTCTGATCCTTGTGCGTTGGTTTACCCTAATTACAGTAGTGCATTTTAGTTGTTGAGTGTTGCTTTCCCTTCTACACAGTAGTGCATATTTCCTACTATGTGCTAGTTTTTGTACTACACATTAGTGCATTTTCCTATAACTTTCAGTTCTCTGTTAGGGTTTGATTTTTAGCTATTTGGGTTCACTTCCATCATTTTTCTTTGCTTCCCTGACTGACCCCTGAGACTTGTATGTCTCTTTTGAGTCTTTTTTGCCTATTCGAAATTCTTTAGTTTGTCTTTGCTTGCTTGAGTAATTGTTTAATGTGTCTTTACTATTTTTAACTCTTTTAAAGGTTGTGTGCTACTCCCTGCTTTATATAGCTGCACATTTCTTTCCCTAGATGCTTGTTGCAGTCATATAGACCTGTGTTCTTAACATTTGTTGTTTGTGGCAATATTAGCACACTTTTACTATGTCTTGTACTTTTGATTAAGGGTTTGACACCAAGTTTTAGTCCTTAGGGTGGCTTTGAAAGTTTGCTTGGTCTAGATACCTTCTGTTTATCTTTTAAGTTCAGTCCAAGTGAGTTAGATCTCTCTAGTTAGCTTTCTTTTGAGTCCGTGTGTTAGTAGGGTCATTTTTTGGTTTGCTTACCTACTCCCTTGTTTGGCGAGTGTTTTCTTAGATTTTTGGTGCTTTGGAGCAGCCTTTTAGGCCCGCCTTTCCATTACAAACATCTCTTTTTCTTGCTTCTTTTACACTTTGTTCCAAGATTAGAGATTTTTCCTTTGGAAACAACTCGGTAGGTGGAGTCTTTATCAAGTCTTCTGATTTGATTGCTTTGAGCCATTTAAGTGTTTTGTCTTACTCACACTTTGCATCCAGTTTTACTTGCTCCTTTCCAAGTTCTTTTTCTTTTACAATTATCATAAAAGACAAAAAGTGAATTCGATAGCTTAGTAGTAAGATCTATCATTGTTTTGAAGTAGCATAGTTTTCTTTGCTTTGAAATTTTAAAGAAAATACAAAAATAAATTTGATTTAGGATTGCCTAGTTTCAGTTTTGAAAGAATATAAACGAAAAGAAGATAGTCTTTTGCGAATTTGAATGTATTCTTTCTTTACGCACTATTCTTTCTGTCGAAACCATTCAACACACCGCACTTCCCTTATTAAGTAACAAGTAGCCCTTAAAATTAAATCTTAATAAAATTAACTAGCAACATTTTTATTTTTAGGCATACACATCATCAACTAGCTTAGGTTAGAGTTTTGGATTTAAATCACCTTAAACTATCTGAAACTAGCTTCATTACTTAACAATCGTAGTATGAATATCTATTAGGTAAATCCACCTCTATCAAATAGTCTTGGGATGCTCTACTCAAACCCGAGTTAAGCACGAGGCCGTGGGCGACTGGAATTGTTGAGGATATCCCCTCACTTTCCTCTCAACCATGTAACATCTCCCATATCTTTATGAATATGTTAGTGTTATTTTGAGAAAAATAACATCTTTTGCTCCTATAGCCATTAACCAAAACACAATTTAATAACATAAAGGACCTCAATTATTTATAATACACTTTCTTAATACTGGTTATTATCAAAGACTGAAACATAATAACATAACATACCCATGTGTCGATTCAGTACCTTCAGGGGACTTTGAGAATTCTTTTCATATTGATCATCTGCTCCTTATCATATCGCTTTAGTACTATTTAGTTAAATGCTCAGCATTTCACTTCCTTATCAACTTCATCCACACTAAGTAATGATGCGAACACAAATGTACTAAACATTAATAGAAAAACATATATAAAACGAGCATGAATAATTATTGGTTATTAAACTCCTCGCTTAATTCTTCATGAAATACTTTGACATAATATACATTGAAAGTAATAATGACACAAACATCTAATTAAACAAGAACCATAAAATCACGCAAGAGATCATCAAAAGCCACATAGATTACTAATATAGATCCATTTAATCCGTTCAACCACACAATGTGAATATAAACAATACCATTGCAAAATGCATCGAATTCCCAGATTTTTTTTACTATAAGATAAAGACTAGGAGCTCTCATAAGATCTTCTCCACATGGACAACATAATAACCATTCAATACATTTTAACAATAAATCACATGAAGACAATACCCCAACCATCATACACCATATATAAACGTGGTTCACCCAAAACTTGGGCTACGTCCACAACACCCGTCGCAATATATTATTTCATCAAAATAATAATTACATCCTGCAACTCAGCGGTTGCATTATTTACCTTCCATTACCTGGAAGTCTCTCTCATAGAGAGCATCTTCTAACATTCAAAGTGAGAAGCCTTACCATTATTTCCCATAGTTTACATATGATAATACCTATATTAGCTATGTTTTCAACATACACTAAATAACATCCAACCATAAAAGATTACAATCTTGCCACGCAGAGGCTCCAAGGCTTCTGGCACTACATCTCCTAATGCAGAGAACTAATTTAACTTAACATAATCGTATCTATTTATACAAATCTGACAGTAATGTAAATAATCTGAGATCCATAGAACCCATGACTTATACAGCTTATATATAAAAGGAAACTTTGAGATCTCCGTCAGAAATCTAGTGCTGGCAATCCAACTATACTTATAGAATTCAACCAAGGTTCAAATACATAGAATGTAAAGAAACTTCATAAGACTCCCTCAGCGGTAAGTTGTGAAGTAGGAATAATTCAAGTTATAGTTTAAAACAAGATACCACGAATTCGTGACAGGAAAGAAAAGTAATAGCACGGATCCTAACATCTTAACAAAAATAACATCTTCAGCTTAACACAATCGAAGCTATCTACGAAGATGAAAACTCAGAACTATATCTTAGCACAACAGTCATCAAAAGTTGGAGGATGCAGAATATGTGGACTCCCTTAGCACTTACAAAATAAATAAATAAACATAACTACAACAGATCTTCAAGCGAGAGTATGCAGAGTATGAAAATCCCTCAGCATTTTACCAAAAAATGTCTCTAAAGTAGATCACTGGCAAGAGTTTGCAGATATTTCTTTCCCAATCATAAATGTGAAGGAAAGCTGTAAGCATATAAAACAAAGAATTAAGGGAATAGCTACAGCATAAGATCCTACAGGGATCTACTCTCTTTCATGGCATTATAACTGAAGTCGCACAGCCTACCAATTCAATTCTAAAATCAAAACTATATTAGGGATTTATCATAGAAGGAAAAGATCGCTTCTTTAAAGAAGGTAGAGGTGTGGACTCTGTCATACTAAAAACCAGACTTTAGATATATATATATATATATCAGAAAGTGGTCAACGACTTCGTTGTTGTAGTAAAAATTATAGCAGGGATCCTAACTAGGATTCTTATGAAATTCGTGGCAGTAATAAAATATAAGTAGGGAATAGAACAAAATAGTGGATCGGCTTCCTCGCTACCTCTAATGCATGAATGAAACTTTAGTTAGTGGATCATCTCTTATGTTGTCCTTAACGCACACGGTATAAATCACAGAGTCCATAACGAAATGAGCTCTGGATGAGCCGTCTCGTCCCATTTTCCAGGCAGAGAGGGAAATATACAACAATACACAACAACAACTGTAGGCATCGGCCTAGCTGATCTGGCCCTAGCCGACCGCGATCATGCACAGTTCAGAAAAAGCATAAAGGTTAAGATGGAGTTCCAAAGGGCGTGGGTCGATTCTCTACTCTTGAGAAATCGCCCAAATCATTAAAAGTGTACATACATATTTACTTGAATTTCATCTTAAGCATAACACGATTTGGATCAGAGATATCTTACCCGGGCTGAGCTGCCCCTTTCCCAAATCGTAACACAGGGCTAAATTACCTTGGGAATCTAACTCTTCCACCGAGCCGAGCTGTACAACTATACTCGGAATCTGTATAAGATTCGTTAATCTTCTGCAATGGAGGTCGCTCCCATATCTTTAACTCTCAGAGATTTCATATCTAAAAGTAAGCACATCACTGTTTTTTTAATAAACCTATTTAATGATTATAGAAAATTGGTCCCATAGGATCTGTCCTCTCTACTACCACCATCGCAGGATAATAAATAAACTTAATGGTTACAGGGGATCGGGCTCACAAGGAGCCGTCCTTTCCACCACTATTATCACAACAATTCTAAACGCATCTCATAAAATTTTTACAGAGGATCGAGTTTACCAGCCCTCCTCACCGAACCATCGCAGCATGAAACAGATCTCAGGATTAATGGGGATCGGGCTCACAAGGAGTCGTCCTTTCCCCTACTAACATCGCAATAAAGAAACATACCTCCAATCTGCCATAGTACAGGAAACCTTCTCGCCGAAATCTGTAGCTGCTCGTCGAGATCTTTCTTCTTTCCAAAACTCCTGCTAAGGCAGTGTGGTCACTACGAGGATCCCGTCCTTGTTCTCCTTTCAACGATTTCTATCCATCTTACTGCACAGAGAAATTCCTCTGTAGAACAACGATTCCCCTTTTCCCCTTCCTTTGTCTCCTTAAGACGGATTCGAAATACCTTTCTAATTAATGAAACTTTGGCGGTGGCGGTGATGGGGAGTTCCAGCTCCTCCATTCAGAGACACATGGCGATTGAAAATTAATAAGGTGTTCTAAATTAAGGAGGCAATTCTCCTAAAAGAAAATCCACGCCGATCCTTAATCCCTTCATTGCCTAAAAATGCGATTATTTAATAATCTTGATAACCGTTGTTTTAAGGGATAGATTATTTTCTCTTTAAGACAAGAAAATTGTTACGACAGTCCTTGTATAAAAATGTGTACATATATATATATATAGTCTTACTATTCCATCACTATATATCTTATATGATAAACGACACATAACTCTTATATATGTAAGTTTGATCCTATCAGATATATGTATCTCCTATTTGTAAAGGTGCCAATAATATTCCCATATGATTATGGTATTTTATACTATATATAAAAAAAACAAATATCCAATCATACCTTATATTGGATAACTACCAAGAAGATTTATTGGTATATATATATTGCCTACCCTTTCTCATGAGCAGTGTATATGTATTTTATATTCTTAGTATCCATTATCTTACTTGTTTTACAAATAATCCTTGCTGACTATGATAAGTATATATTAATGCCTCATTTAACCTCTCCTAGGATAATATTTATCCTTGCATTAGTAGATAGGTAGTAGGAGTTTACTATTCGATCGCGGTGAATAGTTAGTCTACCTAGGATTTGTCTCTTTTTTTTTTTTTCATTTTTAACATAATAGGTCATTAAGGAGGAATACCACATCCTCATCCCCTTTAAAATAACACCGTCCTCGGTGTTCACTCTTCTCTTGGAGCAATCATTTGTACCACAAAACTGGAATTCAAAAGAACAATGTTTAGTAACAACTTGTCATCAACTTCATAATCAAACTCAGAAACATAAATCACGAGTTCTTTATTGGACATATCACTTGCAATATATGGAATAGATCTAGCGCTCCATGATTGTATTCTGTTGACAAAATTAACAAACAACATTCACTTGATCCAGGAAATTCTTGCCTAACACCTTAGTGCTCACGCAGCAAACATTTCTCTCATGTTTTGCGTAACACCTTAGTGCTCACGCAGCAACATTTCTTTCATGTTTTTCCTAACACCTTAATGCTCACGCAGCAAACATTTCATTCATGTTTTGCCTAACACTTTAGTGCTCATGCAGCAAACATTTCTTTCATGTCTTGCCTAACACCTTAGTGCTCACGCAGCAAACATTTCTTTCATGCATACTAAGTAGCGTCCTGCCTCCCACATATACATTTTCTTATAGCTTGCCTAGGTCTTACAGCCAGCCGATTCTCCGAGAATCCTAGTGGCTGTTCAATCCCTGATTTTAGGGAGTATTTCAGTGCTATTAATGCACTGTTATATAATTTCCCTCAAGCCTTCTCGCTTGAATACCGGAATTTATTTCCCCTCAAGCCTCCTCGTTCGAGTCGAGGAAAATCTCTTTCAATTTATCAATTATTTCATCATATACATTTTGTAACCATACGACTACTCTGACCCATTTGGTCCTAGATCTTTATTCAATCAATAATTATCAAACTTAACGAATAAATAACAGTTATGATGTGGATCTTAAATCCTCACCCCCTTACTTTACCATGCATAACATTTATGCTCTTATCTTTCCACAGGTTCCACAGAATTTCGACCATATGCCTAATTCACCTGTTAACAACAAAATAAAATATTTGTAAGGAGATCTTTTTCTATGCGTAAAATAAAGGAAATATAAGAAACTCATCCTCCACATTGTACTATCCATACTTGATCAAAACATTCTCTTCTTACTAAGCTTTTGTGAGTGAAAAACATGCTGGTATGTACCTTGTTTGAACTGTCAAGTACATTTATCATCCATCTCAAAAATAATCAAACTAAAAACTCTGATTGATCAAAACGATAAGAATAATTATCTTAGAAGGAGAATTTCCATGATCATATGTTCTACTTCGAAGTAATGCATTCCTCTTCAAACTAACCTCGGTAATAACCTGTACCTGGAATATGCCACCAAGACACATTGCGCCACATCACCATAAATTAGCATAATCAAATTATAAAATGATTCATAGCGAATATTAAGAACCGGTGAGAGTTATTTCCTTTGGTGACTTCCTTCCTCCTTACGAAATCCGGAGACTAGGGTTAAACCCTAGATTGTCAAGTCTCACAATTTATTTGGAAGGACGATATGTCTCTCTAATTCTCATTCGAATCCTCTTTAGATATACCACTTTTGTATGCACTAACATCAATACATTGTTTTACATGCACATGTTTATAACAATAACTTCCTACCTTTCGTTTGCACCTACATGCAAGGTTACAAGCGTGCTTCAATGTCACACAACAATATTATGATTTCTTCAAAATTAAAGAATATTCATGCTTCGGTTACATGCTTTATTCCCGTTGGCTCTTCCTACAACATCATTTAAGGATTAGTAGCATTTCACGAATTTACAAACTTGCTTGTGAAAGTAACTTGTTCACGACCATCCCAATTTTCTCAAATCTTAAGGACCTTTAAACTTGTCTTAAATTCTACTTAATGGATCCTTTACAAATTTAGGATCCTTAGATTGTTCATCTAAATTATAAAAGTTATTCCTTGCAGCAACATAAAGACGTCGTAATTTACTGCATTCTACTAACCTGTATGAGTATTTTATGTTGGTTCTAGGTTTACAATACTCTTATTCGTACCATAAAACATACTCTTGATTTCCGTCTACACATTTAATACGTGACCCACTATAATTTTATCCCTTAACGAAATAATCATTTTGACAGATATATAATTGTACACGGATAGCAAGTCCTCATAAATCTTGGAAAGAAACATGTACTCATGCATTTTTATCATATGCATCATAACACCTAATCAGAATGCACCTGAATATATATTTATCTTCTTAGTGATAAATGATAACCTACACTTCCTAGTTGATACTTTAAGAACAAAATCTTAATGTCAACATAATGATGCTTCCTTTATTACAAAAAGTATTAACTATCTCAGTTACAGTTTCCTATATTACCACTATGTTAATGTTCATACATTACAATGCTTTAACAAAACCCTTTTTCACATTTGAATATATTTTCTCCTAAATTCACATATTGTCTTCATGCGCAATGTATCAACATACATGCAATAATAAAACATCCTCATTTGTGTAGTATTGATTTACTTAAATGCCAGGGTAGGAAGACCATTGCTCAATAATATTTTTGCAATTTGGTATAATTTAGTTAATTACTCAAGTAGACTTTCGGTCACATCCGTATCCTGTTCTTCGTCAATATAACTACACATATATTTAGTCACCTGCTAACAAGGGGTCTATTCTTCTATAGTGGTATACCCAATTTAATTTTGAGAACCAAGGGTTAATGTTATTTACCCACCCTTTCCACTAAGCACATTTAGCTAATGATGCAACGTAATAAACATTCTTTGGGGCATCCCTATCAAGGAAATATTCATAAGTAGCACATGAATAGTAAGTATATGCACAACCCTAGTCTATCAAGGTACATAAGTAGTGGGAAAATATACTTTGTACCTAGATCTCTTTGGTGAATTTTAAAACATAATGCTTCGGCAAGAGAAACTTACTTTCAATCAACCCACGGATGCCTTATCGGTTACCTGAAGGTGGATTCATTTAGTTGCGTCTCATAGGCAGAATAACTTCCTTGGTTCAACCAACCTTATAATTCTCTTCCTTGCGCTGAGCCCAACTAAGCCCGAGTGTTTGCAACCTGTGCTCTGATACCATATGTAACATCTCCCATATCTTTATGAATATGTTAGTGTTATTTTGAGAAAAATAACATCTTTTGCTCCTATAGCCATTAACCAAAACACAATTTAATAACATAAAGGACCTCAATTATTTATAATACACTTTCTTAATACTGGTTATTATCAAAGACTGAAACATAATAACATAACATACCCATGTGTTGATTCAGTACCTTAAGGGGACTTTGAGAATTCTTTTCATATTGATCATCTGCTCCTTAGCATATCGCTTTAGTACTATTTAGTTAAATGCTCAGCATTTCACTTCCTTATCAACTTCATCCACACTAAGTAATGATGCGAACACAAATGTACTAAACATTAATAGAAAAACATATATAAAACGAGCATGAATAATTATTGGTTATTAAACTCCTCGCTTAATTCTTCATGAAATACTTTGACATAATATACATTGAAAGTAATAATGACACAAGCATCTAATTAAACAAGAACCATAAAATCACGCAAGAGATCATCAAAAGCCACATAGATTACTAATATAGATCCATTTAATGCGTTCAACCACACAATGTGAATATAAACAATACCATTGCAAAATGCATCGAATTCCCAGATTTTTTTTACTATAAGATAAAGACTAGGAGCTCTCATAAGATCTTCTCCACATGGACAACATAATAACCATTCAATACATTTTAACAATAAATCACATGAAGACAATACCCCAACCATCATACACCATATATAAATGTGGTTCACCCAAAACTTGGGCTACGTCCACAACACCCGTCGCAATATATTATTTCATCAAAATAATAATTACATCCTGCAACTCAGTGGTTGCATTATTTACCTTCCATTACCTGGAAGTCTCTCTCATAGAGAGCATCTTCTAACATTCAAAGTGAGAAGCCTTACCATTATTTCCCATAGTTTACATATGATAATACCTATATTAGCTATGTTTTCAACATACACTAAATAACATCCAACCATAAAAGATTACAATCTTGCCACGCAGAGGCTCCAAGGCTTCTGGCACTACATCTCCTAATGCAGAGAACTAATTTAACTTAACATAATCGTATCTATTTATACAAATCTGACAGTAATGTAAATAATCTGAGATCCATAGAACCCATGACTTATACAGCTTATATATAAAAGGAAACTTTGAGATCTCCGTCAGAAATCTAGTGCTGGCAATCCAACTATACTTATAGAATTCAACCAAGGTTCAAATACATAGAATGTAAAGAAACTTCATAAGACTCCCTTAGCGGTAAGTTGTGAAGTAGGAATAATTCAAGTTATAGTTTAAAACAAGATTCCACGAATTCGTGACAGGAAAGAAAAGTAATAGCACGGATCCTAACATCTTAACAAAAATAACATCTTCAGCTTAACACAATCGAAGCTATCTACGGAGATGAAAACTCAGAACTATATCTTAGCACAACAGTCATCAAAAGGAGGAGTATGCAGAATATGTGGACTGCCTTAGCACTTACAAAATAAATAAATAAACATAACTACAACAGATCTTCAAGCGAGAGAATGCAGAGTATGAAAATCCCTCAGCATTTTACCAAAAAATGTCTCTAAAGCCGATCACTGGCAAGAGTTTGCAGATATTTCTTTCCCAATCATAAATGTGAAGGAAAGTTGTAAGCATATAAAACAGAGAATTAAGGGAATAGCTACAGCATAAGATCCTACAGGGATCTACTCTCTTTCATGGCATTATAACTGAAGTCGCACAGCCTACCAATTAAATTCTAAAATCAAAACTATATTAGGGATTTATCATAGAAGGAAAAGATCGCTTCTTTAAAGAAGGTAGAGGTGTGGACTCTGTCATACTAAAAACCAGACTTTAGATATATATATATATATATCAGAAAGTGGTCAACGACTTCGTTGTTGCAGTAAAAATTATAGCAGGGATCCTAACTAGGATTCTTATGAAATTCGTGGCAGTAATAAAATATAAGTAGGGAACAGAACAAAATAGTGGATCGGCTTCCTCGCTACCTCTAATGCATGAACGAAACTTTAGTTAGTGGATCATCTCTTATGTTGTCCTTAACGCACACGGTATAAATCATAGAGTCCATAACGAAATGAGCTCTGGATGAGCCGTCCCGTCCCATTTTCCAGGCAGAGAGGGAAATATACAACAATACACAAGAACAACTGTAGGCATCGGCCTAGCTGATCTGGCCCTAGCCGACCGCGATCATGCACAGTTCAGAAAAAGCATAAAGGTTAAGATGGAGTTCCAAAGGGCGTGGGTCGATTCTCTACTCTTGAGAAATCGCCCAAATCATTAAAAGTGTACATACATATTTACTTGAATTTCATCTTAAGCATAACACGATTTGGATCAGAGATATCTTACCCGGGCTGAGCTGCCCCTTTCCCAAATCGTAACACAGGGCTAAATTACCTTGGGAATCTAACTCTTCCACCGAGCCGAGCTGTACAACTATACTCGGAATCTGTATAAGATTCATCAATCTTCCTCAATGGAGGTCGCTCCCATATCTTTAACTCTCAGAGATTTCATATCTAAAAGTAAGCACATCACTGTTTTTTAATAAACCTATTTAATGATTATAGAAAATCGGTCCCATAGGATCTGTCCTCTCTACTACCACCATAGCAGGATAATAAATAAACTTAATGGTTACAGGGGATCGGGCTCACAAGGAGCCGTCCTTTCCACCACTATTATCACAACAATTCTAAACGCATCTCATAAAATTTTTACAGAGGATCGAGTTTACCAGCCCTCCTCACCGAACCATCGTAGCATGAAACAAATCTCAGGATTAATGGGGATCGGGCTCACAAGGAGTCGTCCTTTCCCCTACTAACATCGCAATAAAGAAACATACTTCCAATCTGCCATAGTACAGGAAACCTTCTCGCCGAAATCTGTAGCTGCTCATCGAGATCTTTCTTCTTTCCAAAACTCCTGCTAAGGCAGTGTGGTCACTACGAGGATCCCGTCCTTGTTCTCCTTTCAACGATTTCTATCCATCTTACTGCACAGAGAAATTCCTCTGCAGAACAACGATTCCCCTTTTCCCCTTCCTTTGTCTCCTTAAGACGGATTCGAAATACCTTTCTAATTAATGAAACTTTGGCGGTGGCGGTGATGGGGAGTTCCAGCTCCTCCATTCAGAGACACATGGCGATGGAAAATTAATAAGGTGTTCTAAATTAAGGAGACAATTCTCCTAAAAGAAAATCCACGCCGATCCTTAATCCCTTCATTGCCTAAAAATGCGATTATTTAATAATCTTGATAACTGTTGTTTTAAGGGATAGATTATTTTCTCTTTAAGACAAGAAAATTGTTACAACAGTCCTTGTATAAAAATGTGTACATATATATATATAGTCTTACTATTCCATCACTATATATCTTATATGATAAACGACACATAACTCTTATATATGTAAGTTTGATCCTATCAGATATATGTATCTCCTATTTGTAAAGGTGCCAATAATATTCCCATATGATTATGGTATTTTATACTATATATAAAAAAAACAAATATCCAATCATACCTTATATTGGATAACTACCAAGAAGATTTATTGGTATACATATATTGCCTACCCTTTCTCATGAGCAGTGTATATGTATTTTATATTCTTAGTATCCATTATCTTACTTGTTTTACAAATAATCCTTGCTGACTATGATAAGTATATATTAATGCCTCATTTAACCTCTCCTAGGATAATATTTATCCTTGCATTAGTAGATAGGTAGTAGGAGTTTACTATTCGATCGCGGTGAATAGTTAGTCTACCTAGGATTTGTCTCTTTTTTTTTTTTCATTTTTAACATAATAGGTCATTAAGGAGGAATACCACAAACCATAAACTAGAGTTGACTTGTGTACGGGGGTCCATTAGTGCTTTTTAAAAGTGCTCTTGGATTTCGAGCTTTGCTACCCTGCCCATGCATTTTGACTAGGCTAGCGACTATCCCCCCAGGTTATTTCGTATTGGTGGTAGCCTTAGTATCATAACCTTTAGGGCTCTACACAGGTAGAGTGGGCGGTTATTCCCACTTCACCTCAGATAAACATGGAAGGTAACCCTTTGGAAGTAATCTCGGGAGGGCGGTTTGGTGATTTTGTTGCTTGCACCCAGAGGACCTCCATTGGATGCCACGTAACTTATCGTCGATACGCTATTAGTCTGTTCTGGGCCCTCATCATCCCAAACTTACTTCTGAGAATATTTTCCTTGTATTGCTTGGTTTGATCACTTAGGAAATTTTTAGTGGTGTGCTCTTTGTGCTGCTTTTTTTTAGTTGGCCTTATATATTTTTGGCTCGTTGAGTTGAAAACGATGGATAGCATTCTGGTGAACACCAATCAAAGGACTCTTGTTCAAGGGCTCCTTGTGCTTTTCCATTTATTGGGAACATTGGTAGTCACTTTATGGCTACCTTGAATCTTCCAGGATTCACTATAGGGCTACTGGTTTGGTTGTTTTCCACTCTGAATTCCTTGCATGCTTCTAATGATTCTCAAATAAGAAACTCACATCAACAACATCAAAACCCTGTTAGATAAAATATATGCTATCTAATTCAACAATTAATTGTCAACTTAGGAAGGTAGCTTGTGAGATGCAAACACTATATGTGCAGGATTGAAGGCCTAAACTAACCTAGGCTAACTAGATATGCAAATGCACTAACATGCAACTACATGATTTTAAACTACATGCACGACATATTTCAAAATGCAGCAGATTAATACATCTATGAAAGCAGGAAACTATTTAACAACTTGAATTCAGATCTAATTTATTGCTATGCTAATCTATTCTATGAAATGAAATTGCAGATGCTAATCTAGAAAAGCAGTCACTTGGTCCGAAAGCGATCTAACCTAATGAAAGCAAATTAACTATTCAAAATTTGCAGCAAATTAACTAATCTATTTCATGAATGTAGGAACTATATTCTTATGCAGAGGTGAGGATCCACTTAACTGTGCAACTAAATACGAAAACAAATACTAAGACTTAAATTATGGAGTCGGAAACTAATTATTCTTTAACAGAGGAAATTATGCTATTGTTGCGGAAAGTAAATTAATCTATTTAATCTATGGAAAGAAATCTATTCTACAGAAAAGAAGAGCAAGCTAACTATCTAATCTAGAAGTTCACTCTAACTATTTAGCTATGAAATAACTATCTAACGGTGCATACGTAGAAAGCACAAATATTAATCTAAAGACCAAGTGTAAACAAATGCGTTGCGGAAAGCAGTAAACTAATATAAGCAACCTAATTAATCTAATCTAATTAACAACTAATCTATGAATTGACAAAGCAAAATGGAATGATATCCTAAGGAAAAATTAAACTAAAAACAAAGTAAACTAGCTTAAACTAAAAACAAAGTAAACTAACTTAAGAAAAACAAATTTACCATTACTTATTCCTATTTTGAGAATCCAATCCTCACATGCAACATTTCAAATATATATATATATATATATATATATATATATATATATATAGTACACCAACAAAGTACGTTATTAACAATACTATTCATGACAATATTTATAATACGAAATACATAATTTACAATAAACACATAATTTCAAAATTTATACACAAATTTTAAAGTATAAAATACACTCTACAATGTAAGCAAAATACACTCTACAAACTTTATTACAATGTAAACAAAATACAAAATAAATTTAAAACAAAATACACTACAAACTTTATTACAATGTAAACCAAATTTCATGAAACATTAAACAATGACTTGAGGTTAAACACAATTTCATGAAACTTTAACTTTAAACAATGAATTGGAGATTACAACTTTTAAACATTAAACATTTCAAACAATGAATTGGAGATTACAATTTATTAACAAAGCCTTCCGTCAACTCAACCAAATGAAACTTTGGTATTACGGCACTCAATTTTTTTGGAAAGAAGCGTAGTATGGATGTACTGCGAGAAAATGGTAGAGGCTGATTAAAGAGGTCGTTCTGAAATATGATACATTCAATCCAGAATCCGATATGTTTAAATAGTATCACACTTACAGCTACCACTGACAGAAGATTAGAACGATGTAAACTAAACTGACAATTGATGGGATTGACATAGTAAATTACATGATTAAAATGAACTTTTATGCAAGTGAAGGATGTATTCTAAGTATTCAAAAACCCAGTAAACTTAAACAATATTATAGCTAAAAAAAACAATCTATACACGTAGGAAAGGGAAACACAATTTAATAAAATAGAAATCGAGAGAAAGCAAATACAAATACAGTGAAACAGACAATGTGAGAAAGAAGAATGGGTGGGAAGAGCTCTACGAATCAAATGAATACATGTAATATCCCGAATTTTGGACTAACTATTTTGTTGTTATATTGGGCCACAGCCCCAGCACCTATGTTTTATTCCGAGTATTGGGCATGAGCCCTGGAACCTATCATTTATTCTTTTATATATATATCGACATATTGGGAATGGACCCTGACTGACTTCTTTATTTGAGTATATACTAGGCGAAAATGCCCCAATGTTTTAATGATGTTCTTTAGCTTTGATAAGGGTACAAACCCTAATATACTGAGATGATCTTTTGTTACTTACTATGTAGAGCTATGATTTTACATGATTTGACTTATGAGTGTGTTGAGCATGGACTCATAAACACACATGTAACCTACATATTGGGCATAAGCCCCGATTTACCTAGAAGAATATTTATGTATTGGGAGTAAGCCCTAAGGTACATTGAGTGTTGGGACAAAGCCCTGGAGCACTCTAAGCTTGATAAACGAATACCGGATCCGAGGCAACTTAAAAATTCTAGATGTACCTCACAACCACATTCTAGCACTAGTGTTGAGCAGAGCCTCTGGAATTGCACTAGCATAACACCCATGTGAGAGTGTTGAGTTAAAAAGCTCTGAAGAGCACTTGGGGTTATTGGATCTCAAAGTGTTGAGTCGGAAGGACTCTGAATAACACTTTTAATTTCATCACACTTATCTTATTTGATTAAATGATTCATCATTTATCTATCATCAAGTACTATGGGAATTACCATGTTAAACGAGGGAATCCGACATGCAAAGAGAGATACTAGAGGTGCGTATCCAAGCTTACCAAGACCATCCAAAGAATTGGACCTTGTCCTTAAAAGTTAAGAAAAAAGAAGTATCATGTGATGATATATAACTAAATAAAAGATAATTACTAGTAATCTATGACTAACATGTATAAAAGCCTCAAGTCTAATATTATTATTAAGAGCTTTAATAACAATGGTGTCATTATTTAATTATGGAATATAATTAGTATATATGATTTATGCATTATTTAATACTATAAATGGTGTATTAATAGTTAAGTGAAATATAATTATTGTTAGTATAAATATTTTTATTATAATTATTATTGAGAGCAAGAATCAAAATCACTTATAGTTAAATAGTTGGAAAAGTCCTAGTTCAAAAAGACTAGGTATTTAATTAAATAATATCTTTTAAATATTTATTATTTAATTTAAAGAAACTAACTATTTCAATAGTCCTAATTCAAGACTCCCCTACATAAAGAGGGAAGATCCCAAGTTTTGGGGATCATCTATCATTCTTGGTTATTATCATTCTCTTATGTTAATCCAATAAAAGTATTATGCTCTAAGAAACTGAAGCAGCCTCACCTAATAATTCTCAGATCTGAACCAGCAGTGGACCTAGGGCCTCTATCTCTCATTGCATGTTGGAACCAAGCTCAGGGGGATCCAGATAGAACCAGGAAACAGTTCAAGGGTCAAGGTTGGGAGGAACATGGTAGTCCCAAAGTTATCTAGCTAAAGAGTCTTTCTAACAGGTTAGCTAAGCTCATAAGTCTCTACAGTAATTATTGTTTGAGTGTGCAGGATACTATAGGAAGGGAGCAAGTTACAAAGTAACTTTGTACGAATCCTAAATATTCCATTTCAAGTTATAATAGAGGTTAATAATTAACACAAGATGCTACCCCAACACCTTTCGTCCTTTTTCTTTTATCCTGAATCGTTTAAATATAGATTTCCGATAGGAACAAAAACACTGTAAACTAGGATTACGGAACTTTAGAATCTATGATCAGCAAAATGTCTAGCAGGTCTAGCCAAGCTATCCTGTGCTAGACATCCTAGAAAATCCACAACCTAGAAATCTCTTCTTGATAATTTAAATAAACTTAGATCGCTCCTTCATGGCAGAATTATTATATTTACATATATATTCTCCCATTTCTGAAACAGTGTTTGGTTTTTATGTTTTCTTTTCTTAATATTCAAATAGCTAGAATAGGAATGTTGTTCATATTAATGTTTATATTTATTTCTACTAAAACCCTCTCTCAGGTTTAAAACATCAACGTATCTCAAAACTGGCTAAGATTATTTCGAATCTACTAACCCTTACAGGAGAACGAGTTCAGACTTCGAAAATACCAAGTAATTCATGCATCAAGTTTTGGAGATTCAAGTTAAACACAGTTATTACCTTCTAGCATTACAATCAAAATGTAGAACTTACACATCATCAATTTGAGCGACAACTACCCAAAAACTAATATCGAAATTATAGTACCAAGCAGTAAAAGCAAGTTACAGTATGCTCTCAAATATTTTTCATTATCAACGCATCAGTCAACCACTACCATGAAAGCAACATAGTCAACAAAGTATCTACATGCTACAAGCAACCTTTCTTTTATTAAATTGAAAATGTAGGTCAAAAGAATAATTCTCATCAACATAACATTGGAAGTCCAATCACCACAGCATAGCCAAAACCACACAGAACCCATTCCATTAAAATATACAGCTAGGGTCTCACATCTTTCTTTGAAAATGCAGAGATCATTACAATGGCTTAGCAAATCAAAACGCATTTTAGGGAACACATTTTGCAGAACCAAACCCACTGTCCAGCAAACATTTCGAATAGCATTATCAATAGTATACAGACGAGACTCAAACACAAACGCAGGTCATGGGATCGAATCCCTACATTTTACTTCTTTAAAAACTTGTCTAGCTTTTACAAAACCCAGAGACACAGAACTAGAATATTTCCATCTCAGGCTCATAACAAAAGTCTCATGAGCGTTGCAATTTTCTTCCCATCATTACATTCACACCCTACACACAAATAAATTATAACAAAAGCAACTATAACCATTTACAGAAGACACACAGAGTTTCGTAGTAGGTTCAAAAGGTCATAGAAATTCATAGAAACCACACTTCTCAGTCAAAGGGGACCTCTGCTTGAAAAATTTGCAAATAATAATAAGAGCACTATTTTCCGTTTTACAATTTTACAACCAACTATCAGGACAAAGGCGACGATAGAAAACACCCAATCAAGAACTACCATTACCATAAGAAGACACAGAGACCAAATTGCAGAGTCGTATTCTCCATTATTGATTCTACGGCTCATTTTACAAACAAAATACAAAAACACAAATCTCAGTATTTACATTAAGTATCACCATTGCAAACTTACAGGGTTTAATAGTGATCCAAATGGCCAAATCCCTCTAGGGACATTAAATAGGAAACCAACAAGTTCAATTATACAGTGGTCCAGCCAACAACGACCTCAACAAAACCAAAATATGTTACAGTAAACCCAAGACAGGCCCACGATTAAATTTCCTTCACATCATACACCACAAGTATCCCCCATAGAAACGAGAGGAGGAGTGAAGGAATGAAGAACCTTGAACTTACCTTAAGCAATGAAATCAGAGTCGAGGTACTGGTTGGTATCTGGTAGCCATGTAGAAGGAAAACGCCATATGACCACCTACCAAACAAACAACCAACATGAAGTTAAAACCTAGGTTTAGTATCATTACACACCAATTAAAATAGCAGGGATGAAGCGTAAGTTTGAGCCACAACAATATTACCTTCAGTCTCCATCTCTGCATGTAGAGCCATGTAATGTGCACTCGTTATGAGCAAGAGCTCAAGCCAGAGCACGAAAACCCCCAAATGCACATACAACAAAACAAGTGAATCAAACTACGAATTTTACACTTCATTGGTGAAGAACCCCAGGAGTAAACCCTCATTGCAACTAGAAGCTTGGCCATGTGCCAACGAAGAGCCACATTCAATGCTACACCAAACTCCAATAAACTCAATGTTAGACCCACTTCTCTATAGTGGTAAGGTTGCGAATGACCAATATCATTTTGTGAATGCCCAAGTATTACAAGACTATAAGTATAGCTTAGTATCAACGAAGATAAACACTAAGTCAACAAAGGATTTAAGTTACATAAGTATTGTAAATAACTCTCAATTCTTTGAAGAGTGCTAATCTTAAAACCTCTCATACTCTGGGTTTTAGAAGGTGTCGGAACCAGGGAGTAGGTACCTTCAGTGGACACCGTGGTAAGAGTACCTTTAAAACTGATCCATTTGAAGACATTAGCGAATTCGCTAAGTAAGTAAGAAGTTCCATCCTTACACCCTACCTCTCGACAACCCTGTCGGGGCACTCTTACCCTCAAAAGATCTAACAGTACATCATGGGCCTGAACCACCACAATTATGGGTCCATCCCACCTGAATCACTAGTTAGAGTTTATTACATGTACACACAAACCATTACAGCTGTAAGCAGAAGTTTCACATTATTACATTCCAAACATCCGTACACATGTGATAGTTCATACATCTTTTAACTTTAAATGCTTCCACAAAGCTTTAGAACTTTTAATCAGCAAACCATGATAATTATGAAACTAAGACACTTCAAAGAGTAGAAATCAAGTATAGGTGCAGTAGGCACTTACCAGTGCTTAAGTTAATTTACTATCTCTTTACCAGTTTAATTCGGTATCGAAATTTTTTAAAATTTTTACTCTTTTTAGGGACATTACAAGTGGTATCAGAGCCCAGTTACAAAACTAAGTGACCTATTGGGCTCATTATAAATAGAACAACCACTGCAGATACACAGTAAATAGAAATGTACATTCATAATTTTTTTTTTGTTTACATGCAAGAGACCTAACATATTTCCTGTTCTTGACCCTTATATAAATATTGAAGGTACAATTATTTTCTCAAAATGAATGCAGAATAGGGCAGCAGTATACATGGAAATATGAACTCTCCACCATGAGAGCAAGAAATTGTGGTGGAACTCAACTCGGATTTAATGAAATCTATGCAAAATCTACAAGCCGAATTCCAAAGTTTCAGAGATGACCACATGTAAGAAAGACGAGAACAACAATCTATAAATGAAGCTTTGCTTCAGACTTTAACGGGGGAAAAAACCCACATACAACCCACACTCTCAGTCAACACTTTTAAAAAGGGAAACAATCACCCAAAGAAAACTACTAGTCCTAAGGGAGAGGAACAGGGTGAAAATATACCTGAATCAATGGAAGAGGACTATAAGAGCTCTTCAAATGATAAAAGTTCACCACCTCCTTGCAAGAAAAGGAGGAAAAGTGATGACAATCTGCAAGGGGGATTCAGAAAGATAAAGGCCCCAACCTATGACAGAGAGATTAACTCTAGGGAAAAGGATGAGGAGTGGCTGCTAGGGATGAATAAATACTTCAAAGTTCATAATTACTCCGGTGAAATGCAAGCCCGACTAGCCATATACAACATGAATGGTAAAGCTACCAGATGGTGGCAGGACTTGAAACATGCCAAAGGACAAGAACTGAGAGACATAACTTGGGATACTTTCAGCAGAATATTCCAGGACAAATATATTTCTGAAAGATTCTTTGACAAGAAAATTAAAGATATTCATGAGTTAAAAATGGGCTCCCTAACTATGGAAGCATTCATAAACCGATTCTTAGACTTGCTGCAATATGTGCCATACATTAAAGACGAGAAGGTCAAAATATAGCATTTGTTGGGAGGGCTTCCACCAAACTTTAGAGAAAATATAGAGTTTGACATGCCCAAAACCCTTGATGTGACCTTACATAAAGCAAGACTGTGTTATGAACACGAACAGCCAAGGAATGACAACATCAATAGAAATATAGATAGGTTCGGTACCTTCATGGACAACCGCAGACCAGGTTTTAGACCTCCACCTTATCGGAAGCATAACAACAGTTTCCCTCCCAATGGAGGTTTCAACCGACCTCAAGCATGGCCAAGTGCACCACCACCATCGACCAACAGGACAACTTTCAACAAAGGGATCAAAACTATCCCACCAACCATTTCTTGCTGGAAATGCCAAGGGCCCCACTACTACAGAGACTACCCCACCAAAATGGATGGGATTTTACACAACATCCAAGCAGAACCTACTGTAGGGGACATGGCAAAGACACCTAGGATTTATGTCGCTCTAGATGGCCGTCATGTAGATCAACAAGCCAGCATGGTGGAAATTGAGGGTAAGATCTCTAACACTGTCATCTTAGATTTAATAGATACAGGAACTTTCCGAAGTTATATCTCCCCTAAGATAGTGGACACTTGTAAGTTAAACCAAGAGCATCACGACAAACCATGGCTAGTACAACTACCCACTGGTACCAAATGAAGGCTCTCCAATTTAGTTAAAACTTGTGAGATAGACTTAAACGGTCTTCCAACTAGGTTAGAATTAAAGATTATACCCCTAGGATCGTACGATGTGCTTATAGGCATGGATTGGCTAGAGGAACACCATGTCCTACTGGACTGCTCAAACAAGAACCTACTCTGCAGGGGTGACCAAGGGAATTAGAAGACGATTCAAGGTATCCCTAGGAAAGTGTCCGTAAGACAGATGTCTACCTTACAAGCAAAGAAATGAATCAGGAAGGGCTGTAAGCTCTTTGTTGTTAACATCTGAAACATCTAAACTGATAGGGAACAAAATATCGAAGACTTCCCAGTCCTCATAGAATCAAGGGATGTATTTCCCAAGGAAATACCAGGATTACCATCGAAGCGAGACTTAGACTTTTCCATCGAGATAACACCTAGGTCAGTGCTAGCTTCTAAAGCCCCGTATTGCATGAGCACACTAGAATTAGTGGAGCTCAAGCTTCAGTTACAAGAACTAATAGACAAAGCGTACATCCGACGTAGTGTGTCCCCTTGGGGCACACTGATACTCTTCGTCAAGAAGAAAGACAGAACGATGCGGATGTGCATTGATTACTGCCAACTCAACAAGATGACCATTAAGAACCACTACCCACTCCATAGGATCGACGACTTATTTGACCAAGTTGGAGGGGAAAACATCTTCTCGACGATCGACTTACGATCCAGATACCACTAGGTGAGGATCCGTGATGAGGACATCAACAAGACTGTGTTTCGAACTCGTTACGACCACTACGAGTTCATAGTGATGCCCTTTGGGTAGACGAATGCACCAGCCAACTTTTTGTGTATGATGAACAGTATTTTTAGTAAATATCTCGATAAGTTCATCTTAGTCTTTATCGACGACATCTTGATCTATTCCAAAAATGAAGTAGAACATGAGGAACACCTCCGTTTTTTTTTACGTACACTAAGGGAACACCATCCTTTTGCCAAGTTTAGTAAGTGCGATTTCTACAAAACCCAGATTCAATACTTAGGACATATCATTTCCGAGAAGGGAATAGCCGTCGACCCTGAAAAGGTTTAAGCTATCGAAGAATGGCCCATGCCTACATGCTTATTCGATATAAGATCGTTCTTAGGATTAGCCGGCTACTATCGAAATTTAATTGAGAACTTTTCACGGATTGCATGTCCCATGACCACCTTACAGAAAAAGGAAAACAAGTTTATCTGGATAGATAAGTGCGAAGAAAGCTTTCAAAAGCTGAAGCAACTACTGATTGGTGCACCGATTCTGCGTATTGCGGATCCCAATGCAGACTTCATCCTTCGCATAGATGCAAGCAAGGAAGGACTTGGGGGAGTCCTTATGCAAGACAATTTTTCCATATGCTACGAATCGAGGAAGCTAAAAGAACATGAGCAGAACTACCCTATGCATGACCTCAAAGTAGCTGCCATCATCCATGCTCTGAAGATGTGGTGACATTAGCTCATGGGAAAGAAATTCCTATTGATGAATGACAACATGAGCCTAAAATACCTTTTCGACCAACCCGACCTAAATGCCAGGAAGGCCAGGTGGTTAGCCTTCCTTAGTTAATACAATTTCAAACTATAGCATATAAAAGGCAAGGAAAACAAGATTGTGAATGCCTTGAGCCATTGAGCACATATGCTTTACAAGGTCGCGGTGAGGCAAACCGACTCAGACTTACACCACATAATTCGAACGGCATGTAAGAGTGACCGTTATTACACGGAAATCCTTGCAAAGATCCAGGAAAACAGACTTTTCCAATAGCAAAAAGAATATAAGATAGACAAATCAGGACTACTGTGGTCTAAAGACCAACTTTACATCCCAGAGAGTTGAGACATTAGATCAAACATTCTCACCAAATTTCATGAGAAACCCTATTCAAGGCACCCCGGATATCAAAAGATGATATCGGTCATATAGAAACATTACTTTTTCCCTAAGCTGAAAGCTAACATCGCAATGTTCATCACAAAATGTCACGAGTGCTAATTGGTCAAAGAACAACACCAACACCCTTCCGGATTACTTCAACCTTTACCCATTCCGAAATGGAAATGGGAGGTAATAAGTATGGAGTTCATTGCAGGCTTACCCAAGAGTAAGAAACTGAACGACTCCATCTTTGTACTGGTAGACAAGCTGTCTAGAGCAACCCACTTTATACCGGTGAAATCTGCCTACAAAGTAGTTCACATCGTGGAAATATTCTTAAAAGAGATCTTTGATTGCACGGGATACCCAAAGCAATCATTTCTGATCGAGACACAAAGTTCACTATAACTTTTGGAGATCATTGTTCTCTGGTTTGGAAACCCAGTTATAGTTCAGTACCGTGTACCATCCCTAGACCGACAGACAAATAGAATGAGTAAACCAAATCCTCGAGGACATGTTGAGGATGTATGTCATGAACAACCCCACCAAGTGGGAAGATTATTTGCACCTCACAGAGTTCGCATACAACAACGGTTATCAAACTTTGGCCAAAATGAGTCCCTTCGAGGTACTCTAGGGTAGGAAATGTCGGACACCCGTGACTTGGGAGAGTCTAGTAGACAGACTTACGTTAGGACCTGACCTACTAAAGGACTTGGAACAGCTAGTCTTCAAGGTGCAACTAAACTTAAAAGAAGCACAAGACCGCCAAAAGAGTTATGAGGACAAGAAAAGAAAGGACAAAGACTACCAAGTCGGTGAACATGTGTTTCTAAAAATAAAGGTTTTGTGGACCTTTTGAAATACTGGCCAAGAAGGGCCTAGTGGTTTATGAGTTGGCCTTACCATCTCATATAAAATTTCATAATGTTTTTCATGCTTCACTATTAAAGAAATATGTATACAATACTAAACATGTTATTGATTGGTCCTTATTACAGGTGGAGACCGAAGGGGAGTTCATGCCAAAACCACTCCACATTCTGGACAAGAGAGAGGTCTAGCTTAGGAAGAGGACCATTACTCAGTTGAAAGTGCAATGGAGGCACTTTGGACCAGATGAGGCTACTTGGGAGAATGAGGTAACCATGAAAGAGGCATACCCCACCTTGTTTCATGACTTCATTCCTAGTCCCTAGAAACATTGGGATGGTGTTGTTCTAAGCGGGGAGGGATGCAATATCCTGAATTTTGGGCTAACTATTTTGTTGTTATATTGGGCCACGGCCCCAGCACCTATGTTTTATTTTGAGTATTGGTTGTTAGCACTCAAATTATGCTGAATCAAAGTAGGGTATTCATGGCTGAGATTGAATACCCCGAAGATCGACGGTCCCAAGCCCACTGCGCGAACGAAGATATAGGAAATTAAGCATAATGAGTGGGTGGTAATCAATGGGCAAGTGATGAAATCAATTGACGGTAGAGATCGGCGTATAGAAAGATCTACGACGCACAGTCTCCGCGGTAATCCAACAAGCGCAAAGCATGTTATGTTTTAAATCGCCGCGGTCGAGTTATGTATCGCACAACTATCAATGGCACAGATCTGCCAAGGGCAAATCAAAGGCCCAAGATCACCGTGCCGATTTTTCTCGTCGGAGATTTAACCGCATCTCAAATCGATGCTGTTGGTAAAACTAAAACCATCAAACCGCCGAGTTTTGGGCGGGAAAAGATCCACGGTGGATATGGGTTTACCATCACCACACTTAGAAGGACGATAAGGCATCCAACGTTATAACCAGGTTCACCTTTCCCCAATGAGAAAGGGGAACCTCCTCGATAGATTAATGATGGCCACATGGGCTAATCCACCTCAACGCCGTCAATGGTCCTTTATGTATGATCTGAAATTCGAGGTCATAGGTGCATTACATCAGTCCTATCCTCAATATTCATGATAAATCATTTGGAAGGACTAAGTCAGAGAATCATGATAGCATAATTCGCATGGAGACGCCATCACTATTGGTCATTATAAGCTTGACTCTCCAGGCCTGTAGCTTACATTGAATTCCAAAATATGGTGAGTTCATTTGTTTGGTTTTTTTTTTGCATGCAGTATCACAGATTTGGAGAGGGAGCAAGGGGCCTAGATAATAGTTGCACCAGAACATGTGCTGTCAGAGATAATGGAGGAGTATACTCTCCCACCTCTTATGTTTTCCGACCAAGTGGAAGATGGTTCTACCAGAGAGTTGGAAGAGCCCGAGACACAACAGGGGTGTTGGAATTTGCTATAATAGAAAGGAGGAAAATCCCACGAGGAAGAGGAGTAGAAAATCCCCTCTGATGAAGATATAATCCAGGACTGGATCCTCTCTGCCAAAGAGGTACCCCCTGTTTCCCCACCCAAAGAAACCCGAACGAATGTTCCCTCCAACATTGGTGATTTCCTCAATTGGTATGATCAAGTGAGATCCCAAAAATAGGGTGGCGGCACTCATACGTCTTTTGCATCCCACTATCCGGCAAGTTAGCTCTCTTGGCTATACAAGTATACTCCTAGTTTCCAAGTTTTGAAGATAGTCAGATGGCTTGCAAACCCATTTTTGAAAAGAAATCCAGCTGGCAGCAGCTACATTTTTCTATTTTTGTACTTTTGTTTAAAATAGTTGGAATATGTAGAGAAGCGGCTATGTAATTATAAATGACAGTTAAAATCTGTCCCGTAGATATTTGTTTAGGGATAGCGATAGAAAACGATGTCCATTTTGGCTGTTAAATAGGTGTCGATTGGTTGTAACTAATTTCTTGTTGAGAAGGAGCTGAGTCTAGAGCTCAAGGCCACCTATATATACAGTTGTAATCAGAGACACAAGGGTTGAAAATTATTATGAGAAAGTATTTGTATTTTGATGATCAGTTTGTAATCATTTTCTTGGAGATGTTTAATAGAATTTGCAGAGCTTGATACCTGCGTTGTTTTACAAGGATTCCTGTGTAATCGATCTGGTAGTCTGTACCTTTCTTTTTCCCATGTGCAAATGTATTTCTATCTTTTGCTATTCCATTTTGTGATGTTTCCTTTATGCTTGGATCAGGGTAACAATTAAGTAAAATTCATAGAGATTATGCTCTGCTTAGCTTATTCCAAGTGTTTCACCAAATATATTATGCTAAAGTTAATGTAGGATTCATCCTAGTTAGATGCCTTAAATTGATGGACTGTTTCTTCTCTCTTCTGTTCCACAAATTAAAGCTCTTTGACTACTAGCTGCTTGCTACATTGCCCTTGTGAATGCATTCGCTAAATCTTTTGTGAATAATGTTTGCAAAACCAGTTAAACGTGACTCCATCGCCCCAAATGAAATTCATGCGTTTTCAACCAAATAGCTCTTAAATCATTTTTGTTCCATAAACAGAAATCTGATCTTCTGTGCATTGTCATAATTGAATATCTTTAGTGTTGAATGAAGGTATATGTTTTTGCTGATTGACACCTTTGAAGATTTCTAGTATTCTATGAGTTTATAGAGAGAGCCCTCTCTGTTTAGGTTTGATCAGAAGCATAAACCAGAGATTGGTTAGTGGTTACCCGAGATTACCATATTTCAGCCTTGGGGGTCAGTTTTGGTGTTAACAAATTGGCGTCGCTGCCGGGGAGCATGAGTTGTTTATCGAGCCCTAGAAGAACGACATACTTGTCCGAAATTTCAAAGAACGAGAGAAATCCCTGTGGGAAAATAGAGATCTCCGCATTTTTCAAGAAGGTGGAAGAATTTTTCCCTAGCGACTCCACTTATTGAGACCAGACAATTCAGAAAGACTCCATTGGAGGAGGATCAGTATGTCGAAATATACTACTGAAGAATTTCTAAAGTCATCCTCGCCTCAAGAAAGATCCATACGAGAGAAACTCTGTCGGGGAAGAAATTGTTTCACAATCCCTGGGAGAATGACAAAGTTCAGATCTGAATGTTGATGGTGAATAACAGTCAGACATCAAGAAGGTTGTATCATTCACCTGGCGACTCCACTCAGAATATTTCCAGTGTGAAGGTGACTCCACTGGGAGGATCAGTGACTCCATATCATAATTTGAGATATTGAAGGTCTCATGGCGACTCCACATTCAAGAAACCCAGTAGCCCATTGTTCCACAGGCTAGTCTCCTCAATCTTCAAATCAGAATTTGCAGCTTCAATGTTTCAAGAGGACTTCATTGTCAAGAAGGTATGCTCCCTTAAGTACGTTCCATATTCCTGGTTTTCCAAATCAGATCCCTAAAGTAGACGGCCAAAACTACTTACCTAAATTCATAGATGAAGATCAAGACAATGCTGCTTTGCATTTAATCAAATTTCATATACATGTACACAAGCTGAATATTATCTTTCATGATGACTGTCTTATGAAAATGTTCATGGCTTCTTTAGAGGGAAAAGCAAGGGATTGGTATGAAGGTTTGAATCCTAGCAGCTTGTTTTCTTTAAAAGATTTTCACACAGCATTTTATGAGCATTATAAAGGGTATTTTTTATCTTTATCTTTAGTGGAAGATTGTTGTGGTCAGTTTGAGGATTTCATACGGTACAGTGAAAGTATTAATCAAGATCTGTATAGTATGAATGATGAAGACGTGTCTGAAGCCATTTATCATTTTTTTCACAAATCCATGGTCATGATATTCAAAAAATTCTTAAAATAGAGTAGCACCCACAGCTGAAAAATAAAGAGAGCAGTAATCCCATTGATGATATTTATATTTTTCCTCCCGAGGTGGATGAGAAACGTTTTCAGTTTTGTCCATCATCTTGTGTTTCTGAAGAAGATCAGATGGGTTCCATTTCATGTCATATTATTTTAGAATTTGTTGGTATAGAGAAATTTGTCTTGTTTGATTCACTTGAAGGACAACACATTGATGTTTGTCCTGAAACATGAGAAGCAGATCAGGTCTCAGATGATGCTGCTGGTTTTTCATTAGACAAGAAAGATGAGCATATCCTTCATTGTGTTGCCAAAAGTTCTCCTCTATCTGAAGATGAGATAGATCAGCTCCTGAAAGGTCATGTTATGGCCTCACTTGAATCAGATCTGGAGGGTTCACACAGTCTGAGATATGTAAGTGTAATTTCCTCTATTTTTGAAAATGTAAATCTGAATTTCAAAGAAGACAGTCAAAATGATCTTTTGAAGGAGCTCATCTAGGATGAAGATTCTCTACAAGAAAATCAGCTATTAAACACCATTTTCTTTCATCAAGAAGGTAGGACTGTCATGTCTAATGATCTTGAAGAGTGTTTGTTGATTGAAGATGCTTTAGATTATGATATGAGCGAGTATGAATATGAGACAAATAGTGTGCCAAAGAAAGAACAAGAGCTGCTCATGCTTGAGGGAGGTATAGTCAACACTCAATTAGCAGAGGGTCACAAATCCCTATGCATTCTCAGGGATCGACAACCAAATACTCTAATAGGTCAAATTGAAAGAGGTACTTGCATTTTTGTTAAATATCAGGACATGGTAATGTTTCAATTTATTCAAGATCCTTATGCTAAATTACTACAGTCTAAGGGGAAGATGAATTTTCTTGCACTTATGAGACATGAGCTCATTACCTGTGGATGTTTAGAGTGGCTTGTTCGCTGTTTTCTTTGCTTGTTCAAAGGAAGTGTGAGCCAGGTTCTGGCAAATATCCAGTTACTAGATTAGCTTCATTGCCACTTTTGTATCATTTGATTCAACAGTTAAGATTTCGATGAAGTAGGGTAGGTAGCAGGAATAAGTTTGCTCGGCAAGTAGATTTTCAATATGTACAACGTTATTTTTTTTGTTTGTTTGCTGAATGATTCAATAAATTTCAGTATGTTTTAGTTTTGGAAGTTAGCAGTTTTCAGTCCCGGTTCTCAGATGAAGAGCAGGTTACAGGTTGTGGTCGTCAGGGTTGGGAGCCGCCCAATGGATCAGGCACTTGGTCTACGAGTTCTTTGCTACCTTGCAGGGAGGATAGCATCCCCGTTGGAGCCAGTTGTTAGCACTCAAATTGTGCTAAAGCAAAGTAGGCGATTGACGGATGACATTGAATACCCCGAAGATCAATGGTCCCAAGCCCACTGCACGACTGAAGATATAGTCAATATAGCATAATGAGCGGGTGGTAATCGGCGGGCAAGTGATGAAATCAATCGACGGCGGAGATCGACGTATAGAAAGATCTCCGGCACGTAGTCTCCGCTCTTATCTAACAAGTGCAAAGCATGTTATGTTTTAAATCGCCGTGGTTGAGTTATGTATCACGCAACTATCAATGACACAAATCCGCCAAGGGAAAATCAAAGGCCCGAGATCACCGCAATGATTTTTCTCATCGAAGATTTGACCGCATCTCAAATCGGCGTGGTCAGTAAAATTAAAACCATCAAACCACCGAGTTTTGGGCAGGAGAAAATTCACTTTACCATCGCCACACTTGGAAGGATGATATGGCATCCGACATTATAACCGGGTTCACCTTTCCCCAATGAGAAAGGGGCATCTCCTCGACAGATTAATGATAGCCACATGGGCTAAGATACCTCAGCGCCGTCAAGGGTCGTTTATGTATGATCCGAAATGTGAGGTCGTACGTGCATTGCATCGGTCCTATCCTCAGTCATCATGATAAATCATTTGGAAGGTCTAAGTAAGAGAATCATGATAGCATAATTTGGATGGATATGGCGTCGCTATTGGTCATTATAAGCCTAACTCTCCGGGCCTATAGCTTACGTCGAATTCCAAAAGGTGGTGAGTTCATCTGTTTGGTTATTTTTTGCATGCACTTTCATAGACATGGAGAGGGAGAAAGGGGCTGATATAAAAGTTGCACCAGAACATGTGTTGTCCAAGATAATGGAGGAGTATACTCTCCCACCTCTTATGTTTTTCGACCAAGCAGAAGACGGTTCTGCCAGAGAGTTGAAAGAGCCCGAGACACAACAGGGGTGTTGGAATTTGCTGCAACAGAAAGGAGGAAAAGCCCATGAGGAAGAGGAGCAGAAAATCCCCTCTGATGAAGATATAATCTAGGACTGGATCCTCTCTACCGAAGAGGTGCTGCCTGTTTCACCACCCAAGGAAAGCCGAACGAATGTTCCCTCCAATGCTAGTGATTTTCTCAATTTTTATGATCAAGTGAGAGCATAGAAATAGGGTGGCGGCACTCTTACGTCTTTTGAATCCCACTATCCGGCAAGTTAGTTCTCTTGGCTATACAAGAATACTCCTGGTTTCCAAGTTTTGAAGATACTCAGACGGCTTGCAAACCCATTTTTGAAAAGCAATCCAGTTGGCAGTAGCTACATTTTTGTATTTTTGTACTTTTGTTAAAAATAGTTGGAATATGTAGAGAAGCGGCTATTTAATTATAAATGGTAGTTAAAATCTGTCCCGTAGATATTTGTTTAAGGATAGCGATAGCAAACGATGTCTGTTTTGGCTGTTAGATAGGTGTCGATTGGTTGTAACTAATTTCTGTTGAGAAGGAGCCAAGTCTAGAGCTCAAGGCCACCTATATATACAGTTGTAATCAGAGACACAAGGGTTGAAAATTCTTATGAGACAGTATTTGTATTTTGATGATCAGTTTGTAATACATTTTCTTGGAGCTGTTTAATAGAATTTGCAGAGCTTGATGCCTACGTTTTTTGACAAGGATTCTTGTGTAATTGGTTTGGTAGTCTGTATCTTTCTTTTTCCCATGTGCAAATGTGTTTCTATATTTTTTTATTCCATTTTGTGATATTTCCTTCATGCTTGGATCATGGTAACAGTTAAGTAGAATTCATAGAGATTATGCTCTGCTTAGCTTATGCCAAGCGTTTCACCGAATATATTCTGCTAAAGTTGATGTAGGATTCATCCTTGTTAGATGCCTTACATTCATGGATTGTTTCTTCTCTCTTCTATTCCAGAAATTAAAGCTCTTTCACTACTACCTGCTTGCTACCTTGCCCTTCTGAATGCGTTCGCTAAATCTTTTGTGAATAATGTTTGCAGAACCAGTTAAATGTGACTCCATCGCCCCAAATGAAATCCATGCTTTTTCAACCAAACAACTCTTAAATCATTTTTGTTCCATAAACAGAAATCTAATCTTTTGTGCATTGTCGTAATTGAATATCTTTAGTGTTGAATGCTAGTGTATCTCTTCACTGATTGACACCTTTGAAGATTTCCAGTATTCTATGCGTTTATAGAGAGAGCCCTCTCTGTTTACGTTTGATCAGAAGCGTAAACCAAAGATTGGTTAGTGGTTACCCAAGATTACCCTCTTTCAGCCTTGGGGGTCAGTTTTGGTGTTAACAAATTGGCGTCGCTGCTGAGGAGCATGAGTTGTTTATCGAGCCCTAGAAGAATGACATACCTGCCCGAAATTTCAAAGAATAAGAGAAATCCTTGTGGGCAAAGAGAGATCTCTGCATTTTTCAAGAAGGTTGAAGAATTTTTCCCTGACGACTCCACTTATTGAGATCAAACAATTCAAGAAGAGACCACTGGAGGAGGATCAGTACACCGAAATATTTTACTGAAGAATTTATAAAGTCATCCTGGCCTTAAGAAAGATCCATATGAGAGAAACTCTGTTGGGGAAGAGATTCTTTCACAATCCCTAGGAGAACGACAAATTTTAGATTTGAATGTTGATGGTGAACAACAGTCAGACCTCAAGAAGGTTGTATCATTCACCTGGTGACTCCACTCAGAATATTTCAAGTGCGAAGGTGACTTCACTGAGAGGATCAGTGACTCCATATCATAATTT
This sequence comes from Larix kaempferi, assembly GCA_027924585.1. Classification (NCBI taxonomy): domain Eukaryota; kingdom Viridiplantae; phylum Streptophyta; class Pinopsida; order Pinales; family Pinaceae; genus Larix; species Larix kaempferi. The sequence continues at coordinate 5,453,446 of BSBM01000009.1, forward strand.
GAGATATTGAAGGTCTCATGGTGACTCCACATTCAAGAAACCCAGTAGCCCATTGTTGCATAGGCTAGTCTCCTCAATCTTCAAATCAAAATTTGCAGCTTCAATGTTTAAAGATGACTTCATTGTCAAGAAGGTATGCTCCCTTAAGTAGGCCCATATTCCTGGTTTTCCAAATCAGATCCCTAAAGTAGACTACCAAAACTACTTACCTAAATTCAAAGATGAAGATCAAGACAATGCTGCTTTGCATTTAATCAAATTTCATATACATGTACACAAGCTGAATATTATGTTTCATGAGGACTGTCTTATGAAAATGTTCATGGATTCTTTAGAGGGCAAAGCAAGGGATTGGTATGAAGGTTTGAATCCTGGAAGCTTGTTTTCTTTAAAATATTTTCACACAACATTTTATGAGCATTATAAAGGGTATTTTTTTATCTTTATCTTTAGTGGAAGATTGTTGTGGTTAGTTTGAGGATTTCATACGGTACATTGAAAGTATTAATGAAGATCTGGATAGTATGAATGATGAAGACTTGTCTAAAGCTGTTTATCATTTTTTTTCACAAATCCATGGTCATGATATTCAAGAAAATTCTCAAAATAGAGTAGCACCCTTAGCTGAAAATAAAGAGAGCAGTAATCCCATTGATGATCTTTATATTTTTCCTCCCGAGGTGGATGAGAAATGTTTTCAGTTTTGTCATTCATCTTGTGTTTCTGAGGAAGATCAGTTCGGTTCCATTTCATGGCATATTATTTCAGAAGCTGTTGGTCTAGAGAACTTTGTCTTGTTTGATTCACTTGAAGGACAACACATTGATGTTTGTCTTGAAACACAAGAAGCAGATCAGGTCTCATATCCTTCACAGTGTTTCCAAAAGTTCTCCTCTGTTTGAAGATGAGATAGATCAACTCCTGAAAGGTCATGTTATGGCCTCACTTGAATCAGATCTGCAGGGTTCACACAGTCCGAGATATGTAAGTGTAATTTCCTCTATTTTTGAAAATGTAAATTTGAATTTAAAAGAAGACATTCAAAATGATCTTTTGAAGGAGCTCATATGGGATGAAGATTCTCTACAAGAAAATTAGCTATTAAATACCATTTTCTTTTATCAAGAAGATAGGACTATCATGTCTAATGATCTTGAAGAGTGTTTGTTGTTTGAAGATGCTTTAGATTATGATATGAGGGAGTATGAATATGTGACAAATAGTGTGCCAAAGAAAGAACCAGAGCTGCTCATGCTTGAGGGAGGTATAGTCAGCAATCAATTAGGAGGGGGTCACAAATCCCTATGCATTCTTAGGGATCGACAACCAAATACTCTAACAGGTCAAATTGAAAGAGGTACTTGCATTTTTGTTAAATCTCACGACATGGTAATGTTTCAATTTATTGAATATCCTTATGCTAAATTACTATAGTCTAAGGGGAAGATGAATTTTCTTGCACTTATGAGAGATGAGCTCATTACCTGTGGATGTTTAGAGTGGCTTGTATGTTGTTTTCTTTACTTGTTCAAAGGAAGTGTGAGCCAGGTTCTGGCAAATATCCAGTAACTAGATTGGCTTCATTGGCCCTTTTGTATCATTTGATTCAGCAGTTAGCATTTCGATGAAGTAGGGTAGGTAGCAGGAATAAGTTTGCTCAACAAGGAGTTTTTCAATATGTACAGCGTTATTTTTTTTTTAGTTTGCAGCATGATTCAAAAAATTTAAATTTCTTTTTAGTTTTGGCAGTTAGCAGTTTTCAGTCCCAGTTCTTAGATGAAGAGCGGGTTACAGGTTGCGGTCGTCAGGGTTGGGAGCCGTCCAATGGATCAGGAACTTGGTCTACGAGTTCTTTGCTACCTCGCAGGGAGGATAGCATCCCCGTTCGAGCCATTTGTTAGCACTCAAATTGTGCTGAAGCAAAGTAGGCGATTGACGGCTGAGATTGAATACCCCAAAGATTGACGGTCCTGATCCCACTGCGCGAACGAAGATATAGTCAATATAGCATAATGAGCGGGTGGTAATCGGCGGGCAAGTGATAAAATCAATCGACGGCGGAGATCGGTGTATAGAAAGATGTACGGCGCGCAGTCTCTGCGCTAATCCAACAAGCGCGAAGCATGTTATGTTTTAAATCACCGCGGTCGAGTTATGTATCGCGCAAATATCAATGGCACAGATCCGCCAAGGGAAAATCAAAGGCCCGAGATCACCGCGCTGATTTTTCTTGCGGGAGATTTAACCGCCTCTTAAATCAGTGCGATCGGTAAAATTAAAACCATCAAACCGCTAAGTTTTGGGTGGGAAAAGATCCATGGTGGATATGGATTTACCATCACCACACTTGGAAGGACGATAAGGCATCCGACATTATAACCAAGTTCACCTTTCCACAATGAGAAAAGGGCATCTCCCCAAGAGATTAATGATGTCCACATGGGCTAAGCCACCTCAGCACCGTCAAGGGTCCTTTATGTATGATCCAAAATGTGAGTTCATACGTGCATTACGTCAGTCCTATCCTCAGTCATCATGATAAATCATTGGAAGGTCTATGTCAAAGAATCATGATAGCATAATTCGCATGGAGACGTCGTCGCTATTGGTCATTATAAGCCTGAATCTCCGGGCCTGTAGCTTACGTCGAATTCCAAAAGGTGGTGAGTTCATCTGTTTGGTTATTTTTTGCATGTAGTATCACAGACATGGAGAGGAAGCAAGGGACCGAGATAATAGTTGCACCAGAACATGTGTTTTCTGAGATAATAGAGGAGTATACTCTCCCACCTCTTATGTTTTCCGGCCAAGTGGAAGACGGTTCTCCCAGAGAGTTGGAAGAGCCTGAGACACAACAGGGGTGTTGGAATTTGCTACAACAGAAAGGAGGAAAAGCCCACGAGGAAGAGGAGCAGAAAATCCCCTCTGATGAAGATATAATCCAGGACTAGATACTCTCTACCGAAGAGTTGCTCCGACGCTGGCGATTTCCTCAATTGGTATGATCAAGTGAGAGCCCAGAAATAGGGTGGCGGCACTCTTACGTATTTTGAATCCCACTATCTGGTAAGTTAGTTCTCTTGGATATACAAGTATACTCCTAGTTTCCAAGTTTTGAAGATACTCAAATGGCTTGCAAACCCATTTTTGAAAAGCAATCCAGCTGGCAGCAGCTACATTTTTGTATTTTTGTACTTTTGTTTAAAATAGTTTGAATATGTAGAGAAGCGGCTATGTAATTATAAATGGTAGTTAAAATCTGTCCGTAGATATTTTTTAAGGATAGCGACAACAAACGATTTACATTTTGGCTGTTAGATAGGTGTCGATTGGTTGTAACTAATTTCTGTTGAGAAGGAGTTGAGTCTACAGCTCAAGGTCACCTATATATAAAATTGTAATCAGAGACACAAGGGTTGAAAATTCTTTTGAGAAAGTATTTGTATTTTCATGATTAGTTTGTAATACATTTTCTTGGAGCTGTTTAATAGAATTTGCAGAGCTTGATGCCTACGTTTCTTGACAAGGTTTCTTGTGTAATCGGTCTGGTAGTTTGTACCTTTCTTTTTCCCATGTGCAAATGTGTTTCTATCTTTTGTTATTCCATTTTGTGATATTTCCTTCATGCTTGGATCAGGGTAACAGTTAAGTAGAATTCATAGAGATTATGCTCTGCTTAGCTTATTCCAAGTGTTTCAGCAAATATATTATGCTAAAGTTGATGTAGGATTCATCCTTGTTAGATGCTTTACATTGATGGACTGTTTCTTCTTCTTTTGTTCCACAAATTAAAACTCTTTGACTACTAGTTGCTTGCTACCTTGCCCTTGTGAATACATTCGCTAAATCTTTTGTGAATAATGTTTGCAGAACCAATTAAATGTGACTCCATCGCCCCAAATGAAATTCATGCGTTTTCAACCAAATAGCTCTTAAATCATTTTTGTTCCATAAACATAAATCTGAGCTTCTGTGCATTATCGTAATTGAATATCTTTAGTGTTGAATGCTGGTGTATGTTTTCGCTGATTGACACCTTTGAAGATTTCCAGTATTCTATGAGTTTATAGAGAGAGCCCTCTCTGTTTACGTTTGATCAGAAGTGTAAACTAAAGATTGGTTAGTGGTTACCTGAGATTATCCTCTTTCATCCTTGGGGGTCAGTTTTGGTGTTAACAAATTGGCGCCGCTACCAGAGAGCATGAGTTGTTTATCGAGCCCTAGAAGAATGACATACCTGTCCGAAATTTCAAAGAATAAGAGAAATCCCTGTGGGAAAACAGAGATCTCCGCATTTTTCAAGAAGGTTGAAGAATTTTGCCCTGGCGACTCCTCTTATTGAGACCAGACAATTCAAGAAGACTCCAGTGGAGGAGGATCAGTACGCCGAAATATACTACTAAAGAATTTCAAAATTCATCCTGGCCTCAAGAAAGATCCATATGAAAGAAACTCTGTCGGGGAAGAGATTGTTTCACAATCCCTAGGTGAACGATAAAGTTTAGATCTGAATGTTGATGGTGAACAGCAGTCAGACATCAAGAAGGTTGTATCATTCACCAGGCGACTCCACTCAAAAGATTTCCAGTGCGAAGGTGACTCCACTGGGAGGATCAGTGACTCCATATCATAATTTGAGATATTGAAGGTTTCATGGAAACTCCACATTCAAGAAACCCAGTAGCCCATTGTTCCACAAGCTACTCTCCTCAATCTTCAAATCAGAATTTGCAGCTTCAATGTTTCAAGATAACTTCATTTTGAAGAAGGTATGCTCCCTTAAGTAGGTTCCATATTCCTGGTTTTAAAAATCAAATCCCTAAAGTAGACTAGCAAAACTACTTACCTAAATTCAGAGATGAAGATCAAGACAATGCTGCTTTACATTTAATCAAATTTCTTATACATGTACACAAGCTGAATATTATGTTTCATGAGGACTGTCTTATGAAAATGTTCATGGCTTCTTTAGAGGGCAAAGCAAGGGATTTGTATGAAGGTTTGAATCCCGGTAGCTTGTTTTCTCTAAAAGATTGTCACATAGCATTTTATGAGCATTATAAAAGGTATTTTTTATCTTTATCTTTAGTGGAAGATTGCTGTGGTCAGTTTGACGATTTCATATGGTACATCGAAAGTATTAATGAAGATATAAATAGTATGAATGATTAAGACTTGTCTGAAGCTGTTTATCATTTTTTTTCATAAATACATGGTCATGATATTCAAGAAAATTCTCAAAATAGAGTAGCACCCTCAGCTGAAAATAAAGAGAGCAGTAATCCCATTAATGATCTTTATATTTTTCCTCCCGAGGTGGATGAGAAATGTTTTTCAGTTTTTTCAATCATCTTCTGTTTCTGAAGAAGATCAGATCGGTTCCATTTCATGTCATATTATTTCAGAAGCTGTTGATCTAGAGAACTTTGTCTTGTTTGATTCACTTGAAGGACAACACATTGATGTTTGTCTTGAAACATGAGAAGCAAATCAGGTCTCAAATGATGCTGATGGTTTTTCATTAGACAAGAAAGATGAGCATATCCTTCATAGTGTTGCCAAAATTTATCCTATGTCTGAAGATGAGATAGATCAACTCCTGAAAGGTCATGTTACGGCCTCACTTGAATCAGATCTGCAGGGTTCACACAGTCCAAGATATGTAAGTGTAATTTCCTCTATTTTTTAAAATGTAATTATGAATTTAAAAGAAGACAGTCAAAATGATCTTTTGAAGGATCTCATCTGGGATGAAGATTCTCTACTAGAAAATCAGCTATTAAACACCATTTTCTTTCATCAAGAAGGTAGGACTGTCATGTCTAATGATCTTGAAGAGTGTTTGTTGTTTGAAGATGCTTTAGATTATGATATGAGGGAGTATGAATATGAGACAAATAGTGTGCCAAAGAACGAACCAGCGCTGCTCATGCTTGAGGGAGGTATAGTTAGCACTCAATTAGGAGAGGGTCACAAATCCCTATGCATTCTTAGGGATCGACAGCCAAATACTCCAACAGGTCAAATTGAAAGAGGTACTTGCATTTTTGTTAAATCTCAGGACATCGTAATGTTTCAATTTATTGAAGATCCTTATGCTAAATTACTACAGTCTAAGGGGAAGATGAATTTTCTTGCACTTATGAGACATGAGCTCGTTACCTGTGGATGTTTAGAGTGGCTTGTCGGTTGTTTTCTTTACTTGTTCAAAGGAAGTGTGAGCCAGGTTATGGAAAATATCCAGCTACTAGATTGGCTTCATTTGTACTTTTGTATCATTTGATTCAGTAGTTAGCATTTCGATGAAGTACGGTAGGTAGCAGGAATAAGTTTGCTCAGCAAGCAGTTTTTCAATATGTAGAACATTTTTTTTTTTTTAGTTTGCAGCATGGTTCAAAAAATTTCATTATGTTTTTAGTTTCGGCAGTTAGTAGTTTTCAGTCCCAGTTCTTAGATGAAGGGCAGGTTACAGCTTGCGGTCATCAGGGTTGGGAGCCACCCAATGGATCAGGCACTTGGTCTATGAGTTCTTTGCTACCTCGCAGGGAGGATAGCATCCCCATTGGAGCTAGTTGTTAGCAGTCAAATTATGCTGAAGCAAAGTAGGTGATTGACAGCTGAGATTGAATACCCCGAAGATATAGTTAAGATAGCATAATTAGCAGGTGGTAATTAGTGGGCAAGTGATGAAATCAATTGACGGTGGAGATCGGCATATAGAAAGATCTATGGTGCACAGTGTCCGCATTGATCCAACAAGCGTGAAGCATGTTATGTTTTAAATCACCACGGTCGAGTTATGTATCATGGAACTATCAATGGCACAGATCTGCCAAGGGAAAATCAAAGGCCCGAGATCACCGCGCTGATTTTTCTTGCCGGAGATTTAACCGCATCTCAAATTGGCGCGGTCGGTAAAATTAAAACCATCAAACCGCTGAGTTTTGGGCGGGAAAAGATCCACGGTGGATATGGATTTACCATCTCCACACTTGGAAGGATGATAAGGCATCCGACGTTATAACCAGGTTCACCTTTCCCCAATGACAAAGGGGCATCTCCTCAAGAGATTAATGGTGGCCACATGGGCTAAGCCACCTCAACACCATCAATGGTCCTTTATGTATGATCCAAAATGTGAGGTTGTACATGCATTATGTCAGTCCTATCCTCATTCATCATGATAAATCATTTGGAAGGTCTAAGTCAGAGAATCATGATAGCATAATTCGCATGGAGACACCATCACTATTGGTCATTATAAGCCTAACTCTCCGGGCCTGTAGCATACGTCGAATTCCAAAAGGTGGTGAGTTCATCTATTTGGTTATTTTTTGCATGCAGTATCACAAACATGGAGAGGGAGCAAGGGGCCAAGATAATAGTTGCACCAGAACATGTGCTGTCTGAGATAATGGAGGAGTATACTCTCCCACCTCTTATGTTTTTCAACCAAGCGGAAGACGGTTCTGCCAGAGAGTCGAAAGAGCCCGAGACACAACAGGGGTGTTCGAATTTGCTGCAACATAAAGGAGGAAAATCCCACGAGGGAGAGGAGCAGAAAATCCCCTCTGATGAAGATATAATCTAGGACTGGATCCTCTCTACCGAAGAGGTGCTCCCTGTTTCCCCACCCAAGGAAACCCCAATCCGACGCTGGTGATTTCCTCAATTGGTATGATCAAGTGAGAGCCCAGAAATAGGGTGGCGGCACTCTTACGTCTTTTGCATCCCACTATCCGGCAAGTTAGTTCTCTTATCTATACAAGTATACTCTTGGTTTCCAAGTTTTGAAGATACTCAGATGGCTTTCAAACCTATTTTTGAAAAGCAATCCAGCTGGCAGTAGCTACATTTTTGTATTTTTGTACCTCTGTTTAAAATAGTTGGAATATGTAGAGAAGCGGCTATGTAATTATAAATGGCAGTTAAAGTCTGTCCTGTAGATATTTGTTTAAGGATAGCGATAGCAAACGATGTCCGTTTTGGCTGTTAGATAGGTGTCGATTGGTTGTAACTAATTTTTGTTGAGAAGGAGCTGTGTCTAGAGCTCAAGGCCAACTATATATACAGTTTTAATCAACGACACAAGGGTTGAAAATTCTTATGAGAAAGTATTTGTATTTTGATGATCAGTTTGTAATACATTTTCTTGGAGTTGTTTAATAGAATTTGTAGAGCTTGATGCCTATGTTTTTTGACAAGGATTCCTATGTAATCAGTCTGGTAGTGTGTACCTTTCGTTTTCCCATGTGCAAATGTGTTTCTATCTTTTGTTATTCCATTTTGTGATATTTCCTTCATGCTTGGATCAATTGACGGTGGGCAAGTGATGAAATCAATTGACGACGGAGATCGGCATATAGAAAGATCTACGGTGCACAGTGTCCGCGTTGATCCAGCAAGCGCGAAGCATGTTATGTTTTAAATTGCCACGGTCGAGTTATGTATCGTGCAACTATCAACGGCACAGATCTGTCAAGGGAAAATCAAAGGCCAGAGATCACTGCGCTGATTTTTCTTGCCGAAGATTTAACCGCATCTCAAATCGGCACAGTCGGTAAAATTAAAACCATCAAACAACTGAGTTTTGGGCGGGAAAAAATCCATGGTGGATATGGATTTACCATCGCCACACTTGGAAGGATGATAAGGCATCCAACGTTATAACCAGGTTCACCTTTCCCCAATGACAAAGGGGCATCTCCTCGAGAGATTAATGGTGGCCACATGGGCTAAGCCACCTCAACGCCATCAAGGGTCCTTTATGTATGATCCAAAATGTGAGGTCGTACGTGCATTACGTCAGTCCTATCCTCAGTCATCATGATAAATCATTTGGAAGGTCTAAGTCAGAGAATCATGATAGCATAATTCGCATGGAGACACCATCACTATTGGTCATTATAAGCCTAACTCTTCGGGCCTGCAACTTACATCGAATTCCAAAAGGTGGTGAGTTCATCTGTTTGGTTATTTTTTGCATGCAGTATCACAGACATGGAGAGGGAGCAAGGGGCCAAGATAATAGTTGCACCAGAACATGTGCTGTCTGAGATAATGGAGGAGTATACTCTCCCACCTATTATGTTTTTCGACTAGGCAGAAGACGGTTCTACGAGAGAGTCGAAAGAGCCCGAGACACAACAGGGGTGTTCGAATTTGCTGCAACAGAAAGGAGGAAAATCCCACGAGGAAGAGGAGCAGAAAATCCCCTCTGATGAAGATATAATCCAGGACTGGATCCTCCCTACCGAAGAGGTGCTCCCTGTTTCCCCACCCAAGGAAACCCGAATCCGACGATGGTGATTTCCTCAATTGGTATGATCAAGTGAGAGCCTAGAAATAGGGTGGCGGCACTCTTACGTCTTTTGCATACCACTATCCGGCAAGTTAGTTCTCTTAGATATATAGGTATACTCCTGGTTTCCAAGTTTTGAAGATACTCAGATGGCTTGCAAACCTATTTTTGAAAAGCAATCCAGCTGGCAGCAGCTACATTTTTCTATTTTTGTACTTTTGTTTAAAATAGTTGGAATATGTAGAGAAGCGGCTATGTAATTATAAATGGCAGTTAAAGTCTGTCCTGTAGATTTTTGTTTAAGGATAGCGACAACAAACGATGTCCGTTTTGGCTGTTAGATAGGTGTCGATTGGTTGTAACTAATTTATGTTGAGAAGGAGCTGAGTCTAGAGCTCAAGGCCAGCTATATATACAGTTTTAATCAACGACACAAGGGTTGAAAATTCTTATGAGAAAGTATTTGTATTTTGATGATCAGTTTGTAATACATTTTTTTGGAGTTGTTTAATAGAATTTGCAGAGCTTGATTCCTATGTTTTTTGACAAGGATTTCTATGTAATCAGTCTGGTAGTGTGTACCTTTCGTTTTCCCATGTGCAAATGTGTTTCTATCTTTTTTTATTCCATTTTGTGATATTTCCTTCATGCTTGGATCAAGGTAACAGTTAAGTAGAATTCATGGAGATTATGCTCTGTTTATATTAGTCCAAGTGTTTCACCAAATATATTCTGCTAAAGTTGATGTAGGATTCATCCTTGTTATATGCCTTACACTGATGTACTGTTTCTTCTCTCTTCTATTCCACAAATTAAAGCTCTTTGACTACTAGCTGCTTGCTACCTTGCCCTTGTGAATGCGTTCACTAAATATTTTTTGAATAATGTTTGCATAACCAGTTAAATGTGACTCCATCACCCCAAATGAAATTCATGCATTTTCAACCAAATAGCTCTTAAATAATTTTTGTTCCATAAATAGAAATCTGATCTTCTGTGCATTGTCGTAAGTGAATATCTTTAGTGTTGAATGCTGGTGTATGTTTTTGTTGATTGACACCTTTGAAGATTTCCAGTATTCTATGAGTTTATAGAGAGAGCCCTCTCTGTTTACGTTTGATCAGAAGCGTAAATTAAATATTGGTTAGTGGTTACCCGAGATTACCCTCTTTCAGCTTCGGGGGTCAGTTTTGGTGTTAACATTGGGCATGAGCCCTAGCACCTATGATTTATTCTTATATATATATATCGACATATCGAGCATGGACCGTGACTGACTTCTTTGTTTGAGTATATACTGTGCGAGAAGGCGCTAATGTTTTAATGATGTTCTTCAGCTTTGATAAGGGTACAAACCCTAATATACTAAGATGATATTTTGTTACTTACTGTGCAGAGCTATGATTTTACATGATTTGACTTATGAGTGTGTTGAGCGTGGACTCAGAAACACACATGTAACCTATGTATTGGGCGTAAGCCCCGATGTACCTAGAAGAATGTTTATGTACTGGGAGTAAGCCATGAGGTACATTGAGTGTTGGGCCTAAGCCCTGTAGCACTCCAAGCTTGATAAACGAATACTGGATCCGAGGCAACTTAAATATTCTAGATGTGCCTCACAACCACATTCTAGCACTAGTGTTGAGCAGAGGCTCTGGAATTTCACTAGTGTAATGCCCATGTGAGAGTGTTGAGTTAAAAGGCTATGAAGAGTAATCGGGGTTACTGGATCTCAAAGTGTTGAGTCGGAACGACTCTGAATAGCACTTTTACTTTCATCACACTTATCTTATTTGATTAAATGATTCATCTTTTATCTATCATCAAGTACTGTGGGAACTACCATGTTAAACGAGGGAATCCGACATGCAAAGAGAGAGACTAGAGGTGCCTGTCCAAGCTTAACAAGACCATCCAAAGAATTGGACCTTTTCCTTAAAAGTTAAGAGAAAAGAAGTATCATGTGATGATACATAACTAAATAAAGGATAATTACCAGTAGTATTTTATGACTAACATGTATAAAAGCCTCAAGTGTAATATTATTATTAAGAGCTTTAATAACAATGGTGTCATTATTTAATTATGGAATATAATTAGTATATCTGATTTACGCATTATTTAATATTATAAATGGTGTATTAATAGTTAAGAGAAATATAATTATTTTTAGTATAAATATTGTTATTATAATTATTATTGAGAGCATAAATCAAAATCACTTATAGTTAAATAGTTGTAAAAGTCCTAGTTCAAAAGTACTAGAAATTTAATTAAATAATATATTTTAAATATTTATTATTTAATTTAAAGAAACTAACTATTTCAACAGTCATAATTCAAGACTCCCCTACATAAATAGGGAAGATCCCAAGTTTTGGGGATCATCTATCATTCTTGGTTATTATCATTCTCTTATGGTAATCCAATAAAAGTATTATGCTCCAAGAAACTGAAGCAGCCTCACCTAATAATTCTCAGATCTTAACCTAGGGCCTCTATCTCTCATTGCATGTTGGAACCAAGTTCGGGGGGATCCAGATAGAACCAGGAAACGGTTCAAGGGTCAAGGTTGGGAGGAACATGGTAGTCCCAAAGTTATCCAGCTCAGGAATCTTTCTAATAGGTCAGCTAAGCTAAGAAGTCTCTACACTAATTATTGTTTGAGTGTGCAGGTTCCTACAGGAAAGGAGCAAGTTACAAAGTAACTAGGTACGAATCCTAAATCTTCCAATTCAAGTTATAATAGAGGTTAAATAATTAACACAAGATGCTACCCCAGCACCTTTGGTCCTTTTTCTTTTATCCTGAATCGTTTAAATATAGATTTCCAATAGGAACAAAAACACTGTAAACTAGGATTAGGTAACTTTAGAAGCTAGGATCAGCAGAATGTCTAGCAGGTCTAGCCAAGCTATCCTGTGCTAGACATCCTAGCAAATACACAACCTAGAAATCTATTCTTGATAATTTAAATAAACTTAGATCTCTCCTTCAGGGCAGAATTATTATATTTACATATATATTCTCTCATTTATGAAACAATGTTTGGTTTTTATGTTTTCTTTTCTTAATATTCATATAGCTAGAATAGGAATGTTGTTCATATTAATGTTTATATTTATTTCTACTAAAACCCTCTCTCAGGTTTAAAACATCAGCGTATCTCAGAACTGGCTAAGATTATTTCGAAGCTACTAACCCTTACAGGAAAACGAGTTCATACTTTGAAAATACCAAGTAATTCATGCATCAAGTTTTGGAGATTTAAGTTAAACACAGTTATTACCTTCTACCATTACAATCAAAACATAGAACTTACACATCATCAATTTGACTGACAGCTACCCAAAAAATAATATTGAAATTATAGTACCAAGCAATAAAAGCAAGTTACAGTATGCTCTCAGATATTTTTCATTATCAACGCATCAGTAAACCACTACCACAAAAGCACCACAGTCAACAAATTATCTACATGGTACAAGCAACCTTTCTTTTATTAAATTGAAAATGTAGGTCAGGAGAATGATTCTCATCAACATAACATTGGGATTCCAATCTCCATGGCATAGCCAAAACCACACAGAACCGAGTCCATTAAAATACACAGCTAGGGTGTCACATCTTTCTTTGAAAACACAGAGATCATTACAATGGCTTAGCAAACCAAAACGCATTTTAGGGCATACATTTTGTAGAACCAAACCCATTGTCCAACAAACATTTCGAATAGAATTATCAATAGTATACAGACGAGACTCAAACACAAACGTGGGTCATGGGATCGAATCCCTACATTTTACTTCTTTAAAAACCTATCTAGCTTTTGTAAAACCTAGAGACACGGAACTAGAATATTTCCATCTCAGGCTCATAACAAAAGTCTCATGAGGGTTATGATTTTCTTCCCATCATTACATTCACACCCTACACACAGCTAAATCATAACAAAAGCAACTATAGCCATTTACAGAAAACACACAGAGTTCCGTAGAGTTAGATTTTATTACATGTACACACAAACCATTACAGCTATAAGAGAAGTTTCACATTATTACATTCCAAACATCCGTACACATGTGACGGTTCATACATCTTTTCACTTTAAATGCTTCCGCAAAGATTTAGAACTTATAATCAGCAAACCATGATAATTATGAAACTAAGACACTTCAAAAAGTAGAAATCAAGTATAGGTGCAGTAAGCACTTACCAGTGCTGATGTTAATTTACTATCTCTTTACCAGTTTAATTCAATATCGAAAAAAAATTAAAATTTTTACTATTTTTAGGGACATTACAAGTGGTATCATAGCCCAGCTACAAAACTAAGTGACCTATTGGGCTTATTATAAGCAGAACAACCGCTGTAGATACACAGTAAATAAACAGAACTAGTTACTGTGAGTCATACTGGAGACAATGAATCAGCCACTGCAAGTCATGCTGAAAAACTTGACATTGTCGACAAACCTTATAAACATAAGCTTAAGTTTCCTTATATGTTTTGCGAGGGATACCACCTAACCTATTTGTGCCTTGTACTTCTAGAAGTGCAAAGAGTTTGGTTCTTAGTTCAAAATTCTTTTGCTTCTGAGCAACCAGCCACTGCAAGTCATGCTGAGGGCAAGCTGTCAGCCAGTGCTAGTCATGTTGAGAGTACTGTTGTTGTAAAGGAAGCCCAGTTTATAGGACGCAAGACAAAGTTCCCTTTTAAACTTTGTAAGGAAGATCACCTTACTCACCTATGCCCTACCCAAAGGTGCGATGAGTGTAGTCCATGTCTGAAGGATCCTCTGCTCCTGAATTGTCTATAGATTCCCAATAGCCTGATCAACCTTTAGTTGAAGAAGTGTTTGAACCAATGCAATCTTTGGTCAACCCCACTCTTCCTTCAGAGAGTGAAGTGATTGAATCGATGCAATCTTCGATCGATCCCATCAGTCCTTTGGAGACTAATGCATTTGTCCCTAAAATCTTCTGCATTACCAGTTCAAATGTTTCTGAAATGGGGGGCACCTCATTTGTATCGAGTGAACCGCTACCAAGCTCTGGGACCATTTCCTTTGATTGTAATAGTCTAATTGGGGCTCGCCTTCCTTCTGATACACCTTTTCAGATAAAGGTTGATATCGGTAACCATGCGGTTCATCGATGTATTGTAGATGAAGGAGCCTTTGTTAGTATCGTATCCCCATATGCTTCGAGAGATTTAGGCTTTCCTAACCTTGTTCCAACTATTAATTGGCCATTGGCTTTCAATAAAAGACCTAGTGAACCGTTGGGATTCCTCCCTCAAGTACCTGTTACTTTAAGTGGAAAAATAGTCTTAGTTGATTTTATGGTTTTAAAGGACCCTATGGACTTTGATATGATCATAGGGAGTGATTATGTATATGCTATGCAGGATGTGGTGTCTACGCTCTTTCGTGTGATGCATTTTTCTCACAACGAAAGCATTGTCACTATTGATCAGCTTACATTTTTTGATCCCTCTTATTACCCAACTATAGACCAAGTATATCCCTCACCAGTAGGCACTACCATGTCACAATCAAATTATGTGACATATTGTTCCTTGAGTCCAATTGCTACTAAGAAGAAGCCTCTACATTCATGCTTACCTTCTAGGGTGTGGGTCCTGGAAATTGACCAGGTGATGAATCCATCTGAATGTTTAGATATGTGTTCCATATGGGATAATATGGAACAACCTGTTCTTCCATCTCCTGAATCAACTTGGGTCCTATAATCACTCGATCCTCTAACCTTTCCCAACTCAGTGGTGTTCTGCATGCCCTCCCATATAATGATTCATATGGAGGCATCTCAATTGAGCTAAGGTAACTGTTGTTGTAAGCAAACTCAACCAAGGGTAAGTGCTTCTCTAAATGAGTCTGTTGATCCATGAAATACATCCTAAGCATGTTCTCCATCACCTAATTCACTCTTTATGTTTTCCCATCTGTCTTTGGATGGTATGCGGTGCTTAGGTTCAACTGAGTACCTAACGCCGACTACAAACTTGTCCAAAACTTGGACGTAAACTTGGAATCTCTGTTTGAGATAATCTTCTTGGGAAATCCATGGAGACGAACTACTTCATTTATGAATACACGAGTCACATTTGTGACATCATAGGTCTCCTTAACTGGAATCAAGTGAGTAGTTTTGGTTAGTTTGTCAACGATGACCATAATGGAATCATGCCTATGAGAGGTAAGAGGCAATCCCACCACAAATTCCATGGAGATAACCTCCCACTTGAACATAGGAATGTCATGTGGATGTAACAGTCCTGTCGGGTGGTGATGATTAGCTTTTACTGGTTGACACTCAAGGAACCTAGAGACGAATTTGACCACGTCACTTTTCATTTTTGCCCAAAAGAAGAGTTGCTCAATGTCTGCATACATCTTCTTTACAACTGGGCGTCCACAATATACTACTCTTTGGGATTCCTTAAGGATAGTCTCTCTAATACCTCCCTCCTCAGGAATATACATCCTTCCTTGATACCATAACAAACCATCAACTTCCAACTCATAGCCTTTAAACTTAGGCCCCATCGGTTTCCCATTCTGGAGTGTCGATGTGACCTTTAGGTACCAACTATCCCCGATTAGTTTTCCTAAAACTCTTTCCGTCAAATCAAACTTCAAAGTTATAAGAGAGAAAATTCTTGGTTTTTTGCTTAAGACATCGACTACCACATTCTCATTCCCTTTGATATATGAAATCCCAAAATCATACTCACTCATGAATTCACTCCATCTCCTTTGCCTAGAATTTAGGTCTCTCTAAGTGAAGATATACCTTAAGATTTAGTGATTAGACTTGAGCTCAAAGCTTCATCCAATAAGGTAGTGTCTCCAAAGCTTTAAAGCTAGCATCACCATAGCCAACTCCCGGTCATGGGTAGGGTAATCTCTTCATGTGTTTTTAACTTTCTAGACGCATAAGTTATTACCCCACCTTCTTGCATCAACAGTGCACCCAAACCTTTTCTTGAGGCATCTATGCAAACTATGAATTCCTTCTCCATATCAAGAACTCATAGAATTGGTGCACTCGTCAACAGTCTTTTCAACTCGTCGAATGCGACATTGCATTCATCTCTCCATTTGTACCTAGTTCTTTTACATTGTAGGGTAGTTATGGGTTTTGTGATTTTTGAGAAACCCTCAACAAACCTTCTATAATACCTGGCTAACCCCATGAAGCTTCTCAATTCATGTGCATTCCTTGGAACAGTCCAATCCACTATGGCCTTCACCTTCTCAAGGTCCACTGAAATTCCCTCACCTGAAATTATATGCCCTAGATAATGGATCTCCTTCTAATAAAATGAACATTTGGAAAACTTACCGTATAACTGATGCTCCCTTAAGCATGACAACACTATCCGCAATTGTTCCTCATGTTCACTTTCAATTTTGGAGTAGATGAGGATGTCATCCAAGAAGAATTTCACAAACTAATCTAATTATTTTCGAAACATGCTATTCATGAGACTCATGAATACAGCTAGGGCATTGGTCAAACCGAAGGGTACCACTACAAAATCATAGTTCCCAAACCTTGTTCAAAAATAAGTCTTAGGTATATCTCCTACCTTAATACGTAGCTCGTGGTAACCTAATCGTAAGTCGATCTTGGAGAAGACTGCCGCCCCTTTCATTTGATCAAAGAGATCATCAATTCGAGGTATCAGGTACCTATTCTTCACGGTGGCTCTGTTCAAATCTTGGTAATCGATGCAAAGACGCAAGGAACCATCCTTCTTCTTCACAAAAATTACTGGCGCACCCCACAGTGAAATACTTGGTCTCATGAACCCTAGATCTAGCAGTTCCTTCAACTGCATTTGTAACTCACAAAGTTCTAGGACCGTCATCTTGCAAGGTGTCTTCGATGTTGGATCCGAACCGGGTTTTACCTCAATGGTAAAATCAAGTTCTCTCTTAAGAGGTAACCCAGGTAATTCCTTTAAAAAGACATCACTGAATTCGGCTAACACTGGGTACTCATCAAAGGAGGGTCCCTTATCATTGTTTACTGCTTCAACAATATACAAATGACATCCCTTTCGCATACATCACTTTACATTCATCGTGGATATGAAACGTAGGGACACCTTCTGTTTGATACCCTGGATCTCGATGGCCTTTCCTTTTTCATTAATGCAAAGAACTTTCTTTCCATAATAGTCCAAGAAAACTCGATGTTCCTCAAGCCAATTCATACCTATGATGAGATCATAAGTTCCGAGGGTGGTGATGTACACTTTGACTTGTGTAGCACACACCCCGAGATCCAATATGCACTTGTTGACACTAGGTCCTACCACTTGCTATACCCCTGAAGCCATTTTGACTAAGTTGAAATCATCATGCTCGTAGGCTTCCAGCCCACATTTGTCTATGGAGAAATGAAACTATCTGTAGCACCAAGATGAAACAATATTCTAAGATTAACATTATTGACCATACTTGATGATTCCACCATAGTGGATTGGTGCTCTGCCTGATCGTTGTGTACTGGTGCCGAGATCTGATGCTTGCTACCCCCACTCCCCATTGGAGCCTTTCCTTCTCGATGCACTGTACCAGATCGTAATTCGAGACAATAACTCTTGTAATGTGGACCTCCACATCCCCAACAAGCAACCTGTAATGGAGTAGGTGAAATAACTTGTTCAGACCTCTGAGAGGGACCCCTTCCCCCGCTAACTGATCCTCTAAAATTTCTCACACCCTCGTGAGTTCTTGTGGCTGACGGGGGCACTGCCCTAGTTGCCACTGATCTGTCTACTGCCGCAACCCTTGGTGTGCACCTATTTTCGTAGGGAGGTGCCCTCGCATATCCTCCCCGAGGGTAGCTTTGAGGGGCCTTCCCAAAAAACCCTGAATGCTGAGAGTTGAATGACCTGATGAGATTTGCACCCAACATCTCCTCAGTGTAACGAGCACAATCTATGGCTTTGGAAACTGAAGTTGGTTTCCACATCCATACTTGGGCCCTGATCTTGGTATTCATCCCATACATGAAGTGCTCAACCTGGCTTTCGTCATTGTCCAAGTAGGCGACATACTTGACTAATTCCATAAACCTCTCTTCATAATCCTCCATGGATAGATTCCTTTGTACTAAGGCATGAAGAGCCCCTGCTTGTTTTTCCTGGTAGGATGCGGGTAGGTACTTCCCATTGAACTTTTCAACAAATAGTTTCCATGGAACCATGTCTATTGTAAGGTGTAGCTGCCTTTCTTGGTTCCCCCACCAGTTTAATGTGACCCCCTTTAGTTGAAATATTGCGATCTTAAACTTGGACGTGGAAATGTACTCCTATAAGGTTAAGCACCTGGTCATCTCTTCCAACCAAGACTCTGCTCATATCTCTGCTCGACCCCCTGAAAACTATGGAAGCCTTATCTTCTGAAGCTCCCTTGTGATATCCTAATGCAGAGGTCTCGGTACCGTATTCACTTCTACCACAGGAAGTTCCTCCCTTAGTGGAGGGGCCTCCACTTCTACCTCCGAGGTAACACTTCCTCTCTATAGTCCCCCGAGTGTTTTGTTTATTGTTTCCAGCAAGTGCAATATGAGGATGGTCTTTGGCGATGGTGCCGACACATTTGGCTCAGGTAATGCCATCACCTCACCTCGCCCCCGACCTGCTCATGTTCTTACCATGTTTATCCCTGTAACATGACATAATATGATAATTAGCATATGACAACCATCGGGACTATGTTACTATTTAAACTCAATTGTTAATCTCAAAGGGTGCGTCGGACGATTGTTTTTTATGAGCGTTTTTACTCTAAGAGCTATAGTTTAGGACGTTTTGATAAGGACATCTTGAGGCCACTTGGTACTAAATCTACTACAATAGTTCTACGTATGTTCTGGTATTGGATTCTACGCAATCTCTATAGATTCACAAACTCAACCCTACATGTAGTTCAATTCAAATTTATTTACATTAACATTAATTGTTATCATAATTATTAATAATGTAAATGTTAATTTATCATTATAATAATTTAATTTTTTAACAATTAACATTATAATAAATTTACTTAATTTTTTATTTCAACCCTAGAATTGTATTTTTAAAATTTACTTAAACATTAAGTAAATTGTTTACTAATGTTTACTTAGAATTTACCATCTTCAAGACATTAAGTAAATTTTAATACAATTTACAATTTTCTAAACATTAAGTAATTTTAATACAATTTACAATTTACTAAACATTAAATCATTTTTAATGCAATTTACAATTTACTAAACATTAAGTAAATTTTTAATGCAATTTACAATTTACTAAACATTAAGAAAATTTAAATACAATTTATAATTTACTAAACATTAAATAACTTTGAATGCAATTTACAATTTACTAAACATGAAGTAAATTTTTAATGTAATTTACAATTTACTAAACATTAAGTAAATTTTAATACAATTTATAATTTACTAATGTTTACTTAGAATGTAAAATAAATAAATAAAAATTAATTAATTTTTATTATTATTATTTGTTTTTAAACCTACCGTCACATTAGGGTATATTGAATTAAGTGTAAATTGGGCATAAATGATAAAAATAAATTTAAATTTATTATATATATCCCCTTTTATATATATATAAAAAAAACTTATAAAAAGTGGTTCGCCGTTTGTTAGAGGGCTAGTCCACTTGGGAAATTGTCACCACCTCCTATTCTAGAGAATCAAGGTGGCACGAATTACAATCATTACAATATGGGCTCAACAAGAGCAATATGTCACTTACAAGAATTGAACCTAGGTGGGGAGGGTAACAAACATTCCTCCCAACCACCCACGCTACAACCAATGGACAAAAAAAAACTTAAGGCATAATCACTCCGCCCGTAACCCATGGTATGGTTTGGACAGACCCCATTGAGTGCATGCATGATGGCCGCATGGCCCGCATGCAATCAAAACAATTAAAATATTCCGCCGACCCTTAAAAGGGCAGATCCCTTCCCCTTGGTGTCATTTCTTCCTCATTTTTCGAGAGTTCCTGTTCTGCAACACTATGCAAGGGTTTTAGACAGAAATAATTTTTTGTTCTGGGTCTAACGCGCTATGGTAGAAGCATTGGGTACAACGTGGTTACTGGTATTTCGTATCTTGTCTATAATTGCATGTTTTATGTTATTTCGTGTTTATTAAAATATTAATGTTTGCTTTCGAAACAAATCTATTGCCTAGACAGCTACAGTACATACGTTCGTCTATGGATGTTAGGGCCATTGTAGGATTCAACGCTCAACCAACCTTTGCTCTTTTGAAAAGGGCTTTGTCTCCTTATTTATATCTTAGTGGTATTCATTTTTTTTGTGAGAGGGCACAGCCCAGGTCAGAGAGAACATAGCCCCGCTCAGAGAGGGTGTAGCTCCATTTCCCTTTCTTTTTATCTTCATGATTTGGCAGAGTGACTGCAGCTCCAAGCCTAGACGCAACTCTCTCTCCTGGAATTTTTCGTAGGTCTCTCCCCTTGCAAAGACCACCTACGTGGCCTCCTCTCAATACAAGTATGCATAGACAGGCCCGCGGCCTCCCTTCTGTGTGCAAGCCTTCCTCCACGCAACCTCCCTCTACACGCAGAGCCACTCCATGCACAAAGCCACTCCGACTTGTTGGCTCTTGGTTGAGTTGCACCCAGGCTGCAACTCACAGCTGCTTGGTCGAGTTGCACCCAAGGCCGCAGACTGTGGCTACTCGCTAGGCCGCAGCTCTGTTGCTGGCCGGGCCACAACGCCAAGGCGGCCATGCATGGCCCAAGAAAAATAATAAATAATTTTTTTTTTAAGAAAAGATTTATACGATGCAAATTTGTTTTTTAACTATTGCATATATATATATAATTCTAAAATCAAACTATATATTTTTGTTGTTTTTTAAAAATAATATTTTTTTATATTTAAACTTAAATAAAAAAAATTGTTTATCATATATATAAAAAAACCACATAAACATTGTATAATGGTTTCAATTTACTAATTATATCTTTTTTTGTTTATGTTATATGTATTTTCCCTTCTCTTTTATTTATTTAATCTTTAGATTTTGCTTTGTTTTACTCTATTTCATTTTGTAAAACTCCATAAGATGCATACATATTTCATATGTATAAATGGTTTGTTAGCTAACCACATCTTTGTTGCGGGTGAGTGGGCTTTGGTTTCAAGGTGGAATATGGCTGTGGTTCTAGATTTGGAAGCATGTCTCTAATACCATGTGTAGGACCCCGTCATAGTTTTATGAGTTTATGAATAAATCTAAATCATTTTTCTTTGTTTACCTGAAGTGTCAAGTTTATGTTTTGTTTATGTTTTCATTTCTAGTTTTCTTTAAATTTCATGCTTGTAACAATTATACCATTTACATTTACATTTACAGGTTTTAAATAAATACAATTACTGTTTTATCTATTTCTAGCCATTTCTGTTTGTGCAGGTGTAACAGTTTATAAGTCTTGTTTTCATAAATAAAAATAAGATATGCCAAGGTAGAACTGATCATTATACCTGTAATAGCTAGTAGATCCCCTTTCGGTTTTGTTGTTTTCCCTGCTTGTTGTATGTGTTGTATGCCCTGCTATAGCCCTGCAACAAAAAGTCTTCCCAAAATCTTGAAACTCAACCAGCCCAAACTGATTTTTCCACCCTACTAACTGGCGAGGTCTCGCCGACCATCCAACTCTAAAGGTAGCCCTTTGGACTCCTAGGCCCAAACCGAGTACAAACCAACCTGTTATATCCCTTCAGAAAATCGCCAACAAGAACCCCCTTCTCCTCTTCTCTGTCAATTCTATCTCTGCTCTCTATTTTCCCCCAAAATATCCCTAGGTGAAGATATCCCCTTCTTCCCCTCTCTGTCAATTCTATCTCTGCTCTCTATTTTCCCCCAAAATATCCCTAGGTTAAGATATCCCCTTCTCCCCCTCTTCTTCTCGACCTTATCATCCCCCTTGCAGACTCTTTACCTCTACCATTAATACCCCTATCTCCCCCATTAATGTTTTCCCTCAAAGTCTTTCCTCAAGCCCATCCCCCATGGCTGCCATTAATAATTGAAATATTATAAATGTGTTGGTTGGGTCACCTGCCAACCATCACTTCTCATTCAAATAATTTTAATAATTTTAATTCCCTTAATCATTTGTTGACTCATAATTAAATATTTCACCATTTAATTAATATTTAATTAATTAACTCAAATACAATTTAAAAACTTGTTAAATAATGGAATATGGTATTATTTGTAATTTACACCATGGTTCTAAACAACTATGACATAATTATAATAAATTAAGTAATATATTAATTAAACCTTATCCTATATTTTAATTAATTAATTAATATCATTTGGTACATAATTAATCTTACCGTTCCAAGTTAATATTATCCTTACTAACATTACAATCCCCTTTTAACATTTAACCCTTAGTCTTTACTAATCAAACTCATTAACATTCACTTAAGCATTACTAACCAAATGCATTATTTACTACCTAAATTAACCGTAACTTGTTGATTAATCAACAATAATTAATCATTAATGGACAATATTAACACATGATACATATCTAAACATGACTACAAATCATAATACTAACATCACACACACACACACACACACACACACACACACACATATATATATATATATCAGCAAAATAATAGAACCATATGTCCACAGTGTCGTCGAACCAACGAAGTCTCACAATCAAGCAAATACAACATATAATAGTACTTCAGGTAGTAATGTCAAAACGGGGAGTTACACATAGCTTTTCTCTTGCATTAGTTTTTTTCAACACGTTATCGTTTCCAAAAAGAAGAAGCTAGGGACATTCCTAGTGGCCTTTCGTTATTCGTCTTGACTCCATTCTCCACAATAAAACTCTTCCATGAGTATGCATTCTCCTATGGTTATAATCTCTCATCCAGTAGCCACTAGTCAATATTGTGCACTCCATATGCACCTTCTTGCCAAAACCTTATTCCCATAGCCTACCACATAACCTACCCCTCTAAACGTTGTCACTGATGTTGAAGAACTTATTGAACCTAATGCAAACATTGTTTTGATAACATGTTGAATCTCTCTCCCTTGTCCTATCTTTTTTACTTAAATTGTGAGATTGAATATCACTAGCTAAGATCATTGTGGACAATGATAACCACAAAGACATGGTCTCTATATCCCTTGTCAAATCATTGACTCTTCTGTTAATAACTCCCCACCCTCACCCATTGATTTGTAAACTGTAGTGGATATTCCAATTCGTCACAAGGGATCTTAAAACTTAGTTCATTGCGTTAATTTATTTCCATAAAACAATGAAGAAAGTGGAACTAAAAGAGAAATAACTAGAGTGAAAACACACATCCACATAATCAACACAAGATATAAGGGGAAAACCCAAGGAAAACCCACTAAGGGGAAAAACCCAACCAAAAGTGAGGAATCGACCTTGCTCTTTTCTTCTCTGAATATGCAGTAAAGATACAAAGAAGTGGTACTCTCTATGGATTTTCTTATGACTATGTGGCCAAAATGGCTACTATAGGGTCTCTTGCTTCCTCTATTCTATTCTACTATCCACTATGGTGATGTTGCTCAACTATTGAACAATACATAACATCAAAAGAATGGAGCCATAGATATGCGATGCCAAACTAGCTGAGTCACCGGGCACGAGATGAACAAATGAGTAGTTGTTTGAATACCATTATTGTAGAGAGCATGTAAAATCTCGGTCCGTGCCACCCCCATTTAAGAAGATTCTCCCAAGTTAAAACTCGGTTTTCCATGAGAACCCAATAAAAACATTGATATCTTAGCAAACTAGACCACTTCCACAGAATAGGTTGCCACCACTTTAGCTCATTGTTGATTTTGATTTCCATGATCATCGAATAAGCTTCACTAACTCACCACTCTCGAAATTCCAAGACCAAATCAACTCATCCTACCTAATTAACATTTATATTAAGTCATTTTATATTTTATTTGTATTTCTATATTATTAAAGTTTTGTAATTTTTTTTAAGATTGGAAAAAATATAATATCTTAAAATGAACCAAAACCAAAATCAAGTAAACAAAGTTTGGAGTTCATTAACACCTAATCACTTACTTTCATAAAATTAATTTGGAATCTATTCATATAATGAATTCTACACCAAGTGGGTATTAATATAATAATTATTTCATTCATATAATAAATTTAATTTAATTTAAAATTTTATGTAAAAAAAAAATACATTTTTTCACCAATTAATTGGTTAAAAAATAAATTGTAAATATTTCATCGTAAGAAAATCTAAATAATACAAAATTCTTATCAATTAAATAAAAAAATTAAAATGATAAGATATTAAATTTGTTATTTATTCTCTAATTAATTTATCGTCTTAAATTTTTCTAAATTTAAAATTTACACAAAGTTAATTTATATAAATTAAATTAAACAATATTAAAATATTGAAAAACTAAAAACATTGGAAAAATAATAAAAATGAATACAGATTAATAAGATAAAATCAAATTTTCAACAAAATCTCCAAAACACACATTTAAAAAAAAATCATTTTAATAAAGCTGAGTACTTAGATTAAATCATAAAAACAAGCATACTCACCTTTTTTTTTCTCGTCCTTTCTCAAAGACGCATAGAAAAGATAGAGAACGGCCCTGAAAAAAGTGGCTGAACAAAAATATCAGTTTTAAAACCAACAAAATCGTATGCACAAAGCTGAAAACAGAAGAGAACTTGATAAAATCTAACTTGTAGTAAAAACCGTAATGAAATAAAAAACTATTGCGGATTGCACTACAAGAACAAAATAATTCATATCTCCACTCACTTCCAAATTCTGGAGGAGATGTTTCTTTGATCACATGAAATTTCCATATTTAGCATTCAAAATCTAGTCAATCTCCTCGCACAGAACTTGCGAGCCTTTACTTTGTTGTAGATTACTGCCACGATGATATGCTACTATTGCTTTCTTCGGAGTAGGGCTACTTGCTCCAAGGGAAGCAGTACTTTTCTGGTAACATCTAGATGAGGACATTTCTCAGTCGTGTATATATATATATATATATATATATAACAGGGATGATTTTGATCTCTTATTACCCTCAGTCTCTGTTGCGTTTATCTTTTCTTTCATTCTTTCAGCACTGTCTTTGCAGTTTTCTGCGTACCATTCAGAACATGCAATTTTTGCAGACATTAAGGTGAGTGCAATCTTGATACTTTGAAAGTGGTGGGGATGGGCCTTCTTCTCCATTTTCAGAACAGAAGAGTTTGATTTCCCAATCCTACTCAATGCAATAGCTTTGTTCTCCATATTCATTTCTTTCTATAACACGATGGGAAATCTTGAAGAAGTTTATTTTGCTTCCCAGATTATGTCCATATCGGCACACATTGCCTTCTTCAATAGCTCTTATCAGCTCTTATCCTTGAATGTGTACCTGGATTGCTTCACACAATGTTTGGTAATTGTAAACCTCAATTTTCAAATATGTTACTTGTTTCACCAATTCCTTACCGATGAAAGCAGTACCCAGAAGGATTTCAGTAAGTCCAAGAGGCCCTGTCGAAATATGAACTCTGCATGGATTTTACAAAGCACAACGCCCATTCTTCTCTTCCCTGCCCACTCTGTTTTAGAGATTCCACTTGTGGAGCCATTTTGGTAAAACCACATGTCTGCGAGCATATTCAAATTTAAATTTTCCGCCCATTATGAATTTCAAATCCAAAAATAAGGCTCATTGTGGAAAAAAAGCTCGGTGTGGAAGAGAGTGTGATGGAATACATACTGCACATATGCATGGCCATGATGTGGCGAGGGACACCTGGTAAGAGTTTCGGAAAGGGGACCTATAAGAGAGACGGACCGCCGACGGGGAAGAGTTTCCTGACCCTGTTTTGTTGGATGTGGCTCCCAGGAATGGGGCGATTTGTGTGCCCCATATACAGAGATGGAATTTGATGGGCATATGCCTATTATGAGGCATTTTACCCATCAAAATACAGTGAAAATTTTTAACAAAACGTATTAAAAAAGGGCAAACAATTTGCTAGGACTTATTTTTGATAGTTAATTATTTTTCCAAATGGTCATTAATTTTTATTAATAAGCTTGCTAAGGTATGTGTATGACTATATAAGTGTCTTGCATTAGGTGGCATGTTATTATATATGTAATAATGGAGATTGAAACTTTCCCATTTGATTGAAGAGTAGGTGGGTGAGTTTTCCTTCAATGCGGATGGATTTTCTTTCATTCCATTTTTTTTCTTTCTTATATTGTCCTAGCATTGTCACAATATGAGGGCATGCCCTTCCTTTTAGTGCCTCTCCCTAGCCTTTGTGCCCTTCCTTCATAAGATAAGTCAGTTTTCAAATTCAAAAGTGCAACTCGAGGAGAGAGGTGGGTACCATTTTAGAAGAATAAGTCGGTTTTAACCTATGTTAATGAAGGAATTAACCCAGCCACCCACCAAGCATCAATTCGGCACCATCAATTTATCATAGTACCAAATCTACCAAGCATCACCTATGGAATTTCAGACATGCTTGCTTTTTGGTTATGGGCCTCACAAGCTAGAAACACCTATTGAATTTAGATACCTATTTCTCTAGATAGTTTGAAAGTGATGTTCTCTGGCTACCACGGACTTGTAGATACTAATTTTGGTAAGATGTTATTTTCAATTTTTTTTAATTTGATAATAATCTAAAAACAAATTTTAACGATTTTGTGTTTTTTCTTAAACATTAAATTGTTTTTGTTATTTTAATATTGAGATGGGTTAACACTTGTGACTAGACAAAGGCATGGAAACAAGGTCTTGTTATGGGAGGCTCCCAATCCCACTTTGTACACTTCCAATACTTCCAAGTTACAATTTATAGGTCTTGTTGCTAAAATATTTTCACTTGTCTATTCACATTTTTTTTAAATGATTTATTTCATATATGTTAAAACTTAATAACATTTTATTATTCTTCTAGGCTTAGTAATTTGTTGAAACAATTACTTTTACTCATGGGTTAAAAACCTTCTAAACAAGTTTGAAGATGAAAGTTGTTTCTTCTTATCGATTTATAGCCAAGGGAAAGTGAATGGCCCAAAGAAGAAAGTAGGAACCATGAATTGGTTGGTACAAATTTTGACCCTCCCCCACAAAAACACATTGAGAATTAAATTGAATCTCATGGTTGTCAATTTGAATGGAAAAAAGGTATCAAATCAATTGATCTATATTAGCAAAACTTGTGCCCAAAAAATAGTTTTTACCATAAGATTTGCATCATGGATAATACATAGACAAATCCACTTCCGTGAAATATTTGTTGTAGCTTGGCATGTGCAAGATTACGTGCAATAATAGTTGAGGAATCCAAAATAGTCCATACCTTGGAAAAACAGCTTTATTAAACTTCTTTTGACAAAGGAAGGGGAGAACATCATAGTACAATCTCAATTTCGATGTGTTTTTTAATGAATTGCCTCTAGAAAGGGAATATTATATTTACCACACCTTTTAACTCAAGTCCTTTCAAATAAAATGTCACAATTTCAATTACACCATTGATGCACCATGTTAACCTTGAAAACTTTGGTATGTTGCATTACATGTGGCCTAACATTAACCTCTAGAACGGATTCTAGGTTACACCTTTTGTTTGTTTCTTAAGTTTATCACTTAATGTACTTCAGATGCATAATGCCTACGCATGTTAATTTTGAGTTGTATGTGTCACTGTTAGTAGGTCATTTTGTTCCACCCTTCCACCCTTGATTTTAGAGTACATGATCAATGAAAAACATGGGTAAATGGGTCGATTGTTATCTTTTAATTGGAAATTAAACTCAATAAAAACATATATTTTAATTGAAAATTAAAATTTCACAATTTCAATTACACCATTGATGCCACATGTTAACCTTGCAAAATTTTATATGTTGCATTACATGTGGCCTGACATTAACCTTTGGAAAGGATTCTAGGTTCCATGCTTTGTTTGTTTCTTAAGTTTATCACTTAATGTACTTCAGATGCATAATGCTAGCACATGTTACTTTTGAGTTGTTTATCTCACTCTCAGTAGGTTGTTTTTTTCCACCCTTGATTTTGAAAGCACATGATCAACGAAAACATAGCTAAATGAGTCTATTAATATCTTTTAATCGAAAATTAAAGCATCTTTTAATTGAAAATTAAATTCTTTAATAAAAAATTATTACTAAAGGGTATTTTTTTTAATAAAACTTCATTGTTGAAGGGTTATTTTTTCACTAAAACTTTTGTGACGGGAAAGATAAAAGTTCAAAACATCAGAAACATTTAATTACACGGGGGTCTCGTTGACGGACCAATATTATAACACGTTCGTTCATATTGGGGGTTAAAATATTTAAAAAAATCAAAACAATACATTGGGGGTGTATTAAGGGTATAAGGGTTTAAATTATTTAGTATATAAATATAGCAATAGGTTGGGGTCTTTTTTATTACAAACCAATGAGAAGTGCGCTATGGGAAAAGTGCGTTGTGGGAGGGAGCCTATGGTTTCCGCGCTATGGTTGCGAGCATAGGGTTTTCGACCGTGTTGGAGGAGCACCAAGGCACAGGGTTTTCGGCCGTGTTGGAGGAGCACGAAGGCATAGGGTTTTCGGATGTGGTGCGACTGTGTTGGAGGAGCACCAAGGCATAGGGTTTTCGGCTGTGTCGTAGGTGCACCAAGGCAGAAGGTTTTCGGCCATGTTGGAGGAGCACCAGGGCACAATTTTTTCGGCCATGGTGCAGTCGTGTTGGATGACCACCAAGGCACAGGGTTTTCGTCCGTGCTGGAGGAGCACCAAGGCACAGGGTTTTTGGCCATGTAAAAGAAGCACCAAGGCATAGGGTTTTCGGCTGTGTTGGAGGAGCACCAAGGCATAGTGTTTTCGAGGTGCATCGTGGGAGGGAGAATAAGGTTTTTGGCCATGTTGGAGGAGCACCAAGGCATAGGGTTTTCAACCTTGTTGTAGGAGCACCGTTTAGGTTTACTTGGATGCTTCCCTTGCTTGGGAGGGAGCATAGGGTTTTCGACCGTGTTGGGGGAGAACCGCGCATGTTTACTTGGATGCTTCCCTTGCTTCAGCATTTCATTGGATGCTTCCATGTTGGAGCTTTACTCTTGGGTCTTCCTAGGGATTTTAATACTGAAAAGGTACTATCCCTATCTGACCATCTATTTGTAGAGTTGTTAAACACAACCAAGAAGTAAGAGTATAGGATTATCTAACTTAGAATGTATAGCTCCAACTGTAATAATTTTAGAATACAAACATAATCCCTGAGTTGTTAGTTTCCCCATTTGGTTTTCCACCGTGAATTATGTGTCTCTGTGTTAATTTCTTGTGTGATTGAGTATCTTGTTTTGTGGATGCTTTTGTTGTTGTTTCCAGCTATTATATGTAGACATGGTTTAATGTAGAAGATTCACATGGTGAATTTGAATTAGAATGTATAGCTCCAACTGTAATAATTTTAGAATACAAACAAAAGCCCTGAGTTGTTAGTTTCCCCATTTGGTTTTCCACCGTGAATTATGTGTCTCTGTGTTAATTTCTTGTGTGATTAAGTATCTTGTTTTGTGGATGCATTTTTTGTTGTTTCCAGCTATTATATGTAGACATGGTTTAAAGTAGCATATTCACATGGTGAATTTATATGCTTGTGCATTGAGCAGAACTATTGCTACAGCCCGTGGCATCGTACCCTCTTTTTAGGAATTGGGAGTATCACCTATAGGTCTCCTTTTATATGTCTAGACAATACACACCATTATACACACCACTGATACTCATAGATCAGGGTGATTTCTTAGTGATACAAAGAGATTCTTGTCGATTTATTAGTCTCTCATAAATGCAATGTTTATGTTTAGTTTTAGGAGTGGGATGAACAACGGAATCCAAATACTATGTATTGAGGATCTTTTTAAGCCTTCAAATAGCAATGATACCTCATCTCTATCCAACCAAAAATATCATCAACTATTATGGGCACATTTTAAGCATCTTTATGGTCAAACCTGGGCATGTTGGTTATAATTGAAATTGTTTTTTTCCTCCTGTACATCAAAAAATTATCTATTCTCAAGTTTGGGTAGTTCTAAGGTATGTACATACATTTCTAAGGTATGTACATGATAAACTGTTGCATCCCAGCAATCTTCTAGTTTTGCATAAACGAGTAACGTTCCATGCTTCTGTGGCCAAGAGTATGAAAACATGATTGAATAATTTTTATTTTATTTCTTTTAAATTTCTGGATGAAAGATAATTGCTATCTATAAAAGATAATGGGATAAAGCTTCACCCGGAGTCCTCGATTATTCCATAGAAGGTTTCCAGTTTTTCACTTTTGTGCAACAGGTGCCTGCTAGAAAGGAATTATTTTGTGCAATGGGTATCTGGGTAGGAATTAGGAATGAAGTAAAGGGATGCATGCTCAACTGCATGCTTGACTAGTCCTACTACTCCTCAGCAAACTATGCTCCTATGTTCTCAACATAGTTTGAGAGGAATGACATTAATGATTATCCTGTGGCTTTCTTGCAAGGAATGCATGTGATTTTTTGCTTCAGAATTGTATGAACTTACCTCATAATCTCATGGACTCTATTTATGTGTTTCCTAATGCTAAATTCTAAGGAAAAGGAGAATTAGGAAAATCCACATAAGTAGTGAGGGTGGCTCCATAAGTTGGCATAGCTTGAACTTGGAGATAATTGTAGAGTAGTGAATGTTGGGTGGAATGGTACAGATTAAAATAAAAAAACTAGTGCAAAAGTAACTCCTAAGTTGTAACAACTAAAGATGACCCACTTATTCCATTGAGATCTAGAAAAAGGCCTTGGGATCAATACATATTTTTTAAATTTTCTTACCCCTCTCAAAATTTTCCATGATTTTACCTTCGACCATCTGAAGTTTATCCCAATTTAAAATTTTAGAAACTTAGTGCTTAGCCTAGGAGAAAATCTGTTTTGTTTTTCCTAGGCCTTTACGAGTAAGTCCAACACTCTCTTCAAGGAATAGGGATGCCAACTAATGACTTTCTGACGTGCCCCTCTCCCTTAGAGCTTCTTTTTTAAATCCTTCTAGGAAGAGTCATGTCGAGAGCACCCACAGACACCAGAAATACTATTAATTAAATAGCAAGAAAGTGGCTTAATATATTCCAGAACATGGATGGTTCTCTTGCATGAGATGGTAATTTATGGCCTGCCATTGTGTTTGAGTTATGTCTTACAGGTTGTACAGCAGAACCACTTGCATATCATGGAAGATGGGACAAATTAAGGTGAGGGTTAGGCTTAGGGGAGTTTCATGATGACAAATGATGAGGGTTTGTGGAATTAAAAATGTTAGGGCCAGAGCTAGTATTAGGGTTAGGGTTATGGTATGGTGTAAATCTAGGTTTCTTGTCAATTTGCATTTGATGACTAGGTCACAAAGAAAGGCTTGGTGTACGTTGGTACTCTCAAACATAAACATTTCAATATGAAAAATAGTGAAGAAACTAGAATTTAACTTAAGAACAAGTACTTATTCCAAATATCTTATATGAATTTGGAGGTGGAGCTTGTTGATTGATTCAAGAAAGTATTGGATAAATTTCCCTAGTGATTGACATAACTACAACCACTTGCACATGAAGTTATATAAATAGCATGGATGATAAAAAAATCCATTCTCAAGTCATGGAACAAAGCGTTAAAATGTAGTTATGATAGTAGGATTGGTGTTGGTAGTGTGATGTTCATTTAAATCCCATATACCTCAAGTTCATCTTGGTGAGATTATCATCAACATCTCTAGTATGTGTGATGGGATACCCATTTAAGTGGTACCAATTCATCACATCATTAGACTTTATAGCAACCTCCATGACGACTTATTGTACATCTATATTTTCCTTTGAAATTGCAAGCAAACAATGAAATATTTTATGCCATTAACTGATTTGTCTCTAGGGAAATATTTTATGCTATTAACGTAGTTTCTATGTTTTTTCATCTCTTTTTTTTATCACCTTTTGATCTTCTGCATGTACGTTGAAGCTGACTCATCCATTTGGGGAGGGATATTTGAAAAAGCCACAAGCAATACATTTTGTTTCAAGGTGTTTCGTCTCGATAGTAAGATTTCTTCATTTTTTTTAGAGATTTGAATTGAAAGTTCATACCTTGCTTCCTAGCTCTTTGTTTTATTAATGAACTAATATGCATGTGTAAATTTGAATACATATTTTTTTCATTTATTTATGGATGCAATCACCTCATTTCATATCCATATTATATCCAAACTTGTGAAAAAATTGTTATAATTTTAGGTGTTTATTAACCAACTAAATGGTACACATGGATGAAAATGCTGATGGATCCAAGGGATGTTGTGGACTTCATAATTTATATTGGTGAAGAGAATTGTGCCCTTGGCACAGTCCAGTGTCGAAAAGGTTGTACATATGCTCATATCTGTTATGAAATTGTGGACGATGAAATCGTTGAATATCCTTTTGATTTTATTGGCCCAACTGGAATTCCTTTAAATACAAAGCAAGAGCAAAAAAGTAAAACTACAACAACAAGTGTAGGCATTAAGAGGAAAGTAGGAACGTTGGTTGTTGAAACATTACAATCACATGTAATTGAAGGAACGCCAATCTCTGAAAACATTGAAGGGAATGTGCAGGAACCTATGCATAAACAACCAAGAGTTGATCAGGTGTCTGAGTCAGTGGAACAAGTTGTACTGTAACGTCCCCACCCTTGGACCCAATGCAAGGAAGGGAACCTGATGCCATTCTATGGGGCTTTTCATAAAACTCAGCCAACTCATTAGATTCACAACCATAAAATTGATGTGTGTAGATGGAAAACAAGCAAACATGCACAGCGAAAATAAACGCATCCACACACATTTTTCATATGCATTCAATGACATCGATAACAGTCATGAAATTATTCATTTGCAGAGGGAAACCACATAGATAGAAAACACTTATCTTTGTTGTGCAATTGACCCAACAACTAGCTGTGTCGCTGCAATGTTCCTCCCAACCATAGGTCTCTGCCCAGGCTGTATTCTTTCAGCACTCAGAGACCACCCCCGAGCTGGGCATGATATCTACAAGGAAAAGGGAACCCTCAAGCACACCCCAGCCTAAAGCAATGGATACCCAACTCAACCCCAAAATTCTCTTGAACACAAAACTCAGATATGGGCTTGGAAACACACTTTCAGCAATGGACATAGAAGCTAGATGGACATGGGTTTTCCCAAAAACGTAGGCACACCAAAAATGGATTTGTGGGAAGAGGAAAACAATCCCAGGGAAGAAAACCAATTTCTCCCACAGATGTATGAGCATTCAGTGGGCCAAACGGCCTCTATAAAACCCCAAATCATTTCCCCCTTCTTCCCCACTGTTATCCACAGAAAAAATGCCCTTCCTAGCTAGGAAGATGAAGGTAAACACAACAAAACCATGGAGGGAACTTCCCAGGAAGGTCCCAACTCGTGAGAGAGCAAATTGATGGTTGAATAATGGCTTCGGGAGCAATTTCGTGGCCCTTTACTTGCCCAAGAAGCCAAACATGAATCTCTAGGAAGGGTGGCTTTCCCATACTCGAATTTGGACAGCCATACCTCTCCATTCCCCAAGGCATTAACTACCTCAACCAATTCTTGGGAGAAAATGAATGATTGGGTATAAAAGTCAACATGGGTAGTTGAGGGTTCATGGGTTCTCTCATTGACACTTGGCTTGACTTGATTGGCTCAAGGGTTTGAATATTTCCCTCCCAATTTCCTTATAACATCATGCCCCCATCTCTTGTTGCATTGCATAGCTAGTTGTGGGATTTTATATTAAAATGCATATTTACAATTCCCATGGTTCACTGGAACATGGGTAGCATAATTTCAAATACTTGCCTCTTCTAGATCGAGCGTTCACTAGCGAGGCCTTGGCCTTGAGCTCCATGCTAGGAATCATACATAATATGCATACATTATTTACATTATAGCCCAAAATATTACAAGGGTCAAAATGGCGGACATTACATTCCCCTCCCCTTGGAATAACACCGTCCTCGGTGTTCCAATACCTAGGAATACATACACGCTATATACATGTTCGAAATTCACAAAATATGGCAGGTCTATCCTGCATTTCACCCTTTTCTTAGGTTTTCAGGATCAAATCCTTTGGCCTTCACAAACTGTTCCTACTGGCCGGGACCTTCTAGCTCTGCATGAGGGCAGTGTTCCAAAACAATCCCTTCCTGCTGATCTACAAGTCTGGAAACTTTATGGCGGCTACCCTCTTGCTATTCCATTGTTGGGCAGTTGCAGAGGCAATGATTTTCTTCCACATCCCCAACATTTCATTGGTGGCTTTACCTTTTCCTGCTCAATTTACTTCGAGTCTTCCCACCTTGAACATTTCTTAATCGACCGATTGGATGAATGCTTCTTCATGTATCCACTTTCCTTTCCCTTACTGATTGCTCCTAGAATGCTTTTTAATTTTTTTTACAGGCGAATAGAGTCCTGCAAAACCTTGTGTTTCATCTCATTCTGTTGCCTCTGCAGCTTGAGCATCTCTCCAAGATTTTCTTGGGTCCTCGCAATTGTTTGAAGAAGACTTTCAGCCAACTCTAATAGCCCTTGGTCTACTGCCATGTCAATATGTAAAACTGACCACACTTTGCTTACTAGCAACACTTTCCTATGCCGGATGCAACTAATTGTTTCACTTTCTTACCTGTAAAATTCATCATGGAAATTCTTTGTTAGGACAAGCATAACATGAAAATTAAAATTAGTCAATTATTTTCCCAATTGACATGGAATGTCCATGCTTTATTCATGGGACTTCCACACTTTCATGCTTTCCACATACACATGAACTCATTCATGTTCATTCTTTCACAGGAGGTTCAACATTCACAATTCATCTCAAGCAATTAAGCACAATCTATTTTCAGCCATGACATGCACTCAACTATCTTTTATTTTATAAATGCATCAATCGAAAGGAAAGAGAAGAGAAGGATTTTCTCCCTCTTAGTCTTGTTCTATTATGGAGCTACACCATCGTTGTGGTTTCATGCTCCTTAGTCTCTTTCACTTCACTGTGAATGCTTTGACTTTGATTTCTTGGCTATGACACTTAGTGTCTAAGGTCTGTCTAAGGATTTTCAACTAGGAACCCTCCTCCATAGTTTCCTACAGAACCTTTGGCTGCTACGACCCCCTCATGTCCACTAGCACCATCTTTCATTACTGCTCATACCAAGCTCTTTAGGATGGTCACATGTCCACATGCATCTCTAGGATGCCTTCATAAGCCTTGCTTCCAGCAATACCTACACTCAAACATTGAATCAATTCACATGTCTAGTTCATTTTCATAGGGTTCATCTCTAAACAAAGTTTAGGAAATCATAACCAAATCATATACACATGTATATTCATAAGTAAGAAGCTGCAAGGTAACCAAATACTTATTTGTATTGGATGTCTTCACTTTATTCCACGAGATCCTTCTTTGCTTTGCAAACCTTGGATTTCCTGTGGACACAATTATGAATGTTGGGCCAGCACATAGGATACTCCACAATCATTCGAATAGGCAATGCCAGGCCAGTATGCCGACTGGGTTTATCAATCATTTCCTTTAGCAATATGCTAGGCCAGTGCTCTGACTAGTTTTATCAATTGTTTAAGGGGTGTTGGGCCAGCGTACATGCTGCTTTACCATATCAAGTAGTTAATGCCCAACTAGTCACTCTCTGGACTTATCAAGAACTTTATAGCGTTCAACCAGCTACTCCCTAGATTTCTCAATAATTTATATCGCCCACTCATTTACTCTCTGGATTTACCAGCAATTTATATCGCCCACTCATTTACTCTCTAGATTTACTAGCAATTTATATTCTTTCAGGGTCTTGCCTTCCTGCAATGACCATGGTTTCCAACAAAGAAACAATAGTGTATCAGCTTAGCTATTAGAAGACTTATACCTGAAATCTTCATTATTCCAAACAAGACATAAATGAAAACAAATACTTATCTGTATTGTGCATTTCCCCTCTGATCCATAGGGTCTTGCTTCGCTTTATAGGCCTTGGAATCGCCTATGGACTTTGATGTATTTAATGCTTAACCAGTACACCTCCTTATCAGCTGGATTTACCAAGCATTTGGTGGTGCCCAACCAGTCCCATGCCTGGTTGGCCCTCTATAGTGCCGAGCCAGCACATTCGTCTGGGTCATCGAACAATGGAAAGAAACTATGCCACCTGACCATTATAGGTCAAGGCTCTACTATGGAGCCATAGGAATCTCAAGGTTTTAAGTCAGTCTTGGCGCCCGCCCTCCTACTATTGACCCAATAGGCATCTCAGGGTTTTAAGTCAGTCTTGGAGCCCTCCCTCCTACTGTTGACCCAATAGGAATCTCAGGGTTTTCCGTCAGTCTTGGCGCCCGCCCTCCTACTGCTGACCCAATAGAGATTTTGTGCCTTCACCAATGTCACCACACCTTCTTGCACCATAACCATTCACACACACATCAACTCTTCATTCATAGAAGGACACCACTCCTTCTCTTGTGCAAATCGATGGTTCCTTTTAGGAACTTTATAGGTGACTTTCTTGACTACTGGTTAACATGGCCCCACTCACATAAGGATGATACCCCTTTTCACTACACAACTCCCTTGGGTTTGTCCATCCCTTCCAATATTATTTAATGTGAGCATAGAAAGGTTATCGATTGCTATACAGTCCTTCTATGTACCTTTCTTCACTTTTCCTCATAATGTGCAATACCAATTTGCATCTGTGTAGGCTGACAACACAAGAAGGATAAGCAGGCTTATCAGTATTGCTCCTCAAAATCGCACCTACATTCCATAACATTCACTATCAAGTATTGAAACACGAGAAATGCGTCCATTTCCTTAGGGTGTAGTCAATATTGACAAACCTATCATGACCCGCCACTAGAAAAGGTGTGCACCCTCTTTTAGATGTGAGCCATGTAGGCCCTAATCATACTCAAGCAGTTTGAAATGATATAAATGAAATAGCGCATGCTTTGCATATTAACCCTAATAATTTAGACATGCATGTTCTTATCTAGGGTCATAGAATACTCATTCATTTTGCAGATGTATCTTTTCTTCATTTGTGAAGAATGGGGGCTCCATTCTCTGAGTCAACAGTTCTTCAGTTTGCCACCGCAATATTTCCACGTTCCATAATCCACTCATGCCTTCTTGGCATAGCTTTATCATCTCACTCTCATGGTTTTTCAACATATAGCTTAGCTGAGATGTTATCCTTAATAGATGTAATGGTGTTTCACCCAAAACCCATTTCCAAAGCATGGGGTCCTTTCCATGGAGTTTGGCTTCTGTAGGTCATCACACATGGTCTTCCTGCAATGTGTCTACTTGGCACATTTATCAAATAGCCAAATAGTCAACAACATTTCAATAAAATTCAAATCTGATTTTTCTTAATCATTCGATGACATTAATAATTAAATTCAAGTATGAATTTGCAATTCTGTCCTCTGCAGAATTGATTTGCTTAGCCATGAGTCTGTTATCATATTGTCTGGCTCTTTCTCATGGTAGATTCCAATCTTCATCATGAAATTACCCACATTTGCCATGCCCAAAACAATCTACCTAAAATCTGAAAATTCAGCCAAACATGTTGTGAGTATCTATGCATATAATCCTTTCATTGCTACAACAGTCACTGAAGTGATCTCAGAATTATAACACTCAATAATTCAAACACCTTCAGCTGTTAGCATTTGAGGTGCAATGAAATATATGTATATATGTATATATGCATCATTATCATCAATAAAATTGCAAGACACGGTCACATCATTTATGCAATTTAAATGAAGCTTTAGATACTCATCACTTCATAGTTGTATCATTTTATGCAACTCATGTCTACCTTCTATATTCAATCATTCCCCTGCATTCACAGCAGCTCATGAAATGGTCTCAAGATTAACAATAGTTCACCATTTTGTCTACCATTTAAGTGTAATGAAACATACACCACAACCATGCATTCACATAACACTCACATAATCTTTTAATGTGGACCCACTCAATGCATAATCACGAGATTGTACAAATTTTTTTTTTTTTATGCACATCCCCTCAATGCAACCTTGCATTAATTCATGAATACTATGCATTCAAACATATTATGGCATACACTACAATAGGACCATAAGTCATCACTTTCCTTGGTTATTTAAACTTATAATCCAACATACCCAATTGGCATGTTATAATTTCATATGAATGCATTGAGGTTTCTAAGGAATTATAAGGTGTAAGGATCCTTTCCCTTACTACCACATACCTTGCCATATCTGATGGATTAATATTCGCATTCATGCATTCGGTACCACATGCAAACCAAATCATCATAGTTGAAGGGGTCTTACCAAATCCTCCTTCAATATTCATGCCATTAAGCACAAATAACCATTACCTACATGGCTATCATTAACATCGCTTGATGTTACCTGATCAGTTGGCCTCTTACCAAGGCTTCACAGTTCCTTTCCAACCTCATGCTCATAGATTGTTGCACCATATTTTCCTCATAAGGTTGTTGGTCATATGCAACAATCATCATCCACGCCCTTAATCATGCTACGGTTGTCTTTGGTCCTATAAACATTGCAAACATGACTAGTTATTTAACAACCACCATAATCATCTTTAAGTGGCTCATTGCATATGCAAAAACTCACTATTCTACCAATATGCAATATCATATATATACACAAGTATTTTTACATGCACTGTGCAATGTTTATCAATATGCCATCTAGTGCATATTCATTTCAGCTATCTAATCTCTTACATTTTCAATCATGCTTCTATAGTCTGAATCATACAACCATTATCAACAACATTACTGGTGATCAAACATAAGCAATACCATTAATGGGCTATTGCATGTGTAACTTTCACTACCTTTACCCATATGCAACATCATGCTTTATGCATAAGCGATTCACATGCACTATGCAATGACTCCTTAATCATGCCCATTAATTCATATGCATTACTCTCTTGCATTTCCAACATCCCTATGCCATAATTTTCAACTTATGAAACTTAGGAAATATAAATACAATAGCAAGAGAGGAGTTAAGGAATTCCCCCTTTCTAATTCCTCATAGTAGCATGGATATTCCTCTTCTGCATCATAGCTGATCCAATTTCATGGGCTTTCCTACCAAGCACACAATCATTAGCTATGACCTTCTCACAAAACAACAATTCAATATATACATACGTGTATAACATTCATTCTTGCTATTTTCCAAATATGCAATTCCTATGCTATAACAAAAATGGT
Source organism: Larix kaempferi (assembly GCA_027924585.1). NCBI lineage: Eukaryota > Viridiplantae > Streptophyta > Pinopsida > Pinales > Pinaceae > Larix > Larix kaempferi. The sequence goes on from BSBM01000009.1 coordinate 5,493,306, forward strand.
TAAGGTGAGAAGCTTCCCTCTTATCAATGTTGCCTTACTGCTCCCATTACTTTTCTGCAATGCATATTAAAGCCAATTACTTTTAATAATTCTTCGACAAACCTTCCATGCAATTCCTTCTTCTCATCCCAAGAATGCATTTCACACTTTCAACGACTGTCTCCGGGGGGCGACGGGGGTCAAGGGGCAATCCTTTGATTTCGTGCAATCTGGCGCATAAGTTCCATGGCATTTTTCAACTTTTGGCACCTGAAAAATTTCCCTGGAAAACAGCTGAAATTCTCAGTTTCGGTGGACTTGGCAATTCTCTTCCGACCTATTGCGGACAAACTTGCTGAGTTCTTCTAGTCAAAAACTCAGCATTTCCTTCCGTCACTGTGGCGGAAACTCGCTAATTCCTTCCGACGCTACGGTGAAAACTCACCAAATTTTTCCACCGTTGAGGCGCAATTCGCCCATCTCTTCCTCCATTGTGGAGCAACTTGCCCATCTCTTCCGCTGTTGCGGAGCAACTTGCCCATCTCTTCCACCGTTGCGGAGCAACTTTCCCATCTCTTCCGTCGTTGCAGAGCAACTCACCCATCTCTTCCTCCATTGCAGAGAAAATTTCCCATCTCTTTCGCCATTGCGGACCAACTCACCGATTTCTTCCGCCGTTGCGGACCAACTCACCGAGTTCTTCCGCCATTGCGGACCAAAACTCATAACTTTCCTCCGGAATTTTTCCTTCTTTTTCGGTGAACTTATTGATTCTCTATCGGTTCGTTGCAGGACAACTCGCCAAGTTTTGCCACCAACTTCGGCGCAAACTCGCCAGTTCTAGCAAGTAACTTTGGCGCAACTCAGTGAGGTTCGCCGAAACACATCGGCTCAACTCCACGAGACTCACCGAATCAGTTAAGAAAAACACTTAGAAAATTTTTGAAAAAAATTGAAATTTTGAAACTTTTCTTAATGGTCTGTGTTGGGCAGGAAGCATACTTACCTCTGCAATTGTGATAGGTAACCCATGAAGGCCCAATGCTGCAACCAGCAGCTCTAATACCAAATGTAACGTACCCACCCTTGGACCCAATGCAAGGAAGGGAACCTAATGCCATTCTATGGGGCTTTTCATAAAACTCAGCCAACTCATTAGAGTCACAACCATAAAATTGATGTGTGCAGATGGAAAACAAACAAACATGCACATCAGAAATAAACTCATCCACACACATTTTTCATATGCATTCAATCACATCGATAATAGTCATGAAATTATTCATTTGCAGAGGGAAAACACATAGATAGAAAACACTTATCTTTGTTGTGCAATTGACACAACAACTAGCTATGTCACTACAACGTTCCTCCCAACCATAGGTCTCTGCCCAGCCTGTATTCTTTCAGCACTCAGAGACCACCCCTGAGATGGGCATGATATATACAAGGAAAAGGGAACCCTCAAGCACAGCCCAGCCCAAAGCAATGGATACCCAACTCAACCCTAGAATTCTCTTGAACACAAAACTCAGATATGGGCTTGGAAACACACTTTCAGCAATGGGACATAGAAGCTAGATGGACATGGGTTTTCTCAAAAATGTAGGCACACCAAAAATGGATTTGTGGGAAGAGGGAAACAATCCCAGGGAAGAAAACTGATTTCTCCCACAGATGTATGAGCATTCAGTGGGCCAAATGGTCTCAACAAAACCCCAAATCGTTTTCCCCTTCTTCCCCATTGTTAGCCACAGCAAAAATGCCCTTCCCAGCTAGGAAAATGAAGGTAAACACAGCAAAACCATGGAGGGAACTGCCCAGAAAAGTACCAACTCGTGAGAGAGCAAACTGATGGTTGAATAATGGCTTGGGGAGAAATTTAATGGCCCTTTACTTTCCCAAGAATCCAAACACGAATCTCTAGGAAGGGTGGCTTGCCCATACTTGAATTTGGACAACCATACCTCTCCATTCCCCAAGGCATTAACTACCTCAACCAATTCTTGGGAGAAAATGAATGATTGGGTATAAAATTCAACATGGGTAGTTGAGGGTTCATGGGTTCTCTCATTGACACTTGGCTTGACTTGATTGGCTGAAGGGTTTGAATATTTCCCTCCCAATTTCCTTGTAACATCATGCCCCCGTCTCTTGTTGCATTGCATAGCTAGTTGTGGGCTTTTATATTAAAATGCATATTTACAATTCCCATGGTTCACTAGCACATGGGTAGCATAATTTCAAATACTTTCCTCTTCTAGATTGAGTGTTCGCTAGTGGGGCCTTGGTCTCGAGCTCTACGCTAGGAATCATACATAATATGCATACATTATTTACATTATAGCCCAAAATATTAGAAGGGTCAAAATGGGGAACATTACATGTACTGGTTGATAATAATGTATTGGCATCTTGGGAACATAAAGTCAACAGTTTAATGCCAAAGAGTTTTTTAAGGAGAAGCTAACACTCAAGGTATATTCAGAAAATGGAAAAACTAATATAAAGATCCATTGTGAAATTTGTGGCATTGATTATGGAACGAGGGAAGTATCCTTGGCAGCGGGAACAAATCGTAACTTAAAAAAAATCATATGAAAATAGGGTCCCATCAACGTCACATTTCAATGTTGGGAATTAATGAAATTCCTTCATGTAACAGAGAAGAGACAACAACAATGGCTAGAGATAAACTCAAGATTGATCAAGCAATCAAACTTCTACATGATTTCAACCAAACGCAAGAGCCTAATTTGTTCAAGGTGGTGGAAGCAACACTTGCAAACTATGAGGACAAGAAAAAAGTAAAAGTGGAATGTACACGATTCCATAGATGGTTCTCTTTGGTGCCGGCAGGTGTTAATATTGTCAATTCTCTAAATGAACACATGAAATCAAAGAAGCACACTACTACTACTACGGATGAGGCTTCACATGATACAGTTGTGTTGAGGAGTGGAATAGTTGGGCAACTGAATAATCCTACCATTGAAAAGTACCAACAAAGTTTGACTAAGTTCTTGATCCCATCACTACCATCACCATTACATGGGGCTTCTACAAGTTCACATGCTTCTACTTTAGGTGTGTTAATTACCCAAGTTTTAATTTAATTTGAATTTGAATATGCACATTACTTTATTTGTTATTACTTGTTAGTAGTAGTTAGTAGGTCATTAACCAATGCGTTTTTTCATCTTATTCTAGGAAAAATGCCTCCCCCGATATTATTATGTTGGGGGTATTGGGATCCCTATATTGAGAGAAGAGGGGAGAGATTGGACAAAAAGGTTCTAATGGATGACCAACATGGTGGAAAAATGTGGGCCATAGAGAAACATACCAGGAGAATACTATGTTATCATGGTAGTGAATGTCGTATTAATGGTACATACAAACATATTCAATGCAAGAGGGTTTCTGAAATAGGAATACCTTTTGATTCATTGACATGTCATTTTTGTAATATGATACCTAATTGTGATGAATTTCGAATGTGTTTATATCGCGAATCAAGGAGCAACACCAAAAGACATTGGAGAGACACAGGAAAAGGGAGAAGGTTGGACCATTTGACTCAAACTGAACTCAAAATTGTTGCAAGAGACGCAAATGCTACACATAGGTAAACAATGTGATCTATTAGAACAAGGTCTCTAAGGGAAAAGTTGTTTGAATCTGCAGGAAGGAAGGATGTGTTCAGGTTTTGCAAGGATGTGTGTGAGGCTCATAAGCAAGGAAAATTACAAGGTAAAGATGCAGTATGGGAATTTTTTCAAGATATATTTCACAACCTAGTTCATTCAAAGTTAGGGAGAAGGTATAGTGCATCCACTCAATCCATTTATGATATGATTAATTTATGGGAAGCTCCTAGATTACATAGCTTTATTAGCTTAAATTTGGATGGCCCTTCGATATCTACGACTTTAAGGCAAGTTATAAAATCATTGACATATATCCCATGGGATCAAGAGTACATTTTTGAGACAATTGGAAAATTGTATGCTTCCTATAAAGCCAAACATGGTATAGAGGGTCCAATTCCCGTATGCCTTGCTGAAGATGAAACTGTTGTGAAAAAATATGTCAGGTGGGTACCAAAAAGTGATACATTTGTGGGTTTTTGTAGTAAGAAAGAAGAACATAAGTGCCAATAACATTTCTTGGTGACAGTTGGTGAGGGTGCTGCAGGCTATGATATTATTACAGATGCCTTCAAGAATTGTGTGATTGTCCATTATGCACATGTTATTATTGCAAACCCTTTACATGAGAAGCTTCCTCATTTGGTTGTGGTTATTCATCCAACGTGAAATAGGTTTGATGTGTTGATGTATATGTAACTTCGGAATGTATTTCACATATATGTATATTGTATTCCTATAGAGATGTTATTATTCCTCTATACGGAAGTGTTTGTATTCCTATAGAGATGTTATTATTCCTCTATATGGAAGTGTCGTCATTTATATTGTAAGTGTCGTAACTTATACTTGATGGGTTATTAGACCACCTTGTTGGGGTCGGCCCTGTATAAGTCATGTGGTTCAAAGGGTTATTAGACCACCCTATTGGGGGTTAGCCATGTGGGTCAAAGGGTTATTAGACAACCCTATTGGTGGTTGGCCCTGTCAGGATTATGTTATGTGGTTAAGTTAAGGCCGACCTAGTAAAGGTTATTAGGCAAGTCAAGTCAAGTATAAATAGAGTGCGAGAGGCACTCCATTTGATCATTCTATTCTCAAACACACTCTTTGGAGAGTGGTGCACTTGTGGAGGAGGAGAAGCTACTACTAAGAGATGTCTATCTCTTATGCTTGGGTTGTATTATTTCTCTATCTATCTCTAAGGAAATTATTGGGGTTTTTTACCTTTATGGTTTTCCCCAAGTAAACTCTATGTCTCTTGCGTGCTTGCATTATTGTGTCCATGATTGATATGATGTAGATATGCTGTACATGTTGTTCTCTCAGTTAAGATCCTAGATCAGATTGAAGTAAATTCTGAAAAACTAACATGCTATCAAAGCTAGCCTGAAAGAAGGCATGGTATGGCATGTATGACACTTGTTGCACTTGCGATGCTAGGGCTTGATATAGCAAAAACCAGTCATCGTAGCACTTTCTCTATAAATCCATTTTGGTGAAGATTTTGGATCTGAAACTTTTAAAAGTCTAATATCAGATTCCCATGTACGTTGTGTCCAAAGGAAAACTTCTAATTTTCTGTACTTTGTGTTTTATGATTTGCACAATCTAGGGTTTCTGCCTCTTCCAGATATAAGTCATAAATAGGTGACCTAGGAAAAAAGGTCATAACTTGGGCTAGGAAGCTCCAAATGAAATTTCATAAAATGTGACAAGTAGTGCACAGACTGTACTTTCTCAGGTAATGTTTTTAGAGGCCTAAACTGAACCAGTGACACATGGAACGCCATACAAGTTCGATCTCCTGTTTTATCCCATAAATAGGTCACGTTGCGACACTTGGCATAACTCTCTCATAGAGAATCCATTTGAGGTCAGACCTATGGGGTTGGAAAGATGATAGGTCGGGCTACCACAAGAAAAAAATTTAGGCCCTGTGGATCGGAAAGTTCGAAGTTACACTAGAAACAATCAGGTGCATATTTCTGTCAAAACAAAATTGGATTTTGAGCACGTTCATTCATGGCTCCAGGAATTAGGGTTTCGGATAAAGTTGGTATTTTTGTAATCGGAGACCATGACTGAATGCTACTCATCAAAATAAAAATTTAGAGACCAAGATCAAATTTTTTGGTGTAGAAGGTCGGGATTGATCAAACCGTGGTTCGGGACATTGATCGGAAAAGTGGAAAATTAGGGCTTCTGCAAAAGTTGGAAATTTTGAAGTCTGTGACCACGGCTGGAAGCTCCTCAGAAAAATCGAAGTTTAGAGCTTTGGATCGAACCTTTTGGTTGGGAAGAAAGGTAGTCTTTATCAAACCCTAGTTCAAATCATGTCTAGAAGATCCGAAAGTCTAAAAGGCAGTTTTGAGGGGTGAAACTTTGCAGTTTTTAAATTCTAAGTATAGTAGGTTGATCAGCTCATCAAGGCACATCTTTTTATCCTTTCAAAATTTTGAAATTCAAAGTTTGAATTTTTAGGGTTTCCCTGACAAACCCCAATCCAACTCCAAATCCAGTTTCTGCAAATCAAGTGGATTGGGTTAATCCTAGAAGAAAATGGATTGGTCACTTGCATAAGTGAAGAAGTTCTTGTTTCAGAGGGAGATGAGGCTAAGGCCTTACATAAGAAGATTACAAGCAATCTCGACAGGTATGACTTATAGGTATGTTTCGAATTCTGTTCATGGTTAAGTTTATGATATGTTTGTCTTCATATCATTACGGTTAGTACAATCTTGATTAATTAATAGACTTGTTGTATCACCTTAATAAAATTATGAATACATGATAGAAGATATTCATTGATTAAGGTTTTGACACTTATGATTATACTAATGCATTGTGATGTTGTATGAGGTTTATGTTGTTTGCTAACATGAAAGGTACACCAAGAAAGACAAATCATGTTCTACTTCAAGAACATATGATCATGGTGACATGAAGACAAAAATTCATCCATTGTCATGGATCACATAGAAGATCTACTTACAAGGTATGTATAACTTGGTTCTACGATGGTTAACTTATGAGACATGCAGGTTACTAGCATAAATCATTGAAGAGAACCAAAAGACATCATGCGGGTATGTTAGACATAAATAGCTAACATAGTAATCTAGGTATGTTTTTCCTATATCAAGTTAGAATATTACCTTGTGTTAGGATCCCTTATATAAGTATACTTGGTATGATTGGTTATGTTTATTCATAAAGTTAGAAATGTAAGAAATCAAGGGTTTATGCATATTATGTCTCTTATCTTGATTGATGATTTGACTAACCAGAAGAGTCCTATGATCAAATAAGAGTATGCATGAGTAAAAGATGTCTTCCCTGAAAATTTGAATACTAATGTTTATTATTTGTGTTTGAAATGATCATGACAATACATGTTTAAGATTATTGTGTTTTGATAGTATTAATATTATACTAATGAATGTGTGATTATGTATGAGACCTCGAGGATAACACAATGATGATACTAATAAGCATGCATAGTGATTAAGGATGGATATAAGTTCAAGGACATGTAATCCAAGAAGCAAAGATCAAGAGGGAGCACACTTCAGTAGTTTCTCCAAGGATGCAGATATTCAGAGGGAGTTGTCGACCGCTTCCCACAATCCACATCAGAATGGACTTATAGAAAGGAAGCAAAGACTTAGAGGGATTCAACCCTACAACCAAACAAAGATAAGTATTTTAATTGTCATTTCTTGCATATTTGTTTGTTTAAATAATATTGTTCAATGATTTATATGCTTATGTTCCTAGACTTAGGGTGTGTATTATGCATATTAGAATAACTGCATTAATGAACAGTATACTACTAATATGCATGTGATGGGTAAGTGGCCTATGGCACTGTACAACATTCCATTGCTACTTATCTAGAATGAAACCTCTTTGCTGACATGTTGGGAGTAGTGCAAACTCTTAACAATGTTCTAGTAGAGATTGGAAGGCATCTAGAAAGCTATGGGATATGGATAAATGTTGTATTGAAGCATTGGCTAAAATAATTGCATGACTGTGTGACATATTTCTTTATGTTTAAGAACTTGTTCTGAAAACTATGAGATGTTTTCTAATCATGCAACTTAACTTGTTTTGTAGGATTGTATACCATCACCTACAAAAGAAGGACTACAACATTTGTTCAGCAACAAAGTTATCTATTGAATATATTAAAGTTCCCAGTATCTAGGAAGAATGCCATGATCGAGGAGTACTAGTCGATCATGAAGATGTTTGGGATGCAGTCCCAAGACCTGAAGAGAAGTATGTAGTGAATTCTAAGTGGATCTACAAGATCAAGCATGCTGCAGATGGCAGCATAAATAAATACAAAGAAAGATTTGTAGCTCGTCGAAAGAAGGAATAGACTATGAGGAAACTTTTGCTCCTGTAACCAGGTACACTTCCATCAGATCGGTACTTGCTCTAGCTACAGTGATGAAATGGAAGATACACCAGATGGATGTCAAGATAGCCTTCTTGAATGGTGTAGTCGAAGAGGAAGTGTATGTGGAGCAGCCACTTGGTTTTGAGACACATGATAGAAAGTCATATGTATGCAGGTTGAAGAAAGCCTTGTATGGCTTGAAGCTACCTCCTAGGACTTGGTATGGGAGGATAGACAGCTTTCTATCTAGTTTGGGCTTTACCAAGAGTAAAGCGGATTCCAACCTTTACTACAAGGTTGAGGAGGGAAATCCTGTGATACTACTATTGTATGTGGATGACTTGTTTGTTACAGATGATGATAGATTGATTGCCGATTCCAAGAGGAAGCTTGCAGCCGAGTTCGAGATGAAGGACTTGGGGATGATGCACTATTTTCTAGGAATGGAGGTGTGGTAGAGTGCAGATGGAATCTTCCTTGGATAAGGAAAGTATGCAGTAGATATCTTGAAGAGGTTCGGGATGATGGACTACAGGGCCATAGCCACACCTATGGCATTGAGCCTGAAGCTTCTGTGTGATGCTTCATCTGATCGAGTTGATGTCACTATGTATCGTCAGATGATTGGGTCCTTGATATACCTGACAAACACGAGACCAGATATCTACTTTGTGGTGAACACATTGATCCAGTTCCTAATGGATCCCAGAGGTGTTCACCTGGTTGCTGTAAAGCATACTCTGAGGTACCTGAAGGGTACAATTGGCTATGGGCTCAACTATGATGCTAATCAAAAGTTTAACCTGCAGGGTTATGTTGATTCGGATTGGGCGGGCAGTGCTGAAGATATGAAGAGCACTTATGGGTGTTGCTTCAGTATGGGATCAGGTGTGATCTCTTTGTTTAGCAGGAAACAGTCCTGTGTAGCACTGAGTACAGCCGAAGCGGAGTATGTTGCAGCTTGTTCGGCTAGTTGTGAGGCAGTATGGATGAGGAATCTACTGTCTGAGATATTTGATCTCCCATTGGATGCTACTAGTATCTTTTATGATAACCAAAGTTGTGTGAAGCTATCTGAGAAACCTGTGTTCCACGATCGGTCGAAGCACATTGAGATCAAATATCACTATATCAGGTATATGGTGCAAAGAGGAGCAGTGAAGCTCCTGTATGTTGCAACGGATGAGCAGATTGCAGATGTGTTGACGAAACCACTAGCCGGAGTGAAGTTTGAATACTTCAGAGAGAGGCTTGGTGTTCTTCATATTGATGACACTTTGAGGAAGAAGTGATGGACACATTTGCTGGAGCCATTCCAAGCATGGTGAGAAGAGGATCTTTCCCATGGCTGTTGATCTAAGCGCTGGATGATGAGCATCATGATGATGCTCTAGTTACTGCTCTATGTATGCATCATGTTGGATGCTGGATATGATCAGTTGGATCATTTATATGTATGTATGTATGTATGCATCATGTTGGATGTTGGATATGATCAATTGGATCATGTATATGTATATGCATCATGTTGATGCTTGGACCATGTATCTGTATATGCTGGATATGTTGTATGATTAGGAAGATCATGTCTGATATATATCAAGTAGACACATTGTATGATCAGGTGGATCATGTATCTGTGTATGTATCAGGTGGATACATTGTATGATCAGGTGGATCATGTATGATGATATGTATCAGGTAAATACTTGGTATGAATTAGGTGGATGCATTGTATGATCAGGATGATTATAGATGACGAGCTTCAGGATGTTGCTCCAGATGACATGCATCAGGATGATCTAGTGATGATGATCAGGATGATCATGTGTACATCAGGACAATGTATGGTGAGTATCAGGTTGATACTCTATGGCAATGGAATAGGTTGTGCAGATGATCATATTTGGGAGATCCTATAGGTTGGAGTTGTGTACCCGTAACATCCTGGTATGCTCTTTTGAGGCATTGCTATGGGAGGACATATAAGTAGACCTGTGAGATATGGACAGGATGAAAAAGGCCTCAGATGCTCTTTCGAGGCATTGTCCTATGGCATGTAAGTAGACCTAGGAGATCTGGACAGGATGAAAAAGGCCTCAGATGCTCTTTTGAGGCATTGCCATGACCACATGTAATTAGACCTGGAGATTTGGATAGGTTGTGCTAGTCACGTAAAAGGCCTCAAATGATCTTTAGGGTTCTTGCTTGACAGGACACCCTTTTAAGGTTTTGTGGTAGGGGTCACATGTAATCAGACCTGGAGATCTGGACAGGTTGTGCTAGTCCTGTAAAAGGCCTCAAATGCTGTTTAGGGTTCTTGCTTGGCAAGACACCCTTTTAAGGTTTTGTGACAGTCACATGTAAAAGATCCTGGGATATCTGATAGGTTGATCCATGTGCTCGTAAAAGGCCTAGGATGCTCTTCCAAGGTTTTGTTGACACACGTAATAATTCCCCAGGATTCCATAGTATGGACAGTGATGATGAAGACCTGTAGGTGGTGGGCCTACATCCAGTATGAAAAACGACTAGCTCTGTAGAACTTCCTATGATGAGTAGATTCAGAGATTGATTAAGATAGCAGCAGCCGTGATGATGACAATTATTCAAGGACAATGATTCGCTAATGATGATCTAGAGAAGAAGACTTGTGCTAGCAGATGTATGTCGAGAAATACCTTCTTAGTTAAGTGGGAGTGTTGATGTATATGTAACTTCGGAATGTATTTCACATATATGTATATTGTATTCCTATAGAGATGTTATTATTCCTCTATACATAAGTGTTTGTATTTCTATAGAGATGTTATTATTCCTCTATATGGAAGTGTCGTCATTTATATTGTAAGTGTCGTAACTTATACTTGATGGGTTATTAGACCACCTTGTTGGGGTCGGCCCTATATAAGTCATGTGGGTCAAAGGGTTATTAGACCACCCTATTGGGGGTTAGCAATGTGGGTCAAAGGGTTATTAGACCACCCTATTAGGGGTCATCCTTGTCAGCATTATGTTATGTGGTTAAGTTAAGGCCAACCTAGTAAAGGTTATTAGGAAAGTCAATTCAAGTATAACTAGAGTGCGGGAGGCACTCCATTTGATCATTCTATTCTCACACACACTCTTTGGAGAGTGGCGCATGTGTGGAGGAGGAGAAGCTGTTGCTAGGAGATGTCTATCTCTTATGTGTGGGTTGTATCATTGCTCTATCTATCTCTAAGGAAGTTATTGGAGTTTTTCACCTTTATGGTTTTCCCCAAGTAAACTCTATGTCTCTTGTGTGCTTGCATTATAGTGTCCATGATTGATGTGTTGTAGATATGCTGTACATGTTCTTCTCTCAGTTAAGATCCTAGACTAGATTGAAGTAAATTCTGAAAAACTAACATGATGCAAATTCTGTCCATCGACAATGGGAAAAAGTAGAAGACCTATGGAATAAACATGTGGAACATTTTTTAGGACCTATTATTGGTCATTCCTCAAATGGGGATAGTAGGAGAAGAATGCTTATGTTGAAGGATTATTACTCAATGGTAGGCATGACATATCCAATTCCCTGGGAAGGGTGGGGGCTAACTGGGTTGTATGATCGCTTTAAAGTAACAAGACTTCATGACCAGGATTACATCCACAATGGAAAAAATCTAGTGAATCCTTTGTTTAGTGGTTGACGAGATTTGATTGTTGGAGAAGACCTGATTAGTTTTAACCATGTAAGAATGGTTTATAAGAATTTTAAAGTGGATGACCACAAGATTAAAATTGAGGATATAGAGAGGATTGATCGCCAAAACTGGGGTTCAGCACAATGCATTGCTTCAAGGCATATCCAGAGGTGCTTGAAGGCAATGAGAAGTACAGGTGGAAGGACAGAGAGGACATTGGGTACAGAGACCTATCTAGTAATCGTTGCTGACTATATTGATATTTTTTTGTCTCCTAGTTTGACTCTTTGGGAAAGAGTGCAAAAATATTTAAGAGTCCATCATTTCTTCACGTTATGGCTATGTTGGGTCAGATAACAAGAAAATACTAATGTCATCATTAATTTCATTAGCAGAGAGGCATATCAAGACGAGAAAATTTCTTGCCACTTTGCGGTTTTGTTGATGAGATTATTTCGTGATCAATACTCTAACTTGCCATGTGCATTGCACTTGACTGGGTCAGATGTATGTGATAACTTCTTTAGCAAATTCGGTGGAATGGTTGGAGTAGAGATGGCATATGATTTCACTGACTTACTTCATGCTATTAGAACCCTTAATAGAGTTGTTGAAGAATAATTGAATCCCCAAGGGCTTCGTTTCAATAAATCTCATAAGAAACAAATGAGTATCTGGAATAAATTGCATCAACAAACAGTAAAGAAAGGTGATGTCTTGTCACAATATGATTAAATATCCACAGATAATAAAATTATAGAATCTCTCAAGATAGAATTGGAGGATGCAATGGAAAATTTTACTAGGTCTTGGCATGCAACCAAAAAGACACACAAAAGATTCTTGGTGGTTTAAACCATGGATAGAGGATCACAATGTTCCAACAATCGAAGCTCTGGATGAAGTAGTTGATAATTATCCACCGGTTCATTCCGCATCCATATTCCAATCTTCGTCTTTTATGGTACTCAATGATAGTGAATTGTAAACGATGGAAAGTGAGTGGAGGCACGAGTTGGATGGAATTTTAGATTTTGTTGATGAAAATGTAAACATAACTACCAAACCAGTGGTGGAGATCGATGGCAAGGACATGTACAAATTTTGTTTGGTTAGTCAATTGAATGGAAATCCAACATGATTGAAAGATCGATTGACTAAAGTGAGGAATTGAGTATACTTCGGGCAAGATGAGAGGGTCCCCAAAAAGGGTGTTGCAATTGCTTTTGGAAATGGATCAGATTGTGTAGTGTTGTTTGAGAGCGAGTCTATAGCTGTAGCTGAACATACTTCAAGAAAAGATGTATCTCAAAGTACAAAGCATGGTGTTTCTTATGGCACTTGGTACATTGTAGCTAGGGTTTTCACCCCAACTTGTGCAAATGAGCACCTACTAAGAAGAAGGGACTCCTTAGTAGCAGTTCAATAAACAGTAAATTAAAACACTAAAACAATATAACATTTAACCTAGCATGAGCATTAACATAAACAACAAAACATGAAAATATGGTGAAGATCTTTCTTTTGTATTAAAAATTACCTCAAGTGTAGAGATTTGGTGGAGCTATTGCAGCAGTCCAGGAGGGTTGCTTCCAAGCTTCCATCTTTGCTCCTTTCTCTTTCTCCAAAAGGTGGAAATCGGATAAAGGGGCACTCAAGGGTGAAAGTAGCTCAAGGGTGAGCTAGGGTTTCAAGAATGATTTTGGCAGAGTAAGGGTGTATTTGACTGTGGATATGAAATGACGGGTCTCCATCACCTATTTATAGGTTTTTAGTGGTGGAGTGCTGGCCCATGGTTTTGGGAACCATATGGTTTAGGTCAGCTGTATAGGGTTTTTTCCTTCCTTTTTTCCTCTTTTTCCTCTTTTTTTATATTTTGTATTCCCTTTTTAGAGGGTTTTTGCTATTTTGGAGGAATTTTGGATTATTTTTGGGGGGAAAAGGGATTTTTTAGCCTTTTGGAGGCTTTTTTGATGGTTTTGTGGCCTTTTGGAGGCTTTTTAATGGGATTTTAAGGTTTTGGAGGTAAATATGGTAGGAAATATGGACAAATGAGTCATGTAATGGGGTAGATGAGGTAGTGAGCACGTTTTGGGTGTTAACAAATTGCCCCCTGATGTGTGAGGGCAGGAGCTCATCGTATGGCCGATAGACATCATAAGTCTTTAATGGTTTTCCTGGGGTGTGGAGAAGAGAAGAAACAAACTGCAAAAACTGAAAGTACATGACCTCAATAATGAATCAGGAATAATCTGAACATATGGACGAGGCGGGCATTCCCATGCTCGTATCAAGATATAGAATAATAATAACAATGGGGTCCAAAATATGGGGGACCTGAAACATACATGGCCTCAAATAAGAGGCAGAATCTCAATATATGGACGAGGCAGGCATACCCATGGTTGTATCAAGATACATAAAAAATAACTGTGAGGCCTGAAAAAGGAGGACCTGAAAGATACATAGAGAACCACTATGTACATCATAAGGGTCCAGAGGGGACACAAATCTGTGACATACTGCTGGGTGGACCATGTCTGAGCTGAAGAACTGATACACTGGAATAACAACAGTGCTACTAAGTGGGGTACCAGAGGAACTGATGAGCTGCTGGATCATAGTGACGGGGAGTCATACTCTTAATGGTACACTGAACTAGAACTGAACTGGGTACTAAAGGAAGCATATAACTGGATGGCTTTCGAATACAATCACCAACGCAACCCGAACATCCATGGGAACATATAACTAGGTGTTCCGAAGTGACTCACCAATGTTGCTAGAGTCGGGGGAAATCCAGGGTCTTCGACCAATAACTGAAGGGATATAAACCCCGCGCGATTATCAGCGATGCGATCAAGGTGTTGAATTCGAGCATGTGAGAAACAACCACTCAGAGAGGCAATGATGACTCCTCTCAGAATGGTCCGTAATCACTCACCACAAATGGTGATGGGTCCAAGGCACAGGGACCTCAGGGTCTATCCTCTGGAATAGAGGGGCTGTCGTCGATAGAGGGGGACCTGCAACTAGCAAGGCAATGATGTTTCCTTGATAGGAGCATGAGGTGGAGAAACGAAGTGTGAGAGTACTAATGGTAGGACTGACATACTTTGGGGGATAATTGGGCAAGTAGAGTGGGTGGACTCAAACTTCCTTTGTTCAGAGTATGATGGCGGGGACGATCGGGCAGCATATGAAACTGACTGGGGAGAAAGGGATTATAGCTGGAATGGATCAAGGATAGTGACTGGGATGAGTGATACTCAAGTTGGGGTAAAATGGCAAGAGACTGCAGACTACTCTGAACAAAGGTGACCTGATTGGGGGTGCTGCCGATATGATCGATCATAGTGCCAAGAGGCACGAGGGAACTTCTTTATGGGTTAAGGAACTAGAAGAACTGTGTTTAAAATGGTACTGTCGTGTGGATTTATACGAGCCCAGGACAGTTCATGCTTGTGGTTGCTTTCAATTTTAAGGAGTCTGAAAGTGATAAGAAGACTCTGAAATAATGGAATGGTACTGTCGTGTGGATTTGTACAAGCCTAGGATAGTTCATGCTCGTGATTGCTTTCAATTTTAGAGAGTCTGAAAGTGATAAGAAGACTCCAGGGGGTTTCTTTTTCATGTGTTAGTCTCCAAGGCCCGAAGAAGCATAAAAGGATGCAATGAAGAACTCTTCTAGCCGGTGTGACTAGAGTATTCATTTGTCGTAATTAGTCTACCAGGTCTGGAAAAGGGTTAAACTTATACTAGATAGACGCGCTTTCAGGTACTTTAACAAGAATGAAAGGAAGCAAGATTGCTCGACGATCTTTTCATTGTTTTAGGAGTCAGAAAAGAGCTTAACAGAAACTCCCTAGGTGCCTTTTTCGTAAAGGACTTGTCTGGCCCGAAAAAGGAATAAAATTATACCGAAAAAAAGGAATGGTCAAAGCAAACAGGAAGTGCTCAATCAAGGAACAATAATGATGACCAAGAACGAGGGTAGGGGGGGAACATTGGTGGGCTTCCTTGCTAGGTAATGAATGGTGTCAAAATAACAAAATAAGCATAGTATGACAGGAGTGAAGGGCTCATGTAAAAATGTGGAACAATCCGATGGCGGTCGATGTGGCGTGCAAAACGAGGCAGCAAGGTGTTGGGAAACAATGTTGAAACTGTACCAGGTGAGAGCGAGAAATGATCTTAAGCATCATCACGAGCTCAGAAAAATGAATCCGGCGATATATAAAGTGCCAAAAATGGAGAAAGGCCAAAGTGGCACACAAATCGAGGCAACAAGTGGTCTCTAAAAAATGCTCAAAAAATGATGTGGAAAAAATAAGAGAACGAGTTGACCATCATGACGGTCTTGTCGTGCTGATTCCAATGGTGGAAACGGTTCAAAAAATGGACTCCGTATGGGTTCAGAATGGCCAAAACAAGAAAAAGTCAACGGACTATAAATAGTGAGTGGGTCCAACATGACAAGTGTCATTTGGACTTGTTGACTTTGACTAGTGATCAGAGTGGACTAGAGCTGAGTTGGTGTTTCTGGACGATCCGACCGGCTGTTTGGAGATCCGTGAGTTACAGGTATTCCGACAAACTCATACCTGCATTTTCATTGGGTTCGGGGGGGGGGGGTAGTGGGTCCCAGGGGAGTATTTGTACGGCCACGTGGGGTGGAACCATGGTCAAGGACCATGGGTTGCAGGGTGGATCACACAGTCGGGGACCGCGAGTTTTGGGTCGGAACACACAGTTTGGTACCGCGCATTCCGAGGCTGGACACGCGGTTCAAGACCGTGAGTTCTGCTCCTACAGGCGCAGTCTGGGACCGCGCCTATAGCCCTGATAGCCGCGGTAGGAAACCACAGTAAGAGGCCCTAAAGCCGCGATTGGGATCAATCTTTTAGGGTTTCCCCCGGGGGGGCAGGGTTACTTCTTTGACATGAGTCTGATGAGTTTTCCTTGTGTGATTGACAGGATGTCGTTGGTGCTTTGGTGAGAGCGGGATGTCCCGGATGAGATAGTGGATGTCATCCAGAGGGATTGGCATGTGTGATCAACATTGGGGTTGTGCGGACTGTTGAATTTTGCATAGGTGCCTATGATGCATTCAGCAGCGCTGTTGCTGAACCGGTTAGCGAGTTTTTGGGAGCCGAACATTCAGGCTTTCAGGGTGCAGGGGGAGAGAGTGGATCTGACCCTCTCAGATGTATACTTCCTGACGGGGTTACCCTGTCCGGGTAGGGTGGCAGATACGCAACCACGAGTATCCGCAAATGTGGATATGGAGGATATGCTAGAGTGGTACTATGTTCCAAAGGCTAGGGCGTAGAGGAATCCAGTCCGGGTGGTGGACCTGCAGGAGCCAGCAGTACAGGCTATTGCGGCGTGTGTGGTTCGAGTTTAGGGGTCTCCATCACCTATTTATAGGTTTTTATTTGTGGAGTGCTGGCCCATGGTTTTGGGAACCATATGGTTTAGGTCAGCTGTATAGGGTTTTTTCCTTCCTTTTTTCCTCTTTTTCCTCTTTTTTTATATTTTTTATTCCCCTTTTAGAGGGTTTTTGTTATTTTGGAGGAATTTTGGATTATTTTTATTCCAGCGGCTTGCTCCATCGGTGAAGCCAATGTAATGAGGTGGAAGATGGTCCATTTGTGATCATGCAAAAATGATGAATGTAAGATCGCGGTAAAAAAGCTGAAGAAAAAAAAGAGAGCAAACTGTACAATATGGGCCAATGGGGCCGCGAGTTTATTTAGGGATAAAAATGCTTAAGATACAACCCATTACGGGGGTTGCGCAAAGGGTGACCTTCTGAGTCAGTTAAAATGTATGCCCCATTGCCGAGACAGGTCTACACGATGTAAGGGCCTTTCCACATGGATTCAAACTTTCCTTTACCAGTTTTGTCATGGGCTTGGTCATAGATGAGGACGAGGTCCCCTTCATGGAAAGTTCGAGGGTGTACATGTTTGTCGTAACCAGATTTGGAGCGGTTCTTGGCAGCTTCAATGGTCTAGAGAGTGGCACAACGGTCTTCATCATCTTGTTCTAGTGATAGCAGACGTTGTTCGAGTGGGGAGGTGTCTGGGAGAAGCTCGACGACGATGTGTAAGGCAGGTATCTGACACTCGATGGGGAGGACAGACTCTACACCGTGAACTAAATGAAACGGGGTAAAACCGGTGGTGGTTTTGGTGGATGTATGGTAAGCCCATAAGGCAGGGAATAACATGTGGTGCCAATTGGACTTATGCCGGTCAACAGTGCATTGGAGGGTGGCTTTTAAGAATTTGTTAATGGCCTCTACTTAGTCGTTCCCTTGGGGGTAGTAAGCAGAGGAATACTGATGTTCGAACTTTAGTAGGGTGGATAACTCGCGCCAAAGGGAATCTTCGAAGTGTGAACCATGGTCTGAGACCAACTATTTGGGAACCTCGAATCGAGTGATAACGTGGTTAAAAATGAAACGGGCAGCAATTCCTTTCTGGGAAACAATGAAACCCAACAACCGGTCTACCGAAACGCAAAAGACACACTTGTGTGGGTTCAAGCGGATTTGATATTTACGACAACGCAGAAAAACGTTTTGGAGGTCGTTAAGGTGGTCTGATCGTTTCTGGGAACGAGCTGTAAGGTCATCAAGATAGACGAGCATGATATGGACCAAGTCGTGAAAACAGTAGGTCATGGCCCACTGGAAGGTGGCAGCATCATTTTTTAGGCCGAAAGGCATGACGCGATAAACAAAGGTGCCCCATGGGGTGGTAAAGGAAGTCTTGTACTGATCCTCCTTACGGATCTAAATCTGGTTGTATCCGGAAAAGCCGTCCATGAAAGATAGGACTTCATGCCCCACACACGAATCGATGAGTTGGTCAATAAATGGCCTGGGGAAGTTGTCTTCGGGACATGCTCGGTTTAAATCGCGGAAGTTGGTAGATACTCTAATGGTGCCTTGTTTTTTGTTAAAAAAAACGCGGTTTGAAACCCAGGTGGTATATGCAGTAGGATAAATGAATGTTGCTTTGCGAAGTTTCTCAATCTCTGCTTTAACAACGGGGAGCTTTGAGGGATGAATGGGGTGCTTTTTCCAATGAGTAGGGGGTACATCTAGCCATGTGTCAATGTGGTGCTCTATAATAGTGGGGTTGAGACCAGGAATTTCGGAATAGGACCAAGCAAAGACATCACGAAACTCTTGGAAAAGTTTTTTGTACTCTCCAATCTCATACTCACTGCAGGAGGCTCCTAAGGAAATGATTTCAAGAGCACCAGGTGGGTCAGAGATATCTATGTGGATGACGGGTGAGATGTTGGCCATGTTACCTTCCTCAAAGGCATCAGGAGTAGGAATAGGATCCTTAAACCAGTCGACTTTAGTGGGAAGGAAATCTTTGGAGTCAACCGCGAATTGTGTAGCTATGGTAGAGGAGGATTCTTCTAGGAGGAAATAGGAATGATGGTGAATGTCGTCCCAGGGATAATATGGGGCAGTGAGAGCCTCCAGAATCTCCTCATCATTACGGAAACTTTGAGTTGTCAAATTGGTTAATGAGGGAGTGGTAGTCGAAGAGATCATATAAATGGTGTTAATCTCTCCAAATGGGGGTGATACTGGGGGGTGGATCTCCTCAATTGTGGGGGGTGCCGTCTCAAGATCTAAATTATTCATCTCGTAGAGAGCTACTCTGTAATCTGGGAGATCAGGACAGTGATGTGAGTAATGGCCATAAATACCGTATATGGCACAAGGGTGGTTGGTACGCAGCGATTTATCACGAGGCTTAGGGGTTGGATCTAGTTCGACAACCGGGATGTTGGGGTCATCGTCAAGCATTTGCATGTGTTCCTGTAATGCAAGTAATTGTGGACATTGATAAGTTGGATGGCCTAACTCATCACACAACTAGCATTTGGGGGGAGCACGAAACACGGGGGGCGGGGGGTTTAACTGTTTTGGGCGAGGGGACAGCAGTATATGGTTGTGGGACCCTGCCCCTAGTGTGCTTGATAAGAGGGGGGGAGTCGTAGATGATGAAGGGGTAGTGATACTGGGAGGTGGTTGACTAGTAGTGGCAATGGGTTGTACCGGTTGTAGGATAACATTTGGTGTCGGCGGGGGAACGGGAGGCGAAATATACCATGTGGGTAATCCTAAGGTTAACCCGGGGAGGCTAAGAGTAGCCATAACCAGGGCACTTACTACTCCCGAGGGAGGAAATAGGAAGGGAATTGTGTGGATGGGTGTAACACCAATGTGACTAGGTACCAATGGTGGTTTGGGAAACAAGGGCAGTTGATTGTTGGGTGTTTGCGTATTGTGGTAAAGGGTACATAGGTCAGATACTTCGGACGCAGGTGATGGGGGAGGAATGGATTGGAATGTTGAGGTCATCGGCGTATCTGAGTAAACTCTGGTTCCCACGGAGGAAACAAACGAGGTAGTTGCACCACCAACAGGTTGTTCAACCATGGGGAGAACATTCTTGGGTGCAGTGGGGGCATTTGGATCGTAATAGGTGAGTTGGTCGACCTTGACCATGCGTCCGTCATGGGGGAACATCATGGTACGAAAAATGGATGAGGCAACCACTTGTATGGCATACATATAGCTATGGCCAAGTAAGAGGTTATAATCAAGTTGAGCATTGATGACCTCTATGTCAATGAGCATGGTTTTACTAGCCAACTGGATGGGGACATTAGCTAAGAGACCTTGGGGTTGAGCAGAACGACCGTCGTAGGCTCGCAATGCAGTGGTGGACTACTGGAGAGTAGGGGATCGCAACTTCTGCCAAATGAATGTGGACATAATGCATGTAGAGGCAACTTCATTTATAATGCACCGATGGATGACAAGATTCCAAACGGAAACAGAAACTTGGAACGCTAAAGTGGAAGGCAGGTGTGGTTCGGACTGGTCCAAATCGAAGGCCATTAGTTGTGAATCATTTGGGTCAGTAGCACCAATGGCGGAGAGCAAAGTCTTGCGCTGTGAAGGACAGTTTTTTAAGATTTCTAATGCAGACATGGCTGCGGGAGATTGGGCTAAGTCATCTACAATGTTGTAATTTGACGCAGCGCGAGCATTGGGATTATTGTTGATGCGACGAAGTGGGAAATGAGGTGCTTTAGAGGTGCCATCGAGTGGAGCTGGGAGTATACGTAACGTTTGATTAGTGGGATGAGCGTTAGTGTTTTTGTCAGCAGGAGAGGCTTCAGGGGTGGAGCCATATTGGTTCCGACGGTTTTGGAGGTTGACATCAGCGGATGACATCATTAACAAGTGGTGAATACCTGAGTCTAACATGGGTTGATAAGGAGTGGCATAAGTGAACTGCTGTTGTGGTGGCGTGTTGCCTTGAGGGGGAGCCAACGGCTGAGTGTTCACTACGCCTTGGGTTGGTAAGGGGTTTTGCAGCACCATAGGTTGATGCTGAGGTTGTGGGGGGTTGGGTAGTGCCTGAGGAGCCGCATGCCCTTGGCGATGGGCATCATTAGCCCAGAGATTCCGAGCTCACTCCAAATGTGGGAAAGCATGTGTATAGTGGCCATAGACCCGGCAAATAGAACAAGGATGGTTTGTTCGCAAATTAGGATTTTTGGCCGGCTTGGGCAGACGATCAGGGTTCTGGTTAGCAGGTGCTGTGTTATTGTTGTTTGGGGGATTGGGAGGTTGACTGGCTTGGTCTAGAGGGGGCTTGTTCCCACGGTTACGGCCTTTGCCACGGTTTTGTTGGCCCTGTTATCACTGGTTATTTTGGTTCTACTGTGGGTTCTGTTGGGCATATACTTTCCCTTGGGCAGCAGGTGGGTTCTGGGGTTGTGCAGGTGCGGGAGCAGGCTACGGTGGATAATAAGCAGGTGGAGGCTGCATAGGTGCTGAACCTTGTGGGGGTTGCTGATACGTCTGTGGAACGAGTTGTGGGTTTTCCGCAGGGGCTGCCTGTGGTGGACAATAAGCATGTTGGGCTTGAGAGGACACAGGAGCTGGTGTAGCCTGTGGGTGGTAATATGGCTGAGGTGCGACCGGGGGGGTGTAAGAGGGGGATGCATGACCAAAGCACTAAGGTGGACAGGAGGGTCTGTGGGAATGGTGGTGATGTGCCATGGGAGCATACGAATTGGTTGCTCCGCATTGAGATGTAGCCCACGAAAGGTCAGGGACATGGCTAGGACGTGCTATGGAAAAGGGTTGGGGATGCGAGGCAATACGACCAATGATGCCATCTGCGGCATGGGATGCCCCCGGCGCATCGTGTCAGGAGGAATCACCGCGAGGGGCGTCAGGTATGATGGAATACAGATAACCCGATTGGGCATAGATGA
This sequence comes from Larix kaempferi, assembly GCA_027924585.1. Lineage (NCBI taxonomy): Eukaryota > Viridiplantae > Streptophyta > Pinopsida > Pinales > Pinaceae > Larix > Larix kaempferi. The sequence continues at coordinate 5,515,349 of BSBM01000009.1, forward strand.
TGTCAAATTGATGGGCTTTGAGGATGGCCTCTTCTTCGGACTGGGGTCATTCGGATGCCACATCCTTGGCAATGACAGGACAGAGGGATTTTAGAAACCAATCTAATAAGATACAGTCGTCTAACTTGATTTTGTAGAGGCTGCAGCGTCGACGCCACTCATGAATGTGGTCAATGATGTGGGTAGCCGTGTTTTGTCTGCAAGACAGTAGGATCTCAACTCCCACATCATAGTGGACAGGTAACTAAAAGAACTGCAGGAAAGTCAAGGCAAGGGAGGTAAAGGTGGCATGGGTTCCATGGGGCTGCTCGATGTACCACTTAGCTGCAGAGCCAGTGAAAGTGCACTGTAACAGACGGAGGCAGACAGAGTTGTCCACTATGGAGTTGGAGGAACACCATAGATGGAAGGACATAATATGGTTATGGGGGTCCTCACCTACCTTGCCCTAAAACTTAGGGATGTCGGAGGGGAGCTTGGTAGGCATGTGAGGCCACGCAGGGTCGTGTCTGATGGGATCGTTAGTCAGTCTAGCTAGGTCAGGAAGGTTGAGGCTAGCCATGAATGGCAAACTAGTAGAAGGATGTGACATACTAGTGGGTGTGACCATGTTGGGGCCAATGCCCCCAAGTGGAGGGGTTGGGTTCAGGATGTTTCCCCCAAGTGGAGGGACGAAAGTGGTATGGGATGGTCCTGCACTGCCAAGGGTAGTCTGAGTCACTGATGGAGTGGCGATAGGTATGCCAGCTACTGGAATGGGTGCAGTGATCGTAATGGTAGATGTGGGCCCCATCGAGGGCATACCCAAAGCAGGTGTGGTAGCTGGTGTGGTGGTGGATGCTCCACCAATGGTCCCTACAAAGAAAGGGGTGGAAGTCACGCCAGCCATGGGGCTGGTTGATGCCATGTAATTGGTGTTCTCGGACTCTGCCTCAGAATCAAAGGTAAAATAAGGGGCATCTAGCTCAAGTGACAGAGTTCTATGTCATTGATCAGTGGAGTCAAGTGACAATCCTCGAGATCTATGGTAAGTGGTATTAAGTGATGAAGATCGATGTCTATGACGGGTGGTGTCAAGTGAACCGTGCTGTGGGGGCTCGCCCCAGAGGCGCCAAGAATGTCTCGGGGACTCAATGGTGATAGATGGTGTCAAATATCTAGGGGTTGTGTTGAGTGAAAAAATAGCTCAAAAACCCTAATGCAACCGAGTGTGCAAAAGGAGAGCTAAAAAAATATGGCACTCAGGCCAACAACCAACTCTAAGCACTTACTGTAACAGTTGTGCTACACTAAGTGGAGTATCAAAAAATGGTCAGAATACCAACAAGCAACAGGTTTCCTAGAAAATAAAAAGAGTGGAATCGCTAGACCAAAAGGAGGTAAGGGAGCATGCAAACACCTAGCTAAATAGTATTCTGACTCAACTAGACATAATCTATGCAAGGTGATGAAATCCAAGTTAGAAAATATGGATAGTAGAGCCAAGTGGCTAAAGATATCTCCCTACCGGGAGGGACACCAGGTAGTCAATCCTAGAAGAAAGGCAACTAAGATACCCCGTTCATGACACATCCAGAAAAGGTGAAACTGCAGTTTGGTTCTATCGCCGCGGTATCGCCATATGGTGGATACCCCGAGAACTGCGAAAGGTAGCCTTCGGTTACTGAATGGATTGTGGTATTCCACTCAGGCCTCCGTAACAAGTCTGGCGACTTCAACCCTCCTAGGGGAGAGGCCCTCTGATAAACTGGTTGTGACCGTGCCAAAAAATACTAGGGGATTTTGGTTCCCTAATGGACAACAGCTATGTCTCAAGTGTAATCAACCGAGGGGTGTTATTTGGATTCCTATCCCCCCGATCCTACCTAACTACAAAAATTCTTATGTGTTCCCCAAGTGGGGTTAGAATGTTAGTTGTGTTAAGTAGTATTTTAGGGCTCAGTTGAATTAGGTGACAGAGTGTGTGCGTGTGAGATTATGAACCCAAGTAAAAGTGCCATGGGGTGGGAAACTTTCTAACTAAAAAAAACAAGAAAGAATTTAAACTTTGAAATGCAAAATTTTCTCCTTTTCAATTAAAATGTTGAGATTTAAAAATATTCTATAAATGGAACAGAAATAAAACTGCAGAAAAAAGGTTGCAGGGAAGTATGGTTGCAGGTAGGACAGATGGTTGTGCAGGTGTAGAAAATATTGCAGCAAAGTGCTCGGTTCAAAACAGGGGAAAAAGTGCAGAAAATAGACCGCAGGTCTGTGGCATATCTGAATGATCGAACTGCGGGAAACAGCGCAACAGTCGTGGACGGGTTGCGGGATTTTGGCTGAGAGACGCAGTCGGGACGCCGAAAATAGGTCAAAAGTCACAAGCGGGTTGCAGTAAAATGGATGAAAGCCGCAGACAAGACACAGGAAAAAGGACTAAAAACGCCGGCGGGTTGCAGAAAAATGGCTAAAAGCCGCAAGCGGGATGCGGGAAAAAGGACTAAAAACGTCAGCAAGTTGCAGAAAAATGGCTGAAAGCCGCAGACGGGACGCGGGAGAAAGGCCGAAAGACGCCGGCGGGTTGCAAAGAAATGGCTGAAAGCTGCAGGCGGGACGCGGGAAAATGGGTTAAAAATGTCGGCAGGTTGCAGAACAATGGCTGAAAGCCGCAGATGGGGCGCGGGAAAAAGGTCGAAAGACGCCGGCGAGTTGCAGAGAAATGGCTGAAAGCCGCAGGTGGGACGCGGGAAAATGGGTTAACAGCTGTTGTCGGACCGCACGAAACAAGCTAATAGCCACGGTCAGATCGCAGCTAACAGACTTGAAACCACCGGTAGGTCACCGGAAACAGTCTGAGAGCCACGATTGGATTGCAGGTAAATGCCTGAAAGACGCGGTCGGAACGCAACTGCGGGAGGTAAAAAATGCGGTTTACGACAGCCAAAAGGGATAGCTGAAAGGAAAAAACAGAAAAATATTGCAGAAAATTAGCAACGCTTAAAACTTTAAAATTATAACAATAAGTTCAAAAGAAACACAAGCGGAGTCACCAAAACTGTAGCTAGGGTTTTCACCCCAGCTTGTGCAAATGAGAACCTACTAAGGAGAAGGGACTCCTTAGTAGCAGTTCAATAAACAGTAATTTAAAACACTAAAACAATATAACATTTAACCTAGCATGAGCATTAACATAAACAACAAAACATGAAAATATGGTGAAGATCTTTCTTTTGTATTAAAAATTACCTCAAGTGTAGAGGTTTGGTGGAGCTCTTGCAACAGTCCAAGAGGGTTGCTTCCAAGCTTCCAGCTTTGCTCCTTTCTCTTTCTCCAAAAGGTGGGAATGGGCCAAAAAGACACTCAAGGGTGAAAGTAGCTCAAGGGTGAGCTAGGGTTTCAAGAGTGATTTTGGCAAAGTAAGGGTGTATTTGACTGTGGATATGAAATGAGGGGTCTCCATCACCTATTTATAGGTTTTTAGTGGTGGAGTGCTGGCCCATGGTTTTGGGAACCATATGGTTTAGGTCAGCTGTATAGGGGTTTTTCCTTCCTTTTTTCCTCTTTTTCCTCTTTTTTTATATTTTTTATTCCCTTTTTAGGGGTTTTTTGCTATTTTGGAGGAATTTTGTATTATTTTGGGGGGAAAAGAGGTTTTGTAGCCTTTTGGAGGCTTTTTTGATGGTTTTGTGGCCTTTTGGAGTCTTTTTAATGGGATTTTAAGGTTCTTGAGGTAAATATGGTAGGAAATATGGACAAATGAGTCATGTAATGGGGTAGATGAGGTAGTGAGCACGTTTTGTGTGTTAACATACATTGAAAGGGTTCAAAGAATAAGAAAGAAGGATGGTAATATGGTGTTTGATTACCATAATGACATTGATATTTTGGATAGGCCTAAAGGTGTTGAGCTTCAATGTTGTTGGTACAATAGAATAAAGGGGCAACACATGTACAAGTATGACTCGATAGATCATCTATTCATACAACTTGAATCTGTTATAGCAATGGCAATCCTATCATACAATATCAAGAATGACACATACAAGTTAGAAGAAAGCGACCACAAAATTTTTGAGGAATTCATTAAAAATTTAAATAGGGTGAATTTTCAAACCATTCTAATTTCTCTTATCTTTTGTACTACTATCTTATAGCTTATTTATAAAGTATTATTTTTTGTATTATCGTTGATTCGTTTGTACCAATTTCATACTCATTCTAATTTCTCTTATCTCCAGGTACGGTGAATGGTTTGGATGTCGAACGGTTGGCATAACTCAATGTGAAGTTATCGATCGTCAAATATTGATATATGTGTTCTTGAAGCATGGTTATTGAGGGTTCTTGAACTGTTGGCTAGTTCAACAATTATGTTTAATATTACTTTTAAAAGGATGAAACAAGTTTTTGTTTGTCAAATTTTGGTGCCCATGCCCATGTTAGAGTTTTCATATACTTTCTTTTTCTACTTCAATACTTAAATGGAATATTACTTAATGTGTGTTTCTTGAAATGTGTTTTCTAAATGTTTTCTTAAATAGAATATCAGTAGTAGTAAATAACATATGTACATATAAATAACAACAGTAGTAACAAAAGTAGTAAATATCAGCCAGGATTGATGATCATCAGGCCTGCAAAATGGATCGTCGTCAAGGCCACTTTACTTTGCCTCAAGTGCCAACAACTACTCAAGTCTGTTTTAACAAGTATTCACTTGATGTCATATTTCGTTTTGCCAAACATTCTACAAGCAAGGTCATTAATTCTCTCTTTTTCCTGTTTTTGCAGGAAGTCCATGCTACACTTTCCTTGCAAGAGAATTAAAGCACACATGATCTCATTCTACCAAGAGTTATAGCAAAGGTAATTTCAAAACTTTTGCAGGCCTCTTAATGAAAGTGTTTGTTATTGCTTTCCAAGTCACATCTTATAACTGTTACATATTATTGTTCACACGGAAGGTCACATGCCATAACTGTGACACGGTTTTCCACCTCTTAATAAGTGGTGGATGTTTGGCAGTCAAAGTGTTAGAAAGCATGTTGCAATACTTCCATAATTATATGAACTATCTATGGGTATATGTGCTAGATTTGCGTTTGTATTAAAATTGGTTAGGGTTGTGTGCTTGCATTGGTATTAAATGGGTTTGTGTGGATTTTGCTTGAATTGGATTCCTATCAAATTGATTAGGGTTGTGTGCTTTGCTGATTTCAATCTACGACTATATCAAATATGTTTTGGTCTTCATTTGATGTTAAGTTAGCATGGATCTAGAACTTGGGTGATGTGGTTGAAACTATAGTGATTGGCTTCTCTGATAGGGTCCTCTATTAAATTGCCATATTCCAACAATATTATGTTGACCGTTATTCTTCTTTCTTGCTTCTCTTCCAGTTTCTTTGTTTTTTTTGTGAAATAGGTTTTTTGTAATGCTATTGAAAAAAATATTAGTACATGTAGCAAAAAATGAACAACTGATTGACTGTCACAGATTCAAAGACATAAAACACAACAGTAAAAAAATCTCAACATGAAACCCAAGATATCAATCCACTTATGCAAGGGGAGGAAGTCAAATTGATTATAAGCTAAAACAGAGTATGTTCTTGCAAAAGTAGGACCAGTAGTAAGAGAAAAAGTATTTGCCTCCTTCTTCCAATATAGAAAATAGATATTGAATAGAATATCAATAAGCTAAGACAAGCTCAGATCTGGTGGTCATAATCAAGGAAAAGTACCAGAACAGCCTGTGAATTAGAAAAGAACAAAAGTTTGCAAAAAATTGGAAATCGGAAAAGCAATATAATGTCGGAAAAGCAAGTTTGAACAAACATATAAACCAGATACGGTAACAATGCACTACTATATCACTATCCAAGTAAGAGTATAAGAACTGATCTTTTTTCAAGGCTACAAAAGAGTTACAAATCTTCAAGAAAGATGAGAGTCTAGAAGGAATATTTGAGACCACTGTTACAATCCTAAAGAGGGCTGACTTGGCTACCTCCAAACAATATTTAAAATTGTAGTTATGAGTTATAAAAGGAAAGACAACAAGTGTAGCAGGTCTGTTATGGTTTACACACTCCTTTACTCAGGTTTTATGACTATCCAAATAGGGGCCTATTTGGTGAAATGACAATCTTAACCTACAAATTAGAGAAAGCCGAATTAAAATTGGTATGACAATTTAACAACGGTAGAATGGGCTCACACAATCAGTCAATCATGAAGCCGAGTTGATATTTTTTTATATAGCCTTCACTACTGATATCTGTCCACAAGAGAGGGTTATGATAGTGCCAATAAAATGCCAATGCCCTGTATCATAATGAGGGCCGAATAGGCTCCAAAATTTCTTGTATTTGATGTTATGAATGTGGCCAATCTAGAAGGTCGTTAGGGCTAGTGTGACAATATTCCCTTCCCATTGAGAAGCCTTGTCCCCAAAGGTTGAGGACCAAAGAGGGGCTCAACTATGTGTCTTCTTCTTTCTACGTTGCTTTCATCCTTTGCTAGATAAAACATTTGCATGCACTTGAATGTATAGAAGCTTGGAGAAGAGGTTTTTTTATGAGTTTGAATTAAATGTCTCACTTTTCAGTGCGAATCTAAAGCTAATATTGTGTGTGCAATTAGATTTGAAATTCTGTGCCAAATAGCAAAAAATAGCCATTTGATTCTCTTAGCCTAATTGAATGTTGCTTCATGAAATCCATTACAACATCCCTTGTTTTAAATCCTTATGAATCTACTTTCTAACAAAAGAAGTGATAGCTCAATTTGAGCTTCTTAGACTAGTTTCCAACGAGAAAAAAAATCATCTCAATTGGACTTTACAATAGAAATTTATAGCTTCTACAATTGACATTTTTCTACCAAATAGATTTAAAACCTGCTTTGATGGCTCCTTCAATGTCCCTATAACCAAAATGGACACTGCAAATATTGATAGTAACAGAAATAAAGAGGAAAAAGAAAAGTGTTGGGGATAGCTGCACCTAAGCTAAGATGCACCTGCAATTCCTGAAATATTGATGAAAAGATGGAGCAAGGCATATCCAAAATGGTACTCAACTAATTAACATCAATTCATGATAGAATTATATCATGAAATATATTACATTCATTTTAAACATTTTTTTTCACATAGATAATGGACACATGATTTAGTCAATATTCCCATGCCATGACATGTTCTATATGGTTTTGGAAATGTATCCCTAGTTATGAATCTTTTTTTGCATTCTCACGGCTTTAGCTGAATCATTATTCTAAGAAGAATTCTGCAAATTTCTAGCACTGTCAGGTGAAGGGATTTAATTCTAGAAAATGAAAATGCTTTATTGTGTAGCTTCAAATATTTTTAACATCTGATCAAAATATGTATATTGTTGGTTGTAGTTGCTTGATTGTAACTTTTGGGTCATCCCATTCAGATCTTTTTTGTTCCGTGTTTAAATTATAGTATTCGTTTTTGGTATTACATATCCTATTGCAGAATCCAATTCTTCTCAAAATAATGTGTCTCTATTTGGTCCAATTCAGCTGCTGGTATCATGGGATGAGTGTTGTTTATTTCTTGGATACGGGCCTTCACTTTTGGTTTTATAATGCATTGATTTATATAAATTAAAATTATGTAGGTGGAAATTTATTTATAATGCAGGGCAAGTGAACTAGGGATTTATATTGTTTATGTGGGATTTATTGAGCACAAATCCAAAGAATGTTTGAACTACGGATACTTGTTTCTGTTTTTGCGGCTATGATCTACTAGGTCTCGAAGGACTTGTTTATTTGGTTCTACTTTCTATAACTAATTAATCTTATATAGTGATGACAAAAATATATAAAATAGTGTACCTTGAGAGAGATAAAAGATTATTGGTCTTTTTGGTCCCATAAAGGATTTTCTTGTCCACCTTATATAGTTCACCTTGACCTTGTGGGTTTTTGGTTTGTTTTGTTGTGTCCCCCTTGGTTGACTCATGATCCTTTATCTTACTTGGTCCATAGGTTATGTTTATTAATGTTTTGATACCCTATCTTAAGGAGTATCTAGATTATAAATTAAATTTTTTATTTAACATGAGAGACGGATCCAGCTCGTGGTCTACTGCTCCAGCCTAACTGAGTTCTCTCCCTATGCGTGATCTTTATTGCTTCTCCATGTGATCACTTGTTGCACCACCCGCATGACTGGGATTTCCTTGTTACTCCTTCCACGTGGTCACTTTGCACCAGCGTGACCTTGATTCTGTTGGATTGTGGCACGATTGTGGGTCCTTTCCTAGCATGACTATGGCCTATTTCTTGGGTGGATTGTGGGTTATTCCATAGTGTAACCCTGAGTATGTTTCTTGGTGGACTATGGGTCCTTCACCAACGTGACCATGATTTGTTTCTTGTCACTTTCTTGGTGGACTATGGGTCCTTCACCAGCATTACTATGATTTGTATTCTTGAGTGGACTATGGGTCCTTCACCAGCATTACTATGATTTGTATTCTTGAGTGGACTATGGGTCCTTCCCCACAGTGACCATGATTTGTTTTCTTGGTGGACTATGGGTCCTTCTCCAGCATGACTGTGATCTATTTTCTTGGGTGGAATGTGGGTCCTTCAGTAGTGTGACTGTGATCTGTTTATTGGTGGACTATGGGTCCTTAACTAGCATGACTGTGATCTGTTTTCTTGAGTGGACTGTGGGTCCTTCCCCAGCATGACTGTGATCTGTTTTGTTGGTGGACTGTGTGTCCTTATCCAGCATGACCATGATCTATTTTCTCGGGTGGAATGTGGGTCCTTCCCTAGCATGACCATGAGGTGGCCATGAGCCTATTTTCTTGTGTGGACTGTGGGGTCTTCCCCATTATCACCATGAGTTTCACTTTATGGGTGGACTATGATTTTTCAAGCATGATTGTGCAAAGTATGCCTGTGTGTCTCTGCAGTATGTGACTGCATCCTTACCCAACATGACTATGTGTCCTTTGTCAACATGACTGTACTAGGTATGAATGTGCTTGTTGACAAAGAAGTCTGCGTCAATATGTGGTCAGTATGCTTGTGCTTTAACCCTCTCTGGATCTCTCAAAAGGTATATAAGGTGTTTGTCTAGATTGACTTGTCCCTTCGGTGACAAGATCAAATCTGAAAAATATGAGTATATGGTTGATTCAAGTATTGATTATGATTATTTACTATTGATATCTATTGTACATTATTTTATCATGTTGTTACTGTACATGGCATTTGATGATTCTCGACGACCAACTTTAACACAGTGAATAATGGAGCATTAAGTTGAAAGACATCAAAATTATGTTTGTTTGTTTATTACAGTTCAAATTTTATTAGAGCAGTATTGTTCTGAATCTAATTTTATATGTTCATGCATTAAAGTTTACTGCTTAAATTAAAAGCTCCTCTAACCCTTAAACTTCAACATCAACTACTTTGGAAACATGTACATGGCATATTCCATGCTTGGTTTTTACGGTTTTTGTTATTTGGCTTTCCTTTTTATCCTTGTTTGGTTTTATTGAAAAGTATTGGTTTTCTTGAAAAGTATAGGAATCTTACTTTATAATTCTCTCTTTTCCTTTAATGACACATCTAATTCTCATGTCCCTGATCTAAGAATTAGTGTTATTTTTCCCCTTATGTCAGATATTACTTGTTTACCATATGGTACTTATGTAGGTTTTGATTTGTAGTTACCAGAACACAAATAAGATATGGATGAGAATACATATTCGAGTTTTTAGATTTCGTTTTGGATATGATACATCTGGATATGGCCTGGAGGTGTAGTTATTAGTCAGGCAGAAAGCTGGTGGTTGCATATGCACGTTATTCAAGATATTGTCTCAGCATGCAGGAATACTTGCAAGGGCTCTGTTCACTATACATGGACATATGTTCCACAATATCCAAGGTATGTGATCTGTAGACTTTGTTGAATAAAAAAGTGAATTAAAGATGAGGCTTGGATTGTTGAGAATCCATTTTTTTAAGACTGTCATTGTAATATTGTTTCATGTGGATGGTCACACAGCTAATATTGCAATCAAATATGTTTGTGGAGTTTGGATGTCTTGTTGAATGTCTTTATTACTATTATATTGTCAGATAACAGCTTTATTAATGCATTTTCTTATAATGTGATATTTAGTGGGGCAATTGGTTTTGTTATTTGCTCAATTGAAGGACCGGCAGTAGATTTCAGAAATCCCGTCAATCCCATTGAAGAGCAGAAGGTTGCAACTAAGTACTATAACTCAAAGGTAATATTCCTAGAGTCTTCAGACTGTATCCTATTTATGACGATTTTATTTTGGAAGTAATAGAAATAATGGACTTAATTAATGTCATTGCTCAGTCAAAGTATTACAGGTCCTTAGTTAATAGTATAATAAGAAATAGTGTAATTCTTTTTTGTTCTCAATTCTAAAGGTTTTAATATGGAATTCATATTGTTATTGGTAGAAGCTTAACATAGTCTATTGTCTTTAGACTGCCCTATTTGTCATGAGTGATGAAGGATATATATTTTAGAATTAACATGCATGCTTTTGATATAAAATAAACATCTTGGATTTGTTCGAGGAATTGTCTAATATATGTAAACTGGGACATTGATTCAATGTAATGTCCCTTGTTAGGAATTTTATTAAAATTGCAATTTTCCACTTTTTTCCTTGGTTCGACCTTGGACTAGTTTCGATCTCTAGGTCCCAAATTTGCCCCAAATGATCCCAAATATTCTGAGAAGGTATATGAATGATATTAGAACATAAATATGTGTTTCAGGGATTCCTTTGTACCTTTAAAACACTTCTGCAAATACTCTTTTAATTCTGGTCAATGTAGGTAACTTTACTAGTGATTTCCCTTTGACTAGTATTGGTCTCTAGGTCTCAAATTGACTCCAAATGCCTTCAAATCTTCAAGGAAGGTTTATGAATGATATTAGGAATTGAATATGATGTTCAGGGATAACATATGGCCACCAAAAAACCTCTGCAAACTCTCTTAAGATTCTGGACCAAGTATGCAATTTTACTAGTAATTTGGGGTTCAAATCCCCCTGAGGTAAGTACTGAAAATGGCTTCCCAAATGCCTCCAAACCCACTCAAATTTATGAACAGAGGTATGTAATGTGTTAAGTATGTTATTAAGGTCTCATATGCACCATTAATGGTTTATTACAACTGTTCTCACCCTCTCCCATTCAACTGCAAAAATCCCCAATTCGACCCTTGGGGAAATGGCATTATTTCACCTCCCAATACAACTAAACTGAGTAAAAATGCTTCAAATGCTCAAGTACAGTACATGAAACTTGTAGAAGACATCCATGGCAGTATATGGATCACAAATATATCATAGAATCATCCATTCATTCGAAATCATCATCAATACATTGGTTCACAACAAGGTAGTGGGGAAATGGCATTGTTCTTCCATTAAAAATGAGATTTATACATTTCTACTTGGAATTTCGACCTGAAACTTTCTGGAGATGAAGAACAGGGTATTTACTTCATATTACAAAAGAAATGGGGCATTAGAAGCTCCCCCAAAGAGTACAATAGCTCACCAAAAACGCCCTCCCTCAAGGATCAAGAATATGCCATCAAAACTGGAAATGGTTGAAGGAGCGAGCTGCAATAGAAGAAACCATGAGCTGCCCTGTAGCTTACACCTGCAAATAAAGACTCCATTAAAGCTCCAAATGAAAGGTCTGAATGGCCTTTCCAATTGCCAACTTGGATGGGAATCTTTCACCCTCGAAATTGGCTAAGGCAAGAAACTAGTCATCCACTAGCTCTCCCTCTTCACAAATGCGATTGCAAATTCTACAAATGATCAAAAGCCATTCTCATACTTCATTTCTACATTTTATAACCAACATTAGCCTTCTAAGGGTCGAAATTCTCTCAATAGATTCAATAGATTTCCATTTAGGAAATATTCCACATTTGCCACTTGTCTCCTAGTTCCAACCTTCCATCTTCTCCCAAATTCGATTTTGGGTCTCTTTGTCTTCTCCAACTCCCAAATTCGACTTCCTTGAGCCTATTTTTGGGGCTGACATGTCATAGTGGTCAGATGTCAGAGGTCAGGTCTGCAATTTGTCATAGTTGTCATAGATGCTCCATCATTGGTGTCATAGGGGCTAGGGAATCTAGCCCAAGTGTCCACAAACTTCCACTTTGACTCTTTATATTCAATGGAGGTTACCAATCCTTCCCAATTCGACCTAAGATGCTCAATGACATGTGTTATGACTTACCAACTCACCCAAGAGTGTTCACATTCCCATTAATTCGAATTTGCAAAAGAGATATACCATGTATTATGAAAAATCAAGCTAGTGTGGGTCCCACATCCTCCATATGTCTCCAAAACCATTTGTCACCTAGGATTTCTCTTGAATTTCTTTATTCACTCTATTTATTAAATACTTGAACCCTTCCAATTTCTAAACATCATTTATTATCCCCCTTATTCCAAATCCCAAAGCTTCCACCCCAAACCTAGGAAACTAGTAATTTTCCTCCTTGGCAATTATTTGACCCTTAACATCAATTTTACAAACTCTAATGAATATGGCTAATGTGATTAGGCCATTGTGACCCAATTACAAATTTGGGACATGACAAATCCTCCCTTCCCAATATTGCTTGTCCTCAAGCAATTTCAAACATGGGTGTTGAAGAACCTGCTTTCTGTATAATTCTTTGAAGTTGCCATTGAATTGCCAAACCTTGAGTCTTTGAGTTTCCATGAATATTTTAGAGAGGAACCACCATGCTTGCTGCTGCACTACTCTGATTAAAATCACTTTATTAAGTGGGAAATCCATCTCCCATACTGCTTGCTTCCCCCAAAAAAATGAAACCAATGAGACAAAAATTATTCCAGGGTCCCATTGCTTGTATTGCACCCCAACAATTAAGAGTGCTCTCCAACCTACACCATTAGATAAGAGGATTCCTGGATCCCATTTTCTTGTATGCATTCTTCCAAACATCATGAGTACCAAATATATATCATCAAAGTACATAACAACATAATGAAAATGTACATCTAGGATATGCTTCATCAAAGAGTCATGAAAGTGCTTATACCTCCAAGCAAGTAGACCACCATTTTCCAAGTACATACAAGCTTCAAGTGACCAATCAAATCTGCTCCAATGACATAGGTGAGGATCCCATGTCCTATAATGCTGCTCCAAAAGGATGTGATATGCATCAAAATATTCAGCCATGTATTCTTTCATCCAAGAAGTGAATGAAGAATCTCCACTAGAATCTGAACCAAATAATGAGCAGAAAAAACAAGGAGACTTCAAATGACTCAAAGAAGTCTCACCCATACATCCATGAATGTGAGAATCATAAAGATGTAACAAAGTATGTGGCTGCCAACAAAAATGTTCTCCCATCATAAATCTATTCATCCAAGTGTTGGATGAAGTTCCTCTAACATCAAATGAACCCAGTGTTGAGCAAGAAAAACCATGAGTATTCAAGTGACTCAAATCCATATCATAGGTGCATCCATGTAGATGTGAATCATCATAAAGTGACAAATTATGCTGCTACAAATGTGAATAAGAATGTGCTCCAACCATGTCATCATAAAGGTTAAATCTAGGAGTTCCATACTCCTCATGTGGCACCATCAAAAAGAACCCTTTCACCCATACTTCATTGAAACTAATACTGCAAAACATGGAATTGTAGGATGTAGGAGAATGTACTAACTCACCCAAATGATCAAAAAGTTCAGGAGTTTCATCATGGGAAGGATCCATGTGGGTAGTATAATGCATATCCTTCAAAAGTGTGAACTCTTTGTCATAGTTTGGTTCCAATGTAGAGGAATCATGCTCTTCTTTAAAAATTGCATAACCTTCATCAAGAGGCAATTCGAATTCCTCTTCCACCACATCAAGTGTTTGGATCTCTTCAAGTTCATCTTCAAACACATCAAGAACATTCAAATTTTCACATTTCTCATGATCCACCATGTCATGAGAATCCTCCAAACAATCTACCATTTGACAATCTGAAACATAGGAGGAAAAACAAGTATCTTGCAACTTTTCAAGAAGTTGCTCATTTTGAATTGTGAGCTTATGAATATCCTCATTATTCTTCAAGTATGCATCATGTAACAATTCATTAAGCTCAAACAAATGGTTTCTATCAAAAAGCAAAGACATGAAATTACCTTTGATGTGGCACATTGCTCTTTGAATCTTCTCCATGTCTTCAAGGAAGGATGTTTCCTCCAATGAAGTAGCTCTCCAACAAGAATTTGACACCAATGCTTGAGTGTCATGGAGAATGCTGAGGGAATCTTGGATATTATTTTCATTCATCTTTAAGGACCCTTCAAGAAAATGAGGCTCTTGCAAATGAACCTCCTCATCTTCTTCAATTTTGCTTGGACCAACTTCATGAAGCTCAAGTGGTGATGGGGAAGTTGATCTTGGTTCTTCTTCAACCGCTACAAGGTCTTCATTATCATGCTTAATGAAACTTGTACTTGTAGAAACACTTTCAAAAGTGATCTCTATGTCACCAACATAGATGTGTGAGCACCCATCAGTAGGTACTCCTTCATAGTTTAAGCATCCATCAGTAGATGCTCTTTGGTTCATGTCTAAGCTAGAAGGTGTCTCAAAATGATCTTCCATATTTTCAATAGAATCTTCTTCATGCTCTTGTGATGTCTCTTCCTTTTGCTCCTTAAAGCAAGCTGATGCATTTTGCCCCTTGTTTTCCTTAGGATCAATATATTTGGAATCTCTTCTTGAATAAATCTCAAAAGCTCTCCTCAAGGAGGACATCATTTCATGCACACATATATGATACTCGCTCCAAGGGTTTTTACAAGAAGGGCATAAACCTTTCTTCACTAACTCCACATCTTCATTTTTGGGCCTATTTTCAAAAACATGTTCAGCATAGTACTCAAAAGACATGGAATTTTGTGTATTTTTGCTAAAAGCAAGATATTCTTGATATTTTTGATATTGTTGGGGCAAGGTTTTATATTTTGCTCTCCATCTTTGGAACTCACTCATAGAATTATCCTTGGTTGGTGTGACACACTCATATTCATCATAATAGTAAGACATGGCTGCCAATTATTCTTGAATGTATGTACCTAATACACAGGTGCAAGGACCATGCTCTGATACCACTGTAATGTCCCTTGTTAGGAATTTTATTAAAATTGCAATTTTCCACTTTTTTCCTTGGTTCGACCTTGGACTAGTTTCGATCTCTAGGTCCCAAATTTGCCCCAAATGATCCCAAATATTCTGAGAAGGTATATGAATGATATTAGAACATAAATATGTGTTTCAGGGATGCCTTTGTACCTTTAAAACACTTCTGCAAATACTCTTTTAATTCTGGTCAATGTAGGTAACTTTACTAGTGATTTCCCTTTGACTAGTATTGGTCTCTAGGTCTCAAATTGACTCCAAATACCTTCAAATATTCAAGGAAGGTTTATGAATGATATTAGGAATTGAATATGATGTTCAGGGATAACATATGGCCACCAAAAAATCTCTGCAAACTCTCTTAATATTCTGGACCAAGTATGCAATTTTACTAGTAATTTGGGGTTCAAATCCCCCTGAGGTAAGTACTGAAAATGGCTTCCCAAATGCCTCCAAACCCACTCAAATTTATGAACAGAGGTATGTAATGTGTTAAGTATGTTATTAAGGTCTCATATGCACCATTAATGGTTTATTACAACTGTTCTCACCCTCTCCCATTCAACTGCAAAAATCCCCAATTCGACCCTTGGGGAAATGGCATTATTTCACCTCCCAATACAACTAAACTGAGTAAAAATGCTTCAAATGCTCAAGTACAGTACATGAAACTTGTATAAGACATCCATGGAAGTATATGGATCACAAATATATCAGAGAATCATCCATTCATTCGAAATAATCATCAATACATTGATTCACAACAAGGTAGTGGGGAAATGGCATTGTTCTTCCATTAAAAATGAGATTTATACATTTCTACTTGGAATTTCGACCTGAAACTTTCTGGAGATGAAGAACAGAGTATTTAATTCATATTACAAAAGAAATGGGGCATTATAAGCTCCCCCAAAGAGTACAATAGCTCACCAAAAACGCCCTCCCTCAAGGATCAAGAATATGCCATCAAAACTGGAAATGGTTGAAGGAGCGAGCTGCAATAGAAGAAACCATGAGCTGCCCTGTAGCTTACACCTGCAAATAAAGACTCCATTAAAGCTCCAAATGAAAGGTCTGAATGGCCTTTCCAATTGCCAACTTGGATGGGAATATTTCACCCTCGAAATTGGCTAAGGCAAGAAACTAGTCATCCACTAGCTCTCCCTCTTCACAAATGCGATTGCAAATTCTACAAATGATCAAAAGCCATTCTCATACTTCATTTCTACATTTTATAACCAACATTAGCCTTCTAAGGGTCGAAATTCTCTCAATAGATTCAATAGATTTCCATTTAGGAAATATTCCACATTTGCCACTTGTCTCCTAGTTCCAACCTTCCATCTTCTCCCAAATTCGATTTTGGGTCTCTTTGTCTTCTCCAACTCCCAAATTCGACTTCCTTGAGCCTATTTTTGGGGCTGACATGTCATAGTGGTCAGATGTCAGAGGTCAGGTCTGCAATTTGTCATAGTTGTCATAGATGCTCCATCATTGGTGTCATAGGGGCTAGGGAATCTAGCCCAAGTGTCCACAAACTTCCACTTTGACTCTTTATCTTCAATGGAGGTTACCAATCCTTCCCAATTCGACCTAAGATGCTCAATGACATGTGTTATGACTTACCAACTCACCCAAGAGTGTTCACATTCCCATTAATTCGAATTTGCAAAAGAGATATACCATGTATTATGAAAAATCAAGCTAGTGTGGGTCCCACATCCTCCATATGTCTCCAAAACCATTTGTCACCTAGGATTTCTCTTGAATTTCTTTATTCACTCTATTTATTAAATACTTGAACCCTTCCAATGTCTAAACATCATTTATTATCCCCCTTATTCCAAATCCCAAAGCTTCCACCCCAAACCTAGGAAACTAGTAATTTTCCTCCTTGGCAATTATTTGACCCTTAACATCAATTTTACAAACTCTAATGAATATGGCTAATGTGATTAGGCCATTGTGACCCAATTACAAATTTGGGACATGACATTCAACTTGTACAAGCCAAAAGCCTTGCAAGTCCTTGTCCTCGTATGACAAGGCTAGCAATTCTGGAAAATATAATTTAGAGACTCCGTATCTGATGTATTAAAGACTAATATGATCATCTTGGATTGCAGATTCATGTAGTTGCATTTGATTTGCCACCATTTGTTAAGAAGGAACTGTAGTCCCTTCTTGTGCCCGAGTCTCAGGCCTTTACATGATCCCAAGCATCAGAAGGATTCACAATTTCACAGTGGACATGGTATCTAGGTGCCCATCGATGTTGTTCGAAGCTTGCTTTCAATTTTTGAGTAGGACAATTTTTTTCCTAACATCCCTGCCCCTTTTCTTTGCAAAATTTGTTTGTTCGTGATGTTTTGATTACATTTTTGGGAGCTAGTTTATTTGTTTTTCATTGGGCTTCTTCTGGATTGATGTATAGACCATAGTTTTTGCTCAGCTTCATTGTGCATCATTCACAGGATGAATAAGAGGGTACTTGTTAATCCTGAGAGTATGAATATTGATTGTTTTCCTGTGCAAAGTATGGTCTTGTTGATGGGGTTTGTGATGGCTCTAGGGGATTGATCTCATGGCCACATGTTAGCAAATGGTTCCTACTAAATGCTCTTCAGTGCCCAGTTCGCTTGGTTATAATGGGTGAAACTCATTTAATGGTGAATCAAATATGATAGGAAATTGCAAACAAAAGATCTCAATTGTTTTCATATCATTCATTTAGAGGAACCATGATCAAGAACACTCCTATTCTTCTTCTCCTTGTATTCCTATTTCTATTTGGCTTGCTTCCACTCAGACTAGGAAGGCATATTGGAATGTAATAATATTCTAGTATGAATATTTAGGAATCTCATTTATAAACTTCTCTAGTTTAAGGAGTTTTTGTGTGTTTGATAGTTGCTGAAGAGAGTTGTAATTGGTTATCATGCACTGCCAATGTATATCATTATATATGGGGCATTGCAAAAGTGGGCCTTGGGATACTCATATACTTTGTTGTTAGTGTTCGGATATTTTTAATTTTTATCTATAAATCATAGATGAGGCATTCCAGAAGTGGTTTTTTGGGCATGTTAAACTCTGCTCATAGTGATGAGATGTTTTTGTATTTTTAGCTGGTGAACCTTAGGGCTCAAATGTAATTTAGATCTTATTAGACACTCACATTCTCATTATGCCTTGAATTGGGAGGTTCACACTGGCCACTTGCGAATTTTTTATCATCGTTGTTTATCCATCTATGATATGTATGCTTCGGTCGACTTGTTTTGTATATTTTTCTTGTCCGAAGAAGAGATTATGCCTAAAGAAACTCATTATTCTACCTAGCTAGTTTCACTGAGACACAAATGATAAGCCACTCTCTAGGTAATAATAAGTCGACTGAGACATGACCTGGACTTTTAGATGGGCCCATTACCCTTGAAATCCTAAGATTACTTTTAGGTTTCTGCTACCCTATCAACCTGGCATGAGAATGCCAGAATTTAACTGCCTGAATTAAAATATTTAATAGAATAAATCCACAGTAGGAACAAAGCGGCAGAGCCCCTTTGATTGTTGAACTGAAACATGGAGGGGTTTCTCGTCAACTAGTAAATTCATTCACAGAGAGAGAGTACATTTTTTGGTTGATAAATATTATCTTATAGATGCATTGTTTGGGAAACAGGGAAACCAGTGAGATATTTTGAATTGAACCAACACATTCATTCATATGCATCTCTACAAATTGTTAACCATTCACTGATTTCCACTCTTAGGCATTCCAAGTATAACCAATATTTGTTCAAAAAACCACATTTGGATTTCTAGTGTATTATTCTCTACATGTTGAGATCATTAACTTACTTCCTTGATGTTGGGCATTCCAAGTAGGAAAATAAACAAGTTAAATGGAAGCATTTCAATATTTATTCCATATTTCCCTACAAAGGTGAGATCAATTAACACTGATTTGCTTTCCACCAAAACACCCAAAAATTTTCAGTCTTATACTGTTAATGCAAACAGGAAGAGATATTTACGTTTTGTGATGTTTTATTCATAGTATGATCAAACTAAATTTTAAAATTTGAGGCTTAATTGTATGCTTCTAGAATACACCACTCTTGGATATGCAGGATGGGTGCCAGTTTTAAGAGCAATTTCACATTGTTCCTAGGGTAAGAAACGTATGCATGTACTTAAATATCATGTCCAAGTTATTAGATTTTGTCCCATGATGTAAATCTAGTTGATATGTTGCCTTGAATGCATGCTTGCATGTTCAACATATGGTAAGGCCCATAAACGCTAGGACGCAACTCCTTTAATCAAATATAAAATACCAATACTTGCATTACCGGACATTTAACATTTTTCCAACAAAATAGAACTACCAAAATATATTGTAGATGACTAAAGAGTCAATACTATCCAATCATCATCTGTATTGACTGTCAATCTCAATGAATACATTTTTCGTTTGGTTGGAGTCAAAACTCTGTAGTACTCCCCATCTCATGGTCATTCCTAGGCTGTGGAGACAATCTCGGGTTTGCAGGTAGCTCTTTCTTTCTTTCCCAGGATATGCTTATCTTCTGAAGTGGCCTTCCATTTTGGCAATCCAACTTTCCACACCAGGATTTTGTTGTCATCCAACCTTGATCTAAATTCTTACGGCATAAGGTTCTAATGATGTATGCTCAAAACTACACTTTGCCTGCATGAGTGAAGATTGTTGTTTTTTCAACTTCCTCCAATCTGCATCATAGAGATGCTCTGTTTCTTTCCAATGCAAATAGTCTACTTTGCAGGGTTGTCGTGTTCCTAGCTTACTCATCCATTTGTACACATCTATGCATGGATGTTTGCATTATACCTCTAATTCTCTTGCCCCTTCCTGACACTTCCAAATTAAAATTTGGAACTTAAATATCTACCTCATGTTTATATGATTACAATGGTAAGATGTCCCATTGCTTGAGAGGGTTATTGTAATGTCCCTATTTTGACCCCTTTGTATTAAATCATAAATGATGTAAATATTGTAATTTAATCATGGTGAGGAGCTCAAGGCCAAGGCCCCACCATTGATTTACTGTTTTATGTATCGGCAATTAAAGAAATAGATGCCTATGGTTCTTGTGCTAGATAGGCACAATGTAAATAAGACATCATGTAAATACGAATTTTAATGGAAATACCCACAACTAGCTATGCAATGCAACAAAGAGATGGGGCATGATTCTACAAGGAATAGAGAGGAAAATTATTCAAACCCTTGAGCCAATGGTGTTAATCCATGTGTCAATGAGGAAACCCATAAACCACCAACTACCCATTTTGGGTTATGGACCCAATCATTTAATTCTTCCAGAAATTGGTTGAGGCAGTTAATGCCTTGGGAATGAAGAGGTATGGCAGCCAATTTCGTGTATGGGAAAGCCATCAAACTGGGAAATCGTGTTTTGTCTCCTTGGGCAAGAAAACTCCCACGAAATGGTGCCCAAAGCCATTCTGAACAGTCAACCTTTCCTCTCTCACACAGTCTGAACTACTGGGCTTTCCTTCATCATGTTTTTACCAATTTTCCTGCATTTTTCCATGGCTGGGAGCTCGTTTTTGTGTTACACAGTGGCTGGGGAAGGAGGAACACGATTTGGGACTGTTATGGAGGTCGTTTTTGCTCCAGAATGTCTATGGACTTTTTTTTGAAAATGGATTTGGCTTCCCAGGGTTATCCCCCATCTTCCAGTTTCATTTTTGGGTTTCCCACGTTTTTATGAAGCTAATGAAAACCCCATCTTTGGACATCCCACTGTAAAAATTATTTTATCATGCCCAATATTTGTGGTTCTGTTTTTATGGGCATCCTTGTTTTGGTTTGAACCTATGAGCAAGAAACTTGGACTAGTAGTGGATAGAATTGGCTTGATAAACCTAGTGGGGAGAATAACCTCTCAAGAAGATAAAGAGGGCTTTGGCTACTTTTCTATGCACACCCTAAGAGCACCAGAAAGGAAGGTATGGCTTGAGGGACTGTGTGGAAGTGAATAGGATACTTCCTTGTGCAAGGTGTGTAGGCATTCTGAGTGCCAAGCTAAATAGATCTGGGAGGGGTATCCCTGGCTCTGTGCTTGAGTGCACTAGCTTAGCAATTCTTCCTTTCCAATTCCTAGCATCCTGATAAACCCAACTGTAGCTTGGCTTGGCTCATCTTGGTGTATGCTTGGCTATGTGTGAGTCTGATGTTCCCTGATTCCTTGTAGAGATCATGCCCAGCTCGGGGGTGGCAGTGTGTGGAGATATTGATGACCACAACTGGCCTATGGTTGGGTGGAACATTGCAGTTGCATAGCCAGTTGCTTGGGACTACCTTATTGAGATAAGTATTCTCCTGTGTTAACTTGCAAATATTTATTTGATAAATATCTTGAATGTATGATGAATGTGTAATTGATATTACTTCTGCTGTGTTTTTCATATATTATACATTTCCATATGTTCTTTCAATTATGTGAATGCTTAGTTAAAAGTTGATGGGGTTAGATGCCCGATTTTAGCATCACGTCCTCTCTATCATGCTGGTATGCTCTGATACCAAAATCTAACGTCCCCTCCTACCATACCAGCATGATAGAGAGGACGTGATGCTAAAACCGTGCATCTAGCCCCATGGACTTTGTACTAAGCCTTCAGATAATATAAAAGTCATATTGGATGTATGATTATAAGAAAAACACAGCGAAATAATATCAATACCACATCCATCATACATTCAAGATATTCATCAAATAATAATTGCAAAGTTACACAAGAGAATACTTATCTTAACAACGTAGTCCCAAGCAACTGGATATGCAACTGCAACGTTCCACCCAACCATAGGCTAGTTGTGATCATCAATAAATCAACACACTGCCACCCCCGAGCTGGGCATGATCTCTACAAGGAATCAGGGAACAACAAACTCACAGATAGCCAAGCAGACACCAAGATGAGCCAAGCCAATCTACAATTGGGTTTATCAGGCTGCTAGGAAATGGAAGGGAAGAATTACTAAGCTAGCGAGCTCAACCACAGAGATATAGATACCCCTACAAGATCTATTCATCTTGGCACTCACAATGCCTACACACCCAACACAAGGAAGTATTCTCTTCACTGCCACACAGTCCCTCAAGCCATACCTTCCTTTCCAGTGCTCTCATGGTGTGCATAGAAAAGTAGCCAAAGCCCTCTTGATCTTCTTGAGAGGTTATTATCCCCACTAGGTTTATCAAACCAATTCTATTGACTACCACTCCAAATCTCTTGCTCACAGATTCAAACCAAAACAGGGATGCACATAACAGCAAAACCACAATTTCTGGGCATGAGGAAAAAACGTTTCTTCAGTGGGATGTCCAAGAGGGGGTTTCTACCAATTCAGAAAAATGTGGGAAAGCCCAAAAATGAAACTAGAAGATGGGAAAAAACCCTGGGAAGCAAAATCCGTTTTTAGAAAAATGTCCATGGACATTCTAGGGCAAAAATGATCTCCATAACAGTCCCAAATCGTGGCCCTTCTCTCCCAGCTGTTGTCCAATGCTAAAACGAGCTCCCAGGCCTGGAAAATGCAGGAAAAATGGTGAAAAATGTGATGGGGAAAGACCCAGTAGTTCAGACTACGTGAGAGAGGAGAGACTAACTGTTCAAAATGGCTTTGGACACCATTTCGTGGGTGTTTTCTTGCCCAAGGAGACAAAATACGATTTTCCAGGTTGATGGCCTGCCCATACATGAAATTGGCTGCCATACCTCTTCATTCCCAAGGCATTAACTGCCTCAACCAATTCTTGGAAGAATTAAATGATTGTGTCCATAACCCAAAATGGGTAGTTGAGGGTTTATGGGTTTTCTCATTGACACATGGATTAACACCATTGGATCAAGGAGGAGTTCCCTAAAATTTGCGGAAGGATTCCGCGAGTCATTCCGCAACACGGAAGAGTTCGGGAAATCGTTCTGAAATTTGCGGAAAATTTTGGCAAACCATTCCGAAACTGCGGAAGCATTCCGCGAATGGCTCCGCAACTAGGGAAGCATTTCGCGAATGGCTCCGCAACTGTGGAAGCATTCGGTGAATCACTCCGCAACTGCGGAAGCATCCGCTGAATCGCTTCGCAACTTCAGAAGCATTCGTCAAATTGCTCTGCAATTGCGGAAGCGTTTGGCGAACCGCCCCGCAACGGCGGCACGATTTGTAAAAAAAAAAAAAAAAAAGCCACAAGGGGGCAAGCCCCCTTGACCCCCCTTTTTTTTCCCCCTCATATGTCGTTGATTGTGAGAAAATTCGATGATTTGACAAATTGTCAACATAATATTTTCCCATGTGCATGAAGTAATTTATGAATTTCTGAGAATATAATGCAGCTAACAATTGTGTTGATGAACACATTTCACAGAATCACAGTTACATCAGGGTAGCACTCTAGATAGAACAGTTGGAAATTTTTGGATCTTGGTTGGGCCAAGAAAATCAACATCATGGATGATGCACAGGATCCCTATGAGCCCGGGATAGATGCCATGGGGGAGAACATACATTTTGAAAATGCTGAAACAAAATCTAATGGGAGAAGAAATCAAGAGACTCCTCCAGGTATTGCAGCCACCATGAGAAGCCTAAGGGTGGAGTTGCAAAGTTGCAGAGAAGATAATGAAAGGATGATTAAAGCTCAGGAAGAACAAAATCAGTTGAATAAAGCCATGCTGCAGAGTTTAACAGACATCCAAAGGCAAATAAACTCTGGGCATTAGACATCAAATCCAGAAAGGGGTGGGATTAGTTCTAGGAGGAATTCCCATAAGAGAGCCAATAGCCCAAGAAGAGTTTCTACAAATAGTACATATACTCCAGAAACCTCTTCTAATGAATCATCTGACTCTGAAGAATCCATTGAGGGTTCGAGCTCTTCATCTCGCATGAGTAAGAGGAAGAAGCACTACAAGAACAATTCACATGGGGAATTTAAGAAGGCAAAACCTCCTACATTTGATGGAGAGGTAAAGTCTGGTCAAGAAGCTGAATCTTGGCTTCTTGGGATGAGAAAATATTTCTAAGTCCAAGACTACTCTGGGAATATGAAGGCAAGGGTAGCCATATTCAACTTGAATGGAAGAGCATCTATATGGTGGGAACACACTAGGCAAGTGAAGAAGATCAACGAAAGGAAGATCGTGTGGAATCAGTTCATGAAATACTTCAAGCAGAAGTACCTCTCTGATAGGTACTATGATGGTAAGATCAAAGAGTTCCATGAGCTGAGATTGGGACAATTGACTATGGAAGAATATGCAAACAAATTCTTGGAGCTGCTGAAGTATGTCAAGTACATTCGAGATGATAAGGTGAAAATTTAGCGTTTCCTGAGTGGACTGCCCCATTCATATAAAGACGGAATGAGTTCGATGAACCTCGAACTCTAGAGGAGGCCATAAGAAAGGCCAAGTATTGCTTTGATCAAAACAGAAGCAAACCAGAATTCCATAAGGCATGGAAGGATAGGAAAAACAAAAAGTTTGATCAAGGAAGAAGGGGTTCAAGCCTCCTCAATTCTGGAATCAGCAAAGGCAACCATCACAAGTTGTGACTAAGCCAACTAGGATGATGGGAGACAAGCCAAGACATCCAAAGGAACCAAGAGAACCACTTCAATGTTGGGGTTGTGGAGGATACCACATGCTTAGGAACTGTCCACATCGAAATGGGAATGCAAATCAAGTTCACAACATCCAAGGAGCTGGAACTGTGGGTCAAGTGGCAAGGACAATCCCTAGAATCTATGCAGCACTAGACAACTGCCAGGCATATCATCAGTCAACTATGCTTGAAGTTAAAGGTAAGATTGCTATGCAATCTGTTTCTATTTTGATTGATTCTGGATCTACTCACAGTTATGTCACTCCTAGAATTGTTGAGATTTGTGCTTTCAAGAAATTAAAGCATAGTAAATCAGGGTTAGTTCAACTAGCCACTGGAACCAAGAGAAAAGTTAGTGAAATTGTAGAGAAATGTCCATTAGAGATGGATGGGCTATTCACTTATGCAAATCTGAATGTTTTACCACTGGGTTCCCATGATATTCTCATTGGAATGGATTGGTTAGAGGCACACCGGGTTAAACTTGATTGTTACAATAAGACATTTGAATGCATGGATGAAGAAGGAAACCCGAGGATTGTAAAAGGCATTCTGAAGGTGACTTCTGTTAGATAGGTTTCAGCCATGCAACTGAAAAAGTCTTGTAGGAAGGGATGTCAATTGTATTCAGCTCACATTTTAGAGGCAGGAGAGAATGAAACTCTTAAATTGGAGGACTATCATGTATTGCAAGAATTCATCGATGTTTTTCCTGATAAGATTCCATGACTCCCTCCAAAGAGAGAAATTGAATTTACAATTGACCTTGTGCCAGGAGCGACACCAGTATCTAAGAAACCCTACAGGATGAGTACACCAGAATTGCTAGAATTGAAAATGCAATTACAAAAGTTGCTGGAAAAGAAATATATTAGGCCAAGTGTGTCCCCGTGGGGAGCACCTGTGCTATTTGTGAAAAAGAAAGATGGAATACTCAGGTTATGTATTGACTACAAGCAGTTGAACAAAGTCACTGTGAAGAACAAATACCCATTGCCCCGAATTGATGACCTTTTTGACCAAATGAGAGGAGCAAAGGTATTTTCAAAGATTGACTTGAGGTCTAGTTACCATTAGGTAAGAATCAAAGAAGAAGATATTCATAAGATAGCTTTTAGAACAAGGTATGGACACTATGAGTTTGTAGTGGTACCATTCGGTCTCACAAATGCACCAGCTACATTCATTTGTCTCATGAATAATTTTTTTATCAAGTATTTGGACAAGTTTGTTCTTGTATTCCTAGATGGCATTCTAATATATTCTAAGAATGAAGAAGAGCATGAAGAACATTTGAGAATAACAATGCAATTACTAAGGGAGCATAAGCTATATGCAAAGTTGAGCAAATGTGACTTTTATAAAGCTAGAATTCATTATTTGGGTCACATCATCTCCCACGAAGGAATATCTGTAGACCCTGAGAAGATTGAAGCCATTATGAATTGGCCAACTCCAAGGAATGTGACTGATGTGAGATCTTTTATGGGCCTTGCTGGTTACTACAGGAGGTTTATCGAAGGATTCTCCAAGGTTGCAAACCCGATCACTTCTTTGCAAAAGAAGGGGATAAAGTTTGAATGGTCACCAAGATGTGACGAAATTTTTCAACGGTTGAAAAATCTTCTTACAAGCACACCAATTTTGAAAATTGTAGACCCAGAAAAAGACTTTGTGGTGTGTACCAATGCATGCAATCAAGGACTTGGAGGAGTTCTTATGCAAGACAACCACGTGATATGCTATGAGTCAAGAAAGCTGAAGGAGCATGAGAAGAACTATGCTACTCATGATATAGAACTTGCAGCCATAGTACACGCCTTAAAGATGTGGAGGCATTACTTAATGGGAAGAAAGTTTGAGTTAAGGATAGACCATTATGGTCTGAAATACTTGTTTGATCAGCCAACTTTAAATGCTAGGCAAGCTAGATGGTTGGAATTTTTGTGTGAATTTGATTTTGAGATCAAACACATAAAAGGGAAAGAAAACAAGGTGGCTGATGCACTCAGTAGGAAGGTGCATGAAATGTATGTGGCAGCGCTTAGTACTTGCCAACCAGATTTGAGGCGGCAGATTGTGAACCATATGGTTGATGATGAAGTGTATGTGTAGATAAAGGACAAATTGCAGCAGCAAGAACTTGGCAAGAAATATGAGGGCTATCATTTGGAAGAAGGCGGACTTCTTACTTATAAGAATAGAGTCTATATTCCAAATGCGACAGATTTGAGGAGGATTGTTATGGATGAAATCCATAAAGCTCCATACTCTGGTCACCCAGGATATCAGAAAACAATTGCTACAGCAAGAAAATATTGTTTCTGGCCAGGCATGAAGAAGCACATCGCTGAATACATTTCTAAATGCATGGAATGTCAGCAGGTGAAGAGTGAACACCAACATCTAGCAGGTTTATTTCTTCTAGTGCCAATTCCAGAATGGAAATGGGAAGTATCCATGGACTTTATTACAAGATTGCCAATGACTGTGAGACAACATGATTCCATCATGGTTGTGGTGGACAAGTTAACAAAGGCATCACATTTTATACCTGTTAAGTCCACACATAAAGCCGATGCCATTGCAAATATTTTCATGAAGGAAATTTTCAGATTACATGGGTTGCCTAAGGCAATAATTTCCGACAGGGATACCAAGTTCACTTCCAATTTTTGGAAAGGTCTCTTTGCAGATTTGGGTACACATTTGAGATTTAGTACCGCATACCATCCTCAAACAGATGGGCAAACCGAAAGAGTAAATCGGGTGCTTGAAGACATGCTCCGCATGTATGTAATGGACAAACCATCCAAGTGGGAGGATTATCTACACTTGGTAGAATTTGCATATAACAATGGGCAACAAGCATCATTGGGAATGAGTCCTTATGAGACTTTGTACGGCAGAAGGTGTAGGACACCAGTGACTTGGGATAATCCAGTGAAAAGAATTGTACTTGGGCCAGAATTGCTTAAGGAAATGGAACAAGAAGTTGCAAAGATCCGAAAAAATTTAAAAACAGTCCAGGATAGACAGAAAAGCTATGCATATAAGCATAGGATCCATAGGGAATCCAATGTTGGGGATCATGTGTATCTTAGAGTGAAATCAAGGAAGAGTTCCTTGAAGCTTGGGAGTTGTGCCAAGCTATCACCTAGATATTGTGGGCCATTTGAAGTGCTTGAAAGAATAGGACCAGTTGCATATAGACTTGCATTTCCTGCTAGCACTAAGGCTCATAATGTTTTTCATGTCTCTTTGCTTAAGAAATATGTACATGATCCTAACCATGTGATTAATTGGGATGTGATCCAGGTGGAACCCAAGGGAGAATTCCAAACAGATCCATTGCACATCCTAGACAAGAAGGTAACATTGCTTCGGAATCGAGCCATCGAACAGGTAAAGGTGCAATGGAAGCACTACGGTCCCGATGAGGCTACATGGGAGCTGGAGGATGCCATGAGGGTGGCATATCCATTTTCGTTCAATTTTGATGAGCACTAAGGACAGTGCTAATGTAAGGGGAGGGGAATGTAATGTCCCCATTTTGACCCCTTTGTATTAAATCGTAAATGATGTAAATATTGTAATTTAATCATGGTGAGGAGCTCAAGGCCAAGGCCCCACCATTGATTTAGCGTTTTATGTATCGGCAATTAAAGAAATAGATGCCTATGGTTCTTGTGCTAGATAGGCATAATGTAAATAAGACATCATGTAAATACGAATTTTAATGGAAATATCCACAACTAGCTATGAAATGCAACAAAGAGATGGGGCATGATTCTACAAGGAATAGGGAGGGAAATTATTCAAACCCTTGAGCCAATGGTGTTAATCCATGTGTCAATGAGGAAACCCATAAACCACCAACTACCCATTTTGGGTTATGGACCCAATCATTTAATTCTTCCAGAAATTGGTTGAGGCAGTTAATGCCTTGGGAATGAAGATGTATGGAGGCCAATTTCGTGTATGGGCAAGCCATCAACCTGGGAAATCATGTTTATTCTCCTTGGGTAAGAAAAATCCCACGAAATGGTGCCCAAATCCATTCTGAACAGTCAGCCTTTCCTCTCTCACGCAGTCTGAACTACTGGGATTTCCTTCATCATGTTTTTACCAATTTTCCTGTATTTTTCCATGGCTGGGAGCTATTTTTTGGTTACACAGTGGCTGGGGAAGGAGGACCACAATTTGGGACTGTTATGGAGGCCGTTTTTGCCCCAGAATGTCTATGGACGTTTTTATGAAAATGGATTTGGCTTCCCAGGGTTATCCCCCATCTTCCAGTTTCATTTTTGGGTTTCCCACATTTTTCTGAAGCTAATGAAAAACCCATCTTTGGAAACCCCACTGTAAAAACGTTTTTATCATGCCCAATAATTGTGGTTCTGTTGTTATGGGCATCCTTGTTTTGGTTTGAACCTGTGAGCAAGAAACTTGGACTGGTAGTGGATAGAATTGGCTTGATAAACCTAGTGGGGAGAATAACCTCTCAAGAAGAAAAAGAGGGCTTTGGCTACTTTTCTATGCACACCCTGAGAGCACTAGAAAGGAAGGTATGGATTGAGGGACTGTGTGGCAGTGAAGAGGATACTTCCTTGTGCTGGGTGTGTAGGCATTGTGAGTGCCAAGCTGATTAGATCTGGGAGGGGTATCCCTGGCTCTGTGCTTGAGCGCACTAGCTTAGCAATTCTTCATTTCCAATTCCTAGCAGCCTGATAAAGCCAATTGTAGCTTGTCTTAGCTCATCTTGGTGTATGCTTGGCTATGTGTGAGTCTGTTGTTCCCTGATTCCTTGTAGAGATCATGCCCAGCTCGGGGGGTGGCAGTGTGTGGATATATTGATGACCACAACTGGCCTATGGTTGGGTGGAACGTTGCAGTTGCATAGCCAGTTGCTTGGGACTACCTTATTGAGATAAGTATTCTCCTGTGTTAACTTGCAAATATTTATTTGATAAATATCTTGAATGTATGATGAATGTGTAATTGATATTACTTCCGCTGGGTTTTTCATATATTATACATTTCCATATGTTCTTTCAATTATGTGAATGCTTAGTTAAAATTTCATGGGGCTAGATGCTCGGTTTTAGCATCACGTCCTCTCTATCATGCTGGTATGGTAGGAGGGGACATTACAGTTATTTCCATAATTGTTTTCATCAAATGAGATGGTTTTTACAGGGTTTCTGTGGATCTTGTTCCTCTGTGACATGCTATCTCTAACGTGTTTTGGGTATCCACTTTTCTTTATGAATATGATGAGGCTGAAGGGAGGATGAACTGAGAGAGTGAGGAGTAGTCTCATAGTCTTAGAGGTACAAATGGGGACACTTTGATCCTCGCTCCATACTCAACTTTGAGAGATAACCTGTAAAGTACCTGCCTCCACACCTGATAGGTCTATTCTGCTGGTGTTTCGGAGTAGCAGGAGTTTGCTTGCACTTGAAACAAAAGGATTTCTAGCTTGTGATAAATTTAGTGAATGCATAAGATAAGGAGGACACAATGTGCCAATCCAGTAGGCAATTCAAGAGAAAAGATACCAAACAAGACATTTATGATCAATAAGACACATCAGGAATACCCTCAGATTAAAGAAGCATTGAAATGGAGGTGTGAGGAAAAATGCCAGTTACAAGGGCATTTTTCCTGTACTACCCATTTGAAACCACTTGAGATTCTTTAAGGGGAAATTATGAACTAATAATCTTCTTCCTTGTCACTATCCTCACTGTAAGCAATTTGCGTGTGCTACTATATAAGTTTTTCCATATTGGTGCTTTATTGCTTCTATCAATTTCTCTTTTCCTCAAATATTCCTTTGTGAATTCACTAATGGTAGGATCTTATACTATTATCATGGAAATGAAAACTAGTAGCCTTTCCATTGATTTTATTGTCTTTCACAGTATTTTGATCATGTATGCATCTCTAACCTACCAAAAAATGAGGGTTCAAAATTGTTTGTACTAAGTTTTTCACGTGTATATTTTTCTAGAAAGGTCATTTTAATTAATAATATTAACACTCTTGTCAAACATCACAATTATGTGGAAGTTTTTTTTTACCAAGGAAAACAGTTACTGCTTAGATAAATATGAAATGTCCCGCACTTGTTTCTTGACCTAATTATTTACCTTCATTTATAGTTGCTAAAAAGACCACCATTAATGTAGGATTCATCTATCTACATAGCATCCAAAAATCTAGTCTAGGTGGGCTAAAAAGACCACCATTACTTGTTCTATTATTTGTTAAATTTTTAGAATTTACTTAAATCTAATCTAGGATCTTAACTGAGAGAACAACATGTACAACATATCTACAGCATATCAATCATGGAGACAATCATGGAAGCACACAAGAGACACACAGATTTACTTGGGGAAAACCATAAAGGTGAAAAACCCCAATAACTTCCTCAGAGATAGATAGAGCAATGATACAACCCAAGAGATAGACATATCCTAGCAGCAGATCCTCCTCCATAAGTGCGCCACTCCTCCTTGAGTTCATGAGTGATAAGTGAGTGAAAAAATAGAGTGCCTCCCGCACTCTATTTATACTTGACTTGACTTTCCTTTTACATAAATCATGTAGGCTCGAACTTAACCACATAACATAATGCTGACTAGACCGACCCCCAATAGTGGTGTCTAATAACCCTTTGACCCACATGGCCGACCTCCAATAGGGTGGTCTAATAACCCTTTGACCCACATGACTTATACAGGGCCGACCCCAACAAGGTGGTCTAATAACCCATCAAGTATAAGTTACGACATTTACAATATAAATGACGACACTTCTGTATAGATGAATAATACAATCTCTATAGGAGTGCATACAACATACATATATGAAATACATTCTGAAGTTAGATATACATCAACACTCCCTCTTAACTAGGAAGGTATTTCTCAGCACAGGTCTTCTAGCACAAGTCATCTTCTCTGGATCATCGTCACTGCTGCTGCTATCTCAACCAATTTCTGAATCTACTCGTCATAGGAAGTTCTACAGAGCCAGTCCTTTTTCATATTGGATGTAGGCCCACCACCTGCAAGTCTTCGTCATCATTGGCTGAAGCATCCCAGGCTATTACGAGCACACAACTCTACCTGTCGGATCTCCCAGGAGCAAATTACATGTGGTCATGGAAAAACCTGGCTGAAGCATCTGAGGCCTTTTTCATCCTGTCCAGATCTCCCAGGAGCAAATTACATGCCATAGGACAAAAGCTCGAAAGAGCATCTGCCAGATATCCCAGGGCAATGAATTACATGCCATAGGCAAAACCTCGAAAAACTATATGCAGATCTCCCAGGGCACAAATTATATGTCCTCCCAAGCAAAACCTCGAAAGAGCATTTGCCAGATGTCCCAGGGCACCACATTACATGCCATAGGCAAAACCTCGAAATACCATCTGCAAATCTCCCATGGCACAAATTACATGCTTATCTGCACAACCTGATCCACGGCCACAAAGTATCATCTAATACTCACCATACATCATCCTAATGTATACATGATCATCCTGATCATCATCACTGCAACATCCTGCTGCATGTCATTTGGAGAAGCTCGTCATCCATGATCATCCTGATCATACAATGCATCCATCTGATGCACACCAAGTATCTACCTGACACATATCATCATACATGATCCACCTGATCATACAATGTATCCACCTTATACAAATACAAATACATGATACATATCACCATACATGATCCACCTAATCATACAATGTATCCACCTGATACATATACAGATACATGGTCCAAGCATCCAACATGATGCATATACAAACATATAAATGATCCAACTGATCATATCCAGCATCCAACATGATGCGTACATACATATAAATGATCCAACTGATCATATCCAGCATCCAACATGATGCATACATACATACATAAAAATGATCCAACTGATCATATCCAGCAAAAACTAGAACATCATCCTGATTCTCATCATCCAACACTTACATCCACAGCCATGTGAAGGATCCTCCTTCCAACATGCTTGGAATGGCTTCAGCAGATGTGTCCATCAATTCTTCCTCGAAGTTTCCTCGATCTGAATAACGCCAAGCCTCTCTCTGAAGTACTCGAACTTCACCCTGGCTAGTGGCTTCGTCAACACATCTGCAATTTGCTCGTCCGTCGCAACATACAGGAGCTTCACAGCTCCTCTCTGCACCATATCCCTGATATAGTGATATTTGATCTCTATGTGTTTTGACCTGTCATGAAACACTGGGTTCTCGGATAGCTTCACACAACTCTGGTTATCACAGAAGATACCAGTAGCCTCCAACGGGATATCAAATAACTCATACAGTAGCTTCCGTAGCCATACTACCTCACAACTAGCTGAACAGGCTACAACATACTCTGCCTTAGCTCTACTAAGTGCTATGCAGGACTGCTTCCTGCTAAACCAAGAGATCACACCTGATCCCATACTAAAGCAGCACCCAGATGTGCTCTTCCTATCTGCATCACTGCCAGCCCAATCTAAATCAACATAACCCTGCATGTTAAACTTTTGATTCACTTCATACTTGAGCCCATAATCCACTGTACCCTTCAGGTACCTCAGAACATGCTTTACAGCAACCAGGTGAACAATCCTCAGATCTCTCAGGAACTGACTCAATGTGTTCATAGCAAAGCAAATGTCTGGTCTCGTCTTCATCAAGTACATCAAGGACCCAATCATCTGACGATACATAGAGACATCAACTGGCTCAGATGAAGCATCACATAGAAGCTTCAGATTCAATGCCATAGGTGTGGCCATGGCCTTGCAATCCATCACCCCGAACATCTTCAGGATCTCTACTGCATTCTTCCCTTGTCCAAGGAAGATTCCATCTGCACTCTGCCACACCTCCATGCGAAAAAAAAATAGTGCATCATCCCCAAGTTCTTCATCTTGAGCTCAGCAGTAAGCTTTTGCTGCATGTCGGCAATCAATCTATCTTCACCTATAACAAACAGGTTATCCGCATACAAAAGTAGTATCACTGGATTGCCTTCCTCAACCTTGTAGTTAAGGTTGGAATCCTCTTTACTCTTGGTAAAGCCCAAACTGGATAGAAAGATGTCTATCCTACCATACGAAGTTCTGCACATATATGACTCCTGTCATGTGTCTCAGAACCAAGTGGCTGCACCACATACACTTCTTCTTCAACTACACCATTCAAGAAAGTTGTCTTGAAATCCATCTTGTGTATCTTCTATCTCAACACTTTTATATTTCTATATGCTGCCATCTGCAACATGCTTGATCTGATAGTTCCATGTGGAAGTTACAACAGACTTCCCTTCAGCTCTTGGGACTACACCCAAACATCATTCTTCATGATCGACGGATCATGGCATTCTTCCCATATCCTGGGAACTTCAATATCTTCAATAGATAATTTTGTTGTTGAATAAATGTTGTAGTTCTTCTTTTGTAGGAGATGGCATACGATCTTTCCTACACAACAAGTTAAATTGCATGATTAGAAAACATCTCATAGTTTTCAGAACAAATTCTTACACATAAAGAAATATGTCATACAGTCATGCAATTAACTTAGCCAATGCTTCAGTACAACATTTATCCATATCCCGTAACTTTCTAGATGCCTTCCAATCTATACCAGAACATTGTTAAGAGTGTGCACAACTCCCAACATGTCAGCAAAGAGGTTTCATTCTAGATAAGTAGCAATGAAATGTTGTACAGTGCCATAGGCTACTTACACATGCATATTAGTAGTATATTGTTCATCAATGAAAATATTCTAATATGCATAATACACAACCTAATTCTAGGAACATCAGTATATACATTATTGAACAGTATTATTTAAACAATAAAATATGCAAGTAATGACAATTCAAATACTTATCTTTGTTTGTTTGTTGGGTGGACTCCCTCTTGATCTTTGCTTCCTGTATTACCTGTCCTTGAACTTATATACATTCTCGATCCCTATGCATGCTTGTTAGTATCATCATTTTGTTATCCTCTAGGTCTCATACATAATTCATTAGTATAATCTTAATATTATCAAGACACAATAATCTCAAGCATGTATAGTCAGGATCAATTCAAACACAGATAATAAACATTAGTATTTAAGGTTTCAAGGAAGTCTTTTTTTATTCATGCATATTCTTATTTAATCATAGGACTCTTCTGGTTAGTTAAATCATCAATCAAGAGAAGAGATATAATATGCATAAAACCAGTGATTATTCAAAACTATACCTTCATGATTCTTCTGGTTAGTCCTATCATCAATTATGGTAAGAAACATAATATGCATACAACCATGACTATTCAAATCTATGACTTCATGAATAATCATTATCAACAACACAACAGTATAAGATCCTAACACAAGGTAGGATTCTATCTTTATATAGGAAAAACATACCTGGATTAGCATGCTAGCTAGTTATGTCTAACATACCCGCATAATGTCTTCTGGTTCTCTTCAGTGACTTGTGCTAGTAACCTGCATGTCTCATAAGTTAACCATTGTAGAAACAAGTTATACATACCTCGAAAGTAGATCTTCTATGTGATCCATGACAATGGATGAATCTTTGTCCTCATGTCATAATGATCATATGTTCTTGAACAAGAACATGATTTGTCTTTCTTGGTGTACCTTTCATGTTAGTAGACAACATAAAACTCATACAACACCATAATGCATTAGTACAATCATAAGTGTCAACACCCTAATCAATGAATATTTTCTATCATGCATTCATAATTTTATTAAGGTGATATGACAAGTCTAAAATCAAGATTGTACTAACCGTAATAACATGAAGACAAACATACCATAAAATTAATCATGAACAAATCTCAAAACATACCTCGATGAGTCATACCTATCGAGATCGCTTGTAATCTTCTTATGTAAGGCCTTAGCCTCATCTCCCTCTGAAATAGGAACTTCTTCACTTATGCAGGTGACCAATCCATCTTTTTCTAGGATTAACCCAATCCACTTGATTTGCAAGAACTGGATCTAGAACTAGATTAGGGTTTGTCAGAGAAACCCCAAAAATTCAAACTTTGAATTTCAAACTTCTGAAAGGATAGAAATATGCGCCTTGATGAGCTGATCACATCGGTATATTCAGAATTTGAAAATTGCAAAGTTTCACTCCTCAATTTTGCCTTTGAAACTTCTGGATTCACTCGACGTGACCCCGAAATGGGGTTTGATTAAGCCCACTCTTCTGCCCCATAAAAAGGTTTGATCCAAATTTCTAAGCTTCTATTTTTCTGAGGAGCTTCCAGCCGTGGTCACAAATTTCAAAAATTTCCATTTTTACAGAAGCCCTAATTTTCCACTTTTCTAATCAAAGTCCTGAACTAGGGTCTGATCAAGCCCAACCTTCTGCCCAACCAAAAATTCTGATCTTGGTCTCTAAATTTCTATTTTGATGAGTAGCATCCATCCGTGGTCTCTGATTACAAAAATTTCAACTTTCTCCGAAGCCCTAAATTTCGGAAGCCATGAATGAAGGTACTAAAAAATAATTATGTTTTGACATAAATATGTCCCTGATTGTTTCTGGTGTACCTCTGAACTTTTTGATCCACAGGGTCTGAAAATGTTTCTTGAGATATCCCGACCTGTTATATTTCCATCCTGATAGGTCCAACCTCAATTGGATTCTCTGAGAGAGAGTTATGCCAAGTGTCGCAATGTGACCTGTTTATGGGATAATACAGGAGAGCGAACTTTTATGGCGTGCTACATGTCACTGTTTCAACTTCGGCCTCTAAAAACTTTTCCTGAGATAGCCCGACCTGTTATATTTCCATCCTGACAGGTCTGACCTCAATTGGACTCTCTGAGAGAGATTTATTCCAAGTGTCGCAACATGACCTGTTTATGGGATAATACAGGAGAGCGAACTTGTACGGTGTGCCACGTGTCACGGGTTCAACTTCGGCCTCTGAAACATTATCTTGAGATAGTACAGTCTGTGTGCTACATGTCACTTTTTACAAAATTTCATTTGGATCTTCCTAGCCCAAGTTATGACCTTTTTCCCAAGGTCACCTGATTTTGACTCAGATCTGGAAGAGGCAGAAATCCTATATTGTACAGATCATAAATCACAAAGTACAATGAATTAGAGGTTGTCCATTGGACACAAGGTACATGGGGATTTAATCTTCGACTTGTAAAGATTTCAGATCCGAAAAATTCACCAAAATGGATTTATAGTGAACATTCTACGATGACTGGTTTTTTCTATATCAATCCCTAGCATCGTAAGTGCAACAAGTGTCATACATGCCATATCTTGCCTTCTTTCAGGCTAACTCTGATACCATGTTAAATTTTTAGAATTTACTTCAATCTGATCTAGGATATTAACTGAGAGAACAACATGTACAGCATATCCACAGCATATCAATCATGGAGACAATAATGCAAGCACACAAGAGACACAAAGATTTACTTGGGCAAAACCATAAAGGTGAAAAACCCGAATAACTTCCTCAGAGATAGATAGAGCAATGATACAATCCAAGAGATAGACATATCCTAGCAGCAAATCCTCCTCTTCCACAAGTGTGCCACTCCTCCTTGAGTGCATGAGTGAGAAGTGAGTGAACAGTAGTGTTGAGCTTTGCAACTGTTTCCCTGGTCTCTTGCTCGCTGTCCTTGATTATGGCAAGCAGTTCCTCCGAGATAGGTTCCACAAGTTTCTCTTTGAGAGTATCCTCTGTTGTCCACAAATCTTGAAACTTCAACTCAATTTCTTTTGTCAATGTTAACGCTTTTTCCTGTAGTGGCTGCAATCTTGAGGAAGCTTCAATTTCCTTGGCTCTTAATGCTTCCAACTCTCTCTGAAGTTCCCTTCTCTCTGCAAACTTCTGCATCTTTTTCCTTACTGGCAAGACCTTCATAAAAGGATTAAGAGAATCAAGATCCTGTTGCTTCCACTGCACTTCATCCTGGATGCTTTGTAACTCTGGTTCTTCTTGTAACATGGCCCATAATTTAGAAACTTCATCCAGCAGGATTTGGCATCTCGCCACTTCAGTGAACATGCTTTCTGTAGAGGCCTTCAGTGTCTCTACTCTTGCTTCTTCTTCTCGCAGCGATGTTTCAGCTTGCTGATGAGCTTCCAGCTCCGCAATTTTTTCTTGATGGGAAACTTCCATCTCATCAATTTTATCCTTATGGGAAACTTCCAGCCCCATCATTTCTTCCTTCAGACTGTCGACAATAACACCAAAATTTAGGATGGTTGTCTCTATTTTTGGTTCTTCATCAAATTCAGGAAGCTTCGCGTAGATAGCTGAAACTGCTTCCTTTATCTTGTGCTGCTTTTCTTTTGCATAGTCCAGCTCCCTTGTATTCAACATGCATTCCTCTTGTAACAATTTGTATTTTTCTTCCAGCCTTAGGTACTGGTTATGGGAGACTAAGTCTCTCTCGTGAATTTCTTCCGCAATATACGGGTGCAGGTTATGCAATCCATCTATAGGTAGCATCCCCACATTAATTTCTAAATGTGGGAGCCTTCACACACTTTGAACCATGCAACCTATTGGGAAGATCACGGACATTGGCTCAATTCTGATTATCCGGGTCCTCTTGGTATAGGTAGGCCCGTGCTTCTCTTCTACTGGATTGACTCCCCTAAGCGGTCATCGTGGTGTGGTTATTTTACCAAGTCTCATTGGATTTCAATTCTCGTAACCAGAATTTTTAGCTCGGTCACGTTTCCTTCACATCAGTTTGTGTTGTCTCTTCCTTGGTGTTTTTCAGGCCCATTACATTTTCAAGATATGTCGATACCCTTGCCGTGATGCACTCATAATCATCATCGTGCAGCTGCGCATCTAAAGGCCGTCGAGTAGCTTTTGTATTCTTTTTCTGTGTCTTTTCTGGCACTTCCATGTCAGGTTCTTTCCTTTTCTCTCTTGCTCCTTGGTTAGGCTTTAGATTCTAAGTACTTGTGACCTCAGGACCTTTGTTTTCTTGGTCGTCTTCTTAGCTCTTCTTAGATGAAGTGATGAGCATGGATGGTGCATCAATCTTCCACTCCGCTGGCCAGTCTTCTATGATCATATCAATTCTCTACGCCTCGAGTTGATACTGTCCTTCATACCACATAGGAGGCATAAATAGGATTCGTGGCTGTATATATATGAAGTGCAATCCGGCCTTGAATATCATCTTTGAAATATACTGAGCTGTCACTTTCTTAGTGATGCTCAGAGTCTTCTGAATGACTTCGCATAATTGCTCTTGGTAGGTGAGAAACTACAGGTTGCTCCGCCTCTGCCTTTCTGGGTTCGTTGTGGCCCACATGTTTGCGTATATCACCCCACAATAGTCACTGGGGGCTACTGGAAAACCATTCTGATAGAGGGTTTCCTTCCACCCCACAAAGGAAATGAGAACGAGCAGATAGCTGAAATGGAATGCAGATCCATTGTCTTGGGTGTCTTGGACATCTTCTAAAAACTCATTTAACAGATAGTTTTCCAAATTGTACTGAAAACCATCCTTAGCCTTTGCAGCTAAGGATACTATGCTAGCAGAAAATTTAGCCGGTATGGACTTCCTTATAAGCCTTCCTGCAATAAACTGAACCGTGAAGAACAAGGGAATGTCTTGAATCCCTGATGTTACATAACCACGGTTTCCTTTGGTTAAGCCACATTCAGCCTTTATTCTTGCGGCCAACTCTTTGTCTTCTTTCTTTCCAACAAACTCAGTTGAAGCATCGATGCCTCTTTTGCTTAGGCTTGTAATCCTTCCGATAAGTTCAACAGTAATGTTTACGTTGCGGTTCAACCATATATACCCATAGTGCGTACATGATAACAGAGTGCACACCATGGGATTGAGCTCATTGCTCCAATCAAAATGTGGAATCCACAACAAATTGAGCAATCCAGATGCGGATAACGGCTCGGCCCATTCCATTGGTGTTAACACCTAAAAAGTGCTCACTAGCTCATTCCCTTATTCACATGACCCATTTGTCCACTTTTCCACCATGTGAGCCTCTAAAGCCACCAAAAGGTCACCAAAATACCTTAATACACCTCTTTTTCCACTCAAAATGAGTATTTTTCCTAAAAAAGCATAAAAAAACCCTCAAAAAGGGTCCAAAATTCCCAAAAATATTAAAAAGGGAATAAAAATATTCAAAATATTCAAAAATGGAAAAAGGAGGGAAAAGGTACCTAAACCATGTTGGTCAATACCATTGGTTTCCACAAAACCATAATGGTATTCCCCACCACCAAAAACTATAAAAAGGTGGTAGGGGCTCCTCACTTTACATCCATCCATCATCCTATCCTCATGCTGCCAAAATCTCCTATGAGTTTTTGGCCATTGTAGCTACCTTGGAGAAGGGACCCTTTGGAGTTTGGAGCTACTCAACAACCTTCACCATTTGGAGGTATTATTATTGCAAGCACTTGCTTTCCCCCATTTTCAATACAAATTTATTTTTTCTATTTCTTGTTCTTGTTTTCAATTCAATAGTTTATTATGATATGCACATGCTAGTTTAGTTTTAGTTTTAGATTTACATTTGTTTTTGCTTTAATATTTGAGACTGCAGCTACTAGTTAGCAGGTGCCCATAGCACTAAGCTTGGTTGCAAAACCAAGCCAACAGTTTTTGGCGACTCCGCTGGTTTCGAATTTTTAGATCTCACTTTTGCTTTAGATCTTAGTTTTTGTTAGTATTAGTTAGTTTAATTCATAGATTTTCCACTCTAGATAGCAGATCCATTGTTGTTCTAGATCTTGGCCCATTTTATTGCCATTAACAGCCCAAAATTTTCAATTTTCGGGTTCATTTTTCGACGTCCGTGTACGGCTTTCGCCTCGCGGCTTTTTGCCCAATAGTCGCGCGGCTCATCACCACGGCTTCGCGGCCAATTAGCGCGCTGCACATCGCGGCTTCACGAACATTTTCCGCGCTGCACATCGTGACTGTGTGGCGAAATCCCGTGCTACAAATCACGGCTTCGCGGATGAAACCCGCGCTGCCCATCGCGACTGTGTGACTGAAACCCACGCGGTCCATCGCGGCTTTTCTGTCAAAACCTGCGATACCAATTTTTTCCATTCATCCAATCCGTTTAAAAAATTAATTTTTTTTGCTGTGTTTTCTGCCCAACTAGCACATTTTACAGCATTACAATTCCTGCACTTTTTACAGCTAGAAATCTTTTTACTATTTCGAATGCTCATTTAAAAAAGTCTTTTTAAAAATTTTCAGAAATTGAACGAAGGATTTATTTTGCATTTTATCTAGATTAAAAAATTTTACTATTTACTTCCTTAATATTTTGCCCATAGCAAATTTTAGAAGAAATCCATTTATTTCTCGAAGAAGTCATAGTATTTGCTTTCCTATTTCAAAAGATCCTTTGTTTTTTGAATATTTTCTGCAAAGCATTTAGATTTTCAGTTTCAGTTTAAAATACCACACGTGCACCCACTCAAACACATAATTTAAACTAAGCCTTAAAATTTACCCTAACTTCAAACCAACTTTTAACCACACTTGGGGAGCACTTAAAAGAACTTTGTAGCTAGGTAGTATTGAGGGGATAGGTGTTCCAATAACACCCCTCAGTTATTACATTTGAGACATAGCTGTTGTCCATTAGGGAACCAAAATATCCTAGTATTTTTTGGCACGGTCATAACCAATTTATCGGAATGCCTCTCCCCTAGGAGGGTTGAAGTCGCGAGGATGGTTCCGGAAGCCTGAGTGGAATACCGAAATCCATTCAGTAACCGAAGGCTACCATTCGTAGTTCTCGGGATATCCCTGTATGGGGGTATTGCGGTAAAAGGACCAAATGGCAGATTTACCTTTTCTAGACGTGTCATGAACGGAGTATCCTAGTTTCCATTATTTAGGATTGATTAGCCGGTGTCCCTCCCGGTAGGGGGATATCTAGTCGTTGATTCAACACTCAATATTGTCTGACTTGGATTTCATCACCTTGCAGAGAATATCATTTGTTGATTCACAATACTTTTAGTTAGGTGTTTGCATGATACAATCCACCTTTGGTCTAGTAGCACCTCTTTTTTCTAGAAGTTGTTTGCATATTGGTATTCTGACCATTTTTGTTGCATCCCTCCACTTATTATAGCACAACTGCTATAATAAGTGCTTTTTGAGGTTGATTTTTTTGGCTTGAGAAGCCATTATTTTCACTCCCCTTCTTGCACCCTTGGTTGCATTAGGGTTTTGAGTTTTTTATACATTACCATCTTACACAGAAGATTTTTACACCAAGACTTATTTCTCACCATTGAGAATTTTAGATGCTCTCGTCGTCTTCAGGGCGAACTCCCAGAGTTCAGTCTACTTGGCTCTCCACGTCACCGACGTCGAGCCTTATCCCTTGATTCGACGCATCGTCGGTCAAACATATAGTCATCCGATTCTGACACGCCTCAC
This sequence comes from Larix kaempferi, assembly GCA_027924585.1. Lineage (NCBI taxonomy): Eukaryota > Viridiplantae > Streptophyta > Pinopsida > Pinales > Pinaceae > Larix > Larix kaempferi. Next base: position 5,557,809 of record BSBM01000009.1, read on the forward strand.
TTCACATCTGATTCTGAGGCAAAATCCGAAAACCCTACCAAGTTATTACCAACCAACCTCATGGATGGAACACAATTCGACCCACTTTTTACCAGTACCATAGGAGATACATCCACAGATCCTTCTACTACAGTGCCATCCATGGCAACAACCACCTGTGACGTCCCCCAAATAACAATAAGACATTATGTTTTTTGTTTTGTTATCATTATGAAATTTGTTTCAATAAGGGGCTAGATGAAAAATCTGCCGAATAAGTCCTAGGAGGACTGTTGTAAGAAACAACTTTGAATTTTAATTATTGTTTTAATAATAAAAGGATGAACAGGAACAGCCAAGTTAAATGAGGAGATCATGCATGGAAAAGTGGGGGACAAGTGAGAGTTAACCTTGGGAAAACCAGAACAGGAGTCAGAAGTGTATTTAAGACACTAGACACCCCCTGAAAATCAGGGATTTACTTAGCTACGAAAATTCCATGAGGAATTGGCTGCTAATGGTAAGACCTAGGCAAAAACTATAAAGGAGGGCATATGTGGGAGGCAGGACGCTGCTTAGTATGTCGGAAGAGGATTGAACTTGCTATGTGAGCACTCTGTGTTAGGCAAGGGATTCTGGAAATGTGACTGAGTTTTCAAGGTTAAATGTCCACACTTTTCATGCTTGTATCTGGCTCGGGGGTGATTACGGTCAGACTTGGAGTTTGTACCTAATCTACGGTTGGGTGGAACTTGGCTGTTCCGACTACATTTGGGTGACTAGTCCCAGGTTTTTCTAATTACAGGCCTTAAGTACTTTCTATTATGTAATTTTTTCTGTTATGAATTTAAGATGTTATGCATGAAGAAAATGTTAGTCCCATTACTGTAAAAATGCTAGATCTGTTGAAGAATAGAAGTGAAATGTTTTTGGTGTAGATTTCCTTTTATTATTTTAACCCGAGTTATTCATTTGTGTAGAGTAAGCTAACTTAAGACCGGAAGTTTTTAATCAGCATTGTATTCAGATATTTAAGGATAAAAGGAATGGATGTTTTCAGAAAATTTCCCTCAACAGTTGAACTACAGAAGTATTGATTCGTTTAATTAAAAGACGATCTAAAAATTGTATTATTCTCCTCTGCAATAGTCAAAGTTGAAAACTGAGTTAGCGTTCCATGTTGAATGGAAGAGAAAACCCTACCCTCGACCTCCATCAATCTATATATCAACGGTCGTGGTAATCTTCTCTATCCTGTTTGATGAAACGAAGATCCTTGTAGATCGGATAGGATCCAAATAATAATTTTGGATCTGGTTTACCCTTTTTGTTATAGATCGGCGTTACCATATTGGTCACCATTATTTTGTTTCAGCCATTTTCAAAAAAACGGACTGTGTGTGATCGACATTCTATGCCCTGTCGAAAGGATAAATTTTCTTATTAAGCATAGACGCCTTCTTGGAAATGGTGTTGTAAGACTTAGTAGAAACCATGCATTCGGTTAATATGGGTTCAGTAGAGAAGTCTTTTAGACAGATAACTCAATACCTGGAACCGCCAATATAAACATTCACCATTGATTTTTGATTTAAAGCACTTATATTTAAACCTGTAGATTAAACAAGTCTTTTATTTACGAATACCTTATTATTCCATAAGGGATCTTTATTAAGGAGTAAAAATTACCTAACCAAACCGTCTTAGCTTTTATTGTGAAAACCTAGGGTTTGGCATTATTCCAATTCCAAGTGAAAGCAGGAAAAGGGTAGCTATTGAGGCAGATTTCAAGGTAATTTGGGGTTCAGATCTTTGGTAGACAGAGTTATCACTGAAAAACACACAAATTACAAACTGATCTAAACCCAGAATTAGTTCTCCTCAGATCCACATTACATGCACGAAATACGAACTAATTTACCTTTTAAAAACTGTAAGAAAACAAAGGACTGGACTACACCGGAAGCACGCTCATAATTAAAAGTTCAGGGGACACGAAATCCATGGAAAGTTAAATTCCCAGACAATTACAGTAAATTAGAACAATTTAATAAGATTCATTCGAAATTACAGAATCAGAAAGACTTTGAACTTAAACGTTATACAAAGTCCTTCACTTCATGGAGAAAGTCACATAAATATTTATTACAATGGTATTCGTGACATTAAACCCTAGGCTGCCACGAACTCTTGAAGTCTCGGACAAACTAACCACAATTGTAAAACAAAAGACTCTTCTGTCGTTGGAAAAGTCCTGGCCCAAGTGTTCCTGACTTGTATGGGATGAAGGAGCAATGCCACTTACCAGTTACCTGCGCCGCTCCATATTGGAAATACCTACCATCATATGTGGTCAATGCGTTACAATCTAATGACTAAGGACTGCATTTAAAATAACAAAATTAAAGAAGAGTCTAAAAATGTGGCGTGTATGGTTACCTCCGGAGTATCGAGGTGAAGTATCTGGAAACGGAGACTGCAGTGTGTATTGAATAAAAACCTCCTTTTTGCTACAGAGATCTTTTTACTTGCTGAAGGGGACGAGTAAGATTCGCAGCCACTAATGTAATCGGGGTCTTACACCATTGGTTTGAAGCCTGTAAGTAAGGACCATGGTCATCAATCCAATTTTCAACATGAGTTAGAAGAGGATTAAAAGAACTTGTTCAGCAAACGGGTTTAGAAAATGTGAAATGCAAATACACTGTCAATTTCAAGAACCACTCACCGGAACTGCAACTCTTCGAATTGTTAAATAACACTTTGTCCAAGAATAAAACGCAGAGATACATCTGTCTGCTACAGGACCTCTAAACGCCGCGAGGAAACAACCGGTGAAGGATAAATAAGTGATGAAGGGATTAATTCTTCAAAGGAAGAGGGACAACAAACCCTGTCATTTCCTAGGCGCAGGTGGCACCCTCGCTTTGAATTACATTAATGCGGTCACATGGCCAAGTCTATGTTTTTTGGAATACACCCAGTACGGTAACCAGTCGTAGCGCAGGTGGCGCCATCACAAGCTTTTATAAATTATGGTGTCACATGACTAACCCAGTAGAGTATCCGCGGATTGGTATAGAGTACCTTGGTGTGCTGCAGAACTTAATGTTTCAATAACCCTCGTACGTTGCTTTTAATTGTTACATGGAAAATCCTATACATTACCAAGAACGAAGGGTATAAGCTAAAGTTGCAGCAGTATAGAGGGTGAATGGGACTTGTAGTTTGTTACTACCAACAACTTCGTAGAATAGGATTTTGGACATATAAACAATGGTTTATGGTAATAATGTTTTAATTAAAGAAAACCATGCAATCCGCTTTTGTTGGGGTAGATAACTATGTAAGAATATCGAGAATGAGCATTTAACAACCATAGTGCAATAGGTTGCAATCTAGGAATGTTACGATAATCCTTTCAACCCTTGTAAATTGTATTCCAGGTCATTGTTAAAATAGTTATTTCTATGTTTAATTGCATGAATACAGAGGAAATTCACAAGTAGCCCTTATAGGATAAATGATGAAGGTGAAATAGATTTAATACATACCTTGTTATCAGAACCCTGTTACCTGCGACCAAGGAAGTTGAGGTAGTGTAAGTACACCTGCATGAATACACGGAATAGAGTTAGCTATAGCTAAGTAAGCGGCATGTCAACCTTATTACCCTGCTAACCAGTAAGAGAATACATGGGACAGAACTTGAGTAAGTTTAGCATATGAATGTAATGTTTATTCTAAGTGTATGTACACATAGACCCAGTTATTGTTTATTCACAGTTAAGGGAAGGAAAAATAACAAAGAAGAAACATAAAAAAAAAAAAAGATAAAGAAAGGAAAGTAGAAAAAGAGAGAGATTTATTTGGAGATGTCGCACCACCCCCTAGGTATGCCTTATATAGGGGACACTCTACCTTTAAGAATGCCCAACACAAGACTACCTCCTATTAAGGGTATGCCCAACATAGGGGTCACACCCCCTCTCACTACCACAACCCATATCCCAGGAATCCCGACTACTATTCCTAACCCCAACGTAACCCATGTTGCACTTGGAAACGCTGGCCCATACCAGACCACAGCTGTTGGAGGACACATACCTTCAATACCTAGCATACTCTTAGGAGCTACTAGACCCCTACATCATACCACCATGACTAGTCATGTCCCAGTCACTACGCCACATCCATCTGCTAGTTTACCATACATGGTGAGTTTGAACTTACCAGACCTATCCAGGCTAACCAATGATCCTATCAGACACGACCCTGCGTGGCCTCACATGCCCACCAAACTCCCCTCCGACATCGCTAAGTTTGAGGGCAAGGCAGGTGAGGACCCCCAGAACCATATTATGTCCTTCCATCTATGGTGTTCCTCCAACTCCATAGTGGATGACTCTGTCCGCCTCCATCTGTTACAGCGCACCTTCACTGGCTCTGCAACTAAGTGGTATATCGAGCAGCCCCATGGGACCCATGCCACCTTCACCTCCCTTGCCTTGACCTTCCTACAGTTCTTTCAGTTACCTGTCCGCTATGATGCGGAAGTCGATATCCTACTATCTTGCAGACAGAACACAACCACCCACATCACTGACCACATTCACGAGTGGCATCGACGCTGAAGCCTCTGCAAAATCAAGTTAGACGACCGTATCTTCTTAGATTGGTTTCTCAAATCCCTCCTCCCCCTCATTACCAAGGATGGGGCATCCGAATGACCCCAGTCTGAAGAAGAGGCCATCCTCAAATCCCAACAGTTTTACCTCATTTACGCCTAGTCGGGTTATCTGTATACCATTATACCAGACGCCCCTCGGGGTGATTCATCCCAACACGATGCGCCGGGGGCATCCCATGCCGCAGATGGCATCATTGGTCATATGGCCTCGCATCCCCAACCCTTTTCCATTGCACATCCTAGCCATGGCCCTGACCTTTTGCGGGCTACATCTCAGTCTGGAGCAACCAATTCATATGCTCCCATGGCACATCACCACCATACCCATGGACCCTCATGTCCACCTCAGTGCTTTGGTCACGCACCACCCGCATACGCACCCCCAGCCGCACCTCAACCAATGTATTACCCACAGCAAGCTGCAACAGCTAGCCCAACACCTCCAATAGCTTAGGGTTACCAACAATCCCAGCAGGTAACTGGACCACCTCCAACCCCACCAACTTATTATGCACCACAACCTGCTCCCACACCTACGACAAACCAAAATCCTCCCGCTGCTCAAGGGCAAGTGTACACACAACACAATCAGCCCCAGCACCAAAACAACCAGTGCAACCATGGTGGGAAACAAAACCGTGGAAGAGGACGTAACTGCGGAAACAACCAACAACAACATCAAGGTCCTCCACCTCCCAATCCTCCGCAAAATAACAACGCTGCTCCTCCCAACCAGAATCCGGATCGTAATCCCAGGTAGCCCAAAAACAAAAACCTCAGAACAAACCATCCTTGTTCTATTTGCGGGGTCTATGGCCATTACACACATGCTTGCCCACATTTGGAGCGAGCTCGGCAACTCTGGACTAACGATGCCCATCGTCAAGGACAAGCGGCTCCTCAGCCGCCACCCAACCCTCCACCACCTCAACATCAACCTTTGGTGCTGCAAAACCCCTTTCCAACCCAAGGCGTAGTGAACACTCAGCCGTTATCTCCCCCTCAGGGCAACGCGCCACCACAACAAATCACTTATGCCGCTCCTGATCAACCCATGTTCGATTCAGATACCCACCACTTGTTGATGATGTCATCCGCAGATGCCAACCTCCAAACCCGCTGGAACCAATATGGCTCCACCCCGGAAGCCCCTCCCGCCGACAAGAACACTAATGTCCATCCCACAGATCAGATGTTACGTATACCTCCGGCTCCACTCGATGGCGCTTCTAAAGCACCTCGCTTCCCACTTCATCGCATCAATAATAATCCCAATGCTCGCGCTGCGTCGAATTACAACATTGTAGATGACTTAGCCCAGTCTCCTACAGCCATGTCTGCTTTAGAAGTCTTAAAAAATTGTCCTTCACAGCGCAAGACTTTGCTCTCTGCCATTGGCGCTATTGAACCCAATGATTCACAACTGATGGCATTCAATTCAGACCAATCCGAACCACGCTTGCCTTCCACTTTAGCATTCCAAGTTTCCGTTTCCGTTCGGAATCTTGTCATCCATCGGTGCATTATCGATGAAGGGGCCTCTACGTGCGTTATGTCCACATTCGTTTGGCAGAAGTTGGGATCCCCTACTCTCAAGCAGTCCACCACTGCATTGCGAGCCTACGACGGCCGTTTGGCTCAACCCCAAGGTCTATTAGCTAATGTCCCCGTCCAGCTGGCTGGTAAAACCGTGCTCATTGACATAGAGATCATCGATGCCCAACTCGATTATAACCTCTTACTTGGTCGCAGCTACATCCATGCCATGCGGGTTGAACAACCTGTTTGTGGTGCAACTACCTCGTTTTTGTCCTCAGTGGGACCCGGACATTACTCCGACGCACCGATGACTTCTACATTCCAATCCATTCCACCACCGTCACCAGAGACCCACGTCGCTAACCTCTGTACTCTTTCCCACAATACACAAACACCCAACAATCAACCATCTTTGTTACCTAAACCACCATTGGTCCCTAGTCACATTGGTGTTACACCCATCCACACAATCCCCTTTCTATTCCCTCCCTCGGGCGTAGTAAGCGCTTCGGTTATGGCTACCCTCAGTCTCCCCTAGTTAACATTGGGATTACCCGTGTGGTATATTTCGCCTCCCGTTCCCCCACCGACACCAAATGTCATCCTGCAACCAGTGCAACCCATTGTCACTTCTACTCAACCACCTCCCGGTATCACTACTCCTTCGTCATCTACGAATCCCCCTCCTCTCATCAGGCCCACAACCATACACTGCAGTACCCCCACCCAAGGCAATTAAACCTCCCCCCGTGTTCCGTGCTCCTCCTAAATGCTCGTTGTGTGATGAGTTAGGCCATCCAACCCATCAGTGCCCACAGTTACCTGCATTACAGGAACACATGCAAATGCTTGACGACGACCCCAACATCTTGGTTGTCAAAATCGACTCAAACCCCATGCCTCGTGACAAATCACTACGTACCAACCACCCTTGTGCAATATGCGGTATTTATGGCCATTACTCACATCACTGCCCTGATCTCCCAGATTACAGAGCATCCTTGTACGAGATGAATAACGTCGACCTCGAGATATCCCTTCTTCTCATTGAGGAAATTCATCCCCCACCATCTTCCTCCTCGGAAGAAATTAACACCATTTACACGATTTCCACTGGATACCCGTTTGTCCGGTCGGCCCCTTCCATTGATCCCTTCGACACACATGTTCAACCCTTTCAAATCGATGAGGAAACCACGTGCCCACAACATGGGGGAAAGCCCAAAAACTTGCCTACTCATCATCATCGTGATTCTCGTCGGAGATACTGGGGGCATCCACCCCACAAAGGGAATCCCCCATCATCATATCATCACTTCAGTATGCCACCACAGCCCACAGCCTCATGGTATAACACCTCGCCAGCAGTTGCTCAATGCCCTATTGATCTCTCTCTTAGACAACATCTGCACCACATTGACAACTCTGAGTTAGGGGGCATAATAGATTACCTCGACCTCGGGATAGGGGGCATGATGAATCATTTTGAACCTTCCCCATCATCTCTATCTCAACACCTCAATGAACCCATCGTTCAATCCAATGCATATGTGATCCACAATCACAAACACCATGCACATAGCATGGGGGCAGGTCATTAACCCTACTGAATTTTTCACATATGTGATCTCAACCATTTTTTGAGGTCACATATCACTTGTATGTTCGATTTGATTTGATACACCTAGTATTCTCCCCCCGGGGGTCATCATTTCTCCCCACCACTGCATCCTTGGCTTGGTGGGCTCACCTTTATTTGTAGCCATTTTTTAACCTAGTTATTTGCTTTGACCATTCTGAAGTCCTTATGACCTCCATTTTTTCACACCATTTGCACTACCGGATTCATATTTCCATGCCCATTATGATGCTTGAGATCATTTCTCGCTCTCACGCCAAGATTTTTTGGGCATTTTTTCCATGCCGCCTCGTTGCCTCGGTTTGCGTGCCACATCGGCCATCATCCATTGTTGATAAACCTTATATCACCGGATTCAGTTTTCCATGCTCGTGATGATGCTTGAGATCATTTCTCACTCTCACGCCCAGATTTTTTGGGCATTTTTTCCATGCCCCCCTCGTCGCCTCGATTTGCGTGCCACATCGGCCATCGTCCGTTGTTGACAAACGTTATATCGTCGAATTCAGTTTTCCACGCTCGTGATGATGCTTGATATCATTTCTCGCTCTCACGCCCAGATTTTTCGTGCATTTTTTTCCATACCCCCTCATCACCTCGATTTGCGTGCCACATCGACCGTCATCCATTTTTTACGAGTCTTATATCGCTGGATTCAGTTTTCCATGCTCGTGATGATGCTTGCGATCATTTCTCTCTCTCACGCCTATATTTTTTAGGCATTTTTTCCATGCCCCCCTCGTCGCCTCGGTTTGCGTGCCACATCGGTCGTCGTCCGTTGTTGACAAGCCTTATATCGCCGGATTCAGTTTTCCACGCTCGTGATGATGCTTGAGATCATTTCTCGCTCTCACCTCCATATTTTCTGGGCATTTTTTCCATGACCCCTCGTTGCCTCGGTTTGCATGCCACATTGGCCGTTGCCCCTTTTTTACAATCTTTATGTCACCGGATTCAGTTTTCCGCACTCACGATGATTCTTGAGACCTTTTCTCGCTATAATCAATCCCTTTTTGTTTGACATAATTTTATCCCTTTTTCGGGCCGAGCAATCCCTTTTACGAAAAAGGCACTTAGGGAGTTTCTGTTAAGCTCTTTTCTGACTCCTAAAACAATGCAAAGATCGTCGAGCAACCTTACTTCCTTTCATGCTCGCTAAACGTATCTGAAAGGGCATCTACCTGGTATAATTTTACCCCTTTTCCGGACTTTGTAGACTAATTACAAAAAATGAATACTCTAGTCACATCGGCTAGAAGAGTTTTCCATTTGCATCATTTTATGCTTTTTCGGGCCTTGGAGACTAACTTACGAAAAAGAACACCAATGGAGTCCACTTACCACTTTCAAACTCTCTAAACATGAAAATGACCATGAGCAATCACCATCTTGGGCTCGTAAAACCAACAGGACAGTAATCATAACCACTGCAGAGTCTTCTTATCGTTTTCAGACTCCTTAAAAATGAAAGCACCAATGAGCACGAACAGTACTGGGCTCACAAAATCCACAGGATAGTACCATCTCAGAGCACACTTTTATCCCTTCTTGGAGCTCATTAAAACTACGAAGAAGGACCGAATGGTGCCTCTTGGTGCCACAACAGATCACGTCTACTCATATGGCAGCTCCCCCATTTTGGTCGCCTTTGTTCAGAGTATACTGCAGTATGTCACCCTGAGAACCCCTCGACAGCACCCATCAGCTTGACCCCCCCAGAGTCAATACATACCCTTCAGTCCCTAAAAGCTATGATCTTCACACCTACACGTCAGTTCCCTACGCTTCCAGGTCAACCATGTCATCATGCTCTGAACAAAGGAAGTTTGAGTCTACCCACTATATGACCCCAGTGACTTCCCGTTCCCCAAGTATGTCAGTCCTACCATCAGTACTACACCACTTCAGTTCTACACCTCGCGCTCCTATCAAGGAAACATCATTGCCTTATTAGTTACTGGTCTCCCTCTGTCGACGACAACCAAATTTATTCCAGAGGATAGACCTAGAGGTCCCTGTGTCTTGGACTCATCACCATTTATGATGAGTGCCTACGAATCATTTCGAGAAGAGTCCTCAGTGCCTCTCCAAATGATTGTTTCTCACATGCTCGACTTCAACACCTTGATCGCATCATGGAGACTCGCACAGGATATTGGTCCGTTCAGTAATTTGTTCAAGACCCCGGATACCTCCTAACTCTTCCACATTTGAGAGTCTACTTATGGAAACAACCAGTTACATTTTTTCTATATATATCTGGGTTGCGCATGGTGACAGTATTCAGATGTACCCCAGTTTCATACTCTCTCGAGTACACAGTTGCATATACTTCCCAGAGATGGCTCACAGTCATTGAATCCCTATAGATGTTGGACACCTTCAGTTTCAGCAGTTCATCAACCCTTCTGAGACCTTATTCAGAACAGTTGTTGCTTTATTCCAGTGTATCAGTTATTTAGATCAGTCATGATATGATCATGAATACATCCCAAAATGATGTCCCCTCTGGACCATTATGATGTACCAACAAATTTTTTATTTTTCAGGTCCCCCTTCTTGGGACTAATTGTTATGTCTTGATACGAGCATGGGTATGCTCGCCTCGTCCATTATCATAGATTATTCCTCATTCATATTGAGGCCATGTAATATTGTTTATTTTTTGTAGCTTCCAAGGGCTGTGGATCCAGTCTCCAATCGGTCTCTTCTCCTCCCCAAAACCCCAGAAAAAAGACAAAAGAACTATGATGTTTATCAGCCATACGATGAGCTCCTGCCCTCACACATCAGGGGGCAATCTGTTAACACCTAAAAAGTGCTCACTAGCTCATTCCCTTATTCACATGACCCATTTTTCCACTTTTCCACCATTTGAGCCTCTAAAGCCACCAAAAGGTCACCAAAAGACCTTAATACACCCCTTTTTCCACTCAAAATGAGTATTTTTCCTAAAAAACCCTAAAAAAGGGTCCAAAAGGGAATACAAATATTAAAAATATTCAAAAATGGAAAAAGGAGGGACAAGGTACCTAAACCATGTTGGTCAATACCATTGGTTTCCACAAAACCATAATGGTATTCCCCACCACCAAAAACTATAAAAAGGTGGTAGGGGCTCCTCACTTTACATCCATCCATCATCCTATCCTCATGCTGCCAAAATATCCCATGAGTTTTTGGCCATTGTAGCTACCTTGGAGAAGGGACCCTTTGGAGTTTGGAGCTGCTCACCCTTGGAGCTACTCAACAACCTTCACCATTTGGAGGTATTATTATTGCAAGCACTTGCTTGCCCCCATTTTCAATACAAATTTATTTTTTCTATTTCTTGTTCTTGTTTTCAATTCAAAAGTTTATTATGATATGCACATGCTAGTTTAGTTTTAGTTTTAGATTTACATTTGTTTTTGCTTTAATATTTGAGACTGCTGCTACTAGTTAGTAGGTGCCCATAGCGCTAAGCTTGGTTGCAAAACCAAGCCAACAATTGGGAGAACATTCGTTTGCTTAGTAACCTCATCATATTTCCTGTACGTGTATTTATCTGGCTGGAATTGCAGAAACTTCTCTTGATTCAACAAATCATGGTCTGCAAACTTACATTCGGGGATAATACCGAGAAAATTATCCTTCATCCACACATGGCTTAACATTGACGGCATGGTAATAATATACTGTGCATTCTTTATAAGCAGTACATCTGGTGCGTCGCTCTTCTCAAGCTAACATACTTTAGAACTAGCCATATTGGCAATGGCATTTTTTCTTGTCGTGCAAATGGATTCTTGGTGCCTGTGGCCTTCGTCTTTCCTTGATCGGTGGCTGACTGCTTGTATTTCTTTTGCTACTACGATTGATTGCATGGTGAATTCCTAAACGAGCCACCTCGGTCTGGAACAGCTTACTTAACGGGCGGCTTCATCACTCCTCCCAAACCAAACCATTTGAAAGTGCCCAAAATTTATTCTAGTGTCGGCTCTTTTGACATATACGAGTGAGCACTATTGCTTTCAGCTGGTAAAAACTTAGGATTTTACAGTTGGTAAAAATTCAAAATTCGTAGTAAAACTGGTAAGTAAATAGTCTTTACCATTTATAGGCCTTTTTACCCCGATGGTGTGCCCATAACGGCTAGTTTAGACATTAAATGTCATAACCATTGGAAAAATATCCCAAGGATGTCGGTCCTTTCCTTCATTGAATGCATCATAAACAACTAGATTTTTGTTCAATGCGCCCGTGGCCATCGGAAAAACATTGTATAACGACTATATTTCCGATCGACAATTGTAACGGTTATCTTTCCAACCGACAATTGTAATGGTTATCTTTTCCTTATCATCGCAAGTGACCATGCACCATTGGGGTTCCCTGCGCATTTCTTATTGGGGGCTTTCTAAATTTGTAATGCAAGGCTTCTTCTTATGTGAGTTGCGAGGTTCACTACACATTTCCCTTTTCTTGATGTTAGGTTCACATATTGAACCTATTCTGACTTCACAACTCAGCTTCCTTTGCGTGCTTTGCAGCACAAATTTCATTTCTGTAAACACTTCGTGTTTTATCAAAATTGCATGCAGAATCGTATTCTTTCATTCTTAGTGTCCAATTTCTACTCCACTTAACACTTAGAATTTCCTTCGCTTCTGATCAATGAGGGTCGAGCAAAGTAGGACTATCGTTTTAGGGTTTTAGTCTACTTCCATTAATAAGGCCTGGTAGGTTTTCTTCCGATAATGTGGCTAGCTGAACTGCGCCACCATTAGTAACATGCTTGACAGCATATGGCCCTAACCAATGCATCTTAAATTTTCCAGGAAACTTCATGAATTTACTGTCGTAGAGGAGAAAAAGATCTCCTACCTAAAAAGATTTGTACTTGATGTGGTGATCATGCCATGTTTTTTTTTTGTCTTTCTGCACTTGTTGGTGAAATCTTGTAATGAAGCGATCTTCTTCTAAGCCAACCAAGTGTAGTAGCATTTCTTCCATTGTCTCATCATCTCCCATGCCTATAAATGTTGCAATTCTCAAACTTGGTACTATGTATTCCATTGGCATCACAACTTCCTATCTATATGCTAATCTGAAAGGTGTATGACCTTTCAACTTCTTACAGGTTGTCCTGTATGCCGACAACACAGCTGGTATTTGCAGATCCCAATCATCCCTTCTTGTATTACATACCTTAGTCCGCGCATTTTCCAACACTTTGTTAAAATATTCAACAGCACCATTGGCTTGTGGATGATATGGTGTCCTCTTCTGATGGTAAATATGAAATTCCTCAGTCAGGGATTCAATAGTTCTATTCAAGAAGTGGGTTCCCTAATCGCTCATTAGGATCTTTGGACATACAAACCTTGTGAGGATGTTTTCAAAAATGAACCGCGAGGCAGTAACTGCGCAACAATCCTTTACTGGTTTTTCTTCTTCCCATCTAGTTAGATAGTCTGTATTTGTAATAATGCATCTCGAACCAGTTTGCTTTCTTGGTGGGTTAATAGATCCCACAAAATCAGTAGCCCATTTACCAAAGGATTGTAATGTTAGCTGTGGCCTCAATAGCATCTCATCTCTACGAGATGCCTTCCTTGTTCTTTGGAAAACATCACAATTACGACAATGTTCCTTTGATACCTTGTGGAGTGTAGGCCACCATAGCCCTGCTCTTTAATTTTTTTGCGCAGTGGCTCTTCCTACGTAGTGACCTCCAAACACCCCTGAATGTGCTTCAGCAAGTATCAATGATTTCTCATGTTCTAGCACACATCAGTGGAGTACTTCATCCAGTCCTAGCTTGTATAATTGTCCTGCAATTATGGTGAAGTTAGCTTCTTTATCTACTCATTGTTTCTTCTGTTGCGCAGTAAACTCTGCAGGTGCCAACCCTATGGTCAAGAATTCTACATTATCCTTATAATATTCATCTCCTATTTGGATAGAAAACAACTGTGCATCTAGTAGATTATCTTCCAGGTTTGTAGGTTCTTTGCCTGACTCAATTCTGGAAAGGTGGTCAGGTCCTGAGTTCAGTCTACCTGGCTTAACAACAATTTCAAAATCATACTCTTGAAAGAGTAAAAACCATCTACGGATTATCCCCCCTAACATTGGTTTATTGACCAGATATTTCAAAGCTGAATGGTCAGTACACATACAGAACTATGCACCCAAAAAATAGTGTCTGAAATTCTGCAGTGCGTACACCATAGCTAAACCATCTCTTTCTGTTGTGGTATAATTCTTTTCTACTAAGGACAATTTCCTACTTGAGAATGCAATAGGATGGTAAATTCCTCCCTCACCTGGACGAGCGACCGCTAAGTGCGATGGATGAAGCATCTACATGGACATGGAATGGTTTACTCTGATCCGGAAAAAATAAGATAGGCGCAGATACCATCCTTTCTTTCAATGTGTCTAATCCTTTCTGGCAGTCCTCAGTCCAAATGAACTTCGCTTCTTTCTTCAACAATTTTTCCATAGGCGCAGTAATCTGTGCACATCCTTTAATTAAATTTATGTAGTATCATGTGTGTCCCATTGTAGTCCGTATTTGCTTTACTAAATTAGGTGCTGGAAAATTCACAATAACTACAAGTTTAGCTGGATCAACCATCAATCCCTGTTTACAAACACTGTGTCCCAGTAGAATTTCGTAGGGCACACAGAAGATGATTTTCTTCAAATTGCGGGAGATCTAATGTTGTCTACACTTTGCTAACATCAAAATTAATGTCAATGTCAATGTCAATGTCAGGCCATATGTCATATGTAATGCAACATATAAAATTTTGCAAGGTTAACATGTTGAATCAATGGTGTAATTGAAATTGTGAAATTTTAATTTTCAATTAAAAAATACATATTAATTGAAATCAAGGTTAGCTCATTCGCTATGATGTGTTTTCCCCTAGGGTGTTCCTAGGTCAGACGTCCCATTTAGTATGGAGATGGATCAGGATCTGGTAAATTACGGCAAGGATGACCTTATGAACTTGTCAGACATCTTGCAGAATCCGAACACCTGACGAAATGATGGGATTCTCGAAATTTTCCCATCTTCCGAACACCTGACGAACTGATGGGATTCTATAAGTCTTCCCATGCATGTAAGGAAAATCTTATCTCTCGGTACTTCATTCAAAATATGGATCTCATTCGCAGATGGCGTGGTGGAGAATAGCTCGGCTCGGGTCACGGGTGCTAATGCAAAGGACAAGGCCCAGCTTTCTACACATGTTTTTGGTCAATGCGAGACGGTGCTCTTTCTCCTATATTTTGAATTTTATATGACCACTCAATCAACAATGAAGTTTTATTAAAAAAATATCCTTTAATAATAATATTTTTATTAAAGAATTCAATTTTCAATTAAAAGATATGCTTTAATTTCCAATTAAAAGATAACAACATACTCATTTATCCATGTTTTTGTTGATCATGTGCTTTGAAAATTAAGGATGGAAAAAAAGAACCTATGAGAGTGAGATAATTAAGTGATAAACTTAAGAAACAAATAAAGCGTGTAACCTAGAATCATTTCCGAAGGTTAATGTCAATGTCAGGCCATATGTAATGCAACATATAAAATTTTGCAAGGTTAACATGTTTTTTCTAGCAAAATTTTAATTTTCAATTAAAAAATACATTTATATTAAGGACTTTAATTTTCTATTAAAAGATAACAATTGACCCATTTACCCATGTTTGTCATTGATCATGCACTCTGAAAATCAAGGGTGGAAGGGTAGAACAAAAAAACCTACTAAGTGTGACACAAATAACTCAAACTAACATGTGTGAGCGATGCACCATTATGCATCTGAAGTACATTAACTCATAAAGTTAGGAAACAAACAAAATGTGGAACCTACAATCCTTTCTAGAGGTTAATGTTAGGCCACATGTAATGCAACATACAAAAATTTTCAAGGTTAACATGTTGCATCAATGGTGTAATTGAAATTGTGACATTTTATTCCAAAGGACTTGATTGGAAAGGCGATATAGATATAATATGCCCTTTCTAGAGGCAATTCATTAAAAAACACATCGAAATTGAGATTGTACTATGATGTTCTCCCCTTCCTTTGTCAGAAGAATTTTAATAAGGCTATTTTTCCAAGGTATGGATTATTTTGGATTCTTCAACTATTATTGGAGGTGAACTTGTACATACCAGGCTACAACAAATATTTCAGGGAAGCGGATTTGTCTATGTATTATCCATGATGCAAATCTTATGGTAAAAAATATTTTACCAACTAGTTCATGGTTCCTTCTTTCTTCTTTGGGCCATTCCTTTCCCTCGACTATAAATGGGTAAGAAGAAACCGCTCTCAACTTCAAACTTGGTATAAATTTTTTTACCCATGAGTAAAAGTAATTGTTTCAACCAATTACTAAGACTACAAGAATAATAAAATGTTACTTAAGTTTTAACATATATCAAATAAATCATTTAAAAAAATGTGAATAGATAAGTAAAAATCGTTTAGCAACAAGACCTATAAATTGTAACTTGAAAGTATTAAAAGTGTACAAAGTGGGATTGGGAACCTCCCACAACAAAACCATGTTTCCATGCCTTTGTCTAGTCACAAGTGTTAGCCCACCTCAATATCAAAATAACAAAAACAATTTCATGTTTAAGAAAAAACACATGATAGTTTAATTAAATTTTTTTTAAAGATTATTATCAAAAAAAATTAAAAATTTTGAAAATAACATCATACCAAAATTAGTAGCTCCAAGTCCATGGTAGGCAGAGGAGAGCACTTTGATAATGTCTAGATAAATCGGTGTCTAATTTCAACAAGTGCTTCTAGCTTCTAAGGCCCATAACCAAAAAGCAAGCATGTCTGAAATTCCATAGGTGATGCTTGGTAAATTCAATACTATGATAAATTGATGATGATTGGTAAATTCAGTAGCTAATAAATCGTTGATGCTTGGTGGAAGGGCATGACCTTATATTGGGACAATGCTAAGGAAATATAAGAAAGAAAGAACAAATGGAATGAAAGAAAATCCAACCTCCTTGAAGGCAAACTCACCCACATACTCTTCAATCAAATGGGAAAGTTTCACTGAAGTGAGAAAGTTTCAATATCCATTATTACATATATAATAGCATGCCACATAATGCCGGAAATGTATATAGTCATACACATATCATAACAAGCTTATTATTAAAAATTAATAATGGTTTGGAAAAATAATTAACCTTCAAAAATACATGCTAGCAAAATATTTACATATTCTTTGATACGGTTTGTTAAAAATTTTAATCGTATTTTGATGGGTAAATGGCTCATGACGGGCATATGCGCGTCAAATTCCATCCCTTGTCATGACTCATGTGTTTAGCTAAAAGACTTATCAGCGGTTTCTCCTCCAGAGCCATGCGGTTTCTCGTCAAGAGTATGAGGGCTTTATATTTTATAAACAATATAGTCAAGAATTGGTGAGGTCTATATAATTTTATAAACACTTAGTAATGGCTCCAGAAATTGCAAAGAAATGATTAAAGGAAAAAGAAGAAAAAGAAGAAAAAGTAGAGTAGCACTACTACAAGGTTGGAATGTTTGGGATGCTTTTTTTTTACAAAATTGCTATATTGTCTCAAACACTTATTTTAAATATTTTTTTTTTATTATATTTAAGACAATTTTAAAAACAAAATAGACTTTATATATTAAATATCTATTTTATTTTATTTAGTTTTGAAAACTGTTTGTATTTCTTGAAATTTCCTATAATTGAAACTCAACTGATTTTTATGGAGGAGGTATTTAAAGAATTGGAAATTTTTCATGAAGCTTTTGCTCAACCATTAATGGGGTTAATCTCAAGGAATAGTTTAATTTTAGCTCCATTGTTATGACTTGTTTCGATTTTTTCCTTCTTCAAGGTTGCATCCACAACATCATGCTACATGTTTGCACTCTTTCCACACTTTGATTCCACGAATTTGGAGAAGGAACGAATTTGAACTGAGTTTTGGGAAATTCTTGACGTTGTGGTTATCACTGATAAGAGCATTGGATGCTATTGGGATATTGCTTTGTACTTTTATTTTATTTTGTTATCATGGATTTCTTAATGTATTAGTCTTTTTTAATCATTATATTGCAATACCCACCATTTTTTAAGGTTTCTTTATTAGAAATGCGTAGGAATGATCAGGATTATGGTTGATTTAATGGACCAAGTATTGTTTCGGGACCTTGATTCTGCGATAAGAGATCGTGCAGTTTCGACGCACTAGCTGCAACCTCGCGTCACTTGGGTCTCATTCTAGAACACAACTACGTTGGTTAGTTATGAGATTTCTATTTCATGATTTCTAATATCCTTAGAGACCACCCTAGTGTATCAGAAACAGTTTGGTTTTAAGTTCATAGATAGTTAATATGCCCCCATGCTAGAAATTAATGAATTTCTTTCCATTTGGATTTAATATCTTTGAGTTGGGAAAATGGATTTGTATTTGCAATTCAGTTAATGTGATGACATGTTAGGAATGAATAAATCACTTTCTATTTGGATTTAAGGTCATTGAATTGGGAAAATGGATTTCAATTTGCAATTTGAACTTCACATTGAATCATTTTATAAATTTGATAATGAATTGCATCATGTTTTCACAAGCCAAGTTCGGTTTGTGCCGACCATGTTCATCATCCAACAATGACTTTCTTTGTTTCATAATATCATCTTGAATTAGTCACAATAAAGACTAAATAGGAACAAAATAATGTACTCATGTACTAAAGTACTGCAAAGATGAATGAATAATTTTTCCTCACTGGTCATTCATTTACAAAGTATAAATTTATATTTACTTCGATCCTAGGTCATAGCTATTACCATGAAATTTCATAGTAGTGGCTATATCAAGTGAGTCATAGGATAGGATTTAATTGTTGTTTTACAAAATATGTCTTTACAAAGAAGTGATAAGCATAACAAGTAAGTACCTATAACATCAACAAAGAGAATTAAAATAAATTTTATTACTAATAATTATTCCGTAAGATACAAGTATCATTAGCAGATGCACATCCAAGTGATCCTACAACCCAATAATAAGAACAAAGAACAAGAGATCTTGTAGGCCAATACTAAGAACAAGAGAGATGCGAAACATTGTGTGCAAAATTCTCTCTCTCTCTCTCTCATATATATATATATATATATATATATATATATATATATATATATATATATATATATATATATATATATATATATATATATATATATATATATATATATATATATTCTAGGCATCTAATTTTGTCAAATGTGGGTAGGATAATTGTACAAAATATGGGACCAAAACTAATTAATATCAAAGATTTGGGCATTGTGCACTTTGTATCAAATGCTGAAATAAATGTAGGAATTTTTCAAGTATAGATATCATTGGTAAAAAATATGTTGGCTTAGTACATGGTTCTTTTACTTTCTTGTACTGACCCAGGCTCTACGCAGTGATGGGGCCAACAACGCCACTTCTCCACCGGCCCTTTTGGAAACAACCTGCGAATAGGATGAGGTCTCACCCGAGGCGAAGTTATGGGGGATTAGAGAAGTAGGTTTCTGTAATTAGGTGATGCGCGGTTATGGGACTAGATTTTGCGGAGTTCTCCTATACTCTTCGCATATAACCCTGATGTGATTGTGAATCTATGGGACTGAGCAACTCGCAACTTGTACAATACAATACAATACAATATAATGCAACATCGCAACTTGAGGACTGCGCTTCTAGGGAATCACACATATCACAGACTTCGTTGAATTAGTGTTTACCCACATAAGTCATACATTCCACATGCTCATAACTATTTGCACATTCGGTTATACATGTTCAATACTTAACATATTATCCTCATCCACCATTCACATGAAAATACATATAAAAGAATGAACATACATAAACATGAACATCAACATAAGCAATCGCATAGATTCCATCACACAACACAAGTATTTACGTGGTCCACCCCCAGGATGGGGGCTATGTCGACGACAACTGTTGTTTATATTAATGGGAAGGGTAAACAGTTCCAGTCTACGCACTCAGCTGTAGACTCTTCTCTCTACAATGGGTCTCTACGCACATAGCTGCAGAGCCTCTTTCTCTCTTCTTGTTCTTAGAATACAAAACTGAGACAAAAAATGACCAACATAAGATCAATAATGACCAATGAAGATAAACCCTTCCCTTACAAAATTGCCCCTTTTATAGATCATTCCTAAAGGTCACGTCTTTACAATGCTTGTGGGCCAAAAATCCACCCCAAAATGGCGTGGTTACTCTGCTAACCCAGCCTGCCGTAGTCGACAGCTAATTCACTTGCCTTCGATTGCCTTTTTGCGCTGCTTCTGGTTTTGATGCCTCTTCTCATAGCTGTAGTTCTGACTGGGTGCCCTGACCTCGGACTAGTGCATCCCTTTTCGACGTTCTGCTTCATCTGTCACTGCTAGTCTTCCACATAACTTCTAACGGTTTCCACCACTCTTGCTATCTTAGTACTTTGTTTGTCCTAAGGTGATAGGTCACTTTCCTCCAATTCCGCGCCACTCCTAACCTTGCTCCCAGGATTCTGTGGAGTGGCTTACCAAAAATAGGTTTTTGTTGGACCTCGCTTTGTTTGTACTTTGCTTCCAAAATTTACCGTTGTGATGGATCCTTGTTCCATGAAAAATGTCTTTCAAAAAAGTGGTCCACTTGGGCCACGCCCAACAGGCCCCTAACACTCACATGCGGCTCTTCCCCAAGCCACTCTGATTGGGCTATTCCATCTGCGCATCTACTGAAGTGCTTGATCACGTAGTGAACTCTTCAATAGTAGTGTTGAGCTTTGCAACTGTTTCCCTAGTCTCTTTCTCACATTCCTTGATTATGGCAAGCAGTTCCTCTAAGATAGGTTCCACAAGTTTCTATTTGAGAGTATCCTCTGTTGTCCGCAAATCTTGCAACTTCAACTCAATTTCTTCTGCCAGTGTTAACACTTCTTCCTATAGTGGCTACAATCTTGAGGAAGCTTCAACTTCCTTCACTCTTAATGCTTACAACTCTCTCTAAAGTTCCCTTCTCTCTGTGAACTTTTGCATCTTTTTCCTTACTAGCAATACCTTCATAACAGGATTAACAGAATCAAGATCCTGTTGCTTCCACTGGACTTCATCCTAGATGCTTTGTAACTCTGGTTCTTCTTGTAACATGGCCCATAATTTAGAAACTTCATCCAGCAGGATTTGGCATCTCGCTACTTCTGCATACATGCTTTCTGTAGAGGCCTTCAGTGCCTCTACTCTTGCTTCTTCTTCTTGCAGCGATGTTTCGGCTTGTTGATGAGCTTCTAGCTCCGCAATTTTTTCTTGATGGGAAAATTCCATCTCATCAATTTTATCCTTATGGGAAACTTCTAGCCCCATCATTTCTTCCTTCAGACTGTCGACAACAACACCAAAATTTAGGATGGTTGTCTCTATTTCTGGTTCTTCATCAAATTCGGGCAGCTTCGCGTAGATAACTGAAACTGCTTCCTTTATCTTGCGCTGCTTTTCCTGTGCATAGTCCAACTCCCTTCTATTCAATGCACATTCCTCTTGTAACGGTTTGTAGTTTTCTTCCAGCCTTAGGTACTGGTTATGGGAGACTAAGTCTCTCTCGTAAATTTCTTCAGCAATATATGGGTGCACATTATGCAATCCATCTATAGGTAGCATCCCCACATTAATTTCTAAATGTGGAAGCCTTCACGCACTTTCAACCATGTCACCTATTGGGAATATGACGGACATTGGCTCAATTATGATTATCCGGGTCCTCGTGGTATAGGCAGGCCCATGCTTCTCTTCTACTGGATTGACTCCCCTAAGCGGTCGTTGTGGTCTGGTTATTTTACCAAGTCTCACTGGATTTCAATTCTCGTTACTAGACTTTTCAGCTCGTTGACGCTTTCCTTCACATCAGTTTGTGCTGTCTCTTCCTTGGTGTTTTTCAGGCCCATTACATTTTCAAGATATGTCGATACCCTTGTCGCGATACACTCATAATCATCATCGTGCAACTGTGCATCTAAAGGTCATCGAGTAGCTTTTGTATTTTTTTTCTGTGGCTTTTCTGACACTTCCATGTCAGGTTCTTTCCTTTTCTCTCCTGCTCCTTGGTTAGGCTTTAGATTCTAAGTACTTGTGACCTCAGGACCTTTTTTTTCTTGGTCGTCTTCTTCGCTCTCCTTAGATGAAGTGATGAGCGTGGATGGTGCATCAATCATCCACTTCGTCGACCAGTCTTCTATGATCATATCAATTCTCTACACCTCGAGTTGATACTGTCCTTCATACCACATAGGAGGCGTAAATAGGATTCATGGTTGTATATATATTAAGTGCAGTCTGGCCTTGAATATCATCTTTGAAATATACCGAGTTGTCAATTGCTTAGCGATGCCCGAAGTCTTCTGAATGACTTCACATAATTGCTCATGGTAGGTGAGAGACTGTAGGTTTCTCCACCTCTGCCTTTCTGGGTTCGTTGTCGCCCACATGTTTGTGTACATCACCCCACGATAATCACTAGGGGCTACTGGCAGACCATTCTGATAGAAGGGTTCCTTCAACCCCACAAAGGAAACGAGAATGAGAAGATAGCTGAAATGGAATGCAGATCCATTGTCCTGGGTGTCTTGGACATCTTCTAAAAACTCATTTAACAGATAGTTTTCCCAATTGTATTGAAAACCATCCTTAGCCTTTGCAACTAAGGATACTATGCTAGCAAAAAATTTAGCCGGTCTCAACTTCCTTATAAGCCTTCCTGCAATAAACTAAACCATGAAGCATAGAGGAATGTCTTGAATCCATGATGTTACGTAACCACGGTTTCCTTTGGTTAAGCCACATTAAACCTTTATTGTTGCGGCCAACTCTTTGTCTTCTTTCTTTCCAACAAACTCAGTTGAAGCATCGATGCCTCTTTTGCTTAGGCCCGTAATCCTTCCAATAAGTTCAACAGTAATGTTTACCTTGCGGTCCAACCATATGTACCCCTGGTGTGTACATGATAACAGAGTGCGCACCATGGGATTGAGCTCATTGCTCTGATCAAAATGTGGAATCCGCAACAAATTGAGCAATCTAGATGCGGATAACGGCTCGGCCCATTCCATTGGGACAACATTTGTTTGCTTAGTAACCTCATCATATTTCCTGTACATGTATTTTTCCGACTGGAATTGCGGAAACTTCTCTTGATTCAACAAATCATGGTCTACAAACTTACATTCGGGGATATTACCGAGTAAATTATCCTTCGTCCACACATGGATTGACATAGACGTCATGGTAATAATATACTATGCATTCTTTATAAGCAGTACATCTGGTGCGTCGGCTCTTCTCAAGCTAACATACTTCAGAACTAGCCATATTGATGGTGGCAATTTTTCTTGTGGTGCAGATGGATTCTTGGTGCCTGCGGCCTTCGACTTTCCTTGATTGGTGGCTGACTGCTTGTATTTCTTTTGCTTCTATGGTTGATTGCATGGTGAATTCCTGAACGAGCCAACCCGGTCTGGAGCGGCTTACTTAATGGGAGACTTCATCACTTCTCCCAAACCAAACCATTTGAAATCACCCAAAATTTATTCTAGTGTCGGCTCTTCGGACATATACGAGCGAGCACTATTGATTTCAGCTGGTAAAAACTTAGGATTTTACAGTCGGTAAAAATTCAAAATTCGTCGTAAAATCGGTAAGTAAATAGTATTTACCATTTATAGGCCTTTTTACCCCAATGGTGTGCCTAGAACGGCTAGTTTAGACATTAAATGTCATAACCATTGGAAAAATATTCCAAGGATCTCGGTCCTTTCCTTCATTGAATGCATCAGAAACAACTAGATTTTTGTTAAATGCGCCCGCGGCTGTCATAAAAACATTGTATAACGACTATATTTCCGACCTACAATTGTAATGGTTATTTTTCCAATCGCAAATTGTAATGGTTATCTTTTCATTATCATCGCAAGTGACCATGCACCTTTGGGGTTCCCTGCGCATTTCCTTTTGCGGGCTTTCTAACTTCGCAATGCAAGGCTTCTTCTTATGTGAGTTGGTAGGTTCACTACACATTTCCCTTTTCTTGATGTTAGGTTCACATATTGAACCTGTTCTGACTTCGCAACTCAGCTTCCTTTGCATGCTTTGCAGCACAACTTCCATTTCTATAAACACTTTGTGTTTTATCAAAATTGCATGCAGACTCGTATTCTTTCATTCTTAGTGTCCAATTTCTACTACACTTAACACTTAGAATTTCCTTCACTTCTGATCAATGAGCGTCGGGCAAAGTAGGACTATCCCTGTATGGTTTTAGTCTAATTCCATTAATAAGTCCTGGTAGGTTTTCTTCCGCTAATGTGGCTAGCTGAACTGCGCCACCATTAGTAACATGCTTGATAGCATATGGCCCTAGCCAATGCATCTTAAATTTTCCAGGAAACTTCATGAATTTACTGTCGTACAGGAGAAATAGAGCTCCTACCTTAAAAGATTTGTACTTGATGTGGAAATCATGCCATGCTTTTTCTCTATCTTTCTGCACTTGTTGGTGAAATCTTGCAATGAAGCAATCTTCTTCTAAGCCAACCAAGTGTAGTAGCATTTCTTCCATTGTCTCATCATCTCCCATGCCTATAAATGTTGCAATTCTCAAACTTGGTACTATGTATTCCATTGGCATCACAAATTCCTGTCTATATGCTAATTTGAAAGGTGTATGACGTGTCAACTTCTTACAGGTTGTCCTGTATGCCCGCAACACAGTTGGTATGTGCAGATCCCAATCATCCCTGCTTGTATTACATACCTTAGTCCGCGCATTTTCCAACACTTTGTTAAAATATTCAACAATACCATTGCCCTATGCATGATATGGTGTGCTCTTCTGATGGTAAATATGAAATTCCTCAGTTAGGGATTCAATAGTTCTATTCAAGAAGTGGGTTCCCTAATCGCTCATTAGGATCTTTGGGCATCGAAAACTTGTGAGGATGTTTTCAAAAATGAACTACGCTGCAGTAACTGCGCAATAGTCCTTTACTGGTTTTGCTTCTTCCCATCTAGTTAGATAGTCTGTATCTATAATAATGTATCTCGAACCAATTCGCTTTCCTGGTGGGTTAATAGGTCCCACAAAATTAGTATCCCATTTACTAAAGGATTGTAATATCAGCTGTGGCCTCAATAGCATCTCATCTCTGTGAGATAGCTTCCCTGTTCTTTGGAAAACATCGCAACTACGACAATGTTCCTTTGAATCCTTGTGGAGTGTAGGCCACCATAGCCCTGCTCTTGAATTTTTTTTGCGCAGTGTCTCTTCCTGCGTAGTGGCCTCCAAACACCCCTGAATGTGCTTCAACAAGTATCAATGATTTCTTGTGTTCTAGCACACATCAGTGGAGTACTTCATCCGGTCCTAGCTTGTATAATTGTCCTGCAATTATGGTGAAGTTAGCTGCTTTATCTACTTGTTGTTTCTTCTGTTGCACAGTAAACTTTGTAGGTTCCAACCCTATAGTCAAGAATTCTACATTATCCTTAAAATATTCATCTGCTATTTGGATAGAAAACAACTGTGCATCTAGTAGATTATCTTCCAGGTTTGTAGGTTCTTTGCCTGACTCAATTCTGGAAAGGTGGTCAGGTCCTGAGTTCAGTCTACTTGGCTTAACAACAATTTCAAAATCATACTCTTGAAAGAGTAAAAACCATCTATGGATTATTCCCCCTAACATTGGTTTATTGACCAGATATTTCAAAGCTGAATGGTCAGTACACATACAGAACTATGCACCCAAAAAATAGTGTTTGAAATTCTGTAGTGCGTACACCATAGCTAAACCATCTCTTTCTGTTGTGGTATAATTATTTTCTACTAAGGACAACTTCCTACTTGAGAATGCAATAGGATGGTAAATTCCTCTCTCACCTGGCTAAGCTAGCACACCGCTAAGTGTGATGGATGAAGCATCTACATGGACATGGAATGGTTTACTCCAATTTGGAAAAAATAAGATAGGTGCAGTTACCATCCTTTCTTTCAATGTGTCTAATCCTTTATGGCAGTCCTCAGTCCAAATGAACTTCGCTTCTTTCTTCAACAATTTTTCCATAGGCGCAGTAATCTGTGCATATCCTTTAATCAAATTTATGTAGTATCCTATGTGTCCCATTGTAGTCCATATTTTCTTTACTGAATTAGGTACTGTAAAATTCACAATAATTGCAAGTTTAGATGGATCAACCATCGGTCCCTGTTTACAAACAATGTGTCCTAGTAGAATTTCGTAGGGCACACAGAAGATGCTTTTATTCAAATTGAGGGAGATCTGATGTTGTCTACACTTTGCTAACATCAGTCTTAATCTGGCATAATGGTTCTTCAGTAACCCAAATACTGCCCAATCATCAAAATATACTTCTAGAAATTTATGGATAAAATCCTTGAATGTGGCAACAACTACTCTGGAAAAAATAGCAGGTGCGTTCTTCAGACCAAAAGGGAAAAACTGTGTACTGAAATGAGCCCCATTCAATGGCAAATGTGGTCTTTTGCCTCTACTATATCAATTATGATCTAGTGATATCAAGAAAATCCATCAGTGAAAGAGTATGCCTCATTCCCTCCAATGTTGTCTAACACTTCATCTGTGAATGAAGTAGGAAATGGATCATGCAACGATGCGTCGTTCAGCTTCCTGAGATCTATGCAGATCCTAATTTCACCTTTAGTTTTATTTTCTTGGAAAACCATGGGACTTATCCATTCGGACCCTTCTATAGGTTCAATGATTCTTGCGTCGAGCATCTTATCGAGCTCTTCTTTTACCGTTTCTTTGTATCTTGGATTAAGTCGATAAGGTCTCTATGTAATGGACTTCGCATTTGGATTGAGAGGTATTTTCATGACTCCCAAGTTGCCCAAAATGCCTTTCATTTCAGAAAAATTCGTAGGAAATAAGTCTTCCTATTCATTGAGTAAATTTCCTATCCACACAACCGTCTCCTCATCCCAGTAATCACCTATAGAAGAAAACTTTGGTTCTTCAGTAGTTCCAATGTTCACTTTTTCAAGTTTTCACAAGATTACTTAGATCCAGAATTTCCAATGGAGGTCCTTCTGCTTTGCGCTATCCTTCCATCTCAGGTATGTTAACATTGCGTGGGTCCTCATTTTCACTTTCCTCTTCATCTTCGTCTAATGCAAAGTTGTAACATTCCAGGCCATGTTCTAGTTGTCTTTCCCATTCTGGTTGTGGATGCATAGGTTCTGGTGTGTCGTTGAATACCTTCCTTTTGATGATTTGCAATGCCTCATTTATACTCAAATAATCATCCTCAAAACTGAAAGTTGCTTGTAAGTTCTAAGTCATGACAGACCATTATATATTTCCTCTATGAAGTTTTGTTTCTGTGTACCAGTTCTTCAGAATTTGCTCCAATGTGTGTACAAACCGATGGACCCATTCTGCTTGTAGTACATGTGTCCATGCTTTCGTTCAAAGTTCTATGTGATCTCTAGGATCAGTTTCTCCATTATATTTCACTTGTACAAGATCAGTTTCTTCTAGAAATATGATCTTCATCATGTGCTTACATTCTTCCCATGTGGTTAGATTCTTCTTATGCGCAGCCCACCATCTAGCAGGTGTAGCGCGCAGTGTTGTATCCAATGCTATTAACTTATGTTCATCTGAAAATGATATAAGATATTCTTGAAAAAATGCATGAATATTAATCAAACCATCATAAGTAGGGACTGGACTTACCTCTATTCCGATCTAGCGCAATGATCTAGTGAGCTGCGCACATCTCCTTGTGGATACTTCGTGCATTCTACTCTACCAGCACTCCAATCCTGCATCTGATTCTTATATGAAAAAAATGTCACATATGCAACTCAATGTTCCATCATCAGTTGGGTTGACTTAGTCTTCCCGATTCATTGTCATCTTGTAAATATGATCTAGATCTTGAGCTCTACATTCTTCTCTTATCGGTTCAGTGTATCTAGGTACTTGTGCAGGGTCTAAAGGTGTGATGACCCTGATATTTGTTCCTTCAGATATCATCTGCTTCTTTTTCACATTGATAATTGCGAGGTTATCAATTGACCAATCTATCCCCAATAGTGCAGGATATGGATTTCTATCATCTATACTCTCAATAACCTCGAAGTCTGTGTGACTTCACACTCCATCAATGTCAATGAGGACATTTGATAATCTCCCAAATGGTAGAACCTTTTGTTGATTAGCTAGTCTCAACTATATGGGTGACCATGATAACTTTGGCTTCCCCATTTGTTCCCATGTCTGCTTTGTCAAGAAATTTACTTCTGAGCCTAAGTCGAGGATAATCTCATCCATTTCAAATTCCCCGATCTATGTAGTTAGTCTCATTTCTCTTCCAATTCTTTTATGATTCTTAATATGATGAACCAATCTATGTGCTTCGTTCACCACATGACGCTACTAGCAATGACTCAGCAAGCTTTGTAGTTCTGCCAAGGCATTTTCATGCTTTAACAACCTCATACAACTCTGTAGCAGCTGCGCAACATGACTCACCAGGACTGTTGCATTACATGATCGATCATACGAAGCTGGCATATCCATCATCGGTGCAATCTCACTTTGCAACTTGATTCTTTGAGGGTTTTTCTTATTCCATGAAGACTTCTTTTTCTTTGTTCAGGTTGAAAGCAGGTGTTTTGCTAGTTTCTTTTCTTATCCAAGCCCCTTTAGTAGGCTTTTGTTTAGCTTGGTGATCCTCAGAAGTCGAAGCTTTAGTTCTTCGATATCCACCTATCATGGCTTCACATCACATCACAGCATTAATGTTGCAATATGTATTTTGTTTTTATGCCACAATCATCTATATGTTCTGATTATCTGCTTCTGGTCTTCTTTCGTGTATTTTGTTCAAATGATTTATAGTATTTACAAGTATTGCAATAGTTTGCACAGTATCTAGATAGATGTCCTGGTTGAGAGAAATTATAACACACAATCTGACCTCTTCCTCGTCGTTGTACAGTGTTTCGTCCTCTTCCTCGTCCTTGTACAGTGTTTCATCCTCTTCCTCTGAATCCGCCACATCCTTTGTACATGCCTTGGTCATACTACACATTTTCATTGTTGTTTCGCATTTCCCCTTGAGCTCTATCGACATCATGTTTTCTTTCTATCATAAATTTATATGCTCTATAGTTGGTATCATCATGGCCATTAACTGACTTACATAATGTGCAGTACAAGATATTTGGTGTTTGCACATACTTCTGAATTAGGCAACAGTCTTCTGGCCAATATACTCTACATCGACAAATATCACACCCTGGTCCTTGTTGTTGATTTAATGGGTTTGGCGCTCCATTAGCGATGTGATCTTTAAACACTGGACAATGTTCTTTAAGGTGTCCTTCTCCTTTACACTTTGTACACCAAACCTCTTCTCTAGTTTCTTTTCCTTTCTTCATATCTTGCAATTGTATTGTCAAATTTGCTAGATGGGTTTGTATCTGAACCATTCCTATGCTAGTCTCTCCTATAGGCGAAGCCTCTAGTTTCATCGCAATTTCTAAGGCCTCTGTCTACAAAGTAACCTTCTGTTGCATCAATGGTAACCTTATATGTGGAAACAACGCATCTATGAACCATTCTTGGTGCTGTTGTGGTTCTATGTCAAAAATCACTTGATCTAACAGCGCTTTGAACTTTTGTTCAAATTCCCATACTATCCCACTAGGTTTTTGCTTGATTTCTTTCAGCTCTGTGATACACTGTGATTTTGACTTAGGTTTTTTAAAATCTCTAATTAGCACAAGTCTGATATCCACTAGAGTCCTATTCTGTCCAATAGAGTACTTCAGAAACCATGTTAAGGCTCTATCCCTGAATGTTGTAACTAGTTGTGCTTGTCTAATAGCATCATCTTGTACTTGTTTAACATTCCATACAACTTCACAAAGAAAGCAATGTATCTCTAGGTACTCAAGACTAGTTCCTTTGAATATTGGCAGCTTAATGTCGTCTGTCATTCTTCTTCTAGGAGGCGTAGTGTTCTATGATGTTTTAGGTATACTACTACTTGTAACTTTATGAGTACTTGCTCCTGTGGTGTTACTACTACTGTTGTTCTGTGGGTTAGTAGTATTTTTGTCGTCAACTAGAGGTTTCTCCAGAGTAATAGGCGGATAGGTAGTTACTCTAGGCTCTGCTTCACTATCAGTCTCAACTTGATATGAGTCCTTATTACTTCCTAACTCAGTCTCTATAGGGGTACGAGGTTCATGTTCATTAGGTCCCTTCTCGGTACTATACTTGTACCTTATGCCACTTCGTAATGTATAAATATGTTCCTCAGTATCACTGTCTATATTACTAAAAATTACAGATTGAAATTCTTAAGAATATTATTACATTCGTAAGACACCTTTCTTTGATAACAACACTTTAATGTATAGATTGAGATTTTTCAGGTACTTACCTCTGAATCCTTTGAATAAATCTGCCTCTGCTGTACTGTAGGAGTTCAGAATGTCCACAACAAATTTTGTAACATAACCTTCTAGTACATTGTCCAACCAGATGTCTACTTCTCTTGAGACTGGGCTATCCACTACTTTAAGTCTCTGAATCAGTTCTCGATTCCACACCGTAGGTTCTCCACCTTTAAAGCAATCTTTCTGCTCTGTGAGCCTCGATATCCAATTGTGTAGCTCGTTGCCGAAGGATGCGAAGAAAATTTCGTGTATGTTAGACAAAATATATCTCTGTAACCACTCTACCATAGATAGTCACGGATGCCTATTTTCTTTCTTTGCAAACTCCTCCTCTGTCTTATTTACCCAATTCTATATCTTTGTCCGCTCGGGATTCCAATTATTAGAACACACCACCACTTCAAGCGTGGCAATGGAACCATTTTTTGGCTTACTACTTAGTTCTTTTACTTTCTTATACTTACCCAGGTTTTGCACAGTGATGGGCCAACAATGCTACTTCTCCACCGGCCCTTTCGGCAACAACCTGTGAACAGGATGAGGTCTCACCCGAGGCAAAGTTATGTGGGATTACAGAAGCAGGTTTCCTTAATCAGGTGATGCACGGTTATGGGAATATCTTTTTCGGATTTCTCCTATGCTCTTCACATATAACCCTGATGTGATTGCGCATCTATCGGACTACGCACTTCGCAACTTGTACAATACAATACAATACAGCGCAACTTCAGGACTGCACTTCTAGGGAATCACACATATCAAAGACTTCATTGACTTAGTGTTTACCCACATAATTCATATATTCCACATGCTCAGAACTATTTGCACATTCAGTTATACAGGTTCAGTACTTAACATATTATTCTCATCCACCATACACATGAAAATACATATAAAAGAACAAACATAGATAAACATGAACAGAAACATAATCAATTGCATAGATTCAATCAGACAACACAAGTATTTACATGGTTCATCCCCAAGATGGGAGCTATGTCCACGGGAACTATTTTTTATATTAATGGGATGGGTCAATAGTTCCAATCTGTGCACTCAGCTACAGACTCTTCTCTCTACAATGGGTCTCTATGCACACAGCTGCAAATCCTCTTTCTCTCTTCTTGTTCTTATAATACAAAACTAAGACCAAAAATGACCAACATAAGATCAATAATGATCAATGAAGATGAACCCTTCCCTTACAAAATTTCCCCTTTTATAGATCGTTCTTGAAGGTCACATCTTTAAAATGATTTAGGGCCAAAAATCCCCCCAAAATGGCATGGTTACCCCGCTAACCTGACCTATCGTAGTCGATAACTACTTCACTTTCCTACAGACTCTTTTCTGCGCTGCTTCTGGTTCTGACGCCTCTTATGACGACCACAGTTCTGACTGCGTGGCTTTGACCTCGTACTGGTACGTCCCTTTCCACCATTCTGCTTCATCTGTCATTATTAGTCTGTCGCCTAACTTCTAACGATTTCCTCCGCTCTTGCTGTCTTAGTAATTTGTTTGTACTAAGGCGACAGGTCCCTTTCCTCCAATTTTGCACTGCTCCTCACCCTGCTCCCGCGATTCTGCGCAGTGGTTACCAAAATAGGTCGCTGCTGGACCTCACTTTGCTTGTACTTTGCTGCCAAAATTTACCATTGCGTTGGAGCCTTGCTCGACGAAAACTATCTTTCCAAAAAGTGGTCCACTTGGGCCAAACCCAAGAAATTTAATTTGTAAAATTCTATATGTAAAATTGTATGTAGAATTGTAGTGATGCAAAGCACCAAGGGATAACATGTAGAGAAACTACCTTCTCTAAAGGCAATTTCAATTGCACTTTTGTATTTTACAATGTATACTGATGAAATGCGCTTTAATTGTGATCCTAATCAAGAAATAAGATCCCAGTGGATACCTTGTGCACTATTGCAAAGGGTACTACTCACTGCAGATTTGAGTTAGCAAATTTGTGATAATGATGCTTGTTAAGGACCGCTATCAAATGGAGGGTAATTTGTCTACTATAACTTGCATCTTTATGGATTTTTGTGCCTTAAATTTGAGTAAAAAAATCCTTCATTTTAGATTCCCATAAGAAGAATAGTACCAACTATAGAATTTGTTTACCATGCATTCCACAAACTCTAAATTGATTGCATGACACTTGTATAAGTTTTAAATAGATGGGATTCAATTTTGTTCAATTTTAGATTGAAGTTTTGTGCGAATTCTTGTATTGGTGTTGGAGTAGATATATCGTATCATGGGGATTGTTCTTTTGTGTGTTGTTTTAAGTGGGGGTGTACAAGTGTTCAAAGTGGGATTGAGAGTGGATTGACATAATCAAGGTCACAAAATATAGGGACTACAATTTTATTCTTACATTTATTAGTATGTTTTCAGTTCTAAATGTAACTTTGAATGAATGAGACTATAAATGATTCCCTCTCATGAAGTTTGATATTATTGTTTATCTTTTCAAATACTCTCCATATACACATTTGCATCTTATAATTACCCTAGATAACCTCATATACACATTCACATCTTAAAATTACCCTAAACAACCTCATATACACCTTCACATAAGGTAAAATAAGTCACATAAATTTATGACTATAGGAAGTGTTTTAATGGAAAGTATAGAGTAATGAATACACAATATTATCATTTCAATACAGTTAACCATTCACAAATCTATAGAGCTTATTTTCATTAATCCTTTCTTTCTCTTAACATTCATGTTACAACATGTTTGATTTATTGAATTATTAGGTATTTCATAATAACTTACCTCTCTCATTGAAGACTTTATAGGATGCTATCTCAATGGTATATAATTTTCATTATATAATGCGGAAGGTTAGTGGTTCAATTCCAATGTGCCCTACTATAAATCTATAAAATATAGGATATTGTAGTTTAATTTTAAGAAAACAATCTTTGTTGATTTTGCTCAAATGATTAACATTTTTTTTGTCTCAACATGAGACAATATGGTCATTTATAGAGATAATATGGTCTATAATATGTTGTCTCTATAGAGACAATGGTTTAAGACAATAATATAAGAGACTCGCTTAAAGAAAATATTTTAGACAATATAACTATTTTTTTGTCTCTAATAGAAACAATAATTTAAGACACTTTTTTTTGTCTCAAATAGAGACAATAGTTTAAGGAAATAATTTAAGGCACTCACTTAAAGACAATATTTAAGACAATACACAATTTTTTGTTGTCTCAAATTGAGACAATTTACACAAATATTTTCTTACTTGTTGTCTCAAAACCACCTTATATGTAGTAGCGTAGACGTGATAAAGTAAAAAAATAGTAAAATAAATGTTATGAAGAATTAGGTATCGTTATGAATATATTTACATCTATCCTAGTGTTATTTAATTTTAGTGTAAGTTGATGAAGTTCATACTTAAAACATAACTTTATGTCTATTAGCCACATTCTTGCTTGGGAAGTTTGCATTGGTTGTCTATGAATTTTCAATCACCAAGGTGTCTCTTTAGTCATAATGATTTTAATGATTTAGATCAATGTCAACATCCAAATGATTTGGTCATAGTGATTTTAATGATTTAGGTCAACATCCAAATCACCTTTTCTATCTGATTTGCAATTCTAGTTTAAATCAAAACAATAAATACTATATCATATTGGTTTCAAGTATAATGGTTTTAGGAATGGTTTTCAGTACATGGTGTGAAGACTGTGTTTAACACTAGTAAAATTAATGTCTAAGGTGTGGATATCAATAGAGGATAGAAATATTTGATAGCTTACATAACTTAGCATGCTATTATATAGTTGGTGTGCCTATCAATATACTTAATTTGGGATATAAATTCAACTTAGGAGAAAAGGTGCACTTAAGAAATCCTATGTTTCTTATTTCATGTTTTATTCATTATCCTTTCATATTTTTATTCATTATAAGAGAAGGAAAAAAAAGTAGGTCTTCTCCTTTATGTCGATTGCAACCTTGAGAATTGATCATC
Organism: Larix kaempferi; assembly: GCA_027924585.1. Lineage (NCBI taxonomy): Eukaryota > Viridiplantae > Streptophyta > Pinopsida > Pinales > Pinaceae > Larix > Larix kaempferi. Next base: position 5,592,272 of record BSBM01000009.1, read on the forward strand.
TTTTTAAGCATTGGTTATAGTGAAAATAATAAATTGTTCAACCATCTAACTATTAGTGTAAATTTGTTGTTAAAATGATGGAATGAGGCATTTGGAGTGGTATGATTGTTTGAACTACATTACAGACCTTTATTCTTTTATTAATGATATATTTCAGAAACTAGGAGAAAGAGGTACAATTCTATCTTACATCTTGTCTTCCACTTTATGGAATAAATGTATTTTTTTATAGCATGGACAATCTAGTTGATGGTATTTGTTTATAGGTTGGACACTTTATTTTTTTGGCCTCCATAGAATTAGAGGCCATTGTTGTTGAGGATCGTATCAGATTATGGGGTGGTTCAGTTGAGACACTCAAACATTAGTGAGATAAAATAAGTACAAAGTTGAGATAAATTAAGTACTAACCATATATATTTCATATTTTATTATCATGAGTACAAAAAAGTATGCAATAACCCATTAAGAGGAAATGCAACAAAAAGTATACAAGAACTCATTCGAAGCTAGGAATTTGTAAAAAAAAAACAATTTATGTACACCATCATTTATTTTTAGCCCTCTTCCTAAAGTTTTGAAGTAATTCATATTCATCCATGTTGTCTTCATTTTCTAGGTGCTCTTCAGAAACTGTTTGTGCTTGTGGCCTCTCACACAAATCACACCTGGTCTAGTACTTGTGGCATGGAAGCCAATGTGGCGGGGCATCACCTAGAAAAAAAAAACATTAAATTTATATGGCCATTTTTTAAATATCATTGAAGTAGTTTAGTAATGTTAAAAAAAAAACCCTGCAATGTAAGTATTTACCTAGTGCACTGTGTTAGCACCCAAGTTGACCCTAAGGTTGTGGAAAGGTCTCCTTGAGGTAACACACAGAACCACTTTAGGAAAGGTAAGTTGGCTTCTTACTCTCCAGAGAGGGATCTATCACAAATTGATTTAACAGGGCCAGATACATGAATAAAACTAAGAGTAGAATTATTGTTTGGTTGAAAGCAAAGTGGATTTCCATTGGGCAGTGGAGTCAAAATAGACAAATATGATTAAAATTGGCAATGCTCTGCATAGAAATTCCCACAGAGGAAAGATAGCTACCAGCTCACAGCCAAAGAGATTTTCCTTGGTGAGTAAGAAGAATAGATGAACAATCCATCAATATAGAGCATATGATAATGAATTATATATAGCAGAACATGGTTGTGGATGCTTGAAATGAAAGGAACAGAGCATAAGATCTATGAATTCTATCCTAATAAAACACTTATCCAAACATGAAAAAGCATAACAGTATGAATTAAACAATGAAGGAAAACATTCACATAAGAATAGAAGTAAACAGAATGTGAGACCAATAACACATGAATCTCTGGTAAAATTGCTTGCTTAACCATGCTAGATTTCATTAAAGACTATCTCAGAATTCTTAACATAGAAAAATCAAGATTTCCAAAAGGTTCCAACCCTTTCTTCATATATTACATTGCTTTTATAGATCTTCTTATCCCTTAGGCTCGAATAGTCTCAACATAAAATGCTTACATTACGAGTGACACCTGCTCAAAATAGGCAGGCCACTCCCAAGTCTTAGTTACAAAAAATAACAGAGATGGTAAATAACCAGGCTTAATTTTCCTTTTACAAATTTATTGGATGTTTTACAGTATGACAATAGACTCTTAGCAAAACAGAATAAGATGCCTTCGTAACTATTTCCTCCAGCTGGAAGCCTTCACGATCTTTGAATCTTTCATGTATGTAACTTTAGCTTAGCTTTGCCATATTTATCAACGAGTTTCCATTGTTCGGTGGTTGGCAAATCTAACATGGCTAGCTCCTTAAGCAGCACCCTCATATCCGTGTGACCTTTATAAGAATAATTCTGGAGGTGTGCACTTGCTTCTCTAAACATCATTTCCAACTTGAAGTCTTTGGCTAACTTGTCTACCACTATCAGGCCAAATAGCAACTGATCCATAACCACAAAATCTGTATAGTCTAGCTTGCACCCTGCCAATTTGTTTTGATATTCCTATTGGGTGATCATACTGACATCTTTTCCCAAAAAAGAGGAAACCCTTTCTTAAACAAGGGATCAAACATATCCCTGAGACCTTTCATATGTTGTGCCATAATGTCAATTCTAGATACGACAGCCTTCACCTGTTGATGCTTAAGCATCACCCTTTTCCCAGATGATAATGGAAACCCTATCTTTTATGCGAGTTGTCTTATATTCATCATGAGATAGGAAATTTAGGAAGTCCACAACATTCCCAACATGCTTTGCAGGTTTCTTGTTCAATTTCTCATTAGCAGCTGCCACACCCTGTTTCGCCAATTTTATCACAACTTCTTTTTCTAATACAAAATCGAGGAAGGGCCTTAATTTGTTTGCCTCAGTGATTATGCTGTCCCAAATCACTTGCTTGGCCTCTTGAAGTGAAGTCTGGCATGTAGCCTTCCTTATCAATTCATCACATTCAGTCTTCATCCCCTGATACTTGGTTTCCCAAGCCTCCTTTTCCTTTTCTGCGTTAGACATGAAAGTATTCAGATTTTCATTCTGCTTCTTCAACTTGGCTACCTCCATGTATTACAAACTAGCTTGGGCTATGGCTCCTACAAGGGAGAAATCCCCAGTCTCTATGGAAGGTATCACCATGCCTTCTTCTTCCTGCTCTTTCTCCTCCAGTTTCTTCTGAAGCTCCTCATTTTGGGCCTTCAAGACCTTCTCACTTGCCACCACAATGGACATATCTATCTACCACTTCTTTTCCTTCTCTTCAAAACTCAACAACCTAGCTTCACAGTCTGTTATCTTCCCCTGGAGCGTTTCTCTCTTTTCTTTCAGCTCAAATGCCTCCACCAATTGAGTGGAGGGAATTTTCAACTTCTGCTTCATTTGCTGGATGGTTTTGTCCTTCTCATCCAACAAATTACGTATGCTGGCTATTTTGTCTTCTTGGGTCTTAGTGGCTAACAATGCAGTTTGGTGCTTTTTTACTTGTGCTTTCAAGGACTTATTTTCTATCTTTTCTATTCTCAGTTTTTCTGAACTTTGTCTTTATTGGCCTACACTTTAGATAGATCCAGGGAAACTTTCAACAATTTGTTATAAATGACCTCGCCAGTCTCTTTATGTAAATTGATCACATCTGGCAGAAGGATGTCCTCCAAATTTACTTTCAACTCGATGGCCTTATTCTTGGTGGCCAAGGCAAGACTTAGGGTGTTCTGGAAAAGGCTCCTTCTTTCCACTAAGGATACATATTTCTTTGAAATCTTTCTCACATATGCATATAACTTAGCCTCCTCTGAGACTATTTCTGGACTCTCCTCATACCTCTAGTAACTCAGCCCTGCTTTTGTTGGGTGCTGCAAGTTTAGTAGGTGCCCAGTTAAAAACATATTCTTTAACTTCAAAAGCTGGTACAAACAACTTCACCTTTTTCTTCTTGGGATCCTCTGTTGGCACTATGACTATTTGGTGCTCAGGATTCTCTATCTTTTTCCTCTTGGAGGCTCTTTCTGTATCATTATCCACATCCATAGGCTCAGGACTTTCCAACTTGCTAGGCTCTCCAGAGCCATTGGCAGGGCGCACATTTCCTTCAACTATTGGCCTTGGGCGGGAGGAGCTGAGTGGTGTGGGATTGACCTGTGATACTAAGGAGGTTGATACCTCCTACTCATCCACTTCCATATGACCTTTGTCAGAGTACTCTAACCAATTTTCCATCTCAACGAGGCCTATAAGTTTAAAATGTTCAAAACCCTTCATGTTACTCTCCTTCCTCCTTTTTGAAATGATGTGGTGAGGATCATAATTCATGGCTATTTGGATTAGAATGCCATGTCACTCACCATCCACTTAATGCATGGGAGGGAAACCTTCCTCCTAACAATGAAAGGGCCTATTGTCCATGGGAAACTAATGTCTGAGGACTTCTTGTCATCCAAGAAGTGCTCACATTCCACCTTCAATTTCTATCTTATGAATTCCAAGGTAAGTATTCTAGGGGTCAGGAAAGCAGCTAACACATAAGGTACATGGGAATAGACATAGAATCTGATTACAGTGCCATGTTTAAGCAAAAACCAGTCTCCAACACTTTTATACATGGAGGGTTGCAAAAAGTCTCTCATTTTTGGCAGCACCCTAGGAAGCCTTTTCTAGAAGAAAATGAAGTAGACCTCTGACATAAGGTCATTCATGAATGCTTTATAATCTGAATTCATTTCTTTGGTGAGCTACATCTCTGGCACCTGTAGGTTCTCTTCATTTGATACCAGGAACATCTTCAATAAGTATGACTAAAATCTGAAAGTCCTTGTCTTGGGGAATTCTACTAGCTGAGAGTGGATTCTTTCAGCCAAGAATTCGTCAAACTTGAGATATGCACACTGCATAGGTAGGTTGGGGTCCTTTGAATCAATAGGCAAAGTACTTATAACAAACAACAAGCTTATCACTGGCTCAGTTATATACTAGTCATTTTCTAACCCTAATAACTTGGCCAACATGGAAATAACACACTTTTATTCTTCCTTAAAAAGGTTTTCTTCACTAGGAAAGGATGTGACCTAGAAAGAGGCTTTTGGCTATAAGGAAGCATGGTAAAAAATCTGTTTCAACTGAATTAGGGAAAGCCCATAGTGTTGGATTAGGGATTCCTTGCTGTAGCTTTGGGATTTTTGGAAAAATTGGCCTGGAATGGCCAAGGCTTTTCTAATAGTGAGGGCATTCACATAGAACAAAACTCTTGACCTAGAGGCATCCATGATCGCTCTTTGATTTGGGGAGTAGTTATAGGCGCACCAGTCTACAAATTCAAGACAGCTTGGGGTTTGACTAGTTGTGAACAAGTGGAAGAAAGAGTGATAAACCTTATGAACGTCTATGATTTAGGCCCTTATGACCTCTAAACTCTCTTTAGTAGTCTCTATGGAGATGTTAATCAACATAGTATCGTAAGCATCACTATCTTTATCCTCCACCAGCTCATTTATCCTTTGGTGCTAAAAAATTGGGGGTTCCACAGATCCAGCCATTTAAATATTTTATCGAGGAGGTGGTTGGCCTACCTGGTTGTTTGACAACTGGGTTGAGCTTCTGAGCTCTTGCTTGTCTTTTCTACTTCTGCATGGTCCGTTCCTACCTCTTTTTGATGCAAACATGACAAAAGGGATCCAGATATCCATGCAGATGAGTCTTATCATCCATGCAACTGCAACAGTGATGGAGCCATGTTAACTATTCATCCATGCAATTGATCTTGATCCGTAGATATCCTTAGTCTTTACCTATATCATCCTCTGTGGATTCCAATTTTGCTACTTGGCTTCTTGATAGCACCTTCGATCTGTGAAAATATTACTAGCCGTCGATCTGGTCCCTACCTAGATCTTGGTCGTCCAAAGGTGTGGCCTTTTATCGGGTTCACATATTTTGGGATCATCGATTTCACATGCAATTAAGATTTGCAAACCTATATCTAGCCGTGGATCTCCAGCCCGCTAGATCTACACCGTTTGAAAGTGCGGGGCCTGGAAAAAGTTCTCAAATATGAAAATCACCTCTCTTCGTGCATGTCAAAAATGCAAACAACTTCCCGATCATAGATCTGCGCCAACGGCCGTTTATCAAACCTTTAAAATGCCCGCTAGTTAACACACCCTCCCGCGCTTAAATAACCTCTAACTCCTTTTGTGAAGGATGCTCATGACTGTAGATCTTCACCGCTCCCGATCCACACTGCTCATAAGTGCCATTATGTACTGCGAGCACATTCTTTGCATTTAACCTTCTTAACACCATTAAAACCTTATGCTTTCCCAAATATTTTCATCTCGGACCCAGGCCCAACTGCGCAGAGCTTTGATTTTTTTACTTTTGGGCCATGTGGATTAAGAGTTGAGCTTTCCTTTGCTACTTCTATGGGTCTGAATCCTTCCAAATGCTTAAAACTAATCTGGTGTTAACAACTGGATCCTATTGGGGATGCTATCCTCCCTGTGAGGTAGCAAAGAACCCCGCAGACCAGTGCCTAATCTATTGGGCTATCTTTCAGAACTTAGAGTTCTTCTTTTCTTTCTTTGTTCATGAAAAAAAATCAAAACGAATGGCTCTCCTCCAGTTCTCAGGGCCTTCTCCTTGGGCGTCAAAACCTTTGGTTCACCATTTACATGAAATGTAAATGTAAAACAACATATGCAAAAATATGTACAGATTATGATACAAGGGTTACATTTTACCCTTAGGACATGTAATGCTTCAAAAACCTCCCATTTATTGGACCTCCTATAAAGGGAGACCCATCCTGATGTGTTGATGTATATGTAACTTCGGAATGTATTTCACATATATGTATATTGTATTCCTATAGAGATGGTATTTTTCCTCTATACGGAAGTGTCGTCATTTATATTGTAAGTGTCGTAACTTATACTTGATGGGTTATTAGACCACCTTGTTGGGGTCGGCCCTATATAAGTCATGTGGGTCGAAGGGTTATTAGACCACCCTATTAGGGGTCGGCCATGTGGGTCAAAGGGTTATTAGACCACCCTATTGGGGGTCGGCCCAGTCAGCATTATGTTATGTGGTTAAGTTCGAGCCTACATGAGTTAGGTAAAAAGGCAAGTCAAGTCAAGTATAAATAGAGTGCAGGAGGCACTATATTTACTCACTCACTTCTCACACATGCACTCAAGGAGGAGTGGCGCACTTATGGAGGAGGAGGAACTGCTGCTAGGTTATGTCTATCTCTCTTGGTTGGTTGTATCATTGCTCTATCTATCTCTGAGGAAGTTATTGGGGTTTTTCACCTTTATGGTTTTCCCCAAGTAAATCTTTGTGTCTCTTGTGTGCTTGCATTATTGTCTCCATGATTGATATGCTGTACATGTTGTTCTCTCAGTTAAGATCCTAGATCAGATTGAAGTAAATTTTGAAAATTTAACATGGTATCAGAGCTAGCCTGAAAGAAGGCATGATATGGCATGTATGACACTTGTTGCACTTACGATGCTAGGGCTTGATATAGTAAAAACCAGTCGTCGTAGAACTTTCACTATAAATCCGTTTTGGAGAAGGTTTCGGATCTGAAATTGTTACAGGTCGAAGCTAAAATCTCCAGGTACCTTGTGTCCAAAGGACAACCTCTAATTCGTTGCACTTTGTGATTTATGATCTGTACAATATAGGGTTTCTGCCTCTTCCAGATCTGAGTCAAAATCAGGTGACCTTGGGAAAAAGGTCATAACTTGGGCTAGGAAGCTCCAAATGAAATTTCGTGAAAAGTGACAGGTAGTAAACAGGCCGATATATCTCAGAAAACGTTTTCAGAGGCCGAAGGTCAAACAGTGACACGTGGAATGCCGTACAAGTTCGCTCTCCTGTATTATCCCATAAACAGGTCACGTTGCGACACTTGGCATATCTCTCTCTCAGAGAATCCAATTGAGGTCAGACCTATCAGGATGGAAATATAACAGGCCGAGCTATCTCAGAAAACTTTTTCAGAGGCCGAAGGTCAAACAGTGACACGTGGCACGTCGTACAAGTTCGCTCTCCTGTATTTTCCCAAAACAGGTCACGTTGCGACATTTGGCATAACTCTCTCTCAGAACATCCAATTGAGGTCAGACCTATCAGGATGGAAATCTAACAGGTCAGGCTATCTCAGAAAACGTTTTCAGACCCTGTGGATCAAAAATTTCGGAGTTACACCAGAAACAATCAGGTACATATTTCTGTCAAAACAGAATTATTTTTTGGTACCTTCATTCATGGCTTCCGAAATTTAGGGCTTTGAAGAAAGTTGGAATTTTCGTAATCGGAGACCACGGCTGGATACTACTCATCAAAATAGAAATTTAGAGATAAAGACAGAATTTTTGGCTGGGTAGAAGGCCGAGTTTGATCAGACCCTAGTTCGGGACTTTGATCAGAAAAATGGAAAATTAGGGCTTCTGTAAAAATGGGAATTTTTGAAATCTGTGACCACGGCTGGAAGCTCCTCAGAAAAATAGAAGATTAGAGCCTTGGATCAAACATTTTGATTGGGTAGAAGAGTGGGCTTCATCAAACCCCAGTTCAGGGTCACGTCCAGTGAATCTGGAAGTTTCAAAGGCAAAATTGAGGAGTGAAACTTTGCAGTTTTCAAATTCTGAATATACCAGTTTGATCAGTTCATCAAGGCGCATATTCCTATCCTTTCGGAAGTTTGAAATTCAAAGTTTGAATTTTTGGGGTTTCTCTGACAAACCCATATCCAGCTCCAGGTCCAGTTCTTGCAAATCAAGTGGATTGGGTTAATCCTAGAAGAAGATGGATTGGTCACTTGCATAGGTGAAGAAGTTCCTGTTTCAGAGGGAGATGAGGCTAAGGCCTTACATAAGAAGATTACAAGCGATCTCGACAGGTATGACTCATCGAGGTATGTTTCGATATTTGTCCATGATTAAGTTTATGGTATGTTTGTCTTCATGTTATTACGGTTAGTACAATTTTGATTTTAGATTTGTCGTATCACCTTAACAAAATTATGAATGCATGATAGAAGATTTTCACTGGTTAGGGTGTTGACACTTATGATTGTACTAATGCATTATGGTGTTGTATGAGGTTTATGTTGTCAACTAACATGGAAGGTACACCAAGAAAGACAAATCATGTTCTGGTCCAAGAACATATGGTCATGATAACATGAGGACAAAGATTCATCCATTGTCATGGATCTCATAGAAGATCCATTTACAAGGTATGTATAACTTGGTTTTGTAATGGTTAACATATGAGACATGCAGGTTACTAGCACAAGTCATTGAAGAAGAACAAGAAGACATCATGTGAGTATGTTAGACATAAATAGCTAGCATGCTAATCCAGGTATGTTTTTCCTATATCAAGATAGAATCCTACCTTGGGATAGAATCTTATACTATTGTTGATAATGATTATTCATGAAGTCATAGGTTTGAATAATCATGGTGGTATGCATATTATGTTTCGTACCATAATTGATGATATGACTAACCAGAAGAATCATGAAGGTATAGGTTTGAATAATCACAGGTTTTATGCATATTATATCTCTTATCTTGATTGATGATTCAACTAACCCAAAGAGTCATAGGTTTGAGTGATTATAGGTTTAGACATGTTATACTTCTTATGATTTGACTAACCATAAGAATACTACATAAACCATGAATGATAATGCCTATTATTTCTGTTTGAAATAATCATGACTATACATGCTTGAGATTATTGTGTTTTAATAGTATACTAATGAATGTATGATTTTATATGAGATCACAAGGATAACACAATCATGATACTAATAAGCATGCATAGGGACCAAGGATGAATGTAAGTTCAAGGACAGGTAATCCAGGAAGCAAATATCAAGAGGGAGCACACTTCAGTAGCTTATGCAAGAATGCAAATATTCAGAGGGAGTTGAACATCTTTCTACATTCCACAACAGAAAGGTGTAGAAGAAGCTACTTCAGATTATGACTCCAGTATCTCCCGCAAAGAAGCAAAGACTCAGAGGGATTCCACCCAACGAACAAACAAAGATAAGTATTTTAATTATCATTTCATGCATATGTGTTTGTTTAAATAAAATTGTTCAAATGATGTATATGCTCATGTTCCTAGACTTAGGATATCTATTGTGCATATTAGAATAGTTGCATTGATGAACAGTATACTACTAATATACATGGGTAAGTGGCCTATGGCACTGTACAACATTCCATTGCTACTTATCTAGAATGAAACCTCTTTGCTGACATGTTGGGAGTTATGCACACTCTTAACAATGTTCTGGTAGAGATTGGAAGGCATCTAGAAAGTTACGGAATATGGATAAATGTTGTATTGAAGCATTGGCTAAGATAATTGCATGACTGTATGACATATTTCGTTATGTGTAAGAATTTGTTCTGAAAATTATGAGATGTTTCTAATCATGCAATTTAACCTATTTTGTAGGAAAGACCGTATATCTTCACCTACAAAAGAAGAACTACAACATTTGTTCAACAACAAAATTATCTATTGAAGATATTGAAGTTCCCAGGATCTGGGATGAAGAAATGGAATGCCATGATCCGTCGATCATGAAGAACGATGTTTGGGATGTAGTCCCAAGACCTGAAGGGAAGCTTGTTATGACTTCCAGATGGCAACATTGAGAAATATAAAAGTGATACTATTTTTGTATGCGGATAACCTATTTGTTACAGGTGAAGATAGATTGATTTTCGACATGCAGCGGAAGCTTACTTCCGAGTTCGAGATGAAGAACTTGGGAATGATGCACCATTTGTTTTTGGCATGGAGGTGTGGCAGAGTGCAAATAGAATCTTCCTTGGACAAGGGAAGTATGCAGTAGAGATCCCAAAGAGGTTCGGGATGATGGATTGCAAGGCCATGGCCACACCTATGGCATCAAATCTGAAGCTTCTATGTGATGCTTCATCTGAGCCGATTGATGTCTCTATGTATCGCCAGATGATTGGGTCCTTGATGTACCTGACGAACACGAGACCAGACATTTGCTTTGCTGTGAACACATTGAGCCAGTTCCTGACGGATTCGAGGAGTGTTCACCTGGTTGCTATAAAGCATATTCTGAGGTACCTAAAGGGTACAGTGGATTATGAGCTCAGGTATGAGGCGAATCAAAAGTTTAACCTGCAGGGTTATGTTGATTCAGATTGGGCTGACAGTGCTGCAGATAGGAAGAGCACATCTGGGTGTTGCTTCAGTATGGGATCAGGTGTGATCTCTTGGTTTAGCAGGAAGCATTCCAGTGTAGCACTGAGTATAGCTGAGGCAGAGTATGTTGCAGCTTGTTCAGCTAGTTGTGAGGCAGTATGGCTACGGAAGCTACTGTCTGAGTTATTTGATCTCCCGTTGGAGGCTATTGGTATCTTCTGTGATAACCAGAGTTGTGTGAAGCTGTTCGAGAACCCAGTGTTTCATGATAGGTCAAAACACATAGAGATCAAATATCACTATATCAGGGATATGGTGCAGAGAGGAGCTGTGAAGCTCCTATATGTTGCGACGGACGAGCAGATTGCAGATGTGCTGACGAAGCCACTAGCCATGGTGAAGTTCAAGTACTTCAGAGAGAGGCTTGGCGTTCTTCAGATCGAGGACACTTCGAGGAAGAAGTGATGGACACATTTGCTGAAGCCATTCCAAGCATGTTGGAAGGAGGATCCTTCACATGGCTGTGGATGGATGATGTTCTGGTTTCTGCTTGGATATGATCAGTTGGATCATTTTTATGTATGTATGTACGCATCATGTTGGATGTTGGATATGATCAGTTGGATCATTTTTATGTATGTATGTACGCATCATGTTGATGCTGGATATGATCAGTTGGATCATTTTTATGTATGTATGTACGCATCATGTTGATGCTGGATATGATCAGTTGGATCATGTGTATGTATTTTGTATATGCATCATGTTGGATGCTTGGACCATGTATCTGTATATGTATCAGGTGGATACATTATATGTATCAGGTGGATACATTGTATGATCAGGTGGATCATGTATGGTGATATGTATCATGTATTTGTATTTGTATCAGGTGGATACATTGTATGATCAGGAGGATCATGTATGATGATATGTATCAGGTAGATACTTGGTGTGCATCAGGTAGATGCATTGATGATCAGGTGGATCATGTATGATGACATGCAGTAGGATGTTGCAGTGATGATCAGGATGATCATGGATGACGAGCTTCAGGATGTTGCTCCAGATGACATGCAGCAGGATGTTGCATTGATGATCAGGATGATCATAGATGACGAGCTTCAGGATGTTGCTCCAGATGACATGCAGTAGGATGTTGCATTGATGATCAGGATGATCATAGATGACGAGCTTCAGGATGTTGTTCCAGATGACATGCAGCAGGACGTTGCAGTGATGATGATCAGGACGATCATGAGTACATCAGGATGATGTATGGTGAGTGTCAGGTTGATACTCTGTGGCCGTGGATCAGGTTGTGCAGATGAGCATGTCTGGGAGATCCTATAGGTCGGAGTTGTGTACCCGTAACAGCCTGGGATGCTCTTTCGAGACATTGCTCTGGGAGGACATGTAATTTGTGCCCTGGGAGATCTCAGGTCGGAGTTGTGTACCCGTAACATCCTGAGATGCTCTTGCGAGGTTTTGTCCTATGGCATGTAATTTGGGCCCTGGGAGATTTTAGGTTGGAGTTGTGTACCCGTAACATCCTGAGATGCTCTTGCGAGGTTTTGCCATGACCACATGTAATTTGTGCCCTGGGAGATTTCAGGTCGGAGTTGTGTACCCATAACATCCTGAGATTCTCTTGCTAGGTTTTGTGGTGGACCACATGTAATTTGTGCCCTGGGAGATTTCAGGTCGGAGTTGTGTACCTGTAACATCCTGAGATGCTCTTTCGAGGTTTTGTGGTGGGGTCACATGTAATAGCGCCCTGGGAGATCCTACAGGTTGGAGTTGTGTACCCGTAATATCCTGGGATGCTCTTTCGAGGTTTTGTGACGCACGTAATAAGTCCTGAGGATTCCACAGTATGGCCAGTGATGATGAAGACCTGCAGGTGGTGGGCCTACATCCAGTATGAAAAAGGACTGGCTCTGTAGAACTTCCTATGACAAGTAGATTCAGAGATTGATTGAGATAGAAGTAGTAGTGATGATGATGATGACTCGATGACGATTATCCAGTGACGATGATCTAGAGAAGATGACTTGTGCTAGAAGAACTGTGCTGAGAAATACCTTCCTAGTTAAGAGGGAGTGTTGATGTATATGTAACTTCGGAATGTATTTCACATATATGTATATTGTATTCCTATAGAGATGGTATTTTTCCTCTATACGGAAGTGTCGTCATTTATATTGTAAGTGTCGTAACTTATACTTGATGGGTTATTAGACCACCTTGTTGGGGTCGGCCCTATATAAGTCATGTGGGTCGAAGGGTTATAAGACCACCCTATTGGGGGTCGGCCATGTGGGTCAAAGGGTTATTAGACCACCCTATTGGGGGTCGGCCCAGTCAGCATTATGTTATGTGGTTAAGTTCGAGCCTACATGAGTTAGGTAAAAAGGCAAGTCAAGTCAAGTATAAATAGAGTGCGGGAGGCACTCTATTTACTCACTCACTTCTCACACATGCACTCAAGGAGGAGTGGCGCACTTATGGAGGAGGAGGAACTGCTGCTAGGTTATGGCTATATCTCTTGGTTGGTTGTATCATTGCTCTATCTATCTCTGAGGAAGTTATTGGGGTTTTTCACCTTTATGGTTTTCCCCAAGTAAATCTTTGTGTCTCTTGTGTGCTTGCATTATTGTCTCCATGATTGATATGCTGTAGATATGCTGTACATGTTGTTCTCTCAGTTAAGATCCTAGATCAGATTGAAGTAAATTCTGAAAATTTAACATGATGTTCCAAAATGAAGGAATTTATACCTCTGTATGCTGAAATAACATAAGGTCCTACCCACATATGGTCAAACTTTCCATGTTTTCCTTCCCTACGAGCATCCCATTTTAGGACCAAATCATCAATCTAAAACTGCTCCTCTTTGACCTTTCTATCAAACGTATTCTTCATCTTCTCCTGGTGCACCTGCACTTTGTCATAGGCTTTGTCCCTCAAATCATTTAGCTCTATTATCTGATTTATCCTCCTCTGCATATGGTTGGGCTCATCTTCCTGCCCCTGTAGTAGCTTCATGAATGGAAATCCTAATGAGGTAGGAAAAACCACTTATGCTCCATATACCAGCTGGAATGGTGACATCCCAATGGCCCTCTTAGTATTGATCCTATCAAACCACAAAGCATATTTCAGCTTTGTATGCCAGGCTCTTTTGTTCTCCTCCAATAGATTTTTAATTATCCTCACCAGGCTCTTGTTAGAAGACTCAACCAACCCATTTCCTTGTGGGTAGTAAGCAGTGGAGTGGTTCAGGTTTATATGGTATTTGTGATAGAAACTTATCATTTTCTTCGACTTAAAAGCAGCTGCATTATCTATTACAATCCTCTTGGGGAACCCAAATCTGGCCAAAATGTTGTTCTCCAAAAAATCCATGATAACCGTCTCAGTTTCCCTCCTAGTGGGTATGTCCTCAATCCACTTAGTGAAATAGTCTATGGCTATAAGGATCCACTTGCGCTGACCAAAAGAGTTTGGGTTTATTCCCCCAATGAATCCTAACCCCCACTGCTGGAAGGGTGCTTCCACTGAAATTGGTTTAAGGGGAAGTGAAACCAACTTCCTCTTACCATCGAAGATCTGGAATTGATGGCAGGTAACAGTATCCTTATATACATCAACAAACAGAGAACGCCAATAGAACCCAACCCTCAGAATCTTGTTGGTTGTCACCTTCCACGAATGGTGTCCTCCATAATCCTCTTTATGAAAATATTTCATGGTTTGCTGAGCTTCATTTTCTAGCAAGCAATTCAATAATACTCCACCAAGGTCTTTCCAATACAGGTATTGATTCATCACATAGAAATTTGCAGCCTTTAACTTCATAGATCCGGCCCTTGTTTTGGTCAACCCTGCAGGGGCTTGTAAATTTTGCTGCACATACACAATGTTAGCATACCAAGGAGACATAGAGAATTATGGATTTACCTGCATCCCTGCATCTAGTTGGTTTGAATAGCTAGACATGAAATATAGCTATAAGGATTCACAATTTTCCTTTGTCATCATTCTGTCCAACCCCTACCCTTTGATCAACTTGGTGGGCTTGATCTCAAGGTCATATTCCAACAAAAAAACCATCCGCTTTGCTCTTTTCCCTTCAAGATCTGGCTGGGTAAGGATTCTCTTCACTGCATTACTTTAGACATGTGAAATAAGATGTGAATGGAGGATGTATACTTTGAAATATTTCAAGGACTTCACCAAAGCATATATGCTTGCTTTTCCATTATGTCATACCTCAATTCCCCATCTCTCAACACCCTACTGAAAAATGCAATGGGCTGCTCAGTATTCTGGTCATTCTTTTGCAATAGGACTCTAGCCACAGTGTGTTCAGATGCATAAGAAAAAAACAAGAAAACTTTGGTAAAATATGGCCTTGATAGGATTGGGGCCTCAGTGATGGCTTTCTTAATGCCCTTGAATGATTCCCTAGCCTCTTCTGTCCATTTTATCTAACTTTCATTTCTCAACATGTTAGTAATGTTTCTCATTATTTCTGCAAAACTGGGGATGAACCTTCTTAGGAAACCTACTTGTCCAATGAAGGACTGTACCTCTTTCTTGCTCCTTGGCTATCCAACTTTCGGAATTGCACTGACCCTTTCTGGGTCAATCTTGATACCCTCCTTTGAAATTATATGCCCAAGGAGTTTTGCCTCTTCCAAGGCAAAATTTGAATTTTTTGGGTTAAGAGAAATACCATATTTCCTGCATTTGATGAAGACCTTCTCCAGATGCCTGAGGTGTTCTCTTTCAGACCTGGAATAATCTGTTATATCATCCATATACACCACCACCAACTTATCTTTCTCTTCTACAAAGAAAATATCCATTGCACACTGAAAGGTAGCTCCTGCATTCATTATCCCAAAAGGCATTTTTGCATACATAAAAGTGCCCCAAGGAGTAGTAAAGGCAATCTTTTCTTGGTCTTCCGGGCACACTTTAACCTGATTATACCCTGAGAACCCATCCATGGTTGAGATCCTCTCAACTCCTACCACCTTCTGTAGAATATGCTCCATTTTTGGCAATGGGTAGTTATCGTTCAATGATACCTCATTAAGATTTTTGAAGTCTATACAAATCCTGATTTCACCATTGTTTTTTCTGACCGACACTAGATTTGCTAG
Organism: Larix kaempferi; assembly: GCA_027924585.1. Taxonomy (NCBI): domain Eukaryota; kingdom Viridiplantae; phylum Streptophyta; class Pinopsida; order Pinales; family Pinaceae; genus Larix; species Larix kaempferi. The sequence goes on from BSBM01000009.1 coordinate 5,608,187, forward strand.
CCACTTTGAAAATATCAGGGTGGCAATGATCTTGGAATTGAACAACTTCCTGATCTCCTTCTCTATTAGAAACAGTTTTGGATTTATTCTTCTCAGCTTCTGCCTGAAAGGCTTCTCCCCAGGCTTGATTGGAATTGAATGTTGTATAATGGAACTATCATATTCCTTTAGGTCCTCCTAGCTCCAAGCAAACACATCGGCATATTTTTTCATCAATTTCACATACTCGTCCCTTTATTTAGCATGCATCTTTTTGGACAATTTTACAATTCGAGGTATCTCTTCTGTGCCTATGTTTTAGTCTTCAACAGCATCATTCGCAGGTTCAACTTTAGGATTTTTAGCTACATCATTCTGGTCGAACAACTTCTCCAGGGGTATCAATCCTTTAGGGATAAAGTTACTCTTCATTTGAATAATATCCTCCCCCCCCAACATAACTTTCCATCCATTGCCTCCATCAATTTCATCTTCAGCCTGTTCTTCTCCTAGGAAGCTCTCCAGGTTTTCATTTTCTGTGTCAACCTGAACATTTACAAATTCATCAGATAATTCTAAAAACCTTTTAATCTGCATGTCATCATCAAATACCTGCCAATATTTGGAATTGTCTGGAATTGATGGCCTATTCACTATTTCTACTTCATACTTTGTTTGGGAATAGATAGGGGTCTTGAAACCTCCAACAGTAGTAGCCAAGGAGTCTGCCACCTGATTCTCAATCATGTGTATTACCTTGATTTTGTGCTCTGAGAAATAGTTACCCAACATATCCCATACTTCATTCCTATACGCTCGCATCCTGGGATGCTTTGTCTGGTAACTGTCATTTACTTAATTTAACACCAAATCTGAGTTCCCAAATACCTGTATCTTCTTTGCTCCCATGTATTTCAAGGCCTGCAAACCCAACAACAAGGCCTCATACTCTGCTACATTGTTAGTCAACTCAAAAGTCAATTTATATGATAAGGCTTTAAATTCCATGTCACAAGGGATGATGCAGATCTCAAAAGAACTCAAAAAGAGTTTCAGGTTGGTGAGCATGTGTTCCTCAAGGTAGAACCTAAAAAGAGCTCCTTAAAGTTAGGAAGTTGTGCTAAACTAGCACCAAGGTATTGTGGACCTTTTGAAATATCATCCAGCATAGGACTAGTGGCATATCAGTTGGACTTGCCACCAAATCTTAAAGTACATAATGTATTTCACATCTCTCTTTTGAAAAAGTATGTGCATGATGCTACTCATGTTATTAATTGGAATGATGTATAGGTGGAACCCGAAGGAGATTTTCTGGTGGAACCAGATTGTATCCTTGACAAGAGGAAAATTTTGCTTTGTAATCATACCATTGGACAGGTAAAGGTGCAATGGAAGCACCTTAGTCCAGATGAAGCAACTTGGGAGTTGGAAAGTAATATATGGGTGGCATATCCAAATCTATTCCAAGAGGAACTAGAGGATGATGAATAAAGTAACATCGAGGACGATGTTGAATTTAAGAGGGGGTGTTTGTCACATACCAAAATTCTTAACAGTATATGTTGTCAAAAAAACATTATGTTTTATTTTATTGTAAAGTTTTATGTTATTGACCAAGTGGGGTCAAGGATGACTGTAATTAATTACTCTTAATATTTTATTATTAATAAATAAAAGAGGAGACAAATACCCAAAGGAGACTATTGAATGAGTGTTCAACGATCCACTGGTAGGAATGGACTGAGGTGGAGAGAAAACAGATACTTGGAAGCATCCTCAACTCACTTCTAACTGTTAAAGGGGCAAACTTCCCTATTTTTATTGTCATGTTCCCCATGAAACTGGAACTGAGTAGGTGGCTCATTTACTAAAAACAACTGACCAAAAGACTTACGCATGCTTATCTACCCATTGAATTCAGCAGGAGGTTTTCATTCTTACCTTTTGATAATTTCTGAATTGGAAAGACAAGAGAGCACAAGAGATTCGATGAGGAGAAGATTAGAAGTGATTGAGTGAACTAAGACTGCATTTTGAACTAGTGCAACCACATTGTTGAGTTCAATATTGCTAAAAGCAGAAGTACTATTGTCAAGTGCTACTGCTTCGTTGCAAAGCAATTTATTCCATTTCTCCACACAACAACTTCATCCTGGTGGTTCAGTGAACAGGCTCAGGGGCCCTAAGGCAAGTAACCTTGGCTATCTTCAGGAAAAGGTTGGGTGGAACGGGCTCCTTTGGCTGCTTGTCTCATCTACAGTTACCAGGCTCAAATGATGTTATCTTATTTACTTTCTGTCAAATTATTTACCAATGATCTGAATGTTATTATGTTATCAGTTTTATTTACATCCTAGATATCTTTTGGACTGTTAGTAAGTCTTTATTTACTGCAATATTAACTACTCTGAATATCCATGCACCTGTTAGGTTTAAATCTTAAATGGATAGTTAAAATTTTAGATTAAATATGAATGGTAGAATAAAAATGCTTCCCTTCATTTTTCCACACACTATTTCAATGCCGTACTCCAATACAGGGAAGAGTATATAAAATAGATTTGAATAATTATATGCAATAAATAGATTCGACTGAACGATTATCATAGATAAAATATGTTATGTTTGTGTAAAACCTTTATGTTTACATTGCAATAAAATCTCTTCTGTAATAAATACAGAAAAACATAGCATTTATCTATTAAATAGAATATTCAAATAGCCGTTCTTTCCGAAACCTAAGTTTATTCATGGTTTAAACCTTTCATTTCATAAACCAAATAACACATACTTTGTAGCATAAACGTCTCAAATAAAAATCCTTTAAAAACAATATAGTTTCTGTATTACAAACCCTAATAGTATCGAAACTCATAGTGCAAGATTTTTATAACCAAAACTAAGTTTAAATACTACAGTAAAGAAAATAGTAACCATATATGTAATTACATTATTACACATTATTGGTAATATGACATTTGGTCACCTGATTGCAATAAGAATTTAATTATCAATTGATTTAAACATTAAATAATACAAAACAAATAGCAACTAAATAATCTGTCGATTATCCCAGGGTTCAAACCCTGTTCTTTAGCTAAACATACTATTACTATGATAACATTGCATTTGTTTAACAAAATGAAAGAGTAATGCAAGGCTAGGGTTTGATACCTGAAGGGTTCACTCACACAGTCTAAATTTTCATAACAATAAAAGTTAGCATTTACATAACAAGTTTAGGGTTTGAAACCAGTAATGATTTTACAAACGAATATGAACAGTGGTATTTAGTTTTGGTAGGGTTTATAACCCGACCTTACGACCTTGGTTTATAAACAAAATCTAAAAATTATATAACCATTTAAACCACAGCATCGGGCTCTTCCCTAACTTTCATTTATCAAACAACATTACAAAATAACAATGAATGCTAAGAGCTTTCTATTAGGTTAACATTTCAAACTTCATTTGATTAACGCAAAAACCTTATCTTATTATCCTTTAAAATTTATATTAATACAGTGCAAAAGAAATAATTGCAAGTTGAGGTTGAGGGTTCGACCCTCCCTACAGCTAGTTAAATCATAAATAAAACGGGGTTTTAAAACCCTAATCACCATAAGTTCTATCAACACATTTCTTGCAAAATATCAAAATGCCGATGGTAAAACCCTTGCAAACTTTTCCAAGCAAAACAATATATATGTATCATTAAAAATTTACACAGTAAAACATTGAAAACCCAACGTAGGATAGGTCAAGGGTTCAACCCTCCCTGCAACACATAAAAATGCCATTCAGCTTATAATTTTACAAACAACTGAGAAACCAAACTGTTTAAGTTAGCCTGAAGCTTCGGCCAACCAAGATAAGGACAGTATCGATGCCATGCTTCACCACAAATATTCCAAGTGCATTTGAATGCCCATAGGGAGTCACCAAGGCTTACGAGGTCCAAAGAAGTTCGCATTTCCCTTCAGGACAACCTAAAAACATTGTCGAGGGAGTGATCCTATCAAATGCAACAACGCCACGTTTGGTTAATTTATTGAAGTACTTCTTAACGTTTTAAAACACTCAACGAAATTTACAAAGGGTCTAGTATGACATTACCTTTGACATTGCAGCACGCCTAAGCATTTTACCCACCGGTGTATGCATTGGATAAGCTTCCAGCATTCATACTGGAGGTGTGAAGTCTCACCATCGAAACCCAGCAAAATATTTACAACACAGTAGAAACAACCCAGTTCCCTTTTAACCTACTGTTGGCATTACAAAGCAGGCTTTGAAGTCACGGTTTCAAGCCTTGGAGGAGCCGCAAACACTTTGTTTCAAAACCTAAGAATCTTAGAGCCTGTCGGCCTCTCCCCCCCCACTCACTGCAAAAATGAATGCTCAAGGTTATGGTTCGGTGAGTAACTCAAAGAGAATTTAGGGTTTAACACTGTTACCAAGAATATTCATGTGGAGACCTACCACGAGGGATGCCAACGGGCATTCCACCCAAACACCATTAATATCAAATAAATATCACAGCTACCAAGTGCACGTATGCTGCCAATGAATAGATCCTTTGAACTCTAACTAGGGTCTTGTTGATGCCCCGAAGCTCGTAGCATCAAGGAGAAAGGGATTCTCCCCGGTAAACTATCCCAATTAGATTGTCCACCATTTAATATGGGGAATCCATCCGGTTAGCAGTTCCGGCTACCGTTAGAATTGAAGATTTTCTTTCTTTACACCGGTTATGGCCTGATCCACCATTCTTTTTTTGATTTTATTGTTAATATGATGTGCAAGTGCCTAAGCTAATTAATCTAAGTGCAGAACTTGAAGCAAATTTGTATCTTAAATTGAAATAAATCTAATATATCCTTGCAAGGAGCAATACTGTAAATATGAGTAATGTGCTGAAAGAAACATATAAAGATCAACAGGTAGCCATTAAATCGTAAAGATGCATCTACAGCAGGAGGTTAAAGACATAAAGGATAGCTTTTAATTCATAAGAAAACATTCCATTACTCATTTAGGAGAAACATCATTGCACAGAAAATAGTAAGATCACTCAATACTCAAAAATAATTCAGAACAACAAAGAAAGCTCTCACAGTAAGATATGAATGCCACAAGAATAAATCAACATGCATCCAACACACATTTCCAAGCAAAAGATGTCCTCTCCAGGATCTTATTAGGAAAAATTCATTTTCTTGGAGCGAGTGCAAAATAGTTCGTACAAGTCTAGAAAATTCCTTTTCCCTGCCAAAAATCCTTTACACTATTCCCTATTCATCTATTTATAATTTTACAAAATTCCTCCTGGACTTCCACCTGTCCTTTTATAATTGTCTTTAAAGACTTAAAAAAAAATAAACAATTCGTGACCCTTTTCTTCTAACAGAAATTCTTTCTCATGACAAAAAAGGACAGCTGTCCTTGTGACTCCACGCTCTAACCACAGGGACAAAAAGAAGTAGACCAAAACAAAATAACGCATTATGACTAGCGTGTTTATCCTTGGGGTGGCGCTTATGCTGGGGATGATGTTCCTGTGTTGGCTGCTACTGCTACTACTATCTTCTTCTCTTCTTCAGCTATATAACTGAACCAAATGCCTACGTCTCTTACAGCCACATTTGCTAGTGAGGGGAGCAGGATCTTCTGTGAATTCACATTCTTACCAAGCTTTGCTTCAATACCCTGAATTTCTACTATTGCTGCCTAGTGGATGTCCTTGAGCATATGATTGTATACTGATGATAGCCCAATGTAGTGATGAAGATCATTGGTGGCCAGCACATCAATCTTCTTTACATACTCTATTTGAACACCTAGCTCTTCCTTCAAGTCTGACAAACGTTGCTCTTTGCTTGGAAAATCATCCGGGGTCTGAGGAAAAATAAGCTTTCATTTTTCATGTACTTCATGAATCTTTTGATACAGGCCGTTACCTTTCTCAACTGTTCCCTAGATCTTATCCATCAGCTTGGCACCACAATTCCTACAAAACTCCATAAGAGCTACATCCTCCTTAAAATTGTCCACCGATTTGAATGGGAGATGCTTAGGGAAATCTACCTTTCCTTCTCTCCACTCCATCTAACTCACAATGTTTGCTTTAACCCGAGTGTATTTTCCTTTAAGCATGATGGCTTCAGCATTGACTTCTTTCAACCTAACCAGCATGGTCTTGAGCTTGCACACCTCCTTAGTAATCAGTTCTTGTGTGGCATGCATTTGACTTAAGGTGTCACAAGACTGCTCATGAAAGGGAGACATATCCATCGCTCTACTTTTTGCTTGCTCTAGCTGCTTAACCATTTCCTGTTTATCTACTTCGAGGTGAAAGACTCTACCTTCATAATCATTCTTTTCTGCTTCTAGAACCATCATCTGGATTTCCAGGTGCTCCTTTTCTTCTTCTGGATGTCGATACTTATTCGAAAACTCCTTGTGATTAGTAGACAGGCGATTATATTTGTTCACTACAAGATCCCTATAATCCTGCTCATTAGCCACAGTATGCTGCAGCATGCGAGCTCTCCTCTTTGTTGACTCAAACTCTTTGACCATGTAGATCACATTGTCTTATGTCGCTTTTGCTGCTGACATAGTGGAAAATGCCATGGCTATGGGAGCCTTATTTGTATTTTGCATAACCGTGGTTTCTCGCTGGGTGACAATATCTGCCTGGAAAAGTCTCTTTATCCTCTCTTCTGACTTCAGGACCACAACCTTCCTCTTCTTATAATATACAAATTTATCCCATCGAGACACAGTATGATCTTCGGATGGAGTGAAAGGGATGATCGGGAGGTCTCTTATATTGACTTCTGCCTCCGTTGGTGGGGTCTGCACTACCTGAGATGAGTCTATTTCCATATCTTGGGTGCCAGAGCCACCCCTTGGGCATATTCATTGGCCTTAAGTTCTTCCTCATTATTTTTCTCTTCTTCAACTTTACGCCTTCTTTCTTCTTCCTCAGCATGCTGCTAATTTTCAATTATCTCCCTCTGCTCTCTTTCCTGAGCTTCCTGCTGCAGTCTTGCTTCTTCGACTTCCTACTGCAATCTCACTTCCTTAGCTTCCCTCTGCAATCTTGCTTCCTCAGCTTATTTCTACAGTCTTACTTCCTCTTTCAATCTTTGTTCTTCATGGACCAGGGCTTCAACCACTTCCCTTTCTTTCTGGAGGCTGGCTTCTTGGGCTGTGGCAGAGCTAGAGCTAGCTCCACTACTGTGACAACAAATTTGTAATTTAGTCATATTACTGATTCCCTGAATACTTCTTCTTCGGCATCATAGTAATGAGCATACAACTCCTTACAATTCTCCACAACTTTGCTCTGCCTATCATTTCTATGAAAGATTGCCTCACCGAAGTGAAAAGATTTCAACTCCTAAATGAACTCTTCGGCTGCTGCAACCCCTGAGAATTTATAGGCTCCTATACAGAAAGGCAAAGGACAGAAGGAAGCCTTATGCTGCTTATTAAGAACTCCTCCTATTCCATCAAGGAAAACTTGCCTGATCGCTTCTTTCAGAACTACATAATCAGTGGCATATTTTGGTAAGATGTATGGTGGCTTAGTGCCTCCGAACATCCTGATATAGGTACCCTCTTCTGAGAAGTAGAAATCTCCATAACCTTCCATGACTTCCATAGCGTTCTCCGACAAGCAATTGGGTTCTTCATTGAACATATGCTCATACAGAGGCATAATGAATTCTTCACATATGAGCTTATAGTGCGCTCTGTAATTTTGAGCCCATAGCATTTTATAAGCAGTGTATACTGGGGTGTTGGACTGATCCCATGAGCATCCTAACCTGGGGAAAGGGAGCTTCACCAAGATGCAATCAATGAGGTATGAAGACATGAAAAACTCTGACCTTTTTAAGGCCAAACCTTCTCTAGCTACGGCCACAGTGGATGCCAAACTATCTAAGAGGATAATAGCCCAATCAAACACAGTTCCCTTAAATGCTATGGCATGGATTATGGGGGGCCATTGTATCCTATATACGGTTCCATCGGGCATGTTGAGAATTCTGCTTAACATAAGGGCAATCAACCTAAAGGGAGGTCTCAGGCTATGAACGTCATACTCATCATTGTCCCTCTTCCTCATCTATTTTCTCGTGATTAACAGCCTTTTAGATATTTCGAAATTGTTCATATGTTCCAACCATGCATCGTTCAGTGCTTATTGGGGACATGAAAATTTGTAGGTTGCAGCAATATAAGCTGGATGGAACGAAGCGAATGCCTCTCCCTTGTGGTCTTGCAACACTCTTGTTTGCGGGTTGGCATGTTCCAATATCCACCCGATTACTTCTGAGCACGGCAATAGCTTAGGGAAAGTAGAATCCCTGGATATGCCAGAGGTCCTAATGTTGAGGCAGATTTGTTCTTCTTCAATTAGCACATCTGGGATATCTTGCTCCCTGATCATCTGGTAAATATCTCCCCACCGGACCTCGGGAGGAATGCCCGTGGTGCACTTAGTGTCTTGAAAAAGAGTTTCAGTCCTTGGTTGTACGATTGGATTAAGCATTGCACTCTTTGCAATGGTGTATATCTAACGGAGATAGATCAACGATCTAGAGCAGCGACGGTGATTTTAATCGTCAGCATGTTAAACACGCCCAAAATCACCGTGGTCGGTAAGAGCGCATCATCCAACAGTCAAGATTGGAGCTGTATGTCACAAAATTGAAAGCCATAGAGGTTAAGGTCCACGGTCCTAATCCAATCACTAGTTTCCACGGGAGAAGGACATCTCCACTATAGATCAATGATGGCCACATGGGCTAAGACACCTCAGCGCCATCAGAGGTCTTTTCAGTATGATATAAAATGCACGGTCAAACATGTCTTGCGTCACTCCTATCCTTAGTCATCATAATAAATCATTTGGAAGGTCTAAGTCATTGAATCATAGCAGAATGATTCACATGGAGATGTCATTGTTATCAATCGTTATAAGCCTAATTCCCTGGACTCGGAACTTATGTCAAATTCTGAAAGGGTGGCGAGTTCATCTGTTCGGATATTTTGCAGTCAATATCGGAATCATGGAGAGAGATCAAGGAGCGTAAATAATAATTGCACCAGAACATGCATTGTCTGAGATGGAGGAGGAACATATTCCTTGGCCGCCTGTGGTTTTCAACCATGTGGAATATGCTTCCATCAGCGAAGCAGAAGGTCCCAAGAAGTGACAAGAGTGTTGTAGGTTTCAATAGTAGAAGGGAAGGGAAGAAACCCATGAAGGAGACAAGCAGAAAAATCACCAGGACGCGGACATTATCAAAGACTTAATACTCTCCACTAAAGACACACCACCTGTTCCCCCATCGAATGAAACCCAAACAAAGGCCTCCTTCGACGTGGATAGTTTTCTTGATTGGCATGATCAGGTGAAAATCGAGGATTAAGGTGGCAGCATTCTTACGATAACTATATCTCACCACCCAGCAAATAAGAAGCTCAAGGAAATCAATTGAGTGATCAACGAGAAATGGAGGCGGAAAGCTAGAGCTGTCAATTTTATGTTTTGTTTTTTGTTTAAGTAGTTGTTCATATAGTAAAATAGGACAATAAATGTAAAAAAGCGGTTAGGCCTATACCGCCTGTGTCTGTTTTGAAGTTGCAACGGCGAAGACACCTTGATTAATTGTCTATTAGGTGTCCAGTAAATTGCAATTGTTTTTTGTTCTGGAAGAGCCGAGCCTAGGGCTTGAAGGGCATCTATAAATTCATTGTAATTAAAGACAGAAGGGTTGAAAATCTTATTTGAGAAACCTTTTGGAATTTTGAGAATCGGTCTGTAAGACATTTTGAGTTGTTTAACAAAGTTTGCAGAGTCGAGCTTGCGTTTTTTCTAGGGATTCTTATGTAATTGGTCTAGTAGTCTGTCTTTCTTTTTCCTATGTTAATTGTGCTTCTTTCATTGTTATTCCATGCCCGTAATATTTCTTCATACTTGGTGCAGCGTAGCAGTTAAGTGGAATTCATAGAAATTATGCTCTGCTTAATCTCAGTCCAAGTATTTCAACAATATTCTCTTCTAAAGTTGGTGTAGGATTCATCATTGTATGCCTTACATCAATGGATTGTTCTTTGCTCTTCTGTTTCATCAATTAAAAATCTCTTTGACTACTCGCTACTTACTACCTCTCCCCTGTGTGAATGCATTCGCAAAGCCTTTGTGGATAATTTTCAAGGTTTGTTTTAATGTGACTCCATTGCCCAAATAGAGATTCATATGTTTCATCCAAATGACGTTTAAACCATTTTGTTTCAGCAGAAATATGATCTTCTCTATGTTGTAATTGAATATCTTGAATGATGAATACTAGTGTATGTTTTCATTGTTGACGCCTTTGATTATTCCAGTTTTTCATGAGCTTATAGAGAGAGCCCTCTCTGTTTGTGTTGGGTCAGTAGCACAAGCTAAAGATTGGTTAGTGGTTACCCCGAATTGCCTTCTTCACAACCCTAGGGGTTAATTTGGGTGTTAACAAATAGGCGCCATTACCAGGGAATGTGATTGTTTTATTATCCCTGGGAGAATGAGAAAGGATTCCAAGGATTCAAAGAAAGGAGAGATCCCTATGGGAAAACAGAGATTTCCATATTTTTAGAGGGGTGTGCATTTTTTCCCTGGCAACTCCACTCGTAAAGATCTAGATTCAAGAAAGACTCCACTGGGGAAGATCGACAAGCTAAGTTCATTTCTGAAGAAATCTCGAAAAAGGAATCCTGGCCTCAAGAACAATCCATACGAGAGGTAATCCTATTTCCAAAAATCTGTTAAGTGTGGGAAATCTAGAAATATTACTTAGACATAAGACCGGAAAGGATAAAGCTAATGCTTCTAGCATTGAAAGAATTGGGTTTAAAGAAGTGCTACCTATTTTTCAAGAATTGGATATAGAGATAGATAATGGGAAGCCTTTTCCAAGATCAAGATCTGAGTCTTATCTAAGCCTAGGTGAAGAAGGTTTGAATGCACTTGAATCCTATTTGTTAAATAATGTCTAGCTTAGGTTGCAGAATATTATCAAAGCCGAAAGAGCTAGACCTGGTTTTCAGGCCCCTCAATCTCATACCATAACCCCTGCAAGTAATCCTACCCAAAATATCCATCCCCGAGCTCAAAATCCACCTAGAACCATGGCTTCTAGATTCACACCATTGGCCCTATCAGCTGTTTTGCATGACCTCCCTCAGAACTACGCCCAAAGAATCGTCTCTTATGATGGAGAGGGAGGTTTTTTTGCCAAACAACATGTAGACAAGTTTGAGGATTTTATTAATTTAGAGGAAGTAGATCATGATGATGCTAAGATGAGGTTGTTTGCTCAGATTTTATTTGGAGAGCCCAAGAAATGGTTTAGACAGTTGTCGAATGCTTCTATCAATGATTTTGCATCCTTTAAGACATTGTTTTTAGAGAGGTGGGACACGATAGGGAGTCCTTCCCTAGTCTTTTTCTTGTACAACCATTTGAAGAAAGGAGGCTTTGAATCTGTTCATGAGTTTTTTGCTAGGTTTATGAGGGCCTATAATTCTATTCCAGATGACCTAAAACCCTCAAAAGGCACTGCAAAGCTCCATTTCGCAGATGCCTTTGATGGACATTTCTCATGTGCATTAAGAAAGAGAAATTATGCCACCTTACCCGCTATGTTGAAGGATGCCATGGAGGTGGAAGCCAACATGATGGCTTCATGGAAAATAAAGGGAAAAGACAAAGCAGATAAAAAGAAGTAAGAAATCCAAGCCTCTACCTCTTCCTCTTCTAGTGACACCAAGTTTGATACTGTGATGAAAACTATGGATAAGATGATGGATAGGTTAGCCATGGAAAATAAACCTCCTCTTAGAGATCAGCCTGAAAATCAAATAAGAAATCCTAACTTTAGAAGGCCACACCCTCAAAGAAATCAAGAAGACCACCAGATGAGGCCTCCCTTCCCTAAATATTTGGTGGGTGAGGAAGGACCTGAAGACCCTACTGGAGACCAAATCCATCTCTTTGACACCCTAGATCACAAAGTACATTTAAACCAAAGAGAACATGAATTTTTCACCAAGGGGAATGCTAACAAAACTGCTGAATTTGATTATGAGCAGTACCAAATGGGTTACATGAATGCCGTAGATGACATCCAAAGGAAGATGAAGTTAAGGAGCAGGGAAATACCAATAAGTGAAGGGAAGTTTGCCTATATTCAGCTCCCCAAGACTCAACAGAATATGGAGAAGCTAAAAGAAAAACAGCTAGAGGTTGCTGCACAGAAAACCTAAGAAGATAAGGGACAACATTCTAAAGAACGTAAGCAACCAGAAGTCACTGAAGTAGTGAGGCCCGCTTCAACATTCAGTCTAAAGGATGAACTATCGAAGGTGAATATCTCTATCCCCTTAAATGAGCTGTTAAGAAACAATGAATATAGAGAAGAGATAACTAGCATGGTAAAAATACAGGCAAAGGGTATGCAAGACATGTTGGAAGTAACAGATGATGCCCCCACTATAATTTTTGGTTCTAAGCTAGAAGAACCGGATGATGAAGAAGTCCCTCCCTTTGATTTGAGTTTGAATATCCATGGTAAGTTATTACACAATGCCCTAATAGATTCCAGGGCTTCACACAACTTAATGCCAAAGTCAGTGATAGATCAGTTGGGGTTAGAAGTCACCAGACCCTACAAAGACCTATATTCTTTTGATTCCATAAAGGTACCATGTTTGGGTTTGATTAAGGATGTAGTAGTGACCTTTGCCCAAATTCTAGCTAAGAGTATTATGATGGATGTAATAGTGGTTGAGGTGCATGTTAAGTTTGGGATGTTGTTATCAAGGTCCTGGGTAAAAAAGTTGAAGAGAAACATGCAGATGGACTTAGCTTATGCCACTATACCACTTTTTGGAAGTAATAGAAAGTTATATAGAGAGAAAAGAATGGCCTATGTGGTCAGCAGTGACGACAAACCTACAAATCACCCTGTATACGCTATAGACATGGGCATATGTTCCTCTATTCTCTTCAATGAAGGCCCACGTACTGATCCTGTACCCCCATTTTTCCACGAAGTCGAGGAAGACAAGGAGTTTACAGCAAGGTATGAGGCCTCAGAGAGGCATAAAAATGAGGAAGGACTATGGAAGATGTACTTTGATGGATCACAGAGCAAGAATGGTGTTGGTGCAGGGGTTTGGATCACACCTCCCGACCAAGAGTCCAGGGCCCTATCATACAAGCTAAATTTCAAGTGTACTAATAATGTGGCTGAGTATGAAGCTCTGCTCCTGGGACTATGAGCTTTAAAAGATTTAGGAGCAAAAAGGATACATGTTTTTGGAGATTCAAAGTTGGTGGTCAATCAAATAAATGACAGTTATCAGGAAAAACATCCTAGGATGAGGGCCTATAGAACTGAAGTTTGGGAACTTTTTCACCGAACACAAGATTTGGGTGATCCCGAGATTTGAAAATCAAGTGGCAAACTCTTTGGCCACCACTGCCGGTGGTTTCAAAACTCCTATTTTCTCTCAAGAAAAACACGAGCTAGAGGTGGTAAACAGGCCATCTATTCCAGACAATGCTAAATACTGGCAAGTATTTGAAGATGATTTACAAATTAAAAGACTTTTAGAATTGTCTGATGAGTTTACTAATGTTTAGGTTGATACTGAAAATGAGAACATAGAAGAATTGGTGGACCAGGAGAAATCAGAGGGGGGGGAAAGAGAAAGCAAGCAATGGAAAAACATGTTGGGTGGGAAAGATATCATTCAATTAAAAAGTAATTATATCCCCAAATAAGGATTGATACCCCTGGAGAGGCTATTTGACTAGAATGATGTAGCGAAAAAACCGAAGTTTGAACCCCCTAGAGAGGCGGTAGAAGACCAAAACTTGGGTACTAAAGAAGAGGCTCGGATGGTAAGCCTGTCTAAGAAGCTACCTACTAAAAAGAAGGAGTGATATGTAGAGTTGATGAAAAAATATGCCGCTGCATTTGCATGGAGTTATGAAGAACTAAAGGAATACGATACCTCAATAATACAACACTCTATTCCAATCAGACCAGGAGAGAAACCCTTCAAGCAAAAATTAAGGAGGATAAACCCTAAACTGGTGCCTATGATAGAAAAAGAGATCAAAAGATTATTTAGTGCAAAAATCATTGTCACTTTGAGATTCTCTCAATGGATAGCAAATCTAGTTCTTGTAAGGAAGAAGAATGGTGAGATTAGAATCTGCATAGATTTTAGAAACCTGAACAAGGATTCACTAAAGGATAATTACCCCCTACCTAAAATGGAGCATATCTTACAAAAGGTAGTAGGGGCAGAAAGGATCTCTACTATGGATGGTTTCTCCGGATACAATCAAATCAAGGTCTTCACTGAAGACCAAGAGAAGACCGCTTTTACCACTCCTTGGGGTACTTTCATGTATGCGAAGATGCCTTTTGGGTTGATGAATGCAGGAGCTACTTTCTGTCGGGCGATGGATATAGAATTCCCTGAAGAGAAGGACAATTTCATGGTTGTATACATGGATGACATAAAAGTGTATTAAAAATCAGATGAAGAGCACCTGAAGCATTTGGAACAAGTTTTTAAGAAATGCATAAAATACGGTATTTCCCTTAACCCTAAGAAATCACATTTTGCGTTAGAAGAAGCTAAGCTCTTGGGTCATATTATTTCCAAGGGAGGTATCAAGATCGAGCCTAAAAGGGTTAATGCCATTCAGAAAGTTGGGGAGCCAAGAAGCAAAAAGTAGGTGCAGTCTTTCATTGGACAAGTGGGTTTTCTTAGAAGGTTCATTCCCAGTTTTGCAGAAATTATGATGAATATTACCAATATGTTAGAAAAGGAAAATCAGGTAAAGTGGAATGAGGAAGCAAGAGATTCATTTAAGGGAATTAAGAATGCTATCACCGAAGCCACGGTATTAGCCAGTCCATATTTTTCTAAAGAGTCTTTGATTTTTTCCTATGCGTCTGAGCATACAGTGGCGGGAGTACTTTTACAGAAGAATGCCCAGAAAACTGAACAACCAATTGCTTTTTTCAGTAGGGTGCTGAGAGATGCAGAACTGAAATACGATATCATGGAAAAGTAAGATTATGCCTTAATCAAGTCACTAAAAGATTTCAGTGTTTACATCCTCCATTCACACATCATTGCTCATGTCCCAAACAATGTTGTAAAGGGTATCCTCACCCAAGCAGACCCTGAAGGAAGAAGAGCCAAATGGATTGTTGTATTGCTAGAATACGACCTAGAGGTAAAGCCCACCAAACTGGTAAAGGGGGAAGGGTTAGCAAAACTAATGACCAAGGCCAACTGTGACTCTTTGCAACTGAACTTCTTACAAGGTTATTCAAATCAGCTGGATGTAGGAGTGCAGGTGAGGCCAAAATTCTCTGCATCCTCTTGGTATGCTAACATTGTGTATGTATTACAATACTTACAAGCTCCTCCAGGGTTAAGCAAAAGTGGGGCTAGAGCTATGAAACTAAAGGCTGTGAAGTACTATATTATGAATCAATTCTTATACTGGAAGGACCCTGGAGATGTGATGCTGAATTGCTTGCTTGAGGAAGAGGCTAAACACACAAAGAGGAGTTTCACAAGGGAAACTTTGGTGGACATCATTTTTTTGAAGGTGACATTCAACAAAATCATGAGGGCTAGTTTCTACTGGCCTACCATGTTTTCAGATGTATATAAAGAAACTGTCGCTTGTCACCAGTGTCAAATCTTTGAAGGAAAAAGAAAAGTTTTTTTACTACCCCTTCACCCTGTCATAGTAGAGGCACCTTTCCAGGTGTGCGGTTTAAAATTCATTGGAGAGATAAATCCTAACTCCTCAGGACAACATAGATGGATATTGATAGCCACTGACTATTTCACTAAGTGGATAGAAGCCATACCAACTTAGAAAGCAACCGAAAGTGTTATCATGGATTTTCTAGAAGATAATATCCTATCAAGATTTGGGTTCCCTAAAAGAATAGTGACAGACAATGCACCTGCATTTTGTTCCAAGAAAATGATAAATTTTTGTCACAAATACCATATTAGTCTAAACCATTCCACAACATACTATTCTTAAGGGAATGGGCTAGGAGAGTCATCTAACAAGAGCCTAGTAAGAATCATAAAAAAGTTGTTGGAAGACAATAAGAGAGCCTGGCACACAAAATTGAAATATGCTTTGTGGGCCAACAGAATCAACACCAAGAGGTCTATTGGAATGTCACCTTTTCAATTGGTATATGGAGCTGAAGTAGTGTTTCCAGCATCTCCGGGGTTTCCAGTCATGAGACGGTTGCAAGGAATAGAGGAAGAACTAAATCATATGGAGAGGAGGGTGAATCAGATAGTTGAATTGAACAAACTGAGAAGTAAGTCCTATGACAAAGTATAGGGGCACCAAGAGAAAATAAAGAATGCCTTTGACAAAAAAGCAAAAGAATAGCATTTCTAGGTTAATGACCTGGTTCTAAAGTGGGATGCTCCAAGAGAGGATAAATGTGGAAAATTCGATCATATGTGGATGGGGCCATATATTATTATAGAAAACCGAGGAGAAAATTTCTTTATCCTGGAACACCAAGACGGATCTGCCCGATCAGGAGGTCCATTCAATGGAAGGTTTTTGAAGCACTACCTATCCTAGAGAAAGCAGGTAACTAATGTACCATAACTTGTATATATTTTCATTTTTTACAATTATTTTGAAGTTCTAACGGCAAACCTGAAAGACTTGAAGCCCAAAGTGAAGGCCCTAAGGTTTAGAAGGAGAGCCATGGTTTTCATTCTCATATGTCTAGCCTAGATATAAGGCAGGTACAGTGCCATTGTCAGTTTGTAGAGAAGTTTTCAGCTCAGAGTTTGAAGTGTCACCCAATGGATCAGGCACTTTGGTCTATGGAGTTCTTTGCTATCTCGCAGGGAGGAAAGCATCCCCGGTTGGAGCCAGTTGTTAGCACTCAAAATGTGCTAATCTTTAAAGAAGGTCTTTTATGAAGGAAAATAATTTGCAGGATTGGGATGATTCCTCAAAGGAAAGCCAAAACTCCCAAGTCGCACCCCTAGGGTAAATGATCTGAGCTAAATAAAGAGGATTTGGTAAAAAAGAGAGAAAGAATATTCAAAGATCCAGGTTTCCATGGTAATTGGGGGACTAAAGGAAGGCCAATACGCCGGCAGTAGATAGGGGTGTGTAGGTATGGCACAGATTAGATTGCCTTGAAGATCTGCGGCCTTGAGCCTTTTTGTGCAAAGATTAAGTAGAGATGTTACAAGAACAAAGGAAGTGTTATCCTATGGGAAAATTGCTAAAGAAATCGACAGTGTAGATCGATGGAAATGAATATTTACGGCAAGAGGGGGATGGCGCTAATCTAATATGCGCAGAAAAGGGTTGCGTTCAAAATCACCACGATTGGATTAAGCATTGCACTCTTTGTAATGGCATAGATATAATGGAGATAGATCAATGGTCAAGAGTAGCGGCGGTGATTTTAATCGTTGGCATGTTAAACACGCCCAAAATTGTCGTGGTCAGTAAGAACGCATCATCCAACGGTCAATATTGGAGTTGTATGTCACAAAATTGAAATCCACGGAGCTTAAAGTCAACGATCCTGATCCAATCACTAGTTTCCATAGGAGAAGGACATCTATGTTGTAGATCAATGATGGACACATGGGCTAATCCATCTCAGTGCCGTCAGAGGCCTTTTCTGTATGATCCGAAATGCACGGTCAAACGTGTCTTGCGTCAGTCCTATCCTCAGTCATCATAATAAACAATTTGGAAGGTCTAAGTCAGAGAATCATATCGGAATGATTCGCATGGAGATCCCGTTGTTATCAGTCATTATAAGCCTAATTCCCTGGACTCGCAACTTACGTCAAATTCTGAAAGGGTGGCGAGTTCATCTGTTTGGATATTTTGTAGTCAGTATCGGAAACATGGAGAGAGATAAAAAAGCCGAAATAATAATTGCACCGGAACATGTATTGTCGAAGATGGAGGAGGAACCTATTCCTCGGATTCCTGTGGTTTTCAGCCATGTGGAAGACGCTTCAATCAGCGAAGCACAAGGTCCCAAGAAGCGATAGGAGTGTTGGAGTTTTCAACAGTAGAAGGGAAGGGAAGAAATTCATGAAGGAGACGAGTAGAAAAACCGCCAGGACGCAGACATTGTCAAAGATTTCATACTCCCCACTGAAGAGACGCCCCCTGTTCCCCCACCGAATAAAACCCAAACAAAGGCCTCCTTCGACGTGGATGGTTTTCTTGATTGGTATGAACGGGTGAAAACCCAGGATTAAGGTGGTGGCGTTCTTACGGTATTTATATCTCACCACCGAACAAATTAGAAGCTCAAGGATATTAGCTGAGTGATCAGCGAGAAATGGAGGTGGCAAGCTAGAGTTGTCAATTTTCTGTTTTGTTTTCTGTTTAAGTAGTTGGTCATATAGTAAAATAGGGTAGTAAATGTAAAAAAGTGGTTAGTCCTATACTGCCTGTGTCTATTTTGAAGTTGTAATGTCAAAGATGCCTTGATTAGTTATCGATTAGGTGTCCAGTAAATTGCAACCTTTTGGAACTTTGAGAATCAGTCTGTAAGACATTTTGAGCTATTTAATAAAGTTTACAAAGCCGAGCTTGCATTTTTTCCAAGGATTCTTGTGTAATTGGTCTGGTAGTCTGTCTTTCTTTTTCCTATGTTAATTGTGATTCTTTGATCGTTATTCCATGCCTGTAATATTTCTTCATACTTGGTGCAGTGTAGTAGTTAAGTGGAATTCATAGAAATTATGCTCTGCTTAATCTCAGTCCAAGTATTTCACCAGCATTCTCTTCTAAAGTTGGTGTAGGATTCATTGTTTTATGCCTTACATCAATGGATTGTTATTTTCTCTTCTATTTCATCAATTAAAAATCTCTTTGACTACTAGCTGCTTACTACCTCGCCCCTGTGTGAATGCATTTGCAAAGCCTTTGTGGATAATTTTCAAGGTTTGTTTTAATGTGACTCCATTGCCCAAATAAAGATTCATATGCTTCATCCAAATGACGTTTAAACCATTTTGTTGCAGCATAAATATGATATTTTGTATGTTGTAATTGAATATCTTGAATAATGAATACCGGTGTATCTTTTCATTGTTGACGCCTATGATTATTCCAGTTTTTCATGAGATTATAGCGGGAGCCCTCTCTGTTTGTGTTGGGTCAGTAGCACAAGCAAAAGATTGGTTAGTGGTTACCACGAATTGCCTTCTTCACAACCCTGGGGGTTAATTTGGGTGTTAACACCCGTAACGTGTTCTAAAATAAGTTTTAAAGATATCTTTGTCTTTAATTCTGACTTGATGATATCCAAATCTCAAGTCTATTTTTAAAAACATCATCGCTTCACGTACTTGATCAAACAGATCATCTATGCAGGGAAATGGATATCTGTTTTTAATCATCATTTTATTCAACTGACGGTAGTCTATGCATAAATGCAAAGTACCATCATTGTTTTTAACAAAGATGACAGTTTCTCCCCAAGGAGACACACTTGGTCTTATGTAGTTTTTATCCTTAAATTATTTTAACTGTGATTTTAATTCGTCAAGCTCTAGGATATTCATCCGATAAAGAGCTTTTGAGTTGGGTACCACACCAGGTACTAACTCAATGGTGAAGTCCAATTATCTCTTCAGAGGTAATCCTGGAACTTCTTTCAGGAATACATCTGAAAAGTCTCTTAGTATTGGTATATCATCGAGTTTTAGTTTATCTTCTTTAGTAGTATGTTCATCATTTATTACATTTACAACAAATACTTTACATCCTTTACGTACAACCTTTTTCATTTGTAATGCAGAAATCTGTCTAACTGAAGTTCTTCTATGGATTCCTTTTACAGTTACAGTTTCTCCTTTATCGTTCAAGCATGTAAATATCTTTTCAAAACAATTCAACACTACCCTATGATTTTCCAACCAATCCATTCCGATTAAAACATCATAAGATCCTAATGGTAATACATTCAACTTTACTTGGGTCATAAACTAATTCATAAGCAAATCACAATCTTTAACAAAATCAACTACCTTCCTTTTGGTTCCTATAGCTAACTGAACCAACCAAGACTTCTCAAACTTTTCTACTTTCAATTTACAACTTCTTACTATATCAAGTCATACATAACTCAAACTATCACTTGGGTCAATTAAAATAGATATGGGTCTGTTTTGTAGCATACCTTCGATTTCGACCATTGATGTTTGATGACCATCTTGTCAATTTTCCAAGGATGCATTGATCTTGGGCATTTCCCTCGCAAAGTAACCAACTATTGGCTCTTCCTGCACTGTATGAATGTTGCTGACAGTTCTTTTCTTGTTAGGATAGTTTATTGAATAATGTGGTCCTTGACATTCAGAACATTTTATAGGTGCCTTTTGTTCATTATTTCTAGCATAATTATTAGGCATGTTACTTGCAGCTATAAAATTCTATGGTGTATTACTTTTAAAATTATTTCCTTGAAAAATTCTGCTAGTGAAATTTCGCTTGTTATTTCCAGCATTCCTATTATATTTAAAATATTTCCTTGTTTGTTCAAAATTACTTGGTTTATTACCCTTCAAGCTACATACACCTTCTCTTTTTTTGTTCTGTTCAAAAAAGAAGTTTTCCTTTCTCATGGATTCCTCAAGAGTTCTAGGGTTGTCGTACTCAATTATGTCTTTGATATTAAAAGGTAAGCAACTCAAAAATATTTGTATTTTAGGCTTCTCGTCCACAATATAAGGTACATATCTTAACATACTTATGAATTTACTGCTTAATTGTTTCATGTTCATAGAGCCAAATTTTAAATCATAGAATTATTTTGCTTTTTCTTCGCAGTATTGTTCAGACATAAACTTCTTCCTAAAATATTTCTTAAATGTACTCCAAGTTACACTCTTTTCTTTAATGCTTTTTACCCTTTTTATATCCTTCCACCAAATATCTGCTTTCCCAGTCAGGTTATAAATGTCCATCTTAGCTTTCAGATTATCTGAATAATCATAAATTTGAAAGTATTTCTTCATACCTGAAAGCCATGCTTCGGCTGCTTCTCCCTTTTAATTTTCTCCATTAAACGTTGGGGGTTTTATCTTCTTAAATGCCCCTAAAATCTCTTCATATGGTTTATAATTCCTCCTTTTTGGTCTACAGTCACTTTTAGTGTTGTCACTAGAATAATTATGTTTCTTTTTATGTATTTTAACATTAATTTCGGAAGAAGAGCTACTATCATCATTAGAGAATTTTAACTTCTTTCCTTTGTGATGATAGGACATGGTTCTAGATTCAAAATTAAATTCTGTTCTTTTATCTTTTTCGTCATTATGAAATTTATCCAGTAATATTTGATTCAGTTCTTCTTGTGCTTTTAAAATCCTTTCATTTTCTTATTTAACAGTTTTAATTTCAGCTTTTAGATCTTTAACGGTTCTATGTAGTTCCGATTAATTATCATTGAATTCCACGTAAATATTTTCTTCATTAACATGTTCATGTTCATTATTATTTTTATCATTATGTTGGGATCTGTCCTCAACAGATTCTTCTGGTCCTTTCATTACGTGCAATTTAGATACCAAATGTTCTGTACATAAACAAATTAAAACAAAAATATGTAACTATGTTTTCTATTTTAAATTTTTTAATTGCGTGAGTGAACCACATGCAGGCCTAGTGTTTGAACTTGCGCTTTGATACCACATGTAACACCTCCAAAATTCATAAAAATTAAAAAATTTATGTGTAGTAAAAATACTACAATTTATTATGCGGAAAGTATATTTATGAAAGTTTTAACTCCTTGTTAGCTACTTAACTATAATTTGTAATAGTGACACTTAAATTACAAATCTCATTGTTTAATTAATGCGTCTTAACCACTGAATACATACTTCTTTTTTATTGTCATTAACATGATGAATTTACACTTAAGACGATATTGATATTTAATTTGTTATTCTTTGGGTCATTGTAATATCCCCCTCTCTACCCCTATCCGATTTATAAATGTGTATTGTAAACTATGTATGAGGCCCTGGTCAGGATCTCAAGGCCAAGGCCCCACCAGTGGACCTTGAAAGTACCATTATGATATTTTTTCAAAGTTTTAAATGTTATTGTAAATATATGGGGCTAAAGCGGTGACGCAACTTAACAACGGGCGACGGAATCCACTAGGAAGGAGAAGTGATAGCCAGGGTAACCATTAGGATATGGCAATATGTAGCTAGGGTTTTACCCCTAGCTTGTGCAAATGAGCACCTACTAAGGAGAATGGACTCCTTAGTAGCAGTTCAATAAATGTAAATAATTAAGTTAAAACAGAAATTAAATTACTTCTAAAACATGCATGAAACATAAACAACAAATTTAAAAGATGGCTTTTTGTATTGATACTACCTTCAATGTGAAGGTTTGATGAAGCCCTTTGTAGTGTCCAAGAGGATGCTCCAAGCTTCAATATGCTCCTTCTCCTTCTCCAATGGTGGGAATGGGCCAAAAGTGGCTCTCAAGGTGAAAGTAGTTCAATGGTGAACTAGGGTTTCGAGAGAGATTTTGGCAGAGTAAGGGTGCTTGTGATTGTGGATATGGAATAAGGGATCTCCATCACCTATTTATAGTTTTTTGGTGGTGGAGTGCTGACCCATGGTTTTGGGAAACACATGGTTTTGTGCAGCTGTATAGGGTTTTTTCCTCCTTTTCCTCATTATTTTATATTTTTTATTCCCTTTTTAGGGGATTTTTGCTATTTTTGGAGGAAAAAGGGGGTTTTTTAGCCTTTTTTAGGCTATTTTGGTGGTTTTGTGGCCTTTTGGAGGCATTTTAGGCCTTTTGGAGGCTTTTTAATAGGATTTTTTTGGGATTTTAAGGGAAATATGGTAGGAAAATTGACAAATGAGCCATATAATGTGGTAGATGAGGTAGTGAACACTTTTTGGGTGTTAACACAATAGATAGTGGTTATCACCGTAGTGCCAAAGACACTCAAAGAAAGAGCAAATTGATTTACGTGTTTCCTTAGAAGCTATAAGTATAGTCGTCATAAATTAAGGAGAGTAATTACTCATCGCAACATTCTATTTTTTAAGTCATAGGGCTTAACTCTGAGTGTGAATATAGTTATGGCTAAATGAAGCTCTAAGTATTAGCTGTAGCTTAGGTTTTAAGTTATTACTTAGCATCACTCGTAGGATGCTATATGGGGTTATATATGTTTTAGGAAAGGAGAGAAACATATATAAATTATATGGTATATATATATATAATTTAATGTCCTATTGAATGTTAGGTGACATCCTAAGAAAAGTAAGGATGGTCCTAATCAAATATTAATACTTATACACTAAATGATCATTAAGAACATTTAGACATTATTCTTTCGTCACAAAACGAATAGGTGGAACTTTGATCTATGCTTTAGCTTGATGCTCATTGTACGGACACTTTTTTCAATAATTATCCTAAATACCTTAAGTAATAATCCTATTAGAGAAGAGAGTGCTAGAGAGCACAATAACTCCTTAAGCTATGAAAAGCTTATCTTATTATGGAGATTTAATTTATACTAAAATACCTTTTTATCACATCCTGGTCTCAACAATGATGGTAGCAACAAGAAGGAAGCTAAAAAATTCCTTAAATACTACTTTGAGAACAAAAGGAAAATTACCTCTTAAAGGGGAAATGTATTGTAATATCCCGAATTTTGACTGACTATATTGATGTTATATATTGGGCTTAAAGCCCCAACACATATGATTATTTGGATGTAATGGGCGTAAGCCCCAATGCACATGATTTTACTTTTATTATATGCTAGGCATAAGCCCTGATGCACATGACATACTTTTGTTGTAGGTATACATATTTGGGCATGGACCCTAGCAGATACAGGTTATTGCTATATACTGGGCGGAAAGCCCCAATGTATATTGATTGATGCTTTATTATGAGATTGAGTATAGGACCCTATTATACTGAGATGACTTTTTGTTATATACTATGCAGAGTTATGATATGCATGATTGACTTTTATGTGTGTTGAGTGTGGACTCTGGAGCACATGGATGACCTATGTGCTGGGCATAAGCCCCGATGTACATAGAGGAATTTTTATTATGTACTGAGTGTAAGCCCCTGTAATATCCCAAATTTTTGGATTGACCATTGTTATGTTATATTGGGCCATGGTACCAACACATATGATTTTATTCTGGATATTGGGCATGAGCCCTAGCACATGTGATTTATCCTTTTATATCGACATACTGGGAATGGACCCTAACTGACTTCTTTATTGACTGTATGATTGGGCGGGAAGACCCTAATGTTATGTTTATGTTCTTTAGCATATGATGTGGGTACAAGCCCTAATATATTGAGACGATCTTTTACAACTTATTGTGCAGAGCCATGATTTTACATATTTAGCTTATATAGTGTGTTGAGCGTGGACTCAGAAACACACAAGAGACCTACGTACTAGGCATACACCTCGATGTACCTAGAAGAATGTTTATGTACTGGGAGTAAGCCCTGATGTACATTGAGTGTTGGGCACAAGCGTTGGAGCACTCCAAGATTGATAAATGAATAACGGATCCGAGGCGACTTAAATATTCTAGATGTGCCTCAAAACCACATTCTAGCACTAGTGTTGAGTGGAGGCTCTGGAATTGGACTAGCATAACGCCCATGTGAGAGTGTTGAGTTAAAAGGCTCTGAAGAGCACTCCAGGTTACTAAATCTCAAGTGTTGAGTCAAGAAGACTCTGAATAGCACTTTTGTTTCTCATCACATCTATTCAAATTGATCAAATAAATCTTCTTCTATCTATCATCAAGTACTGCGGGAATTACCATGTTAAACGAGGGAATCCGACATGCAAAGAGAGAGACTAGAGGTGCCTATCCAAGCTTACCAAGACCATCCAAAGAATTGGACCTTGTCCTTAAAAAGTCAAAAGAAGTATCATGTGAAGGTACATAATTAAATAAAAGATAATAACCAGTAGTCTTCTATGAATAACATGTATAAAGGCCTCAAGGCTGATATTATTAGTAAGAACTTTAATAATAATGTTGTCATTATTTATTTGTGAAATATATTTATTATATATGGTTTATGCATTAGTAATATTATTAATAATGTACTAATAGTTAAGTGAAATATAATTATGGTTATCATAATTATTGTTATTATAATTATTATGGAGGGCTTAAATCAAAATCACTTATAGTTAAACAATTGAAAAAGTATTAGTTCAAAGAGGACCAAAATATTTATGAAATAATATCTTTTAAATATTTATTTAATTTAAAGAAACTAATAATTTCAACAGTCCTAATTCAAGACTCCCCTACATAAAGAGGGCAAACCCCAAGTTTGTGGGCATCTTTATATTTTCATTATCATTCTTTTATGGTAATCAAAGGGGATTTTTCTGCTCCAAGAATTGAAGTAGTCCACATAAGTTCCCAGATCCGAACCAGCAATATCCCTAAGACCTTTATCTCTTTTGCATGTTGGAATCCAGCTCGGGGGGATCAATACAGAACCAGGAACTATTGTAGAATCATGGTTGGGAGGAACGTGGTAGCCCCAAAGTTATCTAGCCAAGAATATAATCATAACAGGTCAGCTAAATACAACAGCTCTTCATTAACTACTAATTGAGTGTGCAGGCTTCTACTGGAAAGGATCAAGTGCCAAAGCAATCAGGCTCCTATAGGAAAGAACTAGGTTCCAAAGCAGCCAGGTATGTGGTATTAATTATTTCCATCTTTCAGTTATAGTAGACATAGGTTTTTAGACTAGCATTGATACTTGAGCATTGTTTAAATCCTCATTACAAATATTATCAACTTAGAGGTTTGGCCCAGAAATGAGTGGAGGGTCTAGCAGGTCTAGCCAAGATAGCCTGTGCTAGACAACACCCTATTTATATTCTAGGTTAGGGTCATTATGTTTTCTTTTGAAAGTAAATGTGATCTTTGTTTGAATCGTTTTATCAACTTGTAACGCAGGGATTATTTATGTTTTCTTTTAATTCTTTTATTATCCCTTCTATGCTTAGGAAGCATCAAATAGAATGACAATACTATCATTTCAAACATCGTTCTCTTAACCATGCTACACATCCAATCGTATATTCAAACATTAACAGTAAATTAATATTGTTGTTCTTTTAAACTAGGGTATCATTCCACATTATAAACAACTCCACGATTTTAATCAAATGGATAATCATCATATTGAATTCAACAACAGATGCTTCCATCATGGATCGAGTCCCACTACCAAACAAGTGCATTCCATAGCATTTAAACTATATTAATTTTATCCATGAAAGGAAATGGTCACAAGATCGAGTCTCACTAAAGTCATACTAATTTAAACAGTAGTCAAACAGCATAGAGATTTCAGATAGGAACATTTACACATCTACCCAAGCATTTTTGCTACCATTGAACAAACACTTACAGCCATCCTTTAAACATGAAATACAAGGCAAGGGATCGAATCCCTCTTTTCCTCCATTTAAAGTAAACTACCAGAAAACATAGTAAGAGGAACCGGCGAACATATAAGAAGATTCAGACAAGGGTTTAGACCCAACTATCAACACATCCATATGGCAGCGATTATAAAACTGAGAATTGCAAATCCTTTCAATAGACAGAGCCACGATAACCATTTGAAGAGAAACTCTTAATCATTATTTCAATTAGAGAGAAGACACAGAGATTAGTCCTAGGTTCAAAGTCTCCTAGAAAAATGTAGATACCAACTTTCTTCTAAATTTCAGACAGAGGCAATCGCAACTCATGATAAATGCAAGCCATGGTAAGATCACGATTTCCTATTTTACAACACTCAACCATCAACCTTCAGAGTAGAGGCGACAATAGAAAACAAAGAAATCAAAACTACGCTTTCCATAAGGAAACACAAAGACTAGGCAACACACAAATCAGCTATAGAGTTATGCAGAAGACCATTACTCTTATCCAAAGGTCCAAGGAATCTTTTATATAAACCCTAGTTTGATATTGGGCATTACTATTACAACTTCTACCAAGTTCAACATTGAGCTGAATGGAAAAAACCCTCCAGTGCCATAAAAACAAAAAGATACATTTCATAATGGTCCAGCCAACGGCGACCTCAAGGAACCCAAAAAATTGTTGTAGAAAACCCAACCGGGCTCACAGAGTTCCTCAGAGAAAACACCAATAGTACCCTCCACAGAGGCAAAAGGAAGAGGTAAGGATCGGTGAATTCTAGACTTACCATTTTACAACGCCATTAATATTGAGTACTGGCCACGCAGAAGAGAAAATCCAACCAATACCTGCTAATCAAACACGCTATACAAGTCATAACTCTGAATTTTATATCACGAACTGTCTAAATGCAATAGCAGGAAATGTAGTATGAATCCGGGAGGAATTACCTTCATATTTTCAGTCGCCATCTCTATCCCATATGGTGTGCTGACCATGATCCAAGCTCAGGTCAATAAACGAAACCCTCAAACGCATCCCCGGCAGACAAGAGAAATAAACCACGAAAATGATTCTTCATTGGTGTAGAACCTAAGAGTAAACCCTCAGCACAGTTGGCAGTGTTGGCCATGTGCCATCGTAGAGCTACATTCAATGCTACCACCAAATCCAAGTATTTCGATGTTGACCCAGAACTCTATAGTATTAGAGCCATTCATAATCAACAAGTATTGTAAACACAATCAACATTGCAAAGACCCCAAACATTACATAGCACCATTAAGTAATTACAAGGTCAACAAGTGGTGCAAATTTCACAAGTATTACAAACCCCAACAAGGCTTTTAAATGTGCCAACCCTCAAACCTCTCACACTGGAGACTTAAATAATTGCTAGAAAGGTGGAGTAGGCACTCTCGGTAGATGCCTCATAGGTACACCTGCAAACCAAGTACAAATTGAATGCATTAGCGACACTCGCTAAGTAAGTCAAAAGCTTCCATTTCTTACACCCTACCTCTTGGCAGCTCTATCGGGGTACGTAGCCCTTGAAATACCTTGCATCTCATCACGGGTCATCAACCACTACCATTAGGGATCCATCCCACCTGAATTGTTAATTAGACTTTTATAAATATGCACACAAACTCTTGAAACAATAAGAAAGGGATTTGTATTATTATACTCTAAACATTTGTTCACTTACGACAAAGTTTCATTTCTATTCATTACATCGCTTCCGCAAAGCTATAGAAATCACAACCAGTAAGACCTTGACAACTAAGAAGTTAAGAAACAATCAAATGTCGCAAATAAGTACAGGTGTAGTAAGTTTCTTATCAGTGCTGAAGTTAATTTGTAAATCATCACTTCCTAAATAGTTTGTTTCAGTAATAGAATTTTTATTATATTTTTACTATTTCGGGACATTACAGCTCCAATGTAAATAGAGTGTTGGGCATAAGCCCTGTAGCACTCCAATATTGGTAATAAATACTGGATCGGAGGCCATTTGTATATTCTAGATGTGCATCACAAACACATTCTAGTACTAGTGTTGAGCAGAATGCTTCAGAATTGCACTAGCATAACACCCATGTGAGAATGTTGAGCCAAATCTATGAAGAGCACTCGGGGTTACTTGATCTTAAAGTGTTGAGTCGAGAAGACTCTGAATAGAAATACTATCCATCACAATTATTTAATTGGTTAAATGAATCATTTTTATCTCTCATCAAGGACTATGGGGACTACCATGTTAAATGAGGGAATCCAACATGCAAGAGGGACCTAGAGTCACCTAACCTAGCCAACTATCCAAACCTACCAAAAGAACCTTGTCCAAAGATTGGACCCTATATTAAATATTTGTTATATGATTTAATTAAATTAAATAATCAAGTTGACTGTTTATAAAAGAACTCTCACTTATGTATAAATAATATGCACAAAACCTATGCATAGGATATTATTTATATTATATATATTATGTATAAATAATATGCAGAAAATGTATGCACAAGATATTTATTTATGTTATATATAGAAAAATATTAGGATCTAAATTAATAGAAACACATGAAAGTTGTAAACAAAGTAAATAAAATATAAAGGTTCCTTTAAAAACAAATTATAGAGGAACAAGTTTAAAAGTCCTAGATAAACTAGGAGTGGAGAATTAATTAAAAATATTCTTTAGAGATATTATAATTTAAACTAGAATAAAACTGGAGTTAATATTAAAATATTATTATTAACTCAACAGCTATATTCCAAACGTTCACCTATAAAAGAGGGTCAATTACCAAAGTGAAGGTATCTTTTCTTTCTATCATTATTCTATGGTAAGAGATGAGAATTTTCCCACAAAAATTGAAGGAGCTTTTTATTTTCAAGAATTGAATTGTGTCATGTCCCAAATTTTGCATTCGGTCACAATGACCTAATCCCATTGGCCATAATCATGAGAGTTTTTCAAATTAAATTTTAAGGGTCAAATAATTGCCAAGGAGGAAAATTATTAGTTTCCTAGGTCTTGGGTGGAAGCATTGGGATTTGAAATAAGAAGGATAATAAATGATGTGTGGACATTAGAATAGCATAAATATTTAATAAAGGAGATAAATAAATATATACAATGGAAAATCAAAGTGCCATTTGACCATGAAGACACATGCAGGAAGTGAGACCCACACAAGCTATATTTTCTATGCCACATGGCATCCTCCTCTTGTCATTTCGAATCCATAAGAAGCCCAAGGGTCTGGGGATGAGTTCGAAGTTCAATATACTTGGCATGAATCAATTAAGGTCGAATTGGAGTGGAAGAGTAACTCTCATGGAAGAGGAAGAGGCATTTTGGAGCTAGTGAGACACTTGGACTAGATTCCCTAACTCTATGGCAACAATGATGAAGATGATATGACACCTATGACAAAAATAAGAACTGAAGGCTGAAATATGACATATATGACATGTCAGGGATAAAAATATCCTCCAAGAGGGCGCTCAAGGGAGTTAGGGAAGCTAATATGCTTCCACATGTGATTTGGTGGAAGTGGGAGACTATGAATTGTGGTACAAGTGGCATCGTTTGGAATCTCTTCCCAACTTGAGTTGGAATGCATCTCTTGGAAGGAATTCAACATATAGATATCTTGGAAAATTTATAAATTTCAATAAAAAATAATTAAGGTAGATTTTGATCATTTTTAGAATTTGCAATTGCAATTGTGAAGAGGGAGAGCTAGTGGATGACTAGTTTCTTGCCTCAACCAATTTCGAGGGTGAAAGATTCCCATCCAAGTTCGTAATTGGAAAGGCCATTTATACCTTTAATTTGGAGATTTAATGGAGTCATTTTCTGCAGGTGTAAGCTACATGGAAGATCATGGTTTCTTCTAGTGCAGCTCAGTCCTTCAACCATTTCCAGTTTTCATTGCATATTCTTGGTCCTTGAAGGAGGGCGTTTTTGGTGAGCTATTGTACTCTTTGGAAGAGATTCTAATACCCCATTTATTTTATAATATGAATTAAATAATCTTTTATTCATCTCCAGAAGGTTCCAGGTCGAAATTCCAAGTGGAAATGTATAAATCTGATTTTTAATGAAGAAATGATATCATTTTCCCCATAGCTCTTGCATAGCGCTCTTGTGGTTGCATATAGTTAGTGCAGGAATACCATTTAAAATTCATGTACATTTCAGATGCTATATATATATCTATAATAACCATATCAGAATATCCACAAGTCAATATTCCAAGAAAAACTATGTTAAATTGCTCATTAATGGACAAACAGTGCCATTTCCCCACTACCTTGTTGTGAACCAATGTAATGTTGATGGATTCAAATGGATAAGTAAAATACTGATGGTTTATTTATTAATGGAATTTTATTGATGTATTATATGATTTTAATTTTCAGTACATAGGCATTTGGAGTCCATTTTTTGAGTTTCATAGCATTTGGAGAAGATTGCCTATCATTTCCCCGAAGGATGAAACTAGTATTTTTGCATCTGATTTAAGGGAGTTATAGTAGACATTAAAAGTTGAATGGTGATGCATATGAGTCCATGTTGATGTAATTTATATTTACCCTTATTCCATTCATAAATTTGAGTTGTATTGAGTGCATTTGGAAAGTCATTTTCATCATCTACCCCTAGGGGATTTGAACCACAATTTACTAGTAAAACTCCATACAATGGCCAAATTGCCAAAGGGGTTTTCAGAAGTATTTTGATGGGTCGAAATCATCCCTGAACATAATAATCAAGTTCTAATATCATTCATACACCTTCTTAGAATATTTGGGAGCATTTGGAGGAAATTGGAGACCCAGATCTCAAAACTAGTCAAAGGTCGAACTAGGGAAAAAAAGTGAAAAATTTGCCATTTCATTAAATTCATGAAAAGGGACATTACAGTGGTATCAAAGCATGATCTTGGCACCTAATGTGGTCTAATATTAATGATGAAAATAATTCATGGACCACCATTAGATATTGAAACCAAAAGTGTTTTTGTTGAAAAGGAAAAAGTAGGAAAAGAAGAGCAATTGGTTTTGGGGAAGCTATGACTAGGGATAAAAAGGGAACCTAAAAGGAGATTGAGGAGATTAGGAAAATCATTAAACCACTCTTTGAAGACATGTCCAAGCATATTATGAAAGGATTCGAATTGTTTTCTAGCCAACTTGGGAGAAAAGGAGTAATAGGAGGTAGCAGCAGTTCTCATGGTGAGGAAAAGAAGCCAATGGGTGAGTTTATTTTCTAAAGCACATGACCCCATAATAGAGAAAATGAATTTTAGAGCCCACCAAGGCCTACTGCACCCAAAGTTCTTGATTCTAATTTAGTGAAAGAAACTCTAATCTAATGGAAAGAATTGAGTGAAGATTGCATAAATATTCTACCATTTGATCAATACCTAATTGCCTGAAACAAGCTCAAGATGAAGGAAGGTAATAAGAATCCCTTTCAAAATAGAGATTCCAAATATATTGATCTTAATGAAACCAAAGGGAAATATGAATCAGCTTGTTTGAAGGAGCAAACAGAGGAGACCTGTGAACCACCTAGTTCTGAAATAGGTGAAGTAGAAGAAGCAGTACATGAAGAGGATCGAAAGTCACTCCCAAGTTACTCTGAAAAATATGAAGAGACATTACATGAGCATGAAGAAGGTTCTATTGAAACTATTGAAGATCATTTCGAGACACATTCTACCTTGGAAAGGAAACAAAGAGAAATGTCCAACATCAAAGGTAATTTCATATCTTTGCCTTTTGATAGAAATAATTTGGTTGAGTTTAATGAATTGTTACATGATGCACACTTGAAGAATGATGAGGATAATCATAAGCTCACAATTCAAAATGAGCAACTTCTTGAAAAGTTTCAAGATACTTGGTTTTCCTCCTATGTTTCAAATTTTCAAATGGTGGATTGCATGGAGGATTCTCATGAAATGGAAGATCATGAGAAGCATGAAAATTTGAATGTGCTTGATGTGTTTGAAGATGAACTTGAAGAGATCCAAACACTTGATGTGGTGGAAGAGGAACTTGAATTGTCTCTTGATGAAGGTTATTCAATTTTTAAAGAAGAGCATGATTCCTCTACATTGGAACCAATCTATGGCAAAGGTTTCACACTTTCAAAGGAGATGCATGATACTACCCATATGGATCCTTTCCATGATGAAACTTCTACAATTTTTTATCATTTGGGTTAGTTAGTTCATTCTCCTACATCCTACAATTCCATGTTTTGTAGCATTAGTCTCAATGAAGTATGGGTGAAAGGGTTCTTTTTTATCATGCCACATGAGGAGTATGGAACTCCTAGATTTACCTTTTATGATGACATGGTTGAAGCACATTCTTATCCACATTTGCAGAAGCATCCTTTGTTACTTTGTGATGATGCACATCTACATGGATGCACCTATGATATGCATTTGAGTCACTTGAAGACTCATGGTTTTTCTTGCTCAACACTTGGTTCATTTGATGTCGGAGGAAATTCATCCAACACTGGGGTGAATGGATTTATGATTGGAGAAAATATTTATTGGAAGCCACATACTTTTTTATATCTCTATGATTCTCACATTCATGGATGAATGGGTGAGAATTCTTTGATTCATTTGAATTTTCCTTGTTTTTCTTATTCATTATTCGATTCAGATTTCAGTGGAGATTCTTCATTCACTTCTTGGATGAAAGAATACATTGCTAAATATTTTGATGCATATCACATCCTTTTGGAGAAGCATGATATGACATGGGATCCTCACCTGTCATTGGAGAAGATTTGATTGGTTACTTGATGCTTGTATGCACTTGGAAAATGGTTGTCTACTTGCTTGAAGGTATAAGCACTTTCATGATTATTTGATGAAGCATCTTCTTGATGTTCATTTTAATTATGTTGTTATGTACTTGTATGATATATATTTTGTACTCATGATGTTTGTAAGAATGCATATATGAAAATGGGTTCCAGGAACTATGAATTGGAGAGAACTTCTAAGTGTTGGAGTGCAATACAAGCAATGGGACCCTGGGATAATTCTTACTCTCATTGGTATCAATTTTTGGGGGAAACAAGTAGTATGGGGGATAGATTCCCCACTTAATAAAGTGATTTTAATCAGAGTAGTGTAGCAGCAAGCATGGTGGTTCCTCTCTATAATATTCATGGAAGCTTCAAGACTCAAAGTTGGGCAACCCAGTGGCAACTTCAAAGAATTATACAGAAAGCAGGTTCTTCAACGGCCATGTTTGAAATTGCTTGAGGACAAGCAATATTGGGAAGGGAGGATTCGTCATGTCCCAAATTTTTCATTGGGTCACAATGACCTAAGCCCATTTTCCATATTCATGAGATTTTGTCAAATTAAATGTTAAGGGTCAAATAATTGCCAAGGAGGGAAATTACTAGTTTCCTAGGTTGTGGGTGGAATCATTGGGATTTGAAATAAGAAAGATAATAAATGATGTGTGGAGATTAGAATAGCATAAATATTTAATAAAGGAGATAAATAAATATATACAAGGGAAAATAAAAGTGGCATTTGACCATGAATACACATGGAGGAAGTGGGACCAACACAAGCTAGATTTTCTATGCCACATGGCATCCTCCTCTTGTCATTTCGAATCCATAAGAAGCCCAAGGGTCTTGGGATGATTTGGAAGGTCAATATACTTGGCATGAATCAATTAAGGTCGAATTGGAGTGGAAGAGTAACTCCCATGAATGAGGAAGAGGCATTTTGGAGCTAGTGAGACACTTGGACTAGATTCCCTAACTCTATGACAACAATGATAAAGATTATTTGACACCTATGACACAAATAAAACCTGAAGGACAAAATTTGACATATATGACATGTTAGGGCTAAAATATCCTCCAAGAGGGTGCTCAAGGGAGTTAGGGAAGCTAAGATGCTTCCACATGTGATTTGGTGGAAGTGGGAGACTAGGAATTGTTGTACAAGTGGCATCCTTTGGAATCTCTTCCCAACTTGAGTTGGAATGCATCTCTTGGAAGGAATTCGACCCATAGAGAGCTTGGAAAATTTATAAATTTCAATAACAAAGAATGAAGGAATATTTTGATCATTTTTAGAATTTGCAATTGCATTTGTGAAGAGGGAGAACTAGTGGATGACTAGTTTCTTGCCTTAGCCAATTTCAAGGGTGAAATATTCCCATCCAAGTTGGTAATTGGAAAGACCATTCAATCCTTTCATTTGGAGCT
Source organism: Larix kaempferi (assembly GCA_027924585.1). Taxonomy (NCBI): domain Eukaryota; kingdom Viridiplantae; phylum Streptophyta; class Pinopsida; order Pinales; family Pinaceae; genus Larix; species Larix kaempferi. The sequence goes on from BSBM01000009.1 coordinate 5,643,084, forward strand.
TTAATGGAGTCATTTGTTGCAGGTGTAAGCTATAGGGTAGATCATGGTTTCTTCTAGTGCAGCTCATTCCTTCAACCATTCCCAGTTTTCGTTGCATATTCTTGATCCTTGAGGGAGGGAGTTTTTGTTGAGCTATTGTACTCTTTGGGGGAGATTATAATGCCTAATTTATTTTATAATATGAAGTAAATACTTTGTTATTCATCTCCAAAAAATTTTCAGGTCAAAATTCCAAGTGTAAATGTATAAATCTGATTGTTAATGAAGATATGGTGCCATCTTCCCCATAGCTCTTGCATAACGCTCTTGTGGTTACATATAGTTAGGGAAGGAATGACATTTATGTACATGTCATCTTCTATATATCTTTGTAATAACCATATCAGAAGATCCACAAGTCAATATTCCAAGAAAAGCTATGTTAAATTGCTCATTAATGGACAAACAATGCCATTTCCCCACTACCTTGTTGTGAACCAATGTAATGTTGATGGATTCGAATCAATAAGTAAAATACTGATGGTTTATTTATTAATGGATTGTTATTGATGTATCATATGATTTTAATGTTCAGTACATAAGCATTTGGAGTCATTTTGTTGAGTTTCATAGCATTTGAAGAAGATTGCCTATCATTTCCCCCGAGGATGAAATTAGTCTTTTTGCATTTGATTTAAGGGAGTTATAGCAGACATTAAAAGCTGAATGGTGATGCATATGAGTCCATGTTGATTTCCTTTATATTTCACCTACTTCCATTCAGAAATTTGAGTTGGATTGAGTGCATTTGGAAAGTCATTTTCATCATCTACCCCTCGGGGATTTGGACCACAATTTACTAGTAAAACTCCATACAATCACCAGATTTCCAAAGGGGTTTGCAGAAGTCTTTTTGCTACGGAGAAAAATTCCTATGGCTTCAAGGAAGACCACAACAGACAGCTGACTACCCAAAAATGGCTCAATTCCCAATACAATGTTGTATAAATGACAAGGCTGAGATAATGGAGAAAAGACCAACCTTCAACCAGATGTTCGAAGTGGATACGCATTGAGCTTTCAACTTCTACACTTGAACCTATAGATTAGTGTCAACAACAAGTACAATCAATTGCATATAACATGTGAAAGACATTAGCATAATCAATAGCATGATCCATGATATTATAAGCAAATATAACCCAATGTAATTTAACAATATTCACAACCTCAATTGGATGAGAAAATGAGTATTTCCATTAATTAATAACAAGAAGTACAATATACAACCTCTTTCCGGCAACCAATCTAAACTAAGAACTGGGTCTCTCCACTTGTGCCTCCACCACTTCAATCCCCCATGCAATGGCAAACTCAAACTATGAAAGGAGTTTGGTAGGTGAACATAAGGAGTTCACAACAACAAGGATCAATGAGTGTAGACTCAGGTCACGGAAAAAATCCACTAGAGTTATCTTGCTCTCTCTTTCTCCTCCCTTCCATATGCCATAAGATCTCAATATATAGCCTTCCAAAGGTAAGTGAAAGGACACATCGAGGCGTTTCAAGGCATATGGAGGGCCAACGGTCACCCTAAGATTGCCTTTTGGGAGTAAAAAGTAATTTTCCAATGATTTTTACCATTTTACTTGGTACCCACGGGCTATAGTGGAACAACTCGCGTGTACATTGGCTATAGTGGAATAGCTACCGTACAGGAACAAAAATAGGAGCAAATGTGTTCCTGGAGGAAAAAATAATGAATCTGAGTCAGTGAAATGGATCCTGAAGGCCAATCAATGCTGATACTCACAAGGTGGAAAATTAAGCTGTAACATATGCCCCCTAATGTGTGAGGTCAGAGAATGGTGCTACAATGTCTGAAATACATTATAAATCTCAAAAGTGGAATGATGGAGACACAACTGGAAGGAACAACTCACTCGTCATGATACAATAATATCTCTAAATACATGTCGGTATAGTACAACAATATGATACATTGGCCATAAATAGGCAATACATAATGAATACATGTCATAGGTGATCATAGCCATAACCATCTATAGTAAGAGATGGTCTCCTGCTGAAAGCAAACAACTGGTGCAAATTGGAGGTACAAACTGTTGATGTCTGAGAGGTTATATCTCAGATGGTCAGTCACGATCATAAGTATCATACTGAATGCCACTATCTCCTAGGGTTTTCTATAGAAATCATCTACGGTGCAAGTCCCATCAAGTGAATAAAGGTGTTGAGGTCGAACCTGATGTGACATCATCTAATTATCAGTCAATGATGTATACCGTTAACAGATGCGAGATAACCCACCAATAATGAAAATGGGCATCAAGGCATAGAGTACAATCATCAAAGTATGAATAGATGTGTTGAAGTCGAACACTAAGTTGAATCCATCGATCAAGGGACATTGATGTATTCCAAAAATTGTTGATGGCAAGAGAACCTACCACTATGACTGCAAGCCTCAAGGTACTCAACCAAACTCTTAGTCTCAAATTCCAGAATAAATGAGTTGAAGTCGACAGAATGAAACTCACTAGAAGGAGGGCATTAAGGCATCCCCCATCAACCAGCACAAGGTATAAGCTACGCTTAAGATTTGGAAGATGTAACATCCCCAAAAATTCACTAAAATTTAAAATTTTTGTAACAACATTAAATGATTATAATTGCTATGCGGAACATTATTAATGCTTAATATATATCCAATCACCAATTAATTAGATTTGACAACAACTTTGTGGTTGTTTGATAAATATAGATTTACGACACTTGTAAGCATCGATGATTATTGTAAATATTGTTTGCTTAACTCGCTATAATATAGTTACTTAAATGTCATAATGCTACAGGTTGCCAATCAAATGTCTGAATGTTTTAAAGATTACAACGCTTATATTCTGTATTTAAATACTCAAATGCATGACATCAATTTTTCGTTCCATGTTATGAATTTTGGTTCTAGTGACTAAATGTTTTTCTTAATGGAATGAATGGGGTCCTTGCATATGCCCCGAGGCTTACTTAGCTAATAATAGCTAACACTCCTAAATCCATTTGCAGAATGCAAGTAAGGCAGAGGGGTTTCAACTGAAGTGTACCTTGTATTTCAAATTAACCTTGCAGTACCTATGTTAGTCTTTTAAAATTATAATATGAATGTATAGGGAGATTTATGAGTTTTGCAATCAAGCTCAGGTATTTAATCATTATCCCCATGATTTTTGTCTTCATATTTGATGTCTGACTTTTATCTATTGTAATTATCCAAGTGCTATCATAAACCAAACCAACTACATAAAATTCATTGTATTTAATAGTTCTTACTATTGTATTCAAAACTATGGAAAAAATAGTTCATTGTAATGCATTTCAATTTGCATGTACTTTAAATTGATACTAATGCTATTATGGTAAAAATGCCAAATCATAAGTTAAGGTTATGCTTTGTGTGCATGTTCTAAATGCATAAACTATATGCGTAAATACTTTAGAATTATGTCTTGATTATGATACGATATGGATTGCCTTTATATTGATACGAACCTAAACTCTAAGCTTTATGAACCATGCAAGAATGTAATCATGGCACATGACATAGTAGTGGACTTATGCATTGGCAGGTATGCAAATGGTAGCAATAGTAATTATGGTTCATTAAATTTGCATCTTGGTGGATCTCCTGTTGGAAGACCTTTGCGTGCTCTACTTTGGATGAAGGTGGCAATCCTTTTGCTACGTAATACCTATATGTTGAGTTGTACAAGGAAAAATGTATGGGTGGAGGTATGTGTTGGCCGAACGCTTAACGTTGCAAGCTATGGTTTTAAATGCCATTTAATATGGTGGGTGGTCATATGTAGGCTCTAACTCATGGCATGATCCACACCGTCGATCTGAGGGAGGTCTCAAGTTTTGGGTTTAACCCTAACCTACATTGATATCACCACTTTCAACGTAATTCATTTAATTTGAAAAAACAAAGGGAGAGGCCGACAGGCTCTGTGATGTTTTTGGTTTTAGGTTCTCATGGCTGCGAACTTGCCCGAGGTTCGATCTGGAGACCTCTCAACTGTATGTTAATACTTTAAGATGCACCAGGGTTCTTCATTGGCTTCGTTGTATATTTATGTTGGGCTTTAGTGGTCTCCTGGGCATCGTTGTTGTGGCTAAGTTATCGACCCTTGCTGGTTCTCAGTTGAAGTCATTTTAATACCAGTGTGGTAGAAATAACAGGTGTTGAATCGTTATTTGAAGCATTCAAATGGGCAACGAGTGTTGTAGGTAAAGAATCCAAATCTACCCTTAGCTTCATAAATTTTCTTTAAATATTATTAATGCATTAATCGTTACAGTTGATAAATTTTTAACCACCAACGCAAATGTTGTTTGCAGGTTCTATAATGACAAGGAATTTGGGTTCGGTTGGACAGTGAGGTGAGCACAAGGGCCCTGGTAAGCCTCAAAAGCATCCCATGGGTATATCAAGTACTTCACAATTTTAATGCTGAACTATGACTCCAACCAACCTTCGTTGGATAGTTGAAAATTCGTATTTGTTTTAAACTTTGGTTTTACAATTATGGGTAAAGGGTTAGAGCCTTATAGAATTTGCAAAGTTTGTTTTTAGACTGGAGTTTTTTCTCCCGATCCTTTCAAGGCTCTCATTGGATTCTCAATGATTTCTATAAAATACAAGAGGTTTCCCAAAATTTTAATGGTGAGATACTCTCAGCCAAACCGTGGCTAATTTACAGTGTTTGATAATTCAAGGGGCAAGGCGCCCATCGTTGTTACTATATGCTGTAATGTTTTTTTTTACCAGTGTAAGAAAATGTTGACTGTGAACCTGGGTTTATACCCTACTATAATAAATACTTTTCTTTTTTTTGTATGTAATGACTCTTGTTAAGAATCGAACTATCGACCTTGTTCTACATTAATACCTTCTACAGTAATTATAAATTTCACTTATGAGTTTATTTGTAATATTTAATTAGGTCAGGAAGTGTCGATCATGTAGATTGCTCTCATCTACCTTCATCATTTCTAGATTAAGGAATTTACTGTTTGATGTTTAAGAAACTCGGGAAAGGCCCGTCGATAAAGGTAAATGAAGGTTTAAAGGAACTTGTGTCGAGGGTTTTGAGTCCGTGGACTTGCATTTTCTTATGAAATCTATAATGTGTGAACTATTTACAACGTTTTATGATGTATGTCTAGCCATAGGGTTTGAACCCTAAGACATTTTCCCGATAAAATTAGTTGCTAAAGATTTGTATTATTACTGTAGAAAATTCGACTTGAAGGTTAAACAAAATTTATAGATGATGATATTCAAGTTTTGGTATTGAAATGAAAGACCAATTAGTTTTGACCTACTTTTCTTATGGTTATTTCAACGTCAAAGTTTCTTTGTGAAAACCTTTGTTATGTGTTTTCGATTATGTTAGGATTTGCAAGTCATTATTTAATCTATGATGATATTATCTGTTGATGTTACGAAATGAATTGATGCTCAGAAGTTAATAAGATATGTACATAGTAAGTTTGTATCTAAATAAATCTCTGTAATAGTTATATGAATGACAGTATATTGTAAAGAAAGGAAAGAAAGTAGATTTGTATATACTTTCAGTATTTCAAATCCATTTACAACATTATCATTCGAATCTACCTTAATTATATCTTCCATGTACTAGAGTACGACATTTTAAAAAATGTGTGGAAAAATGCAAGGAAGAAATTTTATTCTATTACTCTTTTAAAAAAATATCTTAACTAATCATTTATCAAATAAATCTAGCAACTGTTAAACCTTTCAGAATAGATAAATTGCAGAAAAGGAACCATTTGTTGACAGACTAGAATATCTAAGATGAAATAGAAAACTGTTAGTGTAATAACATCATATTTGTAGTAATAATCTTGACAGAAGTAAAATAAGATAACACAAAATAAACATGGTAACTTGTAGAAGAAACAAATAGCCAAAGGAGCCCATTCCACCCAACCTGCTCCTAAAGACAACCAAGTTAATTTTCTTAGGACCCCCAAGCCTATTCATAGAACCACCAGGATGAAGATGTTGTGTGGAGTAATGGAATAAATTCCCTTGCAACTCAGTAGTAGTACTTCCTGGTTTTAGCAATATTGAACTCAACAATGTGGCTGCACTAGTTCAGAATGCAGTCTTAGTTCACTCAATCACTTGTAACCTTCCCCTCATTGAACCTCTTGTGCTAAAAAATTATGACAAAGTAAGAATGAATAGCCTACTACTGAATTCGATGGGTAGATAAGTAGCATGCCTAGGTATTTGGTCAGTTTATTTAGTAAATGAGCCACCTGCTCAGTTCCACTTCTTGGGGAACATGACCATAAAAGTACGGAAGTTGCCCCTTGCAATAGTTAGGAGTGAGTTGAGGATGCTGCCAAGTGTTAGTTTTCTCTCCACCCCAGCCCATTTCTCCTAGTGGATCAGTGAACACTCATTCAACAGTCTCCTTTGGATGTTTGTCTCCACTTTTATTTATTAATAATAAAATATTCAAAGTAATTAATTACAGTCATTTTTTAGCCCACTTGGTCAATAGTCATAAAACTTTACAATAAAATAAAACATAATGTTTTCTGCATAACATAAAATGTCTAGAGTTTGGGTATGTAACAGAAGAGCTCAAATTAAACGAACTGACTCAATAAATATGGCCGACATGCAATAGTCAAGAGATTTGAGGAGTGGCCGACTCTAGTTTCAAGACTTCCTTTGAACAAGAGCATGAGCAGATGGATAGACTTAGGCAGCATAGACTCGACATAACACTGTGTGATACAGGAGGCATCAACAAAGGGCTCCATAGTGACAGGAAGGTTAACCAATCGGTGGAGTAAACTCTGAGAAACGAGTACAAATCCTAAGGTCCTACTATAGTCCCGACTCATAATGAATGGAGTGGAATGAATGCTCTGTTCAAAGGCGACGCAATAGCTGCAAACAAAAACAAGTAAATATTCTCCCATCCGGATTTTTGGAATATTTGATTTTTTGGGTCTTTTTCATATTTGGAAATCTTGAAAAAAAAATGCTTATAATACAACAATTGAGGGAACGAGTGTCAAATTACGAGCAGACTAGTCCCAAGCAGTGGAACATACCTATGATCAATACAAGGAAACATGTGCAGGATGTGGACACTCGGGGGGGGTGTTCCCTCAAGGTCAAGGGTCATCAAACTGTGAAAGGAAAATGAAAGCTCTACAAGGCTCAATAGGGAAAGTGCTCAGGAACTAAGCTAATAATCGAGTAAGCAGGAGTCGGCACAAGGCTCAAGCGGCAAGTAGGATGATGCAATGGAATCACAACTTGATACAAATGGGGGGAGTCCTTATGGGAGATTCCCAGCATAAGACAAAGTAGAGTATGAGTCTTTATCGCGCAGTCATGGTGTAACTATGAAGGACTCCCGATCTTAAGGAAAAACGATGACATGGGAACCATAAGGCAAAAACGGGGTTCTAACTAGGGCACCCATCTTCGGAAAGGCCCTACCGCCAAATAATGACACTTCTATAACAATGTGAAAGCTTTGTGTCTGTTTAGAAGCAGGATCGAACCTAGGGTTAATGAAAATTGTCAAAAGGTCAAATGCATAATGCATGTGAAAATGACATCTAACCTATATGCCAGGTGTGAAAAATACCTGTCGTCGGCACGAAACGGTCAAAAATCAACTCTCATCGAAGAAATTTGTTCAAAATTCTACTCCAAGACATCACGTTAGTCCAAAAAATCCTAGAATGGTGAAAACTATAGAAAAGTGGGTTTTGAAAACTATAAATAGTAATAAAAAATTACAATTTACAATTCATTTTTACAATTTACCCAAAATAGTGATTTGGGTTAGTTTTCACCTGAAACTTCAATCACTGATTCTGGGAGCTACGAGAATCTGTTCGTCGAGCTTTCTAGGTTAGTCATCTCATCCTCCTCTTTCATTGGGTAGATTTTATTTCAATTTTCAGTGGTCAAATTTTTTTTTTTGACAAGCCCTATTTGGTCATGACACTGTACGCGGGCTACACGTGAACGGGTCGCGGGTAGGGCCTGCTACCCATGGTCAATGCATGCGTTGACCACTGGTAGATGCCTTTGTTTTCTAAATAGCTCGCGGGTACGATCGTGAAGTTGGTTTTTTAAATGTAAAAGGCTAAACTCTTTGTGTTTCTTCCTCCAGGATGGTTCCAGAGTGGAGGGAAAGGGAGCATGACCTTGTGGATGAGGCTATCCGCCATGATTTTCCTGCACAACAAGCATTACAAGCATGTGGGATTTTCAAATTCTGGAGCATTGGGGGTTTGAGGGACCAAAACCAATTACTCGTTGCTTGATAGACTATTGGGACGTAGACGCACAAAATTTCAACCTGGATGGTAAAACACTCTCTTTGGAGGTGGATGATATATATTTAATTACATGATTGTTCGGTTGAGGGGAAGTGGCTAGTCTTCGATCTTGTACTGTGGGTGGTGGGATCACCATTCCCGACTACATAGAGAGGTACTGTCTTCCCAACACCCAGAAGGTGGGGAGTCAGGTGTTAGCACCCAAAATGACCTCCCAGGATGTGGGAGAGAGCAAGCTGGGGTAACAACACAATTATTTAGACTTGTGCTATTGACCCAACACAGTTAGAGAGGGATCTCTCTTAAATATATATTAGACTGAAAATAATCAATAAAATTGCAGCCATGAGGATCACGCACAGATTTGATAGAAGACTGAAAATAATTGATGATAAACACACAGCCTTCTCACTAATGATATTCATTCAAAGCACGCTCAGAAGGTCAGATTTCTGGTGGGGCAAATTGTGTAAAACCTTGGTAGGCTAATTATAGGGGGGAAACGTTGGGCGATGGAGTCAAGACGCTACATGTAAATCATACAGCAGAACTGCAGTACGGATTATTAAAACAGAGGCAAGGAAGCCACATTCTTGGTGTTGTAATGCTATTTTATGGTGATAAAAGAAGAAAGAAAGAACATACCATTGATACGAGCACCCCACAAAGATGAATTCGATATCAACTTTAGTGGAAATGTTGAGTGAACACCTGAGATAATAACCAGAGATTGTCTCCAATCATTCTAAGCTATTATACACTGATCTCAGATATGAAATGGAAAACATAATGTAAATGTGTAACAGGAAGTACGATCACATAAAGAGAGAATAAAAACAGACTACAAGTACAGCAACACATGAATCTCTACCAAATATCTGCCATAGACGTTGCACTTATATTAAGACAAATGCTTAAAAACACGGCTCGAACCCCAAGCCTCAGCCAAATGATTTTCCAACCTCTTGATTTTCTATTACATGGTATTTATAGGCTCCCAGCCTCGAACTGCTCATAAAAAATGCTACGACTATGCTGCCACCTACACAATTTAGTTCGCTACCCTTGACAACAAATAAAAAAAATGACAATGACGGCTATCAGACAAGCCGTGACTGACTATACATGTGTCTTCTGTAGGGTACAGACTGCCCTGACTTCAAACAACAGACAGACCCAAATGGGCCTCAAAACGGAAGAAAAGATGCTCATACATTTAGCCGAAAATAGACTTGCCGAGAAAGGGAAAAAGGAACGCCGTGAATAGGCCACCACCTCATTCTGGGACCTTCAATTTTCGCTATGGATCGAAGAATTCTTCCACTTTCAGGGGGTCTCCCACCAGTGCTCTTTCAGCTGCGGAAGGAGGTGTCACTTCGTCAGTGGGGATGATGTAGTCTTTGACTATCCCCATGTCCTGATGAACATCCCACTTGTCTTCTCCAGTCCCTTTCTTCCTCAAACGACGTCAAACCTGCCTGTCCCTTTGATGGCCTGCGTGTTCCTCAGATTCATTGGCTGAGCTCTCTTCCATGTGGTTGAATGTTATCAGAGAGGAGGGAACATGCTCCTCCTCCACCTTAGACCATATTCACTCAGGCACAACAACCACCTCAATCCCCTGATCTCTCTCCATAACTCACTTTAACTGAAAGATGGCCTATGGGTAAGTTCACCACCCTCCCCATGCAGTGCTTCTGAACAGGATGGAGAGACCACACCTATAATGACCATGACAATGACGACAGTGTGCGTGATCATATTCACCATGATGGCCTGCCTGAATCCTCCATACGAGTGGTAATGATGCCTGTGGTTTGAGCTAATGTGCCCCTTGCTTATCCATGCTTCCCAGATAGGGGAAAACCACTTAATGATGCTGAGGTGGCCTCGGTCTTATTGGCCATCATTCATGTGCCCCAAGGATGCCATTTGGCTCCTAATGCCATGGATAGACCACCGTTGTAGATCTATGATTCTGAATGCATCTGGTCCATCCGAAGATGCGCTTTTCCACTGTTCACAGATTTGGGTCCTGTCGAATTAGCGCACAAGTAAGATCTACAAAGTAAATCTGGGCCGCAAATTTGAACTCCACCCAATCTAGGTCGTACATACTTGCACCCCTTTATCAAAATTTCACATATTTTTGAATTGGATTTTCTCATCCATCTTATATATGCAAACCGATTACCAGTCGTCGATCTGCTCCATGTATCGTTGATCAAACTTAGACTTGTCCGTTGGTTAATCCCCCGTCTGCGCCTAAACTACAACCTTTTCCTTCCGCGATGCATGCTTATGACCCTCGATTTTATCGTTTTCGATCACAACTGTCTATAAGTGCCTTCAAGTGCAGCGAGCGGGTTTTTCTCTATCCTTTAACCTTCTCAGCACCTTCAAACATCAGAATTTTTGGCACCTGCTAAATTTTGATCGACTTCGGAGCGCATAGCTTGGATTTCTTGATTTAGGAGTTGTGTAAAATAAGGGGAAGGGATTCTAAATGTTATTTTTGTGAAGTTTGAGCCTTCCCACTCTCCAAAACTCCCTCCAAAAGCTTCACAAAATCCTGGTACTAACAACTGGCTCCAAATCGAGAATGATATCCTCCTTGTGAGGTATCAAAGAACACCCTAGAATAGTGCCTCATCCATTGGGCCTGGCTCATCGAAAAACTTGTAGGTTCTAGCCTTCTATTATTAAAAATTGAAAGCAAACTAAAAACTAGAAACTATTACCGTGCTTGGAAACTTCTAGAAGCGTGATCGCCATGTCGAGCTTATTTATGTACAAGCTGCCCTACCCTATGTCACCCCAATGGCTGCCATATCATGTGATATGAAAATGCCAGTACAACCAATCTAGAAACTGATACCCTGAGCAGATTCTTCCTCCATTCTTTCAGACAATAAGATCGTGACGACAGAAAATACTGATGATAGGAGTGACCCTTCTGGTAAAAGAAAAACCTCTCCCCCTAGCTAAGGGAATTCCTCATATAGTCATCCATGGGGTTGCATGAAGTATGACGCTCTTGAATATTTTCTGTTGGTATCTCCTCGACCGGACAAATCTGCCTCAACTGCCACTCCTCTCGCTCTTTAGTGGACTGTAGCTGTGCTTGTAGTCTGGCCCATTTTCTTCTCAAGGGACTGGATTTAGCTTGCTTGTCCATTTTGTCACTCCCACTAAGTATATGGATAGCATACCTGTGGTAATCCTCGAATAAATCCTGGATCTCACCTGTGTATAGGCTCTGACACAACTCAACAAGGCTGAACCAACCAACTTCATATACCTCCCTTGGTTGTGGCTGAAATTCTACAACTTGAGAGGCTACTTCAGCACCTGGTCTATTTATAATGTCACCCCTTAGGCTTTTCAAAATCCTAGGATTAAAAATATGCTTTTGTTCTGGCGTTTCAAAAGAAAACTCACCCTAATTTTCAAAAGGATCAAGTAAAGGGTTCTCCTCTTAATACTAGGTTTCGAGGTCTGAAAATCCTGTATAAAAATCACGTTGGCCACCCTGGTCATCCTCTAGCATCCCAGCTATCTGGTCAACTTGCTGAAGGTATACCCCAGCCCCAAGAACTTCTTCAAGTATTCCATACTCTTCTTTGGCTCCATCCCAAGAAGGATACTATGTCTACTAGAGATCTCGAGGAACCTCTTGATCGCCAGTTCTCCCTTATTCCCGCATATGAGGGCAAGGTTCTTCATGCAGAGTCTTGAGGGTTTCTTCATTCATGGATTTAATAATTCTCCTTATTTTGGCGAATGATTCAGCTCCGAGAAACATGACTTCACCACCCTCAAACTTGATATTCTTGTGGACTACAATGAAAGAGTTAGGAATTGATGTTGCTTCTCCCTCCATGGCAGTTCTTCCAGAATATTGAGACTGACTGCATGAAGGCTCATGTTTGTCACCCACATCTAGGAAGCTTATGACCTCCTCATCTATGTATTCGTCATATATGGGTGGACCAAACCTTTCTTTGAGACTTCACACCAGGACTCTCCAAATTCTGAGTGCAACCTTCATCAAACACATCAACATCATCTTCTTCTCGCGCATGGCCAAGCTGACCATCTCTCTACTTTCCATGGGAAAACAGTCCAGATCCTCCATGCCCATCCACTTTTCTGAACTCTAACCCCCTCCTTAGTTCATCCTTATCGCCTTGCTCTAGATCTCTTCTAAACATTCTGAGATCGTCTTCAACCTCCATCGCATCAGTGAACATGTGCTGCAAATTAGAAGACCTTCTCTCCAAAAGAAGAAGAGTTAAATTAGAAGGGAAGATAAATGCATAGCGTAACTTAGTGGCATTCTCCAAGGGTTGGATTTCCTATGGCATATTATAATAGAAGCTTGCGAACCTCCTGTTAAAGCTGGACATGGTCTCATCTTCCCGCCTTCTGATGGAGTAAAAATCTGAAAGAACTAGGTTCCATGACCTTGTCCTACCCCAAAACTCCAGAAATACATCAAACAACTCCCTCCAAGTGTCAACACACTTAGGCTGCAAGTGCTTAAACCATTTCTTCAAATTTCCTTGGAAGGACTGGGCAGAAACCCTCATACAAACATCATCATACTCTACTTCAGAAAGGTCCAGAAAATGTTCAAAGCCTTGAACATGTTTCTCAGCAGTAAGGATTTCAGAGTCTCCATCAAAAACAACGAGGTATTCACAGTAGTTTGGAGGAAATTCATGGAGGACAGGGGAAGCTTTAAAGGGCTATATCTCAGCTGAGATTTGGAAGGCGGAGGAGTATGTATAGGGAGAACATTATCATCCTCACTCTCATGGGGTTTGCAAGGCTGGGTATGGATTTTACATGGTTCAAAAGAAGGGGTCGGATAAGCTCTAGGGGTGAAAGGAGAATGTACATTTTCAAGATCTATTGAACGATATACAAAGGAGGCTCTCTCATGACCTAGAACTCTTCGGTGAGACATAAATTTTTTGATATATATACATAAGGGTAAAAGGAGACCAATATAGAAGAACAAGACCTCTTTGAAGAGATTGACACTTTGATACCTGGACTTTAATTCTCCCATGCCTAAAGCAGTTGAGCTCGTTCTCTAGTGGAGTTTGGGAATTGAATTCAACCACGAGTGGAGTCGCCAAATGTTTCCCGAGTGGAGCTGCCTTTATATCAAAGACTCAATGAGTGGAGTTGCCAGGTTAAAGATATACAGCCTTTTCCATATCTGACTGCTCTTCACCACCAACAATCAGGTTTAAAATTATGTCATTCTTCCAGGGATGATAGAACATTTGGTCACCGGCAATGGCGCCAATTTGTTATCACCCAAAATGACCCCCTAGGCTGTGGGAGAGGGAAAGCTAGGGTAACAACAGAACCACTTTAGACTTGTGCTACTGACCCAGCACAGTTAGAGAGGGATCTCTCTTAAATCTATAAGAGACTGAAAATAATCAATAAAATTGCAGCCATGAGGAACATGCACAAATTTGATAGAAGACTAAAAATAATTGATGATAAACACACAGCCTTCTCACTAATGATATTCATTCAAAGCACGCTCAAAAGGTCATATTTCTGGTCGGGAAAATTGTGTAAAAGTTTGGTGGGATAATCATAGGGGGGGGAATGTTGGGCGATGGAGTCAAGACGATACATGTAAATCGGACAACAGCGCTGTAGTACGGATTATTAAAACAAAGGCAAGGTAGCCACCTTCTTGTCGTTGTAATGCTATTTTCTGGTGATAAAAGAAGAAAGAAAGAACAGACCATTGATACGAGCACCCAGCAACGATCAATTCCATATCAACATTAGTGGCAATGTTGAGTGAACACCTGAGATAATAACAAGAGCTTGTATCCAAGAATTCTAAGCTATTATACACTGATCTCGGATATGAAAGGGAAAACATAATGTAAATGTGTAACAGGAAGTATGATCACATAAATAGAGAAGAAAAATAGACTACAAGTAAGGAAACACATGAATCTCTGCCAAATATCTGCCATAGGCACTGCACTTATATTAAGACGAATGCTTCAAAATAGGGCTCGAACCCCAGGCCTCAGCCAAATGATTTTCCAACCTCTTGATTTTCTATGACATGGTATTTATAGGCTCCCAGCCTCAAATTGATCATAAAAAATGCTACGACTATGCTGCCACCTACATAATTTAGTTCACTACCCTTGACAGCAAATTACAAAAATGACAACGATGGCTATCAGATAAGTCGTGGCTGACTAAACAGGTGTCCTTTACATGGTAAAGACCGCCCTGACTTCAAACAACAGACAAACCCAAGTGGGCCTCAAAACAGAAGAAACGATGCTCATAAATTTACTCAAAGATAGATATGCCGGGAAAGGGAAAAAAGAATGTCGCGAACAGGCCGCCACCTCATTCTGGAACTTTCAATTTTCCCTGTGGATCGAAGAAGTCTTCCACTTTCAGGGGGTTTCCCACTGGAACTCTTTCAGCTGCGGGAGGAGGTGCCACTTCCTCGGTGGGGATGATTTAGTCTTTGACCATCTCCATGTCTCGATGAATGTCCCACTTGTCTTTTTCGGTCCCTTTCTTCCTCAACTGACGTCGAAACTGCCTGTCCCTTTTTTGGCCTGTGTGTTCCTCAGATTCTCTAGTTAATCTCTCTTCCACGTGGTCGAATGTTATCTGAGAGGAGGGAACATGCTTCTCCTCCACCTCATACCATATTCGCTCAAGCACAACAACCACCCCATCCCCTTGATCTCTCTCCATAACTCGCTTTAACTGAAAGATGGTATGTGGGTAAGTTCAACACCCTCCCCATGCTGTGCTTTTGAATAGGATGGAGAGACCACGCCTATAATGGCCGTAACAATGATGGCAGTGTGCGTGATCATATTCGCAATGATGGCCTGCCCGAATCCCCCATATAAGTGGTAATTATGCCTGTGGTCTGAGATGACGTGCCCCGTGCTTAGCCATGCTTCCCGGATAGGGGAAAACCACTTGACGGCGGTGAGGTGGCCTCGGTATTATTGGCCATCAGTCACGTGCCCCAAAGATTCCATTTGGCCTCTAATGCCACGGATAGACCACCGCTGTAGATATCTAATCTCGAATGCATCTGGTCCATCTGAAGATGCACTTTTTCACTATTCGCAGATTTGGGTCCCATCAACTTGGCGCACAAGTAAGATCTACGAAGTAAATCTGGGCCACAGATCTGAACTCCGCCCAATCCAGGCCATCCAGACTTGCACCCCTTTATCAAAAGTTTGCAAATTTGCAAATTGGATTTTCTCGTCCATGTTATATATGCGAACCGATTACCAGTCATCGATCTTCCCCGTGTACCATTGATCAAACTTAGACTTGTCTACCGGTTAATCCCCCATTTGTGCCTAAACTACCCCTTTTTCCTTCTATAATGCATGCTTATGACCCTCGATTTTATCTCTCCGATATCGATCATCTATAAGTGCCTTCAGGTTCAGCGGGCGGGTTTTTCTCTATCCTTTTTCCTTCTCGGCACCTTTAAACGTCGAACTTTCTGGCACCTGCTAAATTTTGATCAAGTCCGACGCACATAGCTTGGATTTCTTGATTTAGGAGCTGTGTAAAATAAGGGGCAGGGCTTCTAAATGTTATTTTTGTGAAGTTTTAGCCTTCCCACTCTCCAAAACTCCCTCCAAAAGCTTAGCACAATCCTGGTGCTAACATCAAGTACCCATTGGAGCCATAGTTAGTCTGAGCATGAAGATCATAGTGTCTACCCTCGTAAGGATTACAGGTTCGGCAGCTCTACACCAAGCTTTAGGGCCGATGATGTTATATGCCACAGAGTGTATGAGGCCCATGATATATGACTGGTGCACAACGTTAGTGGTGTCTATGAACACCCAATTAATGGATTGCAAGCATGGGAAGGAAAAAAACTTTGGATACGGAAGTATACTATGCAGCGTTTTCTTCAAGAGAGTTCTGGGGCTCAATCTAAGGGTTGAAGTCCCTCCTCATAGTCTCCATGACCCATCCCTGACCAGGTGGAAAGAGGTATTGACACGACAAGGTGGTGGCCGACAGGTATCACCATATACAGATGAGTTCTTTCACTAGTGGGACCAACATGTCATAGCCATTTACGACTACCCCTATGCAGGGATAGACTTTCGTGGTGATCGCTACATGCCGCTTCCTCTAGAAGCCACATATGGAGACATCGGTATGTTACTCTTTTTATGTTTTTGTGTATTAAAATTTTTGGGGATTTTTTATTATATATGAAAATGCAAAAATCTTGTTGGTGTAGTATCACATATTGACATTCTATTGTTTGCTCGCAGATGCTGGTCCGCAAAGACCAAAGGGTTTCCTGAGACATCGTTGATGGGAAAGGGGTGGAGAGGTAGTTGGTGCGGTCATCTGTGCACACTAGAGACCGTATGGGTCAACCTGTCCCGTATGAATAACAAAGTACCCATGGTCGAGGTAGAGCGGTTGCCAGAGGATATGCAGTGCCATGTTGTGGGAGTATCGGGCCCCTGGGTGCGACTACTGTGGCGCATAGCCAATGCAGTACATTATTACCATCATACACATCATGTTGAGGCATCTAGACCTCCTCATGGGGCTTAGACATCTCAGAGTCCCATATTTTGTATCGATTATGTAAATGTTTGAGAGCTACGGGATCCAGTTTTGTATTGTGACACTACCTTTTTGGACATGTTATTTATAAAAAAGTATGGTTCTCCAATTCTACTATATGTGTGTGTACAAATGTATGAATGTATGTTTATTTGTGTGCTTCATTATGAATGTGAAAAATGCCAATCTAGGACATAATTAGCATATGCATCAGATACATGATTAAAACTTCTTGGAACATGAGTGTATGTAATGGAAACAAAATGACGTTCGAAGAGTCTTACCCTTAAGAATCTCCGTAGTAAAGTAGGATCCCTCACACAATACTGACCATTCAATTGAGACACAACCAGTTGTGAATCCAAGAGAACTTCTAAAAACTAGATACCCTGCGAAATAACATCCCGAAGTAGCTCAACCACGGCATTGTATTCAGCCACATTGTTGGATGTAGGACCGAGGCAAGTACCTCTTGAAGACACAACTAGGTGGTCAGGCGAATAAATAACCCAAGTAGCAGAAGTGAGCTGCTGCGTGTGACGGCTAGCACCATCCACGAATCCCAAGAACACAGGAGATTTTGTTGACATCTGTCAACCTAATGGAAGCGAATCAGCAGACTGGAAAACCAAAAGAAATCTAAACTATGTACAGAAGCAACTATACAATAGTATACAAAAGTATTAGCTCGAACTAGAAGTTCAACCGTAATACCTCTTGAGGTAGAGCCCATTTCTAGGCTCCTTCAAGGCATTCCCTTCATAATCTTCTAATTCGTAGGCTCCTTTTTCCAGGACACGCCTCACTATGTAAGGACCGTGCCACATGGGGTTAAACTTTCCTGCCCCTAGTGGTTCCTTAGCTTGGTGATACAAGAGGACCAAGTCACCTTCATCATATTGCCAGGGACGGACAGACCTATCGTACTGAACCTTAACACGATGTTTGTTGGCATCTATAGCCACAACGGCATCTCGATGACGTTCGTCAAGCTGCTCAAGGTGGATCAAACATTTCTCAACATCCGAGGTGTCAGGAAGGAGATCTATGGCTATTTTTAATGAATGGATTTCGCATTCAATCGATAATATAGACTCCACACCATGAACTACCTGAAATGGTGAGAAACCGGTGGTAGTCTTAACTGCGGTTCAATAAGCCCACAAAGAAGGTGATAACATAATGTGCTAGTTGCTTTTGCTTTGATAGATGGTACATTGGAGAATGGTTTTTAAGGACTTATTGACTGCCTCAACTTGACCATTCGCTTGGGGGTAGTACGAGGAGGAGTGATCTTGACGAAACCCAAGCTTGAGTGACAATTTTGCCATCATCTTGTTCTAAAAGAGACTTCCATGGTCAGTGACAATCTCTCTCGGAATACCGAATCGAACGATAATCTAATTGAATACAAAGTGGGCTACTGTAGCACCATCAATTTTAACGGTAGGCATGGACTTATCCCATTTGGAGAAATAATCCACGACCACAATAATATGGTGATGCCCCCCAACCGAAGCTGGTTTGCAATCCATGAAATCCACCCCCCATTTGGTGAAGGGACCGATGGTGACGACCGGATTAAGGGGCACTGGATGCAAGTGTACATTCCAAGTAAACACTTGGCAAGGTTGATATCTCTTTACGATGTTCATACAATCCTTGAAGATCAAAGGCCAAAAGTAACCAGCTCTCATAATGCATTGGGCTATTGCAGACCTGGATAAGTGACCACCACATGCCCCAGCATGGAAATCATTAAGAACATGCTCTGCTTCTTCATGAGTCAAACAATGACAGAGGATAGAATCATTTCCTCGATGATACAAAGTGTCTCCGATGATGGTATAATGGCTTTAGCGTGGTGTTTCGCACGCCGTCATTTGTCTCATGAATAGTGCGAAGGAAACTTCAAAGTTTGAAGACATACAATAATATCCTCATACAAAGGGTTTTAAGATGAGATAAGAAATAAGTATTCATCCACAAAGGAATCTTCATGAACAATATCCTCATCCAGTTGTAGAAGGTCTGACATGAGTTCAGCAAAAACCAAGGATTTCACTGACTTCGCCAAAACAAAATCGAGATCAAAATCCTGAAGGATCACAATCCATTTATTATACTCCCCCCTATAAGACATCGTGATAGCAGGAACTGAAATGGATTGATAGGTGCTATGACTGTGTTTTTCCTGAGCATGGTGTAATGCCGTAACCGTTGGATTGCATGAACAATCGCAAGTGCAAAATTTTCCACACGAGTTTATCTCTGCTCAGCATCTACTAGACTTCGACTAAGGTAATATATCACATGTTCTATGAGCCAATCATCTACCTGAACTAATACCATGCCAACTGTCTCTTGAGACATGACCACATAAAGTAAAAAATCTCTTGCAAAGTTGGGTGGATTAAGAAAAGGGGTGGAGACCAAAGATTTCTTAAGAGCATTGAAATACTGCTAGGCTCTCTCATCCCAGATAAACAGTGTGTCTTTCTTCAACAAATGTGCGAAACCTTTGGTAAGACTAGCATAATTCACTACAAAGCAACGTAGAAAAGTGGCTCTCCCTTGGAAGCTCTGAAGTTGAAGTAAATTGCATGGAGGAGGCAATTGAAGTATTGCCTCAACTTTAAGAGGATCAACTATGATACCCTCTTTCGAAACTATGAAACCTAGAAGGCGACCCGTTTTCACAACAAAGATGCACTGCACTTATTGGAATTTAACTGAATCTTGTAGCATTTGCATCTTTTGAGAATTAAACGGAGGTGCTTGGGGTGGTCCACTCTCTTGAAAGAATGGCCAGCAAGATCATCCAAGTATGCCTCCACTATGCATTTAAGGTCATGAAAGGCGTAGGTCATAGCACGCTGAATAGTGGCTCCGACGTTTTTAAGGCCGAAGGGCATCTTCCAGTACTCAAATGTACCCGAAGGACAAATAAAAGCAGTCTTATGTTGGTCCTCGGGCTTTATCTGGATATGGTTATATCTTGAAAAGCCGTCCATAAACGAAAAAAACTTCACTTCCCACATAAGCATCCAAGATCTGATCGATGAATGGAGTGGGGAAATTGTCTTTTGGACATACGTGGTTCAGATCTCTAAAATCAGTGCATACATGGATAGTTCCTTGCTTCTTATCCACAGGAATAGGATTTGACACCCATTCGGTAAGGGGAACTTGGTATATGAAACTAGCCTTAAGCAGTTTCTCCACCTCTGCCTTGATTGCGGGTGCCTTTGTAGGGTTCACAGCACGAAGGCATTGTCGAATCGACTTAGCATTTGGATATGTTCTAATCTCATTCTCAACAATGCTGGGGTCTATTCCTGGCATCTCCTCATATGACCAGGAGAAAGCCTCCCAGAGTTCCTTAAACAATTTGGTGTAAATGCGAACCTCTTCAGGAGAGCAATCAACACTGATATAAATGTTCTCAGCCTTTCTGGGTGTGCGAGAAATGTTGATGGGTATAGTGTAATAATATGCAAGGATCTGACAGCTACAGTAACTCACAATCAAACTCACAGATATGTTGCAAAGAAGAAGAGAAGGAGACACTCAATGATCACTCATAAGCACAGTACAATAGAACATAATCTCAGTATTATACAATGAATAAGAATGTAAGTGAATGAATACAATAGAAAAGTAAGGAGCATAATACAGGATTCGAATAGGACAAGTAGGGCATTTGAATTCCTAAATCAGAATGTGGCTTGAATGATAGTGAAGTCATCATCCAGTCAATGTATCAGTCATCAGAGGTAACAGTCAGTCAACTGATTCTAACTGAGTGAGGTAGGAATGAAATGAATGAAGGAGGCTCACTAAAGGGCGCATGAGGAGTCTAGCTGAGTGAGATAGGCATGAACTGAATGAAGGAGGCTAAGTGGAGGGTGAATTAGGAGTTAGAATGGACAGACTAGTCTCACTGGAGGTCCATCGGAGTGAAACAGTGAGAAAGGCGCACTAGCCATGCAAAAGACTGGAGAAGGGTGTTGGGTGTGTGAGCTATCTCAAAGAAACACCTAATATTAATTATCAACCGGGATCAGTAGACTTAGAGTTGAGACAAAATATATGTCTAGGTAGAAAGGGATCTCAAATTTTGGTTTGTCAGACCTCAGAGATATTCAAGTAAAGATCAGAGATCAAACTCTAAACAATACAATTATTAAGCTAACCCAATCAACAGATTAAAACAATACAAAATTACACCATACTATGTAAGAATTAAATGGTGGAGGAAGAACTAAACAGACAAAGTGTGGCAAATCTTAGAACTACAACATGACTTTCTTCATGATAACAAGTGAAAAACTTGATCAGTACAAAGTAAGCAGGAAATTTTGATAAGAATAACCCAAATTTTATGTCATGAGCGTGTTCATATGAATGAAATACGAATCTGATAATAGGAGAGATTCTAACAACCTTAGAAGAGATTAACTATCTAAAACAATATTGAAACAACAATTACTTAATAAATCAGATGTAAAGAATTTTACTGTAGAGGGAGATTTGAAAGACAGGAGAAGAATTTCATTTAAGAACTTATAAGCATAAAACAAAGTTAAAGTATGTCTAAATAATTAAATCAAGAGCAAGAAGCATTATAATCAGATGGACAGAAGAAGCTAGATCCAAAAAAATGCTAAAACGATGTAGAGAGTATAAGGGTCTGAATGGAAGTCCGAATGCCTATCTAAATGACAGTCTGAATGCCAATCTGGATGAAGGAAGAAAATTTAAGCTAAGGGAAGGAAGGATTTTAGATGACTTAATTACCAACTAGTGAATGCACATGAGATTATGATGCAAAGAGAAGCAATGAGTAGATTGTTTGGAAGATAGAATGAGGGAAGAAGTGTTCTATGTGAAAGCTAACTATTCTTACTTCACCCTAAAGCAAGTTTAGTTTGATATTGGAGGAATTCTGATGCTACAGATGAAGAACTACATAGTTTAAAAGAGGAGCTAACTATGGAAAAAGCTCAGAAAACTCAGCTAACTTGATTCCAAGGGACTCAAGTAAGCTCAATTCCTTAAGCAAAATTGCAAAGGCAAGCTGGGAGAGATGAATGCAACCTAACCTATCAAGCATAAGAGATGAGAGAAATGCAACCTATCCTATGAAGAAAACTTAACTGAACCTAAATGTAACCGTTCACTTAATTGTATGCCACAAACATTGTCAACATAACTACTTCACAAGATGCATATCACATAACATAGAGCTCTTCATTCATATAAACAATAAAACATGAGTGACAATAAGCCACATAGCAGAAATTTTATACATGTAACTAACAGAATCAGTAATTGAGATTTCAGAATATAGATATCATGCGTAAGGTAGATGCAGAGATGAAATACAAAACAAAACGTTATCTGGAGAATGAATACAAACTATATACGTAGACTGGAGACCACTGATCGTTGAAGGGCCCGTCTCAGCAAGCAGAGGCTGAGTCTTTATTAATCAATCACCATATATGCTACAAGATCCTCATTAAACCAGAATAGAGATACATATATATATTGAATTAACAAAGCATTACAGCATCCCTGTGTTCATTTGCAATCAGAGAAAGATCAATAAGACTAACTTTGTCTCAGTCATGTCAAATGGAAAATAAGACTTAGTAATACATAACACAACTTGACAAGACTTAGCAGTTGCAGAGCTAGAAACGCCTATATATACTATTACAATCTGAATAGCAAGTCGACCCTTTCAGTGGTCGACTGCTTCTAATAATAGACAGTCTTTAATATACGAAAACGTGTCACGTCCCCTCCCATCCTACCAGCTAGGTGGAGAGGATCGTGAGGTTAAACCGGGCCTCTAGCCCCATAAATCAGTAATTTAAACATTCGGTTTGAGAAGAAGATGAACATATGCAATTGGATAAACATTTGAATACACAGCGGAAGTAAATTCGTTTGACACATCCATCATACATTCAAGATATTCATCAATTAACAATTGAGAGATAGCATAAGAGAATACTTATCTTAATGAAGCAGTCCCAAACAACCAGCTACGCTTCTGCAACGTTCCACCAAACCATAGGCCAGTGTGCTCTTCAATTTTTCAGCACCACTGCCACCCCCGAGCTGGGCATGATCTCCACAAGGAGCTAGGGAGCAACAGGGTCTCACATAGCCATAGATACACCAGAATCAGCTATTCCAACCAGCAGTTGGGTTTCTAACAGTTCCAGGAAAACGTGGGCGACCAAAACGAAAAGGAGAAATGGGAAATCAACCCCAGGAGAGCAGATTCGTTTTCAGAAGAATACTCATGGGCATTTCGTGGGCAAAAACGGCCTCCATAACCCCAAAATCGTGGCTCTCTTCTCCCCAGCCAATGAGCTAACCAAAACGAGTCTATGGGCATGGAAAAAAAACAGGAAATGGTGAAAAACGTGAAGGATAGAACCCCCACAGGCTCAGACTGCGTGAGAGAGTGAATGCCATGGGTGAAGAATGGCTTTTGGGCCAATTTCGTGGGGGTTTTCTTGCCCCACAAACAAAACACGATTTTCCAAGTTGATGGGTTTCCCATGCACGAAAATTGACAGCCATACCTCTCCCATCCCAAGGCATTTATTGTCTCAACCAATTCTTGGAAGGATTAAATGATTGGGTGCATGAGGCCAAATGGGTAGTTGAGAGTTCATGGGTTTCCTCAATGAAATGGCTTAACACCATGGCTCAAGAGTTTGGTTATTTTTCCCTCCCTATTCCTTGTAAAGATCATGCCCCCATCTCTTTGTTGCATTGTGTAGCTGATTGTGGGTTTTTCATTAAAATTGCATATTTACATGATGTCCGATTTTACATTGTGCACCCCTAGCACAAGAAATCTATGCATCTACTCTAATTGCCGATTCATAAAACGACAAATCAATGGCGGGGCCTTGGCCTTGAGCTCCTCACCATGATTAAGTTACAATATTTACATCATTTACGATTTAATGAAAAAAGGGGGTCCAAATGGGGACGTGACATACCCCTCCCCTTGGAATAACACCGTCCTCGGTGTTCCAACACTTTGTAAAATAAATACCCACTTTACATATGTCCAAAATTCACAAAAACTTTGCAGATCTGCCCTGCATCCTGTTCTTTACATTGAACTTTCAGGACCAAGTCCTTTGATCTTCACGAGCTGCTCCTGTTGATGCGGATCTTCTAGCTCATCCATAAGTCTGAAAACTTTATGGCTGCTACCCTCTTGAGGTTCTCTTGTTGGGCAGTTGCGGAGGTAATGATCCCACTCACAATTCCAACACTTCACGGGTTGCTTCATCTTTATTTGCTCAATTTCCTTTGAGTCTTCCCACCTGGAGCGTTTCTTAATCGGACGATTGGATGAATGCTTCTTCACTGACCCACTTTTCTTTCCCTTGCTGATTGCTTTCATAATGCTTTTTACCTCTTTCTGTAGACGAATAGAGTCCTGCAAGACCTTGTGGTTCATCTTGTTCTGCTGCTTTTGCATCTTGAGCATCTCTCCAAGATTTTCTTGGGTCTTGGCAATTGTTTGAAGAAGACTTCCAGCCAATTCTAATAGCCCTTGGTCTGCCGCCATGGTCAATGGAACGATTGACCACGCTTCGCTTACTAGCAACACTTGCCTGCACCGGCTGCAACCAATTGATTCAATTTCCACCTGTGAAATTCATCATTACAATTCTCGTTAGGCCAAGCATAACCTAAACATTAAAATCAGTCAATGGTTTTTCCCCAGTTGACATGGATAGTCCATGCCTTACTCATGAGACTTCCACACTTTTCATGCTCGCCTAACATACACATGAATTTGTTCATGTTCATCCATTCACAAGAAATTCATTACTTAGCATTCACAATTCACTTTAATCAAATAACACACTTTTACTTTCAGTCATGCATGCATTCAGCAACTTTCTAACTCTATAAATGCATCAATAAAAGGAAAGAGAGAGAGCCGTAAGAGTTTCTCCTCTTAGTTTTGTTCCGTTATGGAATCCCACACACCACTGTGGTTTTCATGCTCCTATCCTCTTTCACTTCACGTGAATGCTCGACTTGCCCTTCTTCGCTATGATACGTAGTGTCTATGGTCTATTCCAGACCCTTCAACCATGGAGTCCCTTCCCTTGGTTGGTCTAACTCTTGGCTGCTAAGACTTACACAGTTCTACTAGCCCCACCTTTCATTACTGCTCATGCTGAGCTCTTCAAGGTGGTTACATGTCTACCTGCATTCTTAAGATGCTTCAGGGTTCTTGCTTCCAACAATATCTGCGTTGGATGTCTTCACTTTATCCCACAAGATCCTTCTTTGCTTTCCAAGCATTGGATTTCCCGTGTGATACAACAATGAATGTTGGGCCATCACGAAGGCTACTCCACAACCATTTGAATAGGCAATGCCAGGCCAGTACGCTGACTGGTTTTATCAATTGTTTAAGGGAATGTTTGGCCAGCACGCCGGCTGCTCCACAACATCAAGTGGTTAATGTTCCCACCAACTACCCTCTGAATCTACAGATAATTTTATAGTTCCAACCAGTTACTCTCTGGCTTTACCAAGCATTTATAGCTCTTTCCAAGGTCCTTGTTTCCTGTAATGGCCAAGGTTTCCAACAAAGAAACAACAGTGTATTAGCTAGGTTACAATAAGATTCGTACCCGAAATATTCATGATTCCAAACAAGAATTAAATGAAAATGAATACTTATCTGTATCGTGCGTTTCCTCGCTACTCCACAGGTTTCCTTCTCTGCTTTACAAGCCTTGGATCACCTATGGGGTGGATGCTTGGCCAGCACACATGCTGCTCCACAACATCATCCGGATAGGCAATGCCAAGCCAGTGCGCCAACTGGGTTTATCAGGCATCCCTCAAATCAGTATGCTAAGCCAGTACGCCGACTGGGTTTAGCAAGCATTTCAAAAATCAGTATGCTAAGCCAGTACGCCGACTGGGTTTATCAAGCATTTCAAAAATCAGTATGCTAAGCCAGTACGCCGACTGGGTTTATCAAGCATACAATAACCATTTCCAAGCCAGTTCTTCGACTGGGTTTGTCAGGAAATAACACCCTTCACCAATTCCTCCACATCATGCAAGTAACCAATGCCAAGCCAGTACACCGACTTGGTTTATCAGGCATCCAGCAGCCTTTCGTCACAACTCCCAAATAACCAATGCCAAGCCAGTACACCGACTGGGTTTATCAGGCATACAACAACCATTCGTCACAACTCCCAAATAACCAATGCCAAGCCAGTACGTCGACTGGGTTTATCAGGCATACCACAACCATTGCCAAGCCAGAACATCGACTGGGTTTATCAAGCAATATGAACAACATAATATGACTACGTGGCTCCTTCTCTTGTGCAACCAGCGGTTCCCTCCAGGAACTCCATAGGTGACTCACTTGACTGCAGGCTAGCATGGCCCCACAATACCCACTCACACTACACAAGGATGATACCCCTTTTCTGCAGCACAGCTCCTCAGGCCTATCCATCTCTTCTAGTGTCCTTTAGTGTGAGCGTAGAAAGGTTACCACTGCCCATACAGTCCTCTTGAGCACCCTTTCTTCACTTTGCCTCTTACGTGCAACACCAAATTGCATCTGCGTAAGCTGATAGCACAAGAAGGGTAAGCAGACTCATCAGTATTGTTGCTCAAAAATTGTAATCATATTTCATATCATTCACTATCAAGTATTGAAACACCAGGAATGCGTCCATTCCCTTAGGGTGTAGTCAATATTGAAAACCCTACCATGACCCAGCACCAGAAAAGGTGTGCACCCTCTTTCTGATGTGCGCCATGTAGGCCCTAATCATACTCAAGCAATCTGCAATGATATAAATAAGATAGAGCATGCTCTGCATATTAAATCTAATAACCAGACACGTGTATTCTTAGTTAGGGTTACGGAATACTCATTCGCTTCACAGATGTATATCTTCTGCATTTGTGAAGAAGGGGGCTCCCTTCTCTGAGTTAATAGTCCTTCGGTTTGCCACCCCAATCTTTTCATGTGTCATAACCCACACATGCCTTCTTGGCATAATTTACTGTCTCACTCACATGCTTTACCAACATGCAGTTTGTCTGAGACATTATCAACATTTACAATGGCGTTTCATCCGAAACCCATTTTCAAAGCATGGGATCCTTTCCATCTAGTTTGGCTTCTGCAGGCCATCACACATGATCTTCTTGCAATGTGTCATCCTGGCACACTTTATCACATAGCCAAACAGTCCGCAACATTTAGCAATAAGCTTCAAATACGATTGTTCCATAACCAATCAATAGCATTAATAATTAAATTCAATATGAATTTACAATTATGTCTACTACAGAAATTGGTTTTCTTATCCATGAGGTTATCCTCATATTGTTTGGCTCCTGTAAGTGACACCACTCTGCCTGTTATGGCCTTATGCCCGCTGCCATACGGGAGCATCCACTTATAGCATGTCCTCCTGACACATTTTCATATAAGCCAAACAGTCATTAGCAATTATTAGCAAAATTTCAAAACCAAAACAATTACAAATCTGATATTTTCAATTGTTTTACTAACAGAACTTAGAGCTCTCAACCATGAGATTCCTCCTTATAAGCTCTAGATCAAATTTCACAGTCATATCATTCATACACAGCCCATGAAGTGATCCTCGAATTATCATCAGTTCATCATTTCATTCATTATTTATTTGCAATAACATATGTATCATACCTATGCATTCATACCATGCATCACAAGGTTTATAAAATCTCTTAATGCACATCTACTCAATGCTACCTTGCATTGTTTCATGAGTACTTATGCATTCAAGCATATTATGATCGAAGTATGGCTATCTCATATAACTCGCATTATCATAATCGGGACCACCAGTCCTCACTTGCTTTGGTTATTAAGTACATAACCCACATACACATGGCATGATATAGATTCGTATGAATGCATTGAGATTTCTAAACAGTCATAGGGTGTAAGGATCATTTCCTTCACTTACCCACACCTCACCAAGCTTGGTAGGTTAACAGTCCCAATCGGTAACCAATATCACATGTAAACTACCTTGACATAGCTCAAACATAGTTGAAGAGATCTTACCAAATCCTTTTTCAACATTCATGCAATTGGGCACTGATAATCATTACCTGCATGGTTACCATTAACATCGCCTGATGTTACCTGATCAGTTGGCCTCTTACCTAGGTTGTTCAGTCCTTTTGCAAATTTTATGATCATAGATTTGTTGCACCATCCTTTCCTCATAAGGTTTTTGGGCTTCATGCAACAACATCCTCAGCACATTTAGCCACGCTCTTTGTTATCCTTGGTCCTACAACCAATACCAATCATCAATAGTGATCATCAATCACAATACTCTCCATTAGTGGTTCATTGCATATGCAAACTTCATTCTTCTACCAATATGCAATATCCCATTTAGGCACAAGCATTTCCATATGCATTATGCAATGTTAAGATGCCATCTAGTGCATATACATCTATGTAATCCCTTAGATTTTAACATTTTTATGCCATATGCCAATTTCATAATTATAAGTATGATAACGAATAGAGGTTTAAGAAATTCTTCCCTTTTTGATCTCTCATCGTAGCATGGAATTCCTATTCCATATTATGCAATTATAGAATTTGCCCATATTGACAACAAAATTTGTTTGTCGAAACCGCCGCTGGCACTCTTCTGCACTTAAATATCTATGATACATGCAGACCTCATCTGAACTCTGTTCATGTATCATGGTTCCCCGCTGGACAAGCTTTCCAATGCCTGTCTTCATGCTCCATTCTGACATCAGGTGCGGAAACTGCATCCCTTGAAAAATGACAACTTTCGCTCCAGTTTTGCACATTTTACACAGTTGCAGTTTTGGTCCCGAATGCCAACTTCAGCCACCTGTGGAAGAAAATCTATGAGGAATCACAAAAAATTATCTATCGGGCAAAGTTAGTCCATATAACAAGGAACACTTAGCAATTCACGGATTTTAATTCCGATACACCATTCATCTTCTATGAATTTCTGGGTTTGACTACTTCTCACTTTTCACATTTCCCCAAAATTCCAAATTTTTGGGCCAAAAACGGCTATCTCCCAAACAGTGCATTTCTGGAAAATCTTCGTCTAACGGAAACTGTCCATCTTAATGAGAATATGAAATGTCTAGTTCAGTAAAATTTTCGATTCCCACATCTAGAGTCACTTTTACTGCCCGCAAGCTTTTCAAAATCCCGAAAAAGTGGCCCGAAACAGTGCTTTTTTGGCCTTCTTGATCACCCCGACCCCATATCCTTTGGAGTTTGGCTCCCAGATTCTGAACTTAACATCGTGCCTGCTTCATGACTGCCTCGTATCAATTTCAACTTAAACCGGCCTTCTGTCAAGCCTCGGGACTCTGTCCTTTAAAAGCCACTATTCCCCATTTTCTGTCAAATCGGAGTGTAATGGGATAGGGGTCTTCGCTGGTTCTTCCATGGCCCTCGTCAATGGCCTCCGAGCCCCACAGGAATCATCGCATTCTGAGTTCGGATGCTCCTGCTATCCAAAAATCATGTTTTTTTTCGGTTCGGGCGCGCGGGCCGGTTTTCCGAACGCTTCCGCAACGCGGAGCAGTTCGGCGAACGCTTCCGCAATTGCGGAGCAGTTCGGCGAATGCTTCCGCAAGGGCGGAGCGATTCGCTGAATTCTCCCGCAACTGCGGAGCAGTTCGGCGAATGCTCCCGCAACTGCGGAGCCATTCAGCGAAGGCTTCCGTTGCGGAGCCATTCGGCGAATGCTCCCGCAACTGCGGAGCCATTCGGCGAAGGCTTCCGTTGCGGAGCCATTCGGCGAATGCTCCCGCAACTGCGGAGCCATTCGGCGAAGGCTTCCATTGCGGAGCCATTCAGCGAATGCTCCCGCAACTGCGGAGCCATTCGGCGAAGGCTTCTGTTGCGGAGCCATTCGGCGAATGCTCCCGCAACTGCGGAGCCATTCGGCGAAGGCTTCCGTTGCGGAGCCATTCGGTGAATGCTCCCGCAACTGCGGAGCCATTCGGCGAAGGCTTCCGCCGTTTCGGAAGACTTTCCCGAATCCTCCCGCGATCTCGGAGCCCTTCACGGAATCCTTCCGCCGTTTCGGAAAGCTTTCTCGAATTCTTCCGCAATTTCGGAACCGTTCGCGGAATCCTTCCGCAGTTTTCGGAAGACTTTCCCGAACTCTTCCGCAATTGCGGAACCGTTCGGGGAATCCTTCCGCAGTTTTCGGAAGACTTTCCCGAACTCCTTCCGAAACAACTCTAAACAAAATTTCGAAAACACTTAGAAAAATTTTCTTCTTTTTCGGAGCATTTCGCCGAATTTTTCCGCGTTGCGGGACAACTCGCGGAATCCTTCCGCAAATTTCGGAAGAGAATTCCTTCCGAAAATTTCGGAAGGGAATTCCTTCCGCAAATTTCGGGGCGACTTCCCGAATTCCTCTGCGTTGCGGAAAACTTCGCGGAATGCTTCCGCAGTTTCGGAGCAATTCGCCGAATGCTTCCGCAGTTGCGGAAGACATTCGGGAATTCCTCCCGAAACAGTTTTAAACGAATTTTCAAAGACACTTAGGAAAATCTGCAAACTTTCTTTCATCTTGCATTCAACAATCCAACCAATGGATTTACAATTTAATCTCTGTAAACACACACAAAATTCAAAATTCAAAATGCATGTACACACAAAATGCATTTCAGTTTCTTTTAATGCGTTTTAGCTCCAAATACAAAATGCATGAACACACAATGATTTGCATTTCTGTGAAGGGCCCAACAGCTGTAGGGTTGAACCTAGAGCTCTGATACCATTCTGTCACGTCCCCTCCCATCCTACCAGCTAGGTGGAGAGGATCGTGAGGTTAAACCGGGCCTCTAGCCCCATAAATCAGTAATTTAAACATTCGGTTTGAGAAGAAGATGAACATATGCAATTGCATAAACATTTGAATACACAGCGGAAGTAAATTCGTTTGACACATCCATCATACATTCAAGATATTCATCAATTAACAATTGAGAGATAGCATAAGAGAATACTTATCTTAATGAAGCAGTCCCAAACAACCAGCTACGCTTCTGCAATGTTCCACCCAACCATAGGCCAGTGTGCTCTTCAATTTTTCAGCACCACTGCCACCCCCGAGCTGGGCATGATCTCCACAAGGAGCTAGGGAGCAACAGGGTCTCACATAGCCATAGATACACCAGAATCAGCTATTCCAACCAGCAGTTGGGTTTCTAACAGTTCCAGGAAAACGTGGGCAACCAAAACGAAAAGGAGAAATGGGAAATCAACCCCAGGAGAGCAGATTCGTTTTCAGAAGAATACTCATGGGCATTTCGTGGGCAAAAACGGCCTCCATAACCCCAAAATCGTGGCTCTCTTCTCCCCAGCCAATGAGCTAACCAAAACGAGTCTATGGGCATGGAAAAAAAACAGGAAATGGTGAAAAACGTGAAGGATAGAACCCCCACAGGCTCAGACTGCGTGAGAGAGTGAATGCCATGGGTGAAGAATGGCTTTTGGGCCAATTTCGTGGGGGTTTTCTTGCCCCACAAACAAA
Organism: Larix kaempferi; assembly: GCA_027924585.1. NCBI lineage: Eukaryota > Viridiplantae > Streptophyta > Pinopsida > Pinales > Pinaceae > Larix > Larix kaempferi. Next base: position 5,674,793 of record BSBM01000009.1, read on the forward strand.
ACACGATTTTCCAAGTTGATGGGTTTCCCATGCACGAAAATTGACAGCCATACCTCTCCCATCCCAAGGCATTTATTGTCTCAACCAATTCTTGAAAGGATTAAATGATTGGGTGCATGAGACCAAATGGGTAGTTGAGAGTTCATGGGTTTCCTCAATGAAATGGCTTAACACCATGGCTCAAGAGTTTGGTTATTTTTCCCTCCCTATTCCTTGTAAAGATCATGCCCCCATCTCTTTGTTGCATTGTGTAGCTGATTGTGGGTTTTTCATTAAAATTGCATATTTACATGATGTCCGATTTTACATTGTGCACCCCTAGCACAAGAAATCTATGCATCTACTCTAATTGCCGATTCATAAAACGACAAATCAATGGCGGGGCCTTGGCCTTGAGCTCCTCACCATGATTAAGTTACAATATTTACATCATTTACGATTTAATGAAAAAAGGGGGTCCAAATGGGGACGTGACAAAACGACTCTGTCCAGCATCCCTCGACAACACATAACCAAAGAACGGCTTCTGAAAATCTGATCTGGCTCTTCTATGATCATGTGAATCACTAACCAAATCACCCGCAAATCAAAGTGTAGTGGCTTCCCATCGAGGAAGAGGAGGAATATCAGTTAACAGATCTTCAAGTTTTTGTGGATCTCGATCTCCCATTCACTCATCTTCATCATCAGTTGCTAGACCTTCAGGTTCTTGTGGATTTGGGTCTAGCATTCTTCCATCTTCATCTTCAAATTTGGAATCTGAAATATCATGTGAAGATGTATCTATAGCTGGCTCATCATCATATCCATACTCTGAATCTGAAATCTTATGTGATGATGCATCTCTCTCTTGATCATCAATCAAGGAAGGAGGTATTTTCTTTTTGGGAAGAAGTGGATCATGTTGCAAAAACATAATATGAAGATCATCATAAAGCATGTGATTCAAACCAACTAAGGTAGAATCAGAACCATGAATGTGTAGATAGTTCTTTGATATCTCCTCTGAACAAACATAGGTGTGATTGTCACCAAAGAAACTATGACATGATGATGGTGAATCTTCAACAAGATCACTGATGGATGCAACAGTGGTGGTGGCCCATGAACCAATAGGTGCTAGATAATTAGGTTCTTGTGGATGTGGATCTAGCATTCTCCCAAAAAGAGTTATCTTCCTCTTGGGAAGAAATATATCATGTTGCAAAAACAAGTGCTTGAATTCTCCAATAATGGATGCAAGCAAATCAGATCCAAGACTTGGAAGATGGTTTATCATGATCTCCTTTGAACCAACAAGGGTGAAATCAAAACCAAAATCCCAAAAATGTGCATGAGTCATGAACCCAGGCGAATGATAGAGTCTTCCATTGTCAGTGAAACTTTGAAAACATGTGCCAATGACCAAATAGGAATCCAAAAAAATCATATGATAAGGAGGAGCGAATGCATTACCTTCCAAATCTGATTTTACCTTCAAAGTATGCAGTAAGTCACCATCTTGCACATCAACAGGTGCATCAACTCCATGAAAGTGTATGTAATGCTTTGATATCTCCTTTGAACCAGTAGGGGTGAGATAAGAACTAAATGAACCATATAATGGTGATGACTTGAACTTCAAATCAGATCCAATATTTTGGGGATGGTTTTTCAAGATCTTCTTTGAAACAATAGTGGTGAGATCAAAACCGAAATCTTGAGAATGTTTGGCCTTCTCAGAGTATGAAGCTCTATCTAACTGGTGAGTAGGCCTTGTATCACCAGGAATTTTTGGCTTTCCTATATCATTCGCTCTCTCTACAACTGTAAGGGTTGAATCCAATTTGGGTATTATCATTCCCATTGAAATCATCTTCTCTTCCTCTTGGGTAAGAGATTGTGTGAAATCATCAAATGAGGGAAACTTCCATCTTGGAATGGACAACGTAGTTGACTGGAAAGTAGAGACAAAAACTGAGAAATTTGCCCCCAACTTTGAGAGAATGGAAAGTATAAGCTGCTTATCTTCCTTCACTATCTCATATCTTTTCAACTGTGCTATCAAGCTTTTCAACCTAGTGAGAAAGGAATTGATAGAATCAAAGCTGCTAAGACTCAAACATAGGAGCTCATTTTCCAATTTGTGTGCTTCCATATCATCTTTTGGCCCAAAGAGAGATTCGAGCTTGTCCCACATCTCTTTCGAAGATGTAAGATCGATAACATGAAAGAGCAGTTCATCAGAAATTGAGAGAAAGAGGAGACCAATTGCATCATCATGCCGATCCAAGTACTTAGACTTTCAACTGCACTGAGAGGTTCTACCATCGTTCCGTTGAGTATTCGGGTGAAGATCTTGGATCTCATGAAGAGATCCATCTTGGATTTCCACTCAACATAGTTGGAAGATGTAAGATTTATATCCATCTGAATAGAGAAAGTCAATAGTTGAAGAAGATTCTGAATGGGTGAATAAACCTGCAAAACAATAAAAGATGTGCTGATGGAGAATGCTACACTTTGACTGAACACTACCTTAAGGACACTTGTCACATGGACTAAGTCCTTCACACCTAGCTAGACATCAATGGATTTCTCCAATGAAATCAAGTAATAGAACCAGGATTTGCTGTGGAAACTCAGAGGCTTTTGGTGCACAAGTGAAAGATAATTGCTCAAAGAAATGTTGCAACTGCTGCAATTCGAATAGTTGCTTCCTACTCTGATACCATGTAATAATATGCAAGGATATGATAGCTGTAGAAACTCAAAATCAAACTCACAAATATGTTGCAAATAAGAAGAGAAGGAGACACTCAATGATCACTCATAAACACAGTAGAATAGAACATAATCTCATTATTATACAATGAATAAGAATGTAAGTGAATGAATACAATAGAATAGTAAGGAGCATAATATAGGATTCGAATAGGCCAAGTAGAGCATTCGAATTCCTAAATCAGAGTGTGGCTTGAATGATAGTGGGGTCATCATCCAGTCAATGTATCAGTCAACAGAGGTAACAGTCAGTCAACTGAGTCTAACTGAGTGAGGTAGGCATGAATTGAATGAAGGAGGCTGAGTAGAGGGTGCATGAGGAGTCTAACGGAGTGAGGTAGGCATGAACTAAATGAAGGAGGCTCAGTGGAGGGAGAATCGGGAGCTAAATGGAGTCAGAATGGACAGACTAGTCTCACTGGATGCCCATTGGAGTGAAATAGTTAGTGGGGGAGTCAATCTAGCCTCAAATCAAGGAAGAACTAAGAGATAACTGACTGGTAGGTGAGAAAGGTGCCTAACTATCCGTGGTAGGTGAGAGAGGTGCACTAGCCATGCAAAAGACTGGAGAAGGGCACCTTTGGTAGTTGGGAGGCCCCCTAGGGGCTGTAGATAGGTTGTGGAGAGCTAGAACCAAGCTCTGGGAGCTGGGAGGTCCACCATGATGATGACTGGATGCATGCAGTGGCATGCAAATGCATGCAGCATGCAGTTTTTCATGCAGGTAAAAAAGAGCTAGAAGAAAGCTCTAGGTACTGGGGAGACCACCATGATGATGAATAGATGCATTCAATTGCATGCACGTGCATACAGCATGCAAGCATGCAAAATACAAAATGATGGGGAGAATATTCCAACATATAGTAGGGGAAATATTAGCCATGTTCCCCTCCGTGTAAATCTCATGCGAATCCTAAGGAACCACAGGATGACCAACCATCTCGGAAAGAGTCATCCTAAACTCTTCTTACTCGATAAGATCAGGGTTGGGAAGAAAATAGGAGCGATGATGCATGTCTTCCCAAGGTCTTTAACTACCACAAATGGCCTCAACAATAGCTTCATCCCAAGGTAAAGTACCGTCAAGACAATCATGAGAACAAGACGAGTTGAATTCCCATTCTGGCAGGATAACAAGATCTTCCTCCTCTATCCATGAAGAGGAAAGATCGGGCTTTGCAGTGGCTTGTTGAATATCTCGATATGCAAGCTAGGCAACGGATAGTGGAATATCCATTCCAACATGCGCAATGTATCCATACGTGGAACTCGTGGACGGTAAGGTCCAAGGATCATTAAAATACGAAGTCTGAAACGGTACATTATTCAATGGAGGAGGCGCATTATCGGAAATGGTTCCAATAAAAGCAATTGGTGTAGGAAAATCAAAACATCTCAACAATGACGGGTACAATCTGACACCCATGTTCCCAGTTGCTAGCTGAGAATCTTTGACTTGGGGGATAACAGGTCCTGTGGATGCTCTAGAATAGGAACTAACGAAATCTAGTTGTTCAATCGTCACAATCTTTCCTTCGTGTGGAAAGCAAATAATTATGAATACAGAGGACACGACCACTCTCATAGCGTAAATCCAATTCCTACCTAGGAGAAGCTTGTAGTCAATGGGCACATCAACCACCTCGACTTCAATAGGCACGGATTTCCTTCCCAAGCAGACAACAAGGGAGGGAAGAATACCATGCAGCTTAAACGACTGACCGTCGAATGCAGTGAGCATGGTCATAGACTTGGACAAGGGAGGAGAGCCAAGATATTTCCAACAAGATAAAGACATCACTGACGTAGAAGCACCTTCGTCAACCACCGCTCTTTTGATGATATTCTGTAGGAACTCCACATGGACTTGAAAAGCCACATGGTAAGGTAAGAGAGGTTGGATGTCAGTAGTGTCAAACTTGATAACGTTATGAATTCCCCCATCCTGAACTCCTAAAGTGCACAAAAGGGCATGCCTTTGAGAAGGACACGCTTGTAAGACTTCAAGAGCCGACATGGCACACGGATTTTGATCCAAAACTTCTACAATCAAGTAGTTATGGGCAGCTCGAGCATTGGGATTTTACGTAGAGTGCTTGAGAACACCTATCGGTATCCGCGGCATAGTAGTGGGCTTCTTGATATGCAAAGAGGTATCAGGAGGAGGAGGAGGCTCATTCCCCATATTCGGTTGTGATGCACCATAATCACATTGATGAGTAGCAACACTAACCTTTGATTTAACCATATTCATGCATCCAAAGCCACCGGCATGGGAAGAAGATGTGAAAGTTTCATTGGTCCCATAACCATTAGTGGGAGCATTCGAATCCATATTATGATGATGTGGAAGGGGATCTTTCAACATAGCTGGGCTCTGTTCCAGATGTTTCGATGCTTCCTCAATCGGAGGACACAAGTGAGTAAGATGATCTTCCCCACAAAGCTTGCAAGGGAATTTGACCTTACACGTAGGCTTACGGTCCCCACTATCATTTTTGCCATCCTGAAGAGGGTTGGTGTTCTCATTGCAAGGAGTATTATGATTACTACCATTATTCCCATTATTTCCACCCTTACGATTATTTCTCCCCTTCTTCTTACCACCAGGCTGCTGGTTACCCGATGGGTTCACCGATTGCATAGCATGTACATCGGACAATGGGGTGGAAGTGGACAAGGTGTGAACCTGTCCAGGAGTAGATTGGTTAACTGACAAATTTCAACCAAATCTACAGGTCGAGTACTTGCAGATCCAACAATGCCATCGGCATGTGGTCAAGGAACTGGCTTGGGCTCATGTCGTGATCGCGGTGCATCAAGAATAATGTCATACAGAATGCTAGATTGAGCATAGAGTAAATCTAGTTGTTGGACTTTTAGTATACCTTGTTCCTCAGTCGTAATGTCGGACATCGAGACATCCTTAGAAATGTGTGGAAGCAAAGACTTCAGAAACCATTCCAACATAAAATCTGGAGGAATGTTGGCTTTCACCAACCTCTTCCGTCGACGCCACTCTTGAACGTGGTTAGATATGTGTGTGGCCTTATTCTAGCGGAAGGTTGACAAGAGTTCAGTGCCAATATCGTAGCGAACCAGCAACTAGAAATGATCCAAGAAAACCAAGGCTATCTCATTGAAATCCCTGTATGTGCCCCTAAGCAACTCGACATACCACTTCGCGGCTACCCCCATGAGGGTGTGTTGAAATAGTCTCAAACGAACAATATCATGATTTAACGAGTTTGATGAGCACCAAAGGTGAAAAGTCATAACATGATCACCTGGGTCCTCACCACCCTTTCCCTAAAACTTGGGAATGTCCGAAGGGAGTTTAGTAGGGACCAGAGACCAAGTAGGATCGTGACACACTAGATCATTCATGAGCTTCAAAAGATCCGGAAGATTCAATCGAGCAAGGAACGGAAGCTACACCTGTAAAGCTTGATTATAAGCTCCCATAAAAGGTTGATTGTACAGACCTGAAGGATAGGATTGACCATAACCATGACCATGGCCATAAGGCTGATAACCTCCCCCAACCTCACCCTTGTGAGAGTAAGCAGGTATATTTGTATTATGAGCACCGAAATGAGGTGGGTTGTAATGAGGGTCAGCACTGACTGTATTATAGTAAGGCTTACCACCATAATTATGGTGCATATAATTATTACTCGTAGCGGGAATTGTATTGTAATGGCCATAATTGTAAGGTATGTTTCGACCCCCTGCATAACCATTACTAGTAGCAGGAGTAGTTGTGTTGTGACCATAAGTATAAGGTATATTCCCACCCCTTGCATAAGCGTTACTAGTAGCATGAGCAGACGTAAAAGTATATGGTATGTTTCCACTCTCGGTATTAGGAGGATTGTTAACACTAGCGAACATGGTCCTGGGTTGACGTGTAGAGGCATGTGTATTATATTGTGGAATGTGAGTTGTATTGCGAACAGTGTTCCCACCAAGAGGGGTAGTCCTAGGAGGTGCCCTTCCTCCAAATTTTGGAATGTTTGAAGGGATATGGTCAGTCCCCATATTATGTGTGTGTGTAGAAAATGTGGTTCCCCCAGTGAGGGTATTTTCCTTGGTGGGTGCAGTGTTGCCAACACCGTGACTAGTGCTAGCATGACTACTAGACATAGTGGATGCATTAACTGTACTATAACCAAGCATACCATGAGAGAATGGGGTAGCGTTCGTAGTGGTCGTAGGACCTGTGTTAACATGCAAATATGGCATCCCGAATAGGAAATTATGTGGATTCGAGGGATCGAATGGGTCGTCCTTGAGTGGATTTGATCCAAACAGAAGAGGTTGAGTCTCTGGTTGTAATGGATCACCCCCCCATTCTTCTGTAGGAGTAGGAGGAGCAGAAGCGTCTTTGACTCTACGCGACGGAATCGCAGGGATTTCTCCCATGCCAGAATGAGCAGTGATAATGTCAGTGTGAAGTGCTTCAAAAGAATCAAAAGAATCGGAGAGGGCCTTCTGACATCCCTATGAACACAACGTGTAACTTTAGCGACCGGTAAACCAACCAACCAACGAGACCGGTGGAGAGTTGGACCTCGTGCCACGATACCTCCGAAGACTCAATAAACCAAAGCGTCCCCTAACGGCTAAAGTAACAATCAAAGAGCACACACCTAAAGAAACTACAGCCAAATGCACACAAACAGGCCTAGCTCAAGGGACCTCCTGACACTACAGCTAGTATGTATCGCCTAGGAGAGGCTTGAGACTCCCAAATTATAACCGGAGGTAACAGAATCAGTTATAAGGGTTCCCAAACTTCACTACGTGCACAGGGTCAAATCCCTATACAACAAGAAACTGTGTTGTCCAACCCCTATTTGACTCAGGACAACCGCAGTATAACCAAGAAAAACATTGATATCTTAGCGAACCAGACCACTTCCACATAATAGGTTGCCACCACTTAAGCTCATCATTGATTTTGATTTCCATGATCGTCGAATAAGCTTCACTGACTCACAACTCTCAAAATTCCAAGACCAAATCAACTCATCCTGCCTAATTAACATTTATATTAAGTCATTTTTTATTTTATTTGTATTTCTATATTATTAAAGTTTTATATTTTTTTTAAGATTGGAAAAAATATAATATCTTAAAATGAACCAAAACCAAAATCATGTAAACAAAGTTTGGAGTTCATTAGCACCTAATCACTTACTTTCATAAAATTAATTTGGAATCTATTCATATAATGAATTCTACACCACGTGGGTATTAATATAATAATTATTTCATTCATATAATAAATTTAATTGAATTTAAAATTTTATGTAAAGAAAATATATATTTTTTCACCAATTTATTGGTTAAAAAATAAATTGTAAATATTTCATGGTAAGAAAATCTATATAATACAAAATTCTTATAAATTAAATAAAAAAATTAAAATGATAAGATATTAAATTTGTTATTTATTCTCTAATTAATTTATCGTTATAAATTTTTCTAAATTTAAAATTTACACAAAGTTAATTTATATAAACTAAATTAAATAATATTAAAATATTGAAAAACTAAAAATATTGGAAAAAAATAAAAATGAATTGAGATTAATAAGATAAAATCAAATTTTCAACAAAATCTCCAAAACACACATTTTAAAAAAAATCATTTTAATAAAGTTGAGTACTTAGATTAGATCATAAAAACAAGCATACTCACCTTTTTTTTCTTGTCCTTTCTCAAAGACGCATAGAAAAGATAGAGAACAGCCCCGAAAAAAGTGGCTGAACAAAAATATCAGTTTGAAAACCAACAAAATCGTATGCACAAAGCTGAAAACGGAAGAGAACTTGATCAAATCTAACTTGTAGTAAAAACCGTAATGAAATAAAAAACTACTGCACATTGCACTACAAGAACAAAATAATTCATATCTCCTCGCACAGAACTTGCGAGCCTTTACTTTGTTGTAGATTACTGTCACGATGATACGCTACTATTGCTTTCTCCTGGTACTATGATACGCTACTTTGTTGTAGATTACTTTGTTGTAGATTACTGTCACGATGATACGCTACTATTGCTTTCTCCTGGTACTATGATACGCTACTTTGTTGTAGATTACTTTGTTGTAGATTACTGTCACGATGATACGCTACTTTGTTGAGTACTATACGCTACATTTCTCAGTCATAATTACTAATTTGTGAGGTTCCAATTTCCCAATGGATGATTATGATCTTTTATTACCCTCAGTCTCTGTTGCGTTTATCTTTTCTTTCATTCTTTCAGCATTGTCTTTGCAGTTTTCTGCGTACCATTCAGAACATGCATTTTTTGCAGACATTAAGGTGAGTGCAATCTTGATACTTTGAAAGTGATGGGGATGGGCCTTCTTCTTCATTTTCAGATCAGAAGAGTTTGATTTCCCAATCCTACTCAATGCAATAGCTTTGTTCTCCATATTCATTTATTTCTATAACACGATGGGAAATCTTGAAGAAGTTTATAATGCTTCCCAGATTATGTCCATATCGCCACACATTGCCTTCTTCAATAGCTCTTATCCTTGAAAATGTACCTGGATTGCTTCACACAATTTTGGTAATTGTAAACCTCAATTTTCAAATATGTTACTTCTTTCATCAATTCCTTACCCATCATAGCAGTACATAGAAGGATTTCAGTGAGTCCAAGAGGCCCTGTCGAAATATGAACTCTGCATGGATTTTACAAAGCACAACGCCCATTCTTCTCTTCCCTACCCACTCTGTTTTAGAGATTCCACTTGTGGAGCCATTTTGGTAAAACCACATGTTTGCTAGCATATTCAAATTTAAATTTTCCGCCCATTATGAATTTCAAATCCAAAAATAAGGCTCAGTGTCGAAAAAAAGCTCACTCAGTGTGGAAGAGGGTGTTTATCTCACTCTCAGTAGGTTGTTTTTTTCCACCCTAAATCAAAAGCACATGATCAACGAAAACATAGCTAAATAAGTCTATTAATATCTTTTAATTGGAAATTAAAGCATCTTTTAATTGAAAATTAAATTCTTTAATAAAAACATTATTATTAAAGGGTATATTTTTTAATAAAACTTCATTGTTGAAGGGTTATTTTTTCACTAAAACTTTTGTGATGGGAAAGATAAAAGTTCAAAATGTCAAAAACATTTAATTACACGGGGGTGTCGTTGAGGGACCAATATTATAACATGTTCGTTCATATTGAGGGTTAAAATATTTAAAAAAATCAAAACAATACATTGGGGGTGTATTAAGGGTATAAGGGTTTAAATTATTTAGTATATAAATATAGCAATATGTTGGGGTCTTTTTTATTACAAACCAGCGAGAAGTGCACTGTGGGAAAAGTGCGCTATGGGAGGGAGCATATGGTTTCCGTGCTGTGGTTGGGAGCATAGGGTTTTCAACCGTGTTGGAGGAGCACCAAGGCACGGGGTTTTCGCCCATGTTGGAGGAGCACGAAGGCACGGGGTTTTCGGCTGTGGTGCGACCGTGTTGGAGGAGCACCAAGGCATAGGGTTTTCGGCCGTGTTGTAGGTGCACCAAGGCATAAGGTTTTCGGCCGTGTTGGAGGAGCACCAGGGCACAATTTTTTCGGCCATGGTGCGGTCGTGTTGGATGAACACCAAGGCACAGGGTTTTCGTTCGTGTTGGAGGAGCACCAAGGCACAGGGTTTTCGGCCGTGTAGGAGGAGCACCAAGGCACAAGGTTTTCGGCTGTGTTGGAGGAGCACTAAGGCATATTGTTTTTGAAGTGCGTCGTGGGAGGGAGAATAGGGTGTTCGGCCATGTTGGAGGAGCACCAAGGCATAGGGTTTTCAACCTTGTTGGAGGAGCACCGTGCAGGTTTACTTGGATGCTTCCCTTGCTTGGGAGGGAGCATAGGGTTTTCGACCATGTTGGAGGAGCACCGCGCATGTTTACTTGGATGCTTCCCTTGCTTCAGCGTTTCATTGGATGCTTCCATGTTGGATCTTTGCTCTTGGGTCTTCCTAGGGATTTTAATACTGAAAAAGGTACTGGCCCTATCTAACCATTTATGTGTAGATTTTTTAAACACCACCAAGAAGTAAGAGTATAGGATTATCTGACTTAGAATGTATACCTCCAACTGTAATAATTTTATAATACAAACATAATCCCTGAGTTGTTAGTTTCCCCATTCGGTTTTCCACCATGAATTATGTGTCTCTGTGTTAATTTCTTGTGTGATTGAGTATCTTGTTTTGTGGATGCTTTTGTTGTTGTTTCTAGCTATTATATGTAGACATGGTTTAACGTAGAAGATTCACATCATGAATTTGACTTAGAATGTATAGCTCCAACTGTAATAATTTTAGAATACAAACAAAAGCCCCGAGTTGTTAGTTTCCCCATTTGGTTTTCCACCGTGAATTATGTGTCTCTATGTTAATTTCTTATGTGATTGAGTATCTTGTTTTGTGGATACTTTTGTTGTTGTTTCCAGCTATTATATGTAGACATGGTTAACGTAGCATATTCACATGGTGAATTTATCTGCTTGTGCATTGAGTAGAACTATTGCTATAGCCCGTGGCATCGTACCCTCTTTTTAGGCATTGGGAGTATCACCTATAGGTCTCCTTTGATATGTCTAGACAATACACACCATTATACACACCACTGATACTCTTAGATCAGGGTGATTTCTTAGTGATACAAAGAGATTCTTGTCGATTTATTAGACTCTCATAGATGCAATGTTTATGTTCAGTTTTAGGAGTGGGATGAACAACAGAATCCAAATACTATGTATTCAGGATCTTTTTAAGCCTTCAAATAGCAATGATACCTCATCTCTGGCCAACCAAAAATATCATCAACTATTTTGGGCACATTTTAAGCATCTTTATGGTCAAACCTGGGCATGTTGGTTATAATTGAAATTGTTTTTTTCCTCCTTTACATCAAAAAATTGTCTATTCTCAAGTTTGGGCAGTTCTAGGGTATGTATGTACATTTCTAGGGTATGTACATGATAAACTGTTGCATCCCAGCAATCTTCCAGTTTTGTAGAAACGAGTAATGTTCCATGCTTCTATGGCCACGAGTATGAAAACATGATTGAATAATTTTTTATTTTTTTATTTTTAAATTTTTGGATGAAAGATAATTGCTATCTATAAAAGGAAATGGGATAAAGCTTCACCCCGAGTCCTCGATTATTCCATAGAAGGTTTCCATTTTTTCACTTTTGTGTAACAGGTGCCTTCTAGGAAGGAATTATTTTGTGCAATGGGTATCTAGGTAGGAATTAGGAATGAAGTAAAGGGATGCATACTCAATTGCATGCTTGACCAGTCCTACGACTCCTCAGCAAACTATGCACCTGTGTTCTCAGCATAGTTTGAGAGGAATGACATTAATTATTATCTTGTGGCTTTCTTGCAAGGAATGCATGTGATTTTTTGCTTTAGAATTGTATGAACTTACCTCATAATCTCATGGCCTCTATTTCTGTGTTTCCTGATGCTAAATTCTAAGGAAAAGGAGAATTATGAAAATCCACATAAGTAGTGAGGGTGGCTCCATAAGTTGGCATAGCTTGAACTTGGAGATAATTGTAGAGCAATGAATGTTTGGCGGAATGGTACAAATTAAAATTAAAAAAACTAGTGCAGAAGTAACTCCTAAGTTGTAGCAACTCAAGATGACCCACTTATTCCATTGAGATCTAGAAAAAGGCCTTGGGATCAATACAGATTTTTAAAATTTTCTTACCCCTCTTAAAAGTTTCCATGATTTTACCTTCAACCATTTGAAGTTTATCCCAATTTAAAATTTTAGAAACTTAGTGCTTAGCCTGGGAGAAAATCTATTTTGTTTTTCCTAGGCCTTTCCAAGTAGGTCCAACACTCTCTTCAAGGAATGGGGATGCCAACTAATGACCTTTTGATGTGCCCCTCTCCCTTAGAGATTCTTTTTTAGATCCTTCCGGGAAGAGTCATGTCGAGAGCACCCACATACACAAAAAATACTATTAATTAAATAGCAAGAAAGTGGCTTAATATATTCCAGAACATGGATGGTTCTCTTGCATGAGACAGTAATTTATGGCCTACCATTGTGTTTGAGTTATGTCTTACGAGTTGTACAGCAGAACCACTTGCATATCATGGAAGATAGGATAAATTAAGGTGAGAGTTGGGGTTAGGGGAGTTTCATGATGAGAAATGATGAGGGTTTGTGGAATTAAAAATGTTAGGGCTAGAGCTAGTATTAGGGTTAGGGTTATGGTATGGTGTAAATCTAGGTTTCTTGTCAATTTGTGTTTGATGAATAGGGCACAAAGAAAGGCTTGGTGTAGGTTGGTACTCTCAAACATAAACATTTCAATATGGAAAATAGTGAAGAAACTAGAATTTAACTTAAAAACAAGTACTTATTCCAAATATCTTATATGAATTTGGAGGTGGAGCTTGTTGATTGCTTCAAGAAAGTATTGGATAAATTTCCCTAGTGCTTGACATAACTACAACCAATTGCACATGAAGTTATATAAATAGCATGGATGATAAAAAAATCCATTCTTAAGTCATGGAACAAGGCATTAAAATGTAGTTATGATAGTAGGATTGGTGTTGGTAGTGTGATGTTCATTTAAATCCCATATACCTCAAGTTCATCTTGGTGAGATTATCATCAACATCTCTAGTATGTGTGATGGGATAACCACTTAAGTGGTATCAATTCATCACATCATTAGACTTTATAGCAACCTCCATGACAACTTATTGTACATCTATATTTTCCTTTGAAATTGCAAGCAAACACTGAAATATTTTATGCCATTAATTAACTGATTTGTCTCTAGGGAAATATTTTATGCTATTAACGTAGTTTCTATGTTTTTTCATCTCTTTTTTTTATCACCTTTTGATCTTCTGCATGTACGTTGAAGCTGACTCATCCGTTTGGGGAGGGATGTTTGAAAAAGCCACAGACAATACATTTTGTTTCAAGGTGTTTCATCTCGATAGTAAGATTTCTTCATCCTTTTTAGAGATTTGAATTGAAAGTTCATACCTTGATTCCTAGCTCTTTGTTTTATTAATGAACTAATATGCATGTGTAAATTTGAATACATATTTTTTTCATTTATTTATGGATGCAATCACCTCATTTCGTATCCATATTATCCAAACTTGTGAAAAAATTGTTATAATTTTAGGTGTTAATTAACCAACTAAATGGTACACATGGATGGAAATGTGGATGGATCCAAGGGATGTTGTGGACTTCATAATTTATATTGGTGAAGAGAATTGTGCCCTTGGCACAGTCCAGTGTCAAAAAGGTTGTACATATGCTCATATTTGTTGTGAAATTGTGGATGATGAAATCGTTGAATATCCTTTTGATTTTATTGGCCCAATTGGAATTCCTCTAAATACAAAGCAAGAGCAAAAAAGTAAACCTACAACAACAAATGTAGGCATTAAGAGGAAAGTAGGAACATTGGTTGTTGAAACATTGCAATCACATGTAATGGATGGAACACCAATCTCTGAAAACATTGAAGGGGATGTGGAGGAACCTATGCATAAACAACCAAGAGTTGATCAGGTGTCCGAGTCAGTGGAACAAGTTGTACTGGTTGATACTAATGTATTGGCATCTTGGGAACATAAAGTAAATAGTTTAATGCCAAATAGTTTTTCAAGGAGAAGCTAACACTCAAGGTATATTCAGAAAATGGAAAAACTAATATAAAGATCCGTTGTGAAATTTGTGGCATTGATTATGGAACGGGGGAAGTATCCTTGGCAGCGGGAACAATTCATAACTTAAATAAAATCATATGAAAATAGGGTCCCATCAACGTCACATTTCAATGTTAGGAATTAATGAAATTCCTTCATGTAACAGAGAAGAGACATCAACAATGGCTAGAGATCAACTCAAGATTGATCAAGCAATCAAACGTCTACATGATTTCAACCAAACGCAAGAGCCTAATTTGTTCAAGGTGGTGGAAGCAACACTTGCAAACTATGAGGACAAGAAAAAAGTAAGAGTGGAATGTACACAATGCAATAGATGGTTCTATTTGGTGCCGGCAAGTGTTAATATTGTCAGTTCTCTAAATGAACACATGAAATCAAAGAAGCACACTACTACTACTACGGATGAGGTTTCACAGATACAGTTGTGTTGAGGAGTGGAATAGTTGGGAGACCGAAGAATCCTACCAATGAAAAGTACTAACAAAGTTTGACTAAGTTCTTGATCCCATCACTACCATCACCATTACATGGGGCTTCTACAAGTTCACATGCTTCTACTTTAGGTGTGTTAATTACCCAAGTTTTAATTTAATTTGAATTTGAATATGCACATTACTTTATTTGTTATTACTTGTTAGTAGTAGTTAGTATATCTTTAACCAATGTGTTTTTTCATCTTATTCTAGGAAAAATGCCTCCCCCGATATTATTATGTTGGGGGTATTGGGATCCCTATATTGAGACAAGAGGGGAGAGATTGGACAAAAGGGTTCTAATGGATGACCAACATGGTGGAAAAATGTGGGCCATAGAGAAACATACCAGGAGAATACTATGTTATCATGGTACTGAATGTCGTATTAATGGTACATACAGACATATTCATTGCAAGAGGGTTTCTGAAACAGGAATACCTTTTTATTCATTGACATGTAATTTTTGTAATATGATACCTAATTGTGATGAATTTCGAATGTGTTTATATCGCGAATCAAGGAGAAACACCAAAAGACATGGGAGAGATACAGGGAAAGGGAGAAGGTTGGACCATTTGACTGAAACTAAAGTCAAAATTGTTGCAAGAGATGCAAATGCTACACATAGGTTAACAATCTGATCTATTAGAACAAGGTCTCTAAGGGAAAAGTTGTTTGAATCTATAGGAAGGAAGGATGTGTTCAAGTTTTGCAAGGATGTGTGTGAGGCTCATAAGCAAGGAAAATTACAAGGTAAAGATGCAGTTTGGGAATTTGTTCAAGATATATTTCACAACCTAGTTCATTCAAAGTTAGGGAGAAGGTATAGTGCATCCACTCAATCCATTTATGAGATGATTAATTTATGGGGAGGTCCTAGATTACATAGCTTTATTATCTTGAATTTGGATGGCCCTTCGATATCTACGACTTTAAGGCAAGTTAGAAAATCATTGACATATATCCCATGGGATCAAGAGTACATTTTTGAGACAATCAGAAAATTGTGTGCTTCCTATAAAGCCAAACATGGTATAGAGGGCTCAATTCCTGTATGCCTTGCTGAAGGTGAAACTGTTGTGAAAAAAATATGTCAGGTGGGTACCAAAAAGTGATACATTGGTGGGTTTTTGTGGTAAGAAAGAAGAACATAAGTGCCAATAACATTTCTTAGTGACAGTTGGTGAGGGCGATGCAGGCTATGGGATTATTACAAATGCCTTCAAGAATTGTGTGATTGTTCATTATGCACATGTTATTATTGCAAGCCCTTTACATGAGAAGCTTCCTCATTTGGTTGTGGTTATTCATCCAACGTGAAATAGGGTTGATGCAAATTTTGTCCATTGACAATGGGAAAAAGTAGAAGACCAATGGAATAAACATGTGGAACATTTTTTAGGACCTGTTATTGGTCATTCCTCATATGGGGATAGTAGGAGAAGAATGCTTATGTTGAAGGATTATTACTCAACGGCAAGCATGAGATATCAAATTCCCTAGGAAGGGTGGGGGCTAACTGGGTTGTATGATGGCTTTAAAGTAACAGGACTTCATGACCAGGATTACATCCACAATGGAAAAAATCTAGTGAATTCTTTGTTCAGTGGTTGATGAGATTTGATTGTTGGAGAATAATTGATTAGTTTTAACCATGTAAGAATGGTTTATAAGAATTTTAAAGTGGATGACCACAAGATTAAAATTGAGGATACAAAGAGGATTGATCGCCAAAACTGAGGTTCAACACAACGCATTGCTTCAAGGCATATCTAGAGGTGCTTGAAGGAAATGAGAAGTATAGGTGTAAGTACAGAGAGGACATCGGGTATAGAGACCTATCTAGCAATCGTTGCTAACTATATTTTATTTTTTTGTCTCCTAGTTTGACTCTTTGGGAAAGAGTGCAAAATTCTTTAAGAGTCCATCATTTCTTCACGTTATGGCTATGTTGGGTCAGATAGCAAGAAAATACTAATTTCATCATTAATTTAATTAGCAGAGAGGCATATCAAGATGAGAAAATTTCTTGCCACTTTGCGGTTTTGTTGATGAGATTATTTCGTGATCAATACTCTAACTTGCCATGTGCATTGCACCTAACTGGGTCAGATGTATGTGATAACTTCTTTAGCAAATTCAGTGGAATGGTTGGAGTAGAGATGACATATGATTTCACTAACTTACTTCATGCTATTGGAACCCTTAATAGAGTTGTTGAACAATAATTGAATCCCCAAGGGCTTCATTTCAATAAATCTCATAAGAAACAAAGGAGTACATGGAATAAATTGCATCAACAAACAGTAGAGAAAGGTGATGTCTTGTCACAATATGATTAAATATCCATAGATAATAAAATTATAGAATCTCTCAAGATAGGATTGGAGGATGCACTGGGGAATTTTACTAGGTCTTGGCATGCAACCAAAAAGACACATAGAAGATTCTTGGTGGTTTAAACCATGGATAGAGGATCACAATGTTCCAACAATCAAAGCTATGGATGAAGTAGTTGATAATTATCCACCGGTTCATTCCACATCCATATTCCAATCTTCGTCTTTTATGGTACTCAATGATAGTGAATTGCAAACGATGGAAACTGAGTGGAGGCATGAGTTGGATGGAATTTTAGATTTTGTTGATGAAAATGTAAACATAACTACCAAACCAATGGTGGAGATCAATGGCAAGGACATGTACAAATCTTGTTTGGTTAGTCAATTGAATGGAAATCCGACATTATCGAAAGATAGATCGACTAAAGTGAGGAATTGAGTATACTTCAGGCGAGATGAGAGGGCCCCCAAAAAGGTTGTTGCAATTAGTTTTGGAAATGGATCAGATTGTGCGGTGTTGTTTGAGAACGAGTCTATAGTTGTAGCTGAACGTACTACAAGAAAAGGTGTATATCAAAGTACAAAGCATGGCGTTTCTTGTGGGACTTGGTACATTGGAGGAGTTCAAAGAATAAGAAAGAAGTATGGTAATAGGGTGTTTGATTACCATAATGACATTGATCCTTTGGATAGGCCTGAAGGTGTTGAGCTTCAATGTTGTTGGTACAATAGAATAAAGGGGCAACACATGTACAAGTATGAATCGACAGATCATCTATTCATACAACTTGAATCTGTTATAGCAACGGAAAACCTATCATACAATATCAAGAATGACACATACAAGTTAGAAGAAAGCGACCATAAAATTTTCGAGGAATTCATCAAAAATTTAAATAGGGTGAATTTTTCAAACCATTCTAATTTCTCTTATCTTTTGTACTACTATCTTATAGCTTATTTATAAAGTATTATTTTTTGTATTATTGTTGATTCCTTTGTATCAATTTCATACTCATTTTAATTTCTCTTATCTCCAGGTGCGGTGAATGGTTCGGATGTCGAACGGTTGGGATAACTCGATGTGAAGTTATCAATCGTCAAATATTTCTTTATGCATTCTTGAAGCATGGTTATTGAGGGTTCTTGAACTGTTGGCTAGTTCAACAATTATGTTTAATATTACTTTTAAAAGGATGAAACAATTTTTTGTTTGTCAAATTTTGGTGCCCGTGCCCATGCCCATGTTAGAGTTTTCATATACTTTATTTTTCTACTTTAATACTTAAATGGAATATTACTTAATGTGTGTTTCTTGAAATGTGTTTTCTAAATGTTTTCTTAAATAGAATATCAGCAGTAGTAAATAACATATGTACATATAAATAACAACAGTAGTAACAAAAGTAGTAAATATCAGCAGTAGTAAATATTAGCCAGGATTGATGATCATCAGGCCTGCAAAATGGATCATCCTCAAGGCCACTTTACTTTGCCTCAACTGCCAACAACTACTCAGGTCTGTTTTAACAAGTATTCACTTGATGGCATCTTTCATTTTGCCAAAAATTCTACAAGCAAGGTCATTAATTCTCTCTTTTTCCTATTTTTGCAGGAAGTCCATGCTACACTTTCCTTGCAAGAGAATTAAAGCATACATGATCTCATTCTGGCAAGAGTTATAGCAAAGGAAATTTCAAAACTTTTGCAGGCCTCTCAATGAAAGTGTTTGTTATTGCTTTCCAAGTTACATCTTATATCTGTTACATATTATTGTTCACACGGAAGGTCACATACCATAACTGTGACATGGTTTTCCACCTCTTAATAAGTGGTGGATGTTTGGCAGTCAAAGTGTTAGAAAGCATGTTACAATACTTCCATAATTATATGAACTATCTATGGGTATATGTGCTGGATTTACATTTGTATTAAAATTGGTTAGGGTTGTGTGCTTGCATTGGTATTAAATGGGTTTGTGTGGATTTTGCTTGAATTGGGTTCCTATCAAATTGATTAGGGTTGTGTGCTTTGTTGATTTCAATCTACAGCTATATCAAATATGTTTTGGTTTTCATTTGATGTTAAGTTAGCATGGATCCATAACTTGGGTGATGTGGTTGACACTATAGTGATTGGCTTCTTTGATAGGGTCCTCTATTAAATTTCCATATTCCAACAATCTTATGTTGATCATTATTCTTCTTTCTTGCTTCTCTTCCAGTTTCTTTGTTTTTTTTGTGAAATATGTTTTTTGTCATGCTATTGAAAAAAAAATATTAGTACATGTAGCAAAAAATGGACAACTGATTGACTGTCATAGATTCAAAGACATAAAACACAACAGTAAAAAAATCTCAACATGAAACCCAAGATGTCAGTCCACTTATGCAAGGGGAGGAAGTCGAATTGATTATAAGCTGAAGTAGAGTATGTTCTTGCAAAAGTAGGACCAGTAGTAAGAGAAAAAGTCTCTGCCTCCTTCTTACAATATAGAAAATAGATATTGAATATAATATCAATAAGCTAAGACAAGCTAAGACAAGCTCAGATTTGGTGGTCATAATCAAGGAAAAGTACGAGAACAACCTGTGAAATATAAAAGAACATAAGTTTGCAAAAAATTGGAAATCGGAAAAGCAATATAATATCCACAAACATATGTACCAGATACTATAACAATGCACTACTATATCACTGTCCAAGTAAGAGTATAAGAACTGATCTTTTTTCAAGGCTACAAAAGAGTTACAAATATTCAAGAAAGCTGAGAGTCCAGAAGGCAAATCTGAGACCACTGTTACAATCCTAAAGAGGGTTGACTTGGTTACCTCCAAACAATATTTAAAATTGTATTTATGAGTTATAAAAGGAAAGACAACAACTGTAGCAGGTCTGTTATGGTTTACACACTCCTTTACTAAGGTTTTATGACTATCCAAATAAGGGCCTATTTGGTGAAATGACAATCTTAACCTACAAATTAGAGAAAGTCGAATTAAAATTGGTATGACAATTTAACGATGGTCGAATGGGCTCACACAATCAGTCAATCATGAAGTCGAGTTGATATTTTTTTATATAGCCTTCACTGTTGATATCTGTCCACAAGATGATAGTGCCAATAAAATGTCAATACCATGTATCATAATGATGGCCGAATAGGCTCCAAAATTTCTTGTATTTGATGTTATGAATGTTGCCAATCTAGAAGGTCATTAGGGCTAGTGTGACAATATTCCCTTCCCATTGAGAAGCTTTGTCCCCAAAGGTTGAGGACCAAAGAGGGGCTCAACTATGTGTCTTCTTCTTTCTACGTTGCTTTCATCCTTTGCTAGATAAAACATTTGCATGCACTTAAATGTATAGAAGCTTGGAGAAGAGGTTTTTTATGAGCTTGAATTAAATGTCTCACTTTTCAGTGCGAATCTGAAGCTAATATTGTGTGTGCAATTAGATTTGAAATTTTGTGCCAAATAGCAAAAAATAGTCATTTGATTCTCTTAGGCTAATTGAATGTTGCTTCATGAAATCCCTTACATCATCCCTTGTTTTAAATCCTTATGAATCTACTTTCTAACAAAAGAAGTGATAGCTCAATTTGAGCTTCTTAGACTAGTTTCCAACAAGAAAAAGATAATCTCAATTGGACTTTACAATAGAAATTTATAGCTTCTACAATTGACATTTTTCTACAAAATAGATTTAAAACCTGCTCTGATGGCTCCTTCAATGTCCCTATAACCAAAATCGACACTACCACAACTGCAAATACTGATAGTAACATAAATAAAGAGGAAAAAGAAAAGTGTTGGGGATAGTTGCACCTAAGTTGTGATGCACCTACAATTCCTGAAATATTGATGAAAAGATGGAGCAAGGCAAATCCAAAATGGTACTCAACTGATTAACAACATCAATTCATGATAGAATTATATCATGAAATATATTACATTCATTTTAAACAGTTTTTTTTCACATAGATAATGGACACATGATTCAGTCAATATTCCCATACCATGACATGTTCTATATGGTTTTGGAAATGTATCCCTAGTTATGAATCTTTTTTTGCATTCTCACAGCTTTAGCTGAATCATTATTCTAAGAAGAATTCTGCAAATTTCTAGCACTGTCAAGTAAAGGGATTTAATTCTAGAAAATGAAAATGCTTTATTGTGTAGCTTCAAAGATTTTTAACATCTGATCAAAATATGTATATTGTTGGTTGTAGTAGCTTGATTGTAACTTGTGGGTCATCCCATTCAGATCTATTGTGTTCCGTGTTTACATTATAGTATTATTTTTCTGTATTACATATCCTATTGCAGAATCCAATTCTTCTCAAAATAATTTGTCTCTATTTGGTCCAATTCAGCTGTCGGTATCACAGGCTGAGTGTTGTTTATTTCTTGGTTATGAGCCTTCACTTTTGGTTTTATAATGCATTGATTTATATAAATTAAAATTATGTAGCTGGAAATTTTTTTATAATGCAAGGCAAGTGAACTATGGATTTATATTGTTTATGTGGGATTTATTGAGCACAAATCCAAAGAATGTTTGAACTAAGGATACTTGTTTTTGTTTTTGCAGCTATGATCTACTAGGTCTCGAAGGACTTGTTTATTTGGTTATACTTTCTATAACTAATGAATCTTATATAGTGATGACAAAAATATATAAAACAGTGTACCTTGAGAGAGAGAAAAGATTATTGGTCTTTTTGGTCCTATAAAGGATTTGCTTGTCCACCTTATATAGTTCACCTTGACCTTGTAGGTTTCTAGTTTGTTTTGTTGTGTCCCCCTTGGTTGACTCGTGATCCTTTATCTTACTTGGTCCATAGGTTATGTTTATTAATGTTTTGATACCCTATCTTAAGGAGTATCTAGATTATAAATTAAATTTTATATTTAACATGAGAGACGGATCCAGTTCATGGTTTGTTGCTCCAACCTAACTGAGTTCTCTCCCTATGCGTGATCTTTGCTGCTGCTCCATGTGATCTCTTGTTGCACCACCCGCATGACTGGGATTTCCTTGTTACACCTTCCACGTGGTCACTTTGCACCAGCGTGACCTTGATTCTGTTGTATTGTGGCACGATTGTGGGTCCTTCTCTAGCATGACCATGGCCGATTTCTTGGGTGGACTGTGGGTCCTTCACCAGCATGACCGTGATTTGTTTCTTGGCACTTTCTTGGTGGACTGTGGGTCCTTCACCAGCATGACCGTGATTTGTCTTCTTGAGTGGACTGTGGGTCCTTCCCCACAGTGACCGTGATTTGTTTTCTTGGTGGACTATGGGTCCTTCTCTAGCATGGCCATGATCTGTTTTCTTGGGTGGAATGTGGGTCCTTAACTAGCGTGACTATGATCTATTTATTAGTGGACTGTGGGTCCTTAACCAGCATGACTGTGATCTGTTTTCTTGATTGGACTGTGCGTCCTTCCCCAGCGTGACTGTGATTTGTTTTCTTGGTGGACTGTGTGTCCTTATCCAGCATGACCATGATATGTTTTCTCGGGTGGAATGTGGGTCCTTCCCTAGCATGACCATGAGGTGTCCATGAGCTTTTTTTCTTGTGTGGACTGCGGGGTCTTCCCCATCATGACCATGAGTTTCACTTTATGGGTGAACTGTGTTTTTTCAAGCATGATTGTGCAAAGTATGCATGTGTGTTTCTGCAGTATGTGACTGCATCCTTACCCAACATGACTATGTGTCCTTTGTCAACATGACTGTACTAGGTATGAATGTGCTTGTTGACTAAGAAGTCTGGGTCAATATGTGGTCAGTATGCTTGTGCTTTAACCCTCTCTGGATCTCTCAAAAGGTACGTAACTTGTTTGTCTAGATTGACTTGCCCCTTCAGTGACAAGATCAAATCTAAAAAATCTGAGTATATGGTTGATTCAAATATTGTTTATGATTATTTACTGCTGATATCTATTGTACATTATTTTATCATGGTGTTACTGTACATGGCATTTGATGATTCTCGAGGACCAACTTTAACACAGTGAATAATGGAGCGTTAAGTTAAAAGACTTGAAAATTATGTTTGTTTATTACAGTTCAAATTTTATTAGAGCAGTACTGTTATGAATCTGATTTTATATGTTCATGCATTAAAGTTTACTACTTAAATTAAAAGCTCCTCTAACCCTTAAACTTCAACATCAACTACTTTCGAGACATGTACATAGCATATTCCATGCTTGGTTTTTACGGTTTTTGTTATTTGGCTTTCCTTTTTATCCTTGTTTGGTTTTCTTGAAAAGTATAGGAAGCTTACTTTATAATTTTCTCTTTTCCTTTAATGACACATCTAAGTCTCATGTCCTTGATCTAAGAATTAGTGTTATTTTTCCCTTTATGTCTGATATTACTTGTTTACCATATGGCACTTATGTAGGTTTTGAGTTGTAGTTACCAGAACACAAATAGGATATGGATGAGAATACATATTCCAGTTTTTAGATTTTGTTTTGGATGTGATACATCTGGACATGGCTTGGAGGTGTAGTTATTAGTCAGGCAGAAAGCTGGTGGTTGCATATGCACGTTATTCAAGATATTGTCTTAGCATGTAGGAAGACTTGCAAGGGCTCTGTTCACTATGCATGGACATATGTTCCACAATATCCGAGGTATGTGATCTCCAGACTCTGTTGAATAAAAAAGTGAATTAAAGATGAGGCTTGGATTGTTGAGAATCCATTTTTTTAAGACTGTCATTGTAATATTGTTTCATGTGGATGGTCACACAGCTAATATTGCAATCAAATATGTTTGTGGAGTTTATATGTCTTGTTGAATGTCTTTATTACTATTATATTGTTAGATAACATCTTTATTAATGCATTTTCTTATAATGTGATATTTAGTGGGGCAATTGGTTTTGTTATTTGCTCAATTGAAGGACCGACATTAGATTTCAGAAATCCTGTCAATCCCATTGAAGAGCAGAAGGTTGTAACTAAGTACTATAACTCAAAGGTAATATTCCTAGAGTCTTCAGACTATATCCTATTTATGACAATTTTATTTTTGAAGTAATAGAAATAATGAACTTAATTAATGTCATTGCTCAGTCAAAGTATTACGGGTCCTCAGTTAATAGTATAATAAGAAATAGTGTAATTTTTTTTTGTTATCAATTCTAAAGGTTTTAATATGGAATTCATATTGTTATCGATAGAAGCTTAACATAGTCTATTGTCTTTAGACTGTCCTATTTGTCATGATTGATGAAGGATATATATTTTAGAATTAACATGCATGCTTTTGATATAAAATAAACATCTTAGATTTGTTCGAGGAATTGTCTAATATATGTAAACTGGGACATTGATTCAACTTGGACAAGCCAAAAGCCTTGCAAGTCCTTGTCCTCATATGAATAGGCTAGTAATTCTGGAAAATATAATTTAGAGACTCCGTATCTGATGTATTAAAGACTAACATGATCATCTTGGATTGCAGATTCATGCAGTTGCATTTGCTTTGCCACCATTTGTTAAGAAGGAACTGTAGTCCCTTCTTGTGCATGAGTCTCAGGCCTTTAGATGATCCCAAGCATCAGAAGGCTTCACAATTTCACAGTGGACACGGTATCTAGGTGCCCATCAATGTTGTCTGAAGCTTGCTTTCAATTTTTGAGTAGGACAATTTTTTTCCTAACATCCCTGCCCCTTTTCTTTGCAAAATTTGTTTGTTCGTGATGTTTTGATTACATTTTTGGGAGCTAGTTTATTTGTTTGTCATTGGGCTTCTTCTGGATTGATGTATAGACCATAGTTTTTTCTCAGCTTCATTGTGCATCATTCACAGGATGAATAAGAGGGTACTCGTTAATCATGAGAGTATGAATATTGATTGTTTTCCCGTGCAAAGTATGGTCTTGTTGATGGGGTTTGTGATGGCTCTAGGGGATTGATCTCGTGGCCACATGTTAGCAAATGGTTCCTACTAAATACTCTTCAGTGCCCAGTTCGCCTGGTTATAATGGGTGAAACTGATTTAGTGGTGAAGCAAATATGATAGTAAATTGCAAACAAAAGATCTCAATTGTTTTCATATCATTCATTTAGAGGAACCATGATCAAGAACACTCCTATTCTTCTTCTCCTTGTATTCCTATTTCTACTTGGCTTGCTTCCACTCAGACTAGGAAGGCATATTGGAATGTAATAATATTCTAGTATGAATATTTAGGAATCTCATTTATAAACTTCCCTAGTTCAAGGATTTTTGGTGTGGTTGATAGTTGCTGAAGAGAGTTGTAATTGGTTATCATGCACTGCCAATGTATATCATTATATATGGGGCATTGCAAAAGCGGGTCTTGGGATCTTGATATACTTTGTTGTTAGTGTTCGGATATTTTTAATTTGTATCTATAAATCATAGATGAGGCATTGCAGAAGTGGGTTTTTGGGCATGTTAAACTCTGCTCATAGTGATGAGATGTTTTTGTATTTTTAGCTGGTGAACCTTAGGGCTCAAATGTAATTTAGTTCTTATTAAACATTCACGTTCTCATTATGCCTTGAATTAGGAGGTCCACACTAGCCACTTGCAAATTTTTTATCATCGTTGCTTATCCATCTATGATATGCGTGCTTCGGTCGACTTGTTTTGTATATTTTTCTTGTCTGAAGAAGAGATTATGCCTAAAGCAACTCATTATTCTACCTAGCTAGTTTCACTGAGACACCGATGATAAGCCACTCTCTAGGTAATAATAAGTCGACTCAGACATGACCTGTACTATTAGATGGGCCCATTACCCTTGAAATCCTAAGATTACTTTCAGGTTTCTTCTACCCTGTCAACTTGGCATGAGAATGCTAGAATTTAACTGCCTGAATTAAAATATTTAATAGAATAACTCCACAGCAAGAACGAAGTGCCAGAGCCCCTTTGATTGTTGAACTGAAACATGGAGGGGTTTCTCGTCAACTAGTAAATTCATGCACAGAGAGAGAGTAAATTTTTTGGTTGAGAAATATTATCTTATAGATGCATTGTTGGGGAAACAGGGAAACCAGTAAGATATTTTGAATTGAACCAGCACATTCATTCATATGCATCTCTACAAATTGTTAACCAATCACTGATTTCCACTCTTAGGCATTCCAAGTATAATCAATATCAGTTCAAAAAACCACATTTGGATTTCCAGTGTATTATTCTCTACATGTTGAGATCATTAACTTACTTCCTTGATGTTGGACATTCCAAGTAGGAAAATAAACAAAGTAAATGGAAGCATTTCAATATTTATTCCATAATTCCCTACAAAGGTGAGATCAATTAACACTGATTTGCTTTCCATCAAAACACCCAAAAATTTTCAATCTTATACTGTTAATGCAAACAGGAAGAGATATTTGCATTTTGTGATGTTTTATTCACAGTATGATCACACTAAATTTTAAAATTTGAGGCTTAATTGTATGCTTCTAAAATACACCACTCTTTGATATGTAGGATGGGTGCCAGTTTTAAGAGCAATTTCACATCGTTCCTAGTGTAAGAAACCTCTGCATGTACTTAAATATCATGTCCAAGTTATTAGATTTTGTCCCATGATGTAAATCTAGTTGATATGTTACCTTGAATACATGCTTTCATGTTCAACATCTGGTAAGGCCCATAAACGCTAGGACGCAATTCCTTTAATCAAATATAAAATACCAATACTTGCATTACTCGACATTTAACATTTTTCCAACAAAATAGAACTACCAAAATATATTGTAGATGACTAAAGAGTCAAGACTATCCAATCATCATCTATATTGACTGTCAATCTCAATGAATACATTTTCCGTTTGGTTGGAGTCAAGACTCGGTAGTACTCCCCATCTCATGGTCATTCCTGGGCTGTGGAGACAATCTTGGGTTTGCAGGTAGCTCTTTCTTTCTTTCCCAGGAGATGCTTATCTTCTGAAGTGGCCTTCCATTTTGGCAATCCAACTTTCCACACTAGGATTTTGTTGTCATCCAACCTTGATCTAAATTCTTATAGAATAAGGTTCTAATGATGTATGCTCAGAACTACACTTTGCCTGCATGAGTGAAGATTGTTGTTTTTTCAACTTCCTCCAATCTGCATCATAGAGATGCTTTGTTTCTTTCCAATGCAAATAGTCTACTTTGCAGGGTTGTCGTGTTCCTAGCTTACTCATCCATTTATACACATCTATGCATGGATGTTTGCATTATACCTCTAATTCTCTTGCCCCTTCCTGACACTTCCAAATTAAAATTTGGAACTTAAATATCTACCTCATGTTTATATGATTACAATGGTAAGATGTCCCATTGCTTGAGAGGGTTAGTTCCATAATTGTTTTCATCAAATGAGATGGTTTTTACATGGTTTATGTGGATCTTGTTCCTATGTGACATGCTATCTCTAACATGTTTTGGGTATCCACTTTTCTTTATGAACATGATGAGGCTGAAGGGAGAATGAATTGAGAGAGTGAGGAGTAGTCTCATAGTCTCAGAGGTACAAATGGGGACACTTTGATCCTTGCTCCATACTCAACTTTGAGAGATAACCTGTAAAGTACCTACCTCCACACTTGATAGGTCTGTTCTGCTGGTGTTTCGGAGTAGTAGGAGTTTGCTTGCACTTGAAACAAAAGGATTTATATCTTTTGATAAATTTAGTGAATGCATAAGATAAGGAGGACACAATGTGCCAATCCACTAAGCAATTCAAGAGAAAAGATACCAAACAAGACATTTATGATCAATAAGACACATCAGGAATACCCTTAGATTAGAGAAGCATTGAAATGGAGGTGTGAGGAAAAATGCCAGTTACAAGGGCATTTTTCCTGGACTACCCATTTGAAACCATTTCAGATTCTTTAAGGGGAAATTATGAACTAATAATCTTCTTCGTTGTCACTATCCTCACTGTAAGCAATTTGCGTGTGCTACTATATAAGTTTTTCCATATTGGTGCTTTATTGCTTCTATCAGTTTCTCTTTTCCTCAAATATTCCTTTGTGAATTCACTAATTGTAGGATCTTATACTATTATCATGGAAATGAAAACTAGTAGCCTTTCCATTGATTTTATTGTCTTTCACAGTATTTTGATCATGTATGCATCTCTAACCTACCAAATAATGAGGGTTCAAAATTGTTTGTACTAAGTTTTTCACGTGTATATTTTTCTAGAAAGGTCATTTTAATTAATAATATTAACACTCTTGTCAAACATCACTATTATGTGGAAGTTTTTTTTAACCAAGGAAAACAGTTACTGCTTAGATAAATATTAAATGTCCAGCACTTGTTTCTTAACCTAATTATTTACCTTCATTTATAGTTGCTAAAAAGACCACCATTAATGTAGAACTAATTATGAAATTCAAATTACAGAAGGAAATATAAAGTATTGTCCAATCATCATTGTCCATTCTGATACGAGTTAAATGCCTAAGATCTGAAGCTAAAAAATTCAAATAGTTCTAACTTCTAAGTTAACTATTAAATAGTAACTTAAAACTTGAAAGTTAAAACATTAACAAAAATTTAGAATTTTACAACATTGTGTACATGAATGATGAATTATTTCGAAATTTAAATAACAAATAAATTTATATTTGTAATTTGGCATTTGTAAATACTAAATTATAATTTTATTAAACTATAATATCATGTGTTGAGATTTTTATCCCCAAAAAATAAAAAAATAAAATGTAAGATATCAAATATGAAATATGTGTTGTGCTTGAGAAGGGAAAAATTCACTGTGATTGTCAGTGCTTGAGAAGGGGAAAATTCAGTGTGACTGTGAGTCCCTGTTGAGCCGGGGCCATAAGCTATGGTATTCAAGCTAAGAGGGGCACCCATGGGACTATCGTAGATAAGTGAGTTGGGGGTCGGACTACATATGGGAGCACACCTAGCAAGTAGCGACGTTAGGAGTGATGGGTAGAACCATAGAGAAGAGGTTTATGTAGGTGTTGGAGTGATGGGTAGAGCAGAGGGTTATGCGGGGGTGCAGTGAGTTGGAGTGTAGGTTAGGAATGTAGGATAGAGTAGGTAAGGGAAGTCCAAAAGTTCATGATTGGTTAAAGAAAGTTTCCAAGGAGTACCAAAGTGCCTGAAACGTGGGAATGCAGAAACCCAGGAAATTTTTTTTTGGGTGGAGACGTCCCCGTGCAACATACGAGCACGCTTTGGGATAATCATGAAGGCATTTCTAAAAAATGTGGTGCAACTATGGTCTGCCCAAGGCTCTCCGACAAAAATGTTAAAGAGTATGCCGGATAAAGCCTTCAATGACTGGAAAGTACGTAGAAAAACCATTTAAAATTAATTTTCTGTTTAAAATTTGAATTTATAGAAAGAAACTTACTTCAGTGGATAGGTTCAATCAAATCAATTGACATAAAAGTAAACATAGCGGAGGCTATTTCAAACTCCTCTCAGGGATTTAAGCTACCTAGAGTGCGCTTCGAAGAGAGTTTTCTGAGTGCATGTGCGGAGGCTAAGAGACTCTTCTTAATGTGTACGAACTCCTGAGTCTATGTTAGCGTGCATGTGCAAGGAGGTGTAAAGGATGCTCGAAGCGCACTTAAGCATCATAATAAAAGTTTCAGTTTGAAACTTGGTGCAACAGTAGCTCTCGGAGGAGGTTATATGACAGAAAATACGGCAAATACAGAGAATGCCTAACAACCCCATAAGTATCAATGGGGATATCCAATAAACTTATCATTGGAATGGTTACACCAAGAAAGGGCTCGTTCATATTGCTGAGGTAATATGAACAGTTGGATGTGATCAATGATCAATCCAATTATTCATAATCCCAGTACACTAAATAGCCTGCGGTTGAATACCAAAAAAGGGAAGATATTTATGTCTAATATCGAGATTCGTACAAAACATACTGAAAATTAAATAGATCTGCAGACGTATGTTCTTCTACTCCACTTCGAAGAAACATATAAACATAAACAAGATGTGAATAGTTGATGTTGAAAAAAAAACAAGATGTGAACAGTAAGTTGCCGTGTGCTCTGAATCCGGCAGTTGCGGAGCCACTAACGTATTCGTAGTGGTGAGGTAGGGCGAGAATCCATGGTGCTTTTCATACAACCCATCCAGACCTTCATCATTCCGTCCATGCTTCCACTGTAAGCGACAAACGAATTTACGCGGAAATCCATGACAGCCGCGGCTATGCATTTCACAGGAGCGCCGTGCCCCTCCATCACTGCAATGCAACATATTCCCGTGCCGCCCGCTTCCGTTTTCCAAACACGAATCGTTGAATCAGCCGAGCCACTCAACAGCAGATCGCGAATGGTCTCCAGACAGAGCACGGAGTGAAGGTGGCCTTGAAGGAAACCGGAGTAACGAAATATTCGGTCGGAGAATTGATCTTCCTCCCAGTAATGAATATATCCATCGTAACATCCCACGTACAGAACGGGAGAGACATCCGGGCCGAGGCAGAGAGCTTTGACGGGAGACCGTTGCAGGTCAAGAGTCATCATTCGCTCGTGCTTCGGCTGGCCACGAACCTGCCGCCTCCATACCTTCACCGTGTTGTCATCGGACCCGGTGAAGAGAAGCCCGTCGTGCCGCACGACGACGGCATTGACGGCGTCGGTGTGAGCTTTTATAGTCTCGACGCACTTGGACTCCGAAATTTTCCATACCTTCACAGTCTTATCCGACGATGCCGAGTACATCAAATCGTCGTTTGCATCGTACGCAAGGCAGTTCACGGTTCCTGAGTGTTTCACCTTGCCGGTGCCGTAGTCGTTTACCAAGGGCCTGGTAACATTTTGAAATATGTTCAACTTGGGGAGCGCGGTCACGCGGGTGTGGACGTTGGGATTCGAGCGCGAGCGTCGCCAGAGGCGTATTCTGTTGTCCCCATGAGCGCTCAAAACTTGATCGCCGGCAATGAGCAGAGCCTTGACGTTGCCTGTTCCGGACTTGAGACAACTATGTAGTGGGAAATCTAGGTGTCTCCATACCCTTATGCTTTTGCTGTCGGAGCCCGTGTACAGAAGGCCGTCTGCCGCAAGAGCTATTGAATATATTTGCCCGCCCGGCTTGAACATCGAAGCAACGCATCTAAATGAGTGAGGGGCTTCGGAGGAATTGGAGGGCAGCATCGTCCAGGGAGACGTAGCGTAAGCGTTAGCAGAGGCCGTGCTGAAGCGCCCCGGGGATACACTGCGATCGGATGGAGACGGGGAATGCATTGGATTGATGTAGTTGGGATTTATGATTTCCCAATCTTCGTTTCTCTTTTTCTTCCCTCCGCCTCTCAGACTCATCATGATCATCAGCTTCAATTTTATTTATCTTCATGTTCTCTTCTGCTCTTTCTTTTTATACTCAGGGGCCTTCCTTTCACCCGACGTACGCAATACACCTCAGACAATATTAAAGGCAGTCACCTGTATTATCACGTGGATGTATATAAGTGCAATTGATTGATGAGGTACAAAATTATTAAAGCTATTCAGTAATGACAAGTCGGTGATGACAATCTGGGTATGGGACGCAAGAATTCAACATCCATTAAAGGGTCTTAAAAACCATTAACGAGAGACGACTGCATCACCATGGTTGTAATTTTTGTAAGGATCTTAAAACCATTAGCTAGAGATGTATTAGAGATCGATTCTCGATGTATTGTATTAGAGATCCATTCTCGATGTATTGTAATTAGTATAGATCTATCTTAAACAATCATAATAATAGGATTACTGATGCATTGTAATTAGCATAGATTCATTTTAAAGGAATTTACCAAGAACCCAGTACCAAGATGATTTTAATAACAGGACCCATGATACATTGTTATTAGCATAGATCCATCTTAAGCGACCTTAATAATAGGACAGTTGATGCATTGTAAGCAGCATAGATCTATCTTAAAGGAATCTATCCAGAACCCAGTACCAAGAACCCAGAAAGATTAAATCTTCCCAAGTACAAACCCATTTTTAAAATGTAAATGTTGATGATAATTTATGTAGTTTTATATATATGCATAAAGTTCTGCCTGAAACACTATTAATCCTGCTGCAAGTACTATTCACCCTAAAACATTATTCTTGGTGCTGCAAGTATTATTCACTATTCACCTTGGAACACTATTCATCCTGCTGCAAGCACTATTCACTATCCACCTGCTGATGCGTGGAGTGAGGTTCTGTGTCCGCCGTTGCTTTATATACCATGGACGCCATGGACACTGCCCTGCGGCCTTTAACGCTGCTATACAATTTGTTGTAATTAAAAGGTACAATTTAGTTTCCTAATTAAATATGTAACTTCAAATAGTATCATTCATATATATATATTTAACTATAACAGGATGAATAATGCTAGCCATTAAATTCAGTACAATTTACTTTCGTAATATGTAACTTATAACGGACAGGATGAATAGTGCTAACCATTAAATTCAGTACAATTTACTTTCGTGATACACTGATATGTAACTTGAAATAGTATCATTCATATATATATTTAACTATAACTCGCAGGATGAATAGTGTTACTCATTATATTCATGGCTTCATTACATTTATATATATATAAATATGAAATATTAATCATTTTTTTGTTTTTTAATTATTACTTGAAATAATATTTAAAATAATACCATGTAGGAGATTAAGGTTACATTTTTAGGAGGTAATTTTAACAAAGCTTATTTAACTATAACTTGAAAGATGAATAGTGTTACTCATTATATTCATGGCTTCATTACATTTATATATATATATATAAATTTAAAATATTATCATATTTTTTTGTTTTTTAATTATAACTTGAAATAATATTTAAAATAATATCATGTAGGAGATTAAGGTTACATTTTTAGGAGGTAATTTTAACAAAGACTATAATAAAGCTTATTAAGTACTATTTAAGTTGAAATAACACTTTTGTCATAAAATATGATTTTAATATAAAATATTGTTCTATAATATTAAAATTTATAAAAAAATCAATAAACATAATAAATAAATTATTTTCAATATCATATAAAAATAATTCATAATCACTTAATAAATATATTTTATAAGAAATATAAACTTCCATTCCATTAACTTTCCACATAAACACTTCAATAATACATTAAATATGGTATATAAATTTTAATTATGGTTTACTTTTTGTTTTTATGGTGCATAGCTTTTCTCTTGCATTAGTTTTTCAACATGCTATCATTGCCAAAAAGAAGAAGCTAGGGACATGCTTAGTGGCCTTTAGTTATCCATCTTGATTCCATTCTCCACCGTAGAACTCTTCCATGAGTATGCATTCTCCTATGGTTATAATCTTTCATCCCCCTGTAGTCACTAGTCAATATTGTGCACTCCATATGCACCATCTTGCCAAAACCTTATTCCCATATCCTACCACACACCCTACCCCTCCAAACGTTGTCATTGATGTTGAAAACCTTATTGAACCTAATCCAAACATTGTTTTGATGACATGTTGAATCTCTCTTCCTTGTCCTATGTTCTTAACTAACCACAAAGACATGGTCTCTAGTGGGTCTCTATAGCCCTTGTCAAATCATTGACTCTATCAATAAACCCCCACCCTCACCCATTGATTTGTAAAATGTAGTGGATATTCTAGTTCGTCACAACGGATCTTAAAACTTAGTTCATTGTGTTAATTTATTTCCATAAAATAATGAATAAAATGGAACTAAAAGAAAAATAACTAGAGTGAAAACACACATCCACATAATCAACACAAGATATAAGGGGAAAACCCCACAAAAACCCACTAAGGGGAAAAACCCAACCAGAAGTGAGGATTAGGCCTTGCTCTTTTCTTCTCCAAATATGCAGTACAAATACATATAAGTGGTACTCTCTATGGAGTTTCCTATGACTATGTGGTCAGAATGGATACTACGGGGTCTCCTGCTTCCTTTGATCTATTCTATTATCCACTCCGGTGATGTTGCTGAACTATTGAACAATACATAACATCAAAAGAATGGATCCCTTTCTTTTCCTAGTGTCCTCGTATTTAACATAGCTCAATAGCAGTCTAGGGTTAGGTTTAAGGTTTTTCATGTTCCACCTCCCGACTAGGGTAAGGTTTTTGGACCTCTTAGAATGTTCTTGAAATTCCACACATGACTAGATCCACATGTGTGAAAAATGAGAGCTAATGTGGAATCTAGTCAACTGGATAGGTAAACCCGCGGGAGGCATAATTTTCTCATACAGGCTCTGATTAAGGTGATTCTTTGACTATTGGAAAGGTCTGAGAGTATATAATCACATCAAGGGGCATGGCATGAGCGATGAACTTTTGGACCAAAAAAACAACATTTAAATCCTCAAACAAACCCTGAAAGTTTCTTGAGACTAAATCTACAAAGTGAGGTCTACTCCCAAAATGGGCCCTACAAGCCAATTCAACCATTCTTTTGATCCCAAAAGCACCAAAAGAGATGAAAAATTATATATTGATCCACTTTGGATCACACCTCCCCATTTAAAGAGGCTTTTGGTCTCCAAAAGCATTTACTGAATGAGATGAGTAAATTTTCATGTGGATGGAATGTTGTAGATCTCTTTAACTTAGTGTCCATATTCTCCCAAAGTGTAGTCCAAAAGGAACTGATAAATCTAGGATCCATGTCTAAGATGATGCTCTTTCATGTCCCAAATTGCACCCATACCTATTCAAAGAACATGTTCTTTGCTTCTTGTCCTTTGATGGTGTTTATACAAGGCATACGAATGCACATCTTATTGAATCTTTCAACTACCACAAATAAATAGTCATGTCTTTTCCTAGTGGTTGGAATACCACCAACCAAATCCATTAAGATGCTCTCCCATGGTCTCATAGGAACATGTAAGGGATGGCATAGACCTTGATTCCTATTATTGGGCTTTCTTGTAAACAAAGTATGCATCCTCTTATAAACTGAGCTACATCTTCTTGCATTCTAGGCCAATAAACATACCTTTGCAAGTTGGAAACTGTCTTCCCAACACCAAATTTCCTTTCAACTTTGGAGGTGTAATACTCTCCCATGAGATTTAACCTCTGAACTTTAGGAACACATAGCTTGTTGAGCTTGTAGATTAACCCATCCTGGACATGATAGTCATCCTTGATGTCACCTTCCTCTACATGGAATTGGCCTTGTAGCTTCTAAAATACCTCTTTGAAGTCCTCATCTTCTACACATTCCTCCTTGTATGCATCATGGGTGAAAGGACCCATATGCATAAGAGAACCCAAAGCTATGATATTGGTTGTAGGTGGCCTTGAGAACATGTCTACTAGTTTATTTGTACTTCTCTTCTTGTATTTACTAATTAGATGGAATTGCTACAAATATTTCATCCACTTCACTGCAGTGTCTTGTTTGTCATAGCTTACTTTGGTCCTGCAAATACTGCAACGACTTGTGATCAATGTGAATGATGGTCTCCTTGCTCATCAGATAGTGCTTCCAATTCTTAATAGCTTGAAATAAGGCGTAGAGTTCCTTATCATATGTAGCCCGTATTTTAGGACACCGTGGCATAGAACATTTCAAAATGATAGCATATTGAACTCCCTCCTTGCATCAAAACCACTTCAATAGAATACCCACTTGCATCTATCTCCAATTCGAAAAGATTTTGGAAGTTAGGTAATGTGGGAACTAGTGCCTGATTGATATTTCGCTTGATCTTTTCAAAGTATTTATGTTGATTCCTTCCCCACTATAACCCATTACTACTGGTTGTAATGGAATGGAGAGGTGCGGTCACAACAAAAAACGAATATATGAACTTCTAAAGGTATTATGCTTTCCCAAAAAACTCCTAACTTCAGTGACATTTGTAGGAGTAGGCCACTTATTAATGGCCTCCATCTTCACAAGATCAATCTTATGTCCTCCACCGATCACATACACCAAACACACCAAATACTGCTGAGAAAATTCACATTTCTTAAAGTTTTCTAGTACTTGATGTTTTTTCAAGGTCTCCAAAACCTACTTGAGATGTGAGATATGCTCTTCCCAGATAGCACTATAAACCAATATATCATCCAAAAACAATATTACAAATGAATATATAAAATGGTGCAATAAATCACTCATCAAACACATAAATGTAGCTAGTGCACTACACAAACCAAAAGGCATTACTAAATATTCATATAGACCTTACCTAGTCTTAAAGGAAATTTTCCAGGTGTTCTCGTCTTTCACTTGTACCTCTTGGTATCCCAACTTGAGATGCCACTTGGTGAAGTACTTGGCATGCTACAACTAATATAGCAAATCATTGAGCTTGTGCATAGGGTATCGATTCTTGAGGGTGATCTTGTTTAGATCTCGTTGTAGTCAATACACATCCTCCAAGTCCCATATTTTTTGGGTATTATGATAATAGGTGACCTAGAAGGTGAGGTGCTTGTTTGGATTAATCCTTTCTCCAGTAGTTGTTGCAACTGCTTCTTCACTTCTTATGCTTCTAGAACAAACTATCTCTACAGTATGATGTTTGGTGATGGAGAATCTGGCAGCAACTGTATCTCATGCTCTACTCCCCTCTCAGGAGGTATCCCTTTAGGATCCTGGAACACTTCTCTATATGCTTATAAATTTTTCTCCAACTAGTGTTTCTTCTCTTTCGTACATCCCTCCATAAATGCCTTTACATTTACCGATTTACCTTCTTAATTTGATTATGTCTTAAGAAAGATAACACAAAATTTCTACTTGACCTGATCAACTTTTTCACTTGGTTAAAACTTACCAGTGAGATATTTGATTTACAATTGTACACATTGATGATGGAATATTTCCAATCCTTAATCAAGCAGTATTGGTTTTCTCTCCTCATGAAGATCGCATTCCTCTTATACATGTAGGGGCTTCCAAACACTACACCACAAAAATCAAGGGGTACTACATCTACCTCCACTTCATCAATATGATTTGCACTTATGGAAAACTTGATCTTGCACTATTTTGTGACCCTAATTTCTATATATTTATTTACCCATCACAATTGGTAAGGGCTAGAGTGATCATGTACTTCCAACCCAAGCTTACTTACCAGATATTCTGCTATGAGATTGGCCTATGAATCATAATTGAATAGAGCATCAACCTTGGTCCTTTTTATCTGGATCTTTATATGGAATTGTTTTGTCATCTCCTTATCTTCCTTGTGATGAAGGATACTCGAATTCACCTCATTCTACACCGAAGTGAAAACAATATTCTCATCCACATCTGAGTTGCTTTCTACCTCTTCCCTTGAATTTGTTGCTAGAAGGTTTTTCTTGGCACTCTTCTCATAGTTCTTAGGGTTCAACTCTATATGTAGCTTCCAACACTTATCCTCAGTGTGACCTTCAATGTTACAATGCTTATAGTGGTTTTTCAGATCCTTGCATTGATGTGACGTTGCTATAGTCTTCTTATTGTTTCCCTTCCACTTCTTCTTCCCATAGTTGGAAGTGTCTTGGTTATCTTTTTGTTTAAAACCACTTGGATATCCTTTCTTATGGACTATGTTTTCCATGTACTATGGTTGCATGTAGGCTCCATCTGTTTTCATGTGCTTGAGGAGCATCACTTGCTTTTGTAAATGAGTGTGTAGACCCCCCAAATACTTGAGAAGTACATATGGATTCTTGATTGATATACCTAGAATGATATCCATCTTCTTGAATTCGGTGGTGTACTCTTGCACACTTTTCCCTTGCCTTTACCTGACGTAATTCCAACAAATCCATTGGTCCTCTACATATTCGATAGGGTAGAAATTAGACTTAATGAGGGTTTTGAAATTCTCCCATTTAATTACTAGCATATCACCCTCAAGTTCCTTCATGTGGTTTTCCCACTAGGTTAATGCATGGACCTCTAATTTCAGTCGAGAAAATGAAGTTTCCTACTCTTCATCTATATGATGGATACTAAAATAGAGCTCTAATTGTTGAAACCAATGATTCACTCCTTGGTATGACTTGATATCGAATTTTGCTTCCATATTGAATAAAGACTAAGAAGGAATACTGGTACTAGAAATCAACTTCTCTTTCTTGGGATCATTCCTTGACTCCTTTTCCGGGTCTCCTTATCTTCTAATTTCCCTCTGATCTGATTTTTGAGTTAGAGTCTCAAAAATTACTGAAAGTTCCAAAATTGTTCTCCAAAGCTACCATGAGGATTGACATGTCATGTGAGATATCAATGACTTTTATTTCCATCTTTGTGAATCATCGCTCATAATCGCCCACCACTTTGTCACCATAATTGTCTTCCATGGATAGGGTTTGAAGTCTTTTTCTTTATTCCTCCACTAGATCTTGTAGTTTCCCACAAAACCCCAAATAAATTTGCTACAATACCAATATGATCTGTAAATTGTCGTGGATATTCCACTAGAATAGTTTGTCACAATAAATCTTACAACCTAGTTCATTATGTTAATTTATTTCCATAAAATAATGAATAAAAATGGAACTGAAAGAGAAATAAATAGAGAAAAAAAACATCCACACAAGATATACCCTAGGAAAACCCACTAAGGGGAAAACCCAACCATAAGTGAGGACTCTCCCTTGCTCTTTTATTCTCCAAATATGCAGTACAAATACAAAGAAAGTGGTATTTTCTATGGAGTTACCTATGAATCTATGGCCATAATGGCTACTACAGTATCCCCTACTTCCTATGTTCTCTTCTACAATCCACTCTCATGTTGTTTCTCGACTATGGAACAATACATAACATCAAAAGAATGGAACTCCTTCTTTTCCTAGCGGCCCATCATTTAACATAGCTAGATAGTCGTCTATGACTCTATGTATAGAATGGATACTACATGATCCCCTACTTCCTTTGTTCTCTTCTACAATCCACTCTCCTGTTGTTTCTCAAATATGGAACAATGCATAACATCAAAAGAATGGAACTCCTTCTTTTCCTAGTGACCCAGTATTTAACATAGCCATATAGTCGTCTAGGGTTAGGCTTAGGGTTTTTGCATGTCCCAACTCCTAATTAGGGTTAGGTTTTTGGACCTCATAGAATTTTGTTTAAAGTACACATGTTACTAGCTCCACATGTGTGAGAAATGATAGCTGACATGGAATCTACTTGGTACCATGGTGGTCAATTGAAAATTTCAACTTGCAATAGGCATAAATTCCTTATATGGAATCTGTTTGAGGTGATTCTTGGATTGTTGGAAAGGTATCGAAGTGTAGAATTGCATCAATGGGCATGGATCAAGTGATGAATCCCCCCCCCAAAAAAAAAATTGTTTAAACGAGCTTGAACATACCCCAAAAGGTTCTGATCCCAAACTTGTAAAGCTATACCTACCCATCACATGGGACCTATAATCCAATTCATCCAATATTTTGACCCCTAAATCACCAAAATAGATGAAAAAATATATATTTTACATTTTGGATCACCCATGCCATCTTAACGAGTGATTTAGTGTGCTTAACCTTTATTTGTGACCCAACAATGTAATATCACCTTCACCATTGCCCCTCATTTTCAAGACATCGTGCTGTGTGATGTTACTTCATTTGATTATATCAACTGACTATTAGGGATATCTTATTAGCATGAGCACTCTACAACATATGCTTCTTGTACCAACACATACACCCTCACTAAGAATAGACAACACTTACACTTCCAATCATCTCTTGCTTCCTTTATAGAAACTCTATTAGGTAATGTTGTTGTACGTAATGTCACCCTTCATAAATTCTTACATCTATGTACTATCGAGGAAGATAAGCTTGATTATGCCTTTTAACCCCAACATCATTGTAACCTCTCTTATTTAAATATCATGATATTTTTATTTAACTTACCACTTTGCCACCCCCGTGAGATATGGAGCATATCATCGACCTTGTTCCCAGTGACCCATCTTCCCGGTCCCTATCCCTATCCTCTTACTCCCTCTAACATATGTGAAGTCCCATTCTTTCTCTTTTCATCGTCTTCTTATTCATAACAGAGGAAACAAAATCAACACCAATGGTGTTTATGACGCCTTCACCCTCAATAGAACTTGAGAAGCAATAGCAATAGGCCATTATCTCATAATGTTGCGCTATTGAAGCTCAGAAGCCCAATCCCATAACATCACCCAATTCTATGGAAAACACAAGTTCAATATCATTAGGCATCTCAAAGCATATCACCAGTCTTGCATTGCCTCCCCAACCTCCTTAGGTAAACTAGGTCACAGGTGCAGCATAGAGCTAGAGAAAATGAAGGGATTATGTTTTTGTGGGAAGTTGAGATAGACATGAGGAATGACTGTTAGGTTCTTATCATGGATAAACGAGGAGTGGGAAGGAAGGAAACATATATAGGGTTTCCACCGTGGCAGCTAGGGGCTTGTTGTAAAGCGAAGATGCACCAAAGACATTGATTTTTTAGCATAAGAGAGTCATAGGCACCCTGGTAGGAGTGTTTTGGATAGCAAGTGAGTTAGGGATATGTAGAAGCTATGGATGTTAGAGCTGCAGGGTTGTAGGAATGATGACACTAAGGATGGGACATGGATCTCAAGATGGAGCAACATATTGAACTTTGACTTTATTTGAAATATCTTCTGCATCGTGAAAGTGTTTGATGCAACTGCATCATTCGAACTCAAAATCAAATGGTGATGATTTCTAGAAGTCAAATTTTTTTTTAAAGAAGGGAGTGGGTTCCTGAATTTAGTAGTTAGTTTTGATGTCAATAAATGGCATTAGTTTCCAAGTAGAGATTGAGATCATTATGTTGATAGGAGGCTAGTCTATCTCTGGTAGCTTGTTTTCTTAAATAGAAAGTGAGATCATAAGGATAGATGAAATCTTTTACATCCTTAGCTAATAGATTCTATCTATTCGGATCTAGATAAATTTTGTTGGTTTTATATGATTGTGAAAAGAGATGAAAACGTTGTTGTTGGAATTGTGGAATTTTTGAGAAAATGTAAACGATACATTGTATTGTATGTTCTCAGAACAATTCAAATGAAAATTTTCTATTCAAGATAGCCAATAATGGTCGTATTTTGTTGTAATACAAGTATATATGCATAGAGTCTTAGATATATGAAAATGAAGGTTTGTGTGAACATAATACAATCTATAATTAATATAGTGAAGTTGTCAAAGGCTCTCTTGGTTACCTATACATTCCAGCTCAACAATGATGAAATGATTTGGTTGTAATTCATCATTTACATGGGTATTTGAAGATTATAGGACATTCTCTAGTCATCAAAATCGTAAGTTTCTATTGTTGTGTTAAATCAATGGTCCCTCTCGCTAGTTCTATGATCTATCCTGCTTGATGGATTTTGTTAATGCGTTGAGGATCTTTGCTTGAAGAGAGAGATCATTGTTGGAAGAGAAGATCTATGTAATTTGTTTGGAGCCTCTCATTGTGTGAAAATACCTATCTCCTATCCTCTGAAACAACTAATCTAACCCTAAGTTCATTTCCAGATTGCAAGTCAATCGTCAGATCTAATAGAT
The DNA here is from genome assembly GCA_027924585.1 of Larix kaempferi. NCBI lineage: Eukaryota > Viridiplantae > Streptophyta > Pinopsida > Pinales > Pinaceae > Larix > Larix kaempferi. The sequence goes on from BSBM01000009.1 coordinate 5,716,719, forward strand.
GGATGATTTAGTTCTAGTTTGACTACCAATTGATTTGTTGTTGAAATTCCTCTTGAACTATGTGAAAAGCTTAAATTACTGAAATGTTGGTCGCATGCTGAAAAGAAATAAAAATTGTGTTGGAATGAATGCCCAGGAATCAAGGTTTAAACAGACTTGTGCTAAGTGGAATGTGATTGTGCTAAGTGGAATGTGAAGGTTGATCGAAAAATATTGAAGTGGGTTTGATTTTGTATGTATAAAATAATTGTCCTATCCCCTGCACTGTTTGGATATCCACACCATCATTTTCAGGACCTTACATGCAACTAGGGTTTGCATTCAAATTGTAGGGTTTGCATGCATCCCAGTCACCAGGTTGATGCCTCCAGCACCTTAGCCACCTTATTATAGCATCTGAGAGCTTCTTACATAAGTTCTTTAGCCCTTCTACTCAGGCAGGCGCCCTCTTCTCACCTACTGCCAGAGAAGGGCACACTTCTTCACCTACCACCTCAGTTTACACTCAGTTAGCTCTGATTCTCCCTGATTTGAGGCTAGTTTCACTCCCGACTGACTATTTCACTCTGTTGGACCTCCATATTGACTAGATGACTTGTTTTGACTTCAGTTAAGCCTCCCATGTGCCCTCCACTGAGTCTCCTTCCCTATATGAGTGCTACACACTTCAGTTACACATGTTACACTCAGTTAGACTCAGATTGACACTTGGATGACTGGTTCTTGTGCATTGATGACCACCACTGATTGATGACGAGGACTCCTAGTTGGAGTCAAGCTACTCCATTCAGTGATTCGAATGTCTTACTTAGTCAATTCGAATTGCTCACTCACATGGCCAGATTATTGTATTGCAAGTATTCACCCTTATTGGGATATTGAGCACTGTGCATGTTTTACACAGTTTTACACCATATTTTCTATGTTCATCTATTGTGATTGATTTACTTGTTCATTAGATCTGCTGTGACTAATTTTACATGGTATAAGAGCCATTGCAGGGACAATATCTCTTTTCTATAGGTGTTCTACAAGGAGATTTGAGTGAATTTGCTCAAAATTACAAAAAGTTTGGCATGAAAGATCTCAAGAGCATTCGCTCCTGTGCATGCAAAGCTTAAAAATACTTCCAATACCACTCCAGAAGCTTGAGTTTCCACATAAATCTTGTTCTTGATACATTGGATCCATTCAACATTGCTTGATCTCCAATCCGAGGTGTGATGCAACTCTAAAAGGGTGGATTGTTCGACCTTACAGTTCTTGTATTGATTGTGATTTGCAAGTTATTGTCTCCTTCAATTGCATTCGCTACCTTGCTTTGGCAAGTCTTTTTACATCAAAGTGCACTCGCTCCTAGCAATGGAATACTCTTCTTCAAAGCCTATCCTCACCCCTTTCAATTATTTTGATTGGAAAGAAGATATGGAGATCATGTTACGTTCAAAAGCATATTATAGAGTCACCATTAGCCTTGAATTGGATCCAAGCACATTATCAGAAAGAACCAAACACTACAACAAGCTTGATGAAGCTTATGGTCTTCTTTGTCTCTCCATCTCCAAAGATATTCAGTTCCATCTAAGTGGTTTGAAGACTCCAAAAGCTATATGGGAGCAACTTGAAACATTACTTGGCAAGCAGGACGAGCTTAGGGCTTTTCAATTAGAGAATGAATTGATTGCTCTTAGTCCTGAGAATTTCAAGACCATCAATGAGTTTTTCACAAAATTCAAGCACTTGACATTGCAATTGAAGAATAGTGGAGTTATCAAAGAGGATAAGCAATTGATCTTCTCTATTCTCACCAAGCTTGGTAAAGACTATTCGGTATTTGTCTCTACTTTCAATTTCGGTCGGCTAACTACCCCAAATTGGAAGATGCCTACCTTGAATTCTTTCATTGAGTCTGTCACAAAAGAGCATGATAAGTTGATTCAAATGGGGTCCATAAGCTCCAAAGATCCAACCCTATATGTTCAGGGGCCCAATATTTCGAATGGTAAAGGAAAGCAAAAGAAGGAGAAGCCCAAATTCGAACCTCACAAGCAAAGAGAGAAAGGAAAACAAACGGATGCACCATCTAGTTCGAAGTTCAAGAAAAAGGGTAAAGAGGGTAAGGAAAAATCTAAATGTACTTATTGCAACCGTGGCTTTCATCCTGAAAGTTCATGTATGAAGAAGAAAATAGATCAAATGGCCCTCCTTTTGTAAAAGAATAACATAACTCTTCCTGACGATGTAAGGAAGAAGGATAGGAATGATGATCATGAAAGAGGACAAGCACTCATGGCAACTGTTTCGAAGCCCACTACTCTTCTGATAGATTCGGGTGCCTCGAATCATATGGCTGCATATATTGATTCTTTTTCTTCATTCGATCCAAATAGCTCCATCCCCATTCATTTGGGAGATGACTCAAAAATTTCTTCAAAGGGAAAAGGTACGATTCATGTAGATCATGGAATCTTTCAGAATGTTCTCTATGTGCCTTCTTTGGCTTCAAATCTTCTTTCTGTGTATCAAATGACACACACTGGTGAACCGAAGCAAGTTACATTCATCCCTAATACAGTTGAAATTTATGATATCAAAAGTAGAAGACTTATTGCAGTCAGAAAGGCGAACCACACTGCAAAATGCTACGAGTTTTTACACTTTATTCCGCTTGCAAAGCCCACTGCTCTTCGCACACATGGTAATGAGGTTAGTAGGATTTGGCATGAAATATTTGGACATCTTAATTATAAGTATTTTCTGCTGTTATCAAACAAATCCATGGTAGATGGTCTTCCACAACTCCATTTCTCGAAGGGAATATGCACTGGTTGCATTATTGGGAAGCACCCTGAGCACATATTCGACTGCAGCAAAGCTAGCAGAGCTTCTACAGTTTTGGGGTTGATACATTCTTATATTAGTGGTATGCTGCCCCATATGTCATTAAATGGCTCAAAGTATGTTTTGACATTTATTGATGATTTTTCCCGCTTTAGATGGGTATTTTTTCCTCAAAAACATGTCAGAAGTGCTTGGAAAATTCAAGGATTTTAAGGCTTCTGTTGAGACCGCCACTAAGAGCAAGATCAAAGCTCTTAGATCTGATAATGGTGGAGAATATATCAAGGCCGAGTTGCTGCAACTTTGTGTCGAAAGTGGAATTCAAATCCAACATACAGTTCCCTACACACCCCAGTAGAACGGTGTGGCGGAAAGGAAAAATCGGTCACTGAAAGAGATGGCTACTTGCATGATTGAATCAAAAGGTTTGGCTGCAAATCTTTGGGCTGAAGAAATCAATGTTGCTGCATAAATTCAGAACCGAGTTGCACATTCATCTGTGAAAGGTATGAATCCTTTCGAAGCATTCTTTGGTCACAAACCGGATGTGTCAAATTTGAGAGTTTTTGGCTCTACTGCATGGGCTAGAATTCCTTCCAAGAAGAGACGAGCTTTGGATCCACAAAGTATTGAGTGCATACTGATAGGATATGGGGAAGAATCAAAAGCATATAAACTCATGGATATCAGATCCAAAAAGATATTCATAGAGCGTAGTGTGCAATTTGAAGAATCGCTTAAAGAATTACAACTAGTCGAGGAACATACTGTCGTTTCACCACCTTCATTAGAAGAAGATTTGAGCAGCGATAATGAAGGTATTGGTTCTGATATTTCTAATATTTTAGCAGCACATGATGATCATGACATATCAGGTTCGGAATCCGACCATTATGATCCTCCTTAGTTACCAAAGTGGGGCCAAAACACTCTTCAATATGTTGGTTCGAACATTGGAAATCTTGTTGATCCAAGACGAACAAGAGGAGACTTTCAAAGAGTAGGTATGGCTCTTTCTATTTCTGATCCATTACTTCCTGAGATTTGTTATTTGATGACTGGTTCAGATCCCACAACATACTATCATGCCCACTGAGATCCGAGATGGCAAAGTGCCATGGATGAAGAGTACAGTTCTCTTCAAAAGAACAATACATGGGAGCTAGTTTCTCTTCCAACTGAAAGAAAATTAGTCAAATGTAAATGGGGCTACCACACGAAAGTTGCTGCTGATGTATTTATAAGCAAATACAAAACAAGGTTGGTGGAAAAAGGTTTCTCCCAACTCCAAGGAGTGGACTACACTGAGACCTTTGCACCGGCTGCAAAGATGGATTCCATCCGCCTTGTTTTGGCAATTTCTGCATCCAAGCACTGGAAAGTGCACCACATGGATGTGAAGAGTGCTTTTCTAGATGGAGACCTTGATGAAGAGGTATATATGTAGCAGCCAAAAGGATACACATCATATCCATCATTAGTTTGCAGATTGAAGAAATCTTTGTATGGGTTAAAACAGGCCCCAAGAGCTTGGTATGCAAAGATGGACTCCTTCCTTCTTTCTCAGAATTTCAAAAGATGCAAATATGATCCAAATGTGTATCTTCAGCAAGTTAAAGGTAATTTGTTGGTTATTGTACTTTATGTTGATGATCTTCTCATTACTGGTAGCACTCTTACTTCAATAAACAAGTTAAAAACTGCCTTAAATCTAGCTTTTGACATGAGCGATTTGGGCTTGCTAAGTCACTTTTTGGGCTTGGAGATAGCTCAAAATTTTGATGGGATCACTATATCTCAGCAAAAATATGCTTCCGACCTGTTATTGAAGTTTAATATGGCTGAATGTAAGGCAAACCCATTCCCATTCCTCTCAGGAATCAGTCTTGAGGAGGAAAATTCTACACTGTTTGCAGATTGCAGTATGTATCGACAGTTGATTGGTTCACTCCTTTATTTGACACACTCAAGGCCTGATATTTCATATGCCGTGAGCACCGTGTCAAGGTATATGCAGCAATCCCATGAGCTTCATTGGCGAGCAACCAAGTGGATCTTGCAGTATGTGCAAGGTACGAAACATTTTGGCATACATTATACTGCAGATTTTGAGCTTGATTTCATTGGTTTTACTGATTCAGATTGGGCAAGTGATAGCATTGATCGGAAGTCCACTTCCGGTTATGTTTTCATGATTGGTCATGGCCCTATTTGTTAGTCTAGCAAAAAGTAGGTAGCCATTGCACTTTCTTCAACAGAGGCAGAGTATCGAGGGGCAGTCAATGCCTGCATTCAGGCAGTTTAGTTGCAGGGTATTCTTTCTGAGTTTGGTTTTGGTGGCACTACTTTGACTGTCATCTTTTGTGACAATCAAAGTGTTATCAAGATCTCCACAGATCTAGTTCAGCGGCAGAGGACCAAACACTTTGAGATTCATATGCACTACATTCGATAGTTGGTGCATGATCGCACCATAATTCTGCAATATTGCCCTACTGAAGAGCAAATTGCAGACATCTTCACCAAGAGCTTCAGTGAGAAGAAGTTCTCTTACCTCCGTTCACTGTTAGGGGTGAGTTTCATCATGGTGGAGACAGATTGATCCATTATTATGTTTTAGCTTGAGGGGATGCTTTCTTCCCACTGGGTTTTCCCTCTTTCCTCACTTAGCATATTTTCAACACTTTTTTTTGGATTATTGTATTGGGGTGACCTTCGGTCTTAGTAACCAGGGCCCTACATTATTTTTTGCACATCATAGTATAGCTTGAGGGGCGGTGTTCGGATATCCACATCATCATTTTCAGGACCTTGCATGTAATTAGGGTTTGCATGCAAATTCTAGGGTTTGCATGTATTCGAGTCACCAGCTTGATGCCTCCAACACCTTAGCCACCTTATTCTAGCACTTGAGAGCTTCTTACATTAGTTCTTTAGCCCTTCTAGTCATGAAGGCGCCCTCTTCTCACCTACTACCAAAGAAGGGCACACTTCTTCACCTACCACCTTAGTTTACACTCAGTTAGCTCCGATTCTCCCTGATTTGAGGCTAGTTTCACTCTCGACTGACTGTTTCACTCCATTGGACCTCTAGATTGACTAGATGACTTGTTCTGACTTCAATTAAGCCTCCCATGCACCCTCCACTGAGTCTCCTTCCCTATATCAGTGCTACACACTTCAGTTACACATGTTATACTTAGTTAGACTCAGGTTGACACTTGGATGACTGGTTCTTGTGCATTGATGACCACCATTGATTGATGATGAGGACTCCTAGTTAGAGTCAAGCTACTCCATTCAGTGATTCAAATGGCCTACTTAGTCAATTCGAATTGCTCACTCACATGGTGAGATTATTGTATTGTAATTATTCACCCTTATTGGGATATTGAGCACTGTGCATGTTTTACACAGTTTTACACCATATTTTCTATGTTCATCTGTTGTGATTGATTTACTTGTTCATTAGATCTACTGTGACTAATTTTACATGCACCAATGAACTTGGGGCTCGCCATCCAAGAGAAACAAAATTCTTCATTATAATTGTGGTTGCAACATCACTATTGATTGGCATTATTTACATGGTTATTGTTATGAATCTCTTGAAAGTAAAACTTTTGGCACTTTTTAATGACACCAAAGTGGTCAAAGTTGTAGTGTCTAAATTAACAAGCTTCCTTGCAATAACAATGCTTCTAAATAGTGTACAACATGTTCTATCAGGTATTGTTATGAATATATTTACATTCAGTCCGAGTATTGTTTAATTTTAGTGTAAGTTGATGAAGTTCAGGACTTGAAACATAACTTTAAGTTTATTAGCCACATACCTGCTTGGGAAACTCGCATTGTTTGTCTAAGAATTTTCAATCATCAAGGTGTCTCTTTGGTCATAACAATTTTAATGATTTAGAATACCATCAAATCACCTTTTCTTTCTAAATAGAGAAGATTTGTAATAAATCAAAACAATAAATAATCTACTTCATAAGTATTTCAATTGTTCTTCTTATTGTGTGAGATTGTAATTTACTGTAACACAATGAGCCCATTCTCTATCTCTTCACCACAATATCGTGTGCATCTTGAGCAATGTGATAGTAGTTTCAAGTCTATAAACTGAAGCCTCTATTGCCCAAATGTTCAAGAGCGCCTCCAACACGATATCAAAATAGGTCCTTGTTATGATGGCAGAACATGATGAGATGTTTTAGCATGGTGTTAGATCAGTTCTTTGGTCTGGTGGGGATTGAGTAATATTGAATAATCCAAATTAAAGCTATGGTACCGCATAGAGACGAGCGAGATATTAGGTTTTCTGCATAGCTCGTTTGCTATGAGGTCCCCTTTGGTATGGAGCTGGATCTGGATCTAGATCTGGTAAATTACAGTGAGGATGACCTTACGAACTCGTCAGACATCTTCCGGAATCCGAACACCTGACGAACTGATGGGATTCTGGAAGTCTGCCCGTGCATGTAAGGAAGATCTTATCTCTCGGTACTTCATTCAAAATCCGGATCTCATTGGAAGATGGCGTGGTGGAGAATAGCTCGGGCTCGGGTCACGGGTGCTAATGCAAAGGACAAGGCCCAGCTTTCTACGCACGTTTTTGGTCAGTGCGGGACGGTGCTCTTTCTCCTATATTTTGAATTTTATATGACCACTCACTCAACAACCACTCACTCAACTATGAAGTTTTTGGTCAATGCGAGACGGTGCTCTTTCTCCTATATTTTGTCGGGAGACTGTCATGACTGACTGAGGGTTGGAATTTCATTTCAATTCTGCCTTTTTATTTATTTTTTTTTTAATTTTTTGAATTTTATCTGACCATGCACTCAACAATGAAGTTTTATTAAAAAAAATTCTTTAATAATAATATTTTTATTAAATAATTTGATTTTCAATTAAAAGATATGCTTTAACTTTCAATTAAAAGATAACAACATACTCATTTATCCATGTTTTTGTTGATCACGTGCTTTAAAAATTAAGAGTGGAAAAAAACAACTTATGAGAGTGAGATAATTAAGTGATAAATTTAAGAAACAAATAAAGCATGGAACCTAGAATCATTTCAGAAGGTTAATGTCAATGTCAGGCCATATGTCATGTGTAATGCAACATATAAAATTTTGCAAGGTTAACATGTTGAATCAATGGTGTAATTGAAATTGTGAAATTTTAATTTTCAATTAAAAAATACATATTAATTGAAATCAAGGTTAGCTCGTTTGTTATGATGTGTTTTCCCCTAGGGTGTTCCTAGGTCGGAGGTCCCCTTTGGTATGAAGCTGGATCAGGATCTGGTAAATTACGGTGAGGATGACCTTATGAACTCGTCAGACATCTTCCGGAATCCGAACACCTGACGAAATGATGGGATTCTGGAAATCTACCCGTCTTCCAAACACTTGACGAACTGATGGGATTCTGGAAGTCTGCTCGTGCATGTAACGAAAATCTTATCTCTCGGTACTTCATTCAAAATCCAGATCTCATTGGCAGATGGCGTGGTGGAGAATAGCTTGGGCTCGGGTCACGGGTGCTAATGCAAAGGACAAGGACCATCTTTCTACGCACGTTTTTGGTCAGTGCGGGACGGTGCTCTTTCTCCTATATTTTGAATTTTATATGACCACTCACTCAACAATGAAGTTTTATTAAAAAAATATCCTTTAATAATAATATTTTTATTAAAGAATTTAATTTTCAATTAAAATATATGCTTTAATTTCCAATTAAAAGATAACAACATACTCATTTATCCATGTTTTTGTTGATCATGTGCTTTGAAAATTAAGGATGGAAAAAAACAACCTATGAGAGTGAGATAATTAAGTGATAAACTTAAGAAACAAATAAAGCGTGGAACCTAGAATCATTTCCGAAGGTTAATGTCAATGTGAGGCCATATGTAATGCAACATATAAAATTTTGCAAGGTTAACATGTTTTTTCCAACGAAATTTTAATTTTCAATTAAAAAATACGTTTATATTAAGGACTTTAATTTTCTATTAAAAGATAACAATTGA